>JALPQD010000082.1:2892500-4170000 GCA_023101885.1 Typhlomys cinereus
ATTTTTAAAATATAATGTGAAGGAAGACATAATAGTGGAGCAATGGCTCTAATGACGTCCATGTTTCCTAGCACTTGTGATTATATTATCTTACATGGCAAAGAGATGTTGCTAGTAGTACTTGCTAGGGGAAGATTGTCTTGGACTATCTGGGTAGACCAATGATTGCCATCTGGGGGAAACAGGAGGGTCAGACAAAAAGAAATGTGATGACAGATGCACAGGAGAAAGACTGCTACACTGGAGGACACTAAGCTTCTGGCAACAGAGGCTACAAACAAAACAGGCAACTTTTACATGAACTGAAAAGGTGAGGATATAGTCCTCACCCTCAAAAGCTAAGGACTGGTAACAGAGTTTAAGGGCAAATTCCCAGGTCTGGAAGTCACAATAGAGCCTTTATCTCAATATACCAATTAAAGTGACAGGTGGTGACAAAAGCAGAGAAAGGAAATGTCATCAAAGTAGCCACATGGTTAAGTATGGACAAAGAGTTCATAAACTCCAAGCCAATCCTTAGGATTTCAATAGAGGAAAAACTGGGGCAGGGGCAAGAGACAGGCATAATTACACAGTTCTGGCCAAGGTATGGTCTGCCTGATCATTGTCTCTGAAATTCTGCTGGATGGTTGAAGTCCTTATTGTTCCTGGAAGTGGGCCAGTTTCAATAAGAAGATTGTTTGTTAGTTTTGGAAGATGATCATATAGTGGGAAGAAGGAACTTGGAGTTTGTGTTTTCTTGGATTCCAAGGTGACTGTAGGCTTGGGACAATGATAGGTAATTTCAATAACCTTTTTGGAAACTTAAATGGGGAATTGTCAAGTGGACAGTAAATGCCTGTTATGGGTTTGAGGTAAGTGAAATCGCCTTCTCTGACACACAGCACAATTCTTATAAAATGAGTATTTATTTCAGACTGATATATACCAGGGCTACAAGCACGTGTCAGGTATCTGAAATGCAGCAGCTCCCCTTCTCAAAAGAGCTGGTATATGTAATATGTGCTGTACCTATAATCTCATTTCCTCTGTATAGTAAGCAATGTGCAGTCCATGTTATACATGCAGTTTCGTTTCTGTGTAACAAGCAAGTTCATTACAAAAGCATGAAATGGCAGCAATTAGATTAGCAAAAATACTATCAGCTATGTGCCGTACATGCTGTTTGTAAGTTCCCATCTTTTCTTGTATCTCAAGAATATTTTTATAGGACATGGCCTGTCTATCACATGTCCTGTGTTACTTTTACCTTGGTACATTCAGCCTTGCAGGTATATCCCTTGACTTTTGATAGACCTTCCCAGAGGTCAGGAAGTGATTAACCTCAAATAAGGAGACACATGAAATAAAAGCAGAGACAGGTGCTTCTCATCACTTTATGGTTCCAACTGAAGACTTAGTAAAACACCTGTGGGAGAATCAGCCCTGTCAATGCTACATAAACTCAGTGCAACTGATTTGGAACTTCATCCTCCAGCACATTAAAGCATAAACACATGCAGTTGATCCTTATGGTAGTATAATCTGTTTAAAGCAACACAGGAAATGAATACTGGTATCTATGCACGGCCATTGTGTTAACTTTTCTATTTCTTCTCTACAATGATGTGCAGAATGCACTGGGTGACAAAAATACTAGGGTGAAAAAGAAGAGAAGTGATGAAAAGACATAAGATTAGAGGATTTTGTTACTGTTAGAGGGAAAATCACTTCAATATGATTTGCTTTATAAAGGAAACAATACATCAAGACTGGTCATATTAAATGACTTAGGCAACTATGTGGAGATGGTTCACAGGGCACTTGGGACTAAATCCTCCTGAATTTTGAAGGCAGATGATACCAGAATCATTAGTACTAGACAATCTAGTAAAAAATGGACAGGTATAACACACACGCGCACGTGCCACATACACACGCACATGCACACAGTTGAATAAATAATAATAATAAAAAAATGGACAGGTATAGTGTTGCTAGGCTACTTATTTTATCTGTGATCCTATAAGGTGAGGAATGAGGAGTTCATTTCAAAGCTTAGCAGAGATTTGGGAACTAATCTGTCCAAGCTTGTACTGTCACAAGGAGACATGCTCACTGCCATTTTAAATAAACTTTTATATATATATATATATATATATATATATATATATGTTTAAATAAACATTTATGTAAACTTGAAGTTTATAGAGGTTTTAGTTTTTTGATGATACGTTCATTTTTTTAAATAAAAATCTCATTTCTTATACTGGAGATTCACAGTAAGGACTAGTTATGAAACAAAAGTTTTCCCTAGGAGCCATGCTAGATCTTACACTCCTCAGCCTGAAGACTACTCTTGGATCCCTGAAGTCCTCATTGCATTAGCTGTTACACACTGTTCTTTTAGTTCTGACCAGAAACGAAAGAGGAAGTAGGGGGTGACTTTGCACTTATTTTGCTCAGGTGTCTGTGGAAGTAATGAAATCATTGAGGTGTCATCAGACTTCACTGTACATGAAGTACAGGAACACGATGCTTATTAACAAGCAGTCAGTGTACCAGCACTCGGTTTTCCAGAGAGATAGTAAATAAGAAATCCTTACAAGCAGTGATCTGTCATCAATATCTACAAAAAGAAATATATGAAGGGTATAATTCTATAGATTCCAGTCTCTTTACTACCAGGTTTGCAATTCAGTTATCTGGGAAGCCATGGGAAACATTGATAATTCATTGGTGTGTGTGGCGGACTGGCCGTCCAACTGCTCATTAATCCATCCTGAGGTCCAGGGTACCCAGCAGGGTTGCTGCGCAGCAAGAGTTTTCTAGCTGAAAAATCTTGCGAAAGGAAAGATTTGTGGGTTGGGAAGCTCTTCCCTCCAAACAACAGGCAGCTGCGTGGTCGTGGATTTGGATGTAAATTCCTGCTGTTTATCCCTGACTCTTTCTCTGACCTTCTCTCTGCAAAACCCGCGTTCTGGACTGAAAGAAGCAGTACATTCGGAACCAAAGATCAGAGTGCGTTACAGCACATGTTTCTGCACATGTTGAGAAAGGAGCGCAGATGCTGATTTCTGTGTTGACCCTAAAATTGACCTCCTTCCCTCAGCAAGCCTGCTGAAAAACGCCTGAACGTCCTTTACTTTGTGCATTGACTGCCGTCTACCTCTCTCTTCCTCAGCATCCTGTCTGTCAGGATCATACTGCTCTGCTATGTTATAGCCTTCAAACCTGGCTGTGTACTAGTGTGATCTGGGGGCTTAAAAAAAAAACCTGTTCCTAGGACCTTACCCTCAGGATTATTTAATAAGATCCTGGGGAGAAGAATCCAGGTCAGAAATATTTAAAGGTTCCTGAACTTCATTGTGAACCTTCATTTGGAAGTCATAGCCCTAGGACAAGCAAGATACCCAAAATAATCCAAGACATCCAGTCCTGACCCTGCACCCCTGATAGGTGAAATAAAATGGGTTGAGCTGCCTTCTGAACCAGTTTCTAAATCTGTTTTTCATCTTCTCCACTGTCCCTTAGGATCCTGGTTCCAGCTTGATGGCTGCTTCCCCCCCACACACACCCACCCAGGTGCTTTTAACAGGGATACAAGATCAAATACTGATCCTGACCACACCTCCTGGGCTGGGCACTTCCTGGAAGTCACATCCAGACCCTACCTCCTCAACCCACTCGCCATCCCTGAAGGTATAAAACCTTCCATTCCTTTCTTTCCACCCTCTTTTTCCTTTTCTCTTTCACCTCTCTCTCATTGGGCCGATGGGTCTGAAATTCCAATTAAAATTCCATCAAGTTCATGGTGTGGTACATTCTTATATTTTGCACTGTCCTCTAGAACTTTCCTTGGTGGTGAAGGGATCTGAATTGGACTTCTTAAAATAGGCCTTTGGTGAAGAATTAGAGATTAAAGACATCTGAGATTCAAAACTCCAGAAACAAATTCTCATAGAATTTCTTTTCTGAATTAAAACAGTGAATTTTGAGAAGTAACAAAGACCATGAGTGAAAGTGTCCCGAATCCCTTCTTTCAAAAGAGGTTGAAAGAGCTTTTCTAACTACATAGCCACATGTCACAAACTTTCTTAGCTCATGAAAATGCATCTTCTGCTAGCATCTGCAGTTACCTCCCCCAATATATTAAGATGGAAGAGTGCCCCTTATTTTAGCTTTCCTTGGGTATGTATCACTGAGAACTCTGGCATACGAAATGTCATATATGTGATTAAGTATCATGTCATTTCTTTTCTATTAATTTTTCATTTATGAGTTTAATCAGAAGACTCCTTGAAGTAAATCATTTTCACTGGGGAGAAGAGAATGTTGTAGAAGTTCCCCTTACTTTCCTCTTCCCGTTACCATCACGTGCATTACCCTCTGAATGAAGATCAGAAGAGAAACAACTAGGTGGTTACCCTCTCTCTTCCTAGAACTTCCATGTTCTAGGAAACCTGGTAACAAAAATCACACCATGTCTTTATTTCTGAATACCAAACACTTCATGATCTGTCCTTACATCCATGTGAAGGCATAAATAAGCCACACAACTAGTTTTCTTACTTTTTCATTTCTTTACTCCTCCAATCCTCCATCTCCAAGACTCGTACACTGAAAATGTCCATCCTGCTCAAACCAAGATACATGTGCCTCTGTTCTTATACCTTGTGCTTAATTCTATCATGGCACTTACCAGTTTGACAGGACACAAAGTCTTGGAGAGATTGGCAGGGCTCAGACTCAGAGCCTGAGAAGTCAGTAAGGGCTATGAATGAAGGAAGGGCTAACAGAATGGATGTGTTACAATGGCAGCCTACTGTCCCTTACATTATTGCATGCCCACCAGAAAGTTCTGCTACTGTAGAAATGATAAACTCAGAATGGCAACATTATTCTTTCGCAAGGTTAATGTTAACACTGCTTACTGTGTCAAAGTTAAAATCAATATGCAGGTAAATACATTTTGTAAAGATGTGTGTAGAAAAGTGAGGAGGTGTCTGGGTTTTATGAGTTTCAACTAAAAAAATATGCTCCAAAAATATATATAGTTATTTGATGGAGAGAGGACTTTACTGACTGCTTAACAGACATGAATTTGGGTTGTCAATGCTGTCCTAGACCTTGCTGATCAGAGAAATCATTTGTTCCCAGTTGTCCTGAGTTCTGAGTTCTGTGGAGTGTAGTGCTATGGTGAGTGTGGAGGGTGTTTTGAATGCTGGCATTTGTGGTATTCCATAGAGGAGATTGACTTAGGCATGGGCTATTTGCTTTATGGATGTGTCTGTGCACCCTTGCTTCCACAACTTGGAAACACTCAAGATAACACTCACATAACTAGATTAAAGGGAGAATGGAGGTTTACTAGCTTACAGTTACCAGGGAAGTTACAGTCCATTGAAGAGGGCATCCCACAGCAGAAAGCTTGGAGAGTGGCAGAAGCTAGAAGCTTATGCCACTGCGAACATCAGGATTCCTCTGAACAATGGCTGCCATTTTGCCAAGTCTATTAAGATCACAAATGTTGACTGTTGAGATTACCTCAGCGACAGAGGGGCTGAGTGGAGCTAGAATGCATGTGCCTGTCCACATGCCTGTACATGGAGGGCTAGGAGGGGCTAGGATGCAAGTGCAAGGGCCCATATATGTGCCTGTGCGTGTGCCAACCACTTGCTCACACATGTGAGGATGGAAGCTGAAGAACATTAGTTGAAGGAATTCCATCACGGCAGCCAGGAGGAAGCTGTCAGCCACGCTGTGGTCAGCCAACCTGCTCCTGTCTGTAACCCTCACTGGTGCTCCTGTAAGCAAGCCCAATAAACTCATTGGTTCGTCAGGTTGGAGCTTGGCGTAACTGTTTCTTTTGCTGTTGTGGAACTCCTGTCTGGGTTGGAAGACAATTGTGTGATGTCACCCCAAGAAAAGTAACTCACACAAGAGAGGCCAAGAAAACAAGCTGCAGGCTGCTAGAGCAGACTGCTGGAAGAAACCAGGAGGGGATACCCATCCTTAAGGCTTGCTCCTGTGACATGTCTTCCTCCAGCAAGATTCACAACCCTCCCAAACATTAATAGTAGCTAAGGATGCAAACATGTGAGCCTGTCGGGGACAACTCATATTCAAACCATGATATCCAGTGAAACATAGTCCAACTTAATGTGTCCATAGACTGCAGCCTGCCATGAAAAGTAGCCAGGTCCTGACAGATTCCCAAGCAACCAACCACTTGACCACAGCCAAATAAGACCAGCAGGCAGTGTGTAGAACGAACGCTTCTAAATTCCACTTGCTGTCAGTCACTTGCTTTCCTCTGGCTAGACTCAGTTCTTCATAGTGTGGCTGAATATTTTGCTGTGTATTGCTGCCCGATTGTTGAATCCCAAATAAACCCAATTAAAATCTGCAAACTAAATTCCTTGTACTTTTCTCTTTCATCCATAAACATGGATGGGAAATAGTAAATGAGTTCTTTGAGACTGTCATTTCCCATTGTAGATCTCAAAACATGGGCAAAAGCTTCATCACCTTATGCTAAGTATTTCCTGATGGTTCATTCACTTCTTGGGTTGTGCACATTTCAGAGTTCTTCATTCTTAACAGGAAGGTCTTCTTGGCATTAGGCATCAGTGAGGAAAATATAAGTCATAGTTTTGATTGCTCGCAAAATGTAGCATGAATGAGCATAGAAGATTCACAAGTGATTGGGACTCTCCCACTATCCCAGAGATTGCTTCTACAAGAAAGAAGTATTTCAGGGGAAATTGGGAGTCTTTTTCTTCTGGGGCTAAAGGGGAATTTGGCTTGTATCCCAAATTGTATCTGCACAGAAAGACTTTTCTCCCTGTGACAGAAGATAAGGTGATTTAGTCACATAGGCCAACTGGGAGTGGGGCAACCATCTTAATCAAAGATCCATGATTTCTGTGAGACTAACAAGCTGATTTATTTCTACAGTCTTTTGTCCCCCATTTTTTGGAATGTCATTTAATCACTACGTAGATGTTAGGTCAACTAAGCTGCAGAATCAAGGTAGGGTATCTGCCTATCAGTGAGGAAAAGGGTTACAAGTTCATGTGGTTGTGTGTGTGTGTGAGTGTGTGTGTGTGTGTGTGTGTGTGTGTGTGTGCATGTACTGTCTTCAAGGCATATAAAAGATAACCAGCCTTCCTCACTTGTGCAGAAAAAGCTAAGAGGAGGACACTGGTGATCAGAATTTCCCCTGTTTATGCTAGGGTGGCCATGGGCAAGGCAGACGCTGCCATGGCTGAGCTAAGCAGTTGACAGGACAGTTTCTATACATGTGACAGGTAAGGTTGGCCACTACACTAAGGCAAACATTATCCTAAATCACTAGTTAGCAGCTTTTGAGCTTTCTTATTTACAATAAATTCTTGGTTTCCAATCATTTTTCCCTCTTTTATGTAATTACAATGTTCATTCCATTAAAACAGAAAGACATTAGCCATAATGACAACTACCCTTTTGGAAACACAGAAATCATTTAATGGGTGGGCTTAATCAGAATGTGGCTAAAACAATCTAATTTTGTTGAGTAACCAAACCAGTGTTTTCCCAAGAAGAGTTGCTAAAACTTTAATGTCTGAACATCTACTGGCTGGTCTGAAAAATGCATCTTCAGGATTTCAAGGGAGAATAAAAGAGGGTCCAATAAAGGACAATTCCTCTCATTAAATATAAAAAAGAGGAAAGGGAACAGTGTGCCTGTTCCCATGTGTATTTGCAGTGTGAACCTTAAAGACCTCAGTGGACAGGCGAGGTGACAACCAGGCTGCTCTGTGCTCTGAACCAGGGCAGGCATTCAGGCAAACATATAGGTCAGCCACCTCTGCACCTAACCAATGGCACAGACGGAAAACAGGTGACATTTAACCTAAGCCACTGATTGCTTTGCCCATGCTGGGCTGCAGCCTCAGCTTGGTCCCTGCCCAGGCTGAGATCCCATGAGGTTCTGAGCTCAGCACCAGCTGTTTATTGACAGTAATTCTTAGGTCAGGCACACAATGTTCTCACAGTTGAAAAGCCAAAAATACAGAGCTGGTCATCTGTTTACAAAAGTTGGGATTGTTTCAGGTTTTTCCTTTCACAGACTTGGGCACATTAAAGTAGGGCTTCCTTTGTGCTGTGCTCTGGAAGCAGATGTGACAGCATTCTAAACCTGCCAGACAGAATGTGTTGGTCTAGTGCTTTCTGAGGCCTGATGGCATTAGAGGGAAAGCAAAGGAAAATGAGATATTTAATAGTTCACTTATTTCCTCTTCTTTTGGCCAGTCTTAAAATATGCTCAAAATTTATAAACATAACTCCTAATACACACGAGCTTTGCATCTGTCTCCCAGAAAGTGGGAGCTACATACATTTTTTAAATGAAGTAAAAAATTACTCTCTTACAATCATACTGTAAGTTATTTCTCTAGAGTCTGTGAAGCAAATGCAAGCTAACAAATTCACAAATATGTTCATTCACTGGCCTGTGGCTGTCACTCACCACACATTCTGAGTTTCCAACTCTCCAAGAACCCACAATAAATCTAAAGAACAGCAGTTTTGTCCATGTCCTGTGAGGCTATGTCCGCAGTGCGATTATACAAAGTCTCACCCAAGTATGTCTTCCACATTATGAGTGTTTGGGGCATAGCCCACTGGAGACCATCTAAGTTGTAACCATTCTAACGCTGGTCCATTGCAGGTTGCCCACAGAAGGCTGTCTATAGTGTGAAGGCATGGATTTTGTAATTCAGTTATTAGTAAGCACTTTGGCATGACAGGCTACTAATTATTAGAATGTTCACAGTTCAGAACACTGAGCATGAATACAACTTCTCTCAGTTCTGCAACCCATTGATGCATGTAGGGGCACAGAAGCAACATGGTCAGTACTTCTAGAGACAGGGATATTCTTTATGTCTTTTTCATTTTTTGCATAATTCTCTTTTAAACCTCACAGCATTGGGCAAATGTCATTATTGATGATCAAACAAGTCATTCTATAGAGTTATAATACTTGAGAAAATATCAGCATGAAGGAAGACATACATAGCAGCAGGCAGAATGAAAACTTAGATGTAAGTCTGCTTCTTGTCGACTGATCTATGACAAAGGTGTCCAGAACATTCCAGCAATGACAGCAAGGACAGTCTGTTAAACCTGTGTATTTTTATACACAGAATAAAATTAGGCCTCCATTTCCTACTGCATATAAAAGTCACTTAAAGTAGACTAAAGACTTGCACTGAGGACCTGAAATTAAAGTATTAGAATGATATTTCTAGAGCAAAAGCTTTATTCTTTTTTTTTTCATAAGGGCACACACCTAATGACTAATTCTACTCCCTCCTGATTTCATTCCCGTGCTGAGGCACAAGCCTGCCCATAGTCTTTGGAGAGTCAGTTTAGAATCTAACCTCAACGCTGCACTTTTCTGAATGGGAGCCACATTGCCCTGCTTGAACTATAAAATTTCTTAGCAAAGGTTGGTGATATTATGTGTGTGTTAGTACTTTATGACTTAAGAGCCTTCATTAGGGGCTGGAGAGGTGGCTCAGGGGTTAAACCTCTGCCTTGCGGGCAGAAGGTCCCGAGTTCGGATCCTAGTCCCCACGTATAGACGCCAGGTGGAAGCAGGGGTGGCCTGCGTTTCTGGTCCTGGTAAGGTGGAGCCTGTGAATCCGGGGGCAGAGTAAACAAAGAGGAGGAGGTGGAGGCGTACAGTCCATGGTGGTTCCCAAATTCGTCCGTGGTTCTACACACACACACATGCATACACACACGCACACACGCATACACTCACAATTGAATAAATAATAAAAAAGAGGCTTCATTAACACATGTCACTGTTTATCATGTGTCTGGGGAGATGGCTCAGGGGTTAAAGTCTTTACTTCACAAACAAGGACCTGAGTTCAAATCCCAGATCTCATATAAAAATGATCAACTGATAGGGTGGAGGCCTAGAATTCTGGTCCTCAAGGTTGGAAGCTGGAAAACCTCAGAGAAAAGCAATAATGAGGTAGAGCAACCCAGGATGATTCTGATGTCACCTTTGGGTCTCCATAGGCACACAATGTCAAGTGATTTCCTGTACACATACCTACACACAGGTACACACATGCACAGAATATAAAGTATCATGTAGGAGAATTAGAGTTTTCCAGAAGTTAACCTGAATCCCAATCTGACCTCATGCCTGTGATCTCCCTGAAGTTTAGATCAGTCTTCTGCACTGAGGTGATGGAATGGGGTGCTGGGAGAGAAGAACTAAATCTAGAGAGTCCCAGACTTGTATCTCTCACTAATGTGTGTCTTTCAATGAGCTACTTGGCTGTGTTGGGTTTTCTCGTTTATACGTTGGGGCCATTGAGGCAGGAGACGGCTCCTTTTTTTCAGTGCTGAAATTCTGTCTTATTTTCCTGACTCTGCTGGTAAGTTCTCTGTCTCTCTGAACTGTGTCAGTACAGCCCCAGTGTTAAAATCCTGTGGTTCAGTCACCTCTAAGTCACAGAGAAGTGGTTTGTATATTAGACTGAGTATATGATGCTTATCTTTGCAGTGGTCAAGAGAGAGTTAAATCAGGCACAGACAACACCATCAATAACTCAAACAGAAGCCCCAGGATTTTATCTTTCTCTTAAGTCCTGGAAATGCTGCTTTTCACATGCTGTGGTGGACTTGCCATGTCATTCCCCAGCTGTCTCTTGAAAGCCCAGACACATTGGCCTGCAGCTACAAGCTCTCCAATTCATCCAGGGCCACCTGCAGCATACCTGCTTCATCTCTCCACTGCCCTCACTGGAACAGAGAAGATTAACTTTCTGGAAATGGAAAGGACAGGGAGAAGAGGCGCTGCTTATCGAATATGCACATCTCAGATGGAACTTCGCACCCACAGAAAGATGTTAGATTGCTGTTAGCTCTCCCTGGTGCTCCTGACAATGTGTTATTGGGCCATGTTTGCATGATAGAGGCAGTCCAAGCAGGAAACATTAAGTCATATGACTTCTAAGACGGAATCAATCAAGTGAGCAGTGCAGCTCCTGAAAACTAATTTCACCTTCATAAGGTCTGGTTATCTGTGCAGCAGACGTGAGGTTTGTCAGTCCCATTTCAGTCTGACTGGGTTCAGCGCTGCATCAGGAATTTTAATGAAGTGGCACTGTAATATGTATGAAAGATGACACTGAGATGAATCCATGAAAAGCCAAGTCCCCATGAAATATGAACAATTACTCATGAGCTCGTGCACCAACTTAAGCTCATTTGAAATGTCCATTTCAAAGGTCTTTGTCTTTCTGTAATTCATTTGCAAGATTGTGCATAGATTTTCATCATATTTAACCACTTTAAAAACCAAAGATGCTACTCGCAATCAAACAGTTCAGTGAGCCCTAGTTTGATGGAGGTAGAGCAAAGGCCAGTAGGACCTTAAATCTTCATTTGATTAGAGACACAGAGATTCTTTTTGTAAAGGTGAAAGAACTTGAAAAGGTTGAATTCCGTGTGTGGATTTATTGACATTCATTGTGCCCTATGAAAGTTGGGAATTTCTTGCCCCAGTGATACCATGCTCCCTAGTGGTAATATTCATGAAATTTCATTTTCATCTTCCATACAGCATCTTCCAGATTATCTTTCTCTGAAAAGCCTCCCTCCCTCTTTGGTGACATTAGGGTTCTAATCCAGAACCATCACATGTTAAGCAAGCATTCTTTTATTTGAGTTACACAAGCAAGGACCTGTGTTTTTGAGACAGGATCTTGCTATGTATGTAGCTCAGTCAGCTCAGACTGGTCTCAGAGTCATGATCCCCTTGTCACTGCCTTTGGAATTGTGATACTGCAGGTGTGTATCACCACAGTAGATTGCAAAACATTTGAAATAAGTCAACAGATCTGGGTTGAAATCATGAAGATCTCTCTTATCAAAAAGTTCTAGACTTTGTATGTGGCCTCAAAATCCTTTCTTGAAATTCCAGGCCTATTTTATGAATTCTATCCCTAGAATAGATACGCATTTTCTATACTGAACTAGGATCTGGAGAGCTTAGAATGTTCCCTATTTTACTAACTACTAACATTGTTTTGTTCTCAGAACATTGTTTCTTGTTGATGGATTAGAAACCACAAGCTAAATTGTTCCACCTCCAAATATTAGCAGAACCAGAAGAAGAAAACAGATAAACTGGACAATGCTAATCATCCTGAGAAAACTGATAAGAGCAAGCAAACAAATCAGTCAAACTGAAATTCTGGAAGCTCTATTAAAAGCCTGGTGTCATAGTTAGGCACAGGTGTCAACTTGACAATTGAGGATTTGAGCTCTGGGTACATTTGTGGAGAATTAGTGGCTGTGTTAAGCCCAGAGCAAACCTGGAGGAGATTGTCTGGCTGATAGGGAAGACCGAGGTAGGTGGGACTAGGCCCTAGAATAAAATACAGAGAGCTGGTTGAGAAAGTTGGCATCCTTGTGTATACTTGGCCAGACATGCTGGTTTGGCAAGGATCGTCCCTCTCTCAGCCATTACATAGAGATAGTGTGGCCAGTTCCCTCATCCCTGGTGTTGGTGCGTGCTCTCTTGTCAAGCTGGACTAAGAACTGTAACTGGACTGTTGAAAGAAAGTAAATTCCTTGTTCCCTTAAGCCGTTTTGATGGTCACTTATCAGCAACTATGTAGGAGAAATGCAACACCTGGGTATCAAGCAGCCCTGATGTCCATTCCTCAGGAAAATTTCTCTTCCCTTCTCCATGGAGTTTGGAATAAACTTCAGTCTTTCTGGATGCAGTCTGGGTTTGTGCTTCCTCTCTTTGCTCTCATCTTTTCTAACACTTGTTTTTTGATATACAGTCTTACACTCTACCCCCAATTGCCTAAACTCAATATTTGATTCTCCCACCAAATCCTGGAGTGATGGCTGACTACCACTCTGGCTAGGACCTCATGCAACCAAGGTCTTTCGCTTCTCTGGAGTCAAGCAACTGTTTAGACGGGCATTGCTGTGCCCACCACGGCTTGCACCTAGCACAAGCAGACTAAAAGTATTACTCTGGTAGATCTTAATGTTTAAAATAGATGAAAAATAAAAAAAAATTGGAAACATTCACATGTTCCTTCTTTCTTTGCTTAAACAGATCCTAATATTTTATTTTATTTAACTTAGATTGTCCATAGCAAGCACAGAAAAATCTCCATGTTTGCTTGTTTTTCTTTAAATCTCCTTCCACAAAAGAGGTGACTTTCTTGAGCCTGGCAGATTTTAGTGAAAGTGAAATGTTCATTTGTTTTTGAAAACAATATACAGCCTGTCTTCAGGTTATACAAGGGTTATTGTGCCGGTTATTTACTTTTTGAACTTGATTTGTATGGTACAGCTGTTATGAAATGTTTTTGCATCCATGTGGAAGACATATAATATGAATATTACAATTATTATATCAATTTCCTTTTTTGAAAGGGAGCAAAGGAGTCTTATACAAAATATCTGGTTAGAAACATTGCTTTAATGAATATTATTCAACATTCACGGAATTGTTCCTTGAGGTGTAGAACTGGAAGTGGAAGAGTTGGGCTCCGTGGGACAGCACCTGTCAAGTCCAGCAAAAGATATTGCGTAACTGTACATTCAGGCCACAGAAAGTGAGACAGCTCTGCTTTTCACATGTTGCCAGTGCTAGGTTTGCAATGCATTAAAGATGGGGCAGAGAAAAGCCAGACTCCTGACTCCCTGGGAATGCAATTTCATCCTTAAGTTTTCCTCATTCCTTGTTTTTAAAATGGAAGTTTTTAGGTGTTTTATTTTGTTCGTGACACATTAGTTTTGAAAATAAATATCTGTATTTTTTGTCTATTCTTTGAAGTGCTAATTTACTGCTATGGTCATTTTCAAATATTGGTAGTAAGTTCATATTAGTAAGTTTTCTTTATCCTGAATCCTAAACATTTAGCACTGAAATACCCTGCAAATATTTGTTCCTGCTCAATAACAGATCTTAAACTTCATTTATGGTGCAATTTTAAATAGAATTTAATGTTTATTATTTGATTTGGGGATAACCAGAAGGTTCTGCTGATAGTAAGAGCTACTGAGAATTCAAGTGTGTCATGGAAAGAATTCAGAAGCCCTTTTCTCATCTGATTTCCTGTTTTGTGATTTAAGTCTTTCTCTCCTGAATGTTTCCTTGTCATTTCCCATGAGGCCCTCTTGAGAATTGAACTAATGATGGTGTTTGCCCTTGAAATTCTGAGGACCATGAGATAAATGAACCTCTTTCCCTTATACAGTTAATCGGTTTCAGGTATTTCATTAGAGTAATGAAAATGAACTAATCCTCTTGAGTTCTGAGAAACTCATAATCCTGCTGTGATTTTTCTTCCAATTACATTTTATCATTATCAAACATTTTGTGATACTTTTTAAGAGCTAAGTGGGAATTGTGCTCTATGTTATAATCACTTAATACCAATTTAATCCTCAGAACTATTATGAGAGTATGTTATTTTCCTCGCTGTATATTTGAGGAACATTAGTTACTTTTTCTGAGTTTCAATATAGAGCAAGAACATGAAATGAAAATGTCTGATTCCCCAGTATTTAAGAAAAATACTACTAGCATGGTTGGGGAGGGGTTCATGGGACCCCATCCCTATCTGAGGAATAGGAGGGTGCGAGGGTGCAGCTACTGGTACTCATCCTTACAACCATTTCAATCATTTGCATATGGGTAGCACTATTTGGACTCATTGATTATTTAAAAAGAAGAGGACATGATTTTTCTTGGGGAGGTCTGGTGGGATTAGCATTCTAGAGTGAGTGGTGAGGGTCATGATCAAAATATAGTGTATATACACATGAAATTTTCAAAGAATGAATGAAATTTTTTTTAGAAAAAGAAGTACTGCTCCATCCTAGAATCTTGTCCAATTTTTTTATTGTTTTGTTTACATATTTCTTGTGGTTGCATATATTCGCTTTTCTAGAATTCACTCCTGTCTTGTGTTAATGCTATGATTCATATTTATGTCACTTTTTGGAAGTTATTTCAGCATGTTTCATCCTTGTTTTCATCGCTCTACATTTAAAATTTTTAATTAAAACATAATCCAAAGCTGCAAAATTGCATAGAATAAACGTGAATGCAAACGTAATGAATTCTCACAAAGCAAGCACCCTATAAACAACACTTCGTCAACTAACAGAGCACTTTTCTTTCCTAAGAGACTCTTTATCTGCTTCTTCCAAACTACTTGCTCTCCTCTCCATAGTTCTCTTGTTGTAACTCTTAATGCCATTGATAAGTTTGCCTGCTCTTGAACTTCATATGTAATGGGAATGAGTCATTATATACTTTATTGTCTGAATTCTTTTTTTATTAACTTAAGAGCAGTAAATATTCTTACATAGCTCTCCAGTTTATTTTCCTTAATGTTAATGTTCAATTTTAGGAATAGACATATTTAAAAGATTTATTAGATCTATTCAATGTTAGGAGCAATTTATATAGGTTTTGTATATGTGTGCTATATACACATGTTCATGCAGGTGTGTGCAGGTATATTTGTGTGTACAGAGGTCAGAGGTCTTTATTTTCTTGGAGACTATTTATTATTTCATTTGTCCCTCCTATAAATCTCCTTGCACCTCATGCTGATCTTTTTCTTCCTAAGCATTCCCCTTCCCTGTCATGTCTTTATTATTAATTATTATTACTTGGTGATCCATTGAATTTTATTAGGGTCCCTCAGAGGAGAATTCATGAGAGGTCATATATGTCTTACCAGTGTCTATACCACCAAAGGAAATTTCTCTCCTACTTCCCAGTAGGGATGAGATGGAGAGATGAGGGACAGGAAGGATGAGGCCTTGGGATGTCCTCTCCTCTCCATCTCAGAATGTTCACAGGTTCTGGTGCATTCCTCTGCTACTGACCAGAATTGTTGAGAGCTCAAATGTAAATGACTGTGTCCGACCCTGAAAAAAACTTTCTACAGCCCTTCATTAGCTGTTATATCCTTTTTATTCCATTTTCCGTGAGCCTTTGGGGTTCTTGAGCTTTCAAAGCAGTTATTCTCAGCACTATGCCCATTGTGAGTCTCTGCAGTAGCCATGGACTTTCTGGAAAGCCGAAAGAAGCACTAATTCATTGGCATGAACGAAAAGATTTAAAAGGCAATAGGACATCCACATCATGTCTGGTTAATACAACTGCTTTCACACTAAGGCCTGTGGACTTTTGACTAGTTTTACAGTGTCAGAAGTGAATATCTTCCTGTGTGGTAGGTCTCATCTAATCACGAAGAAGTTGGTTATCCTCATTACAACCTGACCAATTTTTCACCATTGGACATCTTTTACCTAATCACTTGGTAGACCAACTCGCAGGATCCGTAGCATCTGCATAGAACCATTCAACTCCATGAGGGAGGCCAACAAGGAGGAAGATTCTAGCTCGACTCTACCTGAGTTCTCTGTTTGCTAAGTATGTTTAATTTTCTGTAACAGGGTCTTACCGCTAGTAAGTGGGCACTCAGCAACAAGGACAATAGTTTGTCTTGCTGTTTTTGGCACTTCTGGGGTATCCCTGAGTATCATGGGAAGGTATCCTGCTCCTGGCACTGAGGTTTTCATTTAATAATCCATGATTTCTGGGGTGCATTTATACACACACACACACACACACAATCATGCCGCGTGGGCGTGCGCACACACACACACACACACACACACACACAAACACAGATTTCTATCACAGAGAGTCTTTCCAACTTTCCCCTTCTATTCTCCCTGTCTTATCTCTAAACAATTTCTCATCTACAATTTTTCACTACAGTTTTCATTTTCAAAAAAATAAATAAACAGAATGAAATAGCATGTACAATTTTTATATCTGGTTTC
Organism: Typhlomys cinereus; assembly: GCA_023101885.1. NCBI lineage: Eukaryota > Metazoa > Chordata > Mammalia > Rodentia > Platacanthomyidae > Typhlomys > Typhlomys cinereus. The sequence goes on from JALPQD010000082.1 coordinate 2,909,391, forward strand.
TATCACAGTACATTTATTTCAAGATCCATTCAAGAGGGGAGCTCATTGCATTTTATTTCTGAGTAATATTCTGCTTTATGGATATACCAAACTCACTTAACCATTCAGTGCTAATAGACATTTGAACTGTTGGGTTTTACAAGCAAGGCTGCTGCAAGTATTTATGTAGCAGTCTTTAGAAGGATACAGAATTTATTTTGTTTGAGGAAATACTTATGAGCATATAGTTAGAATACAATTTTAAGAGGATGTCTAGTTCTTTAACATATAGAACACTTATTTTTATCACTGGAATAGTGAAACTTTTGAAATTTGGGGCATTTTAATAGTTCTACATGCTTTATTCCTTATCTAATTTTTGTACTTTGTGGAGAGCTAGAGTCCCAAGAATGTTGTTGATAAAAGCTAACACTCCCCCTAAAAATAAAATAAGGACTTCTTTATGACATTGAAAGATGTATTAAATTGGTCCCAGTGTCCATTAAATATAACAAAGAAATTTATATATTGGAATGCTTTAATACTAGATAATTCTGTTCATGAAAATTTTATTAATCAAAATTTAAGTACATTAAAACAACAATAGAGTTAATTAAAAGACTTTATTATATGGAGAACATTTTGGAAGGTTGGGAAACTATTCTGTGTGTTCTTTGTGCAAGCATGCAGGGGTATGCAAGAGTCAAAACTCATCAAAATATACCCTCTAGCTAGATCCAGCTTTTGTGTATATTCTTCAATAAAATTGATTAAAGAAAAAAGTCAATAATGGCAGCACCAAGGGAGTAGAGTTTTTCAATTGCTTGATTCAAAGTCTTTCCTTAGGTTCTCTATTTGTGCAAACTCCTGCCTGGGATGCTACCTGCCATTATTTCTTTATAGTTCTTTGGCTTCATGTATGCTGATCTGTGACCCCTGCCACATTTATAATATGTTTTTCAAATGGTATCTGGTTTTCAAATATAACTGAAGCCTTCCCATGTGGTTGGAAATAGGTATTGGTTGTAGAAGAATGAAGAAATTGAGCTTTGGGTTTTCTTCATTAACTCATTCTCTGTGTCCAGCTTCTGATATGATTGACAAAGTTTGCCTACAACTTAGGGGAGAGTTTCTTCTTTATTAATTCATATTATTTTACTTGTTTATTTGCATGTGTAGGTGTATATGTATATGGGTGTGTGTAGCTGTAGGCATATGTGGCTGTAGAAGAGGTCACTGCATAGAAGAAGAGGCCCAAAGGCAGCTTCAGGAGTCATCCTGGTTGCCTTATTGCTTTGTTCTGGGGGTCCAGGCTCCGCCTTCCAGGGCTGGAAGTGCAGGTCACTGCCATATCCTCCCAACAATTTTTTTTTTGTGGGATCTGGAATTCAAATTCAGATCCTTTTGTTTGTGAGACAGAGGCTTAACTCCAGGCCATCTCCATAACCTTGTTTATTCATTTTAAATTCTAACTCGCATGGTTTTTCTACCCTAAATTCCATAAATATGGACTCAAACTCAGGCAAACACAGGTGAAAATTCTCTCTCTAAACTAACCATGTGACTTTGGGTAATTTATGTGCTACTCTAACTAGGCCCGAGTTGTTTCATTTATAGATGAGAAGTTATAGATAATAATTTGACTTATGTGAAAAGAAAACCAGCAAATCAGGCAGTGCTTAGTTCAATGCCTTATCTGGGAATGTTTTGGAAAGGACTGAGCTGCCTCTATTTCTTCTCTTCTCCCCCTTTCTTCCCTGTTATTCTCACTTAACTTTCATAGACTTTTACTTATCCTCCTTAGTTTTCCTCTGCTTGTTTCTCCTACTCCTCCTTCCTTTTCCTTTTACATATCTTTTTCTATTCATACACAACATTAGACATACATGTATAGTAAAATATGTATATGTCCATATATATCTATGTATATCCAAATGTGTATATGTACATATATTTCTTTCCACTAATGGAAACTCTACTTCATCATACCTGATCTTCTATGGATTTTAGAGTCTCAATATAATTTTCAGCTCTATGAAGAGATCTGAATAGAAGTTCTCATCTTTAGAATCCTTTGTCAACCTGTTTTTGTTTTCCTGGCTTATTCTGTATCACCTGGTGGAATAGTTGGATCATATAGCTCCCATTTTAAAGTAAAGGACATTTCAGGCAGAAACTATTTAGCTTTGTCTTTATCATTCACGTCTTAAATAAATGGAGCAAGTGTATGCATGTGTAACAATTACATCCATGGCAATTCTAAGTCTATTCTTTTATTTACTGTATTAATGAAATTAAAATGTTTTATTTCTATATTAATTTTATTTTAAAGAATAAAATAAAAAACTTCTCATATATTCCTAGGATAGAGCTCTTCAAAAGGAGAAATGAAACAAAAAGGTGGGAAGAAACGTGCTAAAAAGTAGACTAAGGACAGGCTACAAGTGTGAGTTGAGGCTTTTTGGGAAGAAGTCCAGAAGCCTATGTGGGTTCTTCTGCCTCAGTCTCCTAAATAATGTAACCAGAGACATGAGTCACCATGCCTGCCTCAGAGGCTACCTTTTAAAATTAAACATTTAAATAAAACATTTCTAAAGACAATATTCCTAGTAACTATTTCTCCTTCAGACTTTGAGTTAATTTTAGATATTACAAAGGTGAACTAAAAGAAGGTATAGAATTTAGCTTATTTTTTTTAAAATAAGTTTTTTAAGCTATTGTAAGGAATACAATCTCATGGCAATTAACATTTGTTGCCTGAATGAAGAATGTGGGAAAGTTCTTCAAGTCATATTTTACATAGAGAACAAACCTATGGTTTGAATACCAGGAATTATTTTTGCTGAGAAGCAGAGAGGAGAGAATATAAACTTCATTGTAAGGGTAACATACTCACTAATAGATGTTTGAGAATGTCTTTACATGGCTGCAGTGCACGAGAACTCACAGTCATATTGCCCTAAGAATACACTGTTCTGACTGATAATGAACAATTAGAAAACAAAATCAAGGAAACCATTCCATTCCCAATAACTGTAAAGAATACAAGACAAAAATATATCTACAAAGAATGTGAAACTTTCTACAATGAAAACTTTAAGCCATCATGGAAAGATAAACATATAATCTGATAAATGAAAGTTTCTTACATTTCAGATTATAAGATTTATGTTGTTAAGAAGGCAGTTTTCCTTAAGTTGTACAATAAAGGTAACACATCTCTAAAATTTAGCTTTAGTTTTTACAGAAATCAAAAAGTTGATCTTGAAATTCATGTAGAAATACAAGTCCCTAGAATAGGTAAAACAATGTTGAAATAGAACAAATTTTGGAGGACTCATATCTCTGTATTTTAAAATTTACTATAAAACATGTAATCAAGATAGTGTAGAACAGGCATAAGGATATACATATTCATCAGTGGGATGGAATGGAGAGCCCAAAATATGCTCAAGTGATGTTTGATAAGGATGCCAAGAAAATGTACTAGTAAAAGAATAGTCTTTATACAAGTATGATAGGACAAGTAGTTTTCCATGTATAAAGACTGAAATTGGACCTCTATCTCATACCATTTTAAATACGAAAATAGACGATCTAGAATTATAACATTGCCATCAGAAAAAATAAGCACAAATCCTCATGTCTTTGGATTATGCATGTACCCACCCTCTTGCACACACCCAAATGCAAAAGCATACACACTCATGTATACGCCTCATACAAAACCATGAAAGAAAAAGTATATTTTATTTGCATTCTTCCTTTTGCATGAAGTGCAAAGCATTTTAATCACTTGATTCCTTTTTTTGTGTGTGTATGTGTGTATTTGTATGGTTTTCCATGTATGTGTAGGTATGATCACTCATGCAGGTGTGTGTGGAGACTAGAGGTTGATATTAGGATGTCTTTCCTCAATCTCTTTTCTGCCTTTTTCTTTTGTGTGAATGTATGCAAATGTGTGAGAGGGTATGTGTGCCTGTGGAAGCCCAAGAATGACATTGGGAAGCATGCTTGATTGCTCTGCCTCCTTATTGCTTAAAGAGTTTACTGCTCTAGAGTTTTCTAGGCTCTACTTCCAGGTCCAGAAATATAGGCTACTACCTTATCTGCCTGGCTTTTTTTTTTGTGCATGGTAACTTGGGATTAGAACTTACATCCTTTTGCTTTCAAGGCAAAGGCTTTACCCCCTGAGCCATTACCCTAATCCTCTACTTTTTTATATATTTTTTGAGACAGGATCTATTTTACTGAACCAGAAGCTAACATTTCAGCTAGAATGGATTTCGAGTGAGTCTCTGGGAGCCATCCGTGTCTACCCACCAATGCTATGGTTATTAGCCTGAACTTCTTTGTCTGGCTTTAAGTGAATTCTGGGAATCTGAACTCTGTTGCCCATGCTTGTACAGCAAACACTTTACTCTATAAATCAACTCTTCTTTTTTTTTTAAATTTTTTTATTATTATTTATTCAACTGTGCGCATGTGCGTGTGTATGTGTGCACGTGTGTGTATGTCTGTGTGTGTGTCTGTGTATGTGTAGAACCATGGACGAATTCGCGAACCACCATGGACGCCTTCATCTCCTTCTGCCCCGGGATTCACAGGCTCCGCCCTACAAGGACCAGAAGCGCAGGCCGCCCCCGCTTCCGCCTGGCATCTATACGTGGGATCTGGGATCCGAACTCAGGACCTTCCGCCTGCAAAGCGGAGGCTTAACCCCTGAGCCACCTCTCCAGCCCCTATAAATCAACTCTTAAAAATAGTTTTTGCTTAAAAATAGTCTTTAAAAAGAGTATGTGCGATTAAGAATTTTGAAAGCTGGTCTTTTATCCAATGTGCCTTTCTCCCAAAGTAGTGCATAGCCATGGATTAAGCGATCTTCATGCAAATGCAAATATTGTATAGATGAGAACACAAACACACTTTCTCCTGTAGGTATTTTGTTGGTGGTGGTGGTTACTGGAATGCTGATGGTTTAGTGAGTACAAATGATCCCTGGGATTCTTTGGTCTCATGAATTTAAATTCAGAATAGCTAGGGAAGAGAGAGGCTTGCTTCATAGAAGTAGAGGAGGAGGTTGAGTGTTACATAGATGAAAATGAAGCAGGTTGAGAAATGGAATCAGAACAGAGTCCTTCCCTAGGAGGATTTTAAAGTGAATTCTGGAAAAGTGACATATGCAAAAATAAATTATACTAATCTGTTAATTAATTTCTTATATTCAGAACCCATTAAAATATGCCTCCAAGAAAGCAGGAGTGACCAGTTCTACCCAATTAATTTTGAAATATTGGAAATCAATTAGTTACAATAAGTAGGCCAGTTCTCATTATTTTGTAGTTAGCAATTAACTTTATAAAAAGATGTCTGTGCTTACAGAGATGTCTGTGCTTACAGAGATGTGTTGGCACTGACACTCAGTTCTGTGTACCCCTACATTTTCAGACCATGTCTCTATTGAGTTAGCAGGACCAACTCTTGACAGGGCACACAAATTTACCAATCATTTTCACATCCCTACTCACTTTTCATTATTGATTAATTTTACTCTTTGATATTTTTATACATGCATGTAAAACAATCTGTTTACTTTTCCCTTTTTCTTTTCCTTTTTTTAACGAGTCTTTGTGCCTTGTTAAAGAAAATACAAGGGTGACATTGGAAATCATCCTGGATTACTCAACCTCTTTTTGCTTTGTTCTGAGGTTTCCAGACTCCGCCTTCTATGGCCTGAATTGCAGGTTCCTATCATATGTGCCTGGCATTTTTATGAGAGATCTGGAGAGTCAAACTCAGGTCCTTTTGCTTTGGAGTCAAAGGCTTTAACCCCGAACCATATCCCCAGCTACTCTCTGCTTTTTCTTAGCTCCTTCTCTCTTCCGCCAGCTCCTGTTCTTTTCAAGTTTTCTTTTTGTTTTATTTTGTGTTCCAACAAGTGGCTACTTTTTTTTTTATTATTATTATTTATTCAACTGTGTGTATGTGCGCGCGCATGTCTGTGTGTGTGTGTATGTGTGTGTCTGTGTATGTGTAGAACCATGGACAAATTCGCGAACCACCATGGACGCCTCCACCTCCTTCTGCCCCAGGATTCACAGGCTCCGCCCTACCAGGACCAGAAGCGCAGGCCGCCCCCGCTTCCGTCTGGCGTCTATATGTGGGATCTGGGATCCGAACTCGGGACCTTCCGCCTGCAAGGCGGAGGCTTAACCCCTGAGCCACCTCTCCAGCCCCAAGTGGCTACTTTTTAATAGAACAATTCAACTAGGAAACAGTGTGATTTCCTTCAAAAACATACAATAGAAGCAAGGTTTTCTATGAATGAGCTCGTGATAGGCTCCAGTTAGATTTTTAAATTTTTTTTTATTATTATGTTTATTCAATTGTGCATGTGTGTGCACACGCGAGTGTGTGTGTGTGTGTGTGTGTGTGTGTGTGTGTGTGTGTGTGTGTGTGTGTGTGTGAAGAACCACGGGCGAATTCGGGAACCACCATGGACGCCTCCACCTCCTCTCTGTTTACTCTGCCCCGGGATTCACAGGCTCCGCCCTACCAGGACCAGAAACGCAGGCCGCCCCTGCTTCCGCCTGGCGTCTATACGTGGGGTCTAGGATCCGAACTCAGGACCTTCCGCCTGCAAGGCAGAGGCTTAACCCCTGAGTCACCTCTCCAGCCCCTCCAGTTAGATTTTCATGCTTTCTTTTAGATTTTCATGCTTTTTTTCATCTGTATGTTACTTGCAATGAAACCCACTCATTCCTTCTTTCACTGATGCTAGCTAGGCACCAAAGTCATCAGTTTGCTAAGACCCTGTTTCTGTACCACAGCCCTCTAACTTATTCGATGGAGCAGATTTGACTTGGTGGAATCTGTTCACTCCTGCCTCTCTGATGTGTTCAAGAATTTTGCATCCATAGTTTCTAAGGTATTCATTTGATCACCAGAAAAAGACAGATTAGCAAAGGGAAAAAAAAAAAAAACACTGTGTAAGTTTTCTACATTGGGACATTGATTCATTATGTCATTTCTGAAAGAAGGACAATATTGTGACTGTTCAACAAGGGAGGAAAAATAGAGCACTTTACTTTTTTTTTGATTTGATAAGTATGTTTGACAGTTACCTGAACTAATTGTATGGGTACCATGAATCACATGCTTTATTTGTCTGTAACAATGTAGTAACTTCACAGGAAACAAAAATAATTACGTGGTGATGGGATAATGGTTCTGTTTATTTTCTTTTGCAACTATGCAATAATTGTGCAAAATACCTAACATAAACTAAGTAAGGAACATGTATCCAGCTAAGTGGATTCTCCCCTGATTTTCTGATCTTCCTTTTCCTTTCCCCATTTCAAGACCTTTACACTATGCAAAAGTCTGAATTTCTTCATGATCTCTTTTGGCAACACTTAAAGACATACAGACTATCCTTTACTGAGCTGTACTGAGACAGAATAACTGACCCATACATGGAAATACTGTGATAGGTTTTATGTTAAGGAATAGAAGTCAAGTCCAGAGTGTCAAATAGAACAAAATCAGAGCCAGGGAGATGGCTCAGTAGATAAGGCACTTATTCTGCAAGCCTGAGAAATGGAGTTGAGATCTGAAAAATCCCACTGAAGAGATTGGCACATGTAGTGGCCCCTGTAATCCAGCACTTGGAAAGGAAGCAAAGACAGGGAATTCCCCAGGTCAAGCTACTTGGCTAGCCTGTGATATCTGAGTTCAAGAGTCTCTTTCTTGATAAAAGCAGAGAATAATTGAAGGACGCACTGGATGTCAACACTGGGTCTGGACACATATGCATGCATATCTATACTTACACACACGTGTGCTTACAGAGTTTCAAACATGTACACACACACACACATCCGCACATATTATTAATCCCCCTCCACAGAAACATACATATAAATTCAGAGAGAGAGAGAGAGAGAGAGAGAGAGAGAGAGAGAGAGAAGCAAAACCAGGGATAGCTACAATGACTCTTCCTGCACAAACTGAATACAGAGGAGGTAAGCCCCTCCTGGACCATTTCACACTCGGGGGAGCTGGGCTGAGTAGACACATGCTTAGTTTCTAGAACAAAGCAGCGTATAAGGCACTGGCTGCACAACCTTTACTCAATGATCTATGAAAGTATGAAGAGAAGGGATGAGGGAAGAAGGTGCTCCTCCATCTCACAGGGTAGAGTTGGCTGTGCAATTCTTTTTTTTAAATTTTTTTTATTAATTATTATTTATTCAATTGTGCATGTATGCATGTGTGTGCATGTGTGTATGTATGTATGTGTGTGTGTGTGTGTGTGGTGTGTGTGTAGAACTATGGACGAATTCGGGAACCATCATGGACGCCTCCACCTCCTCCTTGTTTACTCTGCCCCGGGATTCACAGGCTCCGCCCTACCAGGACCAGAAACACAGGTCGTCCCGGCTTCTGCCCGGCATCTATACATGGGGTCTAGGATCTGAACTCAGGACCTTCCACCTGCAAGGCAGAGGCTTAACCCCTGAGCCACCTCTCCAGCCCCAGCTGTGCAATTCTTAGAAAATAAGTTCTCTGCCAAAGTAAAAATTCCAACCAATGTAGCATTGCTCATTGTGAATGTATATGCATATGTGTGTATGTGTGCATGTGTGTGTGTGTGTTCAGTAGATATAAAGAGACAGTGACATAGTAAAAGAAACATAGAGGGGAGGAGGACTAAGACAGTAAGGTATATAAAGTTGAGGCAGCAGGAGAGCAAATGAGTGACCATATGGAGAAGCGTGCCAGAGATTGGAAGGACTAGAGTTGGAGCAAACATGGAGATGCAGGCACATGGAGCAAATGCACAAAAATGGAGCCATGTTCTGAGACTTTTCTTTGCATGACCAGGCTCTGTCTGGTCAGCCATGTTCCGCCCATTCTTGGAGCTGTATGAGGTCAGAGGTGGTGCTTATGCTCCTTGCAAATAGTGCTGCACTTTCAACTTCTAGCATGGTACCAGGGTAAGCACTACACAATCTCCCAGCAGGCCGTATTACCACAGTGGTGACTTTAATGTAGTGCATGACTCATCCTGCTAGTGTGCAAAGAATAAGAACAGACTAGGTGAGGTGAAGTAAAACCCACATACAAACCTTGTGAAGGCATGTGCCTCAACTGACCCGGTCTGCTTTGTGCAAGTGAAAGCACATATTTGATGAGTGGTTGTTAAGTGGAATTCATGCTTACATGCCCATAGTGGAGAACCAAATGAATGCAGAAAAACTGTCCCAAAGATAGGAAAAGTCACAGTGCATCTATTATAAATTCAAAAGATAAAACCTTTAACTCATATAAAGTAGGAGAGCGTTGAGGAGCTCCAAAAAACATAGAGGTTTTTAATAACCAATTTCAAGTTCTTTTATTTTTCTTTCTTTTTCCTGTTTGCTCTTTTTGTTTGTTTCTTGTGGAAAAAGTCTCCATTAAACTGAAGATGTCTTTGAGTCCTCTTCTACCTCTCCAGTACTGAAATTGCAGGCTTGCTTCACTGGGTCAGACTAAATTCTGAATGTTCTAAATCTTGCCTGGTATTACTTATAAAGGACTGGTTAAGAAGGCACTTTGTTATTCAGAAAGGTTTCAAAACCCAAGCCCCTCAAATTTACCAGTAGTCTACCATATGATTTCAGATACAATGTTTAGGATGGAGGTATCCCAAGCACAGCCCTAGACTTCTGTGCATGGTACATTTAACCATGAACTCATCTCTTCAGATATACCAATGCTTCACATCTAAATTTGTTTCCATAGTATTGGAGAGATAGCTCAGGGGTTAGAGTCTTTGTTCTAAGCAATAGGACCTGAGTTTGAATCTCCAGATCACATGTAAAAATTCTGGGCACATATGGAGCAGATTTTACTTCTGCCTGTGGAAGGCAGAGCATGGCAAACTTAACAGCAAAACAATAAAGAGGTAAGAGCGATCCAAGATGACTCCCAATTTCACCTTTGGGTCTCTACAGGCACACATACTCAAGTGTCCTTTGGTACACACACACACACACACACACACACACACACACACACACATTGTTTTCATTATAAAATGACAATAAAGTGAAATTGGCAAAGGATTCAAAAGAGAAACTGACAGAAGACGTGGAAGTGATTGAAAACCATCAAAACCACCCATAAGTCTGATATGCGTGGAGCTTTCTGTACTCTTCTCTCACTGCCTGTGCAATGTGCTGAGCTCTTTGCAACGCGGGGAGGACAGTACTTATTGTTGTTGTGTGTGCTCATAGCAGTCACCAGGACTTGAGCATTATTCATGTCACAGACTGGCTCATGTCCTGTTTGAATTCACTAGAAGAAGTCCTAACATTCAATGTCATAGAAAATGACTGTATTTGTAGACAAGGCATTACGGAGGCATTAAACTAACTATACAAGCTACAACAAGTAATGAGGTGATGTCTACAAATATAGATAGTCTTAGACACAGTGCAGGTGGAGATTTTACCAGTGTTCAGAGAGTCTTCTTAGTGTCAGGAAAGAATTCAGAGGCAAGATAAAGTAAGGAATTGGGGGGGGCGTTTTTATTTTTTAAACAGGGTTGAAGTATAACTCAAGAGGATTCTCAAGGGAACAATGTTTCCTGTGGGATTTCAGATAATGTCTTATAAGAAATATTTAATGGTATTTTTCCAGAATGTGAAATATTCCTTTTTTTGTCCTTATGTCAGGCAGTATATATATATATATGCAAAGGTTTGAGGTGCTCTTGGTAAGCCATGCTGGTCCCAGATAGATTTGGGGAACCTCATGTCTTCCCAGTCCGAAGTGTATTTGGATAGCCTTACCTTTTCTCACTCTGAGCAAACACATGGTGTCCTATTATTATTGCATTCTAGATCTGTGATTCTCAAGCTACTTCACCATTTGCATTTTTTTTATTTCTATTCCTTCTAGCCTGTCTCAGTGAGTCTTCATAAGAAGAGAAAATTGGAGAACACATGTAGACAGAGAACCTTGTGAAGACACAGGAAAAGAACAACAATCCATAAGCCAAAGAAAGAATTTTCAGAGGCCATCCTTGATTATAACCCGAAGCCTCCAGTGCTTGTGGCTCTGTTTCTTCTTTTTAAACTCTCTCTCTCTCTCTCTCTTTCTCTCTCTCTCTGTCTGTATGTGTGTGTGTGTGTGTGTGTGTATGTGTGTGTGTGTGTGTGTGTGTGTGTGTGTATGTGTGAGAGAGAGAGAGAAAGAGTGAAACAGAAAGAGAATGACTCATGTTTAGAAGGTCAGAAATCAATTTTTTCTATCATGTGGGCTTCCAATGATCAAACTCAAGTTGTCAGGCTTGAAAGCTGATGTCCTACCCATTGAGCTATCTGGCCAGCCATGGCTTTATTTCCTAAACTTCTCAGTCCATGGTAAGTGCTTATGGCTACTTTACAAATGGCCATAATTAGTTCCCATTCCTTATGACAAAGATCAGAGTATATGTTCCTGTTGAGTTTATTGAATTATAAAGAAGAATGTCTTCACATCAATGAAGATCTGGAAAATGACACCTGAGTACAAAATATATTAATCAACCATTGTAAAAGTAAGCAATGGTTTTCTCTAAAAATGCAAACATTTGGCATCACAGTAGTTTCTCAGCATTAACTTAGGCAATTCATCCCAAATGTGAGAACCCTTTTTCTCATGAGTACCAGCATCAAGGTAATTTCCAAAGGCTCATATGCCTTTGTCTCAGGCTGCTCTGTGTACACATGCCTCACTGATCAGGAAATGCACCTTTGTCCAATGCTTCCCTTTCCCACATGAGGAGGGCACTCGTGTTTGTCCAGTGCTTCTCTTTCTGTATCCTTTCCTCTTCCCCACTCCAGCCTTGGATGACGACATTGCACGTTAAATGGATATCTCTAAAAGGACTTACTCTACGGAACAGATAGAATAGGATTTGTACAATAAAATGACTCAAATTTCCATGCCAGATATATAGTGAGTGATATACTTAAGATCAACTATTTATCACTTATTTTTTGCAAGTCAAAGATAATGGGGTGCCAATTCATAACACACCAATGATTTAGCAATGATTCTTACTCTAAAGTATAGGGAAGTTAGCCCTATAGATTAGATTAGATTAAAGAACATTTTAATCCTGGCCTTATCACTGTGCAGGTATGTAGGTTATTCTAGTTCTCAAGGGCTTAATTTTATAATCCATTGGGTGAGGATAGTAATGTCTTGTTAGTATGACTTAAACTATGTAAGTAAATTTAAGGTTCTTGTGCTTTCTGTTGCCTAAAGGATGGCTAGAAGAATAATATTAACATGGTTCAATGGAAACATGTATTATAAGGTTGATGTGAAGGTACTTTTGAGGAACTTTGAGAGGAAATATAAACTCTGTCAGTCTAGTTATTTTCCAGAACAGCTAGAAGAACAATTCAATGAAGAAAAAAGGCAAAAAGTAGGTAATTCATTTTTTCACTTAAATTATTTTATTTATTTATTTTGAGAAGGCTGAGGAGAGAGAGAGAATACTAAGCATGACTTACATATGGAAGACTGAGGGAAATGTTCAGAAGATGGTAATCTATTTCATCTTTTGGGCTCCAGGGATCAAATTCAGGCCTCTCAATTTCCATGCAGGTAACTTTACCACTTAGTCATTCCATTGATCTCAAACCATTAACAGAAGAGGAGCAGGGAGCAGTGGTAGCTGCTATAAATAAAAGCATTAATGTTGCAGTGTAGGGATTCTTACCTATTTGCAGGTACTTCTATGAATATTAGTCTCTTTTCATAAGAGCTATTTAATGCAATGTCTTCAAAGGTGAGAGGACTATATAGAGATTTTAATTTATATCCAGCAGGGCTGGACATAGTATCTAATCCATAGAAAAGTTTCAAAAAATTATAGCCATAATTACAATTAAATAATATAAAATTTTCAAGGAATTCATAAATATCTTCTGAAATTGCATGCTAATTATTCATTGGATGCATTTTTCTAGCAATTGGGACACATACTTAGATTCCTAAATGATTCTTAGCCATTATATATATATATACACACACACACACACACACACACACACACACACACACACACACCAGATTCTTCGTCTAATGTGGAATTCTCCTAGAATCTATGAGCAGTTTTGATAAAATCTTCAGGCTGATAGTAAACACATGAAACTTCATCATAGAAGAATTCTAGACACATGTGTGACAAATGAGGGTAGAAAACTAAACTGGCCTGTAATTGAAGAGATGTGCGGAGCTGAAGGCAGGATAAATCAGCTGATTTGGAACTAGCTAATACTCTGTGTGAAGCAAGCATTGAGAACCCATTTAGCTACTCTGTGAACTGACAAATCCAGCTTCCTTCCTTCCCTGGTAGTCCTTGAAACTGCCCCTTCTGAAACTCTGATAATCACTGGGGGTTAAGTAGTGAACCTTATTGATTTTGATATACATAAATACTATACATCATTGCTTTGAGACATTATACAATGATTCCAGGGCTGTTGCATGGCATTTTCCTCTAGCCAAATGGCTGCCATCTTTAGCTGATATCATCAATATTGCACTTGTTTCAGAGACAGAGGTGACAGAGAGGGTCATTATACTCTTACCTGAGATACTGGGCTCACTTGGAATATCTCCCAGCCATTAGTATAATTCTTCCCTAATTATATATGCCATCACACATGCCCTTGGGGAGGGGCACCAGGGTACACAGACTGAAGAAGTTTAATTGAAGGAGATTCTATCCATGCAGTCATGGGTGGACGTCAGCCATGTTGGGGTGGGGTTTCTGGTCTTTCAGTCACACCCGATCTTGTAAGTAACCCTCACCCCTACTCTTTAAGTAACCCCAATAGACTCCTTATTTGTCATGTTGCACTTTGGCATAATCATTACATTGACGTGTTATTGCATTCATGTCTGGGACAAACACATAGTTGTGTATCATCAGAAAGCTCTTCAGGAAAAGTGCTCACATACCCAGGATATTTGTCTTTAAAACTCAAATGACAGTTCATCATTTGGTGGCCATTCCTACACTACCAAGTGGTCTTATCTCATCAGAAAAAAATATAGCACTTCCTACTGCCATGCTAACTATATCTGAACTGTCAGGTTTATTTTTAATACAGGATAAACATGTTTTCTCCATAAAATCCAGTTAGCTTTAGAATTCTTTTTTCTACTTTACCAAATACAGGCATTACTCAGCCATCTGCCTCGCTGTTTGTTTTTACAGTATTGCAGTCTCATAGTTTTCTTTTCTCCTTTTAATTCTTTTTTTCCATCTTTCAGTAGTAATTGTGTGACATGACACATTTCCTGGCACCTTAGCTAACTATGCTCATGCATTCCTTTACACCTTCTAGAACTGTTAATGTAATCCAACACGGTTGTCGGAGGCATCCAGGAAGTGGGACTCAGCAAATCAGAGGTGTGTTGGGAAAGATAAATGCATGCAGCAGATAACTGTACTTGATTAGCTAGATTTAAATAGTGTTGGATGAATTTGCCAGGTGAAAATAAAAATTGTCAGTTCAGTTTAATTTCATGGTGAATCAAACAAGGAAATTAGATTCTGCTTCTCTGTCAGTTTGACATCCACAGCAAGTGACAATTAGAAATGATGAAAGAACTTATATTTACTCTGAAACTCTTGATTTTCTGATAGGCATGTAACTTTTATTTACCCTTGCATTGCAGAGGAATGTGGCATAACAGGAACATTAGTAGTGGTTGCTACAAAGTTCCAGATCTAGGGATGAACAACTGTAGAAGCAGAAACCAGGGCTCATCTCCACAGCAGCATAGCCAGAGGGGTGTAGAGCTGAAACTCAGACCACAGGACAGCAGTCACACCTACTGCAGCAGATGTGATTGCTTTAGAGCAAGTCAAGCCTGGAAGTAAAGAATGACAGTGACCGACCTGTGCTACGGCAGCCAGGCCATTCCAGTTGATTTTAAAAAACACAGCCATTGCCTTTAAATACAAGGGTATGTCCAGATAATCTTCCCTACCACTTTCTAATATGCTTTCAAAGAAAAACTAGTGGCTGATTGCTGACCGTTGACCAGCAAAATAAGCATCAAGAGCTGTAGACACATGAGAACGACGATGTTTCATTGAGGAGAAAGATTGAAAGCAGTATTCTCAGATTTGATGTAATGACACTCTCATGTTTGATTTAACAGATACAAGATCATATTCTTAGGAGTCCTAAATCTTGGGGGCATAAATGTGGCAACAAAGGCCAGTTAAGCTAATCTGTACTTGTTTTCCAAACCTTTTCTTAGATTCAAACATTCCTTTTCTGTCTCCCCTCAGTTTTCCTCTCCTTCCTTCCCCACTCTGCCAATAATTAAAGAGATAAAAGTTTATGACTTCAAATAAATATATATTCTAATAAAACAAATGTAGAATGCTAGTTTCTCATGTATCTTTCCCATGCTTTGGGATTTAGCTAGTTCATACCAACATGACTGAATAGTGAGTGCATAAGAGTATGAATAGACACAACTTGAAGGTGACAAATCCAACTGCTCATAAAATAAGACCCACATGAGAAGGTATCATTTATTCAGAAATGTGGTGGTTCCTGGAATTCCAAGAATGGAGAGAGGAAATGTTTCTGATGTTCCTTAGCACAAACTTAAGACCAGAGGTGGGAACAGAGAGTAGGTGCACATGCATAAACCTGGCAACAAGTTGGAACCCCAAAGTCCACAATGCAGAACAAAATATTAAAAGGTATCCACTGACTTTCATACATGTGCTGTGGCATGTGTGTAACTGATCCTGTTTCCCACCCTCTCAAATGAATAAATAACCAATAAAATAGAATTGGGCGCAAAGAACATTGTCTCAGCTACACTGAATTCTCAAAATTTGATTAGTTCTTAACCCAGAATTCTACTATTGGTGGAGTACCCTCCTTTGAGTGTACTTATATATAAAAATTCTAAAAGTACCTGTTTAGAATTTCTTCAGCACATTTCAAATGAGGTACAATAATTATCATCATCTTGGTCCTGGAAATCAATTGGCTATGCCCAGACTGGCAGCCTTAGACCAATCCTGACATCTCTGAGTTATGCCTTCTCCCAGGAGGCTAACTGACGTTTATCATTTGAATTACATGAGAAAGACAAATATTCACAATTGAGAAAATATGGCATGTTTGTGAAGCCTAGAATAGGGATCCCTTGCTTGGTCTTACTGTTGTAAATTTCTTTGCTCAGCACTGTACTGCCCCTGATTGTTCTAAGATATTTAATGATCTCTGCTTCTTTTCTTTTCCTTATACTTTGTTTCTTCTCACTTTTTTGTCCAAAGTATTCTACGGGGCAGCTAAATCTTTAGTAGAACATTTCCTGCACTTCTATTTTTGATGGAATATATTGAACATGAAATTTAATATATATTCTTTAGTCAATATTTTTTGGTGGGGGGGGTCCCTGAAGGAAAATACATGTGTAAGGCCATACATGCTGTGCTTTTAACTTTTTAAATTTTTTCCCAATCATACAAGCTCAATAGGTACCCCTGTCCTTTCCCTCCGTCCACCCTTCCCCAGTCCCCCCTTGCACTCTCCCCCCAACCTTTTCCCCTTCCTTTTACCCACATCCCTCCCTCCCCTTCTCCCAGTGTCTCCCCCTTCCCCCTCATATCCTCTGGAGCATCCTTTTATGTGAATGCTAAACCTCTGAATCCTCCACCCTAGTGAGGTGTAAGGACTCAGTGGCATAGTTGGGAGCACTTTTTTGGGCTCCCTGTTAATATGGAAACTCTATTATGACTGTTAATCCTTTGCCTCTAAGGTTCATACTGCCTGTGTGATCCATGCTAGACTTTGGGGGTCATTGACATGTCAGCTATTGTGCAGATCAAGCAAAGTCCCATCCACTTATTAGGGAGTACATACAGTGTCTAACTTTCTGTGTCTGGGATACTTCAATCAATATGATTTTTTCTAATTCCATCCATTTCCTAGCAAATTTCATTAATTTATCTTTTTTGATGGCTGAGGAGTATTCCATTGTATAAATGTTCCATATTTTCCTTATCCATTCATCAACTGTTGGGCGTTTGGGTTGATTCCATGACTTTGCTATTGTAAATAGTGCTGCTTGTGAACCTGGTTGTGCTTGTGTCACTGTAGTGAATTTTTTCATTATGGGGGATTATTCCCAGAAGTGGTATAACAGGATCATATGTCATTTTAATCTTTAACTTTTGTAGAAATTGCAGAGGGCTTTATCTTTGACTCCAGTCTATCCTCACATTGAAATCCATTGTGAAGATCTGTAGTGACAAAACATGATACAGAACAGATATTTCTATGACTATAAAAGCTTCAGATTCTGATTCTGACTGTCCCTGGAAGGAATATATTTCACTGCTAGCATATTAATTGCCAACTGGAACATTCTCTAGCTGCACTATATAACACAATGTCATGGTTCATTACCTGCAGACACTCCACTCACAGAGCCAGTGGATACATGCAGATATTCCAAATGATTTCATAAACACAGGCACATACTGTTAAGCAGTGATTAATTCCTACAAAACCACATAACACCCTGCATTTCTTTGATTGTGCCAAAGTGCTCTACAGTGTAGAGTCAAACTGGCCAGCTCAGCAGGTGATCAAGGGAAGCATCCTGAACATCTCTCCTTGGAGGTATTTGTGGGGTTTCATTTACCTTGGAAAATACTCCAATACAGAAATACTCCAGGAAAAAGTTGCACTGGAGTTGCTCAAGGAGGAATTCAAGGACATTCCCTTTCTTCTAAGGATATATGACTCTTTTCAATGTGTTCCCACAATCATATAAACAACAAATAAATTGGGACCTCTGCTTCTTTGGCTCAGTCACTGGTGATGGCAAGACTTTTCCTCGTACTATCAAAGCTGTGGTCATTTAGGAAGACTTTTCCGGGGATGCACATTAGTAGCCAGTTCAACAACCAAGTGTGAGTAGAAGGCACTCAGAAACCAGCGAGGTAACAGTAGTTTCTCAGTGTTGTACACTCCAGTTATAAATGAGAAATCTGATGATGCTGTGATGTCAGACAGTGTATTTTGATTAAAACGTTTCTTTATTGAATTTTTTATGGGCCTATTACTGGAGTCTCTAGGGGCATATAAATATTTCTTCAGGACGATTCAATGCAGCAGTGAGGTGGGCCTTGCTCTGGAGTCGTAAAACAGGAAAGGTGCGTCCTGAACATCAGCCAACCAATTTCTACCCAGGGCTTCAGTCATGCTCTGAGCTAAACGAGATGCTTAGGGAACATTATGAAGAACTGTGGGCATTGAATACACAGTTTGGGCTGGAAGGCTCTTTTTCCTTTCTTGTTTATTTTGAGACTAGCCTTGGCTGGCCTGGAGTTTGCTGTGTAGACCAGGTTGGCCTTCAACCTTGTTGTGAGCCCCCTGCCTGGACTATGTAGTTCTGGAATTATAGCATGTGACATCTATCCAGAGCAGACTGGGTCTTAGGTCTGTATAACCTTTAACATGCTAAATTATCTGACACATGCTTGACTACCTAGAAAGCATGGGCTCAGCAAAGCACTTGATTAAAAACAGCATGGTGGATCTAGTCCTGATTCCTCAAAGCAGGGGGAGTGTTAACAATAGCTGCTTGACCTTGGCTTCTGCATAGTGCCAAGCATACAGGACATGCTTTGCAAAGGACAGTGGGTAACCAGTAGAAAGTGTTCATATTTATTTGATAATGAAGTCTTTAAAAGTAGTCTTTGAAGTCTACTTTTGAAAAGATAAATAAAGAATGGAGAGTGTCAAATAATGGAAGTTAAGTTTTTTTTTTAAGGCTTTGTTGTCCTTTAACTTACAGAGAAATAATTTCAGAAAGGATGAGAAAGGTTCAACAGAAAAATAGGTCTCCCTTGGTTCACAGTTCATGTGAAGCTGGAGGGATAGCCCACCTGAGGCTGACCATAGTGATCTTGTGCTTTTTTTTCTAGGTTGTAAATTAGTGAAATATCTCATAATAAATATGTTTATAAATGAAAACTTACATGCCATTTCCAATCAATTTACTGTAGAAGGAATTGTAATATTCTTCTAGTTTTTGGTTTATTAAGATGTTTCACTTGGTGGGGCTGGTGAGATGGCTCAGGGGTTAAACCTCAGCCTTGCAGACAGAAGGTCCTGAGTTCGGATCCTAGACCCCATGTATAGACGCCAGGCAGAAGCGGAGGCGGCCTGCGTTTCTGGTCCTGGTAGGGTAGAGCCTGTGAATCCCAGGGCAGAGTAAAAATAGGGAGGAGGTGGAGGCGGTCCATGGTGGTTCCCGAATTCATCCGTGGTTCTACACACACACACACACACACACACACACACACACATACACACGCACAACTGAATAAATAATAAAAATTTTTTTAAAAAAGATGTTTCACTTGATTTTAAAGATATAAACATACCAAAATAAAAATCCATGTGAATTTTGAAGGAATCTTGGCTGTCTTGTTTTGAAGGCATTCATTTCTTGTGATGTGTGTGTATGTGTGTGTTTAGATGGAAACAAATAATTCTAGAATAAGAATATATATATATATATATATATATATAAAATGAACAACTTAAATGATAAAATAGTCATTTTCCATAGTCATCCACCTTCAGGAAATAGACATTTATCAAATACTAACTTTTCAACATTCAAGGGCCATATTCTCACAAATACCAAGGGACTAGATGCCATCTCTGATCAGAAAATATTGTTTTATAATCATTGAAATTTCTCCAATATCTGCTGAAGAGGATTTGGACTCATGCTTATATGCTTTGCAGTTCTTTAAAAGATAAGGGTCCAAAGTGTTAAATACATTCATATATCTCTCTCTTGCACACACACATGAAAACACATATGTATACATAAATACAGAAGCACATTTATGCCACAAAATGTGTATCTTTTTGTCTGCAGTGACTTCTAATTGGGTAGGTAATAATATACCTAATAAGTTAATTACTATGGGTTCTTTTATATGTCAAAACATAAGAAGGTTAGTTTGTATTTATGACAAGTAGATGAGCAACCAGGTCTTTAAAAAAATGTTTCTAAATCCCATATGTAGAAAAACAAATAATGCATTTTAAAAAATTGTAATTTTCCAAATGAGGACCAAGAATAGGAAACATTACTGTCAAGTTGAGCATGTAAAACAATTTCCTTGCAACCTTTCGAATGTCCCGGCACAGTCAACATCTGGCTACATGCCATCTGAAAAATAGATACAGGAAGTCCTGGGCCAACTATAGATCACCACACTAATTTCAATAGGTTAGGTCAATTTGGAAAAAAAAACTCTGGATTTGTTATTACACTTTGTATTTCATACAGAGTAGGAGTTCTTTCAATACTGAATATTTTAAAGGAACACAAAGATTGAAAAAAATTGACTTTTTCCCTCCATGGAAGATAACCAGAGGCTAATCTTTTCTTAATTCTGTCACCCAATTTTAAAAGTGATGCAGAATTCTTTTCTTTAGAATGTCAATACATTCATGATGTTCTTTGGATTTGGAATGAATAGCTGATACACACAAAGACTATAGAGGTAAATGGCCCTGTAAATGGTCCTGACTCATGCCCCTTCACAATTGAGGTGCTGGCCAGATGCCTTTCTTCGGAATGATCGACTTCTTTATACGGCCATGTGCATAGCAATGGTACAATTGTCTTGTGTGCAGATGAAAGACTTTCACACAACCAGAAGGAACTAGCACAAAAGTTCTACATATTTCTTTTGACATAGATTTTGAAAAGATTATGGTATAATTCTCAACTCTAGGTGAGTGAAATGTTGACGTGAGTGCCTTAAAGAGCACTTTCTGGTATCAGTGTTACAAAAAAGATTTAGTTTAATCCAAGGCGTTGTACAAGTCACTGTCATTCTTTGAAGATCTTAGAGCACGGGAGATGATTTTAGTGGCAGCAACAACCGTTCTAACCAAAGCAGATTTTTGAACTGAAAGCCACACAAGTCTTCCAATTATCTGCATTTGACACATGATGTCCTGCAAAAGAGATCTTTTGTTTGCATTGGAGAATATTTCTCAACTAAGATCTGTGTTTACATCTTTGTCCTCATCTATGTCTCTCTGAATCTTTATTTACATAATGAACCAAACAAAAAAACTTCGAGATAAAAATATTACCATTTTAAACAGAAGTGAATGAAAATCTTTCCTCAAGTTATTAAGTCCACACAGATCTTTTTCAACATTAAAAAAGTTTTCTTTCTAAAACTTGCATTCCTTTAGAGTTTTTCATATATATATGCATCATTTTCAACCTTTATTTTCCAGTCTCAGTCCCCAATTTCTCCACTTCAAACTTTTTCTTCCTCAATTATCTCTCTTCTGCTTCCATGTCCTTCATGCATGTGTGATTTACTATGTTCCATCTGGGAATCCTATTAATGACAAGTATCTGGACACTTGATGTAGCATGGGCATATCACCCATGGGCATACCTCTGGGGATAGCTGCTACCCTTCTCTACCTTTCATTCTTTACCCTCGTTAGTCTCTGTAGTAATCTGCCTCTATAGTTGTTGATAAAATCATGACAAAAAAAACTTGTCATAGTTAGGCACAGGTGTCAACTTGACAGTTGAAGGTTTGAGCTCTGGGCACATTTGTAGAGAATTAGTAGCTGACTTAGGCCCAGAGCAAACCTGCAGGAGATTGTCTAGCTGATGGGGAAGGCCCAGCCTATGGTGGGTGGGATTAGGCCCTGGAATAAATCACAGAGAGGTGGTTGAGAGAGTTGGCATCCTTCTGTTCACTTGGCCAGACATGCTGGTCTGGCAAGTAAGGATTGTCCATCTCCCAGCCATTATGTGGTGATGGTGGCCAGTTCCCTCATCCCTGGTGTTGGTGCGTGCTCTCCCATCAAGCTGGACTGAGAACTGTAACCAGACTGTTGTAAGGAAATAAACCCCTTGTTTCCTTAAGCTGTTTGATGGTCATTTATCAACAACCATGCAGGCAGGCTCAACAAAGCTTAAGGAAACAAGATGTCTTTTCTTGTATGATAGTTGGATTACAGTTGCTAGTCCAGTTTGACAGGCATGCCCAGATCAACACCAAAGAAAAGGAACTGGCTACAACATATATACCTAATGGTTGAATGAGAGAAGATTCCTACTTGCCAGACCAATATGCCTGGCTAAATACACAGAAGGATGACAACCTTCTTAAATAATTCCCTCCATTTTATTTACCTTACTGGGGACTAGTCCCAACCGTCATAGATTGGGCCTTTCCCATCAAGTTCCTGCTGGGCTTAAGTAAACTACTAATTCTCTACAAACGTGTCCAAAGTTCAAAACCTCAACAGTCAAGCTGACACCTGTATCTCACTATGGCAGTCTCCCAGTGTGATAGTGATACCCAGTGGGTATCAATTTGACATACCTGGTATTAACTAAGATCAGCTGAGACCACACCTGGAAGGATCAATTGAGGTCACTTGAAGGGATTATACCTGCCCTAGATCCCATGGACACCTCCATGGATCTCATAGGAATCTCCCAGTAATGGACCATATAAAAGGGACCACAGAATATAGGAAGAGGAGATATGTACCAGGAATGCTCAACCCAGGTGGTGGTCTGCTGTGACTTAGCCTGCCTGCCAGTCTCAGCCAGCCAGCCATGCTATCTCCACCATGAAAAACTGTATCTATTTCCCCTCTGAAACTGTAAGTTGAATAAATCTCTTTTCTCCCATAAGTTGTTTGACTTTGAGTGCTCTCTCACAGCAATAATAAAGAGTAACCATTACACCTAGGGAGCAAAGAGCCACACAGTTCTATCCTGTGTGTCCTGTCTATAATTTAAAGGTCCCAATAGTAACAAGTACAACAGTTATCAAACATTCATTCTGCCACTTTCACATTTTCTCTGAATAATACAGTGTAAATTTGACATTCAAAAAACTGTAAGAAACAAAAGTTGCTATGAATTTCCAATTCTTCTCAATTTGCTTTTGGCTTTAACCATGTACACAGTTAGTTAGTTTTTACCCAGTTACATGGAGTTTAACAAATAAGTTGACTGGGTGGTATCATGATCTCTGTGTGGTCCCTTGGGTTCTACGACTTGATTGTGTTTGTTTGTCACCAGGCATTGCCCCTGTACATAGTTTTTTGAAGACCATGTATCAGTTGATGGAGAAATCTGTGGTCTGAAAAAATGTGTTTTGGGTGTCATTCCCCAGAATAGAGAAACACAGGAGGAGCTACAACTTCCTTGGGGAACGTGGCAGGTCATTTTCACTCTTAAGGAAAGAGATATTCATTAGATGGTTCCATATATGTGCATATGATGGAGTTGGAGAAACAAATTATACTGATTTATTGCTTGCATGAGATAGCTTAGGGACAAATTATAGAAGGAAAACAATGGTAATTGCTCTAGGAGTCTATGATTTAGAACAAGAAGAATTGTGGTTTTATAAAAGAAATAAGCAAAATATTGCCCAATATAATAGAAATATTCTTGAAATAAAAATTCTTGAATTTTTCTCATTAAATAAATGTAAAGTGTCCTAGTTTAGTCATTTAATTGACTTCAAATTGTCATTTGTTCATCTTTAAAATGGATAGAACAATAATAAAGTTGTCCCATCTCACATGGTGGTTTTCAGCATCAAAACATAAGCAGAACATAGTAAAAATAGTTCGCAATCTGACATATACACTATTGTCTTCATTTTAACTAATGTAGAAAATCTTGGGTGAGGGACATTTTGGTCCTTTAAAAACTATTTTCTTCATTCATTCCAAAGCTCTCTGATCTGCTGATAGTTGGATATGCCAATATAGCATATTAGTTGTACATAGCTGAAACTTTTCAAAGGTTTGATTTTTTTAACATTATGGATATATTCAAAGAAAAAATTGGTTAGTGTTGTGTCAGAATTCCTATGTTGGTGCTGAGTGAGCATTTGCAGAGTGGGCAATGCCAATGAAATTCATTTATGTTATCACAGAATTATTTTTCCTGTTATGTTTTCTAAACTTTCCTTATAAGAACAGAAAATATGGTATATTTGTTGATCCTTCATTAAGGCAGCCTGACATAGAGGGCTGATCAATAATCAGTAGCCATGTGAATAATTAAAGTAGTTCTATGGGGGGATAGGTTCACAAAGACCCACCTAAGTTTTATCCTTAGGATTTAAAAGATCATTACCTATTGATTCAATTGAAATTTTATCTCATTGAAATTGGCATATGACTGTCATTATTTATTATTTTAAGTAAACTCATAATAGCATAAAGGAGGTCAGTCAAAACCATCACACACTTAGTGGCATTTCCTAGAAGTCTTTCTTGTGTTCCCCTTAAGTATAGGAACACTATTGCCACTGAGTCCTTATGCCTCATCAAAGAGGAGGACCCAGAGGAAAGTTTGACATATACATGAAAGCATGCTCCAGGGATGAGGGGAAGGGGGCACTGGAAGAAAGGGAGGCAGGGACAAGGGGAGGTAGAGAACAGGGGAGGAAGCCAGGGGGATCCGGGAAGGGGTGAAGGGAAGGAGGAAGGGGACCACGGTGCCTATTAAGTTTGTGTGAGCAGAAAAAATAAATAGATAAATTATTGGGAAAAAACCAAAACAAAACCATCACACACTAGGGAAACAGTTACTTTTCACTCCTGTACTTGACCTCTCTATTTAAATACATTCTAAAATAATATATTGCAGTTTCCAAACAGGACTTTTTATGAAGTGGTGAGTTTTCTAATATTTAATGTATGGCGAATATAGGCTATTATCTAGCATTTGAGTTTCAAGTTGAAGTGTCTATTAATATATGTTAGTAATCACTGTAATCTTCCAGTAATCTTCCATTCTTTATGTATGTATGTATGTAGGATGTTTGGGTGTATTCACTCATGAACACGCGTTTGTTCATTCCTGTATGTGTGTGTATTCAGTACAAAGAACAGGTCTTTGATGGAAGGGGTAGCTCAGGAATACTGAGAAAGGCCCATAGTTTATGCTAATTCTTTCTACCTTTTCTTTTCTGAAATATGCCTGCCAGATGCTCTCCAATACCAATCACTTGAAGCTTCTAATATGAAAATTTTGAAGATATTAATCTATAGGAATTTCTCTTACTTGTAGAAGAGATTGCAACCTGTCTTTATTGTTTGGAGATTTCTATTTCTTTCATGATCACCTTTATCATCTTGTGGAAAAAATTGTTTTCTTGATGTGAATTAGCTGCATTTTTAGTCATACTTTTTGTTTAAAATTAACATGAACATTACTGAGCTTGCTGGCTCAGGCCTGCAATCCCAGCTCCTTTAGGAATCTTTTCCCAGTGACAGGTTCCTACTATCCATAGCGCAAAGGTCTTGTCATATGCTCCGTTGTCCACATCAGGTCATATGTCAAGAACAAGGGCATATAGTGAGCTGCAGGTTAGCATTATGGTTTGTTGAACAAACATAATAGCAGACATTAAAATAAAGTTCACATTTCTAGCATTTCCCATGATCCATCTTTCTCTCCCCGATGAAGCAGGCGACAGGTTCAAGGGGATACAGAATAAATTCAAGATCATCCTAGGTGATTGAGCAAAATTGTCTCAAAATAAAAAGTAAGGACTTGGGCTGCAGGTCAACAGTAAAGTGCTTGCTTAACCTCCAGGAGGTCCTCATTCATTAACCCAGCACTGATGAAAAATATAGGACAAAGATATCTTATAGTTCTTTTCAGCAAGTCTAGTCTTGTTAGAGAATAAAAGGTCTTATTTGGAAACTGTAAGTCTGCCACTAATTTTTTCTTCTTTTGCTTTGAAGAGAGATTACAGGTAGTGTCCAAGAGCACAGCATTGTAATCCATGTTTTCTGAGTTTAAGAACTGGCTCTGAGGCTTGTTAGTGAGGTAAAGCTAGTTAAACACTTCCGAAAAATGTAGATTTTTACATAGGCTTGACATATGCATTGAAACATTGTTGTTTCATCAGTACATCAATATTAGTGATTAAAAAGTACAGCGATATTCTTGGTACCAAAACGATTAGGATGCTATGAACTGAATTTTTATAGGCCAGTGTTTATAAGCCATATTTTACTTGTAAAAGTTGTTAAAATATGTAAAAAAAATATAGTTCTTAGTGCAGACAATGCACAGCATTTATAATTGTCCACTAGATTTCTACCTTACTAAAATCCATAAACTCATAACCCACTGCTACACATGCAGTTATCCTGCTGGGGAAACCTGCAGAAATGCAGCTGGCCAATACTCTCCTTTTCCTTTTATTGACAGTACTTTTTTTTTTCTCCCACATTTTTTTTCCCTAATCATTACAAGTTCAATAGGTACTCTGTCCTCTCCCTCCCTCCTCACCTCCCAGTCCCCCCCTTGCACTCTCCTCCCTTTCCCCTCTCCTTTCACCCCTCTCCCACCCCCTCTCCCATGCTTTCCCTTTCCTCCCTTCCTGGAGCATCCTTTTCTATAAATGCCAAACCTCCCTCTGAGTCCTGCCCTGCACTGTGCAGGACTCAGTGGCATAGCCCTGAGCCTCTTCTTGGGCTCCCCATTAGTATGGGAATTCTGTTAATGCCTTGCCTCTAAGGATCCTACTGTCTGGAATCTTCTCTCCTGTCATCCGTGCTAGACTTTGTGGGGTCGCTGACATGTCAGCCATTGTGCAGGTCAAGCAAAGTCTGATTATGGCTACTGCAGCTTTAACTTCTGTGAAGTATCTTGCATATCATTGGTCCTCCCCATTTTTAGGCTCTTACAATCTGCTACCCCCTCTTCTGCAAGGTTCCCTGAGCTTTAGGATTGGAACAGATTTGACTGGTCTGGTTCTGGATGAATATTGTAGAGTCTTTGGTATTCTGAATTATGGTTTGCTGTTGTTTTCAGTTTTGCTGTTCTTGCACTGCCCTTGGCTGCATCCTGATTAGTATTGAACCTAATACTAACCAAAAATAAAAGGCTGTTTAAATGAAGATCTTAATGTCAGAGGAGACTCAAAGGTAGATGGAAGAATAAGAGTATAACACAACAGTGGGGAGAGGGGGTCAGTGTCTCATATGCAGGATGGTTACTATCTACCAGTCCCTATTCCCTCCCTGATTGGTGAGATCAAATCACTTCAGTTGCAAATGACCAGGAAGGGAAGTGAGAGTGAGTTTCACCAGAATTTCGCTACTTACGTGCAACACTTGATGGTGACCTATTTTCTCTACTGAAGAGTGATCCCTTATCTCCTTTTTTGGGGGGCCCTTCTTCCTCTTCCCACCTATTTATAATCCTTTATGATTACAGTAGGTATTACAGAGATTTATCTTTGAATATGTCATTAACTGGGTTTGGTACTAGGATCCACCTATTAAGGAGTATATACAGTGTTTAACTTATTGACAGTAGTTCTATCCATGTGTACTTTCCAGAGCCATTAACAGCTTTAGTATAAATATTGATAATGTTATTCTGTAATGTGCCAATTGAAAATGGGCATAGAGATAACTAAATGGATCATTTTGTGTTATGAGAAATTTGTTCCAAAATATCCTTCATCCACTTTCTTATCTACTTTGGTTCCGTGTTCTACTCCATGGTGTTTTGATGCATTTCCTTGACTGTCAAGTC
This sequence comes from Typhlomys cinereus, assembly GCA_023101885.1. NCBI lineage: Eukaryota > Metazoa > Chordata > Mammalia > Rodentia > Platacanthomyidae > Typhlomys > Typhlomys cinereus. The sequence goes on from JALPQD010000082.1 coordinate 2,937,063, forward strand.
TTTCAGTAACTTTTCCACACAGTCTATGTTAGGGCCTGGGAAAAGGGAATTTTTTACTCTTTCTGTTTCCCAGGTTGCTTTGAATTTTCATTTATTTACTTGTGAGTGTCTGCATGAATCTCTGTGTCTATGTGTATCAGAAGGCAGTTATGTGCCTGTGGAGGCCCAAGGGTAACTTTGTGACTCATCCTGTATTATTTCTACCTCCTTTTGGCTTTGCTCTGGGATTTCCCAGGCTCTACCTTCCAGACCTGGAATTTCAGGGCACTGCCATTTCTACCTGGCATTTTGGCATGGGATGCAGGATTCAAACTAAGGTTCTTCTGCTTGCAAGACAGAGGTTTAACTCCCAATCCATCTTTCCAGTCTTCCCAGCCTGAGTGAATACCTGAGCATAATCAGTGATTCTTGGATAAATGAAAAGTTGCCATGGTGATGTTAGAGGGTATTAAAGTTACTCTTCTCCGTTGCTATAAGACAGCACTCAGATGCAGCTTCAGGGGAGAAAAGGAGATTTATTTGGCTTATGGTTCCACAGAGGATAAAGTCCTTCATGGTAGAAAAAGAATGGTGGTGTCAGAAGCAGGAGGAGGCTGAGGTCACTGCAGAGATCATCATGAAGAAAAAGCAGTAAACTGCAAAAACAGACTACTAGCAGAAGCAGGGTATGGCTGTTCAACTTCAAGCCTGCTCCCTAAATGTGCAGTGATCTTCCCAAACATTCACAGCTAAGGATGCAAACACATAAGCCTGAGGGGGATCAACTCACATTCAAACCATGACAGAGGGTCATTCACATAATACCTGACCATACCAAGTGTCTGACAGGATGTCACTGTGGGCCCAGATATAAATTTTACATGATATAAGTTGTTTTCCTATTCTGTGCTAGAAAATAAAGACATACCAGATGAAATTAGAACTAAATGAATTGGCAAACCAGTATCTAAAAGACTTAAGTGAAGACGGAGTTTCGTGTGCTGTAGTGGAGCAAAGAAAGCCGCCTACCTCAGAAAGAGCAAGTTTCTGAGTACACATCGATCAGTACTGTGTTCATGTTAACTCTGCAGTCTAAATAGGACTATGCTTGAAAAACTGACGTTCTCCTTGGTTCAAAGAGGAGTTAGTATCTTCTTAATCTACCATTTCCCCTTCTGTAAACTGTTTTACTTGGATACAGTGTCAAAATTTTGGGTAAAGTCAATTTTAGTTTTGCCAGAGGTGTAAGCTGGCCAGACTGAGTTTATTTGTGTCTGTGTGAGTTGAGACTGTAAGGAGGTGTCACGCAGACAGAGCCCAGCACCAGTATGAGAACCCCAGAAGCACTGGGCTGTCACATGATGAAGCCACAGGATAACAGTGCATTCCAAAGCTACCCAGAGGTTGAAAAACAAAATGAGACTATTCCAGTACTTGAGAGATGCAAGAATGCTCTTCTAAAATGCTACTTGCACCATTATATGTAAACATGGATATCATATTCCCAGTGACACTCTCCTACTATCCATAGCACAAAAATCTTGCCAGATACTCAGTTGTACCAAGTAAAGTTCTTTGCTCACATCAGAACAAACAGAAGAACAGTCTGGACAGTGCGGTACTAAGTTGCCATTGTGGTTTGTTTGGTTAATATAAAGGGAAACACTAAGTAGAGTTCACATATCTAACATTTCCCACTTATGACTGTGGCTTTCAGAGATTCAGTTTTATACTCCAAGATAGCACAAAAACTAAAATATAGCCATCATAGCAGAAAAGGAATTACTAGGTGAGTTAACTGATTTTTTTTCAAGGACTCAGGAATTTTATATCTTTATTTACATCCCTCTTAGAAAGGACACTTATTTTAATACCTCCTGCTTCTGGATTTTAGGCAGATGGCTGAGATGTTAAGATAATATATTAGCAACAGATGCACACCTTTCCTCGGACTTTACCATAGGGAGGTTGCTGTCTCAGGAAATTACTAATGAAATTTAAATTCTCTCACTTCCAGTTCAGAGGTTTGAAAAATGCTGCTTGCATTGTGCCCCAAAGTCACTGCTGTCTAATAGGCATCATGCACCATGAACTTATTCCAGGTTTCACTTGAGGTATTAGCATGCAGTAATACTGAGTAGATAGGAACTAACGTCTCTTTAAAAGGTGATGCTTCCAGTTGGCGTGCTGAGTACACTGTGTGCATTTCTCAGGAAAAGCATGGCTTAAAGCTTGCAAAGTAACTGGAAAAAGAAGATACACACTGGGAAGAGGAAAAAAAAGAACTCCCCAAAGGAACTCAACAGACTTAAAAGTATTTTCAAAGTAGATATCAATGTTTTCATGATTGATGTTCAAGAAATAGCAACTGTGGTGGGACCCAGACATCGCCAAGAGAAAAGTCAGGGTATGCTGGAAGATGAAAAGAATGACATGAAAATGGAGATTGAGGTTAAGAGAAGCCAAAAGATTCTTCTAGACAGGCATGGATGGTACCCAGTGTGGATGAACCAGCAACAGAGAAAAAGGCTGAAGGCAAAGTGAGAGAGAAAAAGGGGAAAAGCAGTGCCAAGGCAGCGGAGGCAGCCAAGGCTTTGGCCTGGTAGACCCTAAAGACTGGAAGAGTGCCTCATGGGATGCTGATTCAGCTCTCACAAAAGGAAGTGCTTTGTTTTCACAATTATTTTGGCCTGATTTCTAAAATTCAAAGCCAAAACAATTCTTTGCATTTGTTTTGGGAGCTTGATTGAATAAAGTTATTTTTTGATGAATGAAAGCTCTAGTAATAATTGTTTGCTGCCCAATATCCAGTTATTATCACATATCAAAATCCTGTCAAGTATTAATGTGGGGTTTGTTCTTGTCTTACAATTTGTGGATTATATTCAGTAAAGCTGAAAGATTTGAGTGTAAAATCGTTACATAGTCATTTCAAAATGGGACATAATAGATCTTACAAACTTGAAGTTTTTATTGTGTATAATTCATAATAAAAGGGATTTTGTTAAAAAAATTGATGCCATAGATAGCAATTTCTGGGTAACATTCTAAGCCAGTCATCTTAAGAGAAACTGAGTTCTGAAAGACTAAATTCTATGGAGGGGGTTTATTTTATTTTTCATAGTTTCCTAATCTTTTTTTATGATGATGAAAATAGCCATGATGTGTCATAATTAGTTTTTAAAGGTCAGTTTACCTTTTTAAAAATATTTATTTATTTATTTATTTATTTATTTATTTATTTATTTATTTATTTTGTGTGTGTGTATCAGAGGGCACTGTGTGTCTCTGTGAAGGACCAAGGGTGATTTCAGAAATCATCCTGGTTTGCTTTTACCTTCTTCTTGCTTCGCTCTGGGATTTCCCAAGCTCTGCCCACCAGGAGCAGCCGTTGTGGGCACTGCTGTTTCTGCCTGGCATTTTTATTTGGGATCTGGGATTAGTTTACTTTTTAAACATTCCTTTCAAATGTTATTTAATTTTAATAACATTTGAAGTAGTTGAAGTGTTTAGAAAGAAATAGTACTTCAAATACTGTCAGACTTGAGAATGACTCATATTCCTGCAACCTATAGGCTTCGGGAATAGAAAGCTATACTGATAGAAACTCTTGGAAATTTCAAGGGTGATTCGGTACAATGTCATTTCTTGGAATTCTGGTTAAAATTACCTAAAATTATCCAAGGCATGGAAAGTTATATTTGTCCCATAATTCTCTCTATATGTATTTTTTTGTGTGTCAAATTAAGATCGAGGTGACTTCTTGGTGAATATTTGTATAATCTGGGAATGCAAATGTGAGTTGCCACCACCCAAGGTAAAATGCAGGTGGCTTTATCACCCCAACCTTATGCTTACGCAGCTATTCCTCTCCCTGGCCAGGCATGGTGCCAGTGTTTCTCAGGCATAACAGTTTTGTATTTGTATGTGTGAATGCCCAATAAATGGGACAAAATTTAAACTTTTTAAAGTGGCTTTTCTCCTCTACATGTAAAAGTTATCTGCTTTACTATGTCTGTCAGTAGTTTGTTCCTTTTCTTATTAAATCGTACTCCATGGCAGGAATGCTCCACAGTCTGCCTGGTAATTCATCTATTGAAGGACTATTGGAGATTTTTGTTAAGGCTCTTTTGACAAGCAGGTCTATAAACACCCATATGTGACCATGATTGCAATCTGCAGGTAAGTATGTCTAGTTCTGAGACAGGAACTCTGTGTTCCTGCATTGTCACTGTCCCATCTGTGGAGTTCCAGGTGTTCTGCTTTCTTGATCCTTGGGACCAACAGCCATTATTTTGTCATTTCATGTGAAAGATTAATAATATCCCACCATTATTATATGGATCACTAGTTTCCTAGTGGCTAATGATGCTGAATGTCCTCATATTCCCTTATTTGGCATTCACATATCTTTTTGTATGAAGAATTTTTCAAGCCTATTGAATTTTGAGTGTTCGTACCAATGTGAATACTATGCATATTTTTGTGTTCTTGCCATTGAGTTTTGAGTGTAGGTGCTAGGCGATTACAGTGGACATTGAGCTGTTTGTATTCTTGCTGTTCAGTTTTGCATGTTCCTACCAGATGACTGCTATGGATTCTTCCAGTCCTCAGCTTTAACTTTTAATGTCTTTTCTGCACACAAAAATGTTTTGAATTCTGATGAAGGCTAATATATCAGCTTAATTTTTAATCATTACTATATCCAAGAGCTATTTACCAAATTCTAGATAGCAAAGATTTTCTGTCTTTTCTTCCAAAAGTTTGATAAATTGAACATTTTACCTTTAGATTTATGACCAAACTTGATTTAAAATTTTTAGGCATCATTAGAGTTGAACTTTATTTTGTAACACATAGAGGCTCCAGTATCATCTGCTAGAGAATCTTTTATAAAAATGTATTTATTTATTCACTTATTTGAGGATGGGGAGACAGAGAGAGAGAGAGAGAGAGAGAGAGAGAGAGAGAGAGAGAATAGAAGGTATATGCTTGTCATTGGCCAAAGAGCAACCTTAGAAGTCCGTTCTCTCTACCATAAGGTCTTGCAGAGATCAAGCTCTAGTAACCAAGTTTTCCTGGAGATGCCTTACCCACTGAGCTATCCTGCTGGCCCCAGGTCTTTTCTTTTGCTATTGAAATGTTTTGAACTAAGATGGGATGTCAGGTCCAAAGATAGAACACACTGAGTCAGATCTCCAGTATGGCACAGAAGAAAATAAGAAAAGCAAATAAATTCTTTAGCTTGGTATGCTGATGCATGTTTGTAATCCTAGGACTCAGGAAACTGAGGCAGAAAGAGAGGGATGTCATAAGCTAGAAGCCAACCTGGGCTACTTGTGAAAAGCGTCTAAAAGAGAGAGGGAGAGAAAGAAATTGAGAGAGAGAGACAATGAGATAGGGAGAGAGATAAACAGAAACAGAGACACAGAGAGACAGTGAACTAAAAGACTGAACTTTGCTCTAACACTAACTGGAACATCGCTCCAGAATGACCGTGCCTGTCTCTGAGCTAAAGGCTTTGTGCCCAGCATTGCTCCATTATCTAGGAAGTGGAATGGCATTTAAAGTGTGGAGCCTGGAGGAAGCTCTGGAGACATGAGCCAAGCGTTCCCAAAAGGGAGCAGTGGACTCCAGTCTCTTTCATCTCTTAAAGGATAAATTTCCTTTTTTTTTCACAAATTAACCACCAGATGTGTTGTCTTAGCATAGGTCTAATGCAAGCGGCTCAAGGAACCACAGATTAAAATATACTAATCTGTGATTCCAAATAAGTCTTTCCCCTTTTGAAGTTTCTTGCCTCAGATGTTTTGTTATGCTAATAGAAAGGTAACAGTATTTATTTAGTTGTAATGTGAACTTTGTGGTCTGCTAATTGAACTATGTCTAATCTTTCACAAACGACACAATGTTTCAATCACTAAAATTTAGTAAATTCTTTAATTTAAAGAATGTGTTATCTGACTCCCTTTTTCACTAGCTTGGTTATTTCAATTTCTTCTTCCCTGGTTTCTTATAACAATCTTGAAACAATCTTGTAAGTAAGCTGTGCTACTCAATAAGCATCAACATAGTCTACATTTTAGTACATTAAGTGCTAAGTAATTATACGCACATGAGAAAAACACTTGGTGCCTAAGACTTCTCCAGGTTGAGATTTCATGAGATAATGGCACAGTATGAGCCTTCATTGCCCTTTCCCTTCTATACATGAAGTTTAATGTATGGATCTGCTTCTGTTGTAAAGCTTGGTTCTAGTGTACAAAGAACAATTGAAAATGGCAAAATTTGGTCTCAATATTATTCAAGGGATGTACCACTGAAATAGTGATATCAGTAGGATAGGGTTAGTTGTGAGGTGTATGTGAGAATAAACCATTGGACTTGCTCTGCTGTCTGTGCACCCAGTAGCTCTCATGTCATGATTCACCATGCTTTTATAGTGCCATGAAAATAAACATTGTACAGATGTGATCTGGTTGCATTCTCTCTCTCTCGCTCTCTCTCTCTCTCTCTGTTGCAGTTTGCTTGCATGGTTGCTGAAAAATGACCATCAAATGGTTTAAGGGAACTAGGGTTTATTGTCTCTTATGATTCCTGGTTACAGTTCTCAGTCCAGCTTGATGGAAGAGCATGCACCAACACTAGGCCCGAAGGAACTGACCACACCATCACCACATAACAGCTGAGAGAGGGACAATCCTTACTTGCCAGACCAGCATGTCTGGCCAAGTGAACAGAAGGATGCCACCTTCCTCAACCAGCTCTCTGTGATTTATTCCAGGGCCTAGTCCCACCCACCATAGGCTGGGCCTTCCCCATCAGCTAGACAATCTCTTGCAGGTTTGCCCTGGGCTTAACTCAAATACTAATTCTCCACAAATGTGCCCAGAGCTCAAACCTTCAACTGTCAAGTTGACCCCTGTGCCTAACTATGACACACACACACACTCTCTCTCTCCATCTCTCTCCTCTCAATCCTCTCCTCTCTCTCTCCTCTCTGTCTTTCTTCATCTATCTTCTCTGCTTTGGGACTGCTTTAGCTAGAGTCATGGTACACCAAAGACATAGTACATAAAACTTCAAAGTCAGTAAACTATAAGAGTTAATGCCTTACATAGAAAAAATTTCCCTTAATAGACCTAGGGGCAAACTATCTCCTTTTCCTTTTTTCTACCCACTGCAAACATGGTCCTCAGATGCAACTGTGGAAGGAAGGCCTTGAAAGTCCAGCCATCACCTTTTTTATTGACAACCTCTTGAAAACATATATCAGCACATCCTCCATCCTTCTTCCTTCCCATCAGGCATCACCTCTGCTTCCTGGTGCACATCAGCACTTAAACTCTTATCTAATGTGTTTTCTGGGGGAAATTTAGCTTAGTTCAGATGTAAGATAATGTCACTATTTAATTAAGAGACCTATGTGAAGTGTAATAAGATATGAGAGGAACATTTTCAATTGAATATGAATATTAAATAATTTTGCTAATTAACCACAGTGAAATTTTGGGCCTCATTTTCAAAATTTAATTTCTACTTCCCCTGTCCACTGCTGCTGGGTCAAGAGTACACTAGCCTTCTGCCTTTGACAGGTAGGTGCCAAGCGATTCTGCAATCCACAAATACTTGATAATTACTTTGGGGTTGTTTAAATCAAGCCTTAAGCAACACTAAAATGAAGGCAAAATGATTTTTTGTATCTCTGAGAACTATGTAACACATAACAAACACATTTCTGACATCTTTGAATTTTTTGAGAATTGAGCCAGTTTATTAGAAGAGAAAGAACTGAACTCATGAGCATAAACCCATGAGAGGCCAGAGAGCCCTGGAGAATTCATGGACTCCAGGCATGGAATCTATGAGGGGTAAAAGAAAAGTCAGAAAGGAATCCCATGAGGGATAAAGGAGTCCAGGAGAAGTCACAGACTCCAGACGTGGAACCCAACATCTTTGTATTTTTAAAATAGATATATGAAATAAACATAGAAACGGATTTATTTATCTTGAGAGGTGTGAAAATTGGCATGATGATAAACCTGAGTTTGCAGAAGAGAGAATTCTTGGAGTAGAGGATCTACACATGAAAATTTTATTTTTCTGGGGGATTTTTTTGTATCAGGAGCTTGAAATCATTGTGAAAGTGAACAAAATATAATGTAATGTCTCTATGCATGGAATCTCTAATAGTGTCTGATTGTTCAGATGGTGCTAATAGCTAAAAGGTTTAAGGTTTATAGAATGTAACATCAACTCCTTACCATGTGATGGGGAGGAACTTGGAAAAAATGGCTGGACTATTATTTTAAAGAATGATTTGCATTTCTCCTTGGCATTCATCAAGCTGTGGTAAGTGCTCATTTCAAGCTCATCCTTGCTTCCCTCATCCAGTCCCTACACAAAGTCGTTCAGCTTTTCATTGTAAAAATCAATTGAGAGAGGTTGCAAATACTGGGCCTTTCTGCTATGCTTGGTTTATTTAAATTGTCGTATTAAATATATGCACAAATTGACATTTATCAATAGGATGTGTATAGATAAACAAAATATAAAAATAAAAGCACATTGCATATTACATGTACAATATGTACTATGCATGATATAGAATAGCTAACTATATCCTTTTTTATCCTTGTTATATAACTGTAGTAATCTTTTTTATTATAAAACATATGCCATTTATTGATCATTTTTCTAAAAAAATACCACAAAAATGAGACAGAACAAACACATTCAGACCCACTAGCCCTTGCGTGCAGAAAGCAGGCCAGATGGACAGACTGCCGGGAATATCCTTACATCTAATGTGGGAGACTCATCCATTCTAGGACTCCATGTTCTGCTACATGACAAGGAAAGGAAAATGGACTAGAAGTCCCAAGTACAGGAGCATCACCGCAACTTTAAAGCTACCTGACGCTAACTGCCTGCACACTCCAGTTCATAACTCTGAGTCACAATATAAAAAACTGACTGTTAAGCAGCTGCTCCCGTCAACCTTCACTGTCCTTATTCTTGAAATGGCTTTGGGACTGGTTTGTTCTTTCGGGGTGGGTGCAGCTTCCTTCTCCTGGATTCCCAGAAACTCGTGAATTGCTGGCTCTAGCTGTGGTCTGAAGATGTGGCTTAGTTTCGGTTCCACCAGCTGAGAAACAATCCTGTCCCCTCCTGCTTCCCGCATCCCCGACTGAACCACGCTCTGCTCAGAACATCCGCAGATGGTTCTTGTACATGGTAGGATCCGTACCTGCTTATCCAGAGGTATCGACCCAAAAGCATCCACGTTGCCGCAGGTTTTGGTGAGGTAGCTCGGCGTTCGCTTCGGCCAGAGTCCAGGCGGGAGCTGTGGAAGCCCGGCTGCTCCTCGATGAGCTGAGTCGCCTGGATACCAGGAAGGGGACAGCCCCAAGGATACCAGGAGGGGGACAGCCCCAAGAATACCAGGAGGGGGACAACCCCAAGGAGGCAATGGTGGCAGCCAAGGCAGGTTTGGAGGCAGCTAAGCTGGCGGCGACCCCTCTCTCCTGTATTAATGTTAGTAACATTCAAAATTAAATTATAGGAGGCTCGGGAGTTAGGAGTGAGTAAACGGCTCGCCTCAAAAGCATAAAACTGTGATTTCTAATGCCTATTTAAGAATGTTGGGGGGTGTGGCAGCTACTTCTCATCCCAGTGCTGTGGTGAGGCAGAAGCAACAGAGGCTCCCGGGGATCCCAGTCTAGCTTAATTAGTTAAGTTCCGGGCCAATAGCAACTTTTGTGGTAAGTAGCATTTCTCAGAATGATATCCAAGGTTGTTCTGGCTTTTACATACATGCATGCACACCCAAGTGTGTACATACATGAAAGCACGTGCATGCACTGAACACTAAATATTATTAAGGAATTTCTGACTAACAAACTAGTTAAATTCAGGCTCATTTACTGTAGGAGGCCTTTCATCTCTTCAATGCTCAGAACCTGCCTCTGCTTGTCACCATGAGATTTCTAAAATGACAGCTGAGATGCAGTTAGTTACCCTGGTGAACTAGATCACCAGATCCTAGCTCAACACTTTCTGTATGTACAATAAAAGAGAAACCAAAATATTTTTCTTTCAACATTCTTACTCCTTATACTTCATTAAATCGAGATGATATAAATCCCTGAAGACTGAAGTGCAAATTTTAGAGCTGTATTGATTTAACCTTCCCTTTGTAAATATTTCATAGTCCTAAAATGTGCAAATGCAGTCACACATAGAACAAAGATTATGCTTTTCTGCTAGTCTGTGGAGGGGGCTACCGACAGCTCTTACACTGCCATCTAGAAAGCAATGCATCTGAAGAAGCATAAGCATAACTGTAATTATTATGGGTGTTGAAAATTGATGAGAGATTGTTTTATAGCATAGTTTTAGAGACTGCTTTATGTGTGTTGTTTTTCATATACAAATACTTCTACCATTTATAATTTTAACTTTTATGCAATTAATTTACTGGCTCTTTTCATGTAACAGTATTTATTCAGTTGCCCTTTTGTACCTCCTTAATTGACATTGTGGAGATATTTGCAATTTAAATATGTAATATTCAAATTTCTTTCTTAATGACATAATAATATCACACGGAAGGATAAAAATAAACGTTTCATTGAAAGATCCTTCAAAGAAGGCTGCCAAATGACAAATGTTACATTATTTTTCATGTTTTATATTTTAAGTGTTATATACAATTACTGTCATAATCAACATAGAAGAATTTTGAGACTTGTCAAGACAAACTAGATTACTTTTCTGATAATATAGTAATAAAAATGACATCAGGAAAAGATGCTTTTGTGGTCTTCTCTCTCTCTCTCTCTCTCTCTCTCTCTCTCTCTCTCCATATGTGTGTATGTGATGCATATTTATGTCCATACAAATGTGTGCACATGCACAGCTGGATACATGTGTGTACATGTCTCTTAGGAAAGATTGACATTGAGCATCTTACTCAATCATTTTCCATATTATTATGAGATATGGTATCTCACTGAACCTAGAGCTCACCAAGTGAGCTAGGTTGACCTGCCTACCTCCAACCTCCTGGCCATGGGGCTACAGACACATGGAACTATGCTTGGTTCCTTCATTCCAGTTCTAGGGACCCAAACTCATATTTTCACACTTATATAGCAGGCATTTAACCAGCTAAGTAATTTCTCCACATTTATTTGTTGTTTAAATAACCAAAGGAAATAGATTATGGCTTTATAATTATGTATCCTGTGTGTGAATACGCATATGCTTTAAGGAAAGGTAATCATAAGCCTGTTAAATTTTTGATGCTATGAACTGAATTTAGTGTTTTACTGGGAAAGTAATTTATCCCTGAGCTCCACCTCAGTCTCAAGTTTTCATTTGCTAGTGACTTAGGTCATTGATACAAAAATAGAATATAATCCAAGAAGGTTGCATTGATAATGCTAGGGAAACAATACTGAGGTTCGGCATTAAGGAAGAATTTCTGTAAACAGAGGCCAAAGTATTTTATTGATGGACAAACTCAAACCAATGTAAATAGACTGCAATTAATAATCTGTCCTAAGTGTCTCATAATATTTTTCATGAAAATATAATTGAATATGTGAAAACAAGGTTGATGATATTTAAGCTTTTATCCCGTGACAGTGTTGTATGTCTCATGTTCTGTGTGCAGATGTTCATATGTACAACAGTGTGTGACACTGCACCATGTGATATCATTCAAAAGGAATTGTCTTCTTTTGAGACTTCTCAGTCTCCATGGATCTTAGTAGGATTAGTTCCATAGTGTTTTCTACAGTTGTCTACATTTCTCGTCACAATTGCATGCAAGAACATAGCAAAAGTGTGGCTTCCTACAATGTCCCTCCAGTTCCACTCCCGCATCATTCAGCATGCAAAGAAGAGATGATCCAGTTTAGGAAACAGTCACTCTGCTACCTTTGACAGTTACTATTTCCAAGTTATCTCTAAGTTATTTCTCTACATATATTCCTGGGTCAACACTTGACCTACTTTTACATTCTTTTATAATATGGTCAAACATACATCAAACATTTATTAATGCCAATTCTCTCAACCAGCTCCCTATATTTTATTCCAAGGCCTAATTCCACCCAACTGGGCTTTCCCCATCAGCCAGACAGTCTCCTCTAGATTTGCTCTGAGCTTAACTCAACCACTAATTCTCTACAGACATGCACAGGGCTCAAATTCTCAATTATCAAGTTGACACCTATGCCTAACTATGACACTCTACCCTTTGTCAACTTGACAAAAACATAGCACTTTCAAACTGTAACCTTGACTCCTCATCTCCACAGATGTTAAATTTATCTTAAAATATAAATACATTTCATAGACAAATTTAAAATGTTCTTTTATTTAAACTTTAGTTCCAACATTTTAAAAGTTCAAAGTTTCTTAACCTTAAGAGTGTTATTAAATTAGAATAAGTTAAATACTTCAAAACAGATAAATCTTTAAAACAGAAGACTCTTGAACAATAAGAAAACATTAAAAAGAGCAAAATCCAACAAATTAAATATCACATCCTTTACTTCAATGTCCATTCCTCTGAACCAGTCTGAATCTCTACTCACAGTTGTCCTTGCATATGTCCCACGGTTCTGACATCTCAAACAACACTCTGGATTTACCTCTGCAGCTATAAGTTTCGCTTTCCCTTACAGGAACTCTATGCCTGCAATTTGGTGCCAAGCTTTTGCTGCACTCCATGAATCCCTCAGTAGTACACCAAAACCAGTACTACTTGGGGGACTCTGCCAGATTCTGAAGCAAAATTGAATGTAGCTTGGTCCACTTGAGCTACAACTGTATCAACTTTAGGAGCTGACTTTGGAAAAGACTCTTTCTAGTAGCTGAAACTTCCAAAGGGCAAGAATTGGCTTCAACTTGGGCTTTTGGACCCTGAAGGAATCTGGGTTTTCAAACCATTGAATTGCCATATGGTGGTATTCATGTCTTCCTTGATCACAGTGAATGTCACTAGGTTTTTCTTCATTGATGTTCATCTCTCCAACAATGGCTGGTGTTCTGCCTCCTGTCCTTTCCACGTCCAGAGCTTCACTGCCACCAACACAGCTCTCCTCAATCAAACAGACTAATCTATCATCTTTAAATTCAACTTCAATAGAGTCCATGTTTACCTCATCACAAGCTGGGTCCAAATGATTCATAACTCTCTCAGCATCACTATTTTCTAAATGGTCCACCATACTCTGTTCAAATGTTTTCGTACACACAAAAGTCCAAATTTCTTCAACAAAAACTTTCAAAATCTGAAATCCACAAAAGCCACATAGCAAGATTTATCAACGACAACCTGCTTCTTGGGTAACAAATTCTGCTGCAGTTCACTTACATGGTAGCTGATAAATCATCATCAAATGGCTCAAGGGAACAAAGGATCTATTTTCTTATCATAATCTGGTTACAGTTCATAGTCCAGCTTGATGAGAGAGCATGCACCAACACCAGGGCCAAGGGAACTGGCCACACCATCTCTACATAATGGCTGAGAGAGGGACGATCCTAACTTGCCAGACCAGCATGTCTGGCCAAGTGTACACAATGATGCTGACTCTCTCAACCATCTTTCTGTAATTTATTCCAGGGCCTAATCCCACTCATCTGTGCCTTCCCCATCAACCAGAAAATCTCCTCTAGGTTTGCTCTGGGCTTAATCTAACCACTAATTCTCCACAAATGTGCACAGAGCTCAAACCCTCAACTCTCAAGTTGTCACATGTGCAGAGAGATGGTGATAATGCAAAAAGAGCATAAAATAGTCACTTACCCTATTTCATTAACTATCAAAAATATTAATTGAATATCCTACACATACAAAGCACTTTCTAGATATTTGAGAACTCTTGAAAATGAATAAAATTAGGCATTGGGATACAGTCAAGTGGTAGAACACTTGTTAAGCGAGTGTTCAAACATGAGTTCAATCAGCAGCACAGCAAGAACAAAAAGGCAAAAATGAAAATCTGACATTCTGCTGGTGAAAATGGAAAATATACACAGAACACATAAATAGGTAGCACCACAAAATGTTGACTACAATGGAAAAAAGCAAGAAAAAGCAGGCATGACCTCTAATATTGGGTGGGCTGAACTTTTTTACTTGTAGTGATCAGATTAGATCACTTTGAAGAAGTGAGACCTGAGCTAAGAATGGAAATTGGTGAGAAAACTAATTACGCATATATTTGTGAAAGGATAATCCAGACAGGAAAACAGCTGAGACCAGCTGAAGAGGTAAGCATTGAGAACCCGTTATGATCATGGAGAAAACATGCTGTCTAAGTGGCTTATGACTTTAAGGAATCTTCTGGCTTCATTGATCAGAACAAACTAGAGGAGGAAGGCTTGCAGGTATCCCAGTGCAAGATGGCATGACCATACTGACAGGAGTAATCTGCCTTTGTCCATCCACACTGGTGGAACAGCGATCTCTAAGAAATGAATTTTTGCAGAAAAATTTCATGGAAAGTTGGAGTGTTAATTTGTCTCCCAGTGTTGTCATATAGTTTTGACAGCTTATCAGACAACCTTTCAGAGAGACTGGAACTGAGACAATTATACATGGTGGACCACACCTTGTCCTCTATTTAAACGGAAGCCTTGTATTAAGACCCTCAGGATGAATGACCTCTTTGTTCAATGTCTAAGTCCTTTTTATATTATCACTATTGCTGGTGTCTTTGCTTTAGCTTACTGAAGATGGGCGACTGGCCTGGCTTGCTGGGGTTATCAGGATCCAGGCTTTGACCTTAATATCTCCAGTAGCAATGATGGTAGTTCAAACTTTGGTAGCAGCACAAAAGTTGATGGAAATGAAGAGATTCTTGATATTTTGAACATATCCAATCCTTAGTGGTGGGATGTGAAAGAAAATGAGGAGTTCAAAGGTAATGCCACAGCTCTGCCTTCAATTCTGATGAAGATGGAATTGCCATCAACAAATTTCAGAAGACCAAAAGTGATGTGGGTTTGTGAGGGGAGAATAGAACCTCAGTTCCCAACAGCCAAATGGAAACAAAAAAAAGCCAATTCGATGTGGGAGGAAAACATAAATTTGTGACTAATCGACATGTGAAACATAGAATTAGCCACAGTGTGGAGGCAGGGAAAAGGGGAACTGACAGTAAGAAGATACAAAGAAGCTATGGTGAGCAAACAGATTCAGCAGGGGAGGAAGGATAGGGGGAAGGAAATGCACCATGGTAGTAAGTATGCTTTACTGTGTCAGAAAAAAGCCTATGTGAGGCAAGAGATTTTTAATCTTCTTTACTATAGTGAGCATTTAACTCTTCAATAAATATCTTATATCATCATGTTATAAGCCTTAAATAAGTACAATAAAATACATTTTTCAACAGTAGAAGCTGAGAGGATGACTCAGTGGATACAGTGCTTGGTACACAAACAAAAGGACTAGAGTTTGGATCCCCAGAACCCACATAAAATGCTAGATTGGTGGTCCACTGTTAGTTCCAAGTGGAAACTAGCCATCCCCAGAGGAATTCTGGTTAGCCAGACTACATTTGTCAGTGACCTCTGGATACGATTGAGAGATCTAGCCTCAAGACGTAAGTTGGAAGAGTAATAGAGGATGATTGTTGACATTAATCTTGGGTCCCCAAATGTACCTGCATACACAAGTACTCCCACATGGGCATAATCATGCTGATATATCATTTGAAAATGTAAAACCAGCTGGGTTGAATGAGATCATCAATGGGAGACTGCTCTGACACGCTGGGAATAAGCTATTCCTCTTTCACAAAGATTGAGACAGTATTTTGTGCTGATGCAAAGTCTTAAGGACAAAGATCAACTGTAGCAGTTGCTAGTAAATCAAGGAGAGAAAAGACCAAGAATATTTCAAAGGAGACAAAGCATATACAGGGTGGCCTAATAAGATTCTGTTCTTTCTTAAAGGAGGACATGTGAATTAGAATCCCTCTTCTCCATGGCAAATCCTAAAACCTAGAAACTTAACTTCTTTCCATGACACCTCCATTTCAAAAGGTCTTGTTCCCTCCCCGAAAGGAGAAACTGTGATACCCAGAGAACAATGAGACTTTAAGACTGAGGTGTTAATCCTCTCTTTAGCCTCTTCATTGAATCAGATTGCTTCCTTCAAATGGCTGTCCAGTTTATTTGGGCCTTTTTGGCCCAATTAGGCCATTTTCAAAGGCTTTCATATCTTTGAAGAATTGGATTAAATAATTATATTTTCATGAATATTTTACTTACTTATTTCAGAGAGAAAAGAGAACAGAGCAAGCATTTATATGCAGGTCAGAGGATAACTTTCAATGTTGTTTCTCTCCTTCCACTATGTGAACTCCAGGGAATGAATTCAGGTGACATTTGTGTATAGGCACCTTTTCTGTTGGTATCTAGTAAAGCTTTCACATCCTTTTCTCTTGTTAAAATTGCAATGCCAGTCCTTTTTTTGACATATGAGGAATGATGACAAGTGGTGGTTGTTATGATTATTATAATTATAAATATTATTGGAATTTTCTTCCAAAGTGCCACCTACTCGTCTTAACCAGATGTTTGTTACACTCTTACACTGTCTTTTGGGTTTAATTACTGTTGGTCATCTCCAGAATTTTCTTGTGAGCTCCCTCTTCTGCTGTTAGCACTTGTGTACTCTTCAGGTTAAAACACCATCTGCCTGTTTCTGTCTGGATCCCACCCATTCTTCACTCCTTTTTCAGGTCCTGTTCTCTTCAGAGAAAGTTCCTTTTTTTCTTCTTTTTTTAGTTCTCGCCTGTACGTCTCATCTTCATCTCCTCTGACCTTACCTAAGAATATTGTCTGCATTGCTAATATGCTTCACTGAACCCTGCATCATGAAGACTAGTTTATTCCTATACTTCATCTGTCCAAACTACATGGTGAGTTATAAGAGGTTAGGACCTTTGTACCTCGCCAAATGCCCCATCCTGGTCACCAACAGTCCTCAACAATGATGCACAACAATGACGCACAAACTCTGAAGTTTGTGTCATATCTGGATACCTCTTGCCTTTGGAGGATTTACATACTTTTCTACAGTTAGCAAAGCACATTTGGAAAATTAGAAGTCTGCTATAAGAGATGCTTAGATCATTAAAAATGTTTAGACTTAGGATTAGCAGGGGGAATAAAAGTGTAATTTTGGCAACTGAATGAGAATATGTTTTATAATTTATTGTAAATGCTACATACATGAAGAAATCCTAAAGTCATGATTTTTCTAATATTATCCATTACAGCATATTTTATAGTAAATGTTATTTCTAGAATGTGCATATTTCAGAGTCAGAAAGAAGTAAAATTTATTCAGACCCCTCTAAATGGTAGGTTTTCTAGATGATTCCTAGAGGGTTTTTCTTGTTTTCTCGAATTTATTATGTTGATTTCATAAAACAATCTTGTAATCAAAAGTTTTCCTTTTTCTTAATTTCTTAATTTATTTATTTATTCAATTGTGCATGTGTGTGTATACATGTGTGTAGAACCATGGGAGAATTCAGGAACCACCGGGGATTCACAGGCTCCGCCTTATCAGGACCAGAAACCCAGGCCTCCCCAACTTCCAACCAGCATATATGTGGGTCTAGGATCCAAACTCAGGACCTTCCACCTGCAAGGCAGAGGCTTAACCCCTGAGCCACCTCTCCAGCCCCAGTTTTCCTTTTTCAATATTTGAGCAATGGGGGTTTCACAGTGGTTAAACCACTTGTGTCATGATATAGATATAACATCTTCAAATTCCAAGCTTAATGTTCCTTCAAAGGCATTAATATCACTTCTAATGGGAGAGGTTAGCATGCACTGAGTTTGGAAGAACATCATACTCAGTCATATTACATCATTTAATACTCATAATGCATTATGAGGAAGAGGAAGTTAAGTACTTATCCAAGACCACATAACTAGAAGGTCAATCTGGAGTCTGGGGCTTTGACAACATTTATCATGGAGAATTTTTTTTCCTGTGACTTGAATCAATTAAAGTATTGGAATAGCATGAAGTGTGTTCAGTGTGATGACACTGCAGATGGACCTACAATGGCATGGACCAAGCACTGGCAGGAAACTCCTGCGTTAACTTTAATTAACTTGAAGGTCTCAGAAGGCCTCCAGTTTCTTCAGCTCCATGTCCTTTTCTCTAGGATGGATTTCCAGGCATTCTTCAATCTGTAAAAATGCTATAACCTATCTGGGAAGTTTTTCCTTTGTTTTATTGTTTCAATAGACATATTTCAGAGTGTACCTTGACTCTTTTGAGTTCATAAATACAACAGATCCTGGAATGGAGAAATTCTCAAATGAGTTTGTCAAATCTACAAGTAAATCAAAATTCCTTATTCAGCATCCTTGCCCTGTATCCCTATTGTTAGTCATGAAACATTCTTAGGCAAAGAAAAAATGTTCTTTACTGAGGATACTGTTATTACTTTACTACTCAGTTTGATGTGTCCTTTTCCTCCTGTGTTGGGAGCAAGAATATTGGTTGAGGGACCTTACGTAGTCCTTGTATATTTGGCATGCTACTTTGTTCTGAAGCCTGCAAAGTTTCTGCAAAGTTCCAGTTTTGGTGGCAAATGATTTTTACTTAGAAACTTGGTTTGTACCATTTCTATTTTTATCTATTGTCCTGACTGCTTTTGTCTTCAAATGGTCAAGATATTAATAACAAAACAGATAAACATAGCTTCTTCATTAACAAAAACCATTTTCTTTGGTGATACAAATTAACAATCAAATAAGTAGAAAAACACAAGTGCCAATGGCACATTTGGCATCAAGCATGTGGAGTCAGAATGATTTCAGCAACTCTTAGCCCCAAATAACAGTCTTTTCAGTGGTGTCAGTATAATCTATTTTAAGAGATAAAACTCTAATCTCTGCTTTTATTTGAGAGACTCTAACCAATATGGTATCAGAATGTCTTACAGAAGACTTTCCATTTTAATTAAATAATATGAAAATCTAAGATATAAATGGATACAAATGGAAGATATCATCATGAAGTGACGTAAGAATTGAGACATGGTATGTTCTTTAGAAAAGACCTCTGTATTACTACTACTGTACATATGCAAGAGGCCATACAGAATACTGATGATCTCCTGACTTCAGTCTTAATTTGAGTTAGTTCAAAATTGTATTTCTGCAATTTCTTAGATCACTAGAACAAAGTATGTTAATCCTTCAGTTTTCTTGTTAATGATATGATTGTATCTATATATAGCAAAGTTAACCAATAAATCAGTGAATATAAATGCAGGCTGTATAGCAGTTTATAAAGTACATTTACTTAACAAAATCTAAACCTCTTCTCTCTAGAGAAGCCTAGTTGCCTTTCATACTTCAGTTTCCTCTTTAGATTGTGAGCAACCCATGACGAGGGATATATACAGTATATTTTTAGCATACCTAAAAATCAACTTTTGTTTTAATGTTGTTTGACTTTGTAGAGGTTCAGTGACTTTTTCAAGGTTCCCTAGTTATAAAATTGCCAACTCAATGTGGAATCCACGTAAGTTATGAGTCCCAGTGAGCTTTCCACTCATATTTTCCAGTGACTGCATGTTTACTTAGCAATGTTATATCCATTGGTGTTACAGGTCTTTGCATAAATCAATCATTTTTTTAGATGAGGTTTTATTTGACTCAACTCATTCATTCTTATTTAAGCTCTGTAATCTTATGATGCATCAATTCTTAATATTGGGGTAAGGATTCAAGGAAAAAGCTTTAAAGAATGTGAAATATGCTCCTGAAAAGGACCACAAAGTGCCTTTCAGAGGCAAGTAGATCGTCCTTGATTGAAGAATGAATCTGGACTAGCGTTTAGCTTCAGGTCTTAGTACCTCATTTCTCTAACACAAAAACACAATCATTAAGTTGAATGGTCTTTGTATACTGGCTATGATGGGGTTCTGCCTGTGAGTCTTTTACTTTTGTTGAAATTCAGATTACTGTTACATGCATCTCGTTTTTGCTATTTTCTATCTCTGTAAAGATCTGTTCCAATAGTGAGTATATGCTCTCCCTTAATAAACAGCATTTGGAAAAAAATAGGCAGCATTTAGGAAACATAGACGTTAAATGACTCCCTTTTGGATTAACAGTCACAATAGTGTTCTTATACTAAAGGGGAGCACAAGAAAGGGCTCTAGGCAATGCTACTAAGTCCTTACACCTCATTAGAGTGGAGGACACAGAGGGAAGTTTGACATTCACACTAAATGATGCTCCAGGGATTGGAGTTGAGGAAGAGGGGGGCACTGGGAGAAAGGGAGGGAAGAGGGTGAAAGGAAGGGGAACGGGAAATAGGGAGCAAGGGGGACCAGGGAGGGAGGGGACCGGAAAGGAAGGGAGGGGACTGAGGTACCTATTAAGTTTGTATGAATGGGAAAATAAATAAATTAAGTTTAGAAAAGAGACTTTTGAACTAGAAAAAAAGAAGCTAAATGACTTCCTTTCATCCAAGAGAATATTGTTCAAAACAAATGGCAACTCTAAATAGGAATCAACAAACTCTTAATTTTTCCTGATGAACAATTAAAGTCAGATTTTAACTGAATTGATGTTCTTGAAAACGACCACACTCATACAAATTTATTTTTATTTTCTTTCTTAAATCTTTTAAAAAATATTAACATTTTAAATTTCCATCTATACAATAATGTTTAAATAATTTTTGTTCTTACTTTAGCATATTCTCAAAATAAAAAGATTTAATAAAGCAACATCTTTTGTACTAATTAGTACGTGTTTTCAAGCTTTAAAAGCTTGCAAGTAATATTGCTTTCATGCTACATGTGTAGTAAAGGTTATGTTTGCATACATATATGTATATAAATTAATAATGAGTGCATACATAATTTCTTGAGTAGAGACCAGAAAAGCCTTTAGAAAAGGCTATAGGTGAGAATTCTCATATATATATACACACACACATGCACACACACTCTTTGAACAGTGGCTGCAATGGGGTTCTGTTTGTGAGCAGTAGGTGTCACATCATTCAGCTCAAAACCAAAGTGATTTAGACACCATGATCACAGGTTTTCCTCCCTCAGAAACAACTTGCAAACCTGGTCTCCTCCTTGTGTTCAGTGGAGAAATCTACCTCTCTTGCCTGGCCCAAGCCTTCACATTTTCCTTCTCCAACAACGCAGACTGAACATTATATTTCAGGTTGTGACAACTAGTAATCAATCAGTAGCGTGTCCATTTTATCACAAACTGTGCATGAAAGAAGACTCCACACTGATCTTGACCTTTTTTTAACAGCAGATGCATAACTCCAGGAATGCACTTAGTGTACATTCACATTCTGAATTTGTCACTGTTGACTGCTTGTGATTGGAGCTAGAGAGCAGGGCCTCAGGTGTCTGGTTGACTTCCTCCTGAGTCCTTCCATAGTCAACCTCTTACTTTGCCAGTACTCTGCAGTGGTGTCCCTGAATTAACCCCTAGTTAACTATAGTCACATAAAATTTTTCTTAGGCTTTAAAACTTGATTACTTCATTGTGAACCCCCATTTCTTCAAGTGCGGATCTTTAATGACTGCATACACATCTCCAATCTATTCAAGTAGACCTTAACCCAAAGGACAGTTTCTTCCTTCTTCACCTATTTGGTGTGCTGTCTTTTCTCCTGTGATTACTTGAAGTAACTATGAGCTCAGAGGTATTTTCAAGTGATTTTTAAGGTATGGTGATCTTTTTATATTACTAATTAGAAATCAATTGTTCAGTTATATTTTTTATCTTCATTTTGTTTTTGTTTTATCATTTGGAGACCTGTTTGTATTCCTAGTCTTAGCTCCTCCAATCCCTGTGTAGTAGGTAGAATTATCAAAGTGCTCCTCTGATTCCATAACTTGATTATTAGAACCCTTGATTATGAAGAGTTGCCACTTGGATAGAGTATAGGCACAGCTGGCTGTGAGTTAGGGAGGCTATCTAGATGGTTACTTTAATCAGTTGAGTCCTTCGATAGTGATGACTAGAGAAGAAGTCGAAGAAAGTCACTGCTATTTTGTAGATTGGGGAGGTAGAAGGAGCCACATTCCAGCAACTGGAGACAGCTGATACTCCAAGCTGATAGCCCAAAGGAAGAGCCAGTCTGAAGATAAACATGCTCAGACTTCTAACCTATTGCTGCTGCATTTGTAGTTACTACAGAAGCAAATAGACTCCATCATCTTTTCTCTCACTGAGACTGGACATATTAAGCCCAGGTAAGATGTTTTATGTAGTTGGCACATTTTTCTTTCTTCAAATTCTCTGAAGAAAATTTTGCAGCTTAAATATACAAACTTGTAGGGTCTCTGCTCTTCTAAGTAAAACAATAAAAACATCTTTAGATGAGTAGAAAAGAATCCCTGGGTTTGTAAACACAGGGTACTGCCTTGTGTGTTAGATGTCAGTATTAATGAGGTCAAAGTATCAAGAAAAGAACATCACAGTCATTTACTTATCAACATAGTAGAGGTATACTCCATTTGGAGTAATGTAGCTCTATGATTAAACACACATGTATTATGAAAGCACATCCAGTAAACATGCTTTATTAAACAGGGTTATCTAAGTTGGCAGTAGAGGAAAGGGGTGGGTAATGAGTGTGTAAAGTTTCTCCAGTGAATAATGACTTCGATTAGGTTTGTTCCTGAGAATAGACTTCTGTGTACAATTTGTCAATGTGAATAGTTAGCATAATTATGGACCTTCATAAATTTAAAACTATTCCTATAGAAATCCTAATGTAATAATAATAATCCATAGAATGTTACTAACTATTGAATGTTTGGAGAACATTTTCTGATCAACTGTGAATTTTTACTTGACCCAAATAATTGAAAATCTTGCTCAACTATCCTACTTTACTTTTTGATTTTGACAATAGTTCTGGTGCTGGATATTTTGGCCCTGTTAGATTAGCAAAGTTGCTAATTGCATGGTAATAGTCAGTAATTTAAAAATATTTCAATATTAGTAGTAGCATACTTGTTTTCAGAGTAAATGTGTATAATTTTATCTCAGTTTTTTAATGTGTTAATCATTTCATAAAGTGAAATAAAGGATAATAAAGAATTATGTGAAAATTTGTTTCTTAGTTCAGATAGCTGAGGTGTATGTGTGAGTGTATGCATATGTAATTACTATGAATGCAATCACAAAGAGAATCATATAAAAGTAATGTAAACTCTCTTTTTGTTGTTAATCTCTTGGGATATATTCTTTGGAAATTTTTTCATTTGAGTAATACTTTTAATTAATTCAACAATTGCATTAAGCATTTCATATTAAATAATAAAGACTAATATTAAATATTGAATATATTATATTTAATTTTATCTAATTATAACAATAAGAATGTGCAGTTTAGTATAGGATGATTTTAAATTTTAAGTATAGAATGCATATGCAAAAATACAAATTTAAAGAACTATTAAAAATATGAGCCATATCAGAAAGAGATGAAAAAATTCAGACCTTAAGAGTGAAAGAAGTGATAGAAAGGGGTGAATATTAACAGCTTCAAATGTAAATATAGACCAACCTCTTTGTAATGGAAAAGAGAAGTGACAGAGTAATGGGTAATTTAAAAACTGTTTATATTAGTCTTGGAATGTCGTCAGACAGGCAAAAATACACAAATATTCAGACACATGTGCATTCTTCTTGGAACTCGTGGGTGGCAGTAAAGAAATACTTGGTTAGTGGGGAAAAAAACCACAGAACATTCCACTATTGATGAGTAATTGAGGGTGACTCTCTCTTCAACAATACACAAACTGTTTCAATTCAGGCTTGAGATTCAAAGGAGTCAGTGTTTCTGTATAGTCAGTGGATTTTCGACTAAACTGTACAATGTCTTTTCTTCCCCTTTAAGTCCTATCATACATTTTAGAAGTGGGAGGATTCTCAAAAACATTTGTGCTAATTTACTTAATTAAAGAGGATATTAAAATCCGGGGAAGTAGAGCAACATGCTAGGAGTCATTAAATATTCTCCCAAATGGATAAGAACACTTGTCCATAATTTATACCTCATAGTTTTCTCAACTATACAATAAAATCAATTATGAAACACTTAATTGTGACTTTCTATGTCCAGGAAAATAGTTAAGTGTTGTAGTAATACAGATCACTATTTTTTTATTTTTTTATTATTTATTATGTATTCAATTGTGCATGTATGTATGTGTTTGTGTGTAGAACCACGGGCAAATTCAGGAACCACCATGGACCGCCTCCATCTCCTGTTTACTCTGCCCCGGGATTCACAGGCTGTGCCTACCAGGACCAGAAACTCAGGCCGCCCCCCCGCTTCTGCCCGGCGTCTATACGTGGGGTCTAGAACTCAGGGCATTGACTTGGAAGGCAGAGGCTTAACTCCTGAGCCACTTCTCCAGCCCCAGAGCACTATTGCAGTACCTTTGACTACAAAGAAATTTCCATGAATCCATTAGAAATCAAACCTATTAAAAATAACTATGTGAATTTGACTTAGCATAACATAAAAGAAAGAAGGGGATTTGATGGGAACTGTTAAGATTTTAGGTATAAGCTTCAAATTATAAAAGTACTGTCATTGGAAATATTGTCATGATAATTATTTTCAGAATGTTATGTTTGTGCAGTTTAAGTATTTCTACTTTTGAACTATTTTGAACTATGTCTTTCTTTTGTTTTATTTTGATAAAGATCTTACTATGTGGCCTAGGTTGCCGTCGACTTTTTCGTCGTCCTTGCTTTACCTCTCACAAGCTGGAATTCCAGGTCCATTACTACAACTGGCACCCAGATATCCGCTTATTGAACAGATGCTTAAGAATGACCTACCCTGTGCTACATCATGCAGATCCCTAAGCTTTCATTCTTGCTTTTCTTTTGATAACCCATTTTCTATGAGAACTCTGCTTCCAATAGTATTTTCTTAAATTTTTGTGATTTTTTCTTCTATTTTTATGTTTTAAAACTGCTGCTAAGTACTTGAATATTAACAACTTCTACATTGCCATGACAATTTGCATCTTCTTTAATAACATAAAATGTACTTTATGGCATTTAATGATTTTTCCATTACATTTATCTGTATGTAAAATTAATATGCCTACCTTTATTTGCCTCCATTCTTTCATTCTTTTGCTTATTGGTATTTTTAAATTGTAATTCTGAATGTACCATTTCCAAATAACTTTCCAATTTCATTGTGATAATTCATTCATTGCAAAATTCATCCATTTTAAGCATATGACATAACAGATTTAAAAAATTTGAATTTACACAATTACCATAGGTTCAGAATAAATTCCTGATTTAAAATAATATTCTCCACTTTTCAGTCTTCATCTCCCTGCTGTCCTGACTATGTTTCTGGTCCCAGGATGTCACCATCTATGTTGTATCTATGTACATTTGGATCTTATGAGCATTCATTATGAATGAAAACATGGACTATATGGCCTTTCATGCCTGGCTTCTTCCACATAGCATAATATTTTTAAATGTATTTTAATATTTTATTGTCTAAATTTGCTGTGTATGGTAACATATGATATCATTCACAAAGGGATATTTTCATACAAATATATATTGGATGATGAACCTATTCTTTTCCATACCCTTTTGCCCTCCCTTTATTCTCTTTCCCTTTCTGCTATCCCCTTTGTTATCTTAACCATATTTACTTCTGGTCTCATGTTTTAAATTGTATGCATGATTTATGTGTCTACATTACATCTAGAAGTCACATTTGAGAGAAGGCATAAGATATTTGTCTTTGGGCACTGGAGAGGTGACTCAGGGGTTAAGCCTTTGCCTTGCAGGCAGAAGTTCCTGAGTTGGGATCCTAGACCCCATGTATACACGCCGGGCGGAAGCGGGACAGCTTGCGTTTCTGATCCTGGTAGGGCGGAGCCTGTGAATCCTGGGGCAGAGTAAACAAGGAGGAGGTAGAGGCGTCCATGGTGGTTCCCGAATTCGTCTGTGGTTCTACACACACACACACACACACACACGCACACACACACACACGCACACATGCATACACACACAATTGAATAAATAATAAAAAAATTTAAAAAAAGATATTTGTCTTTGCGAGGATGGGTTTATATATGTATAATGTAACATGACCAATACTTAGTTCTTTGTATTGTTTAATAACAAGCCACTATATGAGATATAAATTTTGAACTACTCATTGTTAATTGGTTTCATTTCAATCATTTCCACTTTTTGTCTATGAATACTGATGTGATCATTTGTGCTCTAGGATTTGTGTGCACTTAGTCTTTTTCATTTGATATATATCTTAGATGACAGTGTTCAGTAACATAATGTTCTGTGTTCAACATTTTGAAGATCTGTTTGCTGTGGTACAACGAAGCTGATCTGGACTACATTTCTACCAGCAATATATGAAGCATTTAGATTCTGCCAAAGGTCAACAATATTTTAATGCAAAACCTTATTTTTAACTTCAGTGGTCCTAATGATATGAAGTAATATTTTATTGTCATTGATATTTTTATGCCCTCATGAGTGATAATGTTGAGTATGCACTTCTTAAATTTTGTGTAGCTTTGAACAAAGGCCTATAAGTCATAGCATGAGAATCACTGTTTTTTAAGACAGAACACTAACTTATGTTTACAGACCAAAGGAAATTTACATTCTTATCTTTGATACATCACAATATAACCTTTGTACTTAAAATTTTTTATATGATGGGCAGTTGCTAATGTTAAACTAAAGCATTCTCATGAATTTATTAAAACTGCATTTTCGGTTTTATTAATATGTCACTGTTTTGAAAACAAGATGAAGATTCTTAAAACTCCTGTGATCTGTTTAATTAGAAGTAGCTTCCATTCTTTACTCAATCCATGAGCTAATGTGTAGAAAGTTGGATGTGAGAATCAGATTCAGGTAGCATGATTTTCAGTTAATAATGATTCAAACACCTTGCTTTTGTTTTGCATTTAACTCACATTTATTAAGATACAAGTTCATTATCTTCTTAATTGGATTCAATACAAATGTGAGGTTTTAATTATTTTTCCTTATCTACCGCTTTTTGTTCATTACTTTATCAATTATATTACATAAAATATTTTTTCTCCCACATTTTTTTCCTAATCATACAAGCTCAATAGGTACCCCTGTCCTCTCCCTCCTTCCTCCCCTCCCCAGTCCTCCTTCCTTGTACTCTTCACCTATCCCCCTTTCTTTCACCCTCTTCTTTCCCTCCCCCTCTCCCACTGCTTCCCACTTCCTCCCCTCCATTCTCTGGGTCATCCTTTTGTGTGAATGCTAAACCTCCCTCTGAGTCCTCCACCTTAGTGAGGGTTCAGGACTCAGTGGCATATCCCAGAGCCCCTTCTTGAGATCCCCATTAGTATGGGAACTCTATTATGACTGTTTAATCCCTTGCCTCTGAGGATCATAATGCCTGAAGCTTTCTCCCCTGTTATCCATGCTAGATTTTTGGGGGGTTGTTGACATGTCAGCCATTGTACAGGTCAGGCAGATTCCAATTATGGCTGCTGCAGCTCTGATTTATGTGGAGTATCTTGCATATCTTTGGTCCTTCCCATCTTTAGGCTCTTACAACATTGCCTTCCCCTCTCACGCAAGGTTCCCTGAGCTTTAGGATGGGGAGAGATTTGGCTGGTCTAGTTCCAGGTGATTAATGTAGGGTCTTTGGTGTTCTGAATTATGGTTTCTTGTTTTCAGTTTTGCTTTTCTTTCACTGCCCTTGGCTGCATACTGATTGGTATTGAAGGTCACTTCCTAACCAAAGATAAAAGACTGTTTAAATGAAGATCTTAATATAAGAGAAGACTGAAAGGTAGATGGAAGAATAGGAGTAGGACACAGTAGTGAGTGGGGATGGTCAGTGTCCCACTTGCAGGATGGTTACCGTCTATCTGCCAGTCCCCATACCCTCCCTAATTGGTGAGATCAAACCTCCTCAGTCGCAAGTGACCCAGAAGGGAAGTAAGAGTGAGTTTCACCAGATGTCTCTCTACTTACATGCAATATATGATGGTGACCTATCTTCTCTACTGAAGCATGATCCCCCATCTCCTTTTTTCCTTCCCCTTCCCTCTTGTTTATAATCCTTTGAATTACCATAGGTATTACAGAGATTTACCTTGGAATATATCAGTAACTGGGTTTGGTACTAGGATCTACCTACTAGGGAGTACATATGGTGTCTAACTTTCTGTCTGGGATACTACACTCAATATAATTTTTTTCTAATTCCATCCATTTCCCAGAAAATTTCATTAATTCATCTTTTTTGATGGCTGAGTAGTATTCCATTGTATAAATGTAAAACATTTTCATTATCCATTTGTCAACTATTGGGCATTTGGATTAATTCCATGACTTTATTATTGTAAATAGTGCTGCAATGAACATGGTGTGCTTGTGTCACTGTAGTGAATTTCTGCATTATGGGGGATTATTCCCAGTAGTGGTATAACAGGGTCATATAGCATTTCCATCTTTAATTTTTTAGAAATAGCCATACTGATCACCAGACTGGTTGTATTCCCACCAGTCTATGTTCCCACCAGCAATGTATTAGAGTTCCCTTAACTCCATACCCTCTCCAGGATTTGGTGTTGTTTGTGTTGTGGATTTTTGCCATCCTGACCTGAGTGATATGCTATCTCAGGGAAATTTTTTCTGTTTTTTTTTTTTATTTGCATTTCCCTTATGGCTAGGGATGTGGAGCATTTTTTAAGATATTTGTTAAACATTTCAATTTTATCCCTGGAAAAGTTGCTTTTGAGTTCCAAAGCCATTAATTGGGCCATTTATCTCCTTGGTGTTTAGTTTTTTAAATTCTTTGTGCATTCTGGATAATAGAGCTCTAACAGATCAGTGGTTAGTGAAGATTTTGTCCCATTTAGTGGATTTCCTTTTTCCTCAGTTTAAATCTCTTAGGCTGAACCCAAACTCTTTTAATTTCAGAAGATCCCACTTGTTAAGTGTTTGTTCTAGTGTCTTTGTTATTGGATTTCTGTTTAGAAACTGTTGCCTAGCACAATGAGCTCAAGGGAGTTCCCCACCTTTTCAAAGGTCCTTGATCCATTTGTTGAATTGTTTGGACCCCTTTGTCAAAGATCAAATGGCTAAAATTGTGTGGTCTTATATCTGGGTCTTCAACTCTTATCCATTGATCTACGTGTCTATTTTACGGCCAGTACAAGACTGTTTTTATTACTATGGATTTGTAGTATTGATTAAGGTTTGGTATGGTGATACCTCCAGCTGTGTTTCTGTTACTCAGGATTGTTTTTGCTCTCCTGGGCCTTTTGTGCTTCCATGTGAATTTTGAGATTGATTGATCAATTTTTTTAAAGAATTGCTTTGGGATTTTGATTGGTATAATATTGAATTTTTATATTGTTCTTGGTAGGATGGTCATTTTTGTGATGTTGAGCATGGGAGGACTTTCCACCTTCTGGTGTCTTTTGCAATTTTAATCTTTAAGGGTTTTTTTTGTCTGTATTCTTTTTTTTCCACTCATAAAAACTTAACAGGTACACCAGTCCCCCCCTCCCTCCAACCCCCTATGCCCCTGTGCCCCCTTCCCCTCCCCTTTCCCTCCCCATTCCCTAGTGCCTCCCCCTCCCATCCCTGGAGCATCCTTTAATGTACATGCGAAACTCTCCTCTGGGTCTTCCTCTTCGATGACGTGCAAGGACCAAGTGGCATTTCCCAGAACTCTTTCCTGTGTTCCCGTTAAGCATAGGAACACTACTGTGGCTGTCAATCCCTTGCCTCCCAGGATCCTAGTGCCTTTAGCAAATGCTAGACTTTGTGAGGTCAATAGTGTGCTGGACATTGCGCAGGGCATGTAAAGTCCAAATATGACTGCTTCGGCCCTAACTTGTGTGCAGTATCTTGCATATCATTGCTCCTCCCATCCTTGTGCTCTTACAATCTTACTGCCCCCACTTCTGTAAATTTCCCTGAGCATCTGGATGGGGAGAGATTAGGCTGGCCTAGTTCCAGGTGATTGATATAGACTCTCTGATGTTCTGGATTATAGTTTGTTGATTTTTTTTCAGTTTTGCTGCTCCCACAATGCCCTTGGCTCCACCCTGATGAGTATTGGATGTCACCCCCCGGCCAGAGATAAAAACCTGATAAATTAGAGTCTTGTTATAAGAGTATATTCAAAGGTAGATGTAATAAAAGTAGGAAACCGCGGTGACGGAGGGGTCAATCACCCATCTGAGAAATGGTTACTTTCTATCTGCCAGACTATATGCCCTCCCCCTCTGGTAAGATCATACATCATCCGTTGTAAATGATCAAGAAGGAAAGTCTGTGAACTTAACTAGATGTCTCATTACTTACTTGCAATCCTTGATGGACTCCTATTTTCTCTGCTGTAACATGGTCCCCTCTCTCCTTGTTGCTGGTGTGGCCCTCCTTCCCCATCCCTCCTGTTCATAATCTTAGCAATTACTGTAGTTATTACAGAGATTTATCTTTGAGTGTCTCTATGTGGGTTTGGAACTAGGAGCCACCTATTAGGGAGTACATATGGCACTTAATTTTCTGTGTCTGGGATACTACACTCAATATAATTGCTTCTAATTCCATCCATTTTCTGACAATTCCATTAATTCATCATTTTTGATGGCTAAGTAGTACTCCATTGTATAGATGTACCACAGTTTCCTTATCCACTTGTCAGCTGTTGGACATTTGGGTTGATTCTAAGACTTTGCTATTGTAAACACTGCTGCTATGAACATGGTTGTGCTTGTGCTATCGAGGTGAATTTTTGCTGTGTGTGGGGTTTTTCCCAAAAGTGGAATAGCAGGGTCATATGGTATTTCAATCTTTAATTTCTTTAAAAATCTACAGATGGCTCACCAGAGTGGCTGGATGAGCCTGCATTCCCGCCAGCAATGTGAGAGAGTTCCCCTCTCTCCACATCCTCTCCAGCATTTGTTGCTTGTATTGTGGATTTTTAGCATCCTGACCAGGGTGAGATGATATCTCAGGAAAGTTTTGATTTGCATTTCCCTGATAGCTAAGGATTTGGAGCATTTTTAAAGATATTTGTTAGACCTTTTAGTTTCATCCCTGGTAAAGTTTCTTTTAAGTTCCAGGGCCCATTTTTTAATTGGCCCATTTGTTTCCTTAGTGTTTAGTTTTCTAAGTTCTTTGTGTACTCTGGATAATAGAGCTCTATCAGATATGTGGTTATTGATGATTTTCTCCCATTCTGTGGGTTGCCTTTGAGCTTGTGTTACAATCTCTTTATTTGAACAGAAGCTCTTTAATTTCATCAGATCCGAACTGTTGAGAGTTGATAGCAGTGACTGGGCTATTGGATGTCTGTTTAGGAACTGTTGGCCTAACCCAATCAGCTCGAAGGAATTCCCTACCCTTTCACCTATGAGTTTTATAGTCTCTGGCCTTATATCAAGGTCCTTAATTCATATGGAATTAAGTCTTGTACATGGTGACAAGTATGGATCCATTTTTAACCTGCTGCATGTGGAGATCCAGTTTTGCCAGCACCATTTGTTGAAGATGCTGTTCTTTTTCCATTGGATTGATGGAATGTGATTTTTAATCCAAGTTTGTAATCTGTGTCTCTTGATCAGTGAGTTAATTCCATTAACATTTAGTGTTATAATGGAGAAACTATTTTTAATTCCGGACATTTATTATGTTTAGGGTTTTTTTTTTAAGTATATTGCTTTGCTTTAAATGGTGTTATACTTCCCTTCTGTTCTCCCGAATATGCCTTTTTTTTTCTTCACGCTTGAGTATAATTTCTAGCAGTTTTTGAAGGCCTGGTTTGGTGGACATGTATCCCCTAAAGTTGTCTTTGTGCTGGAAGATTTTTCTTTCTCCGTTGATCATGATGGATAGTTTTGTGGAGTATATCAGCCTGGGTTGACATTTTTGCTTATTCAATACTTGAAGTATATCTCTCTAAGCTCTTCTTGCTTTTACTCTTACCATTGCAAAGTCATTTTTTATTTTAATAGGTTTATCTTTAAAAGTGACTTTTTTTTCCCTTGAAGCTCTCAGCACCATTTCTTTATTTTAAATGTGTAATGTTTTAACTATTATTTGCTGGGGTGAGTTTCTATTTTGGTCATATCTGTTTGGGGTGTGGAATGCATCTTGTATATGGATGGCCTCTCTTTTTTTAGATGAGGAAAGTTTTCCTTGATGATCGTTTGAAAAATTTCCTCAGGTGTGGTACTTTGAGATTCTTGCTCTGGTATTCCATAAATATGCATGTTAGGCGTCTTCAGGGTGTCCCATAACTCTTGAATGTTTCTTTTAAGTATCTTTTTGGCTTTAGCAACCTCTTCCATTGAGCTGGTTAATACTTCCACTTTGTCTTCAAGGTCTGAAATTCTGTTTTCTGCTTTGTTAGTTCTGCTGATAAGACTCTTTGTTGAGTTCTGGGTTGAAGATAACTTGTCTTTTAGCTCAGTTTTGAACTCTGCTTGAGTCTGTTTTAACTGCTCTATGCCTGTTTTTGTTTCTTGAACTGTTTTTCTCAACTCCTCCAAGTGTCTGCTCTTTTCCTCTTCAAAGCAATTGATGCAGTTATTTAATTCCTTCTGGATTTCCTCTTTCATAGTATTTAACATGGTAATGATCATGTCATTGTCCTTGGTCAGGCTTTCTTGGCCATTTTCCGTGTGTTTGCTCTGGTTGGAGTCTATCATCATGGGGTTAATTCCTTCAGTGGGAGATTTGTTTACTTGGATGTTGTTTCTCTTAGATTTGTACTTTGACTTGGGCATCCTCATTTTAACTCTTGAGACCTTTTCAATTTCTGTGCATTTTTCAGTGAACTGAATTATTTGGCCTGGGGTTTTGGGGTTGGGCAGGGGTGGAACTTACCTAGGTCCTGGTGAGTCCCGGCTGGACTGCGTTCACCCCGGGGGCGGTGGAGTGGGGAAAGGAATCTTTAGGGTTTTAAAGTTTTCATCATAAAGGTCACTCACTTCTTCGGTTACATTTATTCATTTATACATTTAGGGGCTATATTAAATGGGATTGTTTCTTTTAGGACTTTTTCACTTTTTTCATCCTTGGTGTATAGGGAGGCCACTGATTTTTGCATATTTATTTTGTAACCTGCCATTCTGCTGAATTTATATATTAATTCCAGAAGTTTCCTGGTGGATTTTTTAGGACCACTCAGATATCTGATCATATCATCTACAAATAGAGATACCATAACTTCTTCCTTTCTGATTTGAATCCCTTTTTTTTATCTCCCTCTCTTGTCTTATGGCTCTAGCTAAGAATTCAAGAACAATATTGAATAGAAGTGGTGAGACTGAACAGCCTTGTCTAGTCCCTGATTGAAGTGGGAATGCTTCAAGTTTTTCTCCATTTAGTATAATCCCTGCTATTGGCTTGTTGTGTTCAGCTTTTATTATGTTGATAAAGGTTCTTTCCATTCCAACTGTCTCTAGGGTTTTGATCTTAAAAGGATGTTGGATCTTGTCAAAAGTTTTTTCTGAATATATTCAGGATATCATGTGGTCTTGGACTTTGGATTTGGTTTATGTGATGGATTACATTTATTGATTTGCATATGTTGAACCAAACTTGTGTACCTGGGATAAAACTTATTTGATCACAGTGAATGATCTTTCTGATATATTTTTGAATCTGATTTGCTAAGATTTTGTTGAGAATCTTTGCATCTGTGTTCATCAAAGAGGTGTGCCTATAGTTTTCTTTTCTAAGTATATCTTTATTAGGTTTGGGGATTAGTATGATATTAACTTCATAGAAAGAATTTGGAAGTGTTACTTCCTTTGTTATTTTGTGGAACATTTTAAGGAGTAGTGGTGCTAGCTGTTCTTTTAATGTCTGGTAGAATTCTCTGCTGAATCCATCTGGTCCAGGACATTTTTTGATGGGAAGATTCAAGATTACCTCATCAATTTCCTCATATGTTACAGGACTGTTTAAATAATTCAACACTTTCTGATTCAATTTAGGTAAGTTACGCTTATTCAGGAATTCTTGTATATCTTTTGTGTTATCAAAAGAATTGTGGAGTATAAGTTTTTGAAATATGATCTTATAATTCTCTGAATTCTTGGGTATCAGTTGTGGTAACTCCATTTTCATTTCTAATTTTGTTAATTTGGGTTTTCTCTCTCTTGATTTTGATTAATTTAGCTAAGGATGTATCAATCTTGTTGATTTTTTCAAAGAATCAATTTTTCTACTGGTTGATTCTTTGTATGGTTTCCTTATCAATTTTGGATATTTCTCCCCTGATTTTGCTAATCTCTCCGATGATGTACAAGGACCCAGTGGCCTTTCCCTGAACCCTTTCCCATGTTCCCCTTAGGTATAGGAACACTGTTCTGGCTGCCAATCCTTTGCCTCCAAGGATCTTGGTGCCTTTAGCAGATGCTAGACTTTGTGAGGTCAACAGTGTGTTGGACAATGTGCAGGGCATGTAAAGTCTAATTATGATTGCTTCAGCCCTAACTAGTATGGAGTATCCTACATATCATTGCTCCTCCCATCGTTTTGCTCTTACACTCTTACCGCCCCCTCTTCCGCAAATTTCCCTGAGCTTCAAGATGGGGAGAAAGGCCTAGTTCTAGGTGGTTGACATAGAGTCTCTGAAGTTCTGGATTGTGGTTTGTTGATTTTCTTTTGCAGTTTTGCTGCTCCTGCAATGCCCTTCACTCCATCCTGGTGGGCATTGTATGTTACCCCCTGGCCAGAGACAAAAAGCTGTTAAACTAGAGTCTTGTGATAAAAGCACATTCAAAGGTAGATGTAATAAAAGTGGGAAACCACAGTAAGGGAGGGGTCTATCACCCATTTGCAAAATGGTTACTTTTTATCTGCCAGACTATATGCCCTCCTCTTCTAGTGAGATCACACCCCCTCAGTAGTAAATGATCAGGAACAAAAGTCTGTGAACTTAATCAAATTTCTCATTACTTATTTGGGTCCTTGATGGAGGACTATTTTCCCTGCTGTAATATGGTCCCTTCTCTCCTTGTTTCTGGTGTGGCCTTCCTACCCCATCCCTCCTGTTCATAATCCTTGCAATTACTGTCTCTAGGTGGGCTGGGTGGGTTTGGTACTAGGAGCCACCTATTAGGGAGTACATACGGCGCTTAATTTTCTGGGTCTGGGATACTTCACCTCCCGTGTTCCAGGCTTGGCAAAATCAATATCATAAAAATGACCATTCTACCAAAGGCAATATACAAATTCAATGCTATACCAATTAAAATCCCAACGCAATTCTTCAAAGAAATTGACCAAACAATCTGAAAATTCATATGGAGGCACAAAAGACCCAGGATAGCAAAAACAATCCTGAGTAACAAAAACACTGCTGGAGGCATCACCACACCATAGCGTAGTCTTTTCTACAAATCCATAGTTGTAAAAACAGCCTGGTACTGGCTCCAAAACAGACATACAGATCAATGGATAAGGGTTGAAGACCCAGATATAAGCCCACAAAATTACAGCAATTTGATCTTTGACAAAGGGGCCCAAAAAATCCAATGGAAAAGAATAGCATCTTCAACAAATGGTGGTGGGAAAAGTGTATCTCCACATGCAGAAGATTAAAACTGGAGCAGTACTTATCACCATGTACAAGAATTAATTCCAAATGGATCAAGGACCTCAATATAAGGCCAGAAACTATGAAAACCTTAGTTGAAAGGGTAGGAAACCCCCTCAAGCTGATTGGACTAGGCCAACAGTTCCTAATCAGAAATTCAATAGCGCAGTCAATATAACCAACACTCAACACATGGGATTTTACGAAATTAAAAAGCTTACCTTCAGATAAAGAGATTTTAACTTGAGCACAAAGGCAACTCACAGAACAGGAGAAAATCTTCACTAACCACATATCTAATAGAGCACTATTTTCCAGAGTGCACAAAGAACCTAGAAAACTAAACACCAAGGAAACTAATGGCCCAATTAAAAAATGGGCCCTGGAACTTAAAAGAAACTTTACCAAGGAGGAAATTAAAATGTCTAACAAATATCTTTAAAAATGCTCCACTTCCTTAGCCATCAGGGAAATGCAAATCAAAACTTCCCTGAGATATCATCTCACCCCGGTCAGGATGGAAAAAATCCACAATACAAACAACACCAAATGCTGTAGAGGATGTGGAGAGAAGGGAACTCTCCTACATTGCTGGTGGGAATGCAGGCTCATACAGCCACTCTGGCGAGCCGTCTGGAGATTCTTAAAGAAATTAAAGATTGAAATGCCATATGACCCAGCTATTCCACTTTTGGTAATAAACCCCCATACATCAAATATTCACCTCGATAGCACAAGCATGACCATGTTCATAACAGCACTGTTTACAATAGCAAAGTCATGGAATCAAGCCAAATGTCCAACAGGTGAGAAGTGGATAAAGAAAATGTGGTACATTTATACAATGGAATGCTACTCAGCCATCAAAAATGATGAATTACTGGAATTTGCCAGGAAATGGATGGAATTAGAAACAATTATATTGACTACAGTATCCCAGACACAGAAAATTAAGTACCATATCTCCTCCCTAATAGGTGGATCCTAGTACCAAACCCACTTAGGAGCACACTCAAAGATAAATCTCTGTAATACCTGCAGTAATTGCAAAGATTATAAACAGGAGAGAAGGGGAAGGAGGGCTCCTCCAGAAACAAGGAGAGAGGGGATCATGCTACTACAGAGATAATAGTCCACCATCAAGGACTGCAAGTAAGAAATGAGACATCTGGTTAAGCTCACAGACTGTCCTTCCTGGTCACTTGCAAATGATGGGGTATGATCTTACTAGAAAGGGAGGGCATACAGTCTGGCAGATAGAAGGTAACCATTTTGCAATGGGAGACTGACCCACCCCTCACCTCAGTCTCCTACTCTTATTCCATCTACCTTTGAATCTATCCTTATAATAAGACTCTATTTTAACAGCTTTTTATCTCTGGCCAGGGGGTGACACCAATACCTATCAGGATGGAGCGAAGGGCATTGCAGGAGCAGCAAAACTGAAAAAAAAAATCAACAAACTATAATTCAGCACATCAGAGACTCTATATCAACCACCTGAAATCAGGCCTGCCTAATCTCTCCTCATCCTGAAGCTCAGAGAAGTTTGCAGAAGAGGGGGCAGTAAGATTGTAAGAGCATAAGGATGGGAGGAGTCATGATATGCAAGATACTTCACACAAGTTAGGGCCGAAGCAATTATAATAGGACTCTGCATGATCTGTGCAATGACCAACATATCATTGACTCCTCAAAGTCTAGCATGGACTAAAGGCACTAGGATCCTTAGAAGCAAGGGATTAACAGTCACAATAGTGTTCCTATACTAAAAGAGAACACAAGAAAGAGTTCTAGGAAATGGCACTGAGTCCTTACACATCATCAGAGAGGAGAATCCAGAGGAAAGTTTGATATACACATTAAAGGATGCTTCAGAAATGGGGGGAGAGGGCACTGGGAGAAGAGAGGAAGAGGGTAAAGGAAAAAGGGGGGAGAGAGCAGGGAGGTCCAGGGAGGGGTGGCGAGAGGGAGGGGACAGGGGTTCCTATTACGTTTGTATGAGCAGAAAAATAAATTTAAAAAGAAGTCTTCGAAGTACCAAAAGTCCAGGACCAGATGGTCTCAGTGCAGAACTCTACCAAGACTTCAGAGGA
This sequence comes from Typhlomys cinereus, assembly GCA_023101885.1. Taxonomy (NCBI): domain Eukaryota; kingdom Metazoa; phylum Chordata; class Mammalia; order Rodentia; family Platacanthomyidae; genus Typhlomys; species Typhlomys cinereus. The sequence continues at coordinate 2,974,839 of JALPQD010000082.1, forward strand.
GAACTAACACCACTACTTTTCAAATTATTCCAGAAAATAGAGAAAGAAGAAATACTCCCAAATTCTTTTTAAAAATCCAGTATACCTCTGATTCCAAAACCAAACGAAGTCACATCAAAGAGAAAATTATAGGCCAATCTCACTAATAAACAGAGATGTAAAAATCTTCAATAAAATATTAGCTAACTGAATTCAAAAACATGTCCAAAAATCATACATCATGATCAAGTCTGGTTCATATAAGGAATGCAAGGATATTTAAAATTCATTAATCAATAAATGTGATTGATATTAAAAGACTCAAAAAATCATGTCATTGTCTCATAGATGCAGAAAAGTCCTTTGACAAAATTCAACATCCCTTAATAACACAGGAGTGGAAGGGACATATCTCAACTTGATAAAGGCTATTAAAGGCTATATATGACAAATTTAAAGCAAGCATTGTTGTAAAACTTGAAGAATTCCAACCTGTATCAGGATGAGACAAGGCTGTCCACTGTCACTACTCCTGTTTAATATTGTACTCGAAGTCCTAAGTAGAGCAATGAGGCAAGAGAAAGGATAAAAGGGATACGATAGGCAAAAAGACATTATAATATCTCTATTTCCAGATGATATGAGTGTATATATAATATATAGTCAAATATAATTTCGGTAAAGTGGTAAGCTACAAAATCAACAAACAAAAATCAGCAGCCTTCCTATATACCAGAGACAAACAAGTTGAGAAAGAAACAAGATAATCAATCCCATTCACCATAGCCTCAAAGAAAATAAAATATCTTGAAATAAATTTAGCTAAGGAAGTAAAAGGCATATACAATGAAAACTACAAAACACTGCTGAAAGAAATTAAGAGGATACTACAAAGTGGAAAGACCTTCCTTGCTCATGGATCAGTAGGATCAATATTGTGAAAATGACCATCCTAATGAAGGCAATATACAGATTCAATGCAATTCCAATCAGTATCCCAATGCAATTCTTCACAGAATTGGAAAAAAAACAATCTCAAAATTCATGTGGAAGAACAAAAGGCACAATTAGCCAAAACAATTTTTGGCAATAAGAAAACTGAACGAGACATCACCACACCACATTTCAAACTATATTATGGGCTTATAGTAATAAAAACAGCTTGGTATTGGCACAAAAACAGATATATAGACCAATGGATTAGGACAGAGAACCCACGTATGAACTCCAATACCTATAGCCACTTGATATTTAACAAGGCTGCAAAACATGCATGCTAGGGCAAAAGAGAACATATTCAACAAGTGGTGTTGAAAAATTGGACATCTATATATAGAATAAAAATTGACTGTTGCCTCTCTTCTTACACAAAAGTCAACTCCAAATGGATCAGAGACTTCAATATTAAATCTGAAACTCAAATTGTTAGAACAAAGAGTAGGGAGAACCTTTGAATTGATAGGCCTAGGTAAAAATTTTCAAAACAGAACAGCAAATGCCCAGGAACTGAGACCAATAGTCAACAAATGGGACTTCATGAAATTTCTGGTCTGCAAAAGAAACTGTTAATTCTACAGAAAGACAACATGCAGAATGGGAGAAAATCTTTTCTAGCTATGAATCTGACAAAAGATTAATTTGAGAGTATACAAAGAGCTCAAAAAACTAAACATCAAGACTACAAACATTGTAATTAAAAAATTGGCCCTGGATCTAAACAGGGAGTTCACTCAAAAAGAAATTAGAATGTCAAACAAATATCTTAAAAGATGCTCAGCTTCCATGACTATCAGAGAAATGATTAAAACTAACCTGTGATACTGTCTTACCCCAGGCAGAATGGCTAAGATCAAGAACAAAAACAACAGAATACTAGTGATATTATGGAGAAAAGGGCCATTTATTCACTGTTGTTAGGAGTGTAAGTTGATACAACCTCTATGGAGATTAGTGTAAGTTCCTCAGAAAATTAAAAATGAAAATTCAATATGACTCACCTATACCATTCCTACAAATATTCCAAAAAATCTCTACATTTTATTACAAAGACACTTGTTCATCTATGTTCATTGCAGCTCTATTTAGAACAGTGAGAACATGGAATTAGTCCGTGTGCCCATTAGTAGAGCAATGGATAATGAATATGTAGTACATATGTGCAATGGAGTATTACTCTGTCACCAGAAAAGGTGAGATTATGGAATTTTCTGGTAAATGGATGGAACTGGAATCTTTAATTTTGAGCGAGGTATCTCAGACACAGAAAGTTAAGCACTGCTTGTTCTCTCTTATATGTGGATGCTAACACTGATATCCTTGTCAATGTATTTAGATTGGAATCACTTAAGAGTCAAAAAATGTGAAAGGGACCAGTAAGTCGGAAGGTAAGAAGGGATGGTTAGGGTGTAACCTTTTAAAGGGGAGATTTAGGGTACCCTGACAAGTAGGTTGAGGGAGGGAATAATTGAGAAAAATACATAGCCAGTATTGAGGGGATGGGAGATAGGAAGGACAGAGGACCTTATAAAAACTCCTCTAAGATTGTGGGACATAATACCAAAGCAATCTCCTAAGCTAGTCATATGTCAAAAAATTGTCTTTTAGAGAAAGAAACAAGAATGAGCAGTTCCTATGCAAATGAATATAGAGTGAGGAAAACTGGAGAAAAAACCCTGAGCTGACCAACTGAGAACCCAGTGACAAAATTTACTAGAAGTAACAAGAATGTGACACTTCCTGATAAAATATTAGTCATAAGTTATTAGTTATAGATTTTTTGCTATTGTTCTTGGCTGCTCTTCAAAAAAAACCTGTCAATGAGACCCTATTACTAAAGATGCAACACATGTGGATCACAAAATATGGGCAAAATACATCACCTAGAACTGGTCTGAGAACTTCCTCCTTCCTGGATAGTTTACACAGTACCAAACAATACTCTTGGGGGAGAGAAATAATTACAGGCCCCATCAACTCGTGAGATATACAAGTTGCAATAAAAATCACAATGGCAACAGATGGGATCAATATCAAGGAAACAATCAACAGCTTTCTGATTGGATTCAAGACCTGCTTGTTTGAATGGAACATATTCCTGTTACTGTTAACTAGAACAAGAACATAAAAAAGAAAGGAAATACATCAATAAGGAAAACCAGCCAATGAACCTATAGATAGGAAGATCACCAAACTGATCTGTAAATAGCAGCTATTATACCCATAACACTCAGCCTAGAAATCTTCTACAACAGAGTAGAGGACCTCCACACCCTGATAGAATTGAGCACAGGATAGTAGAAGAGCAGTGAAGCAGACAACAATGGCCAGCCATAATGCAGTGTACTACCAACCAAGCAAGGTTCATCCAGAATCAGGCCAACCTGATCTTTCTCCATCCGAAGGCTTTTGGAACCTCACAGAAGAGGGGGATGATGAGATTGTAAGAACTTAAATATAGGAAGGTTCACCACTGAGCAAGATATTTCATTCAAGGCAGAACTGCTGCATCTAGGAACTTAATGCTGTGAGACTTGTCCTTAGCAGATGTGCATAATGACAGACATACCAAGATGCCCCATAAACTATAAAAGTACTCAAGAAAAATAAGAACATTCAATGGAAATCTTGGGGATTAAAGTTGGATGATTGAAGGGAAATGCTCTTATCAGTGGGGTGGCCCAAAGTGAGGCAACTTTTTATATCACAAGAGGCCTAAATTCCCACAAGAGCAGACAAGCCAGAGGGAACCTTGGGGTGCATAGAAGCAGAAAGGCAGGAGGGTGGGAGGGAGTGGGATGAATTGATGAAGAGAAAGAAGTGGAATGAGGAGAGGAGATGGAAGGAAGTAGGGATACTCAATATGCTTGTAAAATTAGAAAAATAAAATAAGGAAATAAAGAAAAAAGAAAACTCTACTGAAAAGCACCTACACTGTCTTATAGGTAGAAAATACTGGGATCACTACCTGTTCTCTCAAGTAGATGAACCAATATCCAATAAGTAACATAAAGCAAAACATAGTCCAAGGGTCTTGAGCCATTGTCTAAGTGCTAAAACATAGCATGCCAGATACAAGGCAACCATCCTACCAAAGAATCAATATTAACACCTATATCTACCCATCCTAAATTGAGTATATACATATAGAAACACTAACCAATGCAATAAACACAAATAAATTAGCAATACAAATGAAGGAAAACAGGCAACATCCTAATTCCCCATGCCCACATCATGTCAGAGAAAGAGAAAAACCACAAGAAGCCAATAAAATATGTCTTCTCCCCAAGTCACCAATCCTGAGTCTTTAGCTCCCTCAGAAGATTGGGAGCTAAATTCAACAACTATCAGGACAATGAGTTTCAAAGATTAATTATAAATATGTTCAAACAGCTCCAAGAGAACATAGATAAATACCTTAACAAATATGAAGAATATCACAATAAACTCAGGAAAGAAATAGGAAAAAAACAACACAAATAAGATGCAATTAGAATGAAAATTGAGGACCTGAAAACAGAACTTAAAACACTGAAGAAAACAGAAAATAATCTAGAAACTTACATGGTGACACTGGAAAAAGCTCTGTCTGAATGCTGGAACTAAAAAATTTGAACATACGCAACAAGAAATTCAATGGTCTCAAAAACAGAACTGAACATGAAGAAGACGAAATCTCAGAAATGAAAGACAAGAGGTTGATAAGCCAACAAGAGAAACTGATAACATTAAAAACATCCTTGAACAAAACATGCAAGAACTGTGGAACACCTTCAAACTGCCCAACACATGGGTCATTGGTACACCAGAAACAGACACACAAGAGAAAGATGATTTAATAGAGGAAAATTTCACTGACCTAGATAAAGAGAAACCCATCCTGCTTCAAGAGGTATATAAAACACCACATACCCAGGACAAAAGAAAGAAGTACTCTATAATATAAGATAGGTCACACACTAAACATACACATTAAAGATAAGTTCTTAAGAGCTGCAAGACAGAAGGACCAAGTCACATACAAAGGCAAAACCATCAAAATAACAACTGGCTTTTCATCCAAACTGTAAATGTCAGAAAGCTTGGAGACATATAATACAAGCTATGAATGAACACAAATGCCAACACATTTTATTATATCCAGCAAAATTTTAAGTCATAATAGAAGGGGCTGGAGAGGTGGCTCACGAGTTAAGCCTCTACCTTGCAGGCAAAAGGTCCTGAGTTCAGATCCCAGATCCCACTTATAGACGCTAAATGGAAACAGGAGCAGCCTGCATTTCTGGTCCTGGTAGGGCAGAGCCTGTGAATCCCGGGGCAGAGTAAACAAGGAGGAGGTGGAGGCGGTCCATGGTGGTCCCGAATTCATCCGTGGTTCTACACACACACACACACACACACACACACACACACAATTGAATAAAAAATTTTAAAATAGTCATAATAGAGGTTAATAAAAATATTCTTTGACATAAACAGGCTAAGAGACTATATCACTACTAACTTAGGGTTGCAAAAAACGCTAGAAAGAATATGCAAGATGGAAAAAAAGGATAAATACATCAAAGAGGCAAAAGGGAATAACACTAGTAAAAGAGTTAAATTATGGACTAAAAATGCAAACACCACAAGATCAACAAACGGGCAGGAACTACTAAAACCTTTTCAATAATAAATTTAAGTGTTAATGGGTTTAGCACCCAATCAAGAGACATAGGTTTACATTTTGGATCAAATATTATTGCAAGCACTATTTGTAATAGCAAAGTCATGGAATCAACCCAAATGCCCAAGAGTTGATAGATAGACAATGAAAATGTAGTACATTTATGCAATGGAATACTACTCAGCCATCAAAAAAGTGAATTAATGAAATTTGCTGGGAAATGGATGCAATTAGAAGAAATTATATTGAGTGAAGTATCCCAGACACAGAACTTAGATGCCTTATGTACTACCTAATAAATGGATCTTAGTTACAAACCCACATAATAACATATTCAAAGGTAATATCCATTACAATCAGAATAGATTATAAATAGAAGGGAAGGGGAAAGAAGACATGAAAAGAAAGGAGACAAAGAACACACTTCAATAGAGAAATTAGGCCACAGCAGCTACTGCATGTAAGTAGCAAGACAATTGACGCAAATCACTCTCACTTCCCTTCCTGTTCACTTGAACAGGTTTGATCTCCCCAGTCAGGGAGGGTATAAGGACTGGCAGTTAGATGGTAACCAACTGGAAAACGGGTGACTGACCTCTCTCACTGCTGTGTCCTACTCCTATTCTTCCATTTACCTTAGGGCCTCTTCTTATATTAAGATCTTTGTTTAAATAGTCTTTTATCTTTGGTTAGGAAGTGATCTCAACAACCAATCAGGATGCAGCCAAGGGCAGTGCAGGAATAGCAAAACTGAAAAAACCACAAACCGTAATTCAGAACACCAAAAATTCTAAAGTATTCACCCAGAACCAGACCAGCCAAATTTTTCCCCATCCTAAAGTTCATGGAACCTCGAGGAAGAAGGGGGCAGCAAGACTGTAAAAGCCTAAATATGGGGAGGACAAATTATATGCAAGATATCCCATACAAGTCAGAGCTATAGTAGGATATAGCCACAACGTGGCTATAGACCTTGCCTAACCTACACAATGGCTGACATGTCAGAAGCCCCCAAAGTCTAGCACAGATCGTGGGAGAAGGCTTCAGGCAATAAAGATCCTTAGAGGCAAGGGCTTAAATAGTCATTGTAGAGTTATATTAGTGGCCCTAAGCTGTGCCAATGAGAGCTGAATCCCCACTGATGTAGATAACTCAGAGGGAAATGCAGTGCCCACATGAACAGATGCCTGGAAAATGGGAGGGAGAAAGCAGGAAGCACCAATAGAGGAGAGTGAGGGAAAAGGGAAGAGAGGAAAGAGGGAGGGTGAAAAGTGAGGGACAGTGGAATGACAGACAAAGGGGAAAAGGCTGTATAACTAGGAAAAAATGCAATAAAAAAAGAAATAAAAAAATCATGACTCAGCTATTTTCTGCCCCAAAGAAACACACCCACCATGAAAGGCTGGTCAAGGGTATGCCAGGCAAATGGAAAGAGAAACAGGCAGGAGTTGTCATGTCGATATCAGACAAAATAGATTTCAAACTAAAGTCATAAACTTCACAAAGACATAGACTTCAAACTAAAGGCATAAAAATGGATATTCCCTCCTTTTTGAGGAAACATTTCAACAACCCTAAGCATACATTCATTAAACACAGGAGTACTTAAATTCATCAAACAAATACTACAAGATGCATAGCAACTGATCAATACAAACACAATTAATAGTAGGGGACTTCAATACACCACTCACATCATTGGACAGGTTAACAGGTCAAAACCTAAACAAAGACACCTCAGAGTTAAAAAAAAAACTATAAATCAAATGGATTTATCAACAGAATATTTCACCTAACACTAAATAATGTTCATTCTTCTCAGCAGTCCATAGAACATTCTCAAAAATAGACCATATGCAAGAACAAAATAAATTTTCATAAATAGAGCAAATTTGACATCATTCCCTATATACTCTTTGCCCACCATGACATCTACAACACAGGAAAAAACAGTACACAAACTCATGGAAGCTAAGTAACACATTTGGGTCAAGGAAAAAAATGAAAGAAAATTTAAAAATCCCTTGAGTCCAGTGAAAACAACAGAGTTCTACCAAAATCTATGACACGTATTAAAAGCAGTCCTAAGAGAAAAGTTTATAGCATTAAATGCCTATATCAAAAAAGAAAGATCACAAACAAATAATTTAATGTTATACTTGAATGATTTAGAAAAGCAGGAACAAGATTGAATCCAAGATTTAAGCAGAAATCAATGATTAAGGAAATGAAAAAAATAATGCAATATCAACAAAGACTTCTTTCTCAGAAAAATAAACAATATCAACAAATTCTCAGCCATATTTCCCCCTCCAAAAAAGATAAAATACCCAAATCAATAAAATTAGATTTGAAAAGGGGAAAATTGAAACAAATACTACAGAAATCCAGAGAATCATAAGAACATATTTTAAAAATTTAAACTCCATTCAACTGGATAATCTAAAAGAAATGTATGAATTCCTAATCACATATGACTTACCAAAGTTGATTCAAGATAAATAGATAATTTGAACAGCTGCCAAAGTAAAATAGTAATTGAAACCATCCTAAAAATAATAACAACAAAAAAGCCAGGACTGAATAGACTTGATATAGAATTTTATCAGACTTCTACAGAAGAACTAACACTTCTGCTCTTCAAATTATTCCACAAAATAGAGAAAGAAGTAGTACCCCCAAATTTTTTTGAACTCAGTATTACTGTGATTCAAAACCAAAGATACAACATAGAAAGTATTACACATTAATCTCACTAATAAACACAGATGGAAAAGTCCTCAGTAAAATACTTGCAAACCAAGTAAAAAAAACATATTCAAAAGTCAAGTCAGTTTCATTCCAGAAATGCAAGGATTCATTAATATATGTAAATCAAAAAGTAAGATTCATCATATTAACAAACTCAAAACCAAAAACCATATGTTCCTCTTAATAGATACAGAAAAACTCTTTAACAAAATTGAGAATACCTTCCAGAGCTTAGGAGAGAAAAGGAACGGAATGGAGGGGGCATATCTCAACATAATAAAGGCTACACAAATCAAGCTTAAGACAAACATTATTATGAATGGAAAAACTTGAAATATTTCCATTTAGATTAGGAATGGGACAAGGCTGTCCTCTGTCACCACTCCTATTAGGTATTGTGCTTGAAGTACTAACCAGATCAATAAAGCAAGAAGGGGAGATAAAGAAACACAAATAGGAAAGGATGAAGTTAAAGTATCACTTTAACTTCTATATGATTCTATACTTGGGAGATTCTTGTGATTATACCAAGACTATTCTTGGGAGATTTGTGTGATTACCAAGACACTACTTGAATTAATAAACACTTTCAATAATGTGGCAGGCCACAAAATCAACATACAAAAATCATATAAGAATGTTATATACCAGAGACAGGAAAGCAAGAAAGAAATGAGGGAATTAATCCCATTCACTATAACCTCAAAGAAAATAAAATGCCTCATAATAAACTTATCCAAGGAAATGAAAGACATGAAAATCAAAACTACAAAACACTTCTGAAAGAAAATAAAGAAGATGATAGAAAGTGGAAAGACCTTCAATTGCAGAATTCATATTGTGAAATGTACATCCTACCCGAGGCAATGTACAGATTATAAGCAATTCTGACAACAGTCTTCACATAATTGAAAAAAAAATTCTCAAAATTCATATTGAAAAACAAAAGTCTCCATTTAGACAAAACAATCTTGAGGAATAAAAACAATGTTGGAGGTATCACTGGATTTCAAACTATACTACAAAATTACAGTAAGAAAAAAATCATGTTGCTGTCATAAAACAAATAATCAAATGGACAAGGGGGTATGATCTCACCAGAAGGGGAGGGCATATAGTTTGGCAGATAAAAAGTAATCATTTTGCAAATGGGTGATTGACCCCTCCCTCACTGAGGTTTCCAGAACTTCAGAGACTCTATATCAACCACATAGAACTAGGCCAGCCTAATCTCTCCCCATCCTGAAGCTCAGGGACATTTGCGGAAGAGGGGGCGGTAAGATTGTAAGAGCAAAAGGATGGGAGGAGTAATGATTTGCAAGATTCTCCACACTAGTTAGGGTGCAAAGCAATCATAATAGGACTTTGCATGCCCTAAGCAATGTCCAACACACTATTGACCTCACAAAGTCTAGCATCAGCTAAAGGCACCAAGATCCTTGAAGGCAAGGGATTGACAGCCACAGTAGTGTTCCTATGCTTAAGGGGAACACGATAAAGGGTTCAGGGAAATGCCACTGGGTCCTTGTACGTCATCGGAGAGGAGGACCCAGAGAAGAGTTAGGCATACACAATAAAAGACTCTCTGGGAATTGGGGGGGAGGCACTGGAGGATGGGGAGGGAGGAGAGGGAGAGCAGGGGGTTCGGAGGGGAGGAGGAGAGAGGGAGGGAGGGAACTGGTCTACCTATTTAGTTTGTATGAGTGGAAATAATAAAAAAAGTATAAAAAGAAAAAAGAACACAGAATCCAAATACAAGCTCACAGACATACAGCCACTTCATGTTTGAAAAAAAGTACCAAACAAAGGGAAAGATGGACTCTTCAAAAATAATGTTGGGAAAACTGGACATCTACATGTAGAAGAATGAAAATTGACTGTTGTTTCTTGCCTTACATAAATAGCAACTCTACCCCCTCCCTCCACCTGGGACAGGATGCACTCTCCATCTGAGGTGAGTTCCCCCAGTACCCAGGTCGTTGCTTGTCCCAGCTCCTCCAACCAGCTGGCCCAAGTAGCACCCAGGCTGCCTTGGGGTTGTGTGGGACACGCCCAGAGTTCCAGCCCCTCTGCCCCTCCTTCCCACTCAGAACCCTCACTGGTGGTACAGGGAGGACACACTGCTACTCAGAATTCAACAGAGTCCAAAGAAAACTCAAGCAAAGCTCTAGGGTACAAAGGCCATACATCTGAAGTCTTCTAAAATCATCCTATCACATGGGAGAGATTCTTCACTTGCAGCCCAAAGATAAGTAAACCACTTTTTTTTTTTTACCATATTCCTCCTTTCTAGTATTAATCACTGTTGATTAACTTTTCCATACAGCCACCCCCCAAAATATATACAACTCTAGGGATTATACCACTCACCCTCACATATCACCAAGGTACTAAATTGTAAAAGTGCACTACCATACTAATATTCACCCCCTGTCTACTTAACCTGACCACAACTACAAGGCAAGCACTAGTAATAACTTCCCGAGACTAGTAATATAATAAATCAGTTCAGTCACAAACACAGAAACTAAAAAGTCTTAAGAGACAAAACGACAATGCCCAAGTCAAAGTGCATATTCATGAGAAACAACACCCAAGAAGACACACCTTCCACCGAAAGAATTAACCCCATAATGATGGAGTCTAATTAGAACAAATTCACAGAAAATAGCCAAGAAAACCAGACCCAAGATAACGACTTTCAAAGCATGATCATTACCATGATCAATACTATGAAAGAGGAAATCCAGGAGGCATTAAACAACTGAATCGATCACTTTGCACAGGAACACAACAGACACTTGGAGGAGTTGAGACAAACAGTTCAAGAAACAAAAATAAACATAGAGCAGTTAAAACAGTCTCAAGCAGAGTTTAAAACTGAACTAAAAGACAAGTTATCTTCAACCCAGAATTCAACAGAGTCTTAGCAGAAATAATGAAGCAGAAAATAGAATTTCAGATCTTGAAGACAAAGTGGGAGTATTAACCAACTCAATGGAAGAGTCTGTTAAATCCAAAAAGATACTTGAGAGAAATATTCAAGAGTCATGGGATGCCCTGAAGAAGCCTAACATGTGCATTCATGGAATACCAGAGCAAGGATCCGAAAATACAACACCTGAGGAAAATTTTCAAAGTTATCATAAATGAAAACTTCCCTCAACTAAACAATGAGAAGCCCATCTAAATACAAAAGGCATTCCGCACCTCAAATAGAAAATTGCCATGGCAAATAATAGTCAAAACACTCCACATTCAAGACAAAGAAAAGGTGCTGAGAGCTTCAAGGGAAAAAAAGACAAGTCACTTTTAAAAGTAAACCTATTAAAATAACAAATGACTTCTCAATGGAAATAGCAAAAGCAAGAAGAGCTTGGAGAGATGTACTTCAAGTATTAAACGAGCAAAAATGTCAGCGCAGACTGATATACCCCGCAAAACTATCCGTCAAGATTGAGGGAGAAAGAAAAGTTTTCCAGCACAAAGACAACTTGAAAGCATACATGTCTACCAAATCTGGTCTTCAAAAAATGCTAGAAATGATATTCAAAACTGAGGAAAAATAAATAAATGTATCCAGGCGGACAAAAGAAAAGTATAACAACACCAAAACCTAAAAGCGAAACAATACACTTACAAAAGTTACTAAACATAAAAAATATCTGGAATTAAAAATAATTTCTCCATTATAACATTTGATGTCAATGGAATTAGCTCACCGATCAAGAGACACAGATTACAAACTTGGATTAAAAACCACAACCCATCAATCTGCTGCCTGCAGGAAACTCATCTCACCACAAAAAATAGGCACATCCTAAAAATAAAAGGATGGTCAAAAATTCTGCAAGCTAATGGAACTAGGAAACAGTTAGGGGTAGCAATTATGCTACCAGACAAAGTGGACTTCAAAACATTTTAGTCACAGGTACAATTTACCAGGAAGACTTCACAATACTGAACATATATGCACTCAATACGGGCCCCTTCCACATTCATTAAGCAAACCCTACAGCATTTAAAGCGAGAAATCAACACCCAAATGATAATTCTTGGGGATTTCAACATGGGATAGATCAACAGGTCAAAAGCTTAACAGAGACACTTTGGAACTTAATCAAACCCTTACTAAAATGGACCTTACAGATCTCTATCGAACTTTTCATCCACACACCAAAGAATACACATTTTTCTCAGCAGCACATGGAACTTTCTTGAAAATAGATAACATATTGGGCCACAAAATGAATCTCCACATGTACAGAAAAATTGAAATTCTAGCCTGTACCCTATCAGACCACCATGGCCTAAAGCTTGACATCCACAACACAACAAACAAGAGAAAATGCACTAACTCTGGGAAACTTAACACTATGCTGCTGAAGGAGAATTGAATTCAGGAAGAAATAACAAAGGAAATTCAAGATTTCCTGAAAGTGAATGATAATGAGAATACAATTTATCAAAATCTTTGGGACACAATGAAAGCTGTCCTAAGAGGTAAGTTCATAGCTCTTAATGCCTACATCAAAAAAATGGAAACATCAGTAATAAATAACTACAATGCAGCTTAAAGCTTTAGAGAAACTAGAGCAATCTGAACCCAAAATCAGTAGAAGAGAGGAGATTAGCAAAATAAGGGAAGAAATATCTGAAATTGAGATTAGGAAAACAATACAGAGAATCAACCAGTCAAAAAGCTGATTCTTTGAACAAATCAATAATAAGATTGATACACCCCTAGCTAAATTAACCAAAAACAAGAGAGAAAAAATACAAATAAACAAAACTAGAAATAAAAATGGAGTTGCCACTACTGATACCCAAGAAATTCAGAATATAATAACATCATATTTCAAAAACTTATGCTCTGTGAAATTTGACAACACAAAAGAAATGGATGAATTCCCAAGTAAGCACAACTTACTGAAATTGAATCAGGAAGTTGTGAATTATTTAAATAGTTCTATAACATATGAGGAAATTGAGGAAGTAATCTCAAATCCTCCCACCAAAAAATGTCCTGTACTAGATGGATTCAGCACAGAGTTCTACCAGACATTTAAGGAGCTAATAACACCAATACTCCTTAAACTGTTCCATCAAATAGAAAAGGAAGGAACACTACCAAAGTCTTCCTATGAAGTTAACATCGTCTTAATCCCAAAACCTAATAAAGATACACTTAAAAAAGAAAACTATAGGCCAATCTCTTTGATGAACACAGATGCAAAAATTCTCAACAAAGTCTTAGCAAATCGGATACAAAAACATATCAAAATGATCATTTCACGGGGATCAAGTAGGCTTTATCCCAGGTTTATCCCAGGCACACAAGGTTGGTTCAACATATGCAAATCAATAAACGTAATTCACCATATAAACCAGTCCAAAATTCAAGACCACATGATACTCTCGATAGATGCAGAAAAAGCTTTTGACAAGATCCAACAGCCTTTTATGATCAAAACCCTAGAGAAGGTTGGAATGGAAGGAACCTTTATCAATATAATAAAAGCTGTATACAACAAGCCAATAGCAAGTATTATACTCAATGGGAAAAAACTCAAAGCATACCTACTTTGATCAGGAACTAGACAAGGCTGTGCACTCTCACCATTTCTATTCAATGTTGTACTGGAATTCTTAGCTGAACCCATAAGACAAGAATGGGACATAAAATGGATTCAAACTCTCAAGGAAGACGTCAAGTTATCTCTACTTGCAGATGGCATGATCATATACCTGAATGATCCTAAAAACTCCACCAGTAAGCTCGTGGAACTAATACAGAATTTCATCAAAGTAAACATACAGAAATCAGGGACCTTCCTATATGCCCAGAATGAAAGAAGTGAAAAAGCCCTGAGAGAACAATCCCATTTACTATAGCCCCTAAAAAAAATAACTACCTTGGTATAAGCCTAACCAAGGAAGTAAGAGACCTTTACAATGAAAACCTTAAAACCCTAAAGAAAGAAATTGCAGAAGACACCAGAAGGTGGAAAGACCTCCCTTGTTCATGGCAGAATCAATAGCATAAAAATGACCATACTACCAAAGGCAATATACAAATTCAATGCTACACCAATCAAAATCCCAAAACAATTCTCTAAAAAGGTTGAACAAACAATCTCAAAATTCATATGTAGGCACAAAAGACCCAGGATAGCAAAAACAATCCTGAGTAACAAAAACACTGCTGGAGGCATCACCACACCATAGCGTAGTCTTTTCTACAAATCCATAGTTATAAGAACAGCCTGGTCCTGGCTCCAAAACAGACAAACATATCAATGGATAAGGGTTGAAGACCCAGATATAAACCCACACAATTACAGCCATTTGATCTTTGACAAAGGGGCCCAAAAAATTCAATGGAAAAGAATAGCATCTTCAACAAATGGTGCTGGCAAAACTGGATCTCCACATGCAGAAGATTAAAACTGGACCCGTACTTCTCACCATGTACAAGAATTAATTCCAAATGGATCAAGAACGTCAACATAATGCCAGAGATTATAAAAACCTTAGTTGAAATGGTCGAGAACTCTCTCAAGCTGATTGGACTAGGCCAACAGTTCCTAGTTGGAAATCCAATTTCACAGTCAATACAATCAACACTCAACAGATGGGTTCTTATGATATTAAACAGCTTCTGTTCAGATAAAGAGATTGTAACTGATGCACAAAAACAACCCACATAATGGGAGAAAATCTTCACTAACCACATATCTGATAGAGTTCTATTATCCAGAATGCACAAAGAACTTAGAAAACTAAACACCAAGGAAAAAAAAAGGTCCAATTGGAAAATGGACCTTGGGACTTAAAAGAAACTTTACCAGGGAAGAAATTGAAATCTCTAACAAATATCTTAAAAAATGCTCCACATCCTTAACCATCAGGGAAATGCAAATCAAAACATCCCTGAGATATCGTCTCACACTGGTCAGGATGGCAAAAATCCACAATACAAACACCACCATATGCTGGAGAGGATGTGGAGAGAAGAGAAATCTCCTACATTGCTGGTGGGAATGCAGGCATACAACCACTTTGGCAAGCCATCTGGTGAGTCTTAAAGAAGTTAAAGATTGAAATTCCATATGACCATCCTATTTCACTTTTGGAAATAACTCCCCATATAGCAAAAATTCACGTTGATAGCACAAGCACGACCATGTTCATAGCAGCACTGTTTACAATAGCAAAGTCTTAGAATCAACCCAAATGCCCAACAGTTGATGAGCAGATAAGAAAAATGTGGTACATCTATACAATGGAATGCTACTCAGCCATCAAAAATGATGAATTAATGGAATTTGCAAGGAAATGGATGGAATTAGAAACAATTATATTGCATGAAGTATCCCAGACACAGAAAATTAAGCACCGTATGTACTCTCTAATAGGTGGATCCTAGTACCAAACCCACTTACTGACACACTCGAAGATAAATCTCTGTAATACCTACAATAATTGCAAAGATTATAAGCAGGGAGGGAAGGGGAAGGAGGGCCCCGCGAGCATCAAGGAGAGAGAGGATCATGCTACGACAGAGAAAATAAGCCACCATCATGGACTGTAACTAAGTAATGAGACATCCGGTTGGATTTACAGACTTTCCTACCTGGTCACTTGCATCTGATGGGGTATGATCTCACCAGAAAGAGAGGACATAGAGTCTGGCAGATAGAAGGTAACAATCCTGCAAAAGATGTCCTACTCTTACTACATCTACCTTTGAGTCTTGTCTTATAATAAGACTCTATTTTAATAGCCTTTTATATCTGGCAAGGGGGGTGACATCCAATACCCATCAGGATGGAGCCAAAGGCATTGCAAGAGCAGCAAAACTGAGAAAAAATCAACAAACCATAATTCGGAAAATCAGAGACTCTACATCAAGCACCTGGAACCAAGCCAGCCTAATCTCTCCCCATCCTAAAGCTCAGGGAAATTTGTGGAAGAGCGGGCAGTAAGATTGTAAGAGCCTAAAGATGGGGAGAAGCAATGATATGCAAGATACTCCATATAAGTTAGGGCCAAAGTAATGATAATAGGACTTTGCATGACCTGTGCAATGACCAACATATCATTGAACCCCCAAGTTTAGCATGGATCACAGGCACTAGTATCTTTAGAGGTAAGGGATTAATAGCCACAATAGTGTTCCTTTACTAAAGGGGAACACACACACACACACACACACACACACACACACACACACACACACACACACAAAGAGGTCTAGGCAATGCCACTGAGTCCTTACACCTCATCAGAGAGGAGGACCCAGTGGGAATTTTGACATGCACACCAACGGATGCTCCAGGAATGAGGGGTGGGGAAGGAGTCACTGGGAGAAAGGGAGGGAGGGGGAAAAGGAAAGGGAAAAGATGAGGAGGGAGCAAGGGGATCAAGGGAGGGGTGAAGGGAGGGAGGGAAATGGGGTACTTATCAACTTTGTATGAGTGGAAGAAATAAAAATAAAATAAAAAAAGAAAATGCTTGAACATATAGACAGCTTTTAAGGTTTTTGTCATTAGTCAGAAACCAGATTGAGCGCATATGTCTGACCCTGATCATAGAAAAGGAACTGTGAAATAAAAATCACTCATTATACTCAAAAAAATCAACTCCAAATGAATCAAAGACCTCAATGTTAAACTCCAAACCTTAAAACTGTTAGAAGAGAGAGCAGGCAGGGCACACACTTGAATTGATAAGCCTAGTTAGAGATCTTCTAAATAGAAGGCCAAATGCCCAGGGACTTAGACCAATAATCAACAAATTTGAATTCATGAAATAAAAAACCATCTATTCTGCAAGAGAAACTGTTAATTATGCAGAAAAGCAATTCACAGAATGAGAGAAAAAATTCTGCTAATTATGAAACTGACAAAGCATTAATGTATGCAAAAGACTAAAAAAACTAAACAACAAGAAAGCAAACAGCCCAAGTAAAAAAGTGGGCCCTGAAATGAACAGGTTCTCACAAAAACTAATTCAAACGTCACAAAATATCTTAAAAGGTGCTCAACTTCTCTGGTTATCAGAGAAATGAAAATTAAAGTCCCAAGAATAAATAGGCAATGATGGAGATGTTTTAATTTTACTCCCCCTTTGTGTGTGTGTGTGTGTGTGTGTGTGTGTGTTTTAAAATCTGGACATCTGCACATACATCCTTTTGCTTGAGAGACAAGAAGTTTCAACCCTTTAGTCATCTCCCAAATCCTCTTTAGATGAAACTTTTGGCTTTATTTTTATGGCTACTAAAATGTAGCTAAACATGTTATTCTTTTATTATTATTATTATTTATTCAATTGTGCGTGTGTGCGTATGTATGTGCGCGCACATGTGTGTATGTATGTGTGTAGAACCACGGATGAATCAGGAACCACCAAAGACGCCTCCACCTCCTTCTGCCCCGGGATTCACAGGCTCCGTCCTACCAGGACCCTGCTTCCGCCTGGCGTCTATACGTGGGATCTGGGATCCGAACTCAGGACCTTCTGCCTGCAAGGCAGAGGTTTAACCCCTGAGCCATCTCTCCAGCCCTGTTATTCCTTTTTTGAATGTCAAAATTGCTCCATTTCTTAAATATTACCTCCTAAAGTATATTAGGAAAAGGAAGAAGACTTATCTCACGTACAGTTATGAATCTGTGTTGGAAAGTACACAGGGAGCAAGGTTGGGTTTGCTGACTTCACAGTTCTAGAGTGTTCAATGTGCTTTTCTGCTTTCTATCAAGCCTTAGTAACTGGTTTGGATCACAGTTAGCAGTCTTAGGAGGTGACTGGGATTCCCTGCTCACAGGAAGTGGTGCTGAATGTGTGCTCGCATATGGCACTGAACTTGCCATCTTTGATGAGTTATGCTCTGCAGTCCCTTGAATGATGAGTAAGCACTTTCGGGAGCCCTCTGTCTGCTGTCGTATCACCAGGTTAAAGTCAGATTCATACCAATTGACAAATCGCTGGAAGGTAAACTGACTTACAACAGCACCTGTGCTCCACATTCTGTTCTAAAACATGCCAGTAAAAACCTTTGAGATAAGGGAGGAGTTTCTTCTTGGTGTCTTTCAGTGAAAGGTCAGCATCATAAAGAGATGCCAACTAACAGCACGTAGTTCCTCTTCCGTGACTCAGGAACTGGCTCCACAGCCTGTGCTCCTGCAAAGATTGAATTTCAGTCTGTCTTTCATCCCCTTTCCATTGAACCCATTTCAGCTTGATGAAGTTACTGACAATTGCTAAGTACTGAACATTACTGCCTGCTGAGTAGCAGTGACTGACATGGACTTTGCCATTGTGAAAATTACAGTGGACTACAGCAAATATCAGGAAATGAGTCATAGTTGGTAAAACAGGCACATGATCAGGAATTTCACTTTGTGAAGGAAGTCTTAGCAAGAGCAGCATAAAGTCAAGTGAGACTTAAGGAGGAGTAAGTTTAAAAGATAACCATGGTGCTATGGGCATTATTGACAAGTGGGGTGTGGTAGAGTGTAGGAAGATACTAGAGAAAGAAAACTCCAAGCTGTCACTGAACAAAGGACAGCACACTCCCAACATCATCTGATTTAATAAAATATGATTGCCTGGGATGACAGTTTTTTATATGTTTACCTTCTATGTTGTAATGACACAGGTTAAGATATACAAAGTTCTTATGACTTATATTAATAATCTATCACTCCATACATAAAGCATATCAACCTCTGTTAAGATATCAAAGATACAGCCTTCATCTGTCAGTCTATATGTCTACTTATCTTTCTAGCTAAAAAACTGGGCTATAACACAGAATTTAAAGCTATTAAGCCCATCTATTCTGGGATGGCTAATTCAAATTTTAAAATGTTCAAGTCAGGGGTGAAGAGCATGTCCTCTTTTAGTCTACGACTTATAGATTGGAAATTCTCAGATAGTGGCAATACTTTCCCAATTTTTCCCTGCATATTAGTATTTTAAAGAGAAAATATGAGACATTGCAACAAAAATATCTGTATAGATATGTGTTACATATCTGTATCACTTGGAATCATCATCAAAGAAGTACTAAAATCTAGTCAGAAGGCAGTTGGCCAACCCCATAGGAGCCATGCCACCGTTGCGTTGGTGGACACATCTTGTCTGGAAGTTTGCTATTGTGATTTACAGGACTCACAAGCAGGTAAGAACTAAATCATTTTTTTCTCAGAAACCTGGATGAATTTTAGACCCTACTTTACAGTAGGAACATTCATTTTGTATTGCAAGCCTAGTCAAATCCCACACATACAGAGGTTGTAATCTCTAATGGGGGACCTACTACCAGAGCATTGATAAGTGGACATGATGTAAAACTGCCCTCTCAATTTTTTCTTTTTTTATTATTAACACATTTTTTATTATTATTTCAGCTCATACTAATTTAATAGGTACACCAGTTTCCTCACTCCCTCCTCCTCCCCCCGTAACCCCTGCTCCCCCTACCCACCCCACTCCCTCCCCATCCCCCAGTGCCTCCCGCCCCAATTCCCAGAGAGTCCTTTCTTATGCATGCCTGATTTTCCTCTGGGCCCTCTTCTCCGATGACATACAAGGACCCAGTGGCCTTTCCCTGAACCCTTTCCCCTGTTCCCCTTAGGCATAGGAACACTGCTGTGGCTGCCAATCCTTTGCCTCCAAGGATCTTGGTGCCTTTAGCAGATGCTAGACTTTGTGAGGTCAACAGTGTGTTGGACAATGCGCAGGGCATGCAAAGTCCAATTATGATTGCTTCAGCCCTAACTAGTATGGAGTATCTTACATATCATTGCTCCTCCCATCCTTTTGCTCTTACACTCTTACCGCCCCCTCTTCCGCAAATTTCCCTGAGCTTCAAGATGGGTAGAGATTAAGCTGGCCTAGTTCTATGTGGTTGAAATAGAGTCTCTGAAGTTCTGGATTGTGGTTTGTTGATTTTGTTTTGCAGTTTTGCTGCTCCTGCAATGCCCTTCACTCCATCCTGGTGGGCATTGTATGTTACCTCCTGGCCAGAGACAAAAAGCTGTTAAACTAGAGTCTTGTGATAAAAGCACATTCAAAGGTAGATGTAATAAAAGTGGGAAACCACAGTGAGGGAGGGGTCTATCACCCATTTGCAAAATGGTTACTTTTTATCTGCCAGACTATATGCCCTCCTCTTCTGGTGAGATCATACCCCCTCAGTAGTAAATGATCAGGAACAAAAGTCTATGAACTTAATCAGGTGTCTCATTACTTATTTGGGTCCTTGATGGAGGCCTATTTTCTCTGCTGTAACATGGTCCCTTCTCTCCTTGTTTCTGGTGTGGCCCTCCTACCCCATCCCTCCTGTTCATAATCCTTGCAATTACTGTCTTTAGGTGGGCTGGGAGGGTTTGGTACTAGGAGCCACCAATTAGGGAGTACATATGGCGCTTAATTTTCTGGGTCTGGGATACATCACTTAATATAATTGTTTCTAATGACATCCATTTCCCGGCAAATTCCAGTAATTCATCATTTTTGATGGCTGAGTAGTACTCCATTGTATAGATGTACCACTGTTTCCTTATCCACTCATCAACTGTTGGACATTTGGGCTGATTCCATGACTTTGCTATTGTAAACAGTGCTGTTATGAACATGGTCGTGCTTGTGCTATTGAGGTGAACCTCTGCTGTATGGGGGGTTATTCCCAAAAGTGGAATCGCAGGGTCATATGGCATTTCAATCTTTAATTTCTTTAAGAATCTCCAGACGGCTCGCCAGAGTGCCTGTATGAGCCTGCATTCCCACCAGCAATGTAGGAGAGTTCCCCTCTCTCCACATCCTCTTCAGCATTTGTTGTTGTTTGTATTGTGGATTTTTGCCATCCTGACTGGGGTGAGATGATATCTCAGGGAAGTTTTGATTTGCATTTCCCTGATGGCTAAGGAAGTGGAGCATTTATTCAGATATTTGTTAGACATTTTAATTTCATCCCTGGTAAAGTTTCTTTTAAGTTCCAGGGCCCATTTTTTAATTGGGCCCTTGGTTTCCTTGGTGTTTAATTTTCTAAGTTCTTTGTGCACTCTGGACAGCAGAGTTCTATCAGATGTGTGGTTAGTGAAAATTTTCTCCCATTCTGTGGGTTGCCTTTGAGCTCGTGTTACAATCTCTTTATCTGAACAGAAGCTCTTTAATTTCACAAGATCCCAACTGATGAGAGTTGGTAGCAGTGACTGTGCCATTGGATGTCTGTTTAGGAACTGTTGGCCTAGCCCAATCAGCTCGAGGGAGTTCCCTATCCTTTCAACTATGGTTTTTATAGTCTCTGGCCTTATATCAAGGTCCTTGACCCATTTGGAATTAAGTCTTGTACATGGTGACAAGTACGGGTCCAGCTTTAATCTTCTGCATGTGGAGATCCAGTTTTGCCAGAACCATTTGTTGAAGATGCTCTTCTTTTTCCATTGGATTCTTTTGGACCCCTTTGTCAAAGACCAAATGGCTGTAACTTTGTGGGCTTATATCTGGGTCTTCAATCCTTATCCATTGATCTATGTGTCTATTTTGGAGCCAGTACCAGGCTGTCTTTATAACTATGGATTTGTAGTGTAGACTTAGGTTTGGTATGGCAATACCTCCAGCAGTGTTTTTGTTACTCAGGATTGTTTTTGCTATCCTGGGTCTTTTGTGCCTCCATATGAACTTTGAGATGGTTTGGTCAACTTCTTCGAAGAATTGCTTTGGGATTTTGATTGGTATAGCATTGAATCTGTATATTGCCTTTGGTAGGATGGTCATTTTTACGATGTTGATTCTGCCAATCCAGGAACAAGGGAGGTCTTTCCACCTTCTGGTGTCTTCTGCTATTTCTTTCTTTAGGGTTTTAAAGTTTTCATTGTAAAGGTCTTTTACCTCTTTGGTTAGGTTTATACCAAGGTATTTCATGTTTTTTAGGGGCTATAGTAAATGGGATTGTTTCTCTCAGGGCTTTTTCACTTCTTTCATTCTGAGCATAATAAGGCCTCTGATTTTTGCACATTTATTTTGTATCCTGCCACCCTGCTGAACTTCTCAATTAGTTCCAGGAGCTTCATGGTGGAGCTTTTGGGATCACTCAGGTATAAGATCATGTCATCTGCAAATAGGGATAGCTTGACTTCTTCCTTGCCGATTTGAATCCCTCTTATGTCCCTTTCTTGTCTTATGGCTTCAGCTAAGGCTTCAAATACAATATTGACTAGAAGTGGTGAGAGTGGAAAGCCTTGTCTAGTTCCTGATCGAAGTGGGAATGCTTCCAACTGTTCCCCATTAAGCATTATCCTTGCTGTGGGCTTGTTGTATACAGCTTCTATTATATTGATGAAGGTTCTTTCATTCCTACTGTCTCGAGCGTTTTGATCATAATGGGCTGTTGGATCTTGTCAAAAGCTTTTTCTGCATCTATCGAGAGTATCATGTGGTCTTGGACTTTGGGCTGGTTTACATGATGAGTTACATTTATTGATTTGCGTATGTTGAACCAACCTTGTGTGCCGGGGATGAAGTCTACTTGGTCCCCGTGAGTGATCTTTTTAATATGTTTTTGAATCCGATTTGCTAAGACTTTGTTGAGAATCTTTGCGTCTGTGTTCATCAGAGAGATCAGCCTATAGTTTTCTTTGTTAAGTGAATCTTTTTTAGGTTTTGGGATTAAAACGATATTAGCTTCATAGAAGGAATTTGGTAGTGTTCCTTCCTTTGCTATTTGATGAAACAGTTTAAGGAGTATTGGTATTATTAACTTCTTAAATGTCTGGTAGAACTCTGTGCTGAAACCATCTGATCCAGGACATTTTTTGGTGGGAAGATTCAAGATTACTAACTCAATTTCCTTATATTTTATAGGACTATTTAAATAATTCACAACTTCCTGATTCAATTTAGGTAAGTTGTGTTTACTTAGAAATTCATCTTTCTCTTCTGTGTTGTCAGACTTCACAGAGTATAAGTTTTTGAAATATGATGTTATAATTCTCTGGATTTCTTGGGTATCAGTAGTGATAACTCCATGTTCATTTCTGATTTTCTTAATTTGGGTTTTCTCTCTTCTGCTTTTGGTTAATTTAGCTAGGGGTGTATCAATCTTATTGATTTTTTCAAAGAACCAGCTATTTGGGTGATTTTTTCTATCATTTTCTTAATCTCGATTTCAGATATTCGTCCCCTTATTTTGCTAATTTCCTCTCTTCTACTACTTTTGGGATCAGATTGCTCTAGTTTCTCTAAAGCTTTAAGCTGCATTGTTAAGTTGTTTATTTCTGATGTTTCCATTTTCTTGATGTAGGCATTAAGAGCTATGAACTTACCTCTTAGAACAGCTTTCATTGTGTCCCAGAGATTTTGGTAAGTTGTATTTTCATTATCATTCACTTTCAGGAAATCTTGAATTTCCTTTTTAATTTCTTCCTGAATCCAGTTCTCATTCAGCATGATAGTGTTATGTTTCCAGGAGTTAGTGTATTTTCTCTTGTTTGATGTGTTGTGGATGTCCAGCTTTAGGCCGTGGTGGTCTGATAGGGCACAGGTTAGAATTTCAACCTTTTTGTATATGTGTAGATTCGTTTTGTGGCCCAATATGTGATCTATTTTGGAGAAGGTTCCGTGTGCTGCTGAGAAAAATGTGTATTCTTTGGTGCGTGGGTGAAAAGTTCAATAGAGATCTGTAAGGTCCATTTCTTTCAGGGTTTGATTAAGTTCCAAAGTGTCTCTGTTAAGCTTTTGACCTGTTGATCTATCCCATGTTGAGGGGGCGGTGTTGAAGTCCCTAAGATTTATCATTTGGGGGTTGATTTCTTGCTTTAGACGCTGTAGGGTTTTCTTAATGAATGTGGAAGGGCCCGTATTGGGTGCATATATGTTCAGTGTTGTGAAGTCTTCCTGGTGAATTGTACCTGTGACTAAAATGTAGTATCCATCCGGGTCTCTTATGATTTTCTTTGGTTTGAAGTCCACTTTGTCTGATAGCATAATGGCTACCCCTGCCTGTTTTCTGCTTCCATTTGCTTGTATAATTGTTGACCAGCCTTTTATTTTTAGAGCGTGCCTATCTTTTGTGGTGAGATGGGTTTCCTGCAGGCAGCAGATTGATGGATTGTGATTTTTAATCCAAGTTTATAATCTGTGTCTCTTGATCAGTGAATTAATTCCATTAACATTTAGTGTTATAATGGAGAAACTATTTTTAATTCCAGACATTTATTATGTTTAGTAGTTTTTATAAGTATATCGCTTTGCTTTTAATGGTGTTATATTTGCCTTCTGTTCTCCTGGATATGCCTGTTTTTTTCTTCATGCTTGAGTATCATTTCTAGCATTTTTTGAAGGCCTGGTTTGGTCGACATGTATCCCTTCAAGTTGTCTTTGTGCTGGAAGATTTTTCTTTTCTCCCTCGATTATGACTGATAGTTTTGCAGAGTAAATCAGCCTGGGTTGACATTTTTGCTCATTCAATACTTGAAGTATGTCTCTCCAAGCTCTTCTTGCTTTTACTGTTTCCATTGAGAAGTCATTTGTTATTTTAATAGGTTTACCTTTAAAAGTGACTTGTTTTTTCTCCCTTGAAACTCTCAGCACCAGTTCTTTATCTTGAATGTGGAGCGTTTTAACTATTATTTGCCGTGGGGTGCTTCTGTTTTGGTCATATGTGTTTGGGGTGCGGAATGCCTCTTGTATATGGATGGACCTCTCTTTTTTTAGATGAGGGAAGTTTTCCTTGATGATCGTTTGAAAAATTTCCTCAGGGGTGGTATTTTGAGATTCTTGCTCTGGTATTCCATGAATACGCATGTTAGGCTTCTTCAGGGTGTCCCATATATCTTGGATATTTCTCTCAAGTATCTTTTTGGCTTTAACCACCTCTTCCATTGAAGTGGTTAGTACTCCCACTTTATCTTCAGGGTCTGAAATTCTGTTTTCTGCTTCGTTAGTTCTGTTGATAAGACTCTCTGTGGAGTTCTGGGTTGAAGATAACTTGTCTTGTATCTCAGTTTTAAACTCTACTTGAGTCTGTTTTAACTGCTCTATGCCAGTTTTTGTTTCTTGCACTGTTTTCTCAACTCCTCCAAATGTCTGTTGTGTTCCTCTTCAAAGCGATTGATTCGATTATGTAATTCCTCCCGGATTTCCTCTTTCATAGTATTGAACATGGTAATGATCATATTTTGAAAGTCGTTATCCTGGGTCAGGCTTTCTTGGCCTTTTTCCCTGGGTTTCTTCTGGTTGGAGTCTAACATTATGGGATTAATTTCTTCAGTGGGAAATTTTTTTACTTAGTGCTGCTTCTCATGGATTTGCACTTTGACTTTGGCATTGTCGTTTTAACTCTTAAGATCTTTCAATTTCACTAAACTGAATTATTTGGCCTGTGGTTCTGGGGGTGGGCAGGGACGGAGCTTACCTAAGTCGCGGGTGAGGCCCGGCTGGACCGCTTGTCCCGACCGGGGGATCAGGGTGGGGGAGGGAGGATGGGGGCGTCGGCGTGGAGCTATTTAACTGGAGGGCAACTGGGGCGGGGCCCGGGCGCAGGGGGAGGTCCTCCTTGTCCCTGGGCCCTGCTCACGGCTCCGGCTGGATAGTGGGTGTCGGAGCCAGGTCCCTTTGGGCTGACCTGGGGTCCTGGTGGGCGGGCGCCGGCCGAGACTTACCTAGGTCGCGGGGTGAGGCCCGGCTGGATCGTGCTGTGCGCGTCCCGACTGGAGTAAATGGAGTCAATTTTTTCTTTATACCTATAGATCAGTTGTGCTCTCAACTTTGAATAGAGTAGTTTCTCTTTGCAGGGAGTGATGGATAATGCAGAGACTCATAACCAGTCAATGTGTCAAAAACAATCACTTGTTGAATGCTCATTCTTAAATAAGAAGTTTCTGTATCACACCTTCAAGATTCATAAACCACTGCAGAAGGGGCAACAATTATAAGAGCCCAGGACTGGTAATGAGTCCTGCAGAATGCTATTTTCTTCATGGAGGCAGTCTGAGAGGGTGTAATGTTATTCAGTGTCATATTGGTAACTCTAGTTCAGTACATTGATTAAACATAAAAGAATAGCTCATCTTTACTATGCTAATGAATGATAACCTGGCTTAGTTCTTATTATCTTTACTGTCCTATGTTAGCTATTCATGCTCTCGTTACTTCAAAATATTCCAATGAATTTGACAATCTCGTCCTCCTGTATAAGTAATCCTTTCTTTTTCATTATCAAGATGATCCCAGCCATCATGACAGCAATATGGCTTTTGTTTTCTCCAATGGTTCATCTGTGGAAAACTTATTTGTATGCTTTGCTAAATTAACATGTGAGCATTAATCATCCTGTGTTTCAGATATTCTTTTTTTTTTTTTTTTTTTGCTTTGAAACAATACTTCTACACAAGTTGATTAGGGGAGTGAGAAGTATTTATTTGATTTATGGTACAAAAGGGATTATAACCAATTTGTGGCAGAAATCATTTTGCAAAAGGCATGGATAAAAGCAGAAACTGTATTCTGGTTCAGGTCACTGAAGCTATCAAGGGGCAGAATAACAAGAACTAAAAAAACTAGGATTAGGTGACCAAACTTCATGACCTGCCTCTTGCAGTGCCTTCCTTTGAAAAATTAACATCAGTTAAGGGTGCAAACTCATGAGCCCATGGGGGCAACTCACATGCAAACCATTGTATCTTGTTTCCCAGTCCTTATTATAAAAATACAGCTTATTTTTACTATGTTAGTGAATGATAACCTGGCTTAATTCTTACACTCTTTACTGTAACACAGGATGTTAGCTATTAATGCTATTGTTACTTCAAAATACTCTAATGAATCTTCACAATCTCATCTTCCTGCCCATGAGTAATCCTTTCTTTTGTTCCAGTGTGTACATCAGGGTTTAAGCAACTATGTCTTGAAGACCAAATCAGATCCCCTGCCTACTTCCATATGATCAATAAACCAAGAATTTTATTTTACATTCTTTTTTTTTTTTTAGAAATCCTCATGGGAGGCTTTTTTTTTTTTTTTTTTTTGCTCATACAAACTTAATAGCTACCCCAGTCCCCTCCCTCCATCTATCCCTTCCTGGAGCCTCTTGCTCTCAACCCCCTTTTCCCCTTCCTTTCCCCACCTCCCTCCCTATCTCCCAGTGCCTCCTCCCCCCCATCCCTAGGAGCACCCTTTAATGTATATGTCAAACTATCCTCTGGGTTCTCCTCTCTGATGAGGTGTAAGGACTCTGTCATTTCCTAGAACTCTTTCTTGTGTTCCCCTTAAGTAAAGGAACACTATTGTGGCTATTAATCCTTAGCGTCTAAGGATCCTAGTGCCTTTAGTCCATGCTAGACTTTGAGGGGTTTATAATGTGTTGGTAGTCATTGTGCAGGTCATGCAAAGTCTTATTATGATTGCTTCGGCCCTAACTTGTGTGTAGTATCTTGCATATCATTGTTCCTCCCCAACTTTAAGCTTTTACAATCTTACCGCCCTCTCTTCCACAAATTTCCCTGAGCTTCAGGATAGGAAGAGATTACGCTGGCCTAGTTCCAGGTGGTTGATAAAAAGTCTCTGACATACTGAATTATGGTTTGTTGATTTTTTTTTTTTTCAGTTTTGCTGCTCCTGCAATGCCCTGGGTTCCATCCTGATGGGTATTGGATGTCACCCCCTGGCCAGAGATAAAAAGCTGTTAAATTAGAGTCTTATTATAAGAGTATATTCAAAGGTAGATGGAATAAAAGTAGGAGACCGTGGTGAGGGGAGGGGTCAGTCTCCCATTGCAAAATGGTTAGTTTCTATCTGCCAGACTATAGGTCCTCCCCTTCTGAGATCATACCCCCTCAATTGCAAATGATCAGGAACGAAAGTCTGTGAACTTAACCAGATGTCTCATTGCTTACTTGGAGTCCTTGAGGGTGGACTATATTCTCTGCTGTAACATGATCACCTCTCTCCTTGTTTCTAGTAGGGCCCTCCTTCCCCATCCCTCCAGTTTATAATTTTTGCAGTTACTGTAGGTATTATTACAGAGATTTATCTTTGAGTGTGTTTCTAAGTAGGTTTGGTACTAGATTTCACCTATTAGGTGTCTGTGTCTGGGATACTTCACTCAATATAATTGTTTCTAATTCCATCCATTTCTCAGCAAACTGCATTAATTCATCATTTTTGATGGCTGAGTAGTACTCCATTGTATAAATGTAACCACATTTTCCTTATCCACTTGTCAACTGTTGGACATTTGGGTTGACTCCATGACTATGCTATTTTGCTTGTGCTATTGATTCGATGAATTTGCTCTTTTGTTTGTGCTATTCAGGTGAATTTTTGCCATATGGGGGGTTATTTCCCAAAGTGGAATAGCAGGATAATATGGTAATTCAACTACTTGGTAGAGTAGTTGTATGAGCCTGCATTCCCAACAGCAATGTAGGAGAGTTCTCCTCTCTCCACATCCTCTCCAGTATTTAGTGTGGTTTGCAGTGTGGGTTTTTGCCATCCTGACAGGTGTGAGATGATATTTCAGGGAGGTTTTGATTTGCATTTCCCTGATGACTAAATATTTGGAGCATTTTCTAAGATATTTGTTAGACATTTTAATTTCGTCGCTGGTAAAGTTTCCTTTAAGTTCCAAGGCCTATTTTTTAATTGGGCCATTTGTTTCCTTGGTGTTTAGTTTTCTAAGTTCTTTGTGCATTCTGGATAATAGAGCTCTATCAGATACGTGGTTAGTGAAGATTTTCTCCCATTCTGTGGATTGCCTTTGTGCTCTAGTTATAATCTCTTTATCTGAACAGAAGCTCTTTAATTTCACAAGATTCCATCTGTTGAGTGTTGGTTGTAGTGACTGTGCTATTGGATGTCCGTTTAGGAACATTTGGCCAAGCCCAATCAGCTCGAGGAAGTTCCCTACACTTTCAACTAAAGATTTTATGGTATCTGGCCTTATATCGAGGTCCTTGATCCATTTGGAATTAATTCTTGTGCATGGTGACAAGTATGAGTACAGTTTTAATCTTCTGCATGTTGAGATCTAGTTTTGCCAGCACCATTTTGAAGATGCTGTTCTTTTTCCATTGGATTTTTTGGGCCCTTTTCTGAAAGATCAAATGGCTGTAGTTGTATGGGCTATATCTGGGTCTTCAATCCTTATCCATTGATCTGTGTGTCTATTTTGGAGCCAGTACCAGGCTGTCTTTATAACTATGGATTTGTAGTATAGACTTAGGTTTGGTATGGTAATACCTCCAGCAGTGTTTTTGTTGCTGGATTGTTTTTGCTATCCTGGGTCTTTTGTACCTCCATATGAATTTTGAGATTGTTTGGTCAACTTCTTTAAAGAATAGCTTTGGGATTTTCATTGGTATAGCATTGAATCTGTATATTGCCTTTGGTAGGATGGCCATTTTTATGATATTGATTCTGCCAGTCCAGGAACATGGGAGGTCTTTCCACCTTCTGGTGTCTTCTGCAATTTCTTTCTTTAGAGTTTTAACGTTTTCATTGTAAAGGTCTCTTACTTCCTTGGTTAGGTTTATACTGAGGTATTTCATTTTTTAGCGGCTATAGTAAATGGGATTGTTCTCTCAGGGTTTTTTCACTTCTTTCATTCCGTGCATATAGGAAGGCCACTGATTTTTGTATCCTGCCACCCTGCTGAACTTCTCTATTAGTTCCAGAGGTTTCCTGGTGAAGTTTTTGAGATCACTCAGGTATATGATCATGTCATCTGCAAATAGAAATAACTTGTCTTTTTCCTTGCTGATTTGAATCCCTTTTATGTCCCTTTCTTGTCTTATGGCTTCAGCAAAAATTTCAGTACAATATTGAATATATGTGGCAAAAGTGGACAGCCTTGTCTAATTCCTGATCGAAGCGGGAATACTTCCAGTTTTTCCCCATTGAGTATAATCCTTGCTGTTGGCATGTTGTATACAGCTTTTATAATATTGATAAAGGTTCCTCCCATTCCAACCTTCTCTAGGGTTTTGATCATAAAGGGCTGTTGGATCTTGTCAAAAGCTTTTTCTGCATCTATCGAGAGTATCATGTGGTCTTGAACTTTGGACTGGTTTACATGAAGAATTACATTTATTGATTTGCGTATGTTGAACCATCCTTGTGTGCCTGGGATAAAGCCTACTTGATCCCCGTGAATGATCATTTTGATTTGTTTTTTAATCTGATTTGCTAAGACTTTATTGAGAATATTTGCATCTGTGTTCATCACAGAGATTGGCCTATAGTTTTCTTTTTTAAATGTATCTTTATTAGGTTTTGGGATTAAGACAGTATTAGCTTCATAGAAGGAATTTGGTAGTGTTCCTTCCTTTGCTATTTGATGGAACAGTTCAAGGATTATTGGTGTTATTAGCTCCTTAAATGTCTGGTAGAACTCTGTGCTGAATCCATCTGGCCCAGGACATTTTTTGGTCGGAAGATTTGAGATTACTTCCTCAATTTCCTCATATGTTATAGGACTATTTAAATAATTCACAACTTCCTGATTCAATTTAGATAAGTTCTCTTTATTAGGAACTTACCCATTTCTTTTGTATTGTCAAATTTCACAGAGTATAAATTTTTAAACTATGACCTTACAATTCTCTGGATCTCTTGGGTATGTATATAATGGTAACTCCATTTCCATTTCTAATTTTGTTAATTTGGATTTTCTCTCTCTTGCTTTTGGTTAATTTAGCTAGGGGCGTATCAATCTTATTGATTTTTTTAAAAAAATGGTTTTTTGACTGGTTGATTTTCCTTATAGTTTTCCTAATCTGGATTTCAGATATTTCTCCCCTCATTTTGCTCCTGCCTTCTACTGTTTTTGGGTTCAGATTGCTCTAGTGTCTTTAAAGCTTTAAGCTGCATTATAGGTTATTTATTTCTGATGTTTTAATTTTTTGATGTAGGCATTAAGAGCTATGAACTTACCTCTTAGGACAGCTTTCACTGTGTCCCAATGATTTTGGTAAGTTATATTTTCATTATCATTCGCTTTCAGGAAATCTTGAATTTCCTTTTTAATTCAATTTACAATTCTCCTTTAGCAGCATAGTGTTAAGATTCCAGGAGTTAGTGTATTTTTTCTTGTTTGTTGTGTTGTGGATGTCAAGCTTTAGACCATGATCTGATAGGGTACAGGCTATAATTTCAACTTTTCTGTATATGTGGACATTCGTTTTGTGGCCCCAATATGTGATCTATTTTGGAGAAAGTTCTGTGTGCTGCTGGGAAAAATGTGATTTCTTTAGTGCGTGCATGAAAAGTTCAATAAAGATCTTTAAGGTCCATTTCAGTAAGGGTTTGATTAAGTTCCAAAGTGTCTCTGTTAAGTTTTTTACCTGTTTATCTATCCCATGTTGAAAAGGTGGTATTTTAATCCCCAAGAATTATCATCTTGGGGTTGATTTCTCACTTTAGGCAGTGTAGGGTTTGCTTAATGAATGTGGGGGGCCTGTATTGGGTGCATATATGTTCAGAATTGTGAAGTCTTCCTGGTGAATGGTACCTGTGACTAAAATGTAGTATCCATCTGTCTCTCTTATGATTTTTTTTTTGGTTTGAATTCCACTTTGTTTGATAGCATAATGGCTACCCTTGCCTGTTTCCTGGTTCCATTAGTTTGTAGAATTTTGGACCAGCCTTTTATTTTTAGGATGTGCCTATCTTTTGTGGTGAGATGAGTTTCCTGCAGGCAGCATATTGATGGGTTGTGATTTTTAATCCAAGTTTGTAATCTGTGTCTCTTGATCGGTGAGTTAATTTCATTAACATTTAATGTTACAATGGAGAAATTATTTTTAATTCTGGACTTTTATTATGTTTAGTGGCTTTCATAAGTGTATTGTATCATTTTAGGTTTTGGTGGTATTATACTTCCATCCTGTCCTCTTGGATATTCTTGTTTTTTTCTTTAAGTTTCGAGTACCATTTCTAACTTTTTTTGAACACCTGGTTTGGTGGACATGTATCCCTTCAAGTTGTCTTTGTGCTGGAAAATTTTTCTTTCTCTCTCAGTCATAACAGATAGTTTTGCGTGGTATATCAGCCTGGGTTGACATTTTTGTTCATTCAATACTTGAAGTACGTCTTTCCAAGCTCTTCTTGCTTTTACTGTTTCTTTTGAGTAGTCATTTGTTATTTTAATAAGTTTACCTTTAAAAGTGACTTGTTTTTTCCCTTGAAGCTCTCAGCACCATTTCTTTGTCTTGAATGTGGAATGCTTTAGCTATTATTTACCATGGTGAGTTTCTCTTTTGGTCATATCTGTTCGGGGTGCAGAATGCCTCTTGTATATGGATGGGCCTCTCTTTTTTTAAATAAGGAAAGTTTTCCTTGATGAAAATTTGAAAAATTTCCTCAGGTGTGGTATTTCCGGATTCTTACTCTGGTATTCCACGAATACACATGTTAGGCTTCTTCAGAGTGTCCCATAATCCTTGAATATTTCTCTCAAGTATCTCTTTGGCTTTAACAACCTTTTTCATTGAGCTGGTTAATACTCTCCCTTTGTCTTCAAGGTCCGAAATTCTATTTTCTGCTTTATTAGTTATGCTGATAAGACTATCTATTGAGTTCTGGGTTTAAAGATAGCTTGTCTTTTAGTTCAGTTTTAAACTCCGCCTTAGTCTGTTTTAACTACTCTATGCCTGTTTTTGTTTCTTGAACTGTTTTTCTCAACTCCTCCAAGTGTCTGTTGTGTTCATCTTCAAAGTGGTTATTTAACTCCTCCCAGATTTCCTCTTTCATAATATTGATCATGGTAATGATCATGTTTTGAAAGTTGTTATCTTGGGTCATGCTTTCTTGTCTATTTTCTGTGGATTTGTTCTGGTTGGAGTCTATCATTATTGGGTTAATTTCTTCAGTGGGAGATTTGTTTTCTTGGGTTTTGTTTCTCATGGATTTTCACTTTGACTTGGGAATTTTCATTTTATCTTTTAAGACCTTCTTTGAATTTTTGTGTGTTTTTGACTGAACTGAATTAGTCGGCCTGGAGCAGCACTTGCTGTGACTGGCTGGAGGGAGGAGCTGGGAGTAATGGGTTACCTGGAGCTTGGGGGTGAGCAGAGGGTTCTAACCTGGTACTCAGTGTGTCCTGGCTGGACTTCAGGTATCCAGGGCGGGTGGGGAAAACAGGGAAGTGCTGGACCAAGGTGCAGTTAACCTGTGTAGCTAGGGAGTGACCCAGGGGTCCTCCCTGGCCTGGGGCAGGACATGCTCTTACTGGCTTGTGGAAGAAGCTGAGACTAGTGGGTTACCTAGTGCCAAGTGTCCTGGCTGGACTGCACAAATCCTGAGCAGATGGGGAAAGGGGTATTTTACATTCTTAATTGGTGTCTAAAATCAAAAGAGAAATGACAATTTCCTATTATCCAAAAAATTTAACTTTTAGCACCCACAAGTCAGTTTTATGGAGACATGGAAAATCATTAATGTTTTGTCTCTGACTGCATTCATTGCCAATGGTTGAGTTAAGTACTTGTCACAGATGATATTGTTCACAAAATACAAAATGTCTTCTCTCTTCTCAGAAAAATTAAGGTCTACTGTAATATTGGTCCTCACATTTTCCTGACACATATTTTATGTAATCTGATACATTAGTTTCCAAGCCATAGTTCTGCTATAAAATCAGATATGACCTTGTTCTTCTCTCACACTCTGAAGTTGAATACCTCTGTTCTTCTTGTGTTCAATCTTTGGACCCTGTACAAGACTTTCAGGTCCTTGTTTCTGATTTTTCCTTCACCATCAATAAATTAAAACTAAACTTTGCTTAGTTAATTTGTCATTTGTCTTAAACCTCTTAATTTCTTTGCCCTACTTGATGTGCTAGGCACAGAAAAATTATTTCTGTGCTTGGAGAAAAATGAACCTTACATCTCAGTGGTTTAACTTAGGGATAAGGTATTTCTCAGTAATACCACAGTCTGATTGGTTCTTAGACAGGCAGCTTTCTGTGTGACATATTTTCTAATTTTCTCTTGAGATGCTGCTAGTTTCAATATTGTCATGGGGATGCCTGCTGGAACTGTTGGAGTTTATTATTTTATGAATGGCCTAAAAATGCATATGTGACTTCCACTTACCCCACTTGGAGCAACATCAAATTATGTGGCAACAAACTAACAAGAGAACTGGAAGACACAGTCCTTGGCATCCTGGGGAAATGTAAGCTGGATTCTATATATTGTCAAACAATGTCAATTTTTGCATGGCTTTTTAAGTATAGGAATGGTCCCTTTCATATTTACAACCCTGGGGCATAGTGTACCCCAGGAGTTGAGTAGAAATATTATCATGTTCCTCTGCTATCTCTGGTCTATTTTAAGTATAAATCACATTTTAAAAATTATTAGCTTATTTAAGACACTATGCTTGGGTTAGCGAGATGTCTCAGGTCTTAAAACTTTTGTCTTATAAGCAAAAAGATCTAAGTTCATATCCCCAGATCTCATATAAAAATGTTGGGTGGATATTGAGGCAGTCTGAAACTCTGACCCTGAAAGGCACAACCTGGGAAGCCCCATAGCAATCAACGAAGAGACAAAGCAATCCAAAAGGATTCCCAGGTCAACCTTGGTCCTCCACAGACACACACATTTGAGCGCATTCTTGTATATCCCTTCCTATAAGCACAGATAAAAAAATTAAAAAGATCCCAAGCTATTTTTTAGGCACTATGAAGTATTCACATTGACATACTATTATTTTAGTGACTTGAAAAAAAGGTAGATAATGCCTCCCAATGGAACTTTAATTTGGAGAAATTTACTTCAAGACTCCAATGGCTTTATATGGTCATATCATGGTCCACATCTCTAGACTTGTGCTTACAGTCTTGTGTCTTATTCATCCTCATATGTGTTTAGAATGTATCCAGAAGTAGTAGAACACACAACCAAGTCAGTGATAAGCTCTCTGAATGTGCTTTGGAGTATAAACTTTCCCTATCAAAACAACATTGACCACATCAGAACAGTAAAATTAAGAATCCTTCTTACTCAGATAAGATTCAGGGAGCCTTTCAATGCATGCAGGAAGAGCAGCTGCTTCCTCTTGCACTCAAGATTGACTCATCATTATTGCTTAAGTTTTAAGTGAACAATGATAAAATATTCAGTGGTGCCTGAAATTTTTATCTTTTCCTTACAGGAAGTTTTAAATGGTGCTCTTGAGTGCATGACTAAAGGTATTCTATAATAAAAGTATATAAAAATGGGTCAACAAAATGAAAGTGTCAATAAAGAATGTCTTTGGGATGGCTTCTAAAAGACACTTGCTGCTGACCTAGCTTTTATTTGTTCTTTAAATATTAATTGTTGATTTGTTGACTTAGAAGCTTAACCTTGAGTGCAATATACCTATAGCTACAAATTTCTGACTTTCTTTCTAATATGAAAGGGGAAACAGGAGTCTATTGCCCCCATGAGGGATTCTGGGCTGTGTAGATATTCCACCTGCATCTTGTGTGCTGTGACTATGCCCACCGAAGCCCCATGTTTCATTTTAATGCATCACTTCTCTGAAAAGGTAGATGGGAAAATTTGCAGAGCAATAAAAAGAAAAAAATGAAGAGCAGACACAGTGCTTTCTGGTGTGAATATGTTTCTTCCCCATCTTACTGCAACACCTCCATATCCCAAAGAAGAAGTCTGATAGGACATAATTTATAAACTTTGGTGTCCAAAACCATTTTTGACCCTGAAATCTAAAAAATGATGCTGTTTCAGTAATATTGTTTACTGGCAAAACTTGGGATAACACTATGTGAATAGAATCTTGTGTTTGCCCCTCCTGCTCTCCTCTCTTCCTGCCATGTCTCCACGGTGGCTCTCTCTTTACCCTTTATGTTCTTAGGTTGTCTCCTCTCTTCTGATGTTCTCCAATTTCAGGCTAAGATAGGATCCCTTTTTCTTATCACTTCTGCAGTTCTCTTTGTCTTCTCAGCTTCCAGGGGAGACAGAAACTTCCTGAAGTTCTTATGTTGGCCATACTTTAGAATCATGTTCAAACCCATCAGTTATTGACTCAATTCTACTACAGTTATCCATCATTATAACCAAGGTTTTCCATGTTTAAATTGCTGTTGTGCCTTCTTTGTCTTGAACAAACCCTGATGGATATTCAGAGAATAAATGTGACTAAAATGACATTGAATTTGAAATTACTACTCCACATATTTGAACTAGGTATTTCTCTGGAGCTGTAAACATGAATCTGACAAGATCTCTCCTTTTAAACAACTCACACACAATCAACTTCTTTTGTAATACTTGATTCATGTGCATCATGTTGTGAAGGAATATCCTATATCAGTTTTAATGTTCTTACTAATTTCCAGGTTGCTTGTGTTACCTCATCTTCCCATTGTTGGATGAATGCAGGAAGCCAAACAACTTAGAGGAGGAGCAAGGAGTTTATCTCAGCTGATGATTCTGTTATAATTCCTCAGCAAGACAGTTCATTCTGCAGACATGTCTTCATGTCAGCCTTAGGAGTAGGGGCCAGGTGATGGTGGAATGCTTACATAACCATACATTTTTAGGAACTGGCCACACGTTAGCTACAGAAATTTTGAGGAAGGGACATATGTTTTCACTGGCTGCTCTGTCATCGGTTCACTCTGTCTTATCCATATGCCCAGGGCATCATCCACTCACCATGGGCTGAGTCTTCCCACATCAATTAGATAATCTCCCACAGATCTTCTCAGGACTTAACTACCAATTCTTTACAGATATGCCCAAAAGCTTATCCTTCAATTGTAAAATTGTCATCTACAACTAATTGCCATGTCACTTATAAAACAACTAATGAAATCATGCTTACTTTAGGATTCCACATATCATGAGTGATGACTACATTTCATCCTATACAGATGGTCTTAGTCTAACAGCATCATCCTACTCTGGCACCAGATTTGTGTGTTTTATAGTTCCATGGCTATAATGAATGCTTGACCCAAATACATTAGAGAAGCAACGATTTTTATTCCAATGTATAATTTCAAGTTTCAGTCTATTGTGGCAACAGGGAGCCAGCAGAAACCAAAGGAACTGAAAACACCATGTACACAGGATGAGTTGAGGGAGAAGCATGGACAAAAGTATATTTCTGACTCTATAGTGTGTCAAAATCTAACCAACTCTCTATATCTTATTCACCACCCAAGAGAATGAGCCCACACATTGTGGGCTGGGTTTATCCACAGGAAATATGCAATTAGACAATCTCCTTGTCAAGTCTTCATATGTATGCCTAAAGGATCAGTTCTTAATTGTCAAATTAACACTTGATACTGTTACACAGTTTAAACATTTTGCCTTGCAATTTCCATGAAGGAAACAAATTCTGTATTCTGATTCAATTGATTAATTCAATAAGTATTTCCTTGGCATCTTCTGTATGTGTCAGTCAATATCTTGGGCATTAGAAAAATAATTGTGAATGGAAACAAGTTCTGTTATCATTCATCAAGTTCTGTGAATGGAAACAAGTTCTGTTATCATCATTCATCATTCATCAAGTTCTGTGAATGGAAACAAGTTCTGTTATCATTCATCTCTAGGGTAGAGACAAAGAAAGAGGACAGTGAAGAAACCAAGAGTCTATTATTGCCTGGGATTGTGGAATGTACTATTAGTGAAGGTTACAGAGAAGCTCTGCTATGGAACATCAAGAAAACTGGAGATTCAGTGGGTCTGCATGCCAACCAAGTGAGCAGAGGCCAGGTGATGGTGGAGTGGTCACAGAGCCATGTGTTTTAGGAATAGTACATAATGGAAAACCAATGAGAAATTTAGGAAAGAAGTGCCATCATTTGCTTTCAAAAACAAATAACTAAAGGCTGTTCACATTGAGGTAAGATTCTTGCCATCTATTTTGTACTGCTTTTGCTGATCACTGTGCCTAACTAGTGTTACCTATCTCCATGTTAGGAATTCTCAACTCTTAATCTGGGTTCCTTCATATACTGTATATCGTTAGCCTCTATTATTTTGGCTGTTTCAGAAATTGAAACATCTGTTTTCTAGAACCTGAAAATAAATGCTTAATTCTGATTTAACCAGTGGTTTTAAGAGAAACCCATCTGCTAACTAAGGCATAAATATTGGACTACCTAAGTAACACAATGCAGTCAGGTTGTTTGATGCTTATACTTCATTTTGATGGGCATGAACTCTTGCATCTGAGTGTACAGGCTTACATGATCTTCAGTTTTCAGAATTTTTTTCTGGCATTTTCAATATGTTTGATATAAGTTATCAAGTTCCTTGTCAACTTCTAGATAGGTATGAATTATATTTAAGGGGTTTCTGCAGTTAAAATTCAGAAATAAGATGTGTTCAGCTCACTGGTGGAATACATGCCACCAAGAAAAGTAAAAAAATAAAATACAAAATGAAATATCTGAGAGCACTTTAGAAATAAGGACTATACCCTCAGAAGTTACTTATGTCATTTCCAGTTCTGAAACTTCTTCATTCTTTCCTGTTTCTCCACCCCAGAGACTCAAAGGAAGGTTTTATTATAGAGCAAGAAGAAAGTCCAGCTAACCTGATCAGCATGAATGACTCTCTCTACTTTGTGCAAAAAATAATCCTTTGATTCTACCAAAATGTTCAGATGAAAAAAATCATCATTTTGAATTCAATGCTTTTGATTGGTGGTAATGATCGAATACTTGCAAAATGTGACAATGACTAGTGAGGCTTTAGTTAGATAGGACACTAGATATTTTTTCCTTAACAGAACTAAACATTTTCTCAGCAATGCTATGTGCCTAAACAAAATATTTTAAATTTATTCCTAGATAGTTCCATACATGCATATGATATGTCTGGATCACATCCCTATCACTTCTACTAATCTTCCCAAATGTTTTGTCTGTTACCTAGATTTTTGAAAAGCTTCCCAGTTGTCTTGCACTACTGGAAGTAATGTGACCCAGCCTTGGTGATGAGATACAGGAAGTCACTGGATTGAAAATAAGGAAATACTATGACTCATTAAAAAAATAGAAAGAAAATGTGGTTTCTCTGCCCTTATGGGGCCTTAAACTTTTCATCTCTAGAGTATAAACCCAAGATTAAATGCCATCTTTTAACCATAGACATATAGGAAGAGAAAGTCATGAGAGAGAGAGAGATAGAGAGAGAGAGAGAGAGAGAGAGAGAAATTAAAATCCATTTCCTTGAGACAGTGTAGTAGAACTTCAGCATTGTCAGAACATGCTTAAATGTCATTGCATCAATTCCAATGATCAGTATTTATTGTAAGCATCTTTGGAAAATGTATATTCCCTTTATATAAGCCAAGATGATTTAACTCTTTGGTTGATTAAGTTGCACCATTTCTTAGTGCCACTCCTGACTTGAATGAATGATAGGTAGTCAAGCCATTGGTCAGATTGCTCTCATTAGCCCTGCTTCTTTGCACACTTCACAGACATATTGAGGAAGCTGGGTGAAAACCAGAGCTGCTTGCTGTTGAAGGACAACTCTGGCTACAAAAGGCACTAAGTTATGAATTTCTAAGACCATGTTGCTGTGCTTTTACACATAAATGTATTAGTGAAAACTAGGTACCTCTACTGTCATTTTCTTAAAACCAAAAAGAGAGTCTTTCTTCTGGTGGTTCATGTTTACACAAACTTTAATTTAGATGGTGTATTTTATTTGGTGTAATAATTCTTAATACATGAAACTTCTCAAGCTAGCTGGAACACATTTTTCTTTTCTAATTTTGTTTTGAATTATTTTTATTCCTTGACACTCTCATAAGTATATACAATGAGTTTGTGTCTTTTCACCCTTAGCACTCAATCAATCCCATTCCCCCTCCTGTACTATTTATACTTTCTCTTTTCAGGCAGTCATGCCTTCTAACTTCAAAACCTTTGTATTTGTGAAATAAGCCCCTTTTTCCCTTAAGTCATTTAATGGTGATTTTGTCAGCAATAATGAAGGCCAACTGCATCAGTGACACATGTGGTGCGGGGGGGGGGGGTAACTATTGACTTCTGATTGCATTTAAGACCTGCTTTTTAGCAGGTAACACATGTCTGGTATTGTAAACCATGGCAATTATCTAAGGGATGGGAAGCCATAGGTCCTAAGTGGGAATAAATTACTCAGGTTTACCTAAGTAAATCACTGGATTTCATATGGGTTACTTGTATTAACAAATGCCTGGAACATGGATAGCTTATCAGTGAGTAAATCCTTGAGTAAAGAAGTTCCCTTCTCCTGTCCGACATTAATAGTCTTGCATGGAGCTGTAGTATTTCTGGAGGTCTTCCTTCATCCTTGGTGAAATGTTGATAGGCCAACTATTGTGCAAATCTTGTGGAAATAGATATCACTGCAGTGAGATCTTGGATTCATCAACCTTATTATGACCAGAGCATACTGTTTGGCAGTTCCTCTCCCCACAATCAGACTCTTTCATTCTTATTGTCCCCACTTCCATGGTTCCCTGAACCTTGGAATGGGTTAGTAATTTTTGATGTACTGTTTAGAATTTAATAATAAATATTCATTTATTTTCTGTAGTTTCACTAGTTGTGGTTCTCTGTGGTCATTTGTAGTTGAGTGTTGAGTGCTTTTCTAAACCATGGCTATAATGATAAGGGTTTAGTTTGCAGTTTGCAATCAAGTAATTTTAGGTAAACCTGAGCAATCACTATTTGAAAGTTATATTTTTGATAGATGTGTAATGTAGAAGGTTTCTGTCTGGCTATATCTTATATCCTTACTGATAATTTTTACTCCTTTACCCCATCATTTACCCTTTCCCCTAATCCCCCTTAAAACTTTCCTCTCATTATTCCCCTTTTACACCATTTTTCCATCTGTGTTTTTACCTTTCTGTTTTAAGATCCACCCCAATGCTCCCACTTCCAGCTTATATTTCCTTTCTAGTTTATACCTTTTATATATCACAGTGGCTACTCTTGTCTACTTCTGTGGAACACCACTCAAAGTTATGTAACTTAAGGAAGAAAGGAAGATTTATTCAATTTATGGTTACAGAGGAGAGATACAGTCCATTATAGTAGAAAAGGTATGGCTAGCTGGCAGAAACTGGAGGTGTCTTAAGTCACATCCATCAAGGATGTTAAGAATTGCTGCTACAAGCTCACAAACAGACTCACCAATTGAAACAGGGCAGATCTAATCAACCTTAAGGGCAACCCTTGTGGCAATCTTCCTCCAGCAAGACTCCACGTCTTGCTGATGCCATGACCTTCCCAAACAACTAGAGTCAAACACATGAACCTGTGGGGGACAACTCACATTTCAAACCACAACATAGATATTACTAGTTAAGTTCACCAATCTGAATGTTCAATGCTAAGATTGGAATATAAGAGAGAACATGTGGCATTTGTCTTTCTGTATCTGGCATACTTCATTTCAGTATATATTTTCCAATTTCATCTGTTTGCAGGGAATTTCAAAATTTCATTTTTCT
The DNA here is from genome assembly GCA_023101885.1 of Typhlomys cinereus. NCBI lineage: Eukaryota > Metazoa > Chordata > Mammalia > Rodentia > Platacanthomyidae > Typhlomys > Typhlomys cinereus. The sequence goes on from JALPQD010000082.1 coordinate 3,016,723, forward strand.
TGCCATATATGTAATATTTTATTCTGAATGTACCTTATTTTCATTATTCATTCATCTATTCATGGAAAATGAAGAAGAATCCAATTTCTTGCTATTGTGAACAAAGTTTCAATGAACACGGATGTGTACATAATTCTGTAAACAGATGTAAAGCCTTTTATGTATATTCCCAGGATTGATATAGCTGGGTCATACAATAGTTCAATTTTGCTAACCAATTAATAAATAAGTATTATAAGCTATTAAAATAAGCTATTTTCCAAAGTAGCTTGCCAATTTACTTAACTACCAACAATGAATAAGTATTCCTATTTCCCTACATCCTCACCAGCATTTGTAACTTGTGTGTTTTATCTTGCCATTCTGACTGGAGTAAGATATCTCAGGGTAGTTTTAATTTGCATTTTTCTGATGTCTAGGCAGGTTGAATACTTTTGAAGATATTTCTTTGACATTCATATTTCATCTTGTGCAAAATTTCTTTTTAGTTCAAAAGTTAATTTTTAATTGGATTGCTTGTTTTTATGATGCTTAATTTTTGAGTTCTTTGTGTATTCTGTATACTAATTTTCTCCAGATATATGGCAAGCAATGTTTTCTCCCATTTCATAGGTTGCTTTTTTTCATTTTCATCCAAAGGGGTATTCAAAAGACCTTCTCTAGTCCTATCAATTCAAGTATACTTACTATTCTTTCTTCTAAAAGTTCCAGAGTATCTTTCTGACATTGAGTTTTGGGATTCATTTAAAATTGGTTATCCTTCAAGGAGAGAGACAAGGATTTTGCTTCATTTATCTACATGTAAATATCCTTTTTTTTTTTTTTTTTTGTAGGTCAGTGCCTGGTATCTAGTAGGTTTTTATTTTTATTTTTATTTTTTATACATTTTTTATTATTATTTCAGCTCATACAAACTTAATGGGTACACCAGTTCCCTCCCTCCCTCCTCCTCTTCCCGTACCCCCTGCTCCTCCTCCCCACCCCCCTTCCTTCCCATCCCCCAGTGCCTCCCGCCCCAATTCCCAGAGAGTCCTTTCTTGTGCATGCCTGATTTTCCTCTGGGCCCTCCTCTCCGATGACGTACAAGGACCCAGTGGCCTTTCCCTAAACACTTTCCCGTGTTCCCCTTAGGTATAGGAACACTGCTGTGCCTGCCAATCCCTTGCCTCCAAACATCTTGGTGCCTTTAGCAGATGCTTGACTTAGTGGGGTCAATAGTGTGTTGGACAATGCATAGGGCATGTAAAGTCCAATTATGATTGCTTCAGCCCTAACTAGTATGGAGTATCTTACATATCATTGCTCCTCCCATCCTTTTGCTCTTACACTCTTACCGCCTCCTCTTCCACAAATTTCTCTGAGCTTCAGGATGGGGAGAGATTAGTCTGGCCTAGTTCTAGGTGGTTGATATAGAGTCTCTGAAGTTCTGGATTGTGGTCTGTTGATTTTCTTTTGCAGTTTTGCTGCTCCTGCAATGCCCTACACTCCATCCTGGTGGGCATTGTATGTTACCCCCTGGCCAGAGACAAAAAGCTGTTAAACTAGAGTCTTGTGATAAAAGCACATTCAAAGGTAGTTGTAATAAAAGTGGGAAACCACAGTGAGGGAGGAGTCTATCACCAATTTGCACAACGGTTACTTTTTATCTGCCAGACTATATGCCCTCCTCTTCTGGTGAGATCATACCCCCTCAGTAGTAAATGATCAGGAACAAAAGTGTGTGAAGTTAATCATATGTCTTATTACTTAATTGAGTCCTTGATAGAGGCCTATTTTCTCTGCTGTAACATGGTCCCTTCTCTCCTTGTTTCTGGTGTGGCCCTCCTACCCCATCCCTCATGTTCATAATCCTTGCAATTACTGTCTCTAGGTGGGCTGGGTGGGTTTGGTACTAGGAGCCACCTATTAGGGAGTACATACGGCGCTTAATTTCTGGGTCTGTGATACTTCACTTAATATAATTGTTTCTAATGACATCCATTTCCCGGCAAATTCCAGTAATTCAGCATTTTTAATGGCCGAGTAGTACTCCATTGTATAGATGTACCACAGTTTCCTTATCCACTCATCAACTGTTGGACATTTGGGTTGATTCCATGACTTTGCTATTGTAAACAGTGCTGCTATGAACATGGTCGCACTTGTGCTATCAAGGTGAACCGCTGCTGTATGGGGGGTTATTCCCAAAAGTGGAATAGCAGGGTCATATGGCATTTCAACCTTTAATTTCTTTAAGAATCTCCAGACAGCTCACCAGAGTGATTGTATGAGCCTGCAATCCCACCAGCAATGTAGGAGAGTTCCCCTCTCTCCACATCCTCTCCAGCATTTGTTGTTGTTTGTATTGTGGATCTTTGCCATCCTGACTGGGGTGAGATGATATCTCAGGGAAGTTTTGATTTGCATTTCCCTGATGGCTAAGGAAGTGGAGCAGTAAATATCCATTTTTTCCAACTTCAATTTTCTCTCATGCATATTTGTGGCAACTTTGTAAGAAAAAAGTCAGACAGTAGTAGGTAGATAAGCTTACATGTAGTCCTCACTTCTAGTCTGTTGATCAATGTAAAACATTCTTTATTGCTCTCTGGACCACATCATTGGGCCCAGAAAAAGACTTCATCTCTGGGAACTATTCATTTCTAAAAAGAAACCTAAATTCCACATTATCACCTCCAGGCTTAGGGAACATTGTAGAAGGAGGGATGGAAAGAATGTAAGAATCACAGAATAAGATGTATCACCAAAAATGTCTAGATGGATAGAAGATCACTACATCCATGAATTCATTGCAACAATGTTTATCTGCACAAGAAATATACACCCCGGGTCTGTCAGCATTACATATTGTATTGGGGACAAGATCATATATGACCCTATACCTCTGTAAGTGAATATTGATGGTTAATGTTGTTGCAGTTAACACTTATCAAAAGCAATCCTCCTGCACACACAGAGGTCATGGGGATAAACTGGAATGTAATTCGTAAGGAAAAGATTCTAAATGGGAGAAAGGCAGGGTATGCTACAGGGAAATAAGGTGAGAAAATGACAAAACTCACAGTATTCATTTACCAAGGGTGAAAAAAATGAAAAAAAAAAACGAGGGCTCATTCTTTTCAGGGGTCTTTCCTTGATAATTTTTCATTTTTTTCATCCTCAGAATCAGCTATGTTATGAGATGAAGGATGCTAGGATAGCAGCAAAGCAGGAGCAAGATCAGCAGTGATAGCTGACAAAGTGCTGTTGTTGTAGACATGGTGGAGCAAAGGCAACATAGAAAATGAGATGCAGTAAAGAAGAGAGAAGATGAGAGAATAGACAGCCAAGGCTTAAAATAATAGACTGTGAGAGCCAGAAGGGAGAATGGCCATTCCTTGTCTTTAGAACAGTACCAGTGAACTACCAATTTTCAAGGGCCAAGGGACTCTGACAAGGGCGACCTCAGATATGTGGCACTCAAGGTACTAAGTTCGCTGGTGCTGAGGGCCTGTACAAGGCTGTAATACCAGATGGTTACTCTCTGCTGCTGAGGATAGTAGTAGCAGCCAAGAACAATAAAACTGCAACCCCACACCTACAGCCAAATGCCTCTGGTTTTGAAATCCTGAAAAGTAGATTCATAACATTATGGCCACTGGATTGACAGTCAAGCTTCTAGTCCTTGCACACTCAGGATTGCCCACATTAGAAGAGCTTCTCCTTACCTACCCATTATCACTATCAGTGCAGAACAAAACTACTTCGGAAGCTGACTGATGGTGGTTGTGTATGATTGTGTTCATTATTGAATGCTTATCAGGGAGTCCATAGACTCTGCACTTCTTATTCTGCAAACAAGTGTAAACCTTCAAAAGATTTTCTTTTCATGAAAATGAAAGCAACTCTGTTTGATCACAAACATGGATAAAAGCTTACAGAAGGCTTCTTTACAAATAATCACAACAGTTAAAATAGGTTTTTTTTGATCATTCAAGCAAAATTTTCAATTCCTTCAAAGGTAAACTTAAATCAAAGTTCTACTTGAATATTTCTTCATAGTGTTACCAGTATTTCTAGGTCCTTGACTCTTTAGTCAAGAATGAAATAAAAGCCCACAGAGATTTCAAAGTAGCAAGCAAATTTCATTCCAAAAAAGCAATAGAACAGATCAGAAAGAGATACACTGTTAAGATTAACAGCAAAGGATTCAAATCGGCAAGGAAGAAGTCAAGCTATCCCTATTTGCAGATGACATGATCTTATACCTGAGGGATCCCAAAAACTCCGCCAGGAAGCTCCTGGAACTAAATGAGAAGTTCAGCAGGGTGGCAGGATACAAAATAAATGTGAAAAAATCAGAGGCCTTCCTATATGCCCAGAATGAAAGAAGTGAAAAAGCCCTGAGAGAAACAATCCCATTTACTATAGCCCCTAAAAAAATGAAATACCTTGATATAAACCTAACCAAGGAGATAAAAGACCTTTACAATGAAAACTTTAAAACCCTAAAGAAAGAAATTGCTGAAGACATCAGAAGGTGGAAAGACCTCCCATGATCCTGGATTGGCAGAATCAACATCGTAAAAATGACCATCATACCAAAGGCAATATATAAATTCAATGTTATACCAATTAAAATCCCAAAGCAATTCTTTAAAGAAGTTGACCAATTAATCTCAAAATTCATATGTAGGCACAAAAGATCCAGGATAGCAAAGACAATCCTGAATAACAAAAACACTGCTGGAGGTATTACCATACCGAACCTTAGTCTATACTACAAATCCATAGTTATAAAAACAGCCTGGACCTGGCTCCAAAATAGACACACAGATCAATGGATAAGGGTTGAAGACCCAGACATAAGCCCACAAAAATACAGCCATTTGGTCTTCAACAAAGGGGCCCAAAGAATACAATGGAAAAAGAACAGCATCTTCAACAAATGGTGCTGGCAAAACTGGATCTCCACATGCAGAAGATTAAAGCTGGATCCGTACTTGTCGCCATGTACAAGAATTAATTCCAAATGGATCAAGGACCTTGATATCAGGCCAGAGACTATAAAAATCATAACTGAACGGATAGGGAACTCCCTTGAGCTGATTGGGCAGGGCCAACATTTCCTAAACAGACATCCAATTGCACAGTCACTGCTACCAACTCTCAACAGTTGGGATCTTGTGAAATTAAAGAGCTTCTGTTCAGATAAAGAGATTGTCACACGAGCTCAAAGGCAACCCACAGAATGGGAGAAAATCTTCACTAACTACATATCTGATAGAGCTCTACTGTCCAGAGTGCACAAAGAACTTAGAAAACTAAACACCAAGGAAACAAATGGCCCAATTAAAAAATGGGCCCTGGAACTGAAAAGAAACTTTACCAGGGATGAAATTAAAATGTCTAACAAATATCTTAAAAAATGCTCCAGTTCTTTAGCCATCAGGGAAATGCAAATCAAAACTTCCCTGAGATATCATCTCACCCTGGTCAGAATGGCAAAAATCCACAATACAAGCAACAAATGCTGGAGAGGATGTGGAGAGAGGGGAACTCTCCTACATTGCTGGTGGGAATGTAGGTTCATACAGCCATTTTGGTGAGCCGTCTGGAGATTCTTAAAGAAATTAAAGATTGAAATGCCATAATACCCTGCTATTCCACTTTTGGGAATAACCTCCCATGCAGCAAAGGTTTGCCTCGATAGCACAAGCACAACTATGTTCATAGCAGCTCTGTTTACAATAGCAAAGTCATGGAATCAACATAAATGTCCAACAGTTGACAAGTGGATAAGGAAACTGTGGTACATCTATACAATGGAGTACTACACAGCCATCAAAAATGATGAATTACTGGAATTTGCTGGGAAATGGATGTCATTAGAAACAATTATATTAAGTGAAGTATCCCAATCCCAGAAAGTTAAGCGCCGTATGTTTTCCCTAATAGGTGGCTCCTAGTACCAAACTCACCCAGCCCACATTGAGACACTCAAGGGTAAACCTATGTAATCCGGTAATTGCAAGGATTGTGAACAGGAGGGATGGGGTTGGAGGGCCACACCAGACACAAGGAGAGAGGGGACCATGTTACAGCAGAGAAAATCGACCTCCAAAGAATGCAAGTAAGTAATGTGACACCTGGTTAAGTTCACAGACGTTCGTTCCTGATCATGTACAACTGAGGGGGTATGATCTCACCAGAAGGGGAGGGCATATAGTCCGGCAGATGAAAAGAGATCATTTTGCAAATGGGTGACTGATCCCTCCCTCACCGAGGTTTCCTGCTTTTATTACATCTACCCTTGAAGGTGCTATTATAACAAGACTCCAGTTTAACAGTTTTTTGTCTCTGACCGGGGGTGACATACAGTGCCCATCAGAATGGAGTGAAGGGCATTGCAGGAGCACCAAAACTGCAAAAGAAAATCAACAAACCACAATCCAGAACTTCAGAGACTCTATATCATCCACATACAACTAAGCCAGCCTAATCTCAGCCCATCCTGAAACTCAGGGACATCTGCGGAAGAGGGGGCGATAAGATTGTAAGAGCAAAAGGATGGGAGGAGCAATGATTTGAAGAGTCTACACACTAGATAGGGCTGAAGCAATCATAATAGGACTTTGCATGCCCTGCGCCATGTCCGTCACACTATTGACCTCACAAAGTCTAACATCGGCTAAGGGCACCAAGATCCTTGGAGGCAAGGGATTGATGGCCACAGAAGTGTTCCTATGCTTAACGGGAGCACGAGAAAGGGTTCAGGGAAATGCCACTGGGTCCTTTTACGTCATCAGAAAGGAGGACCAAGAGGAGAGTTAGGCATACACAATGAAGGACTCTCTGGGAATTGGGGGGGGAGGCACTGGGAGATGGGGAGGGAGGGAGCGGGAGCAAGGGGTTTGGGGGAGGAGGGGAGGGAGGGAACTGGTCTACCTATTAAGTTTGTATGAGCGGAAATAATAATAAAAATTGTTAAAAAAAAGATTAACAGCAAGATGCATGAATGAAGACACTGAAAGGTTGGGATTATTTTAGTGATTTCTTCAAATAAAGGAAGAATTTGGTTACTAAGGACATAGTTTTGGTTGTTCTCTACTTCAGTGGACATACCTATTTAACATAGTCTTTGCTAATTGTGTATATACATTCCTATAAGATACCTAACTTAATTGCATGCATCCCCAATTATTTTATGAAAGATTAAAGAGGAAATTTTCCCTAAAATTTCACTTGAGGGTTGGTTTTGCCTTATTCCAATTTTACCACAAATTAGTTTAAACTACACTGGTTTTCCCAATCTTATACTGAAACATAACTAGAATATAATTGAATAGAAACTAAGTTTGGTTGTTATTAAGGGATAAAGAAACTTATCTCATTGTTCAATGAAATCTGGGCACACAGCTAGATGTTTCCTTTATTTAGAGAGGTATTTGTGTCCACAGTCAATTCAGGTAAAGCAAGTGCTTTTATAAGAAAAGAAGTAGGCTCTTACCCAAAACCAAAGATAGTCCCAGGTTGCTTACATATTTTCTACCCTATCCTAATGGTACACAAGAAATTTTTGTTTGGTTTACCTTTTTAGTAAATTTCCCATGGTTTATATTAAGTGGACGATAGCAGAGAAAGCAAGCTTCTGCTTGTTGATTTTCCTTCAGCTTTAATTGCTGGTCAAGTGTCACTGCTGATGCACATGAACACTAGAGAGTCCTAAGCATTTCCTACTAGCAGACCCTTTGAAACAAAATTGTGTGCTTTTCTTTCTTTCTTCTAAGCTCTTAAGGTGCAAGCAGGGTTATAGGGCTTTGGCCGTTTACCTACCTTTTAGTGCAAAGCACCTTTGTGGTTAGGGTGCTTATTCACAATAACTTCAACCTGAGTGTCTCTACGGTGCTGGCAGTCTATGTCTCACTAATGATCATTTCAAGTATCTATTTCTGTACAGTTCATCTTGCATGGTAGAAAAACAACCCAATGAATCAGTCCTCCGTTTATCATGGGCTTTGACAACAGGAACACAGTGACAAGGTAGTTTGGAACTTTAAGAGATGCTGACGCCACCCCAGGAAATACATCATGGGAATTCGCTTCTTCTGAAACCACAAGGAGATTGCTACATAGCAGCACTGAAGTTTTAAAATGCCAATTTAGTCAACATATATTATTTTTTCTTTGCCAACTTTGAGATGAGCTGATCAAAATCTAAGGGTCACAAACTCTGATTACAAAAGTGTATGAGTTAAAATTATTCTTTATAAGAATCTTCCATCATCATAATAGAACGATGTCTCTATAAACTTGTAAAATTCCATAGAAAACTTTAGAATACCTTCGAGCTATTATATTCAGAAAGATTACTAGTAAAGTTATTGATTTTCAGCAAGATGAATTTCTATGGCCCTATGGATATGTCTTTCTGCTACAATACTGGTTGGTTGATAATTGTCAAGGAAACAGACACTTATTTCTAAACCAAAAACTTGAGAATTCCATTATTTTCCTATCTGCATTTTATCACCTTTTCCAACTTTCTCTGAGTTCTCTAAGTCCTACCCATTCTTTTAGCTCTTGAGGTTTTTTTTTTAAGTTTTTTTTTTATTCAATTGTGTGTGTGCGTGCATGTGACACATGTGTGTGTACGTATGTGTGTGTGTAGAACCATGAGCGAATTCGAGAACCACCATGGACCACCTCCACCTCCTCCTTGTTTACTCTGCTCAGAGATTCACAGACCCCGCCCTACTGGGACCAGAAATGCAGGCCGCCCCCACTTCCATCTGGCATCTATACGTGGAGTCTAGGATCCCAACTCAGGATCTTCCACCTGCAAGACAGAAGCTTAAACCCTGAGCCACCTCTCTAGCCCTGAGTTTTTTTTTATTTTTTTTAACGACTAACATCATTCTGCAACTCTGATTTCAGTAATTTGACAGGCAGATAAGAGAAGATAAAATGGAAAGAACTGTTCAGTAATATAATTTTAGCAGCCTGAAAAACTCACAATCTAGGATGTATGGCCCTTTCTTACCTCTTAATGTAGATATGGTACAGTGAATTCCCATAGCTCTTTATGCTGACATGAAAAGTCCTGCCAACCTGATAAACTGTATCCAAAAACCACAAGCCTAAAACAAATTTCTTGTTCCCCTAAATTATTTGGTCATGTATTCATACCAATAACAGAAGAGTAGCTAAAATCAAATTTGATTCCAGAGAATTGGGGTATTGCCAATAAATTTGAATATATGGTTTTTGGGGTCTTTGAACATTTTTGATAGGGAAATAAGAAAATATTGAGGACTTTGAAATTACTGGATAGAAAAGCCATTGAGCAGAACTACTTAGCCATTTGGAGATATAATAGTACGAGAGAAATGAACATTTTAGGTCTGGCTAGTGATGTTCTGCAAGGGAAGAAGGATTTTTGTGGACTTAGATTTATAGACAATGGACTACTTTGGCAGAGGAGAGCTGTGCTGGCAGTTTTTAAGTTTCAGATTTGGAAAGGGTACACAGTGAAGCACCTATGACTATTGGAGAAATTAAGGTCATTGAACAAAAACCTAGTGATTTATACTGGGACAATAAGAAGGAATCCTACCCAGCGAAGGCTCCAGGATAAAAAATTTGACTCATTTAGTGGAAGAAAGCCTAAGCTGAAGGAGTTTCCTACTCATCTCAGCAACTGCCTACTGAGAAAAGGGCTTTTTAAGGTGGACTACAGAAGTTAATAGATTTGTGGTCTATGTGGGCGAGACTATAATTTGAACTTGCTACAGAACTTGGAAGCATCATCCGGATAGTTCTGGTTGTGAACAAAGACTGAAGGGTTCATGGAAATTGACTGAGGCATGGCATTGTGTGGCAGGTTTGAAGATCCTATAAAAAAAGAAGCTTATGATTGTCTGAGAGAACCCAAAATATTGGTGGGACATGTGCTAAGTAGGACTGAGAGGATGGATTGGAGCTGATTCAATGAAAATTGTCCTGCAGGCAATAAAGTGGTAATGATGGTATTATCTGGCATTTTAAAATTGACTACATGACAAATGGCAGAGTATGGACATTGTGATACAGAGCAGAATTTACCTTGTCAGATTTGGGTCATAATTTTGCCTTGATTTTGGTGTTCATTTTGATTTGATATTTTCCTATAATACTATGTTTTGATGCTTCCATTTTAAAACAAGAATGCTTAATATTCGATCGTACATACTAGAAGTATTTATCATGTTTTTGATTTTACAGAAGTTTTAAATATTGGGGGGCTGGAGAGGTGGCTCAAGGGTTAAGCCTCTGCCTTGCAGGCGGAAGGTTCTGAGTTCGGATACTAGACCCCACTTAAAGACGCCGGGCAGAAGCAGGGGCAACCTGTGTTTCTGGTCCTGGTGGGGCGGGGCCTGTGAATCCCTGGGCAGAGTAAACAAGGAGGAGGTGGAGGCAGTCCATGGTGGTTCCCGAATTCGCCCGTGGTTCTACACACACACATACACAAACATACTTAGAATTTGTTCAGCATCCAAAGAGACAGAAAGGAATAAAAGAAAAGTTAATGCTTTTTCCCAGAACCCTTTCCTGTGTTCCCCATAAGGTTAGAAACACTACTATGACTGTCAGTCCTTAGCCTCCAAGGACCCTAGTGCCTGTAGTCAATGCTAGACTTTGTGGGGTCAGTAATGTGTTGGACATAGCACAGATCATGCAAAGTCCTATTATGATTGCTTTGGCCCTAACTTGTGTGAAATATCTTGCATATCATTACTCCTCCAATCCTTGTGCTCTTACAATCTTACCGCCCCCTCTTCTGCAAATTTCCCTGAGCTTCAGGATGGGGAGAGATTAGTTCCTGGTGGTTGATATAGAGTCTCTGATGTTCTGAATTATGGTTTGTTAATTTTTTTTTAGTGTTGCTGGTCCTGCAATGCCCTTGGCTCCATCCTGATGGGAATTGGATGTCACCCCCTGGACAGATATAAAAACCTGTTAAATTAGAGTCTTCTTACAAGAGTATATTCAAAGGTAGATGGAATAAAAGTAGGAGACCTTGGTGAGAGAGGGGTCAATAACCCATTCGCAAAATGGTTACTTTCTATCTGGCAGCCTATATGTCCTCCCCTTCTGGTGAGATCATACCCCATCAGTTGCAAATGATCAGGAAGGAAAGTCTGCGAACTTAAACAGATGTCTCATTACTTACTTGCAGTCCTTGATGGTGGCCTATTTACTCTGCTGTGGCATGGTCCTCTCTCTCTTTGTTTCTGGTGGGGCCCTCCAACCACATCCCTCCTGTTCATAATCCTTGCAATTACTGTAGTGTCTCAAGGTGGGCTGGGTGGGTTTGGTACTAGGAGCCATCTATTAGGGAGTACATACAGCACTTAATTTTCTGGGTCTGGGATACTTCACTTAATATAATTGTTTCTAATGACATCCATTTCCCGGCAAATTCCAGTAATTCATCATTTTTGATGGCTGAGTACTCCATTGTATAGATGTACCACAGTTTCCTTATCCACTCGTCAACTGTTGGACATTTGGGCTGATTCCATGATTTTGCTATTGTAAACAGTGCTGCTATGAACATGGTCGTGCTTGTGCTATCAAGGTGAATTTTTGCTATATGGGGGGTTATTCCCAAAAGTGGTATAGCAGGGTCATATGGCATTTCAATCTTTAATTTCTTTAAGAATCTCCAGACGGCTCACCAAAGTGGTTGTATGAGCCTGCATTCCCACTAGCAATGTAGGAGAGTTCCCCTCTCTCCACATCCTCTCCAGCATTTGTTGTTTGTATTGTGGATTTTTGCCATCCTGACTGGGGTGAGATGATATCTCAGGGAAGTTTTGATTTGCATTTCCCTGATGGCTAAAGAAGTGGAGCATTTTTTAAGATATTTGTTAGACATTTTAATTTCATCCCTGGTAAAGTTTCTTTTAAGTATCAGGGCCCATTTTTTAATTGGGCCATTTGTTTCCTTGGTGTTTAGTTTTCTAAGTTCTTTGTGCACTCTGGATGGTAGAGCTCTATCAGACATGTGGTTAGTGAAGATTTTCTCCCATTCTGTGGGTTGCCTTTGAGCTTGTGTTACGATCTCTTTATCTAAACAGAAGCTCTTTAATTTCACCAGATCCCAACTATTGAGAGTTGGTAGCAGTGACTGTGCCATTGGATGTCTGTTTAGGAAATGTTGGCCTAGACCAATCAGCTTGAGGGAGTTCCCTATCCTTTCGACTATGGTTTTTAGAGTCTCTGGCCTTATATCAAGGTCCTTGATCCATTTGGAATTAAGTCTTATACATGGTGACAAGAATGGGTCCAGTTTTAATCTTCTGCATGTTGAGATCCAGTTTTGCCATGCACCATTCGTTGAAGATGCTGTTCTTTTTCCATTGGATTTTTTGGGCCCCTTTGTCAAAGACCAAATGGCTGTAATTTTGTGGGCTTATATCTGGGTCTTCAACCCTTATCCATTGATCTGTGTGTCTATTTTGGAGCCAGTACCAGGCTGTTTTTATAACTATGGATTTGTAATATATACTAAGGTTTGGTATGGTGATACCTCCAGCCGTGTTTTTGTTACTCAGGATTGTCTTTGCTATCCTGGATCTTTTGTGCCTACATATTAATTTTGAGATTGTTTGTTCAACCTCTTTAAAGAATTGCTTTGGGATTTTGATTGGTATAGCATTGAATCTGTATATTGCCTTTGGTAGGATGGTCATTTTTATGCTATTGATTCTGCCAGGAACGTGGCAGGTCTTTACACCTTTTGGTGTCTTCTGCAATTTCTTTCTTTAGGGTTTTAAAGTTCTCATTGTAAAGGTCTTTTACCTCCTTGGTTAGGTTTATACCAAGGTATTTCATTTTTTTAGGGGCTATAGTAAATGGGATTGTTTCTCTCAAGGCTTTTTCACTTCTTTCATTCTGGGCATATAGGAAGGCCTCTGATTTGTACATTTATTTTGTATCCTGCCACCCTGCTGAACTTCTCAATTAGTTCCAGGAGCTTCCTGGTGGAGTTTTTGGGATCACTCTGGCATAAGATCATGTCATCTGCAAATAGGGATAGCTTGACTTCTTCCTTGCTGATTTGAATCCCTTTTATGTCCCTTTCTCGTCTTATGGCTTCAGCTAAGACTTCAAATACAATATTGAATAGAAGTGGTGAGAGTGGACAGCCTTGTGTAGTTCTTGATCAAAGTGGGAATGCTTCTAGTTTTTCCCCATTGAGCATAATTCTTGCTGTGGGCTTGTTGTATAAAGCTTTTATTATATTGATAAAGGTGCCTTCCATTCCTACTGTCTCTAGCGTTTGATCATAAAAGGCTGTTGGATCTTGTCAAAAAATTTTCTGCATATATCCAGAGTATCATGTGGTCTTGGACTTTGGACTGGTTTATATGATGAATTACATTTATTGATTTGCGTATGTTGAACCAACCTGTGTGCCTGGGATAAAGCCTACTTGGTCCCCATGGATGATCTTTTTGATATGTTTTTGAATCCGATTTGCTAAACTTTGTTGAGAATCTTTGCATCTGTGTTCATCAAAGAGATTGGCCTATAGTTTTGTTTTGTAAGTGAATCTTTATTAGGTTTTGTGATTAAAACGATATTAGCTTCATAGAAGGAATTTGGTAGTGTTCCTTCCTTTGCTATCGGATGGAACAGTTTAAGGAGTATTGGTGTTATTAACTCCTTAAATGTCTGGTAGAACTCTGTGCTGAATCTATCTGGTCCAGGACATTTTTTGGTGGGAAGATTCGAGATTACTTCTTTAATTTCCTCACATGTTATAGGACTATTTAAATAATTCACAACTTCCTGATTCCATTTAGGTAAGTTGTGTTTACTTAGAAATTCATACATCTCTTTTGTATTGTCAAACTTCCCAGAGTATAAGTTTCTGAAATATGATGTAATATATCTCTAGATTTCTTGGGTATCAGTAGTGATAACTCCATTTTCATTTCTAATTTTGTTAATTTAGGTTTTCTCTTTCTTGCGTTTGGTTAATTTAGCTAGGAGTGTATCAATCTTATTGATTTTTTTCAAAGAACCAGCTTTTTGACTGGTTGATTTTCTCTTTCGTTTTCTTAATCTCGATTTCTCCCCTTATTTTTCTAATTTCCTCTCTTCTACTACTTTTGGTATCAGATTGCTCTAGTTTCTCTAAAGCTTTAAGTGGTATTGTTAAGTTATTTATTTCTGATGTTTCCATTTTTTTGATGTAGGCATTAAGAGCTATGAACAGCTTAGGACAGCTTTCATTGTATCCCAGAGATTTTGGTAAGTTGTGTTTTCATTATCGTTCGTTTTCAGGAAATCTTGAATTTCTTTTTTAATTTCTTCCTGAATCCAGTTCTCATTCAGCATCATAGTGTTAAGTTTCCAGGAGTAGTGTATTTTCTGTTGTTTGTTGTGTTGTGTATGTCCAGCTTTAGGCCGTGGTAGTCTGATAGGGCACAGGTTAGAATTTCAACATTTCTGTATATGTGTAGATTCATTTTGTGGCCCAATATGTGATCTATTCTGGAGAACATTCCATGCGCTGCTGAGAAAAATGTGTATTCTTTGGTGCATGGGTGAAAAGTTTGATAGAGATCTGTAAGGTCCATTTCTTTCAGGGTTTGATTAAGTTCCAAAGTGTCTCTGTTAAGCTTTTGACCTGTTGATCTATCCCATGTTGAGAGGGCTGTGTTGAAGTCCCCAAGAATTATCGTTTGGGGATTGATTTCTTGCTTTAGACGCTGTAGGGTTTTCTTAATGAATGTGGAGGGGCCCGTATTAGGTGCATAAATGTTCAGTATTGTGAAGTCTTCCTGGTGAATTGTACCTGTGACTAAAATGAAGTATCCATCTTGTCTCTTATGATTTTCTGTCCGAAAGCATAATTGCTACCCCTGCCTGTTTCCTGGTTTCTTTAGCTCACAAGATTTTGGACCAGCCTTTCATTTTTAGGATGTGCCTATCTTTTGTGGTGAGATGAGTTTCATGAAGGCAGCAGATTGTTGGATTGTGGTTTTTAATCCAAGTTTGTAATCTGTGTCTTTTAATCGGTGAATTAATACCCTTGACATTTAATGTTACAATGGAGAAATTATTTTTAATTCTGGACATTTTTTATGTTTAGTGGATTTTGTAATCGTATTGTTTGATATTTATGTTTTGGTGGTATTATACTTTCCTTCCATCCTCCTGGATACGCTTTTTCTTTTCTTTATGCTTGAGTATCATTTCTAGCATTTTTTGGAGGCCTGGTTTGGTAGATATGTCTTTGTGCTGGAAAACTTTTCTTTCTCCCTCAATCATGACAGATAGTTTCGCCGGGTATATCAGTCTGGGTTGGCATTTTTGCTCATTTCATACTTGACGTACGTCTCTCCAATCTCTTCTTGCTTTTACTGTTTCCACTGAGTAGTCATTTGTTATTTTAATAGGTTTACATTTAAAAGTGACATGCTTTTTTTCTCTTGAAGCTCTCAGCACCTTTTCTTTGTCTTGAATGTGGAGTGTATTGACTATTATTTGCCATGGCGATCTTCTATTTTGGTCATATCTGTTTGGAGTGTTAAATGCTCTTGTATTTGCATGGGTCTCTCATTCTTTAGTTGTGGGAAGTTTTCATTTATGATGATTTGAAATATTTCTTCAGGTGTGGTATTTTGGTATTCTTTTTCTTGTATTCCATGAATGGGCATGTTAGGCTTCTTCAGGGTGTCCCATATCTCTTGAATGTTCTTCTCAAGTATTTTTTTGGCTTTACCAATATCTTCCGTTGAGCTGGTTAATACTCTCACTTTGTCTTCAAATCTGAAATTCTGTTTTCTGCTTCATTTGTTCTGCTGATAAGACTTTCTGTTGAGTTTTGGGTTGAAGATAATTTGCTTTTAAGTTCAATTTTAAACTCTGCCTGAGACTGTTTTAACTGTTCTATGCCAATTTTTGTTTCTTGAACTGTTTTTCTCAACTCCTCCAAGTGTTTTTTGTGTTCCTGTGCAAAGTGGTTGATTCGGTTGTTTAACTCTTCTGGGATTTCCTCTTTCATAGTATTAATCATGGTAATGATTATACTCTGAAAGTTTTTGTGTTGGGTCTGCCTTTCTTGGCTATTTTCTGTGAAATTGTTCTGGTCGGAATCCATCATTATGGGGTTAATTCTTTTGGCGGGAGATTGGTCTTCTTGGGTTTTGTTTCTCATGGATCTGCACTTTCACTTGGGCATTGTTATTTTGTTTCTTAAGACCTTTCAGTTTCTGTTTGTTTTTCACTGAACTGATTTCATTGATAATATTACCCTTGCCAGTTATTACTAGTGCTTACTTTGGATTGGGTATGTTTGTCTATTGTTATTGTAATTTCCTAGATGAGGCTATTAGGCTATTAATACTTCAGTTAAGTCAGGTTAAGCAGACAAGGAGTGCATATTAGTGTGGTAGTGCACTTTTGCGATTTAGTATCCTAGTGATATGTGAGGGTGAGTGGTGTACTCCCTGGAGTTGTATATGTTTTTGGGTTGGCTGTATGGAGAAGTCGATCTACAGCAATTGATACTAGAAAGGTTCAGTAAGGTGAAAAAAAAGCGGTTTACTTATCTTTGGCTGCATGTGAAGAATCTCTCCCACGTGTTTGGATGAGTGTAGAGGACTCCTGATGAATGGCCTTTGTTCCTTAGTGTTTTGCTTGAGTTTCCTTTGGACTCTATTGAATTCTGAGTAGTAGTGTGTCTTCCCTGGACCACGTGCGTAGGGGTGGATCAGAGAGGCAGAGGGTCTGCTATTGATGGCAGAATTCTACACCTGGGACCTGGGACTTGGCTTAGAGCCCACCCAAGCTCCAGGGATGGAGGAATGTGAGCAGGTCCTGTCTGGCGGGAGCGCGGGCCTTAGGAAGAAAGGGGCTGGGGACCCGGGCGGGGCCCAGGCGAAAACTGAGGTTGCCTGAGTGTGGCTGGGAGACAGGTTGGGGAGCTGGGCTGGGCATAAGGACTCACCTGGGGACCTGGGACCTGGCGGGCAGGGGTCTGCGGTGGTGGGCGGGACTGGAGGAGAGGGGCTGGGATCCGGGGTGGGGCCCAGGCAAAGCCTAAGGCTGCCTGCACGCAGCTGGGAGACTGGGGTGCCGGTCCGGGGGACTGGGCTAGGCGGAAGGACTCACCTAGGGACCTGGGACCTGGCGGGCGGGGGTCGGTGGTGGCTTTTTTTTTTTCTTAAACATTTTTTATTATTATTTCCATTCATACAATCTTAATAGGTACACCGGTTCCTTCCCTCCTTCCTCGTCCCGTAGTGCCTCCCCCCAATCCTTGGAGAATCCTTTAATGGGCATGCCAGTCTCTCCTCTGGGTCCTCCTCTCCCATGATGTACAAGGACCCAGTGGCATTTCCCTGAATCCTTTCCTGTGTTCCCCTTAATCATAGGAACACTACTGTGACTGTCAATCCCTTGCCTCCAAGGATCTTGGTGCCTTTAGCAGATGTGTTGGACATTGCGCAGGGCATTTAAAGTCCAATTATGATTGCTTCGGCCCTAACTTGTGTGCAGTATCTTGCATATCATTGCTCCTCCCATCCTGCTCTTCCAATCTTACCACCCCCTCTGCGGCAAATTTTCCTGAGCTTCAGGATGGGGAGAGATTAGGCTGGCCTAGTTCTAGGTGGTTGATAGAGAGTCTCTGAAGTTCTGGATTATGGTTTGTTGATTTTCTTTTGTGGTTTTGCTGCTCCAGCAATGCCCTTCACTCCATCCTGATGGGCATTGTATGTCACCCCCTGGCCAGAGACAAAAAGCTGTTAAACTAGAGTCTTGTTATAAAAGCCCATCCAAAGGTAGATGCAATAAAAGTAGAAAACCACAGTGAGGGAGGGGTCAATCACCCTTTTGCAAAATGGTTACTTTTTATCTGCCAGACTATATGCCCTCCCCTTCTGTTGTAAATGATCAGGAAGGAAAGTCTGTGAACTTAACCAGGTGTCTCATTACTTACTTGCAATCCTTGATGGAGGCCTATTTTCTCTGCTGTAACATGGTCCCCTCTCTCCTTGTTTCTGGTGTGGCCCTCCTATCCCATCCCTCCTGTTCATACTCCTTGCAATTACTGTAGGTATTACAGAGATTTATCTTTGAGTGTCTCTAGGTGGGCTGGGTGGGTTTGGTACTAGGAGCCACCTATTAGGGAGTACATACGGCGCTTAATTTTCTGGGTCTGGGACACTTCACTTAATATAATTGTTTCTAATGACATCCATTTCCCGGCAAATTCCAGTAATTCATCATTTTTGATGGCTGAGTAGTACTCCATTGTATAGATGTACCACGTTTTCCTTATCCGCTCATCAACTGTTGAACATTTGGGTTGATTCCATGACTTTATGAGACATAACATTCACATTTCTTAGATCGTATGTGGGTTATTCAAATACCGCCAACATGCTTAGTAAACACACACTTATGTCAAGCATGTGCCATTTGTGGCATCTTTATATCTCTTCTGTTCATCACCAAACACTCTAACCCAGTCTACACAGTCATTTTATTTTTAGAGACACAATGGTAGCAGATAAAAATGGAGAAATCTCCATATAGAAGCTCCTGAACTCTAGCTTGGAAATGATGTTCATATTTAATGCACTTTCCCTTAAGCTTCATAGAGTTGTACTGAGATGAAATATATCTGAAATTCAATTTGATTTAAATATCCTTTTCCTGTTTACCTGTTACAGTCATCATGATTATCATGCATTTATCATGAGTATAGATGTAAAGCATTTGATTCAGTAAAAAATTCAATCAACTTGAAATTCAATTTTTTGTAGTAGTAATATTATGGTTGTATTTTGGTGTCAGTTTGACAGTTGCAAACTGTTTGGGGCACAGCTCTGGAAGGTTAATGGTTAGAATGGCCCCTGAACAAGTCTGCAAGTACTTGATTGATTGCTGTGGAAAACCCAGCCCATAGTGGGTGGTACTTTCCAGTGCTGGACCAGATAACAGGAGGTGCAAGGAGAAGGGACTTGCTCTTCCCTCATTTTGCTATTGACTGACTGTGGAGTCCACTTTGTGAGCGTCATTCACTTTTAGAGCATCGTGCCCTTCTTTGTTGCTGCTGCTGCTGCTGCTTCCGTCCTTGGCTGACTCAGAGCTTCGTCTTTTCCACTGTGTTGCGGCTGTTCCCGCTGCCTTTGGAGCCTGGCCTCCAGGCCTTGCTGCTGTCGCTGTTCGTCGCTGACGTTGGAGCCCAGCTGTTCTTCACCCACGTCTGAACCCAGCATCTTGACCCTCCAGAGAATTAAGAACTTGAGACCTTGGGATCTTTTGGCTTCGTGGAACATTCTAGTCAAGAGCCCGGTGGTTGCAGGTGGCTACTCTGAAGGGCACTCTTTTTTTTGTTATTTTAGTAAACTTATTTATATATATTGTATTTCATAGATGCTGTTTCCTCAGAGAACCCTGACTAATACAAGTAATTAGCTTTAATAATAATAATAGACCCTTACTTTTTAATATTCTTTCTCTACCCTCCATCTGAAAAACTTTAAAAGCATTTTCCATGTAAAACACTTCAATATAGTAAGATCTACCCAAAGATTTCTTCAATAAAGACTAAAATAAATATAAAAGTAAATATTAATAAATTGCAAAGATGAAACAAATATTAACATATATGCCTTGCAAACATTTGAATTAAGTATGTAGGAAAATATTTCATCCTCTCCTTTGGTTTCTTTTGGGAAGCATGAATTCGCTCTCTGTTACAGTTCAGTATTTCCTTGGGACTCTTAAATAATCAACAGTCAAATATTGTAATGTTGATGTCACTTGATCCATTACCATTGCTCAAGAATAAAGATGTATTACATTCAAAATTAAAACCCACACATTTTGAAAGGTGACTGTTCACAGAACATTCTAAATCTCAGACCACCATCCGGTGTCCTTACAGTGAATGTCCTCACCCTCCATAGTGAGTCTCCACCCTGTGTCCTTACCAACTGCTGTGAATGTCTCTATCCTGGGTCCTTACCCACTGTAGTGAGTAACTGGCTCAGGAATGAAAATGAATGAAAATGCGCAAATCCTGTTTCTCCCATTCTCAGATTTCTTAAATTTATTTTTTATTTTTTATTATTTATTATTTATTCAATTGTGCGTGTATGCATGTGTGTGTGTGTATGTATGTGTAGAACCACGGACGAATTCAGGAACCACTATGGACCGCCTCCACTTCCTCCTTGTTTACTCTGCCCCGGGATCCACAGGCTCTGCCCTACCAGGACCAGAAACGCAGACCGCCCCTGCTTCTGCCCGGCGTCTATATGTGGGGTCTAGGATCCGAACTCAGGACCTTCTGCCTGCAAGGCAGAGGCTTAATCCCTGAGCCACCTCTCCAGCCCCCCATTCTCAGATTTCTTAAGAACAAAGTAGGATAAATTGAAAAATCAGTAGTCACTACAACTGTGTTCAACTTTGTGCATATCTTAATTTTTCTTTGAAATTCCCTGTTGCCTCTAATGAAGCCCATATGTGTACTGAATTTGCCCAATTTGTAGAAATAATGGTATGCGTATGAAAGAGTATTGGTGGAATCTGAGCACTTTGAGCTTCAAAGCTAAGCAGCAGCTCTGTTTGTAACAGAGAAGAACTCTTAGTTTTGGTGTATAACCAAACACATCCAATTTATCTGGTTTATGAAATTCTTCAGGAGAGTAAGCCTAAGCTGTTCCATTCCCCAACCAAGTACAATATAATATTTCATCAGCTGGATAAAAATTAAAAATTTAAATCTAGAATTTCAACAGAAGTACATTTAATTTCCCATTGAAAATGTGGCTTTTATTTGGTTAAGAGAACAAGATCACATAATATGCTAGCATCTAATATTGTAGGTCTATCTATCTATCTCTCTATCTATCTATCTATCTCATGTATGTATGTGTACTACTGGCCAAATAATGCTAATTATCATATATTGATTACATTATTACAGAAGCATTCATGAAAACTAGGCTTCACTTAATAATACATTATGAACTTGATTATAAAATTAGAAATTTTCTGTAATGTGCTGACATCAATAGTACATGAAATCAAAACTTACTGTAAAGTATAGTAGCAAAGACAGTGTTATATTCATGAAAAAACAATAAATTGACTAATGGTATAAAACAAAGTACAGAAATAAATGCATATAAATCTAGACAAGTGATAATAATCAAGAAAGCAAACACACTTTAAAGGAGCCAAAATTTTGGAAGTGTTTATTCTTTTACAATTTTATATACAATGAATTTGCCACTTCCACCTTTTATTATTTTCCCAGTATATGCCTTCTTAACAGTAAGCTTCTCTCCTTTCATCCTTTGTATGTGAGGCCCACTGAGCGTCACCTGGGTTGCTTTTACTGATGTGCTTAAATAGGTGTAGCTATTGTGGGAACCAGTGCCACTCATGCACTCATTCACTCACTCACACACACAGCTGCTGGCTGTGAAGAAAGCAGGTTCCAGCTGTCCCAACCTCCGCCTCTACTCCCAGAGACTTGGCACAGGATGGGGAGATTGTCAGAAGCAGATCTCACTTTATTGGGGGGAGAAAATGAACTTTTATAGACAAAGAACACCAAGAAACAAAACAGGCATCCAATTGTGTCACAAGGTCAACACATCTTATAGGTGCTAATGGTCAAGTTCAATGCCACTCAGCACAGGGGGCAGGTAGATACCTGAAAGCCAATTAGGGCTCTCTGTGAAGCAATCAGGGTCACGCCCAAGACCCTTGCCCTCAGCGCCATCTTTAGTCCCATGTGCTGGGCTGTGTCCTGGGGCAAATCCTGGGTGGGCCCAACATCTCCCCCTTTTGTTTTTATATGAGATGGTCCAGGAGGCTACCTGCAACCGAGCAGACCAAATGGTCTTGAGTGACTGTGCCTGTCTTAGGCGTGAAAAAAACCTCCCGCCATGGTCTGACCCATCATGGGATCTTGTAGTCTCCAGGTATAATACTACAAGTCCTGTCTTAGGTTGATCCATGGCCGGGCTTCCACTTGCCTGTCTCTGGCTACCAGTACTCTGTATGAGGTTGGCTTTACCAACCTTGGGGGTTTGAGCCATATTTAAAGGCCTGTATCGCACATTGGACATGTACCGCACTTGACAAGTTAGCTAGACTGGAGAGATTTTTCCACTGGGCAGGAGTCATGCATATGGCAGAGAAGACAGGTTGGCATCAGCACCAGGCATGGCAGCAGGTGAGATTTCAGGGGCGTGGCATGGATGTTCAAGGGCCACAAAAGCCTGTAGCGTGGTCTCAAATGGAGTGCTGCTGAGAGATATGCTGAAAAAACACTTAAGCAATATAGTTATTAAAAGAACAATTTTTCTAGATGTTAGGTCAAACCCAGATTGACTCCATCCAGGCAAGGTATCAATCAGGCCTGTAAGGATCACAGTCAACATCTTCCGTGAGCACACTGTGGATAGTTTCGAAAAGAGAAAAGCAAAGAAAGCTGCCTCAAGGGCTTTTTGTCCCTTGGTTTGGCTTGTTAGTCTGGGGATGATTCTTTTGGGTCTCCTTCATGAGGATCCTCCTGTGGATAGAATTTAAGATTCTTTGCCAGAATCCAAATCGGGGAAGACTCTCCAATTGGGAAGACATATCCAAATCCTCTTCCCATAGTCATCAAGGGATCAGGTCCCCTCCAATGCCCAGTTAGGGGGTCCTTCCAAAGCACGTTAACAGAAGGTTTGGTGGAATAGGCTTTCCAGTGTCTTTGGGATCTCAATTTAAGTTGTCTTTTTTGAAAACTTAAAACGTTGATGGTAAATAATACCAACCCCAGCTGTTGGTGGGGGCTACTCCCCTTTTTTGTTTTTGTAATTGGGCCTTTAAATATTGGTGATATCGTTCAACAATGGCTTGTCCTCCAGATCGAATTTCGATCTACAGTCTCTTCTCCAATGAAGCCCTCTGTGGCACCTAGGGCATGGAGTTGTAGGGGGCTTAGCCCCTCCTACCTCCTTCAGCTTCCCTTCCTCACCCAGGGGACACTCCCTCCTGAAATGCCCCACCTGGCCACAACAAAAGCAAACTCCATTGTTTCCCCTCTCCTCTTGGCCCTGAAGGCTCGGTGTTGGCCAGTGCCTTTGTCTGTGTCTCCAGGGCCTCAGCGACTGTCTGACTCTGGTGTTTTTGAGTCCCCACATCCTGTGAAGCAATAATCCAGGTGCCCATGGATCTCTCCTTAAGACCTGCACACTATTTTATGGTCCCCATTCATTCCTTCCCATACCAGCAATTTAGCAAATTGTTCCCTTAGGGGGTCTGGGGGAAATTTACTATGGAGGCTTTTTTCCACCCAGTCAATGAACTCAGGGAGGGTCTCACCCAGTTTTTGCATAACGCCTGCTAGAGGTGTTTCAAAAGGACCTTCATCTAGCTTTTTCCATGCCACTAAACCTATCAAACGGACTTGGTCTTGGTATGGGGCTTCCATGGCCGCCTGCGGGACCCCAGTAGACAATTGATCTGACGTTCCAGCTAACATTCCTAATGTTATTGGCACCCTGGGCTGCACATTTTGATTGCACTCAGCTTGGACCCCACATTCTTTCTTAAATAGCACTGCCCACTTAATGAATGTGGGACTGGGGAGCACTGCTTTGGCCATATCCATCCAATCCTTAGTAGTACAGGGTTGGTGAGCTAGCTCTTGAAGGAGGGCCTCAACCCAAGGAGAATTTGGACCATCCTCTAGCATGGCCTGCTTTAATTCTTTTAAACCTTTTGCTTCCCAAGGATACCACACTGCAGGGCGATTGCCTCCTGGATTTAAGTTGATATGCCTCAGCATACGTGGGCTCCAGCCAGGGGGGGGGGTCTAGCCTGGCGGGGGACCAGTGTGCCCGAACGCAGATTCAGGATGGATTTTTGTTAAGGGGTATGGAGGTGGGTCTCTTTCTAATCCTTCTCCATCCCTTTCTCTCTTTAGTGGAGTTAAATCTGGATACAGGGAACCACTCCCTGTAGTCGGAGCACTCCTAACCTCTTCCCTTTGATAAAGGGAGCAGAACACTCTCTTGCGTGACTTTCCCACATCCTTTTCAGGCTCTCAGAGCAGGCGCTGCCCTTCCTCACCTTGGGCAAGCGCTGTTCATCAGGGCCCTCCCAAACGGGACGCTCCACTCTCTCACACATCAGCCTGCTTCTGCATGCTGGCCTACACGCTGGTCCGCTTCTGCGAATCTCTGCCCCTGCTCCCTGCTCCTCGCAGCAGTGCACATCTCCCCCACCATGTGGTTCCACATCCCCACATGTTGCCTCGCTGCAGCCAAGCACAGTCTCTCCATTGCAGCTGGTGGCAGCTTCTCCGGTACCGCGTGTCCCAGTTGCAGCCTACAATTTTGTGTAATGTTCTCAGTGCGCGCAAGTGATGCACAGTGATGGGTTATCATCCTCTAAACAGCAGGCATGCCCACCATCCCCATGGTTTCCTGCGCCCTGCCATGGTCCAGCAGAGTCCCTGCCCAGCCCCGGCTCAGTGTGCCCACAGCTTTGCCCGCCTAGCCCCTGCTCCTTGGTCTCAAGATGCTTCACATGCCCGCGCATAACAATTTCTCCGTTCCCATGAGCCCTGGGCTTGTGCGGTTCATCAGTGGAGCCCCCTGCAGGGCGCCTTGGATGGCTTGTTGGCCCCAAGCCCCCTGGAGCCATGCTGTACGTCCAGAGTGGCTTTTGCTCCTGGGGTGTGCCCGGAGTTGGTGGCCCAGGAGTTGCAGGGGGAGTTAGAAACCTCAGCTCTGGTGGCCCCTCCCCCAACTGCACCTTTTGCTCCGATGCAGGCTGAATTGGATTGGGAAGGAAAGCCATCTTGAGCACAGAAATTGTGGAATAAAATTCCACAGAAGGCGGTATATTATGATTTTTTTCTTGCTCTCTGGCTAGACCTTCTATTTTATTCCACATGTCCCATGAAAATATGTTGGCAGCCCGAGCCCACGGAGCCAACTCAAGAGTGGATTCCCACACTTTGGCAATGCCTGGATCAGAAATGTCAAACACACAACTCCTTAATATGGACTTGAGTG
The DNA here is from genome assembly GCA_023101885.1 of Typhlomys cinereus. NCBI lineage: Eukaryota > Metazoa > Chordata > Mammalia > Rodentia > Platacanthomyidae > Typhlomys > Typhlomys cinereus. Next base: position 3,041,796 of record JALPQD010000082.1, read on the forward strand.
CTGATGGCACTAGGTCCAGCCTTAACGTTGAATTCCCCATATTTCCCAAGTTTTCACTTACCCCGAAGCTTGCTTAGCTTCGTCTGATTTCAGAAGTGTCCCTTCATGGTCACCACTTGTTGCTTTTACTGATGTGCTTAAGTAGGTGTAGCTATAGTGGGAACCACTGCCCCCTCACGCACTCATTCACTCACTCAAACACACAGCTGCTGGCTGTGATGAAAGCAGGTTCCAGCCATCCCCACCTCCACCTCTACACCCAGAGACTCGGCATGAGACAGGGAGATTGTCAGAAGCAGATCTTACTTTATTGAGGGGAGAAAACGAACTTTTATAGACAAAGGACACCAAGAAACAAAACGGGCATCCAATTGTGTCACAGGTCAACACATCCTACAGGTGCCAATGGTCAAGTTCAATGCCGTTCAGCACAGGGGGCAGGTAGACACCTGAAAGCCAATTAGGGCTCTCTGTGAAGCAATCAGGGTCATGCCCAAGACCCTTGCCCTCAGTGCCATCTTTAGTCCCATGTGCTGGGCCATGCCCTGAGGCAAATCCTGGGAGGGCCCAACAGCTATAATTCAAAAGAGAAAAGGACCACTAAATGAAGGTCGGGGTGTTTCCTGAACACATTCTGGAGCATGAATGATTGGTTGGTAGATCATTGAGGAAAGTAGTTCACCTTCCCACATCTGGAAGCTTGAGAGAAGATTTGTATCTTTGGAGATCTTTCCACTTCCATAGTGAAATGTTGATATGCCCAATATGGCACATGTTTTGTGGAAGTAAACACAACTACATGAGTTTATGATTGCACTAGCCTGCCATGTCCAGAAGACACTGTCTGGTAGCATTCCTTTCTACCTACAAGCTCTTAAGTTTCTGTCATTTCCTCTTCTATGATGTTTGATGAGTCTTGGAAAAGGAGGCAGGGGAGGACATCTTCATGGCTGAGTAATACTTAGTCTCACTGCACTTTTAGCCAGTGGCAATTATCTGATTTAAACACCTTCCATTGAAAAAAGACACTTCTCATTTGGAAAAATGAGAGACGCTCTTATCTGTAGTAAATATTTAGATATTAGTTTGATGTCATGTCCTTATAGCTAAAACTTAATAATTTGTTCCCCACTGGGGCCAAAGGCTATTTTACCACAGATTTTTGGCCTAGTTTACAGTAACTATGTTTGGAAATAATAAGTGTCCTTGACTAACAAACCCAGAATTGGCATAGCTGAATCATATGGTACTTCAACATTTAATTTTTTGAGGAATGACCCCACTAATTTCCAAATAGCAGCATCAGTTCATACTTCTATGAACAGAGAGTAAGAGTTCCCTTTTTCCTCACATCTTTGCCAGAATTTGTGTTATTTGTGTTCTTGATTTTAACCATTCTAATCTCTGAATATAACATAGTTAGTCATTCTCATAAAGTATAGAGAATTTAAATGCTTTTGAAAGTACTTCTTAGACTTTTGAATTTCTGTTGTTGAAAAGTGTCTTTTTAGTTCCAAAGACATTTTCTAATTGAGTTGTTTGCTTTATTAATTTTTAATTTTTGAATTGTTTGTACATTCTGGTCTCTGAACCTTTGTCAGATGTAATGCTGCTGGTGTTTCTTCTTTCATTTTTAGGTTGCCTTTTGTAGAATAGAATCTGTTTTGTTTCATGAAGTCTTACCTGTTAATTTTTTTACCTTATTTTCTGTTTAAATTGCATTCTATTCAGAAAGATTTTACCTAGGCTTATTGCTTCAAATGTACTCTCTATTCTTTCTTCTACAATTTTCAGAGTTTCCAATACAACATTGGGGTCTTTGATTCATTTGGAAATGAATGGTCATTTCCAATGGTCAAGTTCTAGGGGGTTGGAGAGGTGGCTCAGGGGTTAAGCCTCTGCCTTGCAGGCAGAAGGTCCTGAGTTCGGATCCTAGACGCCATGTATAGACACCAGGCAGAAGCGGGGGCATCCTGCATTTCTGGTCTTAGAAGGGTGGAGCCTGTGAATCCTGGGGCAGAGTAAACAAGGAGGAGGTGGAGGCATCCATGGTGGTTCTCTAATTCGTCCGTGGTTCTACACACACATATATATATATACATATACTCACGTGCGCACATGCATACATGCACAATCGAATAAATAATAAATAATAATAAAAAATGGTCAAGTTCCATTCTTCTATATGTAAATGTATAATTTTACCAGCATAATTGATTTTGTTGTCTGTTATTTTTATATATAGGTATCAACTTGACAACTGAAGGTTAAAGCTCTAGGCACATTTGTAAAGAATTAGTAGGTGAGTTAAGCCTTGTGCAAGCCTGTAAGAGACTGCCTAATTATTGGGAAAGACCCAGTCAATGATGATTGAGACTGGTTCCTGAGATGTAGGGAGCTGGTTAAGGAAGGTCGCATTCTTGTATATACTTGGCCAGATATGTTGGTGAGGATTATCCCTCTTTCAGTGGTTCTGAGGATTTGGTGTGTCAAGTTTCCTGAATTTCTGGAATTGGTATGAGCTTTCCTGCCAAGCTGGACAAGGAACTATATCCAAGAATTCTAAGCCAAAATAAAACCTCTTGATCCTTTAATCCATTTTGTCATGAATTTATCAACAACAATGTATATCATTAACAATGTAAAGTAACTGCTTTACTGTCTTTTTTTCTTGATTTGTTTAATGATATATTTATCACTCAATAGTATGTCATTTAGTCTCCCTAAGTTGGTGTGCATTTTATAGTTTCTCTTGCTGTAGCTATCTAGCCTTATTCTGTGATTGTCAGATAGTATATATAATGTACTTTCAGTTTCCCTGTAAATTTACAGACTTGTTTTGTATGCTAATATGAATTTTGGAGAACATTACATGGGATGCTGAGAAGAATATTTACTCCTTAATATTTGGATAGAATGTTCTCTAGATGTCTTTAAGGTCCATGTAATTAATGGTTTCATTTAACACTAATGTGTTTCTGTTTAATTTTCGACCAGTAGTAAAGTGGGTAGATGCAAGAACAACATGCAAAACACTGAAGCCTTACTAGGTACAAAGGATGAACATATAAGAAGGAAACAATACTAATCACTATGGAAGAAAAAAGAAAGATAGAGAGAGACATAGAGAAAAGAAGAAGGAGGACAAAGAGGAGGACGAGTTGGAGCAGGAGGAAGAACTAAACCAAGAAAATAAAACCAGAAAGTGAAAACTGTAAAGCACTGAGGAAATATTAAAGAGGAAACTTTGTGAAAGCTCTTTAATGGACATGGATCAGGGCAATTAATATTATGAAAATGGCCACTCTACCAAAGAACACAATCCCAATCAAAATTCTAATGAAATTTTTCACATATATTATAAGATAATCTTAAAATTCAGATGGGAACACAAAACACTCAAGATATACAAAACTATCTTGAGCAATAAAAACTATCTTGAGCAATAAATAATGCCACACCTGATTTCAAGCTATACTGCAGAGTTAGGAAAATCAAATCAGCATGCTACTGGCACAAAAAGAAACACATCAATCAATGCATTAGAATGGAGTACCTGTTATAATTTTATATGTCTACAACCACATGATTTTTATAAAGGTTCCCAAAAGGTACGATGGGCAAAAAAGACAATTAGATAACCTTATACTTACTACATTGTCTGAAGTCTACAATAGTTTGATAATGGAAACTCATGTTCCTTGTGAGTGGGAATGCAAAGTGATACAACTACTTTGGGGAGTTTAGTAGTTCCTTGAAAATTAGGCAAATCTTAGCCAATCATACTTTTTCGGTTTTACAATTATTACTTGAAAAAATATTGTCCACACAAAAGCCTAAATGGACATACTTATATTAAATTCAAAAATAGCTTCACAAATTTAGAATCTCCCAAGACATTGCAGTAGGCGTATGTTCATAATGATTGACAACTCAACAAGATCTATTTTGCTGAAGAAACAAGCCTCTGAGCATTATGTAGATTGGTTGGACTAGTATAAAATCTACCCTAAGCATTACCAAGAATATCCCTTGGCCTGGAGTTCAGATTGCAGAAGGACAAGAAATATAGCTGATTATCATCATTCATTTCTCTGTACTTCCTGACTCCAGATGTGATTTGAGTAACTACCTCAAATTCCTGCTTCCAAGTCTTTTTCACCGTGGCATACCCTTTAAGTGATATCTAATATAAATATTTCATTTACTAAGTTGTCTCTTCCAGATCTTTTTGTCACAGTAATAGGTAATGATATAGTAAGCAAAAATGAAGCAGATAAAACAGAAAATAGATATTGAAAAGTGGGGATAATTCCGTTATTCTTAGGCCTTTGAAACTGATTTTCCACAGGAACATGAAAGAGTTTGGGCTTAATTGGCCACTTTGGTGGGCATTTGGAAGATTAGCATAATGTGCTCATTAAGTTTCAGAGGGGATCAAGGATTCCATGAGAATTCGGGATGCAGACGATTTGTCTGGTATTGTGGTAAAGAATCTTGCTGCGTTCTGTCCTTACCTTGGGAACTTCAGTGATACTGAGTTCAAAAGAAATGGTCTAACAATTTTTGGTAGAATTTATAAGCATCCAGGTTGTGCCACGGTTGCTGTTTACTCTTTTTTTCTAGGCCTAGAGTGAGGCAAATTAAGTGAAAACTGTGGTGTTAGAATTATAAAGGAGGTAGACTAAAGACAGGACTGGAACTGAGAAAATAATTGTAATTTCTACTTTAGCACCATTGAAGAGAAACTTCCTGGATTATACTGGGGCAATAGAAAGGTCCCCACATTCATCATTGCCTAGCTAAATGCTCATTTTGTAAACAATCTATTTTTTATGAGAGAGAACCTAAACTTAGAATACCACTGAAGACATTATTTTCCAAAAACAAGCACTAAGGTCAACCTGGGAAGCACAAAGAGACCGATGTAACTGCAGCACAAAGGGCCAAGGGTGTCAGGTTACCTCTCTACCTGGTAGCAGAACCTAAAAGCATCCATGCTATGCTTTAATAGGTTTGACAGAAACAAGAGTGAAGGGGCTCACAGAGGCTTATTTTAAGATTTCAGAAGGCTGGGGAGAGCAAGATACATGAGACAAAAATCAGATTCCTTGCAATGAGTCCATGAGAGGCCATTGTCCAAAACCACAAATGTTTCAATGGACATCCTAGAATGCTAGGGATTCTAAGACAGTGTTTCTGTTCAATCTTTCCTTTCTTTGGAACCCTTACTCCTTTTTGGAACGGGAATACTTTGTACATTGTATATTAGAAATGCATAACTATCTTTGGATTTTGAAACAACTTTTCTGTCGGGACACTCTAGAGGAACAGAACCAATAGAATGGATTTACATATTAAGGAATGTATAAGATTAACTCACAAAATAAAATCAGAATAGTCTGACAGTAACTGCCTGGAGTTGCTCAGTTCTTGAACTGAATACCTCAGATGAGAGAATCACTGGAAAGTCTCAAACTTCAATCATGGTGGAAGGCCAAAGGCTGAACTACATTGTTGGTGATGAACAGAAGCTAGGCTGAGGATGTTGGACCCTGATGTCAGTGATGGACAGTTGCAAGCCTTAAGGGGTTGGGTTTGGACAGTATCAAAAACAGAAGCAGTGACAGGAGGAAAAGCAGAAAAAGGCAGCAATGGACCAATAGTGAACTCAACACAGCAAGTGGACAAGTCCCTCCTCTTTGCACTTCCTTTAAAATGGTCCACTACAGAAAAGCACCACCCATTACGGGCAGGATATCCCACATCAATTAAACCATAATTTGTAGTGTTGTCTAAAGGCTTGCTGCCCTATTAATTATCTATAGTTGTGTCCTAAACACAGCCTGAAACTGCCAAGTTGACACCTTTTTGGAACTATAAAAGACTATAGGAACATTTTAAATTGAACAGAAGGAATTCTGCAATTATGAATTTTCATGAAGCTATGGAGATAAGAATTGGAAGACTAAGCTCAAAAGTGATATTTGGATGTCAAGTTGACAGGAGGGGGCTTTTAAAAAATTTTATTTTACTATCTTTACAAACATTGTGGATAGTTGTCCCTGCCCCTTCTCCTCCTCCCTCTATATTTTCCTATCTCCTCTCCCTTGATAATTTCTCCCACTTTCTCTCACCCTCCTGTCTATCTGCTTCTCTGGGCCCCAGCGTTCTCTTTGGATTGTCTGCTGTAGTAGGGGCTTAGGCCTCTGTGGCAGACCAAGTGGACTTTGTTAGGGTAAAAAGGCATATGCCTTCACCTGTTTGGTCCTAGTCCCCAAGATTACCATTGCATGTAATTGCTTTTCCAGAGATCCTTTTCCAGAGTCTATGAGGGACTGTTGATATGCTAGCCAATGTGCAGGTCTGGTGAATATAAATATCATTGCAGTGGGTTCCTGGGGTTCAGGAACCCCATTTAGTGGAAATTCTTGGCCAGTTGTGGACCTCCCCATTCGCCCCCAATTCTGCAACATTCCCTGAACGTTAGGATGGGAAGAGAGTTGGTTGGCTTTCACTGCTTTACCTTCTAGGAATTTTATAGTCTCTGGTCTAACAGTGAGGTTTTTGGTCCATTTGATGTTGATTTCCATTCAAGGAGACAAATAAGGCTCCAGATTCATTTTTCCACATGTACATACATCCAATATTTCCAGTACCATTTGTTGAAGATGATGTCATCTTTCCAATGGGTTTTTTGCACCATTGTTGACAGTGGGTGAGTGCACTCATATTGGAGTCTACAATTCTAATCCATTGGTCTACATCCTTTTTAGGTAGCCGGTACCATGCTATTTCTATTACTATGCCATCATAGAAAAATGTAAAAATGGTATGGTGATACCTGCCACAGAATTTTTATTACTCAGGATCATTTTTGCTATCCTGGGTCTTTTATTTTTTCATGTGAAATTTGAGATTGTTTTACTAATTTTTTTAAAAGTATTGGGTTGGAATTGTGATCAGTATTGAATGGAATCTATATAATACTTTTGGGAGCATGGTCTTTTTGACAATGTTGGTTCTGCAAACCAGGGGAAGTCTTTTCATCTTCTGGTGTCTTTTGTAATACCCCTCCTTTCTTTAGGGCTTTAAAATTTTCATTGTATGTAGGCGAGCACAGAGCCCAGGCCTGGATGGCAGCAGTGGCCAGGTGTGAGCAATAGACTCCCTGTTATAAGCCAGTGAAGCACTTTTCCTTGTGACTTGCCCACACCTCAGCCAGATGCGCCAGGCGCCTGGGCAAACCCCCTGCCTCTTGGTGTCTTAATTACCCCATAGAATGGCAGCCAGACCTTGTGGTCTGATTGGTCCCCGAAGAGCTTCTGCATGCACGTCCCTCTTTCTGTTGGTACATGTGCTCCCCTGAGGACCTGCCAGCAGCTGGATTGGCCAGCTCCCCATATATGAGTTTCTGTTCCTGCACAATAAAGAGACATGATCTTTCTCTCTCATGATGTCTCCGGTGCCTGTTGTTTCGTCTGTATCATCCTTCCTATCATTCCTGGTGCTTCTCTCCACAGCTCCTCCAGTAGCTGCTGCAATGTGGACACTTCAAAAATTGTGGATGGTTGTCCCTGCCCCTTCAAAAATTGTATAGATTTTTCACATTCCTGATTAGGTTTATGCCAAAGTATCTCATTTTTTTTAGGAACAATGGAAAACAGTATTTGCTTTTAGGTCTTTCTTGCTTTGTAATAGGAAAGCCACTGATTCCTGAATGTTAATTTTGTATCCTGCCTTGCTGCTGAGCTTGTTTATCGGTTCCAGGAGTTTCGTGGCAGAATCTTTAGGGTCTTTGAAGGAAAGAATCATGTCATCTGCAAATAGGGATAGCCTCATTTCTTCTTTTACAATTTGTATCCATTTTTTCCCTCTCTCTTATCTTACTGCCCTAACTAAGACTTCCATTGTAATGTTGTATAGAAGAGGTGAGACTGTACAGCCTTGAATAGGTCCTGATCAGAGTGTGAACCCTTACAGTTTTCCACCATGTAGGATGATTTGTGTGCAGTTTGTTGTATTATGACCTTAATTTTGATGATAAATGCTCCTTCTCAACCCTGTTTTTCTCTAGAGTCCTTATCATATCAAGGGGTATTGGCTTTTGTAAAAAGCTTGTTCAGCATTAAGTGAATCAGCATCTTTCGTTTACATGGTGAATTATATTTATAAATTTATGTATATTGAACCAAACTTATGTTTCTGGAATAAACCTATTCTGGTGAGAGTGGATGATTTTTAATTTTTTTTAAATTTAGTTTGCTGGAATTTTTTTGAGAATCTACATCTGTGTTCATCAATGAAATAAGCCTACAGTTTTCTTTCTTGTTGTTTATTTATTTTGGCATCAATGTGATGTTGGCTAATACTGTTCCTTCTTTATCTGTTATTTGGAATAATTTAAGGAGTATTGATGTTAATAGTTCTTTTAATATCTAGTAAAATTCTGTGCTAAAATAAATCTAGTCCTGGATTTTTTTCTTTGTTAGGAGTTTCATTAATTACTGCTTCCACTTCATTGCTCATTATAGGACTATTTAAATGAGACAATTTCACATGGTTAACTCGTGTGTTGCATGTGTATAAAAATCCATCCATTTCTTTGTGATTGTAAAACTTCATAGTATATAAATTTTTAAAAATATGACCTTAAGATTTTCTAAGTTTATTTGCCATCTGTTGTGATAGCTCCATTTTCATCTCTAATCTTATTAATTTGGGTTTTCTCTCTTTTGGTTTTGGTTAATTTGGCTAAGCGTTTGTTAAATTTGTTTAAGTTTTTCAAAGAACCAGCTTTTTGTTTGATTGACTCTTTAAAAAAATTTTTAAAGTATTATGAGAAACAATTATATTTACCATAGTGCTGAAAAAAATGAAATACCATGACACAAATCTAACCAAGGAACTGAGAGACTTGTAAAATGAAAACTTTAAAACCCTAAAGAAAGAAAATTCAAGGGCTGGAGAGGTGGCTCAGGGGTTAAGGCTCTGCCTTGCAGGCGGAAGGTCCTGAGTTGGGGTCCTAGACCCCACGTATAGACGCCAGGCGGAAGCGAGGGCGGCCTGAGTTTCTGGTCCTGCTAGGGCGGAGCCTGTGAATCCCGGGGCAGAGTAAACAAGGAGGAGGTGGAGGTGTCCATGGTGGTTCCCGAATTCGTCCGTGGTTCTACACACACACACACACACACACACACACACACACACACACACACACACACACACATATACACATACACAATTGAATAAAAAAAAAAAGAAAATTCAGAAGACACCAAAAGGTGGAAAGACCTCCCATGCTCCTGAATTGGCATAATTAACATCATAAAAATGTTCATCCTACCTAGAGCAATATAATGATTCAGTGTTATACCAACCAAAATTCCAAGGTAATGCCCCACAGACATTGAAAGAGCAGTCTCAAAATTCATATGGAAGTACAAAAGGCCCACGATAGCTAAAGTAATCCTGAGTAATAAAAACTATGCTTGGGGAATCACCATACCCGACCTTAATCTATACTGCAAACCCATAGTAATAAAGATAGCATGATACTGGCTCCAAAGCAGACACATAGAAAAGTTGAGAAGGATCAAAGACCCAGAAATAAGCCCCTGCAAACACAGTAATCTGATTTTTTTACTTAGGGGCTCAGAAAACTCAATGGCAAAAGAAGAGTATCTTCAATGAATTGTGCTGGCAAAATTGGGTATCACATGCAGAAGATCGAAACTGGATCCTTAATTGTCACTATGCATGGAAAGCAAGTCCAAATGGATCAAAGATCTTTACATTAGATCAGAGACTATAAAAATCTGAGAAGAGAGAGTAGGTAATTCCTTCGAACTGATTGATTTAGGCCAAAACTTTCTAAACAGAACCCTAATAGCTCAGAATATAGAACCAACTCTCAACAAATGGTATCTCATGAATTAAAGGGTTTTTGTTCAGTTAAAGATATGGTCAACCAAACAAAAAGACAACCTGCAGAATAGAAGAAACTACATAGCATAAGAAAGCACTGGTTTTTGAACATTGACTTTGGATCCTGCTACTCTGCTGAGCTCATGAATTAGTTCCAGGAGTTACCTGGTGGAGTTTTTGAGGTCTCTCAGATAAAGGAACATTTCATCTGCAAATAGGGATAATTTGACTTCTTCTTTTCCTATATGCATCCCTTTTATTTCTTTGTCTTGTCTAATAGTTCTTGCTAAGATTTCCAGTACAATACTAAATAGAAATGGATACCTTGTCTGGTTCCTGGTCAAAGAGGGAATGCTTCAGATTTTTCACCATTTAGAATGATCACTGCTATAAGCTCTTGTATGTAGTCTTTATTATATAGATACATGTTCCCTCCATTCCAGTTGTGTCAAGGACTTTGATCATAAAAGGATGTTGGATCTTGTCAAAAGCATTGTCTGCATCTGTGGAGTGAATTATGTGATTTTCCCCTGGATTTGTTTATGTGATAGATTACATTTATTGATTTGTATATGTTGAACCAACCTGTGTGCGTGGAATACATCATACTTGATTACAGTGAATGATACTTTATGTTTTTAATCCAGTTTGCTAAAATTTTGTTGAGGATCTTTGTGTCTGTTTTCATCAAAGAGATTGCCTATAGTTTTGTTTTTTTTCTTGTATTTTATTTGATTTTGAGATTAGTGTAATATAAACTTTGTAGAAAGAACTTGGGAGTCTCCCTTCCTTTGTTATTTCATGAAATAGTTTAAGGAGTAATGGTGTTGTTTGTTTTTCAAATGTTTGGTAGAATTGTACATTGAATCCATCTGGTCCTGGAATTTTTTGGTGGGGAGATTTGTAATGATTCTTTAAATTCATCACTTAATATACGACCATTTAAATAATTTAATTCATCCTGATTCAGTTTTTGTAAGTTGTGCAATTCATCCATTTCTTTCTGATTGTCAAACTTTGTAAAGTATAAATTTTTGAAGTATGATCTTATAATTCTCTGAATTTTCTTGGTGTTAGTTGTAACGACTCCATTTTCATACTAATTTTATTAATTTGGGTTCTCACTCTTTTGGCTTAGGTTAATTTGGCTAAGAGTTTGTCAATCTTGTTGATTTTTTCAAAGAACCAGCTCTTTGTTTGGCTGATTCATTGTATCATTTTCCTTACTTCAATTTAAGATATTTCTCCCTGATTTTACTAATTTCTGCTCATCTACTGCTTTTGGGGTTGGATTGTTTTTTGTGGCTTTTAAGTTTTAAGTTGCATTGTTAGGTTGTTTACTTGTTCTGTTTCTGTTTTTGTTTTGTTTTTAGTTTTTATAGGCATTGAGTACTATGAACTTTCCCCTTAGGACTGACTTCATTGTATCCCAAAGATTTTGATATGTTGTTTATTCATTATCGTTTATTTCCAGGAATTTTTGAATTTCCCTTTTGAATTCTGCCTAAAACCCATTCCTCGTTCAGTATCATGGTATTTAATTTCCAAGAATTTGTGTATTTTCTGACATTTACTTTTGCTTTATTCCATGATGGTCAGATAGTGTACAAGATATTCTCTCAAATTTCATGTATATGTGGGGGTTTGCTTTTGCCTCAATATGTCTATTTTGAAGAAGGGTCCATGGACTGCTGAAGTGTGTTCCTTATTGTTGAGATGGAAAGTTGAATAGAGGCTGGTCAGATCCATTTCAGTTATGGTTTGATTAAGCTCCATTATATCTCTGTTCAGTTTTTGGCTTGTTGACCTACCCAATGGAGAGAGTGGGGTGTTGAAATTCCTGCTATTTTATATTTGAGTTGATTTGTCATTTTAAATGTAATGTATGTTCATTGAATGCAGTTGCATCTACATTGGCTGTGGACATGTTCAGTATTATGAAGTCTTCCTGGTGAATTGTTCCTTTGACTATTATGTAGTATCCTTTTATGTATCCACTATGGGCTGGGTTTTCTTTTGGTTTGAAGTCTATTTTGTCAGATATAAGATTTGTTACTTCTGCTCCTTTCCTTTTTCTATTAGCTTGCAGTACTTCTGACCAGCCTTTTGCTCTGAGAAAGTTCCTATCTTTCATGGTGAAATATATTTCCTGAAGGTAGTGTATTGCTGGGTTGTCATATCTGATCCATGTTTGTAGTCCTTGTCTTTTGATTGGAGAGTTAATTCCATTAATATTCAGGATTATAATTGAGAAATGTTTGTCAGTTCCTGTCATTTTCTGTATTTTGTTTTCTTATGTATTAGTCAGGGTTCTCTGAAGAACAGAATCTCAAGAACGTAACACACATAAATAAGTTTATTAAATTAACTTACAATAAAAAATAGTGTCCTTCAAAGTAGCTGCCCATAGCTGTTTTGCTCTTGACCTGAATGTCCCACAAAGCCAAAAAAATCCCAAGAAGATCTCAAGACTTTACTTCAGTAGAAGGTCAAAGATGCAGGGTTCCAACATTGGTCAAGAAGAGTGGACTCCTGGGGCTGGAGAGGTAGCTCAGGGGTTAAGCCTCTGCCTTGCAGGTGGAAGGTCCTGAGTTCGGATCCCAGATCCCATGTATAGACACCAGGCAGAAGCAGGGGCGGCCTGCATTTCTGGTCCTGGTAAGGCGGAGCCTGTGAATCTCGGGACAGAGTAAAAATAAGGAGGAGGTGGAGGCGGTCCATGGTGGTTCCCGAATTCATCCATGGTTCTACACATACACACACACACACACACACACACACACACACACACACACACACACACGCACACATGTATACACGCACAATTGAATAAATAATAAATAATAAAAATTTAAAAAAAAAAGAATAGTGGACTCCAATGTCAATGAAGAACAGCTCGGGCTCTGATGTCAGTTATGAACAGCAAACAGCAACAAGGCCTGGAGACCAGGCTCTAAAGGCCACAAGAACAGGAGCAAGGTGAAAAGGGTGGATCCTTGCTTCAGCCAATGATGGAGGCAGCAGGAGCAGCAACAACAAAGAAGGTGACAATGCTCTAAAAAGTGGACTCCATAGTAAGTGGACACAAGATAAGGGAAGAGCAAGTCCCTCCTTTTTGTACTTCCTTTTATCTAGTCACAACTGGAAAGTAATACCCACTCTGGGCTGGGTTTTCCACAGCAATTAAGTACCTGCAGACTTGTTCAGGGGCTTTCTCCAACCATCAACTTTCTATAGCTGCGCCCCAAACAGTCTGTATCTGTCAAGTTGACATTAAAATGTAATTATAACATTCCACCCCTTGTAAACTTGACACAAACACATAACTTTTATACTAGAAACTTCCAACTCTTATCCCCATAGATATATTCATAAAGTATACTCAATTCAATCTGAAAAGTCCTCAAATTTCGACATTATAAAAAATGTGAAATCTCAAGCATAAAAGCCTATCAATATCAGTACAAGCTAAATAATTTAGCATAGAGTAAATAGTAAAATAGAAACATTCACAATAAGGAAATATCAATTCAAAATTAAAAGAGCAACATATATATTTATCATGTTCTACAGTTCACTCTCACTAATATTCAGGACAAGTCAAAGAAATTTTAGACAGTTCCATTTATACTTTATAGAATAGGACAGAAGTACTTTGGGCAGTTAGAAGCCATGTCTGTGTAACTGGTCATGCGGTCTTAGTTGGTATTTACCTTCCTCCACTACTCACTCCGTATTTTCTGTACCCTCAGCAAGTACTTTAGCAGGTTTTGGTTCTTTCCCTGGGGGGTCAGTCATATTTTTATACCTCAGTTAGGGCAGGCACCATAGGTTTTCCTGGGTAAGGGATCCTGGACCAAATCGGCTGGGAGCTGAAGGCAGTTGGTGATGAGTCTAGAAGTCCAATTCAGGGTATCATTGAGCACAGCGACAAAGGAGAAATTGCCTTCCCTAACCAGCAGGACCACTAAGGGGCCGTGGCCTTCACAGGCTCTCCACTGGAGGTCTCTATGGCACGCATTTCTGTCCTGTCATTTTTGGAGTTCATTGTTTTTGTTTGTTTGTTTTGTGTGTGTGTGTGTGTGTGTGTGTGTGTGTGTGTTGGTAGTTTCCTGTCTGGTTATTTTATCTATATTATTTTCCCCTTTTATCCTCTTGAGTATAATGATCATTTCTACTGTCTTGAGAATTTTTTTCTAATTTTTTTTTGCAGTATTGAATTGGTAGATAAGAACTTTATTTTTGTTAGGAAATATTTTTCTTTCTCCTTTAAGCATGACTGATAGTTTAGCTGGATATAGCAGCCTGGACTGGCATTAGTCATCTTTCATGACTTGAAGAATTCCTTTTTAAGCACTTCTGGCTTTTACTGATTCCATGGAGAAGCCAGCTGTTATCTAATAGGGGTGCCTTTAAATGTGACTTGTTTTTTCTCTCTTGTAGCTCTCAGCACAATCTCTTTTTCTTGTATCTGAGATGTTGTTACTATTATTTGCCTTGTTGTATTCCTGTTTTGGTCATATTTGGATGACATGCATCTTGTACTTGGATGTGGTGCTCTTTCCTTAGGTGTGAAAAGTTTTCATTTATGATTGAATGAAAGATCCAAAGTAGGATGTTTTTCTTTTCTTTGGTTTTAGAATTCCATAAATGAATAGGAGTAACTTTTTCACGGTATCCCATAGTTATTGAATATTCCTTTCATATTTTTTAGATTACCTTCATTGAATTATCCTGTTCTTTAGCTCATCTTCAAAATTTGATGTCTGTCTTTTGCTTGATCTATTCTGTGTGTGATACTCTTTGTTGGATTTTCAATTTCAGTTAGTTTTTCTTTGAATTCCTATTGAATTTTAATTTAGCATTTTTTCCATCTGTTTTAAACTTGTCTTCTCCATTTGTTATTTTATCTCAGATAGATAATTTCTTTTCTGAGATCTTCGTGTTCCTTTTGTTGTTCTTCACACTTTTTTGGCAAATCTTCACAATGATTGTTGATGATGTCAATAACATGTCCTTGGAAGACATTATCCTTAGTATTGCTTTCCTTAATGATATCCAAGAGGCTGTTCTTATTAGAATCTTTGGTATGATTGTGGATGATTTTTGTAGGACACATGTTTTCCTGGTAGTTAGTGGCATTTTTTAAAAATTTTTTTTATTATTATTTACTCAACTGCATGCAT
Source organism: Typhlomys cinereus (assembly GCA_023101885.1). Taxonomy (NCBI): domain Eukaryota; kingdom Metazoa; phylum Chordata; class Mammalia; order Rodentia; family Platacanthomyidae; genus Typhlomys; species Typhlomys cinereus. The sequence continues at coordinate 3,056,906 of JALPQD010000082.1, forward strand.
ATGTATGTGCGCGCGCGAGTGTGTGTGTGTGTGTGTGTGTGTGTGTGTGTGTGTGTGTGTGTGTGTAGAACCACGGAAGAATTCGCGAACCACCATGGACGCCTCCACCTCCTTCTGCCCCGGGATTCACAGGCTCCGCCCTACCAGGACCAGAAGCGTAGGCCGCCCCCGCTTCCGCCTGGCGTCTATACGTGGGTTCTAGGATCCGAACTCAGGACCTTCCGCCTGCAAGGCGGAGGCTTAACCCCTGAGCCGTTAGTGGCATTTTTATTCAAGTTGTTTCTGCTTTATTTCATAGTTGTTTTTGCTCTCCTGAGTCAGATGATGCCATAGTTTAAAATGTGTCCCCATTTTAAATAGTCTCATGTGTTTGGAAAGGTCATGACATCTTGAGAGGTGAAGCCTTGCTGGAGGAAGGCAGTCACAAGGGGTGGGCCTTGAAGTGGATTAGTACCATCCTACCTCTAAGAGCATACTACTCTAAGAGACTGCCTTTGTAGCAAGCAGTCTTGCACCTCTCAGCTTCTAAGATACCTGTAGTGATGTAGCCTCCTCCAGCTTTGGCCAGCCAGCCATGTCACCTCTGTCATGAGAAACTGTATCGCCCCTTTAGAACCATAAGCTGAATAAATCTCCCTTTCTCCCTTAAGTTGTTTGACTTTGAAAGCTCTCTCACAGCAATAGTTAAGAGTAAACATTACAAAAGAGATTGTCCCACTTTGGTTGTTGGGAAAGCTTTTCTACATTCAGATGGGATCTACTAGATTTGTGGAGCCTCTGAGTTCATATACCTCTTACCTGACATGGGGTTCCCTTCCTGGGCTCTGAGTCAGGCCATTGGGGCCTGCGGTGGCTTTGTAAGCTCAGTGCCTGTCTTACCTGGTGCCAGGGTCCTTTTCTAGGGGTGGAATTTTAATGTCCATATTGACTACTAACTTGACAGGTATTTGATATACATAGGAAAGAAATCTATGGACATGTCTGTAAAACATTTTCTAGAATGGATTAATTCAAATTAAATATCCACCTGGAATATGGCCATCACCATTCCTTTGGCTGGAGTCCCAGAGTACATAAAACAGAGAAACAAAGCTAGCCATCATCATCCATTTCACTGTTTCCTGACCATAGATACAGTCTGAATGGACACCGTGAGATGCTGCATTTATGTATTTCCCAGCCATGACAAACTATGCCTTTGAACTATGATCTAAGCCAAGCACTTATTTCCCTTAGTTATTTTTGTCATGAATTTTTCACAGCAATGAAGAAAGAAACTGATACAATAGGTAAGTGGACACACTATGGTACAGGCATTTAATAGCATGAAATTCAATACAGGCTATCTAGCTATTGAAATACATGGAGATTATTTAAACCTGCATTATTAAATAAAAGAAATCAGGGGCTGGAGAGGTGGCTCAGGGGTTAAGCCTCTGCCTTGGAGGAGGAAGGTGTTGAGTTCGGATCCTAGACCCCAAGTATATATGACGGGTGGAAGCGGGGGCGGCCTGTGTTTCTGGTCTTGGTAGGGCAGAGCCTGTGAATCCCAGGGCAGAGTAAACAAGGAGGAGGTGGAGGCGGTCCAAGGTGGTTCCCAAATTCGCCCGTGGTTCTACACATGCACACATACATATACACACCCATGCACAATTGAATAAATTTAAATGAATAAATAAATAAATAAATTAATTAATTAATATAAATAAATAAATAAATGAATAAAGAAATAAAAGAAATCAACCTTCAGGCCCATACATTGTGCAGGGTTTTTTTAGTGCTATGAAATTTCAGTATGATTGTAATATGGACATAAAAGAATCATATGTCAAGGATTAGAGGGAAAGCAAAATACTAGCATCATAAAGAATCATTTCTCTCTTTGTCAGCTGTTTTATGATCTGCCTAGTCACTATTCTTTCTGTATATAAGATGAAGAGGTAATATATTTATTTTATTTTTTACTATTTATAGAAATAATGATGCTACATTTGGAAAATACTAGTCCTAACTGACTTTAAAATTTTATAGGGCGGCAATTGTTTTTTTTACTTTTAAGAATATTTTATCAGAAAAATAGATTGTTTTTTGTTTATGTATGCAAGATGCATGGTTATCCTGACTCACATTTGCATTTAACATGGAGCCAAAGGCTGCTTGTGAAATCCAAGTCTTTAGGGTAAGATCAGATTACTTCAGATTGACTAGAGGAACACTTATAATGTCAATTTGGGTAAATGATGTATTAACATCAGAATAACATGATGGGGTGGTTGCTAAAGAAAGTTCTGTTACAACAAATAAAGGAAATTTCTTGCTAATTGTAAGATTTTTGAGGAAGAGCAGAGGTTCCATGTTATGAAACTTAGACTACATGTTAAGAGTCACAAAGGCTTGGGCTGGCTAATCAGGAAAACATTAGATATGAAAATAAAGTGACCATTCAAGGTTATTCTCAGATCAGCAGTAGGGGACTTAACTAAGATATGAACACTGTAACAGTCACAGGAACTCAACTTCTTGTCTTGGAGGAAGTGACTTCAGTGGGTGGGTCATGATCACTTAAGGAGAGCAGCACCTGGAAGGATATGGAAAGTCCACATTCTAGTGGGTAGAGTCTGACAAATCACTGTATTACACAGTAAGGGATAACTTAGAGCAGATTGATTTCAACGAGTGCAGTGATTAAATCCAAGCTAAAATAAACTCCAACTCTGCTTCATCCTGAAGTGTCCTGGAATACTCTTCTATAGTGAAGTCAAGAAACCCTACATCATCTTGGGAGAAACACAGTGTCTTCTCTGTCAAAGCCTGTGATAACAAACTTTATCTTAGACATTCACATATACAAACCTATCAAGCTTAGCGTTGCATTTCTCCTTTTTTTAAAATTTCTTATCCCTCTACCTCTTTCTGCCTTTGTTAGAAATGCCAAAGTCCACATAGTAAAACCTTAACTCAACTCATCTCCTCAACCTCCTAAAATAGTTACAATCTCCATTCCCCTATTCCTTTCTCTCTCTCTCTCTGTCTCTCTCTGCTCTCTCTCTCTCTCTCTCTCTCTCTCTCTCTCTCTCTCTCTCTCTCTCTTTTTCGTCTTTCACCGTGTAGTTAAACCCCAGTCAACCAGGAGCAAGTAAAATTCCCCCTGAACTGCAGATAAAAGATAAGGACCATTTTTCTCCCTGTGCTTTGCATTCTCCCCTGCAATCTCTTGCGCAACAGTAAAGTTGTCTTCTAAAACACCTTAATTTTTGAGTAATGTTTTCTTTTTGCCCATTTATTTTTCATTTTTTAATGTTCTTTTTTATTATAATGGTTAAAGAATTCATTGTCAAAATCATTGTATCTTGAAAATGTAACTGTAAATCAACACGTAAACACGAGCTTGATGGCCCTCCTTCCCTTACAAGAGCCTCTCCCCTCATGTCTGATCACTTTTCTTTCTTAGAAAGAAATAATTGTTTGAATTTTTATTATTTTATAGATTAATAATGAATATAGCAAATATATAATATTTTCACAAATTATTCCCAACCCCATCCTCTCCCTTTTGTCATTACAATTCTTTTTCTCTGATGGCCTCCCTCCTCGTTTCATGTCTTTTTGCATGTGTGGTCCACTGAGTTTCATCAGAGCTGCTTTAATGACATATGACTAGTACTTGATTGAGCCTGAATTATATATATATATGTATATGTATATATACACACACACGCATAGATATATACATATATATATTTGAGAAAAGAAGCTTTCTTCTTTGCCCCTCCCCATCATTAATTCTCAAAATTCTCTCAGGGAGGTGTGGGACTCTTGAGATCTTTCCCCTTTGTGATGAAAAGTAAATAGGACAAATCCCATGCAGATCTTATGGAAATATGCATAGCGGTACTTAATTCATGGATACAACAGTCCTGCTATGTCCAGCTGATGTATGGCCACATCCTCTGTTCCCTTTTAGGCTCTTACATTCTTACTGTTCCTTCCTCTGGGATGTGCCCTGAGCCTTGGGGTGGAGAATGTAGTAATGACTTCTTAATTTATGATCCTGATTCAGTATCTTGTCACTTGATTACTAGTTTTTGAAAGGAATGACTCAGGCTGCTGCAAGCAGCATGAATATATGTTCTCTTCTTGAATTCCACTTCCATTGACAGCAGGAGTCAGTATATTTAGTCAGCAAGCATGGGTAGAGTGTTTCTCAAGCAAGGAGATGATGAATTCTAGAAAATCACTGAACTCGTGTTGTAATGAAAGAAGGTGTATTTAGCGTTGCCTTGGAAATTCCAATGCTATCTGTTTTCTTGAAGTGATGGTCACAGGGAATAAAATACTAACTGGTGACTTCACTTTCCATGATAACTAATCTATACTAGAATAGCATTCATCTCTTAAGTGATGTAATTTAGAATGTCTTCATTTAATTGATTGTAAATTTGTCCTAGAAGTTTATATGGCTTCTCAATGCATTATTATATCCATATTGAAAAGAATACCTCCTAACATTAAGTATGAGCATCTGAAAGTATGAGTATAAGTTTTAAAAGTATTGTACTATCAGTTGTTCATACAGGAAATTCTCATCCATTCTCTCATTTTTAGGATACAGTAGCAATTATTAGATGCTGGGGTAGGTAGATTAGCTCTGGAGACAAAATTCATAAGAGTGGTCAAATATATGTAGGAAATTTATGTCTAGGGGAGGAACAAGCAATCCTGAATTTCCAGTATACAGCTTTAACCTACACATTATAGTAAAAGAATATTCACTAAGGAAAAGTTCTTCATAAAATTCTGAATAAATCAGGAAGAAATAAAACAAAGTTCAATCACAGTATCTGGACAATAGCAGAGGACATAAAAATAGACACTGTTCATATTTCTTGATGCCAGGATGAGAAGACCTGGGAAATTTGTTTGCCTAAAACTGCTGGAGATATAATATTACAGCTCTTACCTTAAAAAGAAAAAGAGGACTTTTATTCTTGAGAAAAATATGAGTGATCCTGGCTCCAAAACAAAGATTTGTGTTACCCTAAGTTCCATGTATTTTAGTGTGATAACTATTTGAATTCTTATAATCATAAAAAATCATATATAAAGACATTTTCAAGTACATTGGCAAGGACAGCCCATAGACAGGTTGTAAAATATCAGAGAAATGTTTGTTTGTAGAACTTTAATTCTCTGGTTGATATTTTTACCACTTTGGTTGGTAGAAACTAAGGGTTTAGTTTACATTTCAAAGGATTTACCTAGTAGTCACAAAGACATTAAATCAGATACTGAGGTAGGTAATAAATGGCTGAAGATGGCTCAGAATAATTTATCTCTGTAACATTCTGATCAGTCCACTTATTTGTGGATCAATCAATCAATCAGTCTTGTAGATTTAGCTTCTCTCCAGTAACTTCTGTTGATGGTTCTAAAGCATATAAAATCTTCCAGATCTAAATTCCAAAGTGTAGGAATGACAAAGAGTACAGGACCAAGTTACTGTAATAGAGCAGCTCGTTGCAGTTGTTTGTGTCTTCCTCTTTCATCTTTCCTACATTTCTTCCACTACACCCAGCATTCTCAATGACAAGAGAAGTCCTATCTAATGGTTAAGGTGTTAACTGCTAAGCAATCATTCTTTTCATTTTTATAATTATAACCTCTAATAACATTCACAACATACTTCTGTAGTCTTTATTTACCTCCATTATCAAAGTATTAAAATTTTACTTAGATTTTACTTGTGCAGAAGTTGAAAAACTATGGAAGGAAGACATAAGAAGGTCAGATCTACTTTTTGTTCCAGGAGAACAATTAAAAAGAGATGTACATCCCAAGTCTGGATGATCCTTGATTGGCTTCCTTGTCTGTTCTTCCTTTCTTGTCCACTCTATGCATTGTTAAACTTTCTAAGTTAGAGGTTTAAGGAGAAATCTCCATCTACCGCTCCAAGATCACCAACAGATGAGTTGATTATTTTGTGTTAACTCTCTTTACTCAAAATAGTCCATGAATTCTCTTCACTTAAAATTTAACTTATGGCCAATTGGTAGCTTACATTTATGTCAGTAGCAATGGGCATGAAAATCAAAAGAAAACAAACCAAAAAAAGTTATTTTCTTCAACAACTAAAATTGAAAAGAACAAAGCAAGTGATGAGCATTTGCAAATAAGAGACTTTACAGATTTTATTAATGTTCTGATTCAAACTGCAAGAGAAGATAGAAGAAAAATCAAGGTCATGAAACCATCATTGGAGATGTTCTTGTTAGAAATTATAGTCCAGTTGTAGGTATGACAATGTTTCATATCAATAATTAGAATTTTGAGAAGAGTTCCAATCTCCCCCTATTTAGAATTGATATATTATGATATCTGGGATTCATTTAAATAGAAACAGGTGTATAATACAGGTGGAACTAAAGCAAACAAGCATAGGGGATATTTCAGCAATCCCAGGACTTCACTTGGCTTCAGGGGTACATATTCTTCTCTTCTAACCATGCACTTGACAGCTTGTGAGCCTTACTTGCTGCACATCGTCTCCAAACAATATACATGTCAATCTGTTGGCAGTATAGGACTCCTACATGCAGCAAACTGTAATCTAAATTCCAAACAGTGGAATAACTTTTTTCCTTTATCTCTCTTTAGAGGGTGTCCATATGGAGACCAGAGATTAATATTGAATATCTTTCTAAGTTGCTGTTCACCCTATCTTTTTGAGACAAGACTAGTTGCTCACTGATCCCGGAGCTTACTGATTGGTTAGAATGGATGGACAGCAAAAGCTCAGGGGTCCTCCTGCCTTGGTCTTGCAGCCCCTAGGATTAGAGAATTATATCACTGTGACTGGTCTTCTCACATAGGTTCTGGTGCTACTAACTCAGGTTCACATACAGCTACAACATTTCACCTATTGAACGTCTCTGCAACCCCAAGAACCTTTGAAAACTCAGTCACATGACTATAGCAATCAGAAAACAATTTTTCAAATGCAATTGAAGATTATTTTCCCTAGGAATGTTTGCAGTTCAAACATAGAATCACACACAGATCACTTCAGTTAGATAGAAGAGGCAGAGAATGGACACTACGCATGTAGAATTCCTGCCCAGTGATACATTGCTTAGGAAACTGACCTAATAAGTGTGAGATTTCTTTGTCCTTCTAGAACGTTAGTGCTATTTACTTTCATCTAAACAAGTTTTCTACATTACACAAAAGGTGGAAGTTTTGTTTCTCTGGGTTAGGGAATCAAACTCAGAGCAATATGCATACTAAATAAATACTCTGCACTTCCCAGCCCTAAGTTTTCATCCTTTAGTGCTGTGGCTTATGAAGCATGTTGACAGAAAGATAAGAAGTCATGGCTATATTGTATTCGTAGTCCCAAAGAACATCTTTCATTTCTCACACTTAGTATTAGCTTGGCTACTAAAGATGTGACAAGTCTCAGTGGAATCTTTGCATACTCTGAGGACTTCAAGAGTCTTAAGAAGAAACTAGCCAGGAAAATCCACTCATGTTTTCCAAGTCTTACACAGGAAAAATCCTGGTTTACAGACATTTATTTAAATTTTTATTTTTTTGTACTGATGGACCTTGAACCTGGCACTTTGTAGAGGTCAGTACATGTTCTACCAATAGGCAAAGCCCCTAGTCCGTGGTTATTTATTTGACTGTGAGCTAAGGTTCAATACAAAATATACTATTCATTGGGAAGTCCCAGAGTTTTCTGCCTTATTGCCAGTTTGTAATTTGCTCAGTCCATACGCATGTATCTTAAGTGTTTGTTTTGTTTAAGCAATTTCAATACTCAACCCACACAACTGGAGGTATAAGTTAGGGGGTTTTTCTAGACATTGGTAGCAATATATCTGTAAAAGTTCCATTTGATCCAAGGTTGCTTTGAAGATTTCAAACTTGTCACACCTCCTGTTTTTAATGTACCTTGTGATACTAAGGGGGATAAGTTTTTTTTTAAACTATCTCATCTTATGATTAATAACCAAATACATTCTGTGTGCAAAACACTATTGTAGATGACTTCCTTATCTACAAAGCTGGCACTCGTTGAGGAAGATGACTGCTCAAACATCCCAAGTTCATTGGTTAGAAAGATGCATCTGTGCCCTTACTGATCTAACCCAAGAGGAAAGTGACATTTCTTTCCAACAAAATGTTGAAATGCCTCTATTGCAATTGTAAATTACAGGCCCAACAGCCCCACTCCAGAGAATTCCAGAGAATTGCACCATTTGTGCGCAAAAAAGTGCTTAGAATGAAAGGTTATCTTTTCTGACATAAAAACATTTTATGTGATTGGCAAATCAGAAAGTGGTCAATCAGCAGACAGTCGTAGAGATGTTTTTCATCTCTAGGAACAGCAGGATGCTAACAGGGGTGTTAAGATGAAAAGAGGAAAAAAATACATTGATTTGTTGACAGAGCCCTAGCAGCTGTCACAGTAAAACATGGTTCTCTTGCACTTAATCAATGTCAGTCCCCAGCTCAATCCTTCAGTAACCCAGATGAGAAGCAATCATGAAGAATCCCTTCATAACCATGGAGCTTGCTAGATGGGGTTCAGAGAAGTGTATTTTCAAGCTTAGCCATCAAAATATCACATGTGACCCAAAGCTGCTCAGAAACGCTTAACCTTTTGAAAGGAAGCAACAATTACCTGCTTGTTTCTTTTATTTTTTTCATCTCTTGGGGTAAACAATAATATATTCTTCTTCCATTTACAGTTTTCTCTTTTTCCATTTTCATTTCTATGTGCATGGGGTGAGTGCATGTGTGTGAGTGTGCACGTGGGTACATGTGGAAACGTGTGTACACATGCTCCCATGTGTGTTCACACATATACACGTGTGTGTGTGTGTGTGTGTGTGTGTGTGTGTGTGTGTGTGTACATGCTCATGAGAGGCCCAATAATGAGTCTTGCACTTTATTCTTTTTTAAGATAGTATCTATAATTAACTTTGGAGCCTGCTGATATGGACTAATAGGGTTAGTCTGTCTAGGCAGCTTACTCCACTCTCTGTCTTCTGCAGCTAGAATTACTATTAGGTCTCCATGTCCAGCCATATTTCACATGAATATAGGAATTCAAACTCTGGCCTTTCAATGACTGAACCATCTCCTCAGCTCCTCTGTCTACAGCTTTTGGTATATCTTTGTGTCTCTTGATGCACAATTCTTCCTCACTCAGTCTGTGGAAGTGTGATCAACCAATACATATTCCTTGTGAAAGTGCAGTGTGTAGATTTTAAGCAACTAATTTCTCATGAAGACAGGAATTGTGATGGATTTCACTACTGATTCCTTGAACCTCCTCTACATGTTAATATCTGCTGCATTAAATGACACATTTTTTAGTTCCGCTTCTGCTCAAGGACAGAAACTAACTTAAGGCTCTCCATCATAATGTCTGTGAAAAGAGGTTTAGTTTCTTGGGAGTTTTCTTCATGGATGGCCACTGGAAAGCAGGATGCCTGTGAAAGGAACATGCCAACAGCACTATCTCCAAGCTCAGAAGAGATGGAAGCCTTTGGGGCTTCACCTTCCTCCTTCCACCATCACTCTAGTGGTGCTCAGAGTAGCCTGCCTGGGAGAGCGCATAGCTCTTCCAATTTTTCATAGAAAGAGGGCTCATGAGGGAGGCAGACAGGGTTAGTTTCAATGAGTGATGAAGTCCCTGGAGAGAAACAGAATTGCAAAGCCTCTGCCTCCTTGTTTATCATAGCAAGTCAAAGGCAGAAAGATGTGTTCCCTGTTGCTCACTATACTGTGGGATATCTGACACACATGTGGCTGACTTTTCACACATAGTACAGGGAGATTTCCTGTCCCTTTTCCAGCTGTCCACATGTTTTGTTGATTTCAGCTTTTGACTTTGGCAGGCTTTCCTATGGAGGGAACATGTGAGGGCCTCTGTGTTCAGAGTGAAATTTAGACTCATGAATGTCTGTTATAGAGGCTCTAGTAAACTCTCATCAGGGCTAACACACCAGGATGACCAAACTTTCGATTTAACTGCCTTGAAAGAAAGATCCATAAGCAAGTTACAGTCAATAAAGAGCCTCTAAACACTTAAAATTGACATATTGCCAAGGCCCAAGATAGTGTGAACATAACTCGCACAGAGATATAAGAGAGAGACAAAGGAAGAAAGAGAGAGAGAGAGAGAGAGAGAGAGAGATTTCCTAGGATGACCATTTAACTTCTGATATGCAAAGTGTGATTTGTTCATGTACAAAATATCCCCAGGAGAGGCGGCAGCAAGATTGTAAGAGCCTAAAGATAGGGAGGACCAATGATATACAAGATACTCCACACAAGTTAGGGTCACAGTAATCATAATCAGACTTTGCATGACTTGAACAATGACTGACATACCAACAACCCCCAAAGTCTAGCATGGATCACAGGCAGTAGGATCCTTAGATGCAAGGGATTTACAATCATAATAGTGTTCCCATACTAAAGGGGATCCCAAGAAAGGGCTCTAGGCTATGCCACTGAGTCCTTACACCTCACTAGAGTGGAGGACTCAGAGGGAAATTAGGCATTCACACAAAAGGATGCTCTAGGGAATAGGAGGGGGAGAAGGGGGAGAAGGGGGAGACACTGAGAGAAGGAGAGGAAGGGGGTAAAAGAAGGGAAAAGGGGGGGAGGGTGCAAGGGGGACAGGGGAAAGGTGGAGAGAGGAAGGGGACCGGGGTACTTATTGAGCTTGTATGATTGGGGAAAAATAAATAAATATAAATCAAAAAAATGTTCTCAGAGATTGACTGCCTAACTGACATTTGAAAATCTCTTTACACATTCACAGTATTGATTTATTCCTGTTTCTGACATTTTTATTAAGGATGGCAGAGAAGGGGCTGGAGAGATTGCTCAGGGGTTAAGCCCTTGACTGGCAAGCATAAGGACCTGAGATGAGAGCCCCCAGATGCCATGTGAAAGAGCCAGGCAGAAATGGTAGTGGTCTGTGCTTCTGTAGTTACCTGAAAGGTAAAGCTTAGGAAACCCGAGAATAAGACATGAAAGATGTAGAACAATCCAGGATGATTCCAGAAGTAACCTTTGGGTCTTCACAAGTGCACACAGTGCCCCTTGCTACACGTACATACACACACACACACACACACACACACACACACACACACACTAAATAATATAAAAAGGCAGGCGGCAGTGGCTCTCACATATTCTCAATTGATATCAATTTTGTCCATTCCCATATAAAACCATATAAAATGAGCAAATTTAGAGAAAGCTGACTTGGAGCTCACAGAGACAGTGTGGTCCTATGATAATGAAAGAAATTAAGAAAAAAATCTCCTCTTTATGTTTATTTACAGTTCAAGTGATGTTTAAGTTAGAAATACAAAGTATGCAGAAAAAACTTCAAAACTTTCTGTTTTAGTTTTAGCACAAGTGTGTTACTACTTTCAGGGATGTTTAATGCTTACTTACTACTCATAGCTTCTATTGCATTGAATGTAAATGCTTACGTTTAGCACTGACCATTATGCAGTCTTGATATATGGTTTGATTATAATTGCTCTGCAACAAAATTAGAATTCTGAATGATTTCAGAATAAATGTTGGATTTCTGAATCTGTTCTATTCAAATCAAAATTTATTTATAAATTTCCACCAAATCTGTATTAGGGTGCTCTGAAGAGCAGAATGAATGAAATATATATAAATAAGTTTATTAAATTAATTCACAATAAAAAATAGTGCCTTTCAAAGTAGCCACTCATGGCTGCTTCATTCTTGACGTGACTGTCTCACAAAGCCAGAAGATCCAATGTCTTGAACCTCTATCTTGTTGGAGGGTCAAAGACACTGGGTTCCCATGTCAGTGATGAACAGCTGGATTCCAATGTCAATGTAGAACAGCTGGGCTCTGACTTCAGCAATGAACAGTGAACAACAGCAAGGCCTAGAGACCGGGCTACAAAGGCAGCAGGAACAGCAGCGAGATGAAAAAAATGGATCTCTGTGTTGGCCAAAGATGGTGGCAGTAGTGTCAGCAGCAAGAAAGAAGGCAACGGTACTCTAAAAAGTGAATGACACTCAAGAATGGACTCAACAGTAAGTCAACAGGATAAGATAAGAGCAAGTCCCTCCTTGTACCTCCTATTATCTGGTCCATCACTGGAAAGTACTACACACTGTGGGCTGGGTTACCACATCAACTAATCAAGTACTTGCAGACTTGTTCAGGGGCTTGTTTCACTCTCCACAGCTGTGCCCTAAACAGTCTGCAACTGGCAGTTTGACTTTAAAATGTAAGCATAACAATATCAGGAGCTAATAAAAAGGCATTAAAAGTTATGTTTTAAGCCTAAATAGAACAAGCATTTGAGTGCAGTGCGTGCTTACAAATGATCTATATTTAAAATATATTTCTGGAATTTTTAGGGTGAAAAGCCTCAAGCTTATATGTTTGAACTTGTCTTGCTCCTTTTTTGATCTAGAAGATTAGTGAAGACTGGCATTGAAGCATGGGAGAGATGCAGTACCAGGCTATGCATCACAAAAGACAGGATTGCTGAATGGCTTGCAAAAATGAACACAGTTTTAGAGAATGGAAGTTGAAATAAAATCCTGTTAATTCTTAGATCTGGAATCCTTGGTGTTTTAAAAACTAACAGCTTCAAACTTTGTATTAACTGAATGTCTGGGTATACATGTGTGTATGCCCATATGTATGTATCCATGTGTGTTTGTGTCTATCTGTGTGTATGTCTGTGCACATGTATATATGTATACATGTATGAGCAAGTGTGCATATGTGTGTATGCATGTGAATGCTTTTATGTATATGTATTCATGTACATATGTGTGTATATAGTATATGTATGTATTTGTGCTTGTGCATACATGTGCACATGTACGTGTTTGTGTCCAAGTGTTTGTATGTATGTGTGTGCATATGTATGTTTGTGAGTTTGTGTGTTTGTGCATGTGTATGTGCATTTGTGTGTGAAGCTGTGAAGTTTTCTTGGAAAATTGACAATATTTTGAGTGAAAGTACACACTCAAAAAATGTACTGCCAAGTCTGGTTATCATAAGAAATGGAAAATGCTTTTATACTGTTTAAAGACAATTTATATTGAGAAGATAAACAAAGAGTGCATGATGATATATTAGGTAATTAAAAGTCAAGGAGTTTTTGTTTGCTTTTGAGGAGACAAATGCTAAAGAGAATATGGAAATGGTGGAAAGAAAATCTGTTTAAGGATAAGGGCAGATCTGAGAGTGGCTGTGGACATCCCCATGTTGAAGGAGTGACAGTTCCTTTACACTGGTTGTGCTGTGCAGGAAGCTGTGCAGGAAGCTGTGCAGGAAGCTGAGCAGGATGTACAGCAGGCCCCATGTTGGACATGATTCCTGTCCTGCAGACTTTCCATCCTCATAAGTCTGGTGGCCTGCTCTGTCATTTTCAGTTTAGGGTAACGGCAATACTTCTCACTGTATTTTGCCTTTGGCAGGAGATTCTATATCCCACTTACTATACAACTTAGCCTAGAGACCTCAGCTTTGTTGAAAAGAAGAGGTGTGATTGTGATTAGCATGTTAAGTGATCACATCTCTCCTTGACTCAATCTGCAATTTTCTGGGTTACTTTACAGTGTAACAAATTATATGTCTTGCCTCCTTCTCATATTTCCTTTTTTCCCCCTTCTCTTTGTCAGAAAATTTTCCTACCTTATAGTATCACAGCTAGGGAAGATGAATACTTATTGTGTAGGTATCTGCTACTCCATTTTCACTGATACTCTAAAGATGATGAGGATGAAGACATTCACTGTGTACTCAAAACATCTTCAGTCCCTAACTCCCATTCTATGGGTTAGTTTATAGTGTGTGTGTGTGTGTGTGTGTGTATGTGTGTGTGCATATGTGCATGCTTGCGTGCGTGTGTGTCTGTGTCTGTGTATCTGTATGTAGGAAAATCATTATCACTTGTGTTTAGCTTGTGGACCTTGTGAACCGACCTTCCTGGTAAGATGTGACCACTCTGCAATAGTAGTATAGTTGTTATGGAGTAACTAACCACTTGTTGATTAGATTTGAGACTGTTTCACAGGAGAGAACTCACACAGGGTGCTTTAACCTGTTTAAAAGCCCATGGCTAAGGAGTTCATAGGTCCTGGTAAGGAAGCTATTACTGTTGTTTTGCTAAATGAACATGACACATCTTTCAAATTATCTTCTAAACAATTACAAGTATGCTCATATATCAGTGTTTGTCAACCCTGGTCAGAGAATTTTCTTTTTCAGTAGATAGAGGTTGCTGTCTACAGTCATAACTTATCAAACTGCTAAGAATAAGTACTTATTGAATACTCGGTATCTATTATCTCCTTCAAGGCACAGAGAAATTCATGGAGGATGTTACAGGAAGAATAGAAGAGCTAGAAGAAGGGATAGAACTCTGCCACCCAGAAAAGATAAGGTCATTACATACATCCAAGTCAAAATAGTTTTGATTACCTATACTGGGTCTGTATAAGATTGGACATTTGAATATTTTCATCATGAAGGAGAGATGGACTCATGTGGCTGAATCCATTCCTATGGATTTATATGTTAGCACATATCCAATAGATTTCTCCTTCCCAGAAGGTTCATGGTTGCCAGGGAAGGAGACATATTTTCTTCAGTGGTACTGTCATTTTTAAAGTACCCATGTTTCTGTAAGAAATCCTATTTAAATTCATTGAATCACAGACATGAATATGTAAGTAGAAGGGGAATTAGTAGGGAAGACAAAGAGGATCAGTGTGAGGAGGAAAGGGACATTGAGGGCAATGAGGGTGAATGTGCATTATTTACATGTGTGAGAATGTCCTATTCAGAGCTATTATTATGCATAATTAATATCTTCTAACAAGAATATTTTTCAATCTTACAGATCTGTTTTGTAAGTCTAGTCTCACTGTTTCACAGTGTTTCACTGGCTGATACCATAGTCTTAAGAAATAAGAGACCAAATGTTTAGAAAGCATGTAAATCAAGCAACAATGACAATAAAACTTTCCCAAGATGAAAAAAGATAAAATATCATAATAATTTCTTCTTGCATGTTTTCTGAGGTACCGTCCCTCAGTCTACAACCTTCTGAACCATTGGACTTGGAAATTACATGTAAGTGTGTAAGCACGATTTTTCCTCGCTTTTCTTGGGCTTATCAATTAAGCACTCTAAGTACCTAATTAGAACACTAAAAAAAAATGAAAATATCCACATACTTTTCATTTTTTTCTGACTGTATATTAATAACCTCATCATTCAAGTTAAGTGAGTATATTGTAATAATCTATCGTAATTGATAAAAGATATTCAACTGCTTTAGGAAAAAGGCCTGTAATTTCAGAAAATTCATTCTGAATACATTACAAATGTAGCATAATTTTATTTTTATGATTAGGTGATTTTCTAAACATTTTCTAAAGTGATATATCATTTGCTTTTTAAAAAATTGATAATATGAATGTTGATGTCATACATAATGAGAGCAAAGTTATCAAAAATTGGGATTAATTTTAATTTCTTAAGAAAGTACAATTTTCAAGAGTGCTATGCAGACCCAGGAAATTAATTGTCCATTCACCCCAGGCCCTCAGGAATTATTTGTGCCTGGTAAGGGTCACTTGAGCTAAGGGACTGCACACATGCCCCACACACCTCAGGTATGACTCCAGTACCACTGAACCGTCATATCATACAAGATCCCACCCAAATCCAGATAAGCTTTCCCAACAATAGTGGAATCAGATATGCTCATCTGACTCAGATGACTCAAAAACAACTACAAAAGAAAGCAGTCATATACTTAACAGAAAATGGCCAAATCATACTATGAAACCACAAAATATACTAAGTACCAGAAAAATGTATCTCCTGCAAAAAACACCAAACCCCTATAATAGATTCCAATCAGAATAACCTCATGGATACTATCAAAGTTAGGTACAAGTGTCAACTTGACAGTTGAGGGTTTGAGCTCTGGGCACATTTGTGAATTGGTGGTTGAGTTGAGCCCAGAGCAAACCTGAAGGACATTGTCTAGCTGATGGGGAAGGCCCAGCCCATGGTAGGTGGGATTAGGCCCTGGAATAAATCACGGAGAGCTGGTTGAGGGAGTTGGCATCCTTCTGTGAACTTGGCCAGACACACTGGTCTGGCAAGTAAGGTTTGTCCATCTCTCAGCCATTATGTGGTGATGGTGTGGGCAGTTCCCTCAGCCCTAGTGTTGGTGCGTGCTCTCCCATCAAGCCAGGCTGAGAACTGTAACCAGAAATTGTAAGAGAATAAATCCTTGTTCCCTTCAGTCCGTTTGATGGTCGTTTATCAGCAACCATGCAGGCAGTCTGTAACAGATACCAATCAGAAAAGCAACACTCAAGATGTTATCCAAAGAAATGTTATTGACATGATCAACAAGCTTAGGGAAAAACTACAAAATAAATATGATCAATGAAAAAAGGAACATGAAGAACTCAGAGAGGAAATGAGTAAGCGTATAACCTTAAATGAACAGGAAAATAATGAAAAAGTTACCTGAGATGAAGAAAATAGAGGAAACAAGAGCAAATTTAGAACCAATGAAAACACTCCAAATTGAAACTCAAGACCAAGATAACTGAAATTGAAAATCTGAGAATTTCACATGCAGAATGAATCAAGCAGAAAATAGAATATCAGATCTGGAAAATACACTGACAGACAGTATCATTCAATTAAAAAAGATGAAAAGAATAAATAGAAAAGCATAAAATGAATATTCAGAAACTATAGAAGAAGCCAAACCTATGTATGCATGGAATCCCAGAACAAGAAATCAAAGAAAACCCTCCAGTTCAGGTATTTCAGTCAATCATAAAGCAGAACTTTCCATATCCAAGATAGCCCCATCCAAATACAAGGTATATATCAGACACCATCCATATGTGACCAAACTAGTATCACAACAAGATAAATAATAGTAGCAACATCTCAGATATAGGACAGAGGGAATGTTTTGAGAACTTCAATAGAGGAAAAGCAAGTCATATTTAAAGACAAGCCTATGTATAACAGCTGACTTTTCAATAGAAACAGTAAAACCCAGAAGAACTTGGAAAGGCATTTGTCAAGTCGTCAAAGATAAATGCCAATCCAGGCTATATCCAGCCAAACTATCAGTCTGGCATACTTGAAGTTTAAAGAAAAATATTTTCCAACAAAAATTAACTAAAGCCCTTCTGATCCAGGCCTACAGAACAGACAAAACTGATCAACACACTCAAGAGGATAAAAGAGCATAATAATGCCAATACAACTATTCAGCAGAGAATTGCGAACCAATAAACTCAAAAAGTTACAAGAATCAACAGAAACTTCTCGATTATAATCTTAAACTTGTTTAACAGGATTAACTCTGAAATCAAGAGACACAGGGTAATAGCATGGATTAAAAGTCACAACCCATCAATATACTGCATCCAAGAAGCACACCTCACTTTGAAAGATAGACACAATTTCAGATCAAAGAACAGTCGAAGATAACTAGTTGCAAGTACAATTAGGAAACAAACAGGAGTAGCCATCCTAATATCTGACAAAATAGACTTCAAACCAAAACAATCATGGGAGATATATAAGAATACTACACTCCTCAAAGGAACAATATATGAAAATGAGGTCACAATTCTAAACATATATGTTCCAAATATAGACCCATTCACACTACCAAGGCATAAAACAAGAAATCAGCCCAAACACAATAATAGCAGGGGATTTCAATAATGCTCCCTCACCAATAGACAGGTCAATAGGACAAAAACTGATCAGAAGCATGCTGGAACTAAACCAAACCATAAAACAAATGGATCTGACAGACATCCTTTGAACATTCCATCCTAACACCAATGAATATACTTCTTTTCATCAGCCCATGGCACTTTCTCCAAAATAGACCACATACTAAGTCACAAATATAAGAATCTAAATCACTATCTTGTTTCCCCTGATAACCAGGGAATAAAGAAGTACATCCATAATAAGGAAAACAACAGAAAGTATTCACTCTGGGAAGCTTAACAATATGCTACTGAAAGAGGAATGGGTACAGGCCAAAGTAAAAATGTAAATGTAAAAATTCCTAGAACTCAATGATACAGGCCAAAGTAAAAATGGAAATGTAAAAATTCCTAGAACTCAATGATTATGAAAATACATCACTTGAAAACCTTTGGGATATGAAGGTGATCCTAAAAGGAAAATTCCCAACATTCAATGCCTACATCAAAAAAATGGAAATGTCACAAATTAACAACCTAACAATGCAGCTTAAAGCTTTAGAGAAACAAGAACAAAGCAACCACAAAAGAACATACATACAGAGATTAGTACACTGAGAAGGAATAGCTAAAATTGAGACAAAGAAAACAATACAAAGAATCAATCAAAAAACTCCTTCTTCAAAAAGTTTAAGAAGTTTGACAAACCCTTAGTCAAATTAACCAAAACCAAAATACAAAATCCAAATTAATAAAAAAGGGTGAAAATGGAACTATCACAACAGATATCAAGGAAATTCAGGGAATCATAAGGTCATTCTTTAAAAATTTATAAGCCACTATATTTGACAATTGCAAAGACAAATTTCTAAAAACATACAATACACCTAGGTTAAATCACTATGAATTGAATTATTTAAGTAGTCCTATAACAAGGGACAAATTTGAAGCAGTAATAAAGAATGGTCCTAACAAAAAAAGCACAGGACCAGATGGATTCAGCAAAGAATTCTACTAGATATTTAAAGAACAATTAGCACCAATACTCATAAATTATTTCACAAAGTAGAAAAAGAAGGGACACTTCCATACTCTTTCTACAAAGAGGATATTACACTGATCCCAAAACCAAATACCAAAAAGAAAACTATTATAGGCCAATTTCATTGATGAACACAATCACAAAGATCATCCAAAAAATTCTAGCAAATCTGTTTCAAAAACATGTCAATGGCATCTTGCTGTAAGCCATACTTCTGTTGCTGCCTATGAGCCATGAATCAATGGCTGTTTCTTAGAAGCAGGTCACAGTCACATTTCTTTCTCCCTCGTTGGGCTATATCCAAGTGGATAGGTGTTCCAAGCACTTAGACCTTACATTTCAGTTTGCAAAATTGAAGTTTCCAGAAAGTTCTTCAATTTTTTTTTTTTTTTTGATTTTTCTCTTGCTGAGCACTTGAGTTGGTGTTTTCAGTTCTGGGTTCCATGATGTCATTGTCCCTTGCTTTATTACAGAAAGAGCCCACCTGTCTACAGGCAGCAGCCCCTCATTTGTTCTTGGTATGGATGAACTACTAGCCTGTTTCCCCTTGTTGACATTATGATCTGCCTCAATCACCACCTTCCAGACTTTCAGAGAAATCAGCTTGACAGGAAGTCAGTCCTTTCTAATGCAGCTGGAGTGACATGTTGAAAACTTGATTCACATGTAAAATTGAGTTTTAAACAGCTTCATTCCCAACTGTAGATATAAAAAAAGACCCAGCCCTCCACAGAAACCAATTTTTCTTTCATTCTACAGTTTCAAAACTGAAAATTTATCTTAGAAGATTCCAGGTGGATTACGGGTTGGATTGTCTCAGGTCTGTAATCAACCCCTATTACCAGTCTGCTGCTACGAAAAGACTGGAATGCTCCTGGGTCACAGGTCTCCTCGAGGCTTGCAATGCTCAAGCATTCTTTGTCTTAAATTTCACCTATCCCCAAACTTGAAAAGTAAAAACGATCTCTTACAAGGAGACACGCCCATTCACCTCCCGTCCCACTGGGTGACTTCATTACTGCAGCTCAATAGCAGGGCAAAGGACCCACACTTGCATGTGCCAACTCAGGGGGAAAATTTAAAAATGAAGCTAAAGTGATCTAACTCAATCACAGGATCCCAATGATCTGGTCTTCAGCATTTTCGATTCACCCGCTGAGTGTGATGTTGGCAGTATTTACCTTCATCAGCAAGCAGGTAAGGCATTCCTGAGAGGAGCTTCTTGTTTGGATGCTGCAGTTTTATATACTCTAAGTTGGTAAATTACATGAATGTACAGGGAATCGTGCATGTTTTAAAATGACAATGCAACCTTAAAACTTAGCTTTCATTCCTGTTCATAATTCCAAAGTGTTTTCTTTTTATCAGTGTTAAGTAACTTTTTGTTCAAGCTCCGGTCTGTTTTCTGAAATATGCTGTTTTTTATTGAATGTGACTGATCTTTTTACATCTGATGGAGCTGCTGTATATACACTGCAATGTTTTTTAATTATATTTATTTATTTTTCCACAATCATACAAGCTTAATAAGTACCCTAGTCCCCTCCCTCCCTCCACACCTTCCCAGTCCCCCTTGCACCCTCCCACCCTTTTCTCCTTCCTTTCACCCCCCTCCATCCCCTTCTCCCAGTATCTCCCCCATACCCTCTCCCATTCCCTGGAGCATTCCTTTGTGTGAATGTCAAATTTCCATCTGGGTCCTCTACTCTAGTTAGGTGTAAAGACTCAGTGGCATTGCCCAGAGCCCTTTCTTATGCTCCCCTTTAGTATGGGAACACTATTGTGACTGTTAATCCCTTGCCTCTAAGGATCCTAGTGCCTGTGATCCATGCTAGATTTTGAGGGGTTTTTGACATGTCAGTCATTGCACAGTTCATGCAAAGTCTGATTATGGCTACTGCAGCCCTAACTTGTGTGGAGTATCTTGCATATCTTTGGTCCTCCCCATCTTTAGACTCTTAAAATCTTACCCCCCCACACAAATTTCCCTTTAAGATGGGGAGAGATTTGGCTGGTCTGGTTCCAGTTGATTAATCTGGGGTCCTGGGTCTTTTGTGCTTCCATATGAATTTTAAGATTCTTTAAAGACTTTGGTCAATTTCTTTTTTTTTTTAAATTTTTAATTATTATTATTATTTATTCAACTGTGCGCATGTGCATGTGTCTGTGTGTGCGCGTGTGTCTGTGTGCATGTGTGTGTCTGTGTATGTGTAGAACCACGGACGAATTCGCGAACCACCATGGACGCCTCCACCTCCTTCTGCCCGGGGATTCACAGGCTCCGCCCTACCAGGACCAGAAGCGAAGGCCGCCCCCGCTTCCGCCTGGCGTCTATACGTGGGATCTGGGATCCGAACTCAGGACCTTCCGCCTGCAAGGCGGAGGCTTAACCCCTGAGCCACCTCTCCAGCCCCCGGTCAATTTCTTTAAAGACTTTTTTTGGGGAATTTGATTGGTGTAGCATTGAATCTGTATATTTCTTTTGGTAGGATGGACATTTTTATGTTGTTTATTTTGCTGATCCAGAAGCATGGGAGGTCTTTCCACCTTCTATAATTTCTTTCTTTAGGGTTTTAAAGTTTTCATTGTAAAGATCTCACTTTTTGGTTAGATTTATGCCAAGGTATTTCATTTTCTTAGGGGGTAAAGTAAATGGAATTCTTTCTCTAAGGACTTTTTCACTTTTTTCATCCTTGCCATATAGGAAGACCACTGATATTTCACACTTATTTTGTAACCTGCCACCCTGCTGAATCCTAGTTCTAGGAGTTTTATGGTGGAGTTTTTAGGATCACTCAGGTATAGAATCATGTCATCTGCAAGTAGAGATAACTTGATTTCTTCTTCTTCCTTGCTGATTTGAATCTTTTATCTCCCTATCTTGTCTTATGGCTCCAGCTAAGACTTCAAGTATAATATTGAATAGAAATGGTAAGAGTGGACAGCCTTGTCTAGTTTCTGATTGAAGTGGGAATGCTTCAACTTTTTCCCCATTGCGTATAATCCTTGCTGTTGGCTTGTTGGCTTCTATTTTGTTGATAAAGGTTCCGTCCGTTCCAACTGTATCTAGGGTTTTGATCATAAAAGTATGTTGTCAAAAGCTATTTTTTGCATCTATTGAGAATATCATGTGGTCTCAGATTTTGGATTGGTTTATATGGTGAATGACATTTATTGATTTGTGTATGTTGAGCCAACCTCCTGTGCCTGGAATAAAGCCTACTTGATCACAATGAATGATTTTTTGATATGCTTTTGAAATTGATTTGCTAAAATTTTGTTGAGAATCTTTGCATCTGTGTTCATCAAAGAGATTGGCTTATAGTTTTCTTTATTAAGTGTATTTCAATTAGGTTTTGGGATTAGTATATTAGCTTCATAGAAATAATTTGGCAGTATTCCTTCCTTTGAAATTTGATGGAACAGTTTAAGGAATATTGCTGTTAAGTTGTTCCTTAAATGTCTGGTAGAATTCTGTGCTGAATCCATCTGGTCCAGGACATTGTTTTGGTGGGAGGATTTGAGATTACTTCATCGATTTTCTCATATGTTATAGGACTGTTTAAATAATTAAAAACTTCCTATTCAATTTAGGCAAGTTGTGCTTACTTAGAATTTCATTGATTTCTTTTGTGAGATCAAAAGAATTGTAGAGTATAAATTTTTGAAATATGACCTTATTATTCTCTGAATTTCTTGGGTATCAGTTGTGATAGCTCTATTTTCATTTTAATTTTGTTAATTTGGGTTTTTTCCCTCTAGATTTTAGTTAATTTAGCTAAAGGTGTATCAATCTTAATGATTTTTTTCCAGAAACCAGCTTTTTGACTGGTTGATTCTTTGTATTGTTTTCCTTATCTTAATTTTGTTAATCTCTCTCTTCTACTGCTTTTGGGATTGGATTGCTCTTGTGTCTCTAAAGCATTAGGCTGCATTGTTATTTATTTGTGATGTTTCTATTTTTTTGATCTAGGCATTAAGAGCTCTAAACTAACCTATTAGGACAGCTTTCATTGTATCTCTCAGATTTTGATATGTTGCATTTTCACTATTGTTCACTTCTAGGAAATCTTGAATTTCCTTTATGATTTCTTCCTGAACTCAATTCACATTCAGCATCATAGTGTTTAGTTTCCAAGAGTTAGTATATTTTCTGCTGTTTGTTGTGTTGTGGATATCAAGCTTTAGATCATGGTGGTCTGATGGGGTACAGGCTAGAATTTCAACTTTCCTGTATTTGTGGAGATTTGTTTTGTGGCACAATATGTGGTCTATTTTGGAGAAAATTCCATGTGAGGCTGAGAAAAATGTGTATTCTTTGGTGCATGGTGAAAAGTTTGATAGAGATCTGTAAGGTCCATTTCAGTAAGGTTTTGATTGAGTTCCAATGTGTCTCTCTTAAGTTTTTGACCTGTTGATTTATCCCAAGCAAAACTATCAGTATTGAAATCCCCAAGAATTATCATTTTGTAGTTGATTTCTTGCTTTAGATATTGTAGTTTACTTAATGAATGTGGAAGAGCCCATATTAGTTGTGTATATGTTCAGTATTGTGAAGTCTTCCTGGTGAATTGTACCTGTGACTAAAATGTAATATCCTTCTGTGTCTCTTATGATTTTTTTTATTTGAAGTCCACTTTGTCCAATAGAATAATTGCTTCCTGATTCCATTAGCTTGCAGAATTTTTGAACAGCCTTTTACTCTTAGAATGTGCCTATCTTTTGTGGTGAGATGATGGATGGGTTGTGATTTCTAATCCAAGTTTGTAAGCTGTGTCTTTTGATTGGTGAGTTAATTCCATTAACTATTTAGTGTTATAATGGAGAAATTACTTTTAATTCCTGACATTTTCTGTGTTTACTGACTTTCATAAGTGTATTATTTAGCTTGTACATTTTGGTGGTAGTATACTTCCCTTCTGTCCTCCTGGATATGCTTGTTCTTTTCATCATGCTTGAGTATCTTTTCTAGCATTTTTTGAAGGCCTGGTTTGGTAGACATGTAAGCCTTCAAGGTGTCTTTATACTGGAAAACTTTTCTTTCACCCTCAATCTTGACTGATAGTTTTGCTTGGTCTGTCAGCCTGGGTTGACATTGTTGTTCATGCAATACTTGAAGTATATCTCTCTAAGCTCCTCTGGCTTTTACTGTTTCCATTGAAAAATAACTTGTTATTTTAAAAGGTTTATTTTCAAAAGTGACTTTTTTTTTCCCTTGAAGTTCTCAGCACATTTTCTTTGTCTTGTATGTGGAGTGTTTTGACTATTATTTGCTGTGGTGAGTTTCTATTTTGGTCATATCTGGGGTGTGAAATGCCTCTTGTATTTGGATGGGCCTCTCATTCTTTAGATAAAGAAAGTTTTCCTTTATGGTAATATGAAAAATTTCCTCGGTGTGGTATTTTGGGATTATTGTTCTAGTATTCCATGAATGCACATGTTAGGCTTCTTCAAGGTGTCCCATATTTCTTTTTTTTTAAAAAATATTATTTATTATTTATTCAATTGTGCATGTATGTATGTGTGTGCATGTATGTGTGTAGTATGTATGTCTGTGTGTGTAGAACCACGGACCAATTCAGGAACCACCATGGAACATGTCCACATCCTCTTTGTTTACTGTGCCCGGGGATTCACAGGCTCCGCCCTACCAGGACCAAAAAACGCAGGCTGCCCCGGCCTCTGCCTGGCGTCTGTACGTGGGGTCTAGGATGCGAACTGAGTACCTTCCACCTGTAAGGCAGAAGCTTAACCCCTGAGCCACCTCTCCAGCCCAAGGTGTCCCATATTTCTTGAATATTCCTCTCAAGTATCTTTTTGGCTTTAACAGCCTCTTCCATTAAACTGGTTAGTTCTACTTTGTCTTCAAGATCTGATATTCTATCTTCTGCTTCATTAGTCTTGTTGATAAGACTCTGTTGAGTTCTGGGTTGAAGATAACTTGTCTTTTAGTTCAATTTTAAACTCTGCTTCAAGTTGTTTTAACTGTTCTATGCCTGATTTGTGTTTTTTCAACTGTTTTTCTCATCTTCTCCAAGTGCCTGTTGTGTTACTGTTCAAAGTGATTGATACAGTTATTTAACTCCTCCCAGATTTCCTCTTTCATAATTTTGATCATAGTAAAGATCACGCTTTGAAAGTCATTATCTTGGGTATGGCTTTCTTGGCTATTTTCTGTGAGTTTGCTCTGGTTGGAATCTATCATTATGGGGTTAATTTTTTCAGTGGGATATTTGTTTGTCTTTGTTTTTGTTTCTCATGGATTTGTGCCATGACCTGGGCATTTTTGTTTTATCTCTTAAGACCTTCTTTTAGTTTCTGTGTGTTTTTGACTGAACTGAATTGTATAGTATACTACACTTGAGCAGTTATTACTAGTGTTTGCCTTGGAATTGGGTATGCTTGCCTGGCATTAGTGCTATTTCCTACATGAGGCTATTATATTATTAGTACATAATTATGCCAGTTTTAGTAGACAGGGAATAAAGATTAGTATGGTAGTTCACTTTTTCAGTTTATTTCCTTGGTGATATGTGAGGGTGAATGGTATAGTCCCTGAAGTTGTATGCATTTTGGAGTGGTTATATGGAAAATTAAACTACAATGACTAATAATTGAGAGGAACAAGATGTTACCATCTTGTGAAATTAGGGTTTACTTATTTTTGAGCTGGATGTGAAGATTTTCTCCCTTGTGATAGGATGATTTTAGAGGACTTCAATGTATGGCATTTGTCCCCTAGAACTTTGCTTGGGTTTTCTCTGGACTCTATTGAATTCTTAGGGGCAGGGAGTCTGCCCTGGTCCAGGTTCAGGTCCAATGAGCAGTGTCTAGTTTGTCATGCAGATCATCTGCAACCTGGGGCATGGTCTAGGGGCCTTCCCCAGTGACAGAGCAGACTAGCTGCCACTCAGGCTGGCTGGTGGGACAAGCAGGTGAGCTGGGGCCTCGGGTGTTGTCTAGAGGCCTTACCTGAGGAACAGGGAGTCTGCCCTGGTCCGGGTCCAGGACAGAAGTGTACACTGCAACATTTTAAACTTCTTCAGAGGGAGAAAATTTCTCACTTGCTAAATCATACTAAACTGCTGTTTGGGATATGTTAATTAGGTCCTGGGTTTTATAAAGAACTTAGTCTGTAGTTTTCATTAAAGTTGGGTATACATTAAGTCTGTACAGTATCCCTCAATTTTTTTCACACATCTGTATTTTCCATTAATATGTGGGGAGCATTTTGTTGTTACACACTTTTATCATGAAATTAGAAGGCCCTTAACTTCTCTTAGTTAATGTGAATCTTCACTTTATGTTCTGCTGGGGGAGGCGTTTTATCAGACAATTTTGACTAAGTCAAGCATCCCTCTCTGAATGTTAATTTTTAAAATGTTCTAGTTTGGTAAGCCATATGCTTACATATGGGTTCTGGGATGTTATTATTACACTTTCATTAAGAGAAAGTGATAGAATTTTTGGATCAGTTGAATGATGCAATGTCAATATTTGAAATTTTTTCTTAAAGCTTATTTATGTTTTATTTTGATCAATTTTTTTCTGTGACATCTGGTACAATAAACTTTTTCAGTTACCTTGAATATTAAAAAAAAAATCAAGAAGATCACCCACTATGACTATGTTGGGTTTATCCCACAGATTCAAAATTGGTTCAAAATATGTAAATCTATATATGTATTTCACCATATAAACAATTGCAAAGACGAAAATCATATGATTCTCTCAATTGATGCTAAAAAATCTTTTGACAAAATTCAATACCCCTTTGTGACAAAGACCCTGGAGAAACTGGTTGGAAAGAATTTTTATCACCATAACAAAGAACATATACAATCAGCCTATAGCATAATTATCATAAATACTGAGATCTGTAACTAGACAAGGCTGTGCACTGTTACCACTTCTGTTTGACATAGTACTTGAAGTCTTAGCTAGAGCAATAAGACAAGAGAGGGAGATAAAATGAACACAATTTGGAAAAGAAGAAATCAAACTATCTTATTCTCAGATTACCTGATACTGTACCTTAAGGACCCTAAAGATTCTCCCAGAAAACTCCTGGAACAAATAAGCTCAGTAGAGTGACAGAATATAAAATGAATGTGTAAAACTCAATGACTTGTCTATACACCAAGGATAAACAAAGCAAGAAAGACCTGAGAGAAACAACTTAACATTGCTCCTAAAAAAATGAAATACCTTAAAATAAATATAGCCAAGCATGTGAAAGATCTATACAATAAAAGCTTCAAAACCCTGTGAAAAAGAGATTAGAAAAGACACCAGAAAATAGAAAGACCTCCAATGTTCCTGGATCAGCAAAATTAACATTCTTAAAATGACTACTCAGAGCTGTCAGATTGGCAGTGGTCTCATGACCATTCCTGCAGGCTTCTTCAGTTCATCTGCTGGTAGAAATAGTGGGTAATTCCTTTCCCTCCTGGGTTCCTGGGCCTCCATCATCCCATATCTCTCCCTGCCACCAATAATCATTAAAGAACTTTAAATTTTTTAAAATTTTTTTTGTGTGTGTTTTATTTATTCAATTGTGTGCATGTGCGTGTGTGCATGTGTATGTGTGTGTATGTAGAACCACGGACAAATTCGGGAACCACCATGGACGCCTCCACCTCCTTCTGCCCCGGGATTCACAGGCTCCGCCCTACCAGGACCGGAAATGCAGGCTGGCCCCGCTTCCGCCTGGCATCTATGCGTGGGGTCTAGGATCCGAACTCAGGACCCTCTGCCTGCAAGGCAGAAGCTTAACCCCCAAGCCACCTCTCCAGCCCCCAACTTTAAATTTTTTTAAGAATTTAACAGAATCCAGAGAAAACACAAGTAATGAGCTAGACCAACATCATAAAATTGAGAATTTCAATAATCTTCCCAACAAACAGGAGAGAATCTTTGCTTCCAACTCTCAGATAAGTAAACCCTTTTTGCCTTCCCGTTACCCTCAATTGATAGTCACCACAGTTTAAGATTTCTGTATAGCCCACCCAAAAAGCTAAACAACTTTAGGGACTTACTTATTCATACTTACATATTGCCAAGAAAATCGAAGCTAAAATCTGCACTACTACACTAATCTCCAATCCTTGTCTTCTAAACCCACCCTAATTGATAAACTATCAGTACAATAACCTCATTTGGAAAAGCCACCAAGGAATGCTAGACAGACACATTCAACAACTAGGCAAAAAACTGCCCAAGAGCACCAATACTGTCTAACTTGTTTTTTTTTATTTTTTTATTATTTATTCAATTGTGAGTGTAGGTGTGTGTGCGCATGTGTATGTATGAGTGTGTGTGTGTGTGTGTGTGTAGAACCACAGACAAATTCGGGAACCACCATGGACCATCTCCACCTCCTCCTTGTTTACTCTACCCCAGGATTCACAGGCTCCGCCCTACCAGAGCCAGAAATGCAGGCCGCCCCTGCTTCTGCCCGGCGTCTATACCTGGGGTCTAGGATCGGAAATCAGGACCTTCCGCCTGCAATGCAGAGGCTTAACCCCTGAGCCACCTCTCCAACCCCACTGTCTAACTTGTATCAGTTAAAAACACACACCAGGAAAGACATTAGCAATAAGAAAAAATGCCCAAGTCATACTACAAATCCATGAAAGACAATAAAAACCAAGACAACAAATCTTTTCCAAAATAACCCTAAATTGGTGAAATCCAACCAGGAAAAACCATGAAAAATTGCCAAGAAAGTCATACCCAAGATAATGATTTTCAAACCTTTATCTTTACTATGATCAAAACAGTGAAAGAGGAAATCTGAGAGGAGTTAAATAACAGCATCAAGCAATATTAACAGGAGCACAACAAGCACTTGGAAGAGATGAGAAAAGCAGTTGAAGAAACAAAAAATTCAAGCAGAGATTAAACTTGAACTGAAAATCAAATTATCTTCAATCCAGAACTCAACAGAAAATCTTATCAGCAAAACTAATGAAGCAGAAAATAGAATACAAGAACTAGAAGACAAAATGACAGAACAAACTCTTTCAATCAAAGAAGTGGTAAAAGCCAAAAAAGATAATTGCGAGTAATAGTCAAGAGTTGTAGAACACTTTGAAGAAGCTAAACATGTGCATTCATGGAATAACAGAACAAAAAATTACTATAAAGGAAAATTTTCCACATTTATAAGTTAGGCAGAGTGGTAGGTTACAAAAATCAATGTTCAAAAACCAGTGGTCTTCCTACGCACCAAGGATGAAAAGAGTGAGAAAGTCTTAAAAGAAACATTAATATTTACCATAGCCCCTAAAAAACCAAAATACCATTGCACAAATATAACCAAGGAACTGAGAGAACTATACAATGAAAATTTTAAAACATAAAGAAAAAAACATAAAGAAGACATCAGAAGGTGGAAAGACCTCCTATGCTCCTGGCTAGGTAGAACTAACATCATAAAATGACCAGCCTACCAAAAGCAACATACATTTTCAATTCTATATCAATCAAAATTCCAAAGCAAATCTTTAAAGAAATTGGCCAAACAATCTCAAAACTCATATGGAAGTACAAAAAGCCCAGGATAACATAAACAATTTTGAGTAACAATAACACTGCTGGAAGAATCACCATACCAAACCTTAATCTATACTACAAACTCATAGTAATAAAAACAGTTTAATACTGGCTCCAAAATAGACACAAAAATCTATGGATAAGGGTTGGAGACCCGGACATAAGCCCATACACTTGCAGTCATTTGATTTTTGACAAAGTGGCCCAGAAAACTCAATGGAAAAAGAACAGTATCTTCCAAAAATGGTGCTGGCCAAACTGGATATCCACATGCGGAGGATTGAAACTGGACCCATACTTTTCACCATGCACGAAAGTCATTTCTAATCAATCAAGAATCTTAATATTTGAGCAGAGACTATAATAACCTTAATAGACATACTAGGGAATTCCTTTGAGCTAATTGCACTAGGCTAACATTTTCTAAGCAGAACCCCAACAAATGTGATCTTATAAAATTAAAGAGCTTTTGTTCAGCTAAAGAAATTATAAACTGAGCAAAAGGACAACCCACAGAATGGGAGAAAAATCATCACTAACCACATATCTAATAGAGATCTATTATCCAGAGTCCACAAAGAATGACTGCAGAACTTAAAAGAAACTTTTCCAGTGACAAAATTGAAATCTCAAACAAATACCTTAAGAAATATTCCACCTTCCTTAGCCATCAGGGAAATGCAAATCCAAACTTCCCTGAGATATCATCTCACCCTGGTCTGGCTGGCAAAAAGCCAAAATATAAACATCATCAAAAGTTGGAGCGGTTGTAAGGAGAAGGAATGCAAGCTAGTGCAGCCACTCTGGAGATCAGTATGGTGAGTTTGAAAATGTTAAGGATTGAAATGCCATAAGACCCTCTTATATCACTACTGGGAATAATCCTTAAAAATGCATCATTTCATTACAGTGACATACTTAAAGGCAAAACTCCATAAAACCAAATATAACCACAAGGGATTCTAGGAGGGAATGGGAAAGAAGATCTCAAGAAAAAGGAGAAAAAAGAGCATAGTTTAATATAGAAATTAGGCCAAGGTCATGTATGGCCAGTATATAACAGGACATATGGTATAGCTCACACTCACTTCCCTTCCTGTTCACTTGGGGTTAGATGGGTTTAAAGAATTAGGCATATTTCTCAGTCATGGAGTGGAAGGAGGCCGATAATTATATGGTAGCGAACTGGCAACTAGAAGATTGACCCCACTTAATTACTACTATGCCTTATTCCTATTTTTCCCTCTATCTTTAAACCTCTTCTTATATTAAAACCTTCTTTTAAACGTCTTTTATCTTTGGTTAGAAGATAACTACAACACCCAAACAGGATGGAGCCAAGTGCAGTGCAGGAACCACAAAACTGAAAACTACAAATGATCTTACCTGAGAATACCAATGACTCTACAATATTCACCTAGTAGCAGATCAACCAAATCTCTCCCCATCCTAAAGCTCAGAGAACCTTGCATAAGAGGCTGTGACAAAATTGTAAGAGCTTAAAGATGGGGTGGTTCATTGATGGTCAAGATATTTCACTGAAGTCAAGGCTGTGGCAGCTAGAATCTCACTTCAATGTGATTGGATCTTACCTGACCTGCACAATGGCTGTCATGTCAACAAGCCCCCAAAGACTAGCATGTATCTCAGGGAAAATGGCTTCTGGCAGTAGGACCCTTAGAGGCAAGGGGTTGGACAGAAATAATGGAGTTCCTACATTAGTGGGCAGTCCCAAGATGAGGCCTCAAGATATGCCACAGAATCCTGAAATTCACTACTGTAGATGACTTAGAAGGAACTCCAGGGCCTATATAAGTTGGAGTTCTGGAGAGGATGGGAGGGAGAAGGTGCGAAACACCAATAGGGGAAGCAGGGAGGAAAGGGGAGAGGGAGAGAGGAAGATGTGGGAGAGAGCAAGATGGGGGACTGAAATGGGGAGGGGAGGGAAGAGGAAAAAGAAGATGGAGGGGGACAAGGGTTCCTACTCATTGAATTTGTGTAACTAGGTAAAAAATAAAATTAATCAAAAAGACTGTTCAACCAAAAGCAATATGCAGATTCAAATGTAATACCAATCAAAATTCCAACCAAATTCTTCACAGAAATTGGTTAAAACAATCTCAAATTTCATATGGAAATACAGAAGTTCTAGGATAGCAAAACAATTCTGAGCTTTCAATTTATAGTTATGGAATCAACTAAAATGTCTAAAAGTTGACGAATGGATAATGAAAATGTGGTACATTTATATAATGGAATACTACTCAGCCATTAAAAGATGTATTAATGAAATTTTGCCATGAAATGGATGGAATTAGAAAAAATTATATTGAGTGAAGTATCCCACACAAGAAAGTTAGACACCATATGTTTGGCACTATTGATTCAAGGAGGCCCTAGCCCGCGTTCCTGAATCCAGGAGGTCTGGCTACAGACAAGCCTGAATAAGTTTGGACATGCCCCAGACATGTCCCAATAGAGGAATCATACAGGCAGAGGGATGGACAACCAATAGGAAGTGTGGGAACCAGTTCCCACTCATGCATCCATTCACTCACTCAAACACACACAGCTGCTGGCTGTGATGAAAGCAGGTTCCAGCCGTCCCCACCTCTGCCTCTATCCCTCAGAGACTCAGCACGGGACAGGGAGATTGTCAGAAGCAGATCTCTCTGTATTGGGGGGAGAAAAGGAACTTTTATAGACAAAGGCCACCAAGGCACGAAACAGGCATCCAATTGTATCACAAGGTCAAGACATCCTGCAGGTGCTAATGGTCAAGTTCAATGTCACTCAGCACAGGGGGCAGGTAGATACCTGAAAGCCAATTAGGGCTCTCTGTGAAGTCATCAGGTTATGCCCAAGACCCTTGCCCTCAGCGCCATCTTTAGTCCCATGTGCTCGGCCATGCCCTGGGGCAAATCCTGGGTGGACCCAACAAGGAAGAAGGGATGAACAACCAGTGGGAAACGGCCATCTAACCTGGACACCTAGCAAACAGCTAAATGATTGGTGGCTTCCCCCCCTCCCCGAGCAGAGGGGTGGCAACACCTGATTGGACCCTGACCCTATATAAGCCCAAACACTTCCTGAATAAAGCTGAGTCTGCAGCCAACTAGTCCTCTGCCTGCTGCTTCTCACCTGACTCGTGGAATCTGGGTGGGGACCCTGTCTGTGGCTCACCCATTCGCCTCAAGCCCATGAGGCCCCTGCCGTTCTCCTTCTCCCCCCCCTGCTGGCTCAGCGGGGAGTTGGCAACATCTGGCACCCAACATGGGGCGGTGCCGCCTTTGGTGTAGACGAGACACCCCTCTGGTAAAGTTCGGTGACTGGCCCCTTTGGTTTTGTGTTCCATGTGCTTACAGTGCCTGAAGGTGAGCAAGTGGCCCCCTTCTCTTCCCCTTTCCCTGTTTGTCCTTAGCAACACAATCGCTTGCTTGATTTCCTGATGATCAAGGAGCCCCAATTGCTTGTTTGATTTTCTGACAATCAGCGAGCCCCATTTAAGGTTAGGAATGCATTTAAACCGAGGCTTTTCCCAGTGAGTTCACATAAGAAATGGGTCCCCTCAGAACTCGGAGCCCAGGTTCGATTACATTGAATCGGCCTGACCAGGGGCATATGGCCCAGGGGAGTAACGAACCCCTGAAGTTCCTCTCTAAGCACAGGATGCTTATATCCAAAACACCTCTGTGTATATCCTGCACTAGGTCTCTCCTTAGACATTGGTTACCCTTTTAGGAGTTGTTTTCACTTTGACTTTGGTTCTAGTCATTGCTTTTTATTTTCTGCGCTTTTTTTTTTTTTTTTTTTGCCTTGTCCTCTCATCTCCTAGTCATCTCTGCTCCTTTCTTCTCCATAATGGGTAATTTACTGCCCAATCAGAAGGCACCCCAGATGACTGCCCTTCAGACTCTACTAGACTTACGTAGGGTCAAAGAGACGGCAAAGGACTTAGAAGATTTTTGGGAGGAAGCTTTAATCTTAGCTCCTTGGATTTCCCCAGAAAATGTCTGGGACCCCAAGATTTGGATGGGAGTGCTTTACCTGGCCTGTAAGAGGGAAGTCCAGGAAGGCAATATGCCTCCTGCTCCCTTTGTTCTCATCCTGCTCGGCATCATAGCAAGCCTTAAAGATTCTCTAATGAGGAAGTGATTGCTTGTTACAATGAAACTTGTGGAGAGAACCCAAAATTAGCCCCTTTTCTTCCTCTGGATCCCTACCCTGCCCCCCCCCCCGGTCGAGGACTCTGCAGAGGGCTCACAGATCACGGGGCGTTCCACACCCTGCTGACATCCCATTCCCTCCTCTTCTTCTTTCTGTGGCTCTTGACTCCCCCTCTTTCCTGGCTGGATTTTCTGCTTCAAATGATACTGGTCTCCCAATACATGTCTTAAAATCTCTCCTGGAGACTATATAGTCCTCGAGGTTAAGACTGATGGCTTACAGGAATTTTGGAATGAGTCTGTGATTTTAGCACCTTGGATTCCCCCAGAGAAACTGTGGGAATGGACATGGACTTACGGGAATGGACATTTTCCTTACTAGATGTTTTTCATAATTAAGCTAAGCTGCCAGACTTAACTAATATGAGGTCTTATTTTAAATAAGGTTTTCATAAATGTTAATCACTTTTGATAAAGCTTTCAAGGGTAATTTTAAGAGAGTTGCTGGCAAATTGTACAGTTGCCGGTAAAATGTTGTTCACATGCTTGTATGTTTATATGTTCTGTGTTTACATGTTGTGTGTCTTGTGTCAATGGCCACTTGAATTTTTTTTTCATTTCTATGCCCACTAATATTAAAATTTTGGCATGCTATTTTTAAATACATGTGTGCATACTTAAAAATGAGAACAAATAATTTTGATAACATCTAGACCTTAACTACTTATGTTTTATATCGATCACAATTGTTTTTCTAATAAATTGTAAGTTTTCTTTCATACAAGTTTTCTTCAGGTTTTTTTATATATTCCCAAAATAACAAAGCTGCTTTCCAGGTCCTCAGGGCATCCATTAAGGCCTCAAACATTCCTAAGATCACCAAAGGCTCATAGGAAACCTGGCTGTCCTCCATTAGAGCTATGCCTTACTAATTTACAATTTTTAGGTTTTCACTTGTGTCTCAATAGCTCTTCTGGATCATCTCTGTGCCCGTGCTGCCTACAGCCCCTCCCCTGCTCCTGTCCTGACAAAAACCTCCTTTTCTCTGCCATACTTGAGTTCCTCTTTGGAACCATGATTCCTTCTCTGCAATGGTCTCATGATTGGTAGTCAATGATGGGTAAGGCTCCACACAAGGGTGGTGTCCAACCTAAGACATGAACGGTCACTTATCCTCTGCACAGCTGAAGAGGCTCAGTGTTGCCCCAGCTATCATGGTCCCCACTAAAAAAATTGTAAATAAATAAAAGGGTGAAAATGTGGCACTATTGATTCAGGGAAGCCCTAGCCCGGGCTCCCAAATCCAGGAGGTCTGGCTACAGACAAACCTGAACAAGTTCGGACATGCCCCAGATATGTTCTATCAGAGGGATCATACAGGAATAAGGAAGGAAAACCAATGGGAAGAAGGGATGAACAACCAATGGAAAGCGGCCATCTAACCTGGACACCTAGTAAACAGCTAAATGATTCATGGCTGCTCCCCCCTCCCCCGAGAAGAAGGATGGCCACACCTCTTTGGAACCCGACCCTATATAAGCCCAAACACTTCCTGAATAAAGCTGAGTTTGCAGCCAACTCGTCCTCTGCCTGCTGCTTCTCACCTGACTCCTGGGGTCTGGGTGGTGACCCCATCGCTAGCTCACCCATTTGCCTCAAGCCCATGAGAGCCCTATCGTTTCCCCTCCTTTCCCTGGCTAGCCCAGCGGCAACACATAGGTACTCCCTAATAGGTGGATCTTAGTAGCAAACTCATGTAATGACATATTCAAAGGTAAATCTCTATAATACCTACTGTAATAGCAAAGGATTACAAGCAGGAAGGAAGTGAAAGGTGGGTCCCCCCAAAAATGGATAAGTCACCATCAAGTATTGCATGTAAGTTGCAAGACATCTGGTGAAGCTCACTCTCACTTCCCTTCTGGTCACTTGCATCTGAACAGATTTGATCTCACCAATTAGGGGGGTATAGGATTAGGCAGATAGATGGTAACCATCCTGCAAATGGGACACTGAATCATCTTCACTGCTGTATCCTACTCCTATTCTTCCATATCCAGTCTCCTCTTATATTAAGATCTTCACATAAACAGTGTTTTATCTTTGATTAGGAGGTAACTTTTGATACCAATCAGGACGCAGCCAAGGGCAGTGTGCAGAATAAGCAAAACTGAAAACAACAGACTATAATTCAGAACACCAAAGATCCTACATTAATCACATAGGACAGACCAGACAAATCTCTCCCCATCCTAAAGCTCAGGGAACCTTGTGGAAGAGGGGGTAGGAAGATTGTAAGAGCCTAAAGATGGGGAGGACCAATGATATGCAAGATACTCTATGCAAGTTAGGACTGTAGCAGCCACAAATGGACTTTGCTTGATCTGCACAATTCTTGACACGTCAATGACCCCCCCCCCCGAAGTCAAGCACAGATCACAGGGGAAAA
Source organism: Typhlomys cinereus (assembly GCA_023101885.1). Taxonomy (NCBI): domain Eukaryota; kingdom Metazoa; phylum Chordata; class Mammalia; order Rodentia; family Platacanthomyidae; genus Typhlomys; species Typhlomys cinereus. The sequence continues at coordinate 3,092,934 of JALPQD010000082.1, forward strand.
GGCTCCCCAAGCACCTCCATCAAAACATTTCTCATTTCATCTTAAGATAAGAAAAGATTTCACTCAACACCCAAACAAGACACATCCTAGTATAATAGAAGAGCAGTGAAATAGACAATAATAACCAACCAGGGTGCAGAGTACCAATGACCCTAAAACACTCAGCTGAATCAGGCCAACCAAATCTCTCTTTTTCCTAAGTCTCAGGAAACCTGTGGAAGAGGGGCCAGTAAGATTTTAAGAGACTAAAGGTGGGGATGTTCATTGCTGACCAGGACATTCCTCTAATACAGTTCCCAAGAAGGGACTCTGGGCTTTGCCACTAAGCCCTGAACCCTCACTGGGGTGGAGGACTCAGAAGGAGGTTTGGCATTCACACAAAAGGATGCTCCAAAGAATGGAAGGGAGGAAGGGGAGGCATTGGAGAGAGGGAGGGAGAAAGGGGGTGAAAGGAAGGCAAGAAGTGGGGAGTACAATGGGGGATGATTGGGAAGGTGAGGAGGGAGGAAGAGGACAGGGGTACGTACTGAGCTTGTATTATTAGGAAAAAAAATGTGAGGAAAAAAAAGAAAGCAGTCATTAGAAAAAAAAAAAAAACTTTGTGGCAGGTATCCACCATTTCATACCTTAAACTATACTATAAAGTCATAGTAATAAAAAAAAAGCATTGTACTAACTCCAAAAAAAGACATAGACCAATTGATTAGAATTGAAGGCTCAAATATAGTAAGCACTATCACCTAGTGTCAACTGATCTTTGACATAGTTACCAAAAACAAAATTACATTGGAAAAAAGATAGCACCTTCTACAAATGGTACTGACTACATTGGATATCTACATACATGTCATAGTTTGAAATGTGTCCCCCACAGTCTCATGTGTTTGGCAAGGTCATGGCACCTTGAGAGGTGGAGCCTTGCTGGAGGAAGGCAGTCACAAGGGGTGGGCCTTGAGGTGGATTAGTCCCACCCTACCTTCAGGAGAAGTCAGCCTTTGCAGCAAGCAGTCTACAGCTCTCAGCTTCCAAGATGTCTGCGGTGACTTAGCCTCCTCCAGCTTTGGCCAGCCAGCCATGCTGCCTCTGCTTTAAGAGACTGTATCTTTTCTCTGGAACTATAAACTGAATAAATCTCCCTTTGTCCCTCAAGCGGCTTGACTTTGGGTGCTCTCTCACAGCAATAGTTAAGAGTAACCATTACAGAAATTGGTACCGGATAGTGAGGTATTTCTGTGAGATTAAGAACAGCTAGTGGGGCTGGAGAGGTGGCTCAGGGGTTGAGCCTCCGCCTTGTAGGCTTAAGGTCCTGAGTTCAGATCCTAGACCCCACGTATAGACGCCAGGCGGAAGCAGGGGCAGCCTGTGTTTCTGGTCCTGGTAGGGTAGAGCCTGTGAATTCCGGGGCAGAGTACACAAGGAGGAGGTGGAGGCGGTCCATGGTGGTTCCCGAATTCGCTTGTGGTTCTATACACACACACATACATACACACACACGCGCACAATTGAATAAATAATAAAAAAATTAAAAAAAAGAACAGCTAGTACCACAACATAAAGTTGTTTGTGAAACTGAGAGAAGTTGGTATGCAGAAGTATGGCCAATGCTGTGATGTGGCTAATGTGCCTTTGGAACTGTTTGTTGGGAGAAATGTAGAGAACTTTGGGACTTCATGCTGGGAAAGTCTTTGTGTCTTGGCCAGGGGGCCAAATGGACCGTTCTCATGAGAGCTCAGAGGAGAGCAATGCTGTGAGAGATGCAGGCAGTGGAAGCCCAGCTTGTGATGGTCCAGAGGGAAAGGGAGACTGTGTTTGCAACTGCATGAGTGACACAGGGTGCCATGTGTTGGCCGACAGTTTAGTTTAGTTTTGCCCTCGTCCTGAAAGCTTGCCTGAAATTGAACTAGAGTGCTTGGGGGAGGAAATTTCAAAGCAATGTAGTCTTGACAATGTGATATGGCTACTTTTTAGTTGTCTTCAAAGTTAGGAAAAAGAGCAAAGAATCAGGTGGTAAGAAACAAAAACTGTAAGATCTGATGATGAAAAATACAATGCCAAACTTAAAGAGTTGAACCAGGAAGAAACAGAACAAAATGGCCATTAAGGAGATTAGCTCCATTTGTAAATCAAAGCCTGCTCTTAATTTAAATAATAGGAGAGGCCCTAGCTTAAAGACAAGGTCCTCAGGGAAAGCTCCCACTCATAAGAATGCAAATCCTGGGGCTGGAGAGGTGGCTCAGGGGTTAAGCTTCTGCCTTGAAGGCAGAAGGTCCTGAGTTCAGATCCTAGACCCCACATATAGACTCTGGAAGCGGGGGCTGCCTGCATTTCCGGTCCTGGTAGTTTGGAGCCTGTGAATCCAAGGGCAGAGTAAACAAAGAGAGGTGGAGGCATCCATGATGGTTCCCGAATTCGTCCGTGGTTCTATACACACACACACACACAAGTGCACACACACACACGCATACATGCACAATTGAATAAATAATAAAAAAAAGGATGCAAATCCTTTCAGAAGACTGGAGCTAAAGGGTGGAGTTCCAAAGCAAGAGTTGGTTCTTACAAAGCAACTGCCCAGGAGTGAAAGAGATGGTCAACATACAGAAGCAGAATCAGCTGTGATTCAAAGGGGCCAGTCTTGGCAAAGTCATCCATGTGGTTCTGGTTTTAGAGGCATCAGTGATGCAAGAGAGAGGAGATCCTATTGGTGGAGTCCACCTCCAAGATTTCAAAATTTGGCAGAACCCAGGCAAGAAAACTGCAGTTTAGAGGCCCAAGAAGGGCAGTTTATGCTGTGGAGTTAAAGCCTGGCTTGCCATTGAGAAGTAAAGATGTTAGAGAAGTGAGAGACAATGTGGTACATCTGCCAAGGAGAGCTGTATATCCTGGGAGGAGTCAGCTCAAGAGAGCAACATGTTCTATGGGCAGCTGCATTGGAGGGGTGGAAACAAAGCCCTTTGGAACTGCGATGATTTCAAGAAGAGGCTCACCCATTGGACTTGGAGCTACAAGATTTGGGGTTTGTCCTGTTGGTTTTCAGTCTTTTATGGACCGATCTTTCTTGTATCTGCCCCATTCCTTCCTTTTGGAATGGGAATGTTTATTCTGTGCCATTGTATTTTGGAAGTATGTAACTTGTATTTTGATTTTAGAGGAGGCTTTGGACTTTGGGCTTTTGGACTGTGTTGGGACTACTGATGTATTCTATGAAGACTTTTAAAGTTGGACTAAGTATGGTTTACATAATGAGATGGCAATGAGCCTGTGGGGGACAGGGGTGGAGTGTCATGGTTTGAAATGTGTCCCCCACAGTCTGATGTGTTTGGCAAGGTCGTGGTACCTTGAGAGGTGGAGCCTTGCTGGAGGAAGGCAGTCACAAGGGGTGGGCCTTGAGGTGGATTAGTCCCACCCTACCTCCAGGAGAAGTCTGCCTTTGCAGCAAGCAGTCTGCAGCTCTCAGCTTCCAAGATGTCTGCAGTGACTTAGCCTCCTCCAGCTTTGGCCAGCCAGCCATGCCGCCTCTGCCATGAGAAACTGCCTCCTCTGGAACAATAAGCTGAACAAACCTCCTTTTCTACGTTAAGTTAATTGACTTTGAGTGTTCTCTCACACCAATAGTTAAGAGTAACCATTACAATACAGAAGACTGAAACTGGACCATTATTTGTGTCCATGTATGAAAATCAACTCCATTTTGATCAAAGACCTCAGCAGTAGACCAGAGACTATGAAACTCCAAAAAGAAAAATTAGGAAACACTCTCGAATTGATTTACCTATGTCAACATTTCCTCAATAGGACCCCAATGGCACAGAGAATAAGTCAAACACTAAACAAGTGGGACTATATGAACTAAAAAACTTTTCTTCAAAAAATTTATTTTCATCAAGTGAAAAGGGAACTATGAGACTGTGAGTGTATCTTCACTCAGCACACATCTGAGGACTAATAACCAGAGGACATGAAGAATTTGAAAAATGAAATACGACAAACTTAACATCCTCACTAAAAAAATAGGCTATAACTAAAAAAAATTTTCTCACAAGATGAAATTCAAATGTCTAACAAACTCTTAAAAATTTTTGCCCTCTCTAGTCACTATGGAAGTGTAAATTAAAACCATCCTGAGATGTCATCTCACTCTAGTCAAAATGGCTAAGATTCAAAACACAAGTACCAGCAGGGAGATGCAGGGAGTGTGGATGCAGGGAGATGGTAACCTCACACAATCTCTTTGGAGATCAATTTATAGGTTCCTAAAAATGTTAAAAATTGAAATTCCATATGGCCTAGCTGTATCACTTCTGGGAATATTCCCAAGGAACACTGGCATCCTGCAACAGAATCACATGGACATCCACGTTCATAGCAGCTTTTTTCACAGTAACAGCGAAATGGAACCAACCTAGATGTTCAACATTTGACAAATGGCTAATGAAAATGTGGTGCATATACACGATGAAATACTGCTCAGTTGTCAGGAAAGACGAGTTAATGAAATTTGGCAGTAAATAAGTGGAACTGGAAGAAATAATAATGAGTGAAATACTCTAGATGTAGAAAGACATTCAGTTTGATCTAATCAAACAAAAACTCTTACGACATCCACAAATACAAAGGAACACAAGTTAGGGAATGGAAGAAGACCCCAAGAGCAGAAACAAAAGAATAAGGGTAAGTTAACAGTTTTTTTAATGTAAGACATGTCTCAAAGAGAAGGTAATAACATTAATTGGACACATTAGGGATGGGGTGAGCCTCCCAGTAACTTGCCAACTGCTCACTAGTTCCTAATCCCTCCCATGACAGGGAACACTTGCCCCTCAGTATAAACCAGTCTAAACAACAGTCATCATGGAGAAAACTAGCAGCAGTCAGGATCAGACATCTCAATCCTAACCCCAAACACCTCCATCAAAACATTTCTCATTTCATCTTAAGATAAGAAAAGATTTCACTCAATACCTAAACAAGAGACATCCTAGTATAATAGAAGAGCAGTGAAATAGACAATAATAACCAACCAGGGTGCAGAGTACCAATGACCCTAAAACACTCAGCTGAATCAGGCCAACCAAATCTCTCTCTTTCCTAAGTCTCAGGAAACCTGTGGAAGAGGGGCCAGTAAGATTTTAAGAGACTAAAGGTGGGGATGTTCATTGCTAACCATGACATTCCTCTAAAGACAGGGCTGCTGCATCTAGGAACTTATTACAATAAAACTTATTCCCCCATAAATTAATGAAGAAGTCAGGAGAAACAATTAAATGCAGGGGGAACCTTAGGGGCTAGGGCAGGGAGAGGCCCTATCTGTGCATCTATATAAGGAAGGGCCACTTAATCTGGCACAGAGACCTAAAGCCCTACTACAGCAGACAACCTGAAGGGAACCCTGGAGGGAGAGGATGGAGTGGTGAAAAGAGGCAAGAGACAGAGAGGAAGGGAAGAGGAAGGGAGACGGTAAGGAGAACAGGAACAGCCACTCATTATTTTTGCAAACCTAGGAAAATTAAAAAAAATTTAAAAAGAAGAAAATAAAGCAATGCCTTCAGCTTAACATATACCAGATGGAGCAGTTAGATGCTAAAGCCCAATCTTGGAGTACACAAAACTTTTAAATCTCCTCTGACAAAGATGGATATGTACAAAAAGTACTTCTCTCTACTGAAATAAAACTTAGATCAAGAAAAAAAGTATTATTTTCTTATTCAGTTAATTCAGATTGCCAATGAATTTTTTTCTCAACACTGTGTATTTGTATGATGTAACTCTTCTTCGTTCATTTTCATTAATTACTGTTTTAGAACTACAGAAACAATGAAGCAGTCATGGTCTTTGTCTCTCATCAGCTCACTATACTCCTTTGACCCTCAAAATTTCAAAAACTCAGGGGTCTAAATTTAGATTCTAAAATACAACAGGAAATAGAATATTACCATACTTAGGGCTTTTCAAAGTAACATCAAGCATCCCACAGAATTTGCAGTCCTTTATGCAAAGTGAATTTTGGATCTTGTGGTTTTCTGGATGTGCTGCTTGAAGGCAGCAACTGGTGGACAGGTGTGCTCAAATGTGACGTGATTCCACATACTCTCTCTCACTCTCTTTTCCATTATGACTCAAGCTAGAGCATCTATCTGCTTGACAGAGTCAAGTACAGCACAGGTCCTTCTGCTGAAGCTAAGGGATGCATCTAGGCAAATGAACTGAGAACGATTATGCACACAAGCCAGTGGAATGTCAAAGTGACTAAGTCAAGATAGCAGTAAAAAGAACAAAGAATTATTCCCAATTTGTCTAATTATAAACAATAAAAACAAAAACGTTGACACATCAATGTTTCAATGATGAACCAACTTTTGTATCAGCACTGGGTTCTTAGTTATGTAATACATTAACAATAGCAATTTGCATTCACATTCAGTTAAACACATTTATTGACTTCTTTGTTCCATAAGTAAGTGGAATACAAAACTCTGGATGAGTGAGTCCACTCTAGTGCTGTCAAGGAGAAATGTAAGATTTCTAATTTATAACTGCCTCATTAAAAGAAAGATAAAATTAATGCAATAAGTTCAAATGAATTATATGCTATTTTATGTAACTCATATACAAATGTTGTTTGGTATGGTTATCATAATGATAATTCCTCTCCATTTGGAATATACATCCCAAGCAATGGGAGAATTGAAGGCAAAATAACACTGTGTTGCCAAGAGAAGTGCACCCAAATATTCACAAATGTTCCCAGAATTCAGGAAAGACTTGTAGATTACATGTATGCACTTTCATACATTTGCTTTGTATGATCATAAGTAGAGGCAGGGTGTGAACCCACTGATAGCATCTGACTGGCAGCAGGGTAAAAGCGGGAAAAAGTGGTCTCACACTACCAGGTAGGGGCTTGTTTCAAAAGAATCTGTTGGCTATAATCACAAATCTCATTTCATTTTATAGTGAACAAAATGTATTAAGGTTTTTGAATATCATAATCACATCTCATGATCACAAGTAACAAAAAAAATTTATGGGAGATAATTAACTAACGTACAGACTGTGATTGACTTTATTTTCAGGTCATCTTGTCCAGGTTCTTCTCATAGAAGTAAAATATGTGTGCTCTCTCTCCTCTCTGTCTCTCTCTCTCTCTCTCTCTCTCTGTCTCTCATTTGTAAATATGTGTAGTATATGTATATGCACATGCATGTATGGTACAATTTTTGCACCTGTTGTGCACATGTGTGTGGTTTGTGTGCTGTATATCTGTATTCATGGTGTATGTCTGTATATCCTTATTTATGCTGTGCCTATGTATACCTTTAGAGTGTGTGTGCATGTTTCATGCATGTGCACATATGTATGGTACACGACATGTGCAGTGTGTGCTGAATGGTTTGGGGTGTGTGTGGCATATGACACTTAGAGTATTTGCCTGCACATACAGGAACTTGTTTCATGCGCTTGTGCATTCATGTGTGTTTGTCTATACATGTGATTGCATAAGTGCATATATGGTAAATGGCATATGTGGCATATTCATATCCACATGTTTGTATGGCATGTATAGTGTATATGCATGTTTACAGAATGTGGTGTTTGTTTCTGTGCACGTGTGTCTGTGTACATGTGATGGTGGTGGTAGTGTCTGTGTGTGTGTGTGTGTGTGTGTGTGTGTGTGTGTGTGTGTGTGTGCATCTGAAGGATTTAGACCAACTCAATGTGGATTATAAAAAGTGGTTCTAGCTTTGTAATTTTTTTTAAGAAAATGAAACGAATATCCATAGCACTTGCAGCTAATTTTTGAAAGATGCTGCTTGGCTTTGAAGTGAATTGAATACAGCATAAGAATTCTAAAATCCACTTGACCAATGCCAGTTCCCTCGGAGAAAAGAGATTGTTCCATCCCATATCATATTAAGGAAAAACAATGTTAATAATTCATTCTCAGGGGTCCCTTCAAAGTCTAGTTCAAGCTTCTCCAGAGCTGCTGGACTGTAATTTGTTTTCGTTTATTTTTTCCTTGTTCTACAAACAAGTGATTCTATATCTTTAATGCTATAAGTTAGGAAGCTCAGATATAGCTTTTAAGCTACATGAAGGAAGAATAATCCTTTAGAAAAATGCAGAATTTGACTTCTACGATCATACCTAAAACAAGCCCCAAATATGTACACTTGTCCTTCATAAAGAAAACCAGATCATGAGAAGTCTGAGAATGGAAAAGTACTCCAACCTTGCAGAATTGCTAATTTTCTTCAGGAAATAGTAAGGTGCAAATGAAGACCTCATCTAAATGCATAACAACCTAAATGGACTATGAATGCCAATCAGTATCAGCAGTGGTCTGACAGCCTTGTCTGCAGCAGCAAGATGGGATTGCAAGTCTCTCTGTGTGTGCAGCTCTGATCTGCTTCTTGTCCAGTCTGTGATGGGCATGGGAGCTGCGCACAGCACGTGGCTGCTCCTGCGTCTGTAATGTGAGGCAGACTCACACTAAGGTTCCTGGCAGCAAGTTCAGTAGGAGTGATAATGAACAGCATTTTTGCAAGGGTCCGCTTTTCATTGGTTTACTACTTTTCCATTTGTGATTCATGTGTAAAGAAGATGCGGGAAACTGGAAACATTAATGGCTACATGAAAAATACACAAAGCAATCCTTTTACTCATGCTAGACTTCCATACTTTTAGTTCTAAGGGCCAAGGACTCTTCTTTCTGGAAAGAGTGACCTACAGTGTTTGTGGATGCAGTTTGTATTATATGCCATATGTAATGTTGCAATTCTTTAGCCAAATTAATCAAAATCCTACAAAAAGGGATAGTTAATTTTAGCCATTTATGCTGTAACAAATCCACTCAAATGTAGCTAATTTCTTCAGTAGCAATCCTGAGCAAAACATGTTTAGAAATATCCCTTAGGAGTTAATAAATACTGCATCTGAACGCAAAATTGTTCTATTAATTAGATACTTCACAGTTGAAAAGGGAAAAGAACCTTAGCAGGCATGATTTTACATTTTCATGAAAATCAGGAATTAAATCTTTCATGAAGCTTATGTTGGTCTTGAAGAAAACCAAAAGTGGATAAACATTTGAATGTTGTCTGCTGGGGGAGGCCCTCCAGGTTTATTTAAGCTAGCTTCCAGAAACATCACAAGGACAACAGAATGTACACGAGATGCTTGAGAGATGGTTTAGAGGTTAAGCCTTTGCCTCCCAAGCTAAAGGAGCTAAGTGCAGATCCGAGATCCTACATTGAAAAAACCTAATACCAGCTTGGGTGGAATTGGCTGCAACCTGCACTTACCATCCTGGAGGCAAAGCCTGGGAAGGCCCGAAGCAAAGTAATAAGGAGGTAATGCAATCTAGGATGATTCCACAAGTCACCCTAGAGCCTCTACAGGCACATACATTGCCCTCTTATCTTCTGCACGCATACATACACACTCACCCATACACACACACACACATACTCACACTTCCCCCCCACACACACACCCACACACACGACACAGTTTTGTATGTTCCTGCATGTACTGTATGTGTGTGTTGGGGGGGGGTTATAACTGTGTGTGCAGATAAATGTGCTTGGACACATGCACAGAGAGGCCAGAGGAGGACACTGAGAACCGACTTGTTCTGTAGAGATGGTTTCTCACTAAAAGTGTGCTAGGCTGTTGTCCAGCAAGCCTCAGCAGTTTCAGCAATCCTCCTGTTTCTACCGCACTTCTCAGCTCTGGGATTACAGCCATTGCGTATCTGACAATTTACCTTGATTTCGGGAATTCAAACTCAGGGGTTTAAAAATTTTTTTTTTTATTTATTCAATTTTGCGTGTATGCGTGTGTGTGTGTGTGTGTGTGTGTGTGTGTGTGTGTGTATGTGTAGAACCACAGAAGAATTCGGAAACCACCATGGACCGCCTCCACCTCCTCCTTGTTTACTCTGCCCCGGGATTCACAGGCTCCGTCCTACCAGGACCAGAAACGCAGGCCGTCCCCACTTCTGCCAGGTGTCTATATGTGGGCCTAGGATCAGAACTCGGGACCTTCCGCCTGCAAGGCAGAGGCTTAACCCCTGAGCCACCTCTCCAGCCCTCAAACTCAGTTTTTTATACTTGTGCAACAGCTGTCCTTACCTATTGAGCCAGTTTCACAACCCCTTTCATGTGGATCTTTAGAAATATTTCTTGGCTTAAGTGCACCTCTGTCACTCATGTGAAACACTATGCCCAGTGTTGGGTAAATGCTCTTTTAAGTAGCTGGGGGTGAGTCTCTAGTAAAATTTTCATCCGTAGAGTAGGCATTGTAAATATATTGTATTTATAATATTTGAATTCCAGTTAAGTTATTAGATTTGTAAGCAGTCACTGGATTAGGGAGAGGATTCAGTAGTTAAAAGTATTTACTGTTGATGCATGAGACCTGAAATTCAGAGCTTCAAAATTCATGCAATAACCACATAGCAATTTCAGCATGCCTATAATTCCAAGTTCTCTCAAGGTGGACTAGGGATTCCCTGAGCAAGTGCAGCCAGACTAGCCAAATCAGAGAGAGCTAGGCTCTCATTGGTACCTCAACGAATAAGGTGAAGAACCATCAAGAAAGCTCTTACCGGGCTGGAGAGGTGGCTCAGGGGTTAAGCCTCTGCCTTGCAGGCGGAAAGTCCCGAGTTTGGATCCTAGACCCCACGTATAGACGCCGGGCAGAAGCGGGGACAGCTCGCATTTCTGGTACTGGTGGGGTGGAGCCTGTGAATCCCCAGGCAGAGTAAAGAGGAGGAGGTAGAAGCAGTGCATGGTGCTCCCCGAGTCTGCCCGTGGTTCTACACACAGACACATACAATACACACCCGTGCACACACACATACACACACAATTGAATAAATAATAAAATTTTACCTTCCACACGCACAATACATAGGCACATGCACACCCACATGTTCACGTGCTCACCTGTGAACACACATTCATATATACACACATGTACATTACACATCAATGTGAGAAAAAACAAAAACAGTTGGATCCTCAGTGTTCAGGAGAACAGAGTTTGCCATACCATGGAGGCATGAGGGGACATGTCAGCATTCTCTGGGAATCAGAACTAGAGAAGGTGTCCAAGGACTCAGTGAATCAGAGGAAGTAAGTTTAACGTTGTTTGTTTGGATGGATCTAGGTGCTCTGGTCCATAGAAGGTTCCTTAATTGTTTCATAGCTGGATCGAGCTCTGCCAGGGAGTTGTATAGTGGTCCAAGATGTGGGAACCCCATGAGGAAGTTGTGACATGGGGATAGTTTGCTTTCTATGTAAACAATGCACATTCAAATGATTTACTTACATCTAGAAGCTGAACAACAACTCTGAATGGTTTGTCTCCAAGAGCTACAAAAACTTAAGACAGCATCTTAATATAAGAAATATTTACTCAATAATAGCTCTTCTAGTCCCAGAGTATTGTGCAGTGTATTTCAGTGTTTTCCCTTCTGTTCTCTGTTACTGGAGGCATGATGAGACCATTCTTTTTTTTTCCTTCTTCCTTCCTTCCTTCCTTCCTTCCTTCCTTCCTTCCTTCCTTCCTTCCTTCCTTCCTTCCTTCCTTCCTTCCTTCCTTCCTTCCTTCCTTTTTCTTTTCTTCAATATAAGAAACTGGAGTAGATCCTAAAAGTCAGCCTCACAACTGTTGAAAGTTATTTCCCAGTACTATGATCTCTGATGGTTTTCTCATTCTACTGTTGGCATACACTCAACCTCTCCCAATTTCTCTGGATTAACATACCAGTTTCAGCGATAACTGATCATTGAAAGACAAAACTACAATTAAAAAGAGCTGGATAAACCTTATTGTAATGCTGTCCTTTCAAAGTATTTAATTTCTCACTATTTAAATAGCTGAATGCACTGAATACTATGATCTGTTCAAATGGCATGATTAAGTATTTCGTTATCAATATTTGTGAATGCTTAAGACTTTTTCACTCCATGCAAGCCTCACATGTTGAACACAGTTTTACTTTTTTGCCTGTGACTCAATGCTCCTACCACTGAACAATATGATGGGTTTTGATAGGATATAAATAGCAACACTTCTTTAGATTTATGAAGGAGTTACATATATGCAGAGGCAAGCACTCCCATATAATAAAGATAAAACTGAAATATTGAGACATAGCTAAAATTTTCTGGGTGTTTGTTAGTGATGTTTTTCAGCTGCTCTTTATAGGCCTTGGTACAAAGGTCTGAAAAAAATTGAATATGGTAACTCCAAATCACTGCACCCCACTTCTCTGTATCCGAAAGAGCAAGAAAGACACAAGTAGATATGAGATCCTTCTAAAAGATTAGACCCACCCAGTTGACACAGGAGACTCATTCCAAATCCACAGAGGCAATGAAGAGTAGGCAAGGATGCTGCAGCTATGCAGGGAAATGCCTGCTTGTGGAACTCAAAATATGGGAATATGAATTTACTCATATTAATTACTCAGGAGGCTACAAAATATTAATCACTTCATAAAGTTTTAAAACCCAATTCATAAAGGTATAAATGAAAGTGCTTGAGTGTATAGATACTAGTTGGATGGAAAAATCACCTATTCGAGTAGCAAATATCAAACAAGAAGATGAGCCAGAAGAGAGATTTACATTGCTCAAGACTTGCAAAATTAAATGTTGGTAGAAGTGTTGAAAATCATTGTAGGAAAAAGAATAAATGGCTTTCACCTTAATTATGTATTTATGTATGTATTTATGTACTAACCATTTTCTAATTAAGAAAACAAACACTTTAGTCAAACAAGTAAATATCTGAGTATTTCTAAAAAGCAGCTAAAGTGTATTTATTGGAGCTCAAGTTCACCCACGCCAAGGAAATAAAAAAGTTATTTAAATGTATTTTTTAATTATGTTGACCTTTTAAAATGTAGGTGAAGCAACCAGTTCCTTTTTGTATGTGTCAAATCCTGTGGAATTAATTTGAAAATTTTCTAATTGATATGTGAGATTGTTTTTAAGAAATATATTTTATTTACTTATTTATTTCTATTTATTTAGTCCATTTAAACTTATTTATTTATTTAGTGTGTGTGTGTGTGTGTGTGTGTGTGTGTGTGTGTGTTTGTGTGTGCGTTTATGAGAGGGTACTGTGTGTTCCTGTGGAGGACCAAGGGTGACTTCAGGAATCATCCTAGATTGCTTCTGCCTCCTCATAGATTTAGTCCTGGATTTCTCAGGCTCTGCACAGCAGAACCTGAAGAACAGGCTGCTGCCATTTCTGTCTGGTGTTTTTATAGGGGACTTGAGATCCAAACTCAGGAGCTTCTGCTTGAGAAGCAGAGTATTAATTCCTGAGCCATCTCTCCAGTAAAAAGCCCCTGAGCTCTAGCTTTGGATAGAATATATCTCCTTGTTTTCCATATTTAAAAATTTATAACCATAATTTAATCTTCTCTTTAGGGTATATTATGGTTGTAGTACTAAGTCCAATTTCTTTTTCTCACGTGATTATTTGAATTAATCTATAGAAAATTTATTATGTTCAAAAGTGACAATTAGGGAAAGTATATGTTATTAGCGGCAAAATCAAAAGCATTACTTTAAAATGGCCATCACTAGTGCAAGAAAAATCAATGATTGTGTTCTGAACCCTTACCATGTGTTCAGTGACAGACTCCATCAATCAGTGTTTTAAAAAAAAGATGATTTTCTACATCATGGAGACTCCACTGTAGTAATGATATAACACTTAACAAACATACATTATAAACAAGTACATGGATATCAAGGAGCTGTCATTGCCTTGGTGTAGTGATATTGAGAGACTGGAGGATTTGTGAGACTGGTGAGACCAAAAACTTCAAAGAAATGACTTTTATAGCGACTTTTAAGGCCAGAAGAAACCAAGCATGTGGCCCAAAGACACAGAAAGATAACACAGGTTTCACCAAGCCCTTAATATGGAAGCTAAAGTGTCATCTTAGAAAGAAAAGAAATATAGCTGATGTGGCTTTGAAGGGATCAAAGAGTAGGAGACAGAAAGAAGTTTTTTTTTTTAACTGAGAATTTGTCATCTACAAACAAAATGAGTTTATGTTCTTACCCCAGTCCCCTGCTTACCCAGCCCCCTCCTTTTAAACCCTCCCTTCCTGTTTTCAATCCAATCATGTCTGTCCAACTCTTCTGTCCCTCTACATATATGGATCACTGGGCATCCTTTTGGGTACCTGTGTTGGTAAGGGAGTCAGGTAAGTGTTGTAGTATATGTGGCTTTTCAGTGGGCAAAGTCAAAAGTAGGGAGGTTCCTCTTCTCTTGCCAAATACCTGTCCCAGAGACACTCGCCAGTGCAGTTGTTTTTCTGCTAGTCCTGGGGAAATGTAAATACGCTGGCCATTGTGCAGATCTGGTGATAAAAGTTCTCATTGCACTAAGTACTTGAACACAACAGCTCCACCATGACTGGAGTGTCTTAGTTAGAAATATATCACCCTACTTTTTAACCTTTTGCAATCTTACCACACCTCTTCTACAAGGTCCCTGAGCTTTGGGTTGGAGAAAGATTTTGATGGCCCGATCAGGGCTAAGAATTCCAAGGTTGTGGTATTCTGTACTCTGGTCAGTTGTGTTTTTCTGCCTCACTAATCTTCCATTGTGTTAGGGTGCATCTTAGCTAAGCTCTGAAAGATTTTTCTTTCCACTTGTTAGATTAAAAAGTGTTTAAATTTTTATAGTTAATGCTCAGGCATTTGTTCCTGTCTAGTGTCTATTTTATTTCCTTCTTCTGTCATTTGCATAGGTTTTCAGTATTAAGCATGAGTTTACTGACAATAAGAGGGGGCATAGAACCAATTCAGAGAGTAGTTGGTTACTCATGGTCTTTCATAGTGCTGATGTTCCCCTGGGTTCTTCTTACCAGATTGTAGTAGCTTGAAGCATTCATAATTGAGTGATGTCCTTAATCCCTCTCTTTCCCCTGAGCCACTTGCTTTTTCCCCCCTCCCTTATCCTTTATTAAGACCTATCCCTGACTATCTTCTTGAAAGACTTTCATCCATAATTGACTTATTTGCCTATGTTTCTCTGTCTCCACTAATTTAAGATTTTTCTTCCCCCCCACTACCCGACTTGCTTCCTTTGCAATGACCTCGTAGGTGCTGCACAAGTTTCCCTTTGTATCCTTTTGAGGGTTTGATACTAGGATCCACTTACAAGGATGAATACACAGCATCTGTATTTCTGTGTCTTGGGTTCTACAGTCATTATATTTTCTTTCAACTCCATCCATTTACTAGTAAATTTCATTAGTTTATTTTTCTTGACAGTTGAACAGTATTGTTTGTGCCTATGTACCACATCTTCATTATCCATTCATCTATTGTAGGGCATCTAAGCTGATTCCATTTCTTTGCTATTACAAATACAGCCACAATGAATATGGTTATTAACATGTCTCTATAGTAAGATGTAGCTTTTTGGGTAATATTTTCAAGAGTGGTAAAGCTGGGCTATATGATGACCCTGCTATTCCAATTCTGGGAATAACCCAACATACAGCAAAAAATCACCTTGATAGCACAAGCATGACCATGTTCATAGCAGCAATGTTTACAATTGCAAAGTCATGGAATCAACCCAAATGTCCAACAGTTGACAAGTGGATAAGGAAAATGTGGTACATCTATACAATGGAGTACTACTCAGCCATCAAAAATGATGAATTAATGGAATTTGCTGGGAAATGGATGTCATTAGAAACAATTATATTAAGTGAAGTATCTCAGACCCAGAAAATTAAGTGCCGTATGTACTCCCTAATAGGTGGCTCCTAGTACCAAACCCACCCAGCTCACCTAGAGACACTCCAAGATAAATCTCTGTAATACCTACAGTAATTGCAAGGATTATGAACAGGAGGGGTGGTGTAGGAGGGCCACACCAGAAACAAAGAGAGAGGGGACCATGTTACAGCAGAGAAAATATGCCTCCATCAAGTAAGTAATGAGACACCTGGTTAAGTTCACAGACTTTCGTTCCTGATCATTTACAACTGAGGGGATATGATCTCACCAGAAGGGGAGGGCATATAGTCTGGCAGATAAAAAGTAACCATTTTGCAAATAGGTGATTGACCCCTCCCTCACTGTGGTTTCCTACTTTTATTACATCTACCTTTGAATATACTCTTATAACAAGACTCTAGTTTAACGGCTTTTTGTCTCTGGCCAGGGGGTGACATACAATACCCATCAGGATGGAGTGAAGGGCATTGCAGGAGCAACAAAACTGAAAAAGAAAATCAACAAACCACAATCCAGAACTTCAGAGACTCTATATCAACCACCTAGAACTAGGCTAGCCTAATCTCTCCCCATCCTGAAGCTCAGGGAAATTTGCGGAAGAGGGGGCAATAAGATTGTAAGAGCACAAGGATGGGAGGAACAATGATAAGCAATCAGAATTGGACTTTGCATGCCCTGCACAATGTCCAATACGCTATTGACCCCACAAAGTCTAGCATTTGCTAAAGGCACCAAGATCCTTGGAGGCAAGGGATTGTCAGCCACAGTAGTGTTCCTATGCTTAAGGGGAACGCAGGAAAGGATTCTGGGAAATGCCACTGGGTCTTTGTATGTCATCGGAGAGGAGGGCCCAGAGGAGAG
Source organism: Typhlomys cinereus (assembly GCA_023101885.1). Lineage (NCBI taxonomy): Eukaryota > Metazoa > Chordata > Mammalia > Rodentia > Platacanthomyidae > Typhlomys > Typhlomys cinereus. The sequence goes on from JALPQD010000082.1 coordinate 3,109,583, forward strand.
ACTGGCAGGCACATTAAAGGATTCTCTGGGGATTTAGGGGGGCGAGGTACTGGGGGATGGGGAGGAAGAGGTGAGGGAAGGGGAAGCAGGTGGTTCAGGGGGAGGAAGAAGGAGGAAGGGAACCGGTGTACCAAAGTTTGTATGAGTGGAAATAATAATAAAAAATGTTTTTTAAAAAAAGCTGGGCTATATGATACTTTGATTTTTAACTTTTCTTGAACCTTTATACTGATCTCCAGAGTGGCTGGTTATACAGGTTTGTATGCCGACCAGCAATGTATATATAAGGCTCTTTTCTCCTCACATCCTCACCAGAATTCATTGTTGTTTGTGTTTTGGATTTTAGCTATACTAATTGGAGTGAGATGATATCTCAGGATGGTTTTAATTTGCATTTCCTTCATTGCTAGGAAAGTAGAACATTTTTAAAGATATTTGTTAGACATTTGAATTTTGTCCTGAAAAATGTCTTTTCATTTTGAGGCCCATATTTCAATTGGGTTGTTTAACTTTTTGAGTTACTTGTGTATTCTAGATATTAGTCCTCTATCAGATATGTAGTTATCAAAGATTTTTCCCATTCTATGAGTTGCTTTTTAGCTGCTCAGTTAGCAATATCTTTTGTCAGGTAGAGGCTTTTTAATCTCATGCTATCCCACTTATTGAGTGCTAGTCCTACTTCCTGTGCATTTTAGGTCCTATTCAGAAAATACTGACCTTGGTAAAACACTTCAAGTGTGTTCCTTGTTCTTTCTTCTAGAGTTTTTACAGTCTCTGGTCTAACATTGAGGTCTTTGACCCATTTGGAGTTGATTTTTGTGCAGGGTAACAGATAAGGGTCCAGTTTCATTCTTCTGCGTGTAGATATCCAATTTTGCCAAATCAATTTCTTTAAGATGCTGCCCTTTTTCCAATGATTTTTCTGGGTACCTGCATCAAAAAATCAGTTGACTATAGGTGTATGAGCTTATATCTGGGTCTTCAATTCTAACCTATTTATCTAGGTGTCTGTTTTATAGCCAGTACCATGCTATCTTTATTAACATGGACTTGTAGTATAGATTAAAGTCTGCTATGGTAATAACTCCAGTAGAGTATTACTCAGTATTGTTTTTGCTATCCTGGACCTTTTTTACCTCCATATGAATTTTGAGACTGTTTTGTAAATTTCTGTGAAGAATTTTCTTGGAATTTTGATTCGTATTTCATTGAATTTGTATATTGCTTTTGGCAGGATGGTCATTTTTACACTGTTAATTTTACTGATCCAGGAACATTGGAGTTTTTGTTTCACTTTCTGGCATCTTCTGTAATCTTTTTCTTTAGAGTTTTAAAGTAGAAACATCACTTTAGAGAATTTGGGCAATTTTTATTTAAAAATGTCTCAAGAGACCAATTTTTAACTTAATGCAAGACATGCATTAAGAAATGAGAAAAGATTCTGTTTTAAAGATCATCTGTAGGACACTGAATGGAGAACAACCAAAAGGAAGGAAAGATGAGATTCAAGGACATATGCTGGTACCTTGTGATAGCTCATGGCTCATTGCACAGAAAGAGGAAGAAAGGTTAAGGAACTTAAGTCATAAGAATCCAAAGAATATGCAGGTAGCTGGAATTTGATAATAAAAGAGCTAATGTAGTGGATTCCTTCTAAGCCAGGGAAGCATGCAAACAGCCAGTGGCAACAGAGAAGGTTTGGGATCCAAGAATGAGGTTTTGTTTACATCTGTTAAGTTTGAAGCACTTATTAGATATCCAGATAGGGAGAAATAGGTCAGGAGTTAGGAGCAAGATTTAGATTGAAGCAATATATTTATGAATTGGTACTAGATAAATTACTTTTTAAGCTGTGGTATTGAATAAAATCTGGAAATGCCCAAGAAGCTCAAGACAGGATACCCATGAATGTTCCACAGAGAAAGCCTCTGAAAAGAGATACTTCTTGGTATATTTCTTCTTCATGGCCATAGATTGTTCTTAATTCTGTTCCTAATTACATTCTTGTTTCAAATTCAAAAACTGATGTGAATGTCAGGAATTGGATTGCATATGATGGTGTTGACCTGACACTCGGGAGACTAGGACTGGGTTTGCGATTAATCACATTTATCTATTTCTAAAGCTCTTTTAGAAACTACCTAAAGAAATACTCTGAAAAAGACAAAGAATGGTTGATCCTTCTCAACACGAGAATCAAGAGACTGTGCTTGTCTCTGCCTTAAGCTGACTTTTCCCGTTGAAAACTTTGTTGTCAAACAAAGACTGTCTTTGTAATGACTAGTTCTCATGTAATTCAGTATCCTCTCCCTTTTAAGACTTTGGGCAATGGGTAAAAAAGATGGCTCATTATATAAGGGCGCCCATGAGCCTGGTGACCTGAGTTTCATGTGGATAGTCCTCACGATGAAGGAGAGAAGAGACTTGTGAAAGTTTTACCCTGAGCTGCTGCTTCTTCTCTTTCTCTCTCCTTTCTTCAATGCACACATACAAGAAAGAGAAAAGAAAGAAGAAATAGAGAGAGAGAGGGAGAAAGAAAGAGAGAGAGTCTTCTGAAGCTGCTAGTTCTGATTTTCTAAATCTACTAATAATATACCTTGGGTCAAATTCACTCCCACTTATTTACCAAGCCCTAGAATTACTTACTTCTAAAATGGATCTGTCTCCCCTGCAGCCTGGAGCTCACACCAATCTTCGCATTTCTGAAGAGTTGGCATCATCTTTGTTTAATTCTGTTCACAGCTGTGCACAGTTGTTACTGTTACATGCTCTAAGGGTATTGCTAACATCTTCTGGAATCACAGTGGAGACCAAAGACGGAATGAGATATACCAGGTGACTTATTCACTTACATTTTCAAACCCCTATCTACTGAACAGTTTCCCTATAAAACCAAGATGCCATAACTTCTCTTTGACTGCACATTTATTCGCTCCTTCAAGGGAGTGAATCCTTTAGGGTATTGCCGTTGGTCTAGGAAGCATAAAGCAGGTAAAAAACAAGCTGTCCTGTGACTTAATTTCTCACAAATATTACAGAAGTGAGAGTTTCACTACTTTCCTTTCTGTGTCTTTTCACATGTGTAATATGCCAAGCACCATTTTTAACATTATGTTCTTAAACTAGGTCTGCGTTGTAATTCCACATATTCTGGCCCGAATGCCCTAATATTTTTGTGGCTCTGTATTCTCTTAAAAAACACCTAAATGTTCTGTTTGCTAAATAGTTAGAACTGAACAACTTAATATTCATAGTTCTGTTTGCTAAATAGTTAGATCTGAACAATTTAATATTCTTAGTTTATGTGGTATTGGGCAGCTGTTAGATTCCTTAGAGTCTGGCACAGCTTTGGTGTCTTGATGTTCAAACAACTGTGGCTCCATTTATTTCTGTAAGTCTCCTGTATTCTTTATTAGCAAAAGAGGGTTGAATATCTGAGATATTGTCCGTGATGATCTCAGTAGTTCTCCATTTCCAGCAAATAGGAAACAAATGACAGGAAAGTTAATCTTTTCCACAAGGGGTGGAGGAACTAGTCAAAGTATTGACTGTTTATGATTGGTAGCAGTTGTGTACTAAATGAGACACGCTTATGTGAACGTGAGTGGCATCCCCACCTTAACAACAGTCCAAAAGTTTATAAAATGCCATAAACAGCTGGGCCCTGGCTGGCGGTGGATAGCATGTGTTGAGCATTTGTGACCTTTCTTTACACAATAAAACTGGTGTGTATTTGATCAGCTTCTCCCATCATTAACAGCCTATAAAAAAAACACAAGATCATAGAAAAATATCTGCATGTTTAAAGAAAAAAGTGGTAAACGATGCATTTCCCTCAGAATTCAGGTATTCTTCCTACATAGTCTGCTGCAAGCACTTTACAGCTGGGGGAACAGCCAAGTCTCAGCAAATGAAACAAGCTGTCCCTTGGCACATCATCAGAGGATATAAAATCGATTGCCTTTTCCTTACTGTGTGTGCTATTGCAATGAAGCCTTGCAGTCAGTGGGCATGAGGTCAGGATTTGGGACCAGCATAGAAGGGTCAGCTGTGTTTCAGCACTAGCATATTTTGACATTCTCTTTTGTTCTTCAAATGTGGCCGTTTTACACTCTCCCAGATCAATGTGGAACACAGTTTGTGTCTTGAAATACTTGAGAATCCTGTCTTGAAGATTTAAAGAATGATTAAGTTCTGTGTGTGGTTAGTTAAGTGGAGGCTTGGCACTTTTAAAAAGTATGAGGGGGTGTCCTCTGCCCTGGAGTCTAACCTCAGAATGACCACCCACAGTTTATTCCACGGGGCAAGTCTATTTGTTTATTTATTTACTTACTTGTTTGAGAATTGGTTAAAATGTGTGAGCCAGATGATCTTCCTGTTAGGAAAGTACATTTCAATTAGAAATGCTCATCAGTCAGGCATTTGCTGAGAATCAGGAGAAAGAGAGAGAGAGAGAGAGAGAGAGAAAGCCTGGCTGATAGTGCATGTTTCACTGCAGCATCACACAAGACCAAGTCTACTCATGTCTATTTCAGAGCTGGGTTCTGAATTTCACTTGACTTTATACAAGAACACAGCAGATGAAAGCCAGCTCTATTATTTCTTTTATGTCTAGGGTGTAGGCATTCACCATGTGTTAGGCATTCAGTAAAAGGTTACAGACTCAAGCCATGAAAGTATTTCCATTCACTTCCTCTCCAGAGCAGAACTTGCCAGACAGGCAAGTGGCTAATGATGGAGGCTGAACTAGATCTGGGAATTACTTGTAAATAATTGGGACCACTGGGAACCAAAATCAAAACCAAAAGGCTACAGGGAAATACCTAGGGTGAGTATGTCAATTGACAGAACTTGGGTTGCATATTCTGGCCAGCGACATGCCAATAAAGATACCCCCCTCCCCGCTTACACACACACAAGATGGAGGGGAAAGTTTGGTGTACTTTCTATTTATTTTCCTTTGTGTTTGGTTGGGAAAGTAGCAGTGGAAGAACAGGGACATCAAGGAGCATCTGCAGGTGGCTTCTAGTTTTCATTACAGTTTATAAAATGCTTTTCTTTCTGCGTTATTTGTTTTAGTCGTGCACAATCATTAAACTCATAATGATATGATTTACTGAAAAACAGGAATTTAAAGTATGAATAATTGGGCTAGGAAGAAGGCTAACTAGGAAAAATGTTTGCTGCTTAACCTTGACAATCTGAATTCAGATCTCCAGAATCCACACAGAAGCCGAATACAGTGTCATAAGCATCCGTCATCTCTGTGTGCTTGTGGGAGATGGTAAGCAGAAAACCACCATGTCGATGCTCACGGACTGAGCAACCTAATGGTGAAGGAACCCCATCTTAAACAAGGTCGATAGTTGAGAAGACACGCAGGAAGTTTGTTCTCTGGTATTCACACGTGTACCTCAGTATGTGCACAGATGCAGATACATATGCATGCAATATAAATATATCTCATATATACATACGAAAATAAAATATGATAAGGATTTCACCAACATGAAGGCACAGTGACAATATTTTGAATGAATACATTTTACACAGAAAAGGTTGATGTACTTTATACGTATTTTGTGATAAATTAGCAAGCATTGTATTATTATTTTGACCCTTTTGTCAAAACAAAAAAGACTAATTCTTAGAGATTTTTTAGTATCTTGACCAAAGATACAAAATTAGTAAACAGAATTGAAATTCATACATATACTTATAAAAATATTTTATTTATTGGCTTGAAAGAGAGAAGGTGAACATTCATGCCATGATACATGGGTGGAGGCCAGAAAACAATCTTGAAGCTTTGTAAGTACTATAGGACTTATTGTGTTCATGGCACTTAGTATAATATTGACACTCAATATCAGTTCCAAAGCACATGTATTGGAGGTGGGAGATCAATGCTTGCTTCCTCCCATGAGCAATTTAAGTCCCTTCTCTAGGGTCTTCCTCCATCTTTCCTCTTCTCCCCACTCAATAGTTCCTCTCATGTTTTTTTTGGCTGGCTGTTCTAGGCATTCCTACTTAAGCATATACGTTTGGAGATTCTGTGTTAGCATCATATAAAAGAGAACATTTCATTTCAAATTTGTCTTTCTGTACTAGGATACCCAATTAATATAATCTTTTCACTTTCATCTATCTACTAGTGAATTTCATAAATTATCTTTTTCCCCAGAGTTCAAGAGTATCCCTTTGTGCACATTTCCACATTTTCATTATTCATTCATTAGTTGATGGTCATCTAAGCTGATTCCAATTTCTTATTATTTTGAATTTATTTTCAATAATCATTAATTAAAAAGTATTTCATAGTATTATGTTGAGTTCTTTAGAAAAACACCAGAGGTGGTATATCTGAGTAATCATATGGTATTTCAATATTTAATATTTTGAGGAACTTTCATACCTATTTAGAAAGCAGCTGCACTAATTTATATTTCCATTAGATAAGAGCAATTTCAGAGAGAGAGAGAGAGAGAGATGGGGAAACAGGACTGAACTTGCACAAGATGGATGTATTTGGGGATACATTAAATTCCCCTTTTATTTCCTGTTGCCTTTTTTTTCTTAGAAAGAACTGGAAAGACTTACTTCTCAAACATATTTGTACAAAGATGCTTGATCTTGAAGAGGTAAAGAGCAACTTTCAACATCTATTATTTTCATATTCAACAGCTACAAAACTATAGAAATATTTTTCTTATTATTTTTGTTGATGTGAAATTATAAATTTTTCACAATTGATGACTTTGTACCATTACTGACAAAATGTGCACATCTTTTCTGAAATGCATGCACACAAGGAGGAAAAAAATATGCCCTTGGAAGTTTAAAAGTCTCTTTGAGACACTGAGGATCGTTGTCTATAATTGTTTGGTGATTGAGTTTTTATGTTCTTGATATTTTTCTAAATGAATACTTCTCTGCTGTCAAAACTGCAATGGTGGCTTGTCTTTACATGTCTTGGGTTAAATGTTTATGGGGGAAATTTTCAAAGAAAATCCCTGTGGTGTTGTAGCAAATCCCGAGCAATAAAGAGAGACAATAGTGTCTGGGCTGCAAGACATGGTTGGCATCCTGTGACCAGTGGGTCACTGTGACTTGTTCCAAACATCTAGGAACAGAAACTGTCTCAGCTATCCTCTCTGGCCACCCAGGCAGATTCTGTGAAAAAAGCAAATATATATATGCATGTGTGTGTGTGTGTGTGTGTGTGTGTGTGTGTGTGTTTATATATCTTTAGACAGCTGCAGAAAATTTGGGGACCCTTTTCCTTCTGGATGAGCATTTCCAGAAAGAAAAATAAGCAGAATGTCAGGGTTCATTCACCTGGTTGGCAAGGCCAGCACCCCCACAAATACACTAAAGGGGGCTGCACTGAAGAATGTTGTGGTTCCTGAGATTCAAAGTAAGAACACAGTGCAACACACGCCTCTTTGGAAAAGGGCTCACTTCATGCATTTTCATAAGCATGAACCAGAAAGCAAGACTTGTTTTCAAACTGTTTCCTTGGAACTTGTTTCAGCAATTTGGTGTGTGGTTCATTGTCAACATGATGTGGGTGGCAAAAGCAACTTACTGCAGGCATATGAAATATTTAAATTGAGTGGTTAGCCACTTACTCTGCCTCTAACACCTGTATTCCAACTACACAATTAAGCCTGTTGTGTGGTAATAATTTGCATTCTAGGATGCTAAAGCTGGCTGAAACCTTCCTGGACAAATTCTTATATGCATTGGTCCAGACACTAGATGTATTAAGCTCTAAGGACATACAGTCTCTATCATAACTATTCAGTTCCACTCAATTCAGTGATCACAGACCAAAACCAGCCACAGTAAGCAGCTGAGAGTGGCACGCTCTAATAAAACTTTATTTATTGAAAATTGATGGTGGGCTTTTGCCTGTTGGTTGAGGTTGCTGACTCCATGTTTGAACATTGCTTTCTCATACAGATGAGAAAATCAAAGTCTAAAGGTTAAAAGAGGTTGTCCCCAATTAAGGGCCAGTTAAGGACGAAACTCAAAATATCAAAGGTAGCTTTGTATACTTTAGTCTTAATATGCAGCATCAGTGCCATGATTGCTGAAAATGTCTTCAATAAGCAAGCAACTTTCAAGCCCTACCTATTCATCAGCTGAAATAATAATTTTAATTCGAGAATGTTACTGACCTTTCAATGTGGGAAACACTATAAGGGAATGAACAAACATAGACCTAACTATGAGCATGTGTACATTGAATCCTTCTGCTTTGGCAAAGTCTCACTTTTTCCAGTGGCAGCCCCAAAGGAATTTGGAGTTCTCCGTGGTTGTCTTGGGATCACAACAGTGAGAGAAAGGCAGAGAATCACTTAGTATGTGAGGGACAATTTTATGCTCCCCAGGCCAATGTGAACAGTGACTATTAGACTATCAAAATGTCACACAGCTTTCCTCAGATACTCTTGCATTCTTCTCAAATGGTTGTTCATCTGTGCATTGTGCCTTATTCTACACACACACACACACACACACACACACACACACACACACACACACCTATGAATACATTACTGTCTGTATAAAAATGTCCCTTACAGGCTTAAATTGAGCCTTTGACTCCAAAGTTGTGGTGTTAATTTGGAAGAGTAACAAACTTCAGAAGACAGAGAGTCTTTGGGTGTCATTGTGCAAGTTTGCTTGCTCTCTGTACCTTACTCATTCTCTGCTTTCCTCTGCCAGGAGGTGAGCAGCCTCCTCCTCCACATACTCTTCCTCCCTCCCCGCAGATCAGGAGTAGTGGAGCAAACCACTGTTGCTGAAATTTTTGAAGTATGGGAGTAAAATCGATCCTTTCTTCAAAGTTGTTTCTGCCAGGTATTTTGTTACCATGACAAAAAAAGTCACCAACCCAGGAGTCATTGATGCTCGAGATCATCTGCTTCTCATTGGAATTTCAACGGTGAATTAACTAAAGGTGACTTCAGGAAAATTTGCTGAGCTACTGAAAAAACTGTGGTCTCTCGTTTTTGTTCCCACCCAAGGCAGTGTCCAACTTAGTCTAAATGCCTTTTTCCTCTTGTACACTCCTGGTTTCATTTGTCTTGCTTTATTGTCTCTTTTTCAGGTCATTTATTAGCTACTTACTGTTTTATGCTAATTAGCCTATTTAATAACTTCATGTTTTGACAATGCCATATTTAATTTTTCAATTCTCTAATTGGTTCTTTTTTCATATCAGTGTGAACTTGCTTAATGAATAAAAATATCAGTTTGAAAATTTTTATTGGATTTTGAAACAGTTCCTTTACCAATTCTATATGACTTTTTGCCTATTACATGAAAATTCCTCTAAAATATCTCCTTAATTCTATTCTTAATTTTTAACATACTTCCCCAGAGGACTATGCCAGCCCAGAGAATACACTTTTAAAAATTTTGATACCAACACGTTGAAAACATTCATCCAATAACCCTTGCTAGAAGTTCTGGGTTTAAGCTAGACCATGAGGACCATTTTCCTTTGAGACATACTTCAATTAGTAGTTATGCTTTACTTTAGATTACATAAAATAGATTTAAATGTTCATTGTAACCTAAAGGATTCCATGTTCTTCAGGAGAGTGTTGTGGGGAGGGTTTATTCATTTTTTATTATTAATACATTTTTATTATTATTTCAGCTCATACAAACTTAATAGGTACACCAGTTCCCTCCCTCCCTCCTCCTCCCCCTGTAACCCCTGCTTTTCCTCCCCACTCCCCTCCCTCCCCATCCCCCAGTACCTCCCGCCCCAATTCCCAGAGAGTCCTTTCTTGTGCATGCCTGATTATTCTTGAGCAGATATGAGAACTGTTTTTGCTTCGAGGGAATTTTGTGATTCCACAAGGCTCCATATTCCCTCTGGTGGCATTTTTCTGACTTTGAAGCAGAAAGATGTGTCAAAGAACTCTTTACTTGCTCCTTTCTTAGCTGCTTATACATGTACAGGTGTGTGTATGTGTGTGTGTGTGTGTGTGTGTGTGTGAGCATGTATGTGTGTTTAATAAATATAGTATCTAACTAAATTTCTCTGTGTATATTGGGAATAAGACTTCACTCTTCTTAAAATTAGCATATATCATAGGCTTTGTGAAGCATGTGTCTCCTCCAGGTTGTTCTAGTTCAAGTGCTGAATACTTGTAGATTAAGATATATAATTTGATTAATAAACAAGTAACTTTTAAGTAAGTAACATTTTTCTGTTATATTCCACTTGTTGTCATTGTGTATTGCTTCCTTTTACTCATATCAAACTTTCAGATTACTGGGTTTCAAAATGCATCTTTCAAATTGCTGGGTTACAATCACCAGTAGAATCATCTATTAGTTTTAATATTTTGAGGACACATCAGAGCTAAGTGTCAAAATGATCCCTTGGCTAATGTGTATCCTTATATTTTGGCCAGGGTCTCTCAATGTGCCTTGCTGTATCAATTAGAAAGATTGATCAGTAATTCCTCAAACTCTGCCTTCCCTGCCTACAGTCACACTACCACATCTGGCCTTTCTGGGGATCTTAGGAACTCAAACAAAGGCCTTATCCCTATCCCACAAAGCCTTCCCTTTAGTCCATCTTTGTTATCTTTGAATGTAACCACATTTGGACCTCAAGACATTCCAGGTGTGTTTTGCTTTCTTTGGTCCCATAATGTTTTAGCTGGTAATGTCTTCAATGAATTGCTATAAACCCCCTTAAACAAATGGTACAATGTGGGCTGGAGAGATGGTTCAGGGGTTAAGACTCTGTCTCAAGAGCAGAAGAGCTTCAATTTAGATCCTAGATCCTATGTAAAAATGGATGGTGGAATGGTGATGGCTTGAACTTCAGATTCTGGGAGTTAGAGCCTGGGAAACCCCAGAACAAAGCAAAAGGAGGTAAAGCAATCCAGAACGAGTCCCAAAATCACCCATGTGCCTACACAGGCACATGCATTTCTCTCTCTCTCTCTCTCTCTCTCTCTCTCTCTCTCTCTCTCTCACACACACACACACACACACACACACACACACACACAGACATACACACACACTCTTTCTCACACACACACACCAAGTATAGAAAAATATAATGCGTGGTTCATGCATTCATTGAAGACATTACCAGCAGTGGTTTGTTCCATGTTTTAGGTGCATCTCAGGAACTGTTCACCATTAACTTGTTCACAGGGACATTTTTGGGCTAATTCTAATTCAGTTATATCAGTTTATTTTATTTTTAAGGAAATTTTTAATTTTATTTATTATTACATTTAAGGGTTTTATATATTCCAACTTATATTCCTTTCAGAATACTGATGTCATTGTCTATAAAAATATACTTCAAAGAGTTCACACTGTATAGAAAAATAAATTTCAAATTTTGTCACTTAGAAATGACCTCATGTTAACATTAAATACTTTTAATTTCAGATTTCTTCTTTTGCACCAAAATAAAAGATGGGAAGATATAAATAACAGTTTTGCGTAATGGATAATGTAATAAATGCTGTATCATGGTGAGACAAATTAATTTTATTTGATATGATTTCAACAAAAGTAAAAGAGGAAACTTTGGGAATAGTTCTAATGTTCAAGGATTGTTAGTCTCTCAAAAATCTGAACTGAGTAAGATCTGTCATCCTTAGGATGATCAGCTTCATATAGTGTCTTATATTATTATGCTCCAATGTAGAAGATCCCAGTTCATCGACTTCTTAAAAATTAAGTTTATTTGGATTGGGAAGATGATTCAGGACTTAAATGAATGCATAGTAAGCCAAAGAACCTGAGTTTAGATCCTGAGATCCTTTAATTTTGGCTGAACCTGAAAGAACCCAGAACAAAGTATTAAGAAGATAAAGATATCCAGAATGATTCCTGGTGTCTCCCTTGGGCATGTGCACACACACACACACACACACACACACACACACACATACACACACACATTTTTTAAAGTTAATTGTATTTTATCTTATCAATCATCACCCCACAACGCTGGAGTTTTATGTCTTCTTGAATCATAAGTAATAATAAACATACTTTAGAATTTTTTTCCTTCAAGGTCATATTTCATGAATATGCAAATCTGGCAATCACAGTGTATTCATTTTAATGATGTCATTCTTTGTGCTTAAGTACAAACTCAAAAGTGCATAGGCCTAACTATGATCTGGCAATTTTTTTCTCCTTAAACTTGGTACTAACTGGCCTAAAACATCCTATACCAGCGTTCTTTAAACATTGATGATGTGGGGATATCCAGCAGAATTTTCCTGAAGCTGGGCTCCCAGCTTTTTCCCCACTCCCCTCACTAACCATTCTTTCATTCTGGCAAAATTTCTAGCTAGTTCTGGTAGTGCCAAAACCACTGGTCTGTGACTCCAACTTTAAGAATCAACTCTGATCTCAACACTGCCTGAATCAAAAGAAAAGAGAAATAGCCCTGCCATCAGCACCTCAGGATAGCCTAAGAAACTTGAAGTCATTTAGTTTCATAAAAACAATACTAACTGGAAAATAATGAATAGCAGACTGGACAAATACAAGCATTTGTAAAATCTCCCATTCCATTTTACTTGTGCGCCAAAATAGAAATCAAACTTTCTCAAGCCTAGCCCTGTTTTAAAATATTTTTCTTATTATTATTCTCTGACCTTTTTTTTCCACAAGAAATTTAATTTTAAAAGTTTCCCAGAGCCCTAGGCTATATTCACAAAATTATTTTTTATTATCATCCAATTCTTTTACTCATACCTAATTTACAAGACCACTTAAGAAGGACAAAAACATAAAAAATATAAGAATATTAGAAACATATGTAAATGTAAAATTCAAAACACCCTTCAAAACATTCACAAGGAAAGATTTTATTCTGTTCCAAAATACAGGATATTACCTAGATTTCTGAAACCATCATGAAGCAATCATGTGCTCATTTTTTTTAAACATGAAAGTAAATAGAAAATTATTAGTCATTTTCTGATAATTGCAACTTTACCAGGAAGAAAAAACAGCTAGTCTCACTAAAAGCAATTTAGCAAAATTACTGATTTAATAATAGCCACTGTAAATTTTCTGAAATAAAAATCATTATATTCCCCAGATTTTTGGACCTTGGGAAGGAATCCTTTCTTTTCTACCTCAGGCTTCACTTTTGGAAATATGGGCATGAAAGCTGGTCCAGGAGGAAGAGGGAAATGTACCTTCACCACAGTTAGCCAGTGAGGCTGCAACTGAAGAAAGACTCAGAGCAATCACAGGAGTTGAAATGGATTCTGATAAGTGCTTTCTCACAGCTTTCTGAAGTAAACAGGATCTGAATTAGATCCAGTACCCAGGGATATTCCTTTCTCTTTCTAGTTCATTCTCAGCACCCTATTTCTGGCCAAATATAAATGTATTTTTTTTGTCTATCACCAACTTTATTGTAATTCCCAAGAGAATAAACATATAATTCTACTATTAGTAGCGTAATAGTATCACCAGTAATAACTATGGTATCATTTAGCAATATTAAGAGATTAGTTATGCTGTGATGTAGAATATTCCTTATTCTTCCTGAAGTTCTGTTTCCCTGTAAATCTGTTTATGCTCAGGCTAAATGCATTCTGAGATGGTACTATTTCAAATGTGTTATGTGACCATTTCCTCTTTCCAACCTTTGAGGTGAAAGTTCTTAGGTTATATATTATATAAAAATATTAGTAATTATAAGTGCTCAGTTTCAAAGTCAATACATTTTTCTTATCCCTAACATACTAAGATCACATTTTATATCATTTATTAATTTTTAAGCTTTGGAACATGTAGATACTATACATTGAACAAGGTCTCCTTCATATCTGCACTCTCCCTTTCTTGTTTCAATTATTAGTCCCCTTGGTCCTCCTAATTTGACTTCTGTGTGCATGTAATATATACACACATATAATTTGCATATAAAATCTGTAATCCACAGAAATGAGAAAAGGAATGATATTTGTCTTTCTGAGATTGATTTGATTCACTTAATAAGATTATCTCCAGTTATTTGCATTTTTGCAAATGTCTTAATTTCATCCTTGTTTATAAATTAAAAAATTCATTTATCTGCTACTGAACACCTAATCTTGTTCCATCACTTAGCTATTATGAATAGTGCTGCATAAACAAAAATATAGACATGAACATTGATGTACATGTGTCTCTTATGTCTCTTAGGGGTCCTTTGGGTAAAGGAATATGGAGGTATATCTGGTCATATGGAATATCTGCTATTAGATTTTTGAAAAACCTTCATACTGACTTCCATCATGAATTCACTACCCAACCAGCTGTGGATAAAGGCTCTTCTTCATGCACATTCTTTTTTTTTATTAAAAATGTAATTATACATTTTAAAATTTTTTTACCAGTTCCCTCCCTCCCCCCTCCTCCCCCTGAACCCCCTCCTCTCCTTCCTCTCCTTCACCATCCCCCAGTGCCTTACCCCCAATTACCAGAGAGTCCTTTATTGTGTATGCCTGACTCTCCACTGGGTCCTCCTCTCCGATGACATATAAGGACCCAGTGGCACTTCCATAAGCCCTTTCTCTTGTTCCCTTTAAGCATAGGAGCACTACTATGGCTGTCGATCCCTTGCCTACAGGGATCTCGGTGCCCTTAACAGATGCTAGACTTTATGAGGGCAACAGTGCACTGGACATTGCGCAGGGCATGCAAAGTCCCATTATGATTGCTTTGGCCCCAACTATTGTTGAGAATCTTGCAAATCATTGTTCCTCCCATCCTTTTGCTCTTACAATCTTACTGCCCCCTCTTCCGCAAATGTCCCTGAGCTCCAGGATGGGGAGAGCTTAGGCTGGCCTAGTTCTATGTGATTGATATAGAGTCTCTGAAGTTCTGGATTGTGGTTTGTTGATTTTCTTTTGCAGTTTTGCTGCTCCTGCAATGCCCTGATGGGCACAGTATGTCACCCCCTGGCCAGAGACAAAAAGCTGTTAAACTGGAGTCTTGTTATAATAGCACATTCAAGGGTAGATGTAATAAAAGTAGGAAACCTCAGTGAGGGAGGGGTCCATCACCCATTTGCAAAATGATTACTTTTTATCTGCTAGACTATATGCCCTCCCCTTCTGGTGAGATCAGGAAAGAACGTCTGTGAACTTAACCAGGTTTCTCATTACTTACTTGCAGACCGTGATGGAGGCCTATTTTCTCTGCTGTAACATGGTCCCCTCTCTCCTTGTTTCTGGTGTGGCCCTCCTACCCCATCTCTCTTGTTCATAATCCTTGCAATTACTGTGTTACATAGGTTTAATTTTGAGTGTCTCAATGTGGGCTGGGTGAGATTGGTACTAGGAGCCACCTATTAAGGAGAACATACGGCGCTTAATTTTCTGGATTTGGGATACTTCACTTAATATAATTGTTTCTAATGACATCCATTTCCCAGCAAATTCCAGTAATTCATCATTTTTGATGGCTGAGTAGTACTCCATTGTATAGATGTACCACTGTTTCCTTATCCACTCCTCAACTGTTGGACATTTAGGTTGATTCCATGACTTTGCTATTGTAAACAGTGCTGCTATGAACATGGTCGAGCTTGTGCTATCGAGGCGAAACTCTGCTGCATGGGGGGGTTATTCCCAAAAGTGGGATAGCAGGGTCATATGGCATTTCAATCTTTAATTTCTTTAAGAATCTCCAGATGGCTCACCAGAGTAGTTGTATGAGCCTGCATTCCCACCAGCAATGTAGGAGAGTTCCCCTCTCTCCACATCCTCTCCAGCATTTGTCGTTGTTTGTATTGTAGATTTTTGCCATCCTGACTGGGGTGAGATGATATCTCAGGGAGGTTTTGATTTGCATTTCCCTGATGGCTAAGGTAGTGGAGCATTTTTTAAGATATTTGTTAGACATTTTAATTTCATCCCTGGTAAAGTTTCTTTTAAGTACCAGGGCCCATTTTTTAATTGGGCCATTGTTTTCCTTGGAGTTTAGTTTTCTAAGTTCTTTGTGCACTCTGGACAGTAGAGCTCTATCAGATATGTGGTTAGTGAAGATTTTCTCCCATTCTGTGGCTTGCCTTTGAGCTCATGTTCAATCTCTTTATCTGAACAGAAGCTCTTTTATTTCACAAGATCCCAACTGTTGAGAGTTGGTAGCAGTGACTGTGCCATTGGATGTCTGTTTAGGAAATGTTGGCCTAGCCCAATCAGCTCGAGGGAGTTCCCTATCCTTTCAACTATGGTTTTTAAAGTCTCTGGCCTTAAATCAAGGTCCTTGATCCATTTGGAATTAAGTCTTGCACATGGTGACAAGTATGGGTCCAGTTTTAATCTTCTGCATGTGGAGATCCAGTTTTGCCAGCACCATTTGTTGAAGATGCTGTTCTTTTTCCATTGGATTCTTTGGGCCCCTTTGTCAAAGACCAAATGGCTGTATTTTTGTGGGCTTATATCTGGTTCTTCAACCCTTATCCACTGATCTGTGTGTCTATTTTGGAGCCAGTACCAGGCAATTTTTATAACTATGGATTTGTAGTATAGACTAAGGTTTGGTATGGTAATACCTCCAGCAGTGTTTTTGTTACTCAGGATTGTCTTTGCTATCCTGGGTCTTTTGTGCCGCCATATGAATTTTGAGATTATTTGGTCAACTTCTTTAAAGAATTACTTTGGGATTTTAATTGGTTTAGCATTGAATTTGTATATTGCCTTTCGTAGGATGGTCATTTTTACAATGTTGATTCTACCAATTCAGGTATATGGGAGGTCATTCCACCTTCTGGTGTCTTCTGCTATTTCTTTCTTTGGGGTTTTAAAGTTTTCATTGTAAAGGTCTTTTACCTCCTTGGTTAGGTTTATACCAAGGTATTTCATTTTTTTAGGGGCTATAGTGAATGGGATGGTTTCTCTCAAGGCTTTTTCACTTCTTTCATTCTGGGCATATAGGAAGGCCTCTGATTTTTGCACATTTATTTTGTATCCTGCCACCCTGCTGAACTTCTCAATTAGTTCCAGGAGCTTCCTGGTGGAGTTTTTGGGATCACTCAGGTATAAGATCATGTCATCTGCAAATAGGGATAGTTTGACTTCTTCCTTGCTGATTTGAATCCTTCTTATGTCCCTTTCTTGTCTTATGGCTTCAGCTAAGACTTCAAGTACAATATTGAATAGAAGTGGTGAGAGTGGACAGCCTTGTCTAGTTCCTGATCGAAGTGGGAATGCTTCCAATTGTTCCCCATTGAGCATAATCCTTGCTGTGTGCTTGTTGTATACAGCTTTTATTATATTGATAAAGGTTCCTTTCATTCCTACAGTCTCTAGCGTTTTGATCATAAAAGGCTGTTGAATTTTGTCAAAGGCTTTTTCTGCATCTATTGAGAGTATCACGTGGTCTTGGACTTTGGACTGGTTTACATGATGAATTACATTTATTGATTTGCATATGTTGAACCAACCTTGTGTGCCGGGGATGAAGCCTACTTGGTCCCCGTGAATGATTTTTTTTGATATGTTTTTGAATCTGATTTGCCAAGACATTGTTGAGAATTTTGCGTCTGTGTTCATCAGAGAGATCGGCCTATAGTTTTCTTTTTTAAGTGAATCTTATTAGGTTTTGGGATTAAGACGATATTAGCTTCATAGAAGAAATTTGGTAGTGTTCCTTCCTTTGCTATTTGATGGAACAGTTTAAGGAGTGTTGGTGTTATTAGCTCCTTAAATGTCTGGTAGAATTCTGTGCTGAATCTACCTGGCTCAGGGCATTTTTTGGTGGGAAGATTCGATATTACTTCTTCAATTTCCTTATATGTTATAGGACTATTTAAATAATTCACAACTTCCTGATTCAATTTAGGTAGGTTGTGTTTACTTAGAAATTCATCCATCTCTTTTGTGTTGTCAAACTTCACAGAGTACAAGTTTTTGAAATATGATGTTATAATTCTCTGGATTTCTTGGGTATCCGTAGTGATAACTCCACAGTTCATTTCTAATTTTGTTAATTTGGGTTTTCTCTCTTTTGCTTTTGGTTAATTTAGCTAGGGGTGCATCAATCTTATTGATTTTCTCAAAGAACCAGCTTTTTGACTGGTTGATTTTTTCTATCATTTTCTTAATCTCGATTTCAGATATTTCTCCCCTTATTTTGCTAATTTCCTCTCTTCTACTACTTTTGGGATCAGATTGCTCTAGTTTCTCTAAAGCTTTAAGCTGCATTGTTAAATTGTTTATTTCTGATGTTTCCATTTTTTTGATGTAAGCATTAAAAGCTATGAACTTACCTCTTAGAACAGCTTTCATTGTGTCCCAGAGGTTTTGGTAAGTTGTATTTTCGTTATCATTCACTTTCAGGAAATCTTGAATTTCCTTTTTAATTTCTTCCTGAATCCAGTTCTCATTCAGCATCATAGTGTTAAGTTTCCAGGAGTTAGTGTATTTTCTCTTGTTTGATGTGTTGTGGATGTCCAGCTTTAGGCCGTGGTGGTCTGACAGGGCACAGGTTAGAATTTCAAATGTTTTATACATGTGTAGATTCGTTCTGTGGCCCAATATGTGATCTATTTTGGAGAAAGTTCCATGTGCTGCTGAGAAAAATATGTATTCTTTGATACGTGGGTGAAAAGTTCGATAGAGATCTGTAAGGTCCATTTCTTTCAGGGTTTGATTAAGTTCCAAAGTGTCTCTGTTAAGCTTTTGACCTGTTGATCTATCCCATGTTGAGAGGGCGGTGTTGAAGTCCCCGAGAATTATCGTTTGGGGGTTGATTTCTTGCTTTAGACGCTGTAGGGTTTTCTTAATGAATGTGGAGGGGCCCGTATTGGGTGCATAAATGTTCAGGATTGTGAAGTCTTCCTGGTGAATTGTACTTGTGACTAAAATGTAGTATCCATCTGTGTCTCTTATGATTTTCTTTGGTTTGAAGTCCACTTTGTCTGATAGCATAATGGCTACCCCTGCCTGTTTTCTGCTTCCATTTGCTTGTAGAATTGTTGACCAGCCTTTTATTTTTAGGGTGTGCCTACCTTTTGTGGTGAGATGGGTTTCCTGCAGGCAGCGGATTGATGGATTGTGATTTTTAATCCAAGTTTGTAATCTGTGTCTCTTGATCGGTGAATTAATTCCATTAACATTTAGTGTTATAATGGAGAAACTATTTTTAATTCTAGACATTTATTATGTTTAGTAGTTTTTATAAGTGTATTGCTTCGCTTTTAATGGTGTTATATTTGCCTTCTGTTCTGGATATGCCTGTTTTTTTCTTCATGCTTGAGTATCATTTCTAGCATTTTTTGAAGGCCTGGTTTGGTGGACATGTATCCCTTCAAGTTGTCTTTGTGCTGGAAGATTTTTCTTTCTCCCTCGATCATGACGGAAAGTTTTGCAGGGTAAATCAGCCTGGGTTGACATTTTTGCTCATTCAATACTTGAAGTATGTCTCTCCAAGCTCTTCTTGCTTTTACTGTTTCGACTGAGAAGTCATTTGTTATTTTAATAGGTTTACCTTTAAAAGTGACTTGTTTTTTTCTCCCTTGAAGCTCTCAGCACCAATTCTTTATCTTGAATGTGGAGTGTTTTAACTATTATTTGTGGTGGCATGCTTCTGTTTTGGTCGTATCTGTTTGGGGTGTGGAATGCCTTTTATATATGGATGGGCCTCTCTTTTTTTAGATGAGGAAAGTTTTCCTTGATGATCGTTTGAAAAATTTCCTCAGGGGTGGTATTTTGAGATTCTTGCTCTGGTATTCCATGAATATGCATGTTAGGCTTCTTCAGGGTGTCCCATATCTCTTGGATATTTCTCTTAAGTATCTTTTTGGCTTTAACAACCTCTTCCATTGAGCTGGTTAGTACTCCCACTTTATCTTCAAGGTCTGAAATTCTGTTTTCTGCTTCGTTAGTTCTGTTGATGAGACTCTCTGTGGAGTTCTGGGTTGAAGATAACTTGTCTTGTAGCTCAGTTTTAAACTCTGCTTGAGTCTGTTTTAAACTGCTCTATGCCACTTTTTGATTCTTGCACTGTCTTTCTCAACTCCTCCAGATGTCTGTTGTGTTCCTCTTCAACGGGATTGATTCGATTATGTAATTCCTCCCTGATTTCCTCTTTCATAGTATTGAACATGGTAATGATCATATTTTGAAAGTCGTTATCTTGGGTCAGGCTTTCTTGGCCTTTTTCCGCGGGTTTGTTCTTGTTGGAGTCTAACATTATGGGATTAATTTCTTCAGTGGGAAATTTGTTTACTTGAGTGTTGCTTCTCATGGATTTGCATTTTGACTTTGGCATTGTCGTTTTAACTCTTAAGATCTTTCAATTTCACTAAACTGAATTATTTGGCCTGGGGTTCTGGGGGTGGGCAGGGACAGAGCTTACCTAGGTCACGGGTTTGGCCAGGCTGGACCGCGCGCGTCCCGACCAGCTGAGTGGGGTGGGGAATGGGAGGATGGGGTCGTCGGCGTGGAGCTATTTAACCCGAGGGCAGCTGGGGCGGGGCCTGGGCGCAGGGGGAGGTCCTCCTTGTCCCTAGGCCCTGCGCGCGCGGCTCCAGCTGGATGGCGGGAGTCGGAGCTGGGTCCCTTTGGGCTGACCTGGAGTTCTGGTGGGCGGGCGCGACCGGTGCTTACCTAGAGTTGCGGGGTGAGGCCCGGCTGGACCGCGGGCGCACGTCCCGACCGACCGGCGGAGCGGGGTGGGTTAAAAGGGAGTTCATGCACATTCTTACCAATATTTACTATTTGTCTTCATAATTTCTATAGTTCTGAAATCTCGATATAGATTTCTTTGCATATTTTTGGTAGCTACTGAAGTTCGAACACTTCATGTTTATTGCATTCCCTTTTTTTTATTTGTATTTCAGTTTTTAAGAGCTGTTTGTCCATTTTTTAGCAGCAAAAATTGTTTCCCTTGATGTAGTAAGCTGTATACCCACTCAGTGAATCACTTCCTTTGCTGCATTGAAGCTTCTGCATTCTATGAGGTTCCATATGCCAATTTGATTGTACACAAACTTCTTTTCACATTATGTGGATGCTGCCTACTGAAGATTCAAGGAAAATTTCAACCTTTCATCTTCTCAAAATATTGAAATTTTCACTTGAGCAACACTAAATATTTCCTTGGCAGGTAAAATTCAGACGTAGTTCAGGGATGTCACTGATTTAATATATTTAATTTGATAGTGTTAAAAATCTATTAACTTGCAACTTTAAGTACATCTGTATTAAGAACTGTTTTTTTTAATATTTTTTATTATTATTATTTATTCAACTGTGCGCATGTGTGTGTGTATGTGCCCGTGCGTGTGTGTCTGTGTGTGTGTGTGCCCGTGCATGTGTAGAACCACGGACGAATTCGCGAACCACCATGGACGCCTCCACCTCCTTCTGCCCCGGGATTCACAGGCTCCGCCCTACCAGGACCAGAAGCACAGGCCGCCCCCGCTTCTGCCTGGCATCTATACATGGGATCTGGATCCGAACTCAGGACCTTCTGCCTGCAAGGCAGAGGCTTAACCCCTGAGCCACCTCTCCAGCCCCAAGAACTGAGTTTTCATAGTCAGAGCTGACTGAAAAAAAATAGAAGATTGTCCAATAGAATTCTGTATTGATGAATTCATCCAACATTAGTACTATTCAGGATGGCAGAACCCAATCACGAGCACTTAGCTTATAACTTGTAACAGAAAGATAAACTCTAAAACTTACTTAATTCTTATAAATTTGAATAAAATTTAAGTAAACATTTCAGGTAGTTGGTATATCATGTACCTATCCAAAAATATATGTAAATATCACCTTGAAGAACAATTTAATATTAATCTTGAAATTTATTTGGGAATATCGTTGATGGTCTTATATTTATAGCTTTTGTATTAATTTTGAAAATATTACAGTGATATTAGTTATAAAACCCAGAGAAAATGTGCATCTGTGTGTGCATACAAAGTTGAATTAATAAAAACAAAGGATAGAAACATCGTTATCAAGGATTGTATCAGAGAAGAATGAGAAAACCATGGTCAAGGCATATAAAGTTAGACAGAGTACATGATTCCACAAATCTGTTGTATGGGATAGTAAATATTGAATACTAGAATACTAGATCTTTAGTGTTATCACCAGTGAATAAAGAAGTAAAGGATGAATTGATTACATCCACTGCAGGAATTTGTGTAAAGATACTCAAACATCAAAAGATCATACTAGATGCTATAATGTATACCATGCTTTGTCTTTTATACTTGAATAAAGAAAATGTTAGACTGGTACTATTAATGTTATTATATTTGTTCTCTCTGTGGTTCACTAAAATAATAAGCTAATGAGTTGTTTTAGTTATGGAATAGAAATTAATATCATGATTTAAATGTTAAGTAAAATGTTGGTGTTTTGATGAGAGACAATAATGGTAATAATGAGTTAATTCATAATACAAAATTGCATTACAGGTTATCAGAAATAATCTTCATGCCTCATGCTATTGTTTTTATAGGTAGATTTTTTTTCCATTGAATTGTGAAAAGTTGCTTTACTTATTGGTAATAACTTTTCTTCTTCTTAGAAATTTTACTGATTTCAAAAATTATGTATTTGATGATGTACAAAAAATGAAGAATTGCCTGGCCTGCACAATAGTTGACATGTCAACGACTCCTCAAAGTTTAGCATGGATCACAGGGGAGGAAGCTCCAAGAATGTTGAATAAAAATTACATAGAACCCATCTAATGGAAAGACATATAAAATATTGCTTGCACAATGAAAGACTTTTCAAAGGTTTTTTTTTCTGAAAACATAGAAGCATACGAAGAAATGAGTCCAAATACAGCAGAACATAAATTATCCCCAAATTAATTTATAATGTTTCTTGTCAAAATCCATGTAAGTGCTATGAAAGGAACATGGCAAAGTGAAACTGAAACTCTTAGACTGATAGATGAGAATAATACAACTGTACTGTAATAAAAAGCAATATACTTTTGTAGCAAACAAAGGTACAACATTTTAATGTAAAATTCTTAAGACAGCTTATCTGAATGGATATCATTACAGAAATACATAAAAATAAAAGCCAAGAAAGCTAGTATGAGAAAAAGGGCTGCTATGGGGATGTAGGGAGATGGCTTCGTAATTAAAGACTTTTCCTCAAGAGCAAAAGTACCTGATTTGGGGTCACAAGTGTCCATATAAATTTTCTGGGAGTGAGGGATTAGGATGGAGGGTTGTAATTCTTGCTCTGAAAGGTAGAACTTGGGAAATTCCAGGACAATGTCAAAGGAGGTAGAAAAATTCAGGAATACTCCTGATGTCACCTTTGGACCTTCAGAGGCATATATATGGGAACACATGCTTGTACAACATGCCTGCACCCACATGTACATCCACACGTACACACCCACACATTCAAGCACACACACACACACACACACACACACACACACACACACTCACATAAAAAGAAAGAATGGCCATGGATATAACAAGATAAATCAGATCTAAACTTAATCTAACCCACGTAATTATTCTAGGAATTTAAATGGAATCTAGAGTAAAACTTAAAAAATTCAATAAATTATAACCTATTTATCCAATGTTTCTACTTAATGATACTCTTTATCTTTATGCACTATGTGAATAAAAGGAAATAATGATTTTCATTAAATTGACAATTTATTTTTAATAATAATTTAATTTTAATGATATTTTAATATGTTTTAGTTGTAACAAAATTGAGTGGAAGCTAGAGTACTCATTTAACTTCTCCCTAATAAGCTCAGGCAGCCTCTCCTCCATTGGCATTCCAAACTAATGTGAAAACTTTTGTATGATTCATGGACTGATATTGATATATCATTGTCAACCAATTCCAGATTTTACACTAGGGATGATTCTTTGTCCTGAATATGGAACATGTATGATGATGGATTATAATGGTCATAAATAATAGTTTCATTACACAAATGACCTGTTCTCCATTTATTCTTTGCTCAAACTCTCAAAACTCAGGAAACTACCATTTAATACTTTTTGTTCTCTCTACTTTGTGCCAGTGCTACACTGCAATTTTATATTAAGGCTGTAAGCCAGACAAAAATGAGTCTTCCCACGTTTCCTTTGTCAATATTTGCTGTCTTGTGCACGTCCACAAAAACTTCAGAATTGAACTCATAATAACAAAATATTTTTCCTTGATTTGGGTTGGGGATGTGTTGAGTCTATTGACCAAGTTGGGAAAAAGTGGCTTTTTTTTTTTTGGTGGGTGTGTTTGTGTGTGTGTGTGTGTGTGTGTGTGTGTGTGTGTGTGTGTGTGTGTATGTGTGTCAGAGAGCACTATGTCCCTGTGGAGACCCATGGATGACACTGGGAATCATCCTGGATTGTTTCTACCTCCTTTTTGCTGCCTCAACCTGGGATTTCTCAGGCTCCACCTATCAGGACCAGAAGTGTAGAACGCCTTTTCTGCCTGGTATTTTTACATGGGACCTGGGATCTGAATTCAGAAACTTTTGCTTGTGAGGCAGTCTTAACTCTTGAACCATCTCTCTATGGCTCCAGCCTAAGAGTACATATTTCAATTTGTGAATATGAGGTAAGTATTAATTGATTTAGATTTTTTAAATTTTTCTAATCAGAGATTTGTAGGTTTTGTCTAATAAATGCACATTAGAAATATGTATCTTGAAATATTTCATTTTAGAAATGATAATGACAGAGGTGCTTAAATCTCAGATTTTATTTTTTCAGTGCTGATATATAGAACATTGCAACTAGCTTTATTAATTCAACTTTATCTTCTGCAACCATATCATAGTCAAATGTGGATTCCAGTATAAATTTGTAGATTCTTAGGGGTTTTCCCCATACATGATTTCATCATCCATAAGAGCAGTTTAATTTCTTCCTTTCCATTTTCCATCCCATTCCTTGATTTTCCATGTCTTATTGCATTTGCTAGCACTTCAAATATGATTTTGAAAGAGGTATGATATGGATTACCCTCATCTTATTTCTAATGAGAGAGACAAGTCTTCTAAGTTCTTATCTCCAAGGCTAGTATGAGCTATCATTAGCATATTCTTAATATCTAATTAAGTGGTTTAGTTATAGCTCTAGTTTACTGAAAACTTTTTTAAACTATGTGAACTTTTGACAAGTATTTTTTCACTTACACTGTGATGATGTGATTTTTCTTCTCCTCTTCTTCTTCTCCTCTTCTTTATCCTCTTTGTCTTTTTCCTCTTCCCCTTTTCTTTTTCTTTTTTGAGACACAGTCTCTTACTATGCAGTACAGGCTGGAGTTGTTTTGAACCCATCATTCTAAGTTCTGGAATTACAGGTATAAAACCATACCTTGCCTATAATTTTCCTTTTTTCATCCTGTTAATGTGAAAATTTATTATTCTAAACTGATTTCAAATGCTGAATCAGTATATCATTTCCAGAAAAATTCAGTTTTATCATGATGAATAGTTCTTGTGTATGTCTGGACAATATTTGCCAGTGTTTTATTGAAGATTTTGCATTTACATTCTTGAGAAATAATGATTTATTTTTTTTCCTCTTTTTTCAGTGTCTTTTATTTTGGTAAAAAGGCATCATTGCTATTGTAGTTTGAGATTAGGTAACAGTCTCTCTGCTTTAATTTTCTAAAATAGGATCAAGAAATTAGTAAAATTTCTTCCTTAATTGCTAGGGGTTCTAATGATCACAAGTTTGATCATCATTACACTTAAGAATTTATCTACTTTTAATTTCAACCTTTTGCATTATCTAATGAACATCCCTAACCAAGAAAGAGATTAAAAAGGATTGTTGCAGTCCGCCTGCATGGTTGCTGATAAATGACCAGAACACAGCTTAAGGGAACAAGGAGTTTACTGTCTTACAACAGTCCGGTTACAGTTCATAGTCCAGCTTGACAGGAGAGCACACACCAACACCAGGGCCGAGGGAACTGGCCACCATAACGGCTGAGAGATGGACAATCCTTATTTGCCAGAGCAGCATATCTTGCCAAGTATACAGAAGGATGCCAACCCTCTCAACCAGCTCTCTCTGATTTATCCAGGGCCTAATCCCACCCACCATGGGCTGGGTCTTCCCCAGCAGCTAGACAATCTCCTTTTTTCTGGAACAGGGATTCTGTAGCCCAGGCTGGCTTTGAACTCAGGTTTGCTCTGGGCTTAACTCAACCATCAACTCTCTACAACTGTGCCCAGAGCTCAAACCCTCAAGAGTCAAGTTGACACCTGTGCTTAACTATGACAAGGATCGTTTTCTATTTCAATCTTGAACAAACTGGCTGACATGGTTTGGGTCAGAAGGAAACAATCTTCTTCGGAGTTAGTAGAGAACAATGCATTTTCTTGGAATTTTTGACATGTTCTGAGGTAAAACAAGGTGTAAACTGGCCTGTCTCATCTAGTTGCAGAGAAGCAAATCTGTGTGCCATGACACAAGAACCTCCTGTCTCACATTTTTTCCGTTTGTCTAATGGACAAGCTGCAGTGACATAAGTGAGATCTACTCTACTCTTCCAGAGCAGAATACAAACCTTGGTGTAGTCCAAACACCTTCTAAAAGTCAAGGACAATCACCTTAGAGATTCTGGACAAGATTGTGGCTTCCAATCTGTGGATTTCTTAATCTCTCAGTGTTAAGGTTATTTTCAAACTTGAGAAATTTCTGCAAACTCTGAAACACTGTGCACAGACCCAGCCAAGACAACCCAGAGTTGTGTACTTAGGGCTTTGAATAGCTTGCAACTGCTCTCAAGAGTCGTGTGAACCAAAAATATTTAACTAAGTCCGCTCAGATAGAGAAAAGGTTGCTGTATTGGATAGGTTGAATCAGTCAGTCTGTAAGAGTTTGGATATACAATGTCCCCCCAAATTTTCATGTGTTGCATGTTTAATCTTAAGGCAGGACTACAAGTGGATGATAGAACCTATAAAGCATTAGTTCCTCTGGGAGATCTTAGATAACAAGGGCGTGTTTGAAGGGGATCATGAGAATTTGATTGCCTTCTCACTGCCTTTGTTCTTCACCAATCGTGTGGGTGGTTTTACTTTACTTTGTGAGCCTGAAAACATATGCCATCTTGTCACAGACCCAAAGCAAAGAAGCCAGTCAATTGAGGTCAGGAATTTCCCAAACTATAAGTTAGCATAAACATTTTCTGTTTGTACGTTCATTATCTCAGATGCCAGCATGGTAAGCTAACATACAATCAAAGTTTTTTCTATGCTCTGTATTTTTAGAACATCATTAGAAAGGGTGTAATGAATGCATATGAGATCTTCACTTATTTATTATTAATGAGTAAATGGTAAATGCAGTCAGTTCAGAGTCAGAACACAATTGCATATATGTACCTCAGAAAATTAATATTTAAGTTGTTTCTAACTTTCACTTTTAACATTCAAAAATAGAGACTCATATTTTTATTCTGAAAGTTAGAAAAATAATTTAATAGTTTATGGTCTGGATTAGAATATCTTTTTGTGCAAGTACAATGTTTCCAAAAAGGTCAATTAAGAAGCAAGCAAAGTCAGTTTTGTACCCACAAATAAATGACAGCTGATCTGATGCTGCCCATTTCTGAGGAAATATCTAGCATCCTGCTATGAACAATTTTAATACAGAAGATGAGACTGACGTTATATATCAAAAGCTATGTTAGGAATGAAAAAAATTCAAATAAATAGAACTGCTTAAGCGTAGCCTTTAAATATGTGAATCTGCAATGCATAAGACAAATGTCAGACTCTGTAAAAGTTACCTGAGGAAGCGCTTTCTATAAATTAAGCAACAGTAATTCAGTCCAACTACTAGCATGGCCTTCAAAAACTTTGGCTGAACTTTAAAGTTGTTATGAAAATGAATAGATCTCTTTTCGTAGAAACTAACACATAAGTGAATTAGTCAAAAAAGTAGTACTTAATATATTTTGTTTCATATATAACCTCTTTTGATAATCTGAGCCTCGGAGAAAAGGACATATGTACAGATGACATTCTGCAAAAAATTTCAAGATGCTCAAAAGTCCTTGAAATTCCTGGTCCCAAGTTAACATCATAATCTCTTAGATGAAGACTTAATTATGGATCAGAAAATTTGAGTTATATCTCTCTTTAATGCTGATGAGCTAATGTCCTGGGGTAAATTATATATTTATGCATTAATGCTTTCATAAAAATAATGTTATTTCATAATACAGAGGATGCCTTAAGCTCTTTGTAGACATGTCAAGTTTCAGTTGTTACTGAGGTTAAACTTTGAAATGTATAGTATGCCTAATAAATAATGCTGATTTCATTTACTTGTATTTGTCTATTTTATATACTAAAAGAGAGGCATGAAATTAAGTTGTGTTTCATGGCCTTCTGTCTTTCCTGAAGACTTTCTATGAATATATAATTTTTCACAATATCCTGTCTAGGTATTTAATTGATATATAGGTAATTAAAAAACACCCACAAATATCATTAACTGTTTTCTAATTCTCCATTGTGGAAAAAAGTAACAGCAAAAGATTTTCACTAAATCGATCTGTGGAAATTCAATCAAAGGTTTCTTTTGGCTCATTAAAAATCATAGAGCTTGTTTGAAACTGAAGTCATATGCTTGCATTTAAGGAATTTCAAATTGACACCATATGTCAGCATGACTTGAATTATTTAATATGAATATCACACACACACACACACTTGCCTTAAATTTTCTTATCTTTGTGAATCTTAGGACACAGCCGTCAACCTTCATGAACTCAAGTGTGTGAGCACAGTCCTGGAATCATTCTGTCCTGTCCAGGTCTTGGAAGGCAGTTCTCTTACCAAGGCCATAGTGTCAGCTGAGTACCATTATTAACTGAACAGGAGAAAGACAAGAGGAAAATTGTCAGAAGTTAGTGGAGTGGAGATGCTTTGTGGTCATACTGGAATCAAGATTTGGCTAGATTAACCGGTCATTTTAGGATAATGAGGTATCAACAATCACAAATGTGAGGCTTGAATGTTGAAAACATTTTAATGAGCTATTAACAAATCCCAAAGCTATAAAAAAATTGGTAGATATGAAACTGTGGTTTTAAGGTATGTGGGAATGATTCATTCTTCTTTTGCTATTCTTGAAATGCTGAAGGCTCAATGGCAAACTGCCTGATTATTACTGAACCTTTCTATATTTCATTTCAAATAAGGATAATAAACCACAATGCAAAGACTATGATCTATAAACTTCCTCTGGGTGAAAATCTGCCAACACATTCTTTCAATTCTGATTACTACCTTGAAGCATGACATTTTTCTTCCTTGTAGACAAAAACAAAGGGAAAAAGATACACTTCTGGTTACTTTATCCTGGTTTCTAGTTAACACACAAGCATTGAAGTGTTTCCTGTTGAAATGGGACACCCTGAGATAAAGAGGATGTGGGGTTCTAACTAGGAATATCATTAATGGAGTACCAAGTTTTATTATAAAGAAACTATGTTGATAAACACAATAAATTTAACAATTGGCATCCAATTTTAATAACATGCAACATATTTCTATTTGCAAGTTGGATATAAGAAACTGTAGGTTTGTTCTTATAGAGGTAGTCATACTTAAGTGGATTCACTGTCTCCTGTAATATTATCTATGTTTCTTACTTGAAAGTCAATTAAAAGATGGTAGAGTCAATTTTATTCTTACATTTTCTAGAAATTATTCAATAAAAGAGAAACCAATTGGCTGGTGAGGCACAGAATTACTTACCATTTTGAGACAACATTCAACTATCAAGAATGTAGTCTTTTATATCAGTCTAGATATCAGAAACCTTTTGAAACTTAATTACAGAGAAAAAAGTTGCCTATCTCAAAAATAATGCTATACTTCCATAATATGAATGCATTGTCATGAGGAAGAATATCTTAGTGAGATTGTTCAGTGGTTAAAGCCTTTGCTTTTCAGGCAAAAGGAACTGAGTTTGGCTTCCCAGGTTCCACTTAAAAATGCTAAGTAGGAATTGGAGCTCACTTACAATTCTAGGCCAAGATAGTAGACTCTGGCAATCC
Organism: Typhlomys cinereus; assembly: GCA_023101885.1. Lineage (NCBI taxonomy): Eukaryota > Metazoa > Chordata > Mammalia > Rodentia > Platacanthomyidae > Typhlomys > Typhlomys cinereus. The sequence continues at coordinate 3,139,645 of JALPQD010000082.1, forward strand.
GCAGAGCAAACTGGCTGGCCAAGTGGGCTCTAATGGCTTGCTATGGATTTAATTAGAGACTCTGGCTCTCAACAATATGCAGGAAGAGCAATAGAGTACAGTTCTTGATATCACCTTTGAACCTCCACAGGCATACACACTTAAGGGTATTTGTGTACATACACCTGCACATACATGTATAGCCACCCAAAGCAAATGCAAAAGCATACATATCAGCACACACTCCCCATGCACGCATACATGAAAGGGCAAAAATATGGAGAGTGTATGGTTAGTCTTCCTCCTGCTCTTCGACTTTTATCCTTTTATGACTCATCAAGAAAGCAACTTTGTGGAAAGTCAGCATTCATCAGATACGTCTTGTAAAACTCATTTTTATTAATGGCCATCTGGTCCCCAGGGAAACTTAATGGTAATCCTGCTTCAAAATATTTAACATTGAGTAGTATGAAATGTCATATTTCTTATTTACATACTGATTGATACTTATAATAATAAAAATGTTCTGTGTTCTTTTGATTTTTCCTCCCTTCATGGTCAGAGCGATGTGCTGACTTATCCTTAAGGAAGCTCTTCATGGAATTTTTTCTGTCCCATGGCTCTTCTCACAAGAATAGCACCTGCAGCACTACAGGTAAGTATAGGAAAAACCACCTTATCCCACTTGGCATAGATTTCAATAAAATTAAATTATGATCATATGCCTTTAAAAGTTTATTTTACAGTGTAGGCAATTACGTTAATTTTGTTGAAACCTCTGCATTTTATTTTTCTGGTAGAGTGATTTCTTGACTTGCCCCCTTTCTCTATAGAGTGCATGTAAATCCACCTTAATTCTAAAACATGTTATAGTAAAATGAATATAGTGAATGTAAAAATGTTCCTGAGTGGACCTAGTAAAGATAGGAAATTTTTTGTTCCTATGGTTTTTACACAATTATAAGAACAATCTTGTTTTATAAGTTCAGATTCTTAAAAGCATAAAGACCTAAGAAGAAGTAGTAATTGCCAAGTAGTAAGTGAGAGATTAAAAGCATATGAGAGTTCCCAAAGTGCCTCAGTGTATGAAATAATGAACTAAGGTATTAGTTGAAAAAGAAAATTGCTAAAATTATGCCATTTTAATTCTGCCTTAGAAAGAGCTATCACAGTTGAATAGAAATGTTATGCTTCTTTTCCTTTTTGGGATTAATATAAAATTTTTTTCAAACCTCTCAAATGCTATCACAAAGAGGTTTGTCTGTAAGAAATGGTCTGTGACTTCTCACTAAAAAAGTAACAGAGTATTGTTATGTTTTGGGAAAAAGAAATACACCCAAAATGTCTCTGGGGTATAAAAATACTGATCTTTATACAATAAAACAATCCAAAAAAAGAGATTGAGATTAGAGGAACCACATCAATGCATGGGTTCCTCTTTCCTCTTTAATCATCTTTGATATTAATTTTTGAAAATCTAATGTCTGTTTCAGGTAAAGTAAAGGTGCCATGACTTTTTCAAACATATGAGCCTGTGGGGGAAACATTTCAAACCATGACAGTGATTCTGACAGACATCATTTATCTACTCTGGCCCTTGTATATAATACTTCATTTATTATTAGCAAGACTGAATAGTGCATTTATGATGATGATTGTCATTAAAATATAAAGTAATACCCCAGTGTGCAGTTCTTAAATAAATTTGTGCCAATGAGTCATATTAAACTGTAAATACAGATATTTAAATGGTTCTGAGTTGCTCGGTTATCCCTAGGGACCATGATTTAAGGCCAAGACAATACTCACCTTTAGTGGATTTAGTTTTGGAGATATCTGACAATTCCATGTGTTCAAATGATCAAAAATTTGGAACATTATCTGTCTGTGATACAATCTTTCCAGCCAAGACTTTATGGTTTTTATTAAGTAGAAAATGTATCTTACAACTTTTTTAAAATAAGATAAGGTAAATTTACAAGTTGTCTCAGTATCTTGGAATCAGTTTATCAAGTAATTAAATATGAATAACATGTCCAAGTATTTCTAAGGGTTGCCTGCACACACTGGATATAAAGCTTCTAACAAATCCATTGCCTTTCTTTTATATTAATTGTATATATGATAATATCTAGTGAAGAACTATTTTAACAGTGAAAAATTCCAGGGAACAATTGCTTGAGGACAAAAGAGTATTTGTGTGTTCTTAGTGTAAGGATTCACAATCTCCTGCTGAGGAAATTGGTTTGGCATAATTATAAAAGTATGTTTTCCCCAGGAGAACAGGTAAGATTTCATCGATCATTGCCATCATATTGGGATTTGTTATGTCACTTGAATTTAAAACATTTATTATCAGGGAACACATTTAAAAGCAGACAACTGAAGAATTCCCCTTTAGTCATTGAAAGTATTACATGACTTTTTAAAACTTAAATAAATGATAACCAATTTCATTCACTGTTCAATCAAATTTTTTACAATAATGATGCAAAAATCTTTTACTCCATTGATATTATAGCTGAGTCAAAATAATCTTGTATAAGGAATTACACAATTTCTTTATCCTTCTTGATATATTTAAGAGCAAAATACATACTTACCACTTGGGATGAGACAATGACTGTGTAAGCTTCGTCTTCCTAGAGAAGTTATTGAAGATTTAGTTAGTACATATTTCCACTGACCAGTCTAATGATAGTTGTTCACATATACTACAGATAACATAACATAACCTATCATAGTCTATTTTAAACTGAAGCTTGAAGGAATTCTTGCCTAGATTATAGTTTCTAGGAATGTTCTACAGGTTTTAAGATTTTAGAGTTTTAGGAAATTTTTAGATAAAATATTATGAAACATGCTTTCACGAACTTTTTATTATTGATATTACACAGCACGCTAAATATTGCAAGGTCATGCATGCTCTTAGACAATCCTGCAGAACACATCAACTTTTTTTGCTAAATAGCTAAAGGTGATTAAAAATAATTTCATTGCCAGTTCTTTGACATTAGCAGATATTTCTGGGATCCATTACTAAGGACTGAAATCAACATATTTTTGATTATTCAAGACTGTATTTTCTAAAGTATAATAAAATAAAAATGGTAATTCTATAGTAAAAGAAAAGTTGGGCACAGGGCATATATTATGTATTTTTTAGACTCATTGACGAGAACAGTTGTAATATAAGTAGCTGTAATTAGAGAGCTTTGATATTTGGGACAGAGTCAGTTGTCTAAGGAGAACCCAGTGAGTTGGAAATATAGAATTGAATGACATCAGTGGGAAAGATTCATCTTAAGTTAGCTATTTAAGGTTATAAGTTGATGCTCAAAATTTCACACAAAAGAAATAGAATAAACAGTTGGAAGGTTGGGAAGTGGTTCACATATTTAATCCCATTGGAATGCTAAGAAAGGAATTATTGCCGTGGTTTTGAAGTCAGCCTAAGCTATGTAGTGAGGTCTAGGCAAACTTGTCCTCCAAATGAATAAATAGTTAAATAGATGAATGAATGAATGAATAATTAAGATCACTCAAACAAATGCAATCATTTTGGCTTTATTGTTTCAAAGAAAAATTTAAAATAAGAGTAGACTTCACAACATTATATAGAAAACAAAATTCCCAAACCATAAATAGAAATGCAACATCAGAATTTCAAAAACACCCCACTTTGCCCAAATTTTTTACTCATCTTTTAACAATGAATTTTGTATGAATGAGTAATGCCTTTCATATCCCTCAATAATCATAAAAATCTCAATGAAACATTTTTTTTATGTTTGGAAGATAGCTCTACATAATTTTATAGCACATTTGACCTTTCAGAGATATGACACACTTTGCTTCTCAATATTCTTTATTGTATTTGTAATGTTATCCTATACTCTCAGCTTCTTTAGATTGTAAGTCAATTATAATATAAATCTGATGAGGTAGTTAGGCATAAAACTCCTTGATAGGTCTGAAATTTAATACACATTGTAGTTCATGAGCTACATGAGCTTATTTCACAACATTATTTCACACATTCAGTGTGTATTTTCATTCTGGCTGCTTTTGTTGATTGCCCTTCCTACCCTTCACCCCATTTCCTGCCACTCCTCTCTACCCTTTAGCAGCATCTACCCCCCTTAACAAGTCTTTTTCTCTTCTCAAGATTCCCTTGATAGTTTCATAGTTTACATCCACATTAACACACATATAAACATTAAAAGTTATGATATGTATGTGAGAGTACATGTACTATTTGTCTTTGGAAGTTTGTGTTACTTCCTTTGTTATAATATTTACCAGATTCATCCATTTTCATGAAAGTTTCAAGATTTCGTTTTCTTTGTATGAACAAAACTCCATTGTGAACTTATCCCATCTTTTTTTATTTTTCATTAGCCTTTCATCTGTTGGTGACAACTAGGCTGGTTCTATTTCCTTGCTTTTGTGAATAGAGCTGCAAGAAACATGGATATGGTAAAATAAATAGTCTTTAAGTGTATACCCATAAGTGGCATAGATTGACCATATTTTATCCCCAATTTTAATGTTTTGTGAGACCTTTCCATAATGGTTCACACTTCTCTAAGCAGGCATTAGGTTCTAACCAGCATCTGTTGTCATCTATTTTTGTGATGAGCTCTTCTCTCTGTAGTGACATGGAATGACAAAGAAGTTTTAATCTGCATTTCCTCAGTGGTTTAGGATGTTGAACAATTTTTAAGAAATAATTATTGACACTGTGTCATTGACGCTTATTTTTATGACAAAGTAGAGAAAGCACCATGGAGATAAAGTTGATGATTTCCTCTTTTTAGTCAGTTATCTTAAAATTTGCTTTTCATCCTTTTCTTTCTGTAGATGAACTGTTTTTCTTCTGTTGACTATATACATAAAATGATTTTACAGAGTCACAATTTTTCCTTTTTTATGTGTGTATGTGTGTGTGTGTGTGTGTGTGTGTGTGTGTATAGTGTATTTGTGTCTATGTGTATCAGAGGACACTATGTGTGCTTGTGGAGGCAGAAAGCAACCTCAGGAATAATTCTGGATTACTTCTAACTCCTTTTTGCTTTGCTCTGGGATTTTTCTGGTTCTGCCTTCCAGAACCAGAAGTGTAAGTTGCCACAAATTTCATCAGGTATTTTCTTTTTTATGTGGGATCTGGTGATTTGAACTCAGGTCCTTCTGCTATGAGGCAGAGTCTTAACTCTTAAGCCATCTTTCCAGTCCCATAATCTTTCCATCATGTTTTGGCAACTATTTTAGCTCCTATTCTACTTTTTCCTGTTCCCCTGAACTTAACCATTATTCTGGATCAAAGGAATAATTTCATTGGGAATCACCATTAACCATTTCTGTCACCCTGCTCAGGCATTTTGACTACAGTATCACTTCTCTTATACTGTTATAGTGCATTGTGAAGCATAGACAGCAATAAATGAGCACACTATACTCTTCTCTTCCTCTCCTTTAGATCCCTTCCTCTTCCCCCCACTCTACCTATCTGGTATCCTCATGTTGTTGTTGTTTTTATCTTACAGGAAACTTTGTGCATTGATCTGCTTAGTTTTCTCTTCAAACTTTCCTCTAGCTTGAACTGATTTCCAAACATATTAACTATTCTCCCAGGATCCATCTGTATACTGTGGGGTATTTGAAATCTCTGACCTCTTCTTCCTAGATTCCAGTATTGCCTCTCAACTTATATCCATCAAGCCAAAGATTGAGTTGTACATCATTCTTGGGCAATATTTCTCCTTACAAAATCCTAACACATCAATTTTTTTCTTGGCACATGTATCCTTATATATATGTATTCAATGTTATCAGCCTTAACTGTCCTGGAGAACTAACAGGGTGTCATCTTTATTCATATCTATGGATTTCTGAGCATTGCTTCATATCATCACCATGATTTCCAACTTTAGTGCTGTTTATTTCTTTTGGTTTCTCTACATTTTGCACCACCATTATGCACAACAGCTACTTCAACAGGTTCTTCACTTGCCTTCATGATTCAGCTTCTAAATAAAGTCATCAGCAATTAATTCGCTCAATCCCTTGTCCTCGAACATGAAAACACATCTTCTTAAACCTTTCTTTTGACCCTCTTGTTATAGTAGAAAAAGAAATCCCTCTGTCCCAGTGATGGTGCTTTTAATGACCATTCTATTATGACCATCTAGTATCCTTACACCATGAACTGCCCTGTCAATCATTTAGTCAATTTCAAATGGATTTATGCAGCATGATTTCTCTTCTTAATTATCTAGCTGTTATTTCTGCCTTTTAGAAGAGTTTATTAATCTTGAAAAACTTAAATTTGAAGTCAATATTTGAGTACCATTCAATAGCTTTCAAAGAGCCCTGCTGACTTTTATGAGCTCTTCTAATGGATATCTTGTTTCATACTAACCACTACACAATTCCTACACTTATACACCAAAGTTGAATTAATTATCTTACCACACAAGCAGCACATAGACATCGAATGTACTGCTGGGTTCCATGATGACACCTTCACATATATAATTAATATTATTTGGCCATGTTTTCCCTCTTTTTTCACTGTTTAAGGCATTTTTATTAAAGCAAGAATTTTATAATCCAAATTAGATTTCCTTGCTCAGTGGTCAATTCTGTCACTTGAAACAGAGTTGATATCTGAGCCATTGCATAGTGAAGAATTACAAAATTAAAGAAAGGAATGCTTTAAATTTTTGTACATTGATGAAAATTCTTTTTCCCAAGGTCTATGAAACATTAGTTTGTTTTTATATTTTACCATTTTTTCATTTTTTGTTGTTTTATTTTTTTTATTTTGGTGCTTTTATTTTTTTTCTACTTTTACAAGCATATTGGGTATGTATCCCAGCTTCTCTTTCTCCCTGCTGTCTTCCATTCCCTCCCTTTCTTTCACCATTTCTCTCCCACTCCCTCCAACCTTTCTACCTACATGTTTCTGTGGACCTCAGTTTCTGTGGGTGCTCAGCCTCTTTGGTATATCAAGTTATTTCTCTTCAGACCATCTCACTGATATGTGCATTTTCCTTCACTCATCCAGCTTCAGACCCAAAAGTTTCCACTGTATGTGCCCATTCTATACAGCTGCCAACAGAGCACTTAGTGTATTGTCTTCCTTCCTATACATTTATTAGCTGTCTTCCCTATAGATTTTTCCTTCCTTTTTAAATAGATTTTTGTTCTAGTTTACAGTAACAGGGATGTATACCATTCTGACAAGCAGATCTTGAATCCAATCAGAAAGTTGTTGGTTGTCTCCTTGATACTCATGCCACTATTACACTTATGTTCACCTGTTGCCATGGTGATTTATACTGCGACTTACAGATCTCACACTGTTGATTGGGCTGGTGATTATTTCTCTCCCACAGTAGCTTCTACAGTGTTCCTTAGTACCTTGTAAACTATCCAACAAGGAGAAAATACAAAGACTAGTTCTGGTTGACATATTTTGTCCATGTTCTGTGATCCATTTGTATAGTATCTTCAGTGATAGGGTCTTACCGACAGTTTTTGGAAAGCAACCAAGAGAATGGCAAAAGCCTATAATGTTTGGGGTCCTTTAAGACCTTTCTGACCAACATTTTATGAGGAAGTGCCACATTCCTATAACTTCTAATATAATTTTGCCCTTGGGTTCTAAGTAGATCATCTCTCAAGACTTTCCCCCCCTATTTTCCTTACTCTGCATAGGGAGTGACCATTCTTGTTCTTTTCTTTAAAAGGCATTGTTTTTACATATTCCTTTGAGGTTACTTCCCACAATCTTTGGGCTTTAAGTCCCTCAGTTCCTCCTATTTCCCATCCCCTCATTCCCTGCTATATATTTTTTCACACATATTTCCTCCCTTCCCCTTGTCCTGGAACTCTAAATCTCCCCTTTAAAAGGTTTGACCCTTTGGATGGGGGGAGGGGGCACTGGGAGAAAGAGAGGGAGGGGAGAAAGGGAGGGAAAAAGGGGGGAGGAAGCAGGGAGGCCCAGGGAGGGAACCAGGGCACCTATTGTGCTTGAGTGGAAGATAAATAAATGAATAAATAAATAAATAAATAAATAAATCCATTACTTAAAAAAAAACTAAAAGGTTTCACCCTAACAATCCCTTCCCACCTTTCCACTCATAGGTCTTTTTGAATTTCTGGCTCTTACAATGTTGCCAATCCAAAAGCATTAACAAAGATATCAATTCAGTCATCCACATGTAAGAGAGAATATGCAGTGTTTAACTTTCTGTGTCAGAGATACCTCACTCAATATTAAAGTTTCCTGGTCCATCCCTTTATCAGAAAATTCCATAAAATCATCCTTTCTGATGGCTGAGTAATATTCCATTGTATAGATGTACCACATTTTCATTATCCATTCCTCTGTTGATGAGCAAGTTGGCTGATTCCATTTTCTCAATCTTGTGAATAGCACTATCATGAGCATAGACAAACAAGTGTCTATGTGATAAGATATAGAATCTTTTGGGAATATTTCAAGGAGTGGTATAAATGGCAGTTTCATTTTTAACTTTCTGAGGAACCTCCATGCTGGTCTCCATAGAGTCTATACCAGTTTACACTACTACCAGTAGTGAATAAATGTCCCTTTTTCTCCACAGCCTCACCAGTGATCTCTGTTGTTTGTGTTCTCCATCTTTGCCATTCTAGCTGGAGTAAGATGGTATCATAGGGTTGCTTTGTTTTGCATTTCTCTGATAATCAGGGAAGTTGAGCATCTTTTCAGGAATTTGTTTGACATTTCACTTTCTTTTTGAATGAAATCTCTGTATAGGTCCAGGGCTCATTTTTAATTGAAATATTTGGTGTTTAATTTTTTGAGCTCTTTGTATACACTGGAGATTAGTCGTTTGCCAGATAGCTAGAAAAGATTTTATCCCATTCTGTTACTTGTTTTTTGCATAATTAAGTTTCTTTTGTAGAACATAAGCTTTTTTTTAACATTTTTTATTGCCTCCGCTCATACAAACTTAATAGGTACACGGGTTCCCTCCCTCCCTTATCCTCCCCCCTACCCCTCTGCTCACCATCCCCTCACCCCTCCCTCCCCACCCTCCAGTGCCTTTCCTCCCCCAATCCCCGGAAAATCCTTTATTGTGCATGCCAAACTCTCCTCTGGGTCTTCCTCTCCGATGACGTACAAGGACCCAGCGGCATTTCCCTGAACCCATTCCTTTGTACCCCTTAAGCATAGGAACACTATTTTGGCTGTCAATCCCTTGCCTCCAAGGATCTTGGTGTTTTTAGCTAATGCTAGACTTTGTGGGGTCAATAGTGTGTTGGATATTGTGCAAGGCATGCAAAGGTCCATTATGATTGCTTCGGCCCTAACTTGTGCGGAGTATCTCACATATCATTGCTCCTCCCATCCTTGTGCTCTTACACACTTACCGCCCCCTCTTCCGCAAATTTCCCTGAGCTTCAGGATGGGGAGAGATTAGGCTGGTCTAGTTCTAAGTGGTTGATATAGAGTCTCTGAAGTTCTGGATTATAGTTTGTTGATTTTCTTTTGCGGTTTTGCTGCTCCTGCAATGCTCTTCACTACATCCTGATGGGTATTGTATGTCATCCCCTGGCAAGAGATAAAAAGCTGTCAAACTACAGTCTTGTTATAAGAGTATATTCAAAGGTAGATGTAATAAAAGTAGAAAACCACAGTGAGGGAGGGGTCAATCACCCATTTGCAAAATGGTTACTTATTATCTGCCAGACTATATGCCCTCCCCTTCTGGTGAGATCACACCCCTTCAATTGTAAATGATAAGGAACAAAAAGTCTGTGAACTTAACCAGATGTCTCATTGCTTACTTGCAGTCCTTGATGGAGGCCTATTTTCTTTGCTGTAACATGGTCCCCTCTCTTCTTGTTTCTGGTGTGGCCCTCCTACCCCATCCCTCCTGTTCATACTCCTTGTAATTACTGTATTACAGAGATTTATCATCGAGTGTCTCTACATGGGCTGGGTGGGTTTGATACTAGGAGCCACCTATTAGGGAGTACATATACAATATAATTGTTTCTAATGACATCCATTTCCCAGCAAATTCCAGTAATTCATCATTTTTGATGGCTGAGTAGTACTCCATTGTATAGATGTACCACAGTTTCCTTATCCACTCATCAACTGTTGAACATTTGGGTTGATTCCATAACTTCACTATTGTAAACAGTGCTGCTATGAATATGGTCTGCTGCATGGGGGGTTATTCCCAAAAGTGGAATAGCAGGGTCATATGGCATTTCAATCTTTAATTACTTTAAGAATCTCCAGATGGCTCACCAGAATGGCTGTATGACCCTGCATTCCCACCAGCAATGTAGCAGAGTTCCCCTCTCTCCACATCCTCTCCAGCATTTGTTGTTGTTTGTATTGTGGATTTTTGCCATCCTGACCGGGGTGAGATGATATCTCAGGGAAGTTTTGATTTGCATTTCCCTGATGGCTAACAAAGTGGAGCATTTTTTAAGATATTTTTAATTTCATCCCTAGCAAAGTTTCTTTTAAGTTCCAGGGCCATTTTTAAATTGGGCCATTGGTTTCCTTGGAGTTTAGTTTTCTAAGTTCTTTGTGCACTCTGGACAGTAGAGCTCTATCAGATATGTGGTTAGTGAAGATTTTCTCCCATTCTGTGGGTTGCCTTTGAGCTCGTGTTACAATCTCTTTATCTGAACAGAAGCTCTTTAATTTCACAAGGTCCCAACTGTTGAGAGTTGGTAGCAGTGACTGTGCCATTGGATGTTTGTTTAGGAACTGTTGGCCTAGCCCAATCAGCACGAGGGAATTCCCTACTCTTTCAAATGTGGTCTTAAATCAAGGTCCTTGATCCATTTGGAATTAAGTCTTGTACAAGGTGACAAGTATGTGTCCAGTTTTAATCTTCTACATGTGGAGATCCAGTTTTGCCATTTGTTGAAGATACTGTTCTTTTTCCATTGGATTTTTTGGGCCCCTTTGTCAAAGACCAAATGGCTGTATTTTTGTGGGCTTATATCTGGGTCTTCAACCCTTATCCATTGATCTGTGTGTCTATTTTGGAACCAGTACCAGGCTGTTTTTATAACTATGGATTTGTAGTATAGACTAAGGTTTGGTATGGTGATACCTCCAACCATGTTTTTGTTACTCAGGATTATCTTTCCTATCCTCGGTCTTTTGTGCCTCCATATGAATTTTAAGATGATTTGGTCAACTTTTTTGAAGAATTGCTTTGGGATTTTAATTGGTATAGCAATTGAATTTGTATATTGCCTTTGGTAGAATGGTCACTTTTACGATGTTAAATCTGCCAATCCAGGAACATGGAAGGTCTTTCTACCTTCTGGTGTCTTCTGCAATTTCTTTCTTTAAGGTTTTAAAGTTTTCAATGTAAAGGTCTTTTACCTCCTTGGTTAGGTTTATACCAAGGTATTTCATTTTTTTTCGGGGCTATAGTAAATGGGATTGTTTCTCTCAAGGCTTTTTCACTTCTTTCATTCTGGGCATATAGGAAGGCCACTGATTTTTGTACATTTATTTTGTATCCTGCCACCCTGCTGAACTTCTCAATTAGTTCCAGGAGCTTCCTGGTGGAGTTTTTGGGATCACTCAGGTATAGGATCATGTCGTCTGCAAATAGGGATAGCTTGAGTTCTTCCTTCCTGATTTGAATCCCTTTTATGTCCCTTTCTTGTCTTATGGCTTCAGCTAAGACTTCAAGTACAATATTGAATAGAAGTGGTGAGAGTGGACAGCCTTGTCTAGTTCCTGATCGAAGTGGGAATGCTTCCACTTGTTCCTCATTGAGCATAATCCTTGCTGTGGGCTTGTTGTATACAGCTTTTATTATATTGATAAAGGTTCCTTCCATTCCTACTGTCTCTAGCATTTTGATCATAAAAGGCTGTTGGATCTTGTCAAAGTTTTTTACACATCTATCGAGAGTATCATGTTGTCTTGAACATTGGACTGGTTTATATGGTGAATTACATTTATTGATTTGCATATGTTGAACCAACCTTTGTGTGCCTGGAATAAAGCCTACTTGATCCCCATGAATGATATTTTTGATATGTTTTTGAATCTGATTTGCAAAGACTTTATTGAGAATCTTTGCATCTGTGGTCATCAGAGAGATTGGCCTTTAGTTTTCTTTTTTAAGTGCATCTTTTTTAGGTTTTGGTATTAAGACGATATTAGCTTCATAGAAGGAATTTGGTAGTGTTCCTTCCTTTGCTATTTGATGGAACAGTTTAAGGAGTATTGGTGTTATTAGCTCCTTAAATGTTAGAACTCTGTGTTGAATCCATCTGGTCCAGGATATTTTTTGGTGGGAAGATTTGAGATTGCTTTCTCAATTTCCTCATATGTTATAGGACTATTTAAATAATTCATAGTTTCCTGATTCAATTTAGGTAAGTTGTGTTTACTTAGAAATTCATCCATCTCTTTTGTGTTGTCAAATTTCACAGAGTATAAGATTTTGAAATATGATGTTATAATTCTCTGGATTTCTTGGGTATCAGTAGTGATAACTCCATTTTCATTTCTAATTTTGTTAATTTGGGTTTTCTCTCTCTTGCTCTTAGTTAATTTAGCTAGGGGTGTATCAATCTTATTGATTTTTTCAAAAAACCAGCTTTTGACTGGTTGATTTTCTCTATCGTCTTCCTAATCTCGATTTCAGATATTTCTCCCCTTATTTTGCTAATCTCCTCCCTTCTACTGCTTTTGGGATCAGATTGCTCTAGTGTCTCTAATGCTTTTAGCTGCATTGTTAATTTACTTATGTCTGATGTTTCCATTTTTTTAATGTAGGCATTAAGAGCTATGAACTTACATATTAGGACAGCTTTCATTGTGTCCCAGAGATTTTGGTAAGTTGTATTTTTATTATCGTTCACTTTCAGTTAATCTTGAATTTCCTTTTTAATTTCTTCCTGAATCCAATTCTCATTTAAAATCATAGTGTTAAGTTTCCAGGAGTTAGTGTATTTTTTGTTGCCTGTTGTGTTGTGGATGTCAAGCTTTAAACCACGTGGTCTGATAAGGTGCAGGCTAGAATCTCAACATTCCTGTCTATGTGGAGATTCATTTTGTGGCCCAATATGTGATCTATTTTGGAGAAAGTTCTGTGTGCTGCTTAGAAAAATGTGTATTCTTTGGTGCGTGGATGAAAAGTACGATAGAGATCTGTAAGGTCCATTTCAGTAAGGGTTTGGTTAAGCTCCAAAGTGTCTCTGTTAAGTTTTTTACCTGTAGATCTATCCCATGTTGAGAGGGTGGTATTGAAATCCCCAAAAATTATCATTTTGGGATTGATTGCTCGCTTTAGACATTGTAGGGTTTGCTTAATGAATGTGGGAGGGGCCATATTGTGTGCCTATATGTTCAGTATTGTGAAGTCTTCCTGGTGAATTGTACCTGTGACTAAAATGTAGTATCCATCCATGTCTCTTATGATTTTCTTTGGTTTGATGTCCACTTTGTCCGATAGCATAGTGGCTACTCCTGCCTGTTTTCTGCTTCCATTAGCTTGTAGAATTGTTGACCAGCCTTTTATTTTTAGGGTGTGCCTATCTTTTTTGGTGAGATGGGTTTCCTGCAGGCAGCAGATTGATGGAATGTGATTTTTTAATCCAAGTTTGTAATCTGTGTCTCTTGATTGGTGAGTTAATTCCATTAACATTTAGTGTTATAATGGACAAACTATTTTTAATTCCAGACATTTATTATGTTTAGTAGTTTTTGTAATTATATTGCTTTGCTTTTAATGGTGTTATACTTGCCTTCTGTTCTCCTGGATATGCCTATTTTTTTCTTCAAGCTTGAATATCATTTCTAGCATTTTTTGAAGGCCTGGTTTGGTGGACATGTCTCCCTTCAAGTTGTCTTTGTGCTGGAAGATTTTTCTTTCTCCCTCAGTCATGATGGATAGTTTTGCAGGATATATCAGCCTGGGTTGACATTTTTGCTCATTCAATACTTGAAGTATGTGTCTCCAAGCTCTTCTTGCTTTTACTGTTTCGACTGAGAAGTCATTTGTTATTTTAATAGGTTTACCTTTAAAAGTGACTTGTTTTTTCTCCCTTGAAGCTCTCAGCACCAGTTCTTTATCTTGAATGTGGAGTGTTTTAACTATTATTTGCCATGGCGAGCTTCTATTTTGGTCATATCTGTTTGGGGTGCGGAATGCCTCTTGTATATGAATGGGCCTCTCTTTTTTTATATGAGGAAAGTTTTCCTTGATGATCGTTTGAAAAATTTCCTCAGGGGTGGTATTTTGAGATTCTTGCTCTGGTATTCCATGAATCTGCATGTTAGGTTTCTTCAGGGTGTCCCATATCTCTTGAATATTTCTCTCAAGTATCTTTTTGGCTTTAACAACCTCTTTCATTGAGCTGGTTAATACTCCTTCTTTATCTTCAAGATCTGAAATTCTGTTTTCTGCTTTGTTGGTTCTACTGATAAGACTCTCTGTTGAGTTCTGGGTTGAAGATAACTTGTCTTTTAGCTCTATTTTAAACTCTGCTTGAGTCTGTTTCAACTGCTCTATGCCAGTTTTTGTTTCTTGCACTGCTTTTCTCAACTCCTCCAAAGGTCTGTTGTGTTCCTCTTCAAAGGGATTGATTCGGTTATTTAATTCCTCCCGGATTTACTTTTTCATAGTATTGAACATGGTAATGATCATGTTTTGAGAGTCGTTATTCTGGGTCAGGCTTTCTTGGCCATTTTCCGCGGGTTGGTTCTGGTTGGAATCTAACATTATGGGATTAATTCCTTCAGTGGGAGATTTGTTTACTTGAGTGTTGTTTCTATTGGATTTGCACTTTGGCTTTGGCATTGTCATTTTAACTCTTAAGATCTTCTTTCAATTTCTGTGCGTTTTTCACTGAACTGAATTATTTGGCCTGGGGTTCTGGGGGTGGGCAGTGGCGGAGCTTACCTAGGTGGTGGTGAGCCCCAGCTGGACTGTGCACGTCCTGGGTGACGGAGTGGGGAAAGGAAGGATGGGGCGGCAAGCGGGGCACTGTTTAACCTGAGGGAGCTGTGGGTGGCCTGGGCGCCGGGCGTCCTCCACCGGGGCCCTGTGTGGCTCCGTGCTCTGTCTGGCTGGTGGAAGGAGCTAGGCCCCTTGGGCTGCCTGGGGTTCTGGGGGTGGGTGGCGTTGGTGCTTACCGAGGTGGCAGTGAGTCTTGGCTGGACCAAGTGCAATTCCCGGGTGGCGGAGTAGGGGTAAAGGGGTACATAAATTTTTAAATTCGTGAAATCCCATTTGTTGATTTTGGTCTTAGTTTCTGGGCATTTATTGATCTGTTAAAAGTCTTTACCAAGGCTTATCAATTAAAATGTACTTTCTACTCTTTCTTCTAATAATTTCAAAGTTTCAGGTCTAATATTGAGTTCTTTGATCCATTTGGAGTTGAGTGCTGTGTAAGGAGATTTTTATTCTTCTACATGTAGATATCCAGTTTTCACAGCACCACTTCTTGAAGATGCTTCTCTTCAGTGTGCATGTTTGGTGCTTTTTTCAAAAATTAAGTGGCTGTATGTTGGAGAATTTATATCTGTGTCCTCTGTTCTGATCCACTGGTTGATGTATCTGTTTTTGTGCCAGTACCAAGCTGTTGGACTCCATGACAAGGGATGCGTAGGGGCTGTACAGACCAGCTGGGCAGGCCCTGGGGCTGAGCAGGATGATGAGTGTCGACAACCCGGACCGTCTCACCACCAGGGAGAAACACACCAGGCCAGGAGACTTGTCGAAGCAGGATCTCTCTTTATTGTATCAGGCAGGCACTTATATAGAGTTGGGGGAAGGCGTGGCAGTATAGGGATGGGGCGAAGTGTAGAGGTCACCATGAAAGCAGTAACTAGGCAGGGGCTACTCCTTATCAGAGTGTCAGAAGCTGAGTCCCCCTAATGTGGAATTCACAGGCCAGAGACAGGTTGCCAAACTTCAGTCAGGCTCAGGAATTTCCACCAGGCCTCGGGCCCAGGCTCCATGAGGCCCAACATTCCCCCCTTTTGTTTTTGTATGAAACAGTCCAAAAGGTCCTGCAACCAAGCAGACCATACGGTCTTGAATGACTCTGCCTGTCTTAGGCGTGAAAAGCCTCCCACTGTGGTCTTACCCGTCATGGGATCTTGTAGTCTCCAGGTTTTATACTACAAGTCCTGTCTTAGGTTGATCCATGGCCAGGCTTTTACTTACCCGTCTGTGGCTACCAGTCCTCTGTATGAAGCTGGCTTAACCAGACTTGGGGGTTTGAGCCATATTCTAAGGCCCGTATCACATGCTGGACATATACTGCATTTCAAGATAGGACGCATCCTTGTCGCCTATTCCAGTAGCATGGCCAAAGAATAAGAAATGCAAAAAGTATCATAAAAGTGCAGTTCCTGCCCATCCCCTGAAGAGGTGTAGGCTCTGTTGGAAAAGAGAACTGGGAAAACATGAACATTTGCTCCAAGGGGCATAGGGAGGGGGAATGTCTCTAGTATAAAGACATATTCTCTTCTCGTAGCCGTGGTGATCAGCATCAAGATCGCCAGCAGTCGCGTTGCCTGATTGGGATTCATCTTCAGATCTCTCCTGGGGAGAGAGCAGGAGGACAATTCTCAGGGGTGAGGCACTCTCTGGAGTGAATTGGGTCATCATCCCCTTTTTGGGGTAAATATTTCAAATCTCTTGCTGGGACCCAGATGGGTTTGTTTCATCTTGGGGGAAGATGCATCCAAACCCCCTTCTGGCAGTAAGGAGGGGTCTGGCCTCCTCCAGGCCCCAGTCAGAGGGTCTCGCCATTTGACCCAAATGGAACTATACCTAATAGAGGCAGACCAATGTCTTTGGAATGGAGACAATTGATCATCTTTGGAAAAATTTAAAATATTCAGAGTAAATAGTGCCTTTTTAAGTCATGGGGGGCTAGGGATTCTCCCTTTTGTTTTTGTAATTGAGCTTTATGGGTTTGGTTATAGCATTCCACAATTGCTTGCCCCTTGGGTTATATGGGATACCTGTGGAATGTGAAATATTCCAAGTCTAGAGGAAGTCTAAGAAGGCCTTGCTTGTAAAGCAAGGGCCATTGTCAGTTTTAAGTTGGTCAGGCAAACCAAGGGTTGTGAAACATTGGATCACATAGCTTATGGCATGTTTAGATTTTTCTCCATCATGCACCAAGGCCCAGCAGGCATGGGAGAAAGTATCTACCATGAAGAAGATGTATTTTAATTTTCCGAATAGGGAATAGTGAGTGACATCCATTTGCCAGAGGTGATTTGGGCAGAGCCCTCAGGGGTTGTTTCCTGTCATCTGGAGTGGGGGTATTTGAAGAAAAGGCTGACAGGATCTGCAGGTTCGAACATTTTTTTTAGATCCTTAATAGGCACTTGAGGAAATTTGTGCCTAAGTCCCCTCCGGTTAACATGGGTCAGCCGATGGACGCATGTAGCTTCTATGACTATGTTACATTCAGTGGAGGAAGCGAGCTTATCAGCCAAGGCATTTCCTTGTGATAAAAAGCCTGGTAAATTTTGGTGACCCCTAAGATGTTGTAGGAAGATGGGATTGAGTCTCTGTTTAAGTAGAGACTGAGTCTGTAGCATCAAGGGAGATATAGGATTAGAGTCTAATTTGATATAGGCATCAACTAAATTAGGCAGTAGATTAACAACATAAAGGCTATCAGGAAACAGATTAAATGACTCAGGTATAGTGCTTAGTGCTAATACCACTGCAAACAGCCAAGCCCTCAACCTCATGGGTGATCCTTTTGAGGGCGGACAACAGTTGTCCTTTTATATGAGGGGGAAATGCCACCAAGGAGGCTCCTAGGTGCTCTCCATCGGTAAACACAGTAAGAAAATTAGGGTCAGGTTGAGGGAGGAAGAGCCTAGGGGGTCTCCAATCTTGTCTAGTAAATGAGCTCATCCATTTATGGGGACCATAATGGCAATCAGCCTTTCCCAAGAATACTTCAAGGGCTAAAGCAATCCTGTCATTATTTCTTTGAGGCCAAGTGAAATCTGAAAGCTTAAAACGATGACAAGAAGGTGAGGCTTTAGCCCAAACAATCGGGTGCAAGCATCTCTGCCTTTGATGATATAGTCTGTGACTTGGTCAGTCATAGAATAGACTCTAGGGGGTCCTCCGATTGAGAGATGGATCCATTGAAGGGGGTCACCTCCTTGTGCCAACAGGGCGGTACATAACATCTCTCCAGAAAAGAGGTAAAGGGTAATGGGTAGATCAGGATCATATCTCTTTAGAGCAGAACCATCTATCGCTCATTGAATTTTGTGAAAAAATTGGTGGTGATAAGGTGTGAGGATCACCTGGGAGGAGAGATGGGAGCCCTCCCGACTGTTTCTGCCTTAAAGGGCTGTTTTCCACCCAGACCCCCGAGAGAGAAGAAGGAAGCTCGAAACCATAGTGAGAAAGAACAAAGATGAGAAGGAAACAAAGCCAAAGCTAAATTCTAGCCCAAGTTCTCCCCACTGATCTGACTCTCTTTACCCCTCCCTAGACCTTTTTGGAAGTGCCCCCTGGCCCTCAAAGGGTCCACCTCCTTCAGACCCTCCCACTCCCTTCTCAACTAATCCTTTTTATCACCCCTCTGTGCCTCTGCCTTATCCACCTCCCTCTGTGCGCCAAACAGCTGAGCTCTTTCCTGTTAATATCAACCTGGGTGGCAACCGTCCTGCTGCCTGGTATCCTTGGGAGGCTCATGACCTAAAGGATCTTAAAAAGGCTATCTCAGAGGATGGACCTAATTCCTCTTCAGCAGAGACCATTCTCCAGGGCCTTGCCCACCAGCCTTGCACTACTCAGGATTGAAAACACTTTGCCAAGGCTGTTCTCTCTGGCCCCCAATATATAAAATGGTGTGCCTTCTTCCAGGAAGAAGGGGTTCCATTGGGCCAAGGACTGCAAGTCCAAGTTTAATCTTTGGGGTGAGCCTTTAAACTCCCTTAGGGGCTATTCCCAGCCCTGTTAAATAAGGGGAAAAGAACAGTTAGGGCTCACTGGACTGTGCCTCTAATCCCAAGACTGAGACCTAAGATGTCCCTAACCGTTGGCGGGAAGAATTTCAAATTTCTTATCGGCACAGGGGCTGACCACACTGTCCTAAGGAGGTAGGAAGTGCCCTCATCCTGGCGGCTGGTTCCAGGCCCTCCATTGTTGGGTGTGGGTGGACACTCTACATCCTGGGAGACTGCTGACTACCAACCCTGGTCTGATCCCAACCAGAGCCATGGAGAGGTGTGCCCCCTAATGCTGTCTGGCCGAACTGCTAATATTTTGGGCAGGGACATTCTAGGAGAAGCTGAGGCTTATATTACAACTGATCATAAGGGTTTTTATGAGGATATACTTGAACATGAAGAATATGAACAACAATTTGAGGCCGGCAGGGCTAGCCACCCAAATTATAGAAATGACCCTCATTTTGAGCGTCTAAGACAGAATCACCCTTCGGTCCACCCCCAATCCTAAAGGCCAGTGCTCACCCCCTGGTTCCTAAAACTTCAATGGACACCAGGAGACCCAATATGGGTTGGGCAGTGACCTCCACCTACCCTACAGTACAACAACTTCATATACTTATAGAACAACAATTGTCCTTGGAACATGTGCAGCCATATACCAGTCCCTGGAATTCCCCTGTTTTTGTTATTAAGAAAGCTAATGGCTCATGGAGACTTTTACATGACCTAAGAAAAATAAGTGAGAGGATGGTTCCTTTTGGGACCCCTCAAAGGGGCCTTCCCTGGATTCCAACTATTCCCAAAGATTATTATTTGACTATTATTGACATTAAAGATTGTTTTTTTCTCCATTCCCTTGCATCCAGAAGATGCAGAGAAATTTGCATTCTCTGTTCTCTCTGTCAACTTCAGGTGGCTGGATTTAAGATATGAATGGACTGTTCTGCCTCAGGGAATGGCCAACAGCCCCCCGATCTGTCAGTATTTTGTGTCACAAATTTTCTCATACTTGCTTGGCCGTCCTAACATTTCATTTTGAATTTATATGGATGACATAAACTTGGGGGCTCCCTGCCCCACTGGTCTCTGAGAAGTTGCTAGTGAATGCCTTACCATCTTGGAGGCCAACAAGTTTAGGGTGGCTTCTGATAAGATTCAGACTGTCCCTCCTTTTAAGATCCTGGGCTCTGTGCTGTCCCTCAACATGGCATCCTCTGTTAAGCCTCAATTACATATTAAAGATTCTTATACACTGCTCCAACTCCAGAAGATCCTGGGAGAAATTAACTGGATGAGGCCATGGATACCCATTACCACTGAGGAACTGTCTCCCCTTTATGATCTTTTGCTTTCTCTATTTGAGCTCTCCTAATCACATTCTCTATTCTATTCCAGTCAAAGAGATTACTCTCAGGCAGCCACGGAGCAATCTTAAGCAAACAGCCCCATGTTTGAAGGCCTGACTATCAGTGAGATTAACGCCTTGGCTTTTTAACAGAATTCTTAAGGATTCTAAGGCTGGGTTTGGTTTAGACAAAGACTGCCCCATAATTTATGGGGATACACTCACCCGCAGATCGATTGGGCCATCAGCATTCTTCCGTGGAGTGACCGCCTCACACGGGACACCAATTTTGTCAGACTCTGCGACAAGGGATGCATAGGGGCTGCACAGACCAGCTGGGCAGGCCTGGGGCTGAGCAAGATGACGAGTGTTGATGACCCAGATCCCCCTCACCACAGGGGAGAAACACACCAGGCCAGGAGACTTGTTGAAGCAGGATCTCTATTGTATCAGGCAGGCACTTACTAGAGTTGGGGGAAGGGGTGGGGGTATAGGGATGGGGGGGCGAGGTGTAAGGGCCAATAAAGGGTCACCATAAAAGCAGTAACTAGGCAGAGGCTACTCCTTATCAGGGTGTCAGAAGCTGAGTCACCCATATGTGGAATTCGCAGGCCAGAGACAGGTTGCCAAACTTTATAGTGAGGCTCAGGAATTTCCACCAGGCCTCAGGCCCAGGCTCCATGAGGCCCAACACCAAGCCATTTTCATCATTGTAGCTCTGTAATATGTTTGAAATCTGGTATGGTGATACCTCCAGCAATCTTATTACCCAAAATTGTTTGGGCTAACTGTGATTTTTTTGTTCTTATGAATTTTGAGATTTTTTTTTCTAGTTCCATGAAGAATTGCATTGGGATTTTACCTGGAATTGCATTGAATCTGTATATTTCATTGGGTAGGATGTCTTTTGTTGCTTTAAATCAAGAAATCTAGGACTAGGACTGTTTGCTAGACCTGGCTTTTGTTGGTATTCAAGTTTCCTTTCCCTTTTAAATTGTTGCTCTCTGGGTAACCTCTTTAGCTTGTGGTCTTGGAGAAGAGCTACATTTCATCAACCTTGGAGCAGAGAGACTTTGGAGACTCAAGCATTTGAAGTAATCCTGAGTTGTCAATCTCCAAAAACACGTCAGTAATTTTATCAGAGTAGGGTGCATACCTTCAGTAAGAGGAAACAGCCATTCACCCGACCTTTGCTTTTGCTCTTGAGGGGCTGCAGATATCAGCATGGAAGCCCTGAAAGATTCCCGACCTTGTACATGAGCAGCAGGCTGCTGCATGGTAACCTGAAGCTGTGCATTAAGATGTTGCTGGGGATTGTGGACGCCCACAGTATATTTGTACTGGGGACTGGTGCAGACAGCAGGAATAGCTGCAGCAGCAGTTGCAGGCCATGAGCCCATTGTCTGTGTTGATGTATTGTTACATTCTGTGTTGACGTGACTCCTGAACCTGTGAGGAAGCTGATCTCCTAGTACTAAATGATAGTCTAGGAGCAGCTGAATGGATAGCACCAGGCATATTTTGGAATGGCACACTGAGGAGTCCAGTGAGTACTTGGTCATAATTGAGCAATTTGGCTTGGAAGATAGTATGCAACACAATTCTGAGTGTTCTCTCTCTTATATCTCTTATTCTCCCCTACTTCTGCACTCACTTCCCTTGAGTACCACTTGTTTACTTGGACAATGCTGCATCTACTTTCATAGCATACATACATACATACATACATATACATATGTGTGTGTGTGCATGTGTGTGTGATTTTATGTTTACATAAACTGTAGGATTCACAAAATTAGAACACACATGTGATATTTGTCTTTGTAAATATGGAAATTTACTAAAAAATGTTAATTTTCACATGCATCCTTTTTTTTCTAAAAACGACATCATGTCATTCTTTTCTAGGGCTGAGTAAACTATCATTGTGAGCATGTGCCATGACTTCTTTATCCATCCACTGTTGATAGACACTATCATTATGTAAATGTGACTGTTTCTCTTATTAACTTGTGTGTTTAAATGTTTGGTCTCTAGCTGGTGATGAAGTATTAGAAGGTAATAGAATATTTAGGAAGAGGAGTCTTGCTGGAGGAAGCGCAAGATTAGGGCAAGTCTTGAGGTATGATAATCTGTTCCTTTCTCATTGTCCTGCTCCTGAGGAAAAGGTAGCAACTGGTCTCCTGGTCCAGCTTTAATACCTTCTGCTATGTATTTTCTTGTGTCAATGGTATATATAGCCTCTATGGAACTCTGAGCCACTGTGATAGTTAATCCTGTGTGCCAATTTGACCACACCTAGCATTAATGAAAATTGATGAGACCACCTGAAGAGATTATCTCTATCAACACATCTACAATACAAAGATCAGACCTAGATCTGATTGGAACCTTCCAGTAATGAACCAGATAAAAAGAACTATAGAGGAGCAGACTGGAAAGAAGAGGGAAGCTCTGCCAGAAATCTCCTTTCCCTCCTGCCACCCAGCTTCTTCGCTTCTTCACCCTCCAGCCCTCCAACCTTCCAGTCTAAAGTGGCTAAAGAGTAGAAATCCACCAATCCTCAGCAATCACCCACTGGCCTGTTGGACTGAGTTGTATAACTACTGGTAGCCATTGTTGGACTACCTCAGCCATATCTAGTAAGCAAATTCAATAAATTCATATATATATATATATACATACATACATACATACATACAGTCTGTTGATTCTGTGGCTCTAGAGAACCCTGATTAACATAGCCATATAAATATTTCTTCCTTAAGCTGTCTGGGTCAGAATATTTCACAGCAACAGACGCTTTACTATGAGAGATACCTAGGTCGGTTCCAAAACTTAGATATTTCAACTAGTGCTGCAGTTTGTCTCATTGCAGCAACATCTCTGATGTTGAGTCATATGTCATTTCTATTTTTAAATTTATCTACCTATCTATTTATTTATTTATATTTAGGTGAAACCATAGTGCATTTTGAGGTGTATTTCCATAGTGATGAGACCGATTTATATTCCCACCAACAATGCAGAAGAGTTTCCTTTGTTCTGCATCCTCACCAGTTTTTATCGTTATCTCTTAATGATATCCATTCTGATCAGGGCAAGATTTGATTTTAAATATAGCTTTGATTTATGCTTCTCTGATGGGTAGTAACATTAAGCAGTTTTTACATTTTGATTGGCCATTCGTGTTTCATTTTTTGAGAGCTGTCTACTGATTTCTTAACTTGCTTGTTGATTAGACTGTGTTTCACCTTCATCGTTGCTGCAACAAAACACCTGATCCCAAGCAACTGAGGAGAGAAAGTTTTCAGGTTACTGTCCATTATTGCAGGGAAATAGCAGTAAAGCAGAGCTTGAAGCAGCTAGTCACATTACATCCGCACTCAAGAAACAGAGAGGGAAGGACCTGTTATAAACATTCTAGCTTGTACTCAGCTGTGTTCTTGTAATGATATGTATCCTCTGTCTTATTTCATATTAACCACTACATGTTTGCCATACTTGTCTTAGCACATAAGCAGCACATGTCTATGTTGCACTACTGGGTTTTGTGATAACACCTTCACATAAATACTCAATTGTTGTTGAAATGTCAACAAAAATGAGAAGAACCTCCCCACATCAATGAATAGAATCAAGACAATCCCACTCAGGCTTCCCCTGAGGCCAACTACACTAAAGATTCTCTGTCAAGTGGACTCAAGAGAAGTGCCTCCTAGGAATCAGGCTGACAATTGACATCAAAATCATAGGTGTTTTGATTTCTTTGTATTTAATTTTTTAACTTCTTTTTTTTGAGTTCTAGAGATTAATCCTCTGTCAGATACTTAGTTGACAATGCTTTTTCTTCCATTCCGTAAGATATCTCTACATTGCATCCTTTGAGGTAAAAGCTCTGTAATTTCAATACTCAGCCATTGGAATCCTCTTCAGAATTTCTAACCTATGCTTGTCTTCAAATGTCTCCCCCAATTTTTTTTTCTTAACACATTCAAAGTTTCAGGAATTACCTTAAGTTTGATCTATTTGGAAGCATTGTTTATATTTCACGAGAGATAGGGATATCCATTCTTTTAAATCCAAATGCCCATTTCTTTCCAGTCATTTGTTGATATAGACTATCAAGGGGAAATAGACTCTTTTCCATAAAGGAGGCAAGGAAGATGGAGTGCAGGAGATCCACTAAGGCAACTCTTGTTGTTAAAATGTTCTGTGATTAAGGTTAATGAGAAATTGTAACAACCCAATGCAGGCAGGATGGTGGACAGCTCAAATCCTTCAGGAATGAAGGCATGGGTGATGCCCCCAGGTAAAGAACCAAGATCTGCTAAAGTACTTGCTGGGGTTACAGGAAATATGGAATGGGTAGTAGAGGAAGGTAGTTCTAAATACTAACTAAGATCACATGACCAGTTACAGAGATATGGCTTATAATTGCCCAGAGCACTTCTGTTCTATTCTGTAAAGCACAAATGAATCTGTCTAGAATTCTTTGATCTGCCCTGAATATAATGAGTGACAGTGAACTATAGAATGTGATATATTTTTTCTTAGATGTTTAATTTTGAATTGATATTTCCTTATTGTGATATAATGTTTCTATTTTACTATTTATTCTGTGCTAAAATATTTAGCTTGTGCTAATATAGTTTGTACTTAAGAGATTTTGATTTTTTATAATGTTAGACTTTGAGAACTTTTGAAATTGAATTGAATTATTTTATGAATATAATATCTATGGAAATAAGGGATGGAAGGTAATAGTATAAAAGTTATGAGTCTTTGTCAAGTTGATAAGCTATAGAATATTATGGTTATATTTTAGTGTCAACTTGACTGCTGCTGACTGGGGCAGAGCTGTGAAGAATTAATAGTTGAAATGGCCTGAACAAGTCTGCAGGTATTTACTTGATTAATTGCTGTGGTACTTTCCAGTGGCAGACCTGATAATAGGAAGTGCAAGGAGGAAGGACTTGCTCTTCCCTTACCCTGTGCCAAATGGACACTCTACGAGTGTCTGTTGACTTCTTAGAGCATCCTTACTTTCTTGCTGCTGCCATTCTGCCTTGTCCTTGGCTGACTCAGAGATGCATCCTTTCGACCTTGCCACTTCTCTAGGACTGCCTGTTCTCTAGGACTTGCTTTTGTTCACTATTCATCTGTAATGTCAGACCCCAGCTGATGTCCTTCACTGACATCAGAGTTCCATGTCTTTGACCCTCCAGTGAAGTAGAGGCTTGAGACTGTTTCAAGATTTTTCAGCTTTGTAAAACATTCCAGTCAAGAACAAAGCAGCTACGGACTGCAACTTTGAATGACACTGTTCTTGTTGTGAGTTAATTTAATAAACTTATATATATATTACATTCTAGAGATTCTGTTCTTCAGAGAACCCTGACTAATACATAATTTGGTACCTACTCTCCTTATCAAATTCAAGAGGTTGAAAATCTGTCAGTTTTTATCTGACTCTTTCATTGTTTCATTGAACTATGTGTCTGTTTTTGTGCCAGGACTCTTCTATTTTTGATACTTTGGCTCTGTAGTACAAATAAGACCTGGAAATAAGACCTGGTGAAACTTTTACTAGACCCAGCAATGGTATTTATGCAAGTCTCTTAACTCGGAAAGGCTTTCCTAATATTCAGTTTATTATTGCTCTATTTGCAATCCAATTATCCTTAATAAAAATTACTTAAGAGGATTAAAAATGTATCACACATACTTTTCAAATAACTTTTCTCATCCATGTAACTATATTGTTTTAATGTTGCTGTTATATCAGCTTTTTGTCTCTGGCCAGGGGGTGACATACAGTGCCCATCAGGATGGAGTGAAGGGCATTGCAGGAGCAGCAAAACTGCAAAAGAAAATCAACAAACCACAATCCAGAACTTCAGAGACTCTATGTCAACCACATAGAACTAGGCCAGACTAATCTCTCCCCATCCTGAAGCTCAGGGAAATTTGCAGAAGAGGGGGCGGTAAGAGTGTAAGAGCAAAAGGATGGGAGGAGCAATGATTTGCAAGATACTCCACACAAGTTAGGGCTGAAGCAATCATAATTGGACATTGCATGCCCGGCGCAATGTCCAACACACTATTGACCTCACAAAGTCTAGCATCTGCTAAAGGCACCAAGATCCTTGGAGGCAAGGGATTGACAGCCACAGTAGTGTTCCTATGCTTAAGGGGAACACGGGAAAGGGTTCAGGGAATTGCCACTGGGTGCTTGTACGTCATTGGAGAGGAGGGCCCAGAGGAGAGTCAGGCATGCACAATAAAGGACTCTCTGGGAATTGGGGCGGGAGGCACTGGGAGATGGGGAGGGAGGGGAAAGGGAACAGGAGGTTCGGGGGAAGGAGGAGGAAGGGAGGGAACTAGTGTACCTATTAAGTTTGTATGAGTGGAAATAATAATAAAAAATGTATAATAAAAAAATAAAATAAAATTACACCGGTCCCCTCCCAGGACTCTAAGATCTATGAAAAACAATGTGTAAAAAATATATATATGTAGAAACCAGTGTCACCAATGAATGTACAAACAAAATATTTTTCTGGGGTATTTACCCTTCTTCAAGTGAAATATTAATTAAAATATGTGCAAACTGAAAAAAATGTTGCTGTTATATCTCTTCTAGAAATAAGAAAATGAAGATCTATAGAAAATGTAAGCCATAGCCATGGTCCAATAACAGACCTAACACTTGAACCTCAAAGGCAATGAAATGAAAATTTCACATAGATTATGGCTCTGCTAAAAATCCTTCAAAACCACACCTGCTGAAAGCCAAAGTACCAATCATCTGCATATAATCATTTACACTATCTTGACCACAATTATGTTTTTAATTTTATGTCCTGAGGTAGTCTTGACTAAGCTCATGATTCAGCCACAGTGAATTTATCTCATATGCAGGGTTCTACTTCCATCCCAAGGATCAAGCCCTGCCATCAAACCAAGAGACACTGTTTCCACTTCTTCGGGAACATTCTTTCTTGGCCCCTCAATGTTTCACTCAACTTCATACTTCTGCAATCAGCAATCTCAGAATGTCTTGAAAATCCATTACAAAAATACTGGCACTCTTTTTTCTTCCCATAAAACAATGCCTCATAATTGTCAAGATAGCGTTTTATTTGCACATCTGCAGAAATTTCTGTAGAATGTAAGCAAGCACATAAACTTCATATTGAAAGTCTTGACATGTCAGGTCCTCTGAAAGCCAAATGTCTATGGCTAGTCTTTTTTTTTTTTAACCCTAGTTTCATCCCTATTCACATGAGATTTCTTGTTTATCTTTAAAATTGAACTTGGTGCATGTTCCAATCTGTGACCACAGCTAGTCTCTCTTCTTCTCATTTTATGTATGGGAATGTAGGTAAATCTCTATTTCTAATTTATGGAAAGAAGCATTATTTCAGAACTTTATATTTTATCTGAGGGTATTTGTTACTTTTTTTTTGCTTGGTAGGTTTTGTCTAGGTATCTAGATTCACATTCTAAAAGGATGTAAAATCAGCTTCTTTGTGTAATTTTTAGTGATACAAATCAGGAGATATTTTACATGTAAATTATCTCTATATAAATGGAGCAGCGTTTTTTTTTTCTCTCAGGACAAAGTAAACATCTTGAATTCTAACTCTCAGATTCCTAACATCTGGAATCCTTGCTTGTCATAAAACATATATATCCTATTTCTCCACATATGACTCTCACCACCTCAACCCAGAAAGAAAAAAAAAAGAAAAATTTAGGGTGTAAGGACCTGGAAAATAATACCATCACATGATCTAGAGCCATAATATTTGGATTCAGAAGAAAAAAGGCAGACAGTATAATCTTTCAGCTATCTACCTCTTATTTTATACAAGTTATGTCCATTTGAATTTAATGAAGATGGTGAATATTTTTGCCAATTCTTTTCCTGTTACAGACAATCCTGCTGTTCAGGCTCTTCCTGATTGCTCTGGGAGCTGAGAACATTAACTTTCACTTGTAGTTGATCTGTGTCATACAGTGTATCACTATACACTGCTTGGTAATGTTAGTCGCAAAAAATATCACTTCAAGTAATACATACTTGCTTTTATTTTTTAGAAATGTTATATTATATATTATAGTAATACTCCCTTGCTACTATTGCTGGTTTTGTGTTTGTTTGTATCACAGGTCTCAACTTGACAACTGAAGGCTCTGAGTTCTAATCACAGTTGTGAAAAATTAGCAGTTGAATTAAACCCTGAGCAGTCCTACAAGAGATTGTCTAATTGATGGTGAAGGCTAGCCATGGTAGATAGGACTAGTCCTGGGCAGGTAAATAACATGGAGGAAGCTAGTTAAAAAAAAGTTGTATTTCTTTGTATAATTGTCCTATTTAAGGCTGCAATCTATTCAAAATCACTTGAACCAGAAATAGGGAATCACAGATTCTGAAAGTCTTAATGTTATAGGCAATTTATTTGTTGTGCATTCTAAAATGGAATTTCCAGTCCAAATAGTTTGACTTATCTTTTTACTTCATTTTTTCTAATTTGACCTATTATTTTATCTAAAATTAAATAAATTTATTTTCCATTTTAAGAATGGAAGAGTTTCGGGGCTGGAGAGGTGACTCAGGGGTTAAGCCTCTGCCTTGCAGGCAGAAGGTCCTGGGTTCGGATCCTAGACCCCACGTATAGATGCAGGGGCGGAAGCGGGGGCGGCCTGCATTTCTGGTCCTAGTAGGGCGGAGCCTGTGAATCCCATCCCAGGGCAGAGTAAACAAGGAGGAGGTAGAGGCGTCCATGGTGGTTCCTGAATTCGCCCGTGGTTCTACATACACATACACACACACACACACACACACACACACATACATACACACACACACACGCATACACGCACAATTTAATAAATAATAAAAAATTTTAAAAAAGAGTGGAAGAGTTTCATGTAAGAGTTCAAAAGAAAACTAAATTTGTCACAATTTAATTAAGCAAATCTACCACTGCAATGAATCCTACCATAATTTCAAACCCTTAAATGAAGTATTTTTACTTGAGATTCTGTCTTGCTCTCACTTTCAAAAAGATTTCAATTACTTTGTTTTATGTTACATTTACATGTTAAGAAAAATTTTAACACCTTTTAGAATTAGGATGATAATCTGTTAAAAGACCAAAATATATTACTAATAATGTATGGTAAGAGTTTCATATCAATGATATTTGCAAAGTTATTTTCAAAAGATAGTTTACTGATATTCTAGAATATTAAAACAAATACATAAAGTCAGGAGAGAAATAGATCCATATATATATATATGTATTATATATATACATACAGACATGGTCAAAAATCTAAAACTGATTTTTGAAAAGCTGTATCTAATTTCTTATCCTTAATCTTAAAGTCTACCTATGAAATCTTGACAAAGACATATCAGGAATTCACAAGAAACATTAGGAATTCATAATAATTTTACCATATTACTATAAGGTCAAGCAAGAAACTTCAAGGTATGACTTTGGCTATGTTCCTATTTCTTTTCAGTCCTAGAGCTCCAGTTCAAGGTCTGTGCCTCCTCACTAGACCAATGAATTATCAATGAGCTGTATCGTTGGTCTCTGCACTACAGTCCTTAGTGATGAAAAGCTATTAATAGTTAAAGGAAGAAAAGACCGTTCTGGATCATAGGTGTAGGCAAAATCTTTACAGAGAAGAAATGAAGATAGATTTGATTATTCTGGAAAAGCAGACACAATCAACTAAGGGAAAAAAAGAATCAATCCACAGAGAGTATTTTGAAAAATAATTTGAAACCTTTAGGGGCTAGAGGGTCAACAGACCATGAAAAAGTAAGTTTTTTCAGAGTGAATAATGTGTGATGCTAATTTCACAAAGTCCATTCTGTAGACAGAATGAAATTAAAGCTCACCAAAGGAAATAGTGTTTTGGAATCATCTACCTGATATGTTGGAATCATGATTGGGAATGATTAATAAAATATTGTCCAAAGAAATAATTTTGTACCTAAACTTTTCTTCTATCTTCCATTTTAATGGAGTATTTGTAGATACCTCATCTTCCATTTTATTTGCCTGTTGAAGCATTTGACTACTTATTATATATTTTCAATAATAAATATGCACCATTCTTCAAACCCATTAAAGCTAAAAAGTAGCTGAACAGGAATGATTAAAACAAGAATTAATGAGAGACTGTTCTGAGTAATCCCCAAAATAATGATCATAAAGTTTGAAATTAACCGAAGAGTCAGAGATTCAGGAAAGACTATTTGCACCTAGTTTTCAATTTATCTTTGTTAGTATGAAAAGTCTTTAAAATATGCTTATCTATAATTTTCACTAAATGTTAAATTTCTTACTGTTTTAAGTCTTTCATTGGTTTAGCTGGTATCATCATATATCTCTCATTATTTTTCCAAATTAGAAAGGCCAGAAGTGTTCTCAATTTCTATAATTTCTTCTTATTTCCCACTTGAGTTCTTCATGATGACATCTTTAAGCTTTTACTTCCAATGTTTTGCTTTGTTTGTAATTTTTTTTAGTTATTATTTCTGGTGTTTTTACTTTTTGCTTTTCCTGTACAAGAGAAAATTCAGCGAATTGTCTTAAAGCAAAGATTTTTAGCCTGCTGAAAAAGATTGCCCTCTTAGATAAATAATGTATTATAGAATTATAAATATTCTTCTATACATTCTCTTGATGTTAAGGACATGAGAATTATCAAAAGAATTACACAGTTTTTTTAGAAAATTCTCGTATTTTTAACAAAACTGCTCCACTCTTAATCTTTTTGAATCATAATCCTCTGCTGAGAGCAAGGTCTGCTGCACACACGTGTCCCCTTCTTAATAAATTAATGCTAAGCCTCTGTCTTTGGGGATGTGGTTTTAGCAGAAAGGAAATTGGCCTTGTTTACTGCCTTTCTTTTGCTGCCCTGAGTGGATTTTAATGCTTTTGAAAATGAGATATTGGCAGCGAGCAGGATTAAAGGGAGGATGTTGGGCCTGTTTCCTTCTCTTGCTCTGCTAAGCCAATTTCACTCCTAGAAGCAAGCTTGCTGCTCCTGCTGGCTTGAGCCTCTCCTGTGCAGAAAATTAGGACGACATCTAAGAAGGTCTGGGATAAGGACAACTGTCCTCCAGGGACCCAACTAAGATTGGTAAACCAATTCTCACTTATGAACAATGCCAGAAATCAACCCCATATGCCTCCCAAGGTGAAGCACTGTTGTGTGTCACTAACCCTTGATGTCACTTAGCTTCCTTCTGCTTGCTGTCAAGCGAATTAATATCTTCACTGCCACCAAACCAAACCTTGAGCTGCTTTGCTAGGAGTGCTGCCAAGTGAATAGCAGCTCTTGGTAACAGGGGATCAGGACACCGGACTTCGAAACTTTGAACTTAAAACAAGAATAATTTGTCATTCTGTCCCATCTCATCATCGTTTTGAGGATGAGAAATCGCAATCTAACGGTCTGTCATTGTGTGCTGTCAACATGAGATCTCGTCATTTTAATATCCAATAAAGGCGTGTAATAATTAATGGCTTTACCTCAGTAGGTCGTATCTAAATTTGGCTCCAAAAAAGAAATGCCTCCAAGCTGTAATATTCTTTGAGGTTCTAACTTCTTCTGAAGTTCCCACTCAGTAGTCTCTTGAATTCTTATTTAAATGATCTGTCATCTAATGAATCTGGATCAAAGGTTCACTGGCTTAAAATATACAACAAAAAAGCTTCTGGGTGAAGAATTTGGATCCTAATCAAAACGTGTCTGTCTGTACCCTAGCCACTATCACATGCGGTTAACTGCTGGGAAATGCTGATGTACAAGATAAGGGAGAAAAGCACCTGTTTTCTCACGCTGGTATGTGTTTGTCCTCTTGATAAAAATGCAGGAGGCACATGCAGAAATTGTGCAGAAACCCCATTCACATGGTAATTCCTTGGTTTTTGAATAATTTCTTTTCAGGTGTTGCAGTGAATGCCAGAAAGACTCTGGCAGGATTTGAGCATCTCCCTGTCTTAGGTCTTCCTAAGCCATAGTTACTGCTTGGGTCATTTTTCTTTTACTCAAAGGAGACTCCTGTATTATGGGGCCATCAGAATGAAGACATTGCCCTGGATTTTTCTGGATCTCAACCTGTTCTGTGGGAAGATTCATCACATCTTACTAAGTAAATATTGCTAACAAGAAGTCCATTATGACTCAGACTTCGATTAAATACTGCTTAGCAAATGAAGGTTATTTCAGAAAGGACAGGAGACCTTTTATAAACCTATCCTGGGATCCATGTGCCATACACTCCACCAAGACTTGTTATGTTCTGCTTTATGAGTGTTAGCTGCTTAATTTTACAATCTCTACCTGCTTGGTCTCTAGAGACAAGAACTAACTCTATATTTTATCCTAACTATAGCAAGAAAAATAAATTTACCTTGAAAGAACTTAGTTAACTTTCCATTACTGCAACAAAATACTAGAAATAATTGACTTCCATAGACTGTTTATTTTGGCTCACAATTTCAGAACAATTAACAGACCGACCTGGTGTTTTGTGGCCTGTTGATATTACATGTTGGTATTACAGGATCCCTCTGGGGACAGTGTGTGTCCAAGTTCTTGTGTTTGGGAGTCAAAGATTGAAACCAGAACACCAATAGAGCATTAAGACAGGGTTTATTAGACAGAAAGAACAGATATCAGGGATATGAATCTGTGAGGGGCAAGAGAGCCCTGGAGAACTCACGGACTCAAGGAACGGATTTCATAAGGGATGATAGAAAAGTCAGGTAAGAACTCATAGACTCCAGATACGGAATCTTGTGAGGGGCATTGGAGTCAGAACTCACAGACTCTAGACATGAAATACCATAGAGGCAAGGGCTCCAAAGATGGCTTTCAGAATCTAAAGTATTTATACACTTAGTCAAGCCCAAGAAAAGTGGCTTTTCCTTATTGGTTCTGCAAATATTTTTAATACATTTTTTATTATTATTTCAGCTCATACAAACTTAATAGATACACCAGTTCCCTCCCTCCCTCCTCCCCCCCCAACCTCCTGCTCCCCCTCCCCTCACCCCTCCCTCCCCATCCCCGGTGCCTCCCGCCCCAATTCCCAGAGTCCTTTCTTGTACATGCCTGACTCTCCTCTGGGCCCTCCTCTCCGATGATGTACAAGGACCCAGTGGCATTTCCCTGAACCCTTTCCCGTGTTCCCCTTAAGCATAGGAACACTACTGTGGCTGTCAATCCCTTGCCTCCAAGGATCTTGGTGCCTTTGGCAGATGTAGACTTTGTGAGGTCAATAGTGTGTTGGACATTGCGCAGGGCATGCAAAGTCCAATTATGATTGCTTCGGCCCTAACTTGTGTGGAGTATCTTGCAAATCATTGCTCCTCCTATCCTTTTGCTCTTACACTCTTACTGCCCCCTTTTCCGCAAATGTCCCTGAGCTTCAGGATGGGGAGAGATTAGTCTGGCCTAGTTCTAGGTGGTTGATATAGAGTCTCTGAAGTTCTGGATAGTGGTTTGTTGATTTTCTTTTGCAGTTTTGTTGCTCCTGCAATGCCCTTCACTCCATCGTGATGGGCACTGTATGTCACCCCCTGGCCAGAGACAGAAAGCTGTTAAACTGGAGTCTTATTATAAGAGCACATTCAAGGGTAGATGTAATACTTATACCCAAAAGTGGAATCACAGGGTCATATGGCATTTGGCAATGGGAGGGGTCAATCACCCATTTGCAAAATGGTTACTTTTTAATCTGCCAGACTATATGCCCTCCCCTTCTGGTGAGTTCATACCCCCTTAGTTGTAAATGATCAGGAACGAATGTCTGTGAA
The DNA here is from genome assembly GCA_023101885.1 of Typhlomys cinereus. NCBI lineage: Eukaryota > Metazoa > Chordata > Mammalia > Rodentia > Platacanthomyidae > Typhlomys > Typhlomys cinereus. The sequence continues at coordinate 3,173,828 of JALPQD010000082.1, forward strand.
CTTAACTAGGTGTCACATTACTTTCTTGCAGTTCTTGATGGAGACCTATTTTCTCTACTGTAACATGGTCACTTCTCTCCTTGTTTCTGGTGTGGTCCTCCAACCCCATCCCTCCTTTTCATAATCCTTGCAATTACTGTAGGTAATACATAGATATACCTATGAGTGTCCCAAGATGGGCAGGGTGGGTTTGGTTATTGGAGTTTTCAGTCCCCTATATGGCATTGGCAGTTCATATCTGGCCTCAATTCAGTGGATCTTGTGCCCAGCCTCATAATGGGGCTTATTTACAATGGAGAACTAATTTTCTTATCCTTTCATAAGCTGAGGGTTGGGGGAAGTCATCAACTTTAACTCTGTGAAGGGTTAGAGTCAGTTGCTCCAGATTGGTAGGGTGGGTTCCTTCAGGGTAATCCCAGCAGTGAAGATCTTTGAAGACCTTCAGTTCCAGCATGACTGATCTAAAACTGCCTAATTGGGAAAATGTGTCATTGGGCAGAGCTCATCACCTATGAAACAGGAAGTCAATGAAAGCAAGAGGAAGAAGTGAGAGATGCTACTTCCCCTTCATAATCACATTCCCAATAATCTGAAGACCTTTTGCCAACTGGTCATATTTTATAACAGTGCTATCACTTTCCAAAAGCTTCCAGATAGTGACCCATTACTTCTCCCTTTTCCGTTCATCCATGTTCCAGCAAGTGCTCAGGAACTTGGCAGCTCAAGAGGAAACCCAGTGGACTACATAGTCCAAAAAAGATGTGCAAGTAAGAGAGAGACTGACTGGAAAGATTTTTAATGTTTTTCAATATGAGGACTAAACATGAGGCTGTTAATTCATAGTTGATTTAGTAGCTGATCAAATTGACTACAGACAGTGTCTTGGGTAGGTTTCTGCTAACGGTTACAATAAAACTTCATAGGTTTTAACTATGTAGATGATTATTACAATAGGAATTACATAGGAAGTAGTTTACCAGAGCTGTTTTTAACAGTGTGTGAAGGCTGAATATAAATTTTTTTAGTATTCTCATGAACCGATAGTTAAACAGTCTATTTCAATTTTTTCCTTGCATTTCGCGAATATCTGCAAGATTATGGATATTTATGACACCATAATTGTGTGGTGGCAATAGTTTTGGTACATCTATGCTATTCAACTCTGCTTCAATGATTTGAAGTGGTGGCTTGAAACTGTCATATGGGAGTGTCTATGGAAAATATTACATACTAAGAAAGCACATAATTTAGTCTCATATTGATTATCTAGTCCATGAACCAACAAACCCATTCTGCAAAGGTCTAGGTAGTAAATATTTAGCATTTTCTGATTGTAGGGTTGGTTTTTGCTACAAGGAATTTATTATTGTTACATTAAGGACAATCAAAGAAACACAATTTTCTGAACCAGGAGATCAGCCTGTTGGCCATGGTATAACTATCTCTGTTCTGAACTCAAATAAGACAGAAGAAAAATACATCATTACTCATGTCAGTTAACATTAAATGCTTTCTGTATTTATAGTCATTACATAGTAAATAAGAAAAATTTGGATTGTTACTCTTTCAGTGTTTAACAGGTGTAATATAATTTTCCTAAGAACACATATCAAAAGGACCCAGAAGTAAATTGAAATAGCCTTATAAAATTCCACAAAAGGAAAATTGAGAATTATTGAACAATACAAATAGATTAAATTACATTACTTATATGCTTGAGTTTATAGCCATAATAAAGTAAGTGTTGGTAGATGTACTGCGAAGATGCCTGGGAAAAAAGGTTTTGAAACTTTCCATAAAATGAGAAAAAAAATCAAGATTATTTTTCTCTTAGAGCTGGGGGTGATAGTTGTAGCTCTATGGTAGTGTATTTACCTAGCAAATGCAAAATAGAAGAGGGGATAACTACATAACAATAATGATTGGTCTTCAGTTGGTAACTATGAAGCTTCAGATGGAGGACTTGGCACAAGATCTGATTCTACAGGACTCATGTTTCCCAAAGCTTTCTGATCTTGAAACTTGATCTGAATTTGAAAGTTATACTAAAAGCTAATTTATTGTTATTAATAGCTCATTAATTAGCCATTGATCTGTCTCAAAACTAGTTTTTTCATCTTCAATCTTTATTGCAGAAATTCATAGAGCATTTCTACAGACTTCTACACCACATGCACACCAAGCAGAGCCTGGTGGAAGAAAATGCTCAGACTTTGATGGCCCTGTTCACACACATATCTTCAATCTGTGCATAGTTACAAAGCACCCTAAAACTAACCAGAAATGTATTCATAAATAGCTCCCTTTATCTATGCCATCTCTTTCTTATCTCCATTATCTGCCTATAGCATTCTCTCATCTAAATCAAATCCTTTTATCCACACTTCCTCTGATTGTTACTGTCACAAGTCTTTATTCCCTTTCACTCTTCAGGAAAGATGTTTCTTTTCATCATATAGATTTTATTTTTCTTTCAGTCTCTGTAAATTGTCACACACAGACACACACACACACACACACACACACACACACACACACACATTTAGTTTAGTTGGACTTATGGCAAGTTTTTGGTTCTTATATCACAGGAACTCCCTACTGCTTAATAAGAGTGGTCACTCCATCTTGCTAACTCTGATGGTCCACTCTGAAATATGCAGTGTTCTATGCTTCAGATCAATTGGTGTGATTATTCTGTGGTTGTTTAAGACATAGCCTTTGTGGTCTTCTTCCTGCTGCAGCTTATTTAGGAATATTTCATGAGTCTTTCTTTAGATCTCTCTCAATCTGAACATTCCTCAACATCTCTACGGCTATCACATTGCTGGAGCTCTTACTTCTGAGTTGCTTTAGTATTCCTCAACTACAAGGTCTGAATGTGCAGCTTTCTTTCTCAGTACATGATTACGACTAAACTGGTAAAAAGACCTCTTAAAAAATAGCAGACATCATAGCAAACATCTACTCTACATTCTGAAACATTTTTCCTTGTCACTGTACATTCAAGTCTCTTCCCCTATTTGGGGAATTTCTTGGAAATTTGGAAATTCTAAGATCTCTCAAGTGTTTGAATTTCACTCTCTCAAAATAGTCTTGCCTTTCACAATTTTTTGTTTTTTCTTTTTAAAAAAATTGATGGGAGGGGGAAGCACATACATGTATGTGGATATCAAGACAACTTTGTGTATTAGTTCTCTCCTACCACCTTTACATAGTTCTGTGTTATAAACTCAAGTTGTCAGACTTGTATGTCAAATGACTTTAATTACACAGCTACCTTGGTCTGTTTTACATGTAACACTACTGAACGCATATTTGGTAATCCCTGCTCCTCATCTCTATTCAATACTTTCTTAATATACATTCAATTTTCATTTTTTTTAATTCTGTAGTTTTCACACCATTTTTGTATATTTAAATGTGTTTAGGTGTGTGTAGAAGAAAACATTGTGTGCAGGCTCAAGGTTGACTCCAGGAATCATCCTGAAAACTCTACAGCAAAGCAATAAGAAGGTAGGCCCAGAATTGTGGGTCATGTCCATTTTCTCTCAGCTATTTTACATGGAATCTGGTATCAGAACTCAGGTTCTTTTGTTTTTGAGGATAAGATTTAATCCCTGACCACTTCTTCAGTCCCTATTTTTTTTCCATCTGGAATATATCAAAAAATTACTTTATCTTTCTTTACTAATCTTTCCTACCTAACAAGTGCCAAAAATGCAGTAGATAGTCAACAATTATCTATTGATTCAAACTTGAAAGTTTTAATAGAGTATACACTCAGTCATGAGTTGCTAATATTTTCAAGGAGTCTTCTTTATAGCAGAGATCAAAATAAGATGTGTTACTAAAAATCTAAATTTCACTTAATAACTTATTAAGTACTTTCCCATCAAACTTCACTTTTTAATGTAAGAAGTTATTCATTGATTAAAATTAGCCTCTATTTCTTATGTGTTTAGTGGGAAAGGCAAGTATTAACATTGAAGAAAAGAACTCTTTACCCATAAAAAGATACTTCTACTTCACAGTCATTTAAGAAGCAGCAATGAATTAAGGGTATCTTTATGATGCTTTCAAAAAGGAAAATTTGAAAATGAATTACAGGACTGGCAACAAATGAACTTCTGAAGTCACATTTCATTCATCATCACCATTATTTTTCTTGAGAAGCTTCTGATTGCAGTGGTCTTCAATGATTTGGGTTTTTAATCTAACACTTTCCTTATAAGATTGAGTCACACTAATAAAATTACTATGTTAATGTGAAGACATTTTTCTCATGATTACCTACTGAAAAAGAGCAGTCTCACTGGGGAATAATTTTAAACTCTAAATAGGATAGTAATAGATTCAAATGTGGGAATTATTTGATATTCTAAATGAGGAATAAAGTTGATTGTTTCAAGGTGCTCTTCTTCCACAGCTAAAATGGTAGTTGAGAAGATTATTTAACAATTTTAAGAAAGGTTCTTTTACTTATAGCTTCATACTGGAATACTTAGCCGTCCTTGTAAAGGAAGGCTTGTCATTCAGCAGTTGCTATCCCTGGAATCTTCATAAGACTGCTCCAAATGGCATGACTGCTTTTAACTGCATATAATTAGCTGCTATGAACTACAAAAGATCAGTTGGCTCTCAAACTAGCTAGCAAGTATGTGCTTAGCCAAACTGAATCACAGATGAATGTAATGTTGGGTAGCCAATTTAGCACTGTAGTAAGGGCTTCTGGTTCTGGTGTTGGCTCTGCATTCTGACCTCTTGGATGAAAATGTGTGTATGTCTTTGATTACTGTCTGAGCTATAGACCACACTATATGCATTTCAAGTTTCAATGTCTTGGAAAATATTGTGAGCTTATCTTTTTCAATATTAGGCTTGACAGCCATGTGTTTTAAAGTCAGTTAGATAGATTTCCTAAACCATTGTCTGAATGAAATGAAGGAGATTCTAAAAACATTAACCATAATAAATATGCTTTGTAAAAGATTGAAATCCAGGGCTGGAGAGGTGGCTCAGGGGTTAAGCCTCTGCCTTCCAGCGGAAGCTCCTGAGTTCGGATCCCAGATCCCACGTATAGACGCCAGGTGGAACCGGGGGCGGCCTGCGCTTCTGGTCCTGGTAGGGCGGAGCCTGTGAATCCCGGGGGCAGAAGGAGGTGGAGGCGTCCATGGTGGTTCGCGAATTCGTCCGTGGTTCTACACACACACTCACACACACACACACACACACACACACACACACACACACACACACACACAGACGCGTGCACATACACACACATATGCACACAGTTGAATAAATAATAATAATAATAAAAAAATTAAAAAAAAAAGATTGAAATCCAACTATAGTTAATCAGTTTGAACAAAACATATAGGCTATAAACAGAACGGTAAGCACTCTACCAGAATGGCAGCTAGAATTACATTTTTGGCTTCAAGTGTGAGGAATATAGGAAAAAATATAGGGAAAAAAGTGCCTACTAAAGACATCTTGCTGCAGACATATTTCACAGCTGAGGCTTAGAGTGGATCAACCACTAAAGTTTCATTAAATTAGACACTGCATCAGAAACAGATGTTCTCTTGGAAGTCTTGCATGACAACATTGTCTTGCAATTCTCCAATTAAAGTCTTGTTAAAACTGAAAGTAGACCTGAACCACCTTACCTTAATCTTGGAAAAGGATAGTGGTTGGTTGTGACAACGCTTTTTTATTGATATTTTCATAGAAATTTGAAATGATAATCCTTGACCTAGTTTTCTTTCAACATTTTGGGGATTCAGAAAATTACTTAATCATCAGCCATTTTAAGATGTTTATATTTTGATAGATCACTGTCAAATACTACCTTTGTTTTATTCAGAAATAAGACAAATCTTATAAAGAAAATAGAAATAAAGGAAAAAGCTACACTTAATGTTTTAGTTAGTGACAAAAACCAGATGTAAAATTAAATCAAGTACAAATTCAGTGAGATCTACTTGTGAAGTGATATGAAGCAAATTAAAGTAAAATCAGTGTATGAATAATGAGTAGAGTTATCTGGCCTGAGCATTATTTCTGAAATTCAAATTGACATGTGATTCTGTAGTTATGTTCCCTGCTATCTTACTGATCATAAAGTTGCCATGTTGTTATTTTTTGCATATATATGTATATGTGTATTGGTTTGTTTATATGTATATGTGTGTGTTTGTCTGTATCAGGATTTGCTCTGGGTTTTCCCAAGCTCTGCCTTCCAGGGCATGAAGTGCAGGCTGTTGTCATTTCTGATCCACGTTTTTGCATGGGCTCTGGAATCCAAACTCAGGTTGTTCTACTTGTGAGGGATAGACTTAAGTAATCAGCCAACTCTGTAGCCTCTCATGTTAGTATTTAAATATATATATATATATATATATATATATATATATGTTTAAAATAAAATTTCTTTTTTTAAACATTTTTTAATTTTTTTTATTATTTATTCAACTGTGCGCATGTGCATGTGTATGTGCCCACGTGTGTGTGTGTGTGTGTGTGTGTGTGTGTGTGTGTGTGAGTGTGTATGTGTAGAACCACGGACGAATTCACGAACCACCATGGACGCCTCCACCTCCTTCTGCCCCGGGATTCACAGGCTCCGCTCTACCAGGACCAGAAGTGCAGGCCGCCCCCCTGCTTCTGCCTGGTAGTCTATAAGTGGGATCTGGGATCAGAACTCAGGACCTTCCTGCCTGGAAGGCAGAGGCTTAACCCCTGAGCCACCTCTCCAGCCCTAAAATAAAATTTCAATATGCAAATGAACTGTTATCCTAATTTAATAGTTTGCAATCTTCTTTTAAGACCCCTTTCATAGAGGGAAAGAAAACTGCCAATAAATATCAATAAATATCAACTCAGTTGATGTTCTCAGAATGAATAAGGACATCTGTGTATCATGTCATTTTGCCTATCATCTGCTCCTCTTCATGTGAATTTCTCACCTGGAAATTTTATATTACAGGAAAGTTTTACAAATTGCTCACCTCTCACAGTAGTCTTCTTCCACCAGAAGATGAATAACTTCTAAGGTAACTTTAGATGACAAATTCTATTTAGTTTCTTCCAGTGTAAATATGTGTCTGAGGAGAAGAAATTTTTCATTTGCTAACACATTTTGTCCAGTCTGAGACTGGGAATGAAGTTCTTGATTACATCTTGAGTGAAAAAATCCATTCATTTGTTTCATACTTACATAAGTGCTTTCAGATGATTGCAATTTTATTGGTTAAAAAACTGTTCTTATATGTAGTGAGGTTTTTATGTGAAAAGAAAGTAGGAAAAGCATGCAGGATGCTGTGACAGACGGACTAGAATTTATTGTGCCACCATTTGCTCTATATGAGTTGAAATAGGATTATTCATATATATTTCAAAGTCATTAGTCTTCACAAGTTACTTTATAAGTAGTACGGTTTAAATCAAACCACAGACTTACTTTTCCAATACATCTTCTTATGATCTTCAATTCCCAGAATTTATTATGGTAAACAAATTCTTTAAATATCAAAATTATGTGCTGAAGAGATGGCTCAGAGCTAAAGCCTTCCTCTTTCAAGCAAAAGGATCCCAAGATCCCATGTAAAAAATCCGATACAGAAATTGTGGAAACCTGTAATTCCAACCCTGAAGGTAAAGCCTGGGAAATCTCAGAGCAAAGCAACACAGAGGTAGACCCATCAAGATGCTCTTAATGTCACCTTTGGATTTCCATAGGTACATTCACACATTCTTGTATATATGCCCAGAGACACACATGCTCAAGTGTTTTTTTTTTTTGTATGTGCCCTACCTTCACACATGCACATGCATACACACTCAAGTTTCCTCTTGTATACACATACACACAAGCATACATACAAAAATATCTAAATTATTTATTTGTTACTTGATGCAATAAAAAGTTTATAATGACTGATTTTTTTGTTCTACTAGTATTTTGTATAGTTAGTTGTTTGTTGATTTGTTTAGCACTTATATTTCTTATAAAACTGTATTAAAAGCTAAAGTATCTTATGGATTTAGATCAAAGCTCAAAGACTACAAGATTGAGTATCTTTTCACATTGACATAGCATGTTTCTGCTCTAACTCGAAAGGGGGAAACTAGACTAATGAGTAGCTTTAGGACTTTTCCATAGATTTGCATATGAATCAAAAATGATGTTTCTCTAAATTACATTTCATATGTGGAACACAGACATGTTTGATTTCAAGTTTAGTTGGTTTGAAGCAATCACTGACTGTTCATGATTAAAATCTTAGAAAGCCCACCAAAGATGAGCAATCTAATAGCTGCGGTCTTGATGGTAAACTCTGCCAATTCCATGAAAATCATATTATCATGCTTAAAGTCAGGGTAACCACATGGAACTCTTCTATCCATAATTGAAAAATTAGATTACTTTTATCTTAAAGCATAGTTTAAGAAACATTTTCTCTGTGGTATATTATTAAAGAATCATGCTTTCTTAAGGTCTCTTTGTGAGTCAAGAAACCCACATGTCATACATTATAGAAAAAAGCTTCTTATGGGTAGCTCTCTGTCAAACTTTGAACCACAGTGCAAGAATTATATTACATATTGCCAGTGATATTTGGTAAGTGAAAGAAATACATTTTCAAAGTAAACTTTATTAAAATAATTGATGAAAAGTGATACTGCGTGGTAGAAAAACGTTTTTATTGCTTTCCATGCCAAGCCTCTCTCTCTAGCAATATAAAGACTTTAACATTTAAGATAAGATAAAAAAATTACTCTTTCCATATAGAATTGCTACTAATGGAAGAGGGCAAATGGGAAGGAAAGGAGGTAGTGTTAATCTATAACAAATCTATTTTGCTGTAATTTAGACATTAACACATGCATCATCTTGTTTCTTCAACTTGCTATTTTGTGTTCACTAAGTAACTTGTATCTATTTGTGAATAAATAAATGAATTAAACATCCAAGGCCTGGTAGCCATGACTAGGAACTCTGCCAAAGTGCTCATACTTTTTGTGTCTCCCTCTCTCTTTTACTACACTCAGTATGTCAGTTTATCTGCTTGATGCTTCAGATAGGAAATGAGTAAATATGGGAAGTAAAAATATCTCTGCTGGCTAATGTCACTGATGATGACAATTATCAAAAGATCCACAAGACTGGTCTTGAAAACACAAAGTTCTCATAGGCAATGGATGACACATAGAATGCAGAATGGAAGAAAGTGCACTTCAGGCTGTGTAGAGCGCTGGGCCAGAGAAGGGACTTGTCTGCCTTCCAACATGGTTATTTTGCCTTAGGCACATTCCAAAAGATTCTCGAAGTGAAAGAAATCTATTTGTTCCAAATGCAACAGTAACTACAGCTGAGGCTAAGATAGTAAGTTTGACCTTAATCCTGGCGTGTATAGATGCAGCTTTTAGATATTCTACTGAGCAGAGCTAGGTTGGAGCACATTTCAGTCACCAATATCAGAAGGAATGGATTATGTTCCACATTGCATGCTGATTTAATCTACTGAGATTATGATCTCATGTCTTTCCTCCATTAGTAAATATTGTTACTGTACCTTTAATGCCTCCCCGTCATGAGCTGTGAGCTGAGGCACTCCAATGCTCACAGCAGCATAGATAGTTTGTATTATAGTATTCATTTTTTTCACTTCCCAAATTTTGTGATCTTAGAACATAATTTTTTCATATCTCCATATGATATGAATCACAGATCAATCAATGAAAGGACTTGAAAAATTTCAGTAAGATAATGTTGGAGAAGATGGTGTGACTGTCCAAGTGGTTTATGAGTGGATTCTTCAAACCTTGACACACAAAACTGTTTGGGTTCAAAATGAGCCAGTGGAAAATTAGGATGCTCTTCTTAACTTTTTCATGTGCTGCATAATGAAAGAAAGGGACTACAGAGATACACTGAACTTCGTAATTGAATAGTCTTTCACAGAGCAAGAAATCATTATAAACTCTATAAACTCACTCAACTCTAGTTAATAGTCATTTTGCATGCAATAACTGTTTGGAAATAAAGCTATTTAACAATGCTAAAAGTAATAATATTTTAGAAAGGTTCTTTTCATACTGTTGACTAGAGAAGCAAGAAAAAGATCATACCCTTTACATTGTAGAAAACGCAAATGTTTTGTTATGATCTCTCTTAAACAGAATAAAACAATAATATATTCATATATATACCTATATAGCTTCATGTCAGCAATAGAGAACCTACCTTCAAAATGGTCAGGTACATTTCTAGGATTTTCTATTCTTAAGAAAATATTTTTTTAATTATTGACTAGACTCTAAATCCTTGATTATAAACAAATTATGAAACTATTTCTCTTAATTTTTCATTCCAATATTGTAAATAACATCTGATTTAAATAATTAGTAGGAAAAAAATTTGTTCATGGTCAGATTATGGTATAAAATTGACCTGATGGCAGGAGAACTACCAGCAGAAGCTGAAGAAACTTGCTACACCATTCCCACAGCCAGAACAGAAGAACAAGGACCAATCCTTCTTCTATCTTTCTAGCTTTGCAGCTTCTCACCTAGTTCTCTCTCCATCTTGTCTGCCTGCCTAGGCAATGATGGTCCCACCCACCATGGCCAAGGTCTTCCATGCTAATTATATAATTAGACAATATCCTACAAAATTGGCTGCTAGATAATTCCTCACAAGTTTACCCCAAAGCTCAGTTCTCAAGTGCTGAAAACTGAAATGAAATAACACAATATTGGACAATTATTTTGATGATTTGAACAATAAACCATGATTGATCTTTTGATAATGAAATAAATAGCAGAAAATTAAGATTGATCTTCACTTATTATGATTATGATTATGTATACATATGTGTGTATGTGATTGTGCATGTGTGTGTAATTCACAGAATAATTTCAGAAAGAGTTGTTCTGTGCTCACACTAGGAATCAAAGGTATTGAGCTCAGATTACCAGGCTGGTGTAGAAAGCCCTTTAATCTGCAGAGACATCTCATCAGCCTCTCAAGAATAGTCTTCATCGGTTATTAAAAATCATTATATAATTCTCTTTCCAAATAATATTTTCCTATATTGAGAAGGTACTTTTGTGTTAATAGGTCTTGTGTGTGTGTGACAGTGTAGACATTTTCTTGGGTACATGAAGTGCTGACTGCTATATACTAGGCCACTCTTGAAACCAGATAATTCAAAAAGACTCCCAAACTGGTCTATCTACTGTTTATCAAAAGGGTGCAGATTTAGAGTCTTGTTAGTACCATGTCACTACTATTAGGATGGGTAACATCAAAAAGTCAAAGATTTCTAAATGCTGATATGAGTGAGGAAGAAATGATAGTCCTTATGTCCTGAATTAAAATACAGACTGGTACGAGAGGTGATTAATGAACTTAAAAACAGGATTGCTATACAATCCAACAATACTACACTCTCTTGCAGATTAAATAGGAATTGTCCCCACAGGTTCATGTTTGAGCCCTTGATCCATAATGTTGTTTTGTGAGGTTCCGGAAATCTTTGGCCATGTCCATGCTAGAGTATTGGTGCAAGTTTTTTTTTTTTTTAATTATACCATATAACCAATTCTTTTCTCTCTCCCTGCTCCGTCAGCAGCCAGCTGAAGAACATCTTTCTTCACATGTTCTCTCCATCACAGTGTTTTGCCCAAGAACATGGGTAAAGTCTCCATGGTGCAAACCTCTGAAATCATGAGCTCAAACAAATCCTTTTCCATCAAGCTAGGCAGGTATTTCTGTCACAGAAGAAAAAATGGAAGAAAGTCCCTGTTCACTGCATCATTTGTAAAACAGCCAAACTGCTAATGCAGCCTGGTTACATTCAATGGAGTGTTATTATTCTCCCTAAAATACAATTAATGCTAGCACTGTGAATTGAAGTTCCCAGAATTTTTTATAAAAAGTCACACCCATATTAAGTTTTATAATGTATATTAATTGTTTAGATCTCCTTTTATTATGGAGAATTGCACTGTTTCAATTTTAGAGCTAAATTATCTTTGTCTAATTTTAGTTCCTTAACAACACTCATTGCCCTCTCTGTGTTTGACCTTACATCCTTTTTCAATCATTTTGAAAAGTACCAACACAATACCAATTCCCACCAACTTGGAAGCTAATGTCATCAGATAGAATCAGGACTATAGCAGAAGCTTCCCCATTCTGCTATGACTTATGCAACTGATGTCCCCACCAATGTATTTGAAAATGGCTTTAGGCCTTTCTTTTGTTCATTAGCTATAATGTCATGAAACTCTTTCAAAATTAGAACACAGAATTTGGAACAACATGAATCTGTGCTCCTGAGTCAAGGTCACTCATATTTGGCTCTAAAATAACTCTATTCTCACCTTTGAGGTGAGAACTGTCTTTTGTGTCAACACCACTTGACACATGCATGAGAGTGGATGACATTTGGTCTGCCAAATATTGCAGATGGTCTCATTGATAGAGTGAATCTAATAATTCAAAGTACAGAAATGATAAAAAAAATGGTGATTAGCAGAGAACTGTGGATTACAGACACAAAGTAGTTGGTAATTATACTAAGTCCAGACAGAGATCTGCCCAACACTAGGACTGTAGTGATAAAGCTATACTGTATGAGATGCCTAAGTGCATGTTGCTCTTGCCATAAAACAAAAACAAATGGGAAGTTATTCAACATGATAGATATGTTAATTTTCTTTACTTTAGGAATCCTTTCACTATTATATGTATTACATAATACCAGATTTTACACCTTGAAGTACACATTAAATTAGGTACAATTAAGTTGATATCAAGAAACGATTGTTTTCACAAGGAAAAGGTAATAGGCGTCATAATTGCAATGCCCATTCTCCAGTCAAAAATCTCCAGACAGGCAAAGAGAAGAAAGAATAAAGTTGACGAGTGGATAAGAAAAATGTGGTACATCTATACAATGGAGTACTACTTAGCCATCAAAAATGATGAATTAATGGAATCTGCCGGGAAATGGATGTTATTAGAAACAATAATATTAAGTGAAGTATCCCAGACCCAGAAAATTAAGTGCCATATGTACTCCCTAATTGATGGACTCCTAGTACCAAACCCACCTAGCCTACCTAGAGATACTCAAGTATAAATCTCTGTAATACTTACAGTAATTGCAAGGATTATGAACAGGAAGGATGGCATAGGAGGGCCACACCAGAAACAAGGAGAGAGGGGACCATGTTACAGCAGAAAAAATAGGCCTCCATCAAGGACTGCAAGTAAGTAATGAGACATCTGGTTAAGTTCACAGACTTTCCTTCCTGATCATTTACAACTGAGGGGGTATGATCTCACCAGAAGGGGCGGGCATATAGTCTGGCAGATAAAAAGTAATCATTTTGCAAATGGATGATTGACCCCTCCCTCACTGTGGTTTCCTACTTTTATTACATCTACCTTTGAATATACTCTTATAACAAAACTGTAGTTTAACAGTTTTTTTTATCTCTGGCCAGGGGGTGACATCCAATACCCATCAGGATGGAATGAAGAGCATTGCAGGAACAACAAAACTGGAAAAAAAAATCAACAAACCATAATCCGGAACTTCAGAGACTCTATATCAATCACCCGGAACTAGGCCAGCCTAATCACTTCCCATCCAGAAGCTCAGGGAAATTTGCGGAAGAGGAGGCGGTAAGATTGTAAGAGCACAAGGATGGGAGGAGCAATGATATGCAAGATACTCCACACAAGTTAGGGTCGAAGCAATGTCCAACACATTATTGATCCCGCAAAGTCTAGCATTTGCTAAAGGCACCAAGATCCTTGGAGGCAAGGGACTGACAGCCACAGTAGTGTTCCTATGCTTAAGGGGAACACGGGAAAGGGTTCTGGGAAATGCCGCTGGGTCCTTGTACCTCATCAGAGAGGAGGACCCAGAGGAGTCTGGCATGCACATTAAAGGATGCTCCGGGGATGGGAGGGAGGGAGGAGGGGAGGGGGACACAGGGCTGTGGGTGGTTGGAGGGAGGGAGGGGACTGGTATACCTGTTAAGTTTGTATGAGTGGAAATAAGAAAAAAAGAATAAAATTCCAATTAAGGAAAATAATTCTACAGAGACACGTATGGGTAGCAAGAGACACATTAGAACCAAAGTATAACATCCTTAATCTATTATCAAATTCTAGTTTGACAGGCAGGAAACTTAGAGAGATTGTTCCTTCAGTCTTATATTTCCCAGAAGAAAAAGAAAATGAAGGAACTAAACACCATTCTTTTAGATTCCTTAGGGAAATGAGGTCACAGTATAAACCAATGGGGCAGTGGTGAGTAGAAGACAGTTGGCTGAGAGCTTAAGTCTTTCCTGGAAGAAACAACAATTGTTAACTATGGAACAACCAGCCTTGCAGGGCTCCACACATCAGAGAGAATTTTACATTTATTAGAACCACAAATTGCTCACTTTTAAAATTAGAGAGTCAGAATTTTGATTTATGATCTGAAGACTCCACTCTTCTTTGCAGAAAACTGTTAACTCTGTTAATAGTGCCATCAAAGATAAGTTGGTTCAGCAAATTAGAGGAAATGAAGATGTAACTGTCACTCGCTTTAGATTTTTACACTACAGATATGATTTACTCAAGTCAGAATTTACTAGCCATTTGACTGAACTAAAGAGGAAAAATAAAGCTTAGAAACACTGGGCCCAAATCCAGGAAAAGACTGAAATCCAATCAGAAGACCAAGACTAGAAGGTCCATCCCATGCTTTAGCGTCACATCCATAGGCTCTCCATTAAGAATGGAAGATCATAGCCATAGAATCTCATGATCAAATTTAAGGGGGTGGTCCAGGCGAATCCAAAAGCAATGGTAAAAGGCAAAAATCAAAACACCAAAGGTAACTCTAGGCTGGACTGTACCTATATTAGGCAACAATTCCTAGCAAGATTGTCATAAACCTAATAGTGAAAACCTATTTTTCTTTTTAACTCACTACATCACATGTGACTTTTGAACAACAAAAATCTGCAAGGCATAGTTTATAGACAAAAATAGAGATTGAAGACCAGAAAAGCATCAAATGTAGACTAATGTAAGTCAGAAAACAAAGAAGTTACAAGCACAGAATTTATAAGTTATAATTAGTATATCAAAATCTACATTGTGTAAGAAAAGAAGGGCCATGGAGATTCTAATCCAGGAGTA
Organism: Typhlomys cinereus; assembly: GCA_023101885.1. Taxonomy (NCBI): domain Eukaryota; kingdom Metazoa; phylum Chordata; class Mammalia; order Rodentia; family Platacanthomyidae; genus Typhlomys; species Typhlomys cinereus. The sequence continues at coordinate 3,189,048 of JALPQD010000082.1, forward strand.
TGCTAAATGCTAGAATGAGATCAATAATAGAGGGGATAAGTCCTTTAATGCAGTAGATGGATATAGTAGAGGGAAGAGAAAGATAGAGTGTAACTCAGTGGAAACTACACATCTAAAATTAAAGGAGGGAAAGGGAAGATGTGGAGGCCCACATCAATGGAAGGGTCTGCAACTACACAATGTGTGCAGCTGAGTAGCAAAAGGAGAGGAAAAATACAACAGACAAGAGAAGTATGTGGAATATCAACTGCTAACATTTTTCCAATTTTAGCAAAAGGCCTCAAATCACAAGTTCAGAAAGCTCTAAGAATGTAAACTGGACAGATACTAAATATTAACACCTACAAAATTATATTCAAACTGTAGAAAACCAGAGGTGAAGATAAAATCTTCATAATCTGAAAAGAAAACATCTTATTTACAGAACAAAGACAGGAATCATATTGGATTTCTTCAGAAATAATGTTTTTTTTTTCCTTTTTAAATTTATTTATTTATTTATTTATTTACTTATTTATTTTTATTTCAGCTCATACAAACTTATTAGGTACACCAGTTCCCTCCCTTCCTCCTCCTCCCCCCGTACCCCCTGCTCCCCCTCCCCTCACCCCTCCCTCCCCATCCCCCAGTGCCTCCCGCCCCAATTCCCAGAGAGTCCTTTCTTGTGCATGTCTGATTTTCCTCTGGGCCCTCCTCTCCGATGATGTACAAGGACCCAGTGGCCTTTCCCTGAACCCTTTCCCGTGTTCCCCTTAGGTATAGGAACACTGCTGTGGCTGCCAATCCTTTACTTCCAAGGCTCTTGGTGCCTTTAGCAGATGCTAGACTTTGTGAAGTCAACAGTGTGTTGGATAATGCGCAGGGCATGCAAAGTCCAATTATGATTGCTTCGGTTCTAACTTGTGTGGAGTATCTTGCAAATCATTGCTCCTCCCATCCTTGTGCTCTTACACTCTTACCGCCCCTTCCGCAAATTTCCCTGAGCTTCAAGATGGGGAGAGACTAAGCTGGCCTAGTTCTAGGTGGTTGATACAGAGTCTCTGAAGTTCTGGATTGTGGTTTGTTGATTTTGTTTTGCAGTTTTGCTGCTCCTGCAATGCCCTTCACTCCATCCTGGTGGGCATTGTATGTTACCCCCTGGCCAGAGACAAAAAGTTGTTAGAGTCTTGTGATAAAAGCACATTCAAAGGTAGATGTAATAAAAGTGGGAAACCATACTAAGGGAGGGGTCTATCACCCATTTGCAAAATGGTTACTTTTTATCTGCCAGACTATATGCCCTCCTCTAATGTTAATTAGCAAGAGAGTAGAATTAAATCATGAGAACTGAAAGAAAACACCGCCCATGTAAAATTCCATATTTGGCAAAATTAACATCCAAAAATGGAGAGTCAAGCATTTCTCTTAAACAAATATAAATTGAGAGAATTTGTAGTAAGTGGACCAGATTTGTGAGAAATGTTAAAGATAACTTTTCTACAAAATATGAAAGTAACAAAGGTGAGAAATTCAGGACAACATCAAAATGAATCAGAAAGTGAAAATACACTAGAAAAAAGTACATCTTTTCTTATTCATAGTGAACCTAAGAGAATGCTTCATTGCAAGTAGCATCTACAACCTACTTGTTCACTTTAGTTTAGAATTAGTAAGATGACTGAAGCAATAATGTAAGGCATGAGAGAGAAACTGGGACTGCTCTGTTATATTTTGAAGGATGCATATTTATTTAAAAATGTACTTCAATTATTTCTAAATCCATGTGACAGCTCTGCATCAAACACTAAAAATAGCTAACATATATTAACAAGAGAAAATAGATTCACACAGAAAATGTTTTGGTGAAGCATTAAAGGAAAAAGGAAGAGGTATACAAAGAAAAAGCCAACAACAACTTCTGGAAAATATTTATAAATATGGTAGATGCAAGAAAAACTATATACATAATCATTCAATGTGAATCTTCAAAATAACAGTAATCAAAGACTGTTATTTTCAGTATAGATTAAGAAATGCAAGTACATATTGTAAATGGCCTCTTCAAAAATCAAGATGCAAGTAGATTAAAATGAACATAATAGAGAGGGATTACCATACTAGAAGGAGTTGGAAATGTTCTATAAATAAAAAAAAATGTGGAAAAAAGGAAAGAAAGACAAAGGAAGAGAAGACATCTGCTATATTTATTCAGAAAAGGTTTATAATAAAACAGAAAATTATCAGAGATAAAGAAAATTAAAAATTAAGAGGACAAGTCTTCAAATACACAAAATATTTAATTGATATGTGTTTAATAGTTGACCATCTAAATACGAGGGGTAAAAATTTGCACAATTGAACAAATCCTATGAACATAAATGAACAAATTCTATTAGTTAGAGACTTCAACCCCTTTTTAGACACACATGTGAAACAGTGTGATTTCTCTTTATTTTGTAGGATTTTATCTTCTCTCCCTTTATAATTTCCTTGGAATTATTCACTGTTTTTGTCATTTTCTGGTGTGCTACTTGGTGACTCAACACTCTACCTAAGCAATGCCTTGGCTGTTTCCCACAAATATTGATGAGCCACACCTTATGTTTCTCAGAATGAAATGACAGTCTCTTATAATCCTAAGGATTCTTTACCAGTGATTCAGTAATTGTGATTGTGGTCCTGAGTATTGATGAAACCTAAATGCAATGGGATTGAGGGTGACAATAGGAGACGTTCATATGTGCTAATTTCTCTGCATAAAAAAAAACTATTATACATTTTAACTGCTTGTTAAAGAAAGAATTATTAAAATGTTTTAATGTTTGACATTTATAGTATCAGTTGCAATAAAAGATATGACAGCAACACAATGAGGAAAAATGCCTATTGAGATATGTTCTTTTTCTTTCATGAATTTTCTATTTAATCAATTTTTCCTCAACAATTTCACGTATGAATATAACACATACCAACCTCTCTTACCTTCTATACTTTATACTCCTCCTCCCACCCTGTTTACAACACTTCCCTGTAAATCTCTTATTTACATTCAATTTTTGTTATGTTTTGTTATGTTTTGAGACCAGAGCTGAGTTTAGTTAGGGCCATATGTGTGACAATGGATTTGGAGACATCTGTTGGAACCTAGTGGGCTTAGCAGTGGGTACATAGCTGGATTCTATGATTTGTCCTTCTCAGAACTTATCAGTATCCCATAGTTTAAGAGTAAGAAGTAGGAGTCCCTGAACAACCTGTCATTGATTGTTGATAGGCCAATCTTGCAGGCCCAATGCAAGCACACCTGATGGAAGTACATGGTTTCATTAAGGATGAAATGCAGCTCTTATCCTTATCTTCAAACTCTGCTTCCCACCTCTTTTCCAGTGTTTCTTGATCCGTACATGTGGAGGTAAAGAGAAATAAGTCCTTAGTCACCATTTGTTCTCAGCACCTTAGGAAAAATCGGATCTTTATATTCATGGCTGTTTACTCCAAAGTCAGAATTCTCTCACTGAGGATGAGCATATATTTGTCTATGGCATAAATATAGATACTTAGCAGTCAGTTTGATGGTTTGTCAATTGTGCTAAACAACAGTAGTAAGTTCCCTCTTGGGCCTATTAACCTCTCCAAGCACAGGGTTTTAACTAGGTTATGGTGCCAAGCATGTGTTCCCTCATGCTAAGTAGGTCTCAGATCCAGTTAGAGCAGTTGGTGACTCCCATAAAAGCCTGACACTATTGCACAAGTGGGCACATCTCGCCTGGCAGGTTGATCTTGTAGTTTGGAGAGTTCACAGCTGGGTAAGACTGCTGATGTTTTTTTCTCCCCACCAGCATGCAGAGCACCTTCTTGCACTTTGAAAGCTTGCCAGCAATGAAGAAGCTTCCAGCTCAGTTCCAACTTGATTTCTCTGTGTCTGGGAACTTTGGAGCATGGTGTCTTTGGAAATAGGACCTTATCGTATAATTCTGCTGTGTAATCAAGAGCAATGGCAAGAGCTAAGGGAGGGAAAAATGGAGAGATTCTTAAGAGAATCTATATTTGAAGTGATGACATAGCTCCAGACAATTTAAATAAATGTGATAAATCCTAGGCACTCACTCAGTGAAAAGAAAGCAGTGACATATACATAGCAGCAGAGATACAATGCACAAGAAAATTTATCTCCTTGACCCACTGATGCAAACATTAGTAGATGCATAATTGGAAAAAGAAGGAAGAGAAACCAAGACACAGATTCAGTCTTGACATTGTGATGTATACACCAAACATCATGTGAAATCTGATGCTGGAATTGCTTTCCATGAAGTGCAGTTGAATAGACATGGACTGTGTTCTACACATTGAGTTTGAGATACAATATTATAAAATATTTCTGCCACATCTTAGTTTGTGACTTTCATGTGTAAATATGAATAGTGGGTGAACAAAATAATGAACTGAATAATGGAATCCTTTGACACCTATATATTTACAATTCTTATATTTTTAATTATTTTCCTTCTAACCATGACAGTAAAAATAAAGGCTTCCAGGTTGGTTAAAACAAAAATATAGCTATAGATGATGTGGATAGTATGTTTTTGATAGTAAATCTATTTTAAGTACAAAGACACAAAGTTAAAAATAAATTATGGCAAAACTTTATACCACAAAACACTGTTCAAAACAAAGACAAATTAAATTGGACAAAATAAACTTAGGAGAGAAATGTTTTACAAAATTAAAGTGATTAATTACCAAGTACCCATAATAATTCTAAATGTGAACAAATTTAGAGAAATTCAAAATATGTGGGTAAAATGTACTAGCAGACTATCTTTTTGAGAAATGTGCAACAAGGCAGAACCAGTTTATTCAGAATGAATAGAAGCAACAGAGCATATATTGTGTTCTTGGAAAGAAATGAAGAACTCAAAAGTCTGTGTACATGTTCTACAACACACTGTGTCATTAAAGCAATAATTATAATTTAATATATTGAATTGGATTTATATACTGCATTTACAGTGGTAAGATAATAATGTACATGAAAATTTTAATGTAATGATAGGATTTATTAATGATAAATTAATTTCCTGTCAGTTACTAAAAGCTATAAAATAGTTACACTGCAATCCCCAGAATAGAAACATAAAACTTTTTTTTTTTTTAAGGAGAGAAAGGGATATTTATTTGGATTACAGTTGCAAAGGAGTAAATAGTCCATTACAGCAGGAATCTCACAGCAGAAGGTCTGGCCTGGAGGCAGAAGCAGGTGGCTGATGCAAGTCACTGTAGATGTCAGAGAGGTAGAGAGAACAAGGGCAGCTAGAGGAAGCAGGGCCAGGCTACCAAAACCTTCAAGGCCTCCCCCTGTGATCTGCCTTCCTTCAGCAAGGCTCCATCTCCTAAAGATTCCACAACCTTCCCAAACATTAACACCAGCTAAGGATGCAAACACATGAGCCTGTGGGAGACCACTCACTTCAGAGTGTGACACATATATCTTACTTTTCTTTTAACTTTTCCCCTCCTCAATTTTCCCTTACCTTGGTTAATGTTTTCTATTGATCTGTCTTCTGCAGACTGCTTTACAGAAGGTATTTCATTGTCTTGAACATTTTAATCAGTGTTTTGTGAATTAACCTCAATCTCCAGATCATTTGTGAATAGGATTCTAGTATTTTCTTATCTCTTTTGATTTGGTCTAATTAGCCAATGTTTGTTATTATTTTGTTATTCCTTTAGGACAGGGTCTCCCCATAGGTGTTTGCAGCCCAGGCTGACCTTGAACTTGTCCTACTGCCTTAACTGCCCTGGTACTGCATGTGGGTGACTTAACAGTGGTAAGTCATTGAGGAAAGAAGCGCCCCTTCTCCTGTCTGTCCTTAGCCTTAAGTAGTTTCTCAGGGAGGTGTGGTATCTCTTGAGATCTTCTCTCATCCATGTTCAAATACTGATAGACTCACCATTGTGCAGGTCTTGTGTAAGGAAACATCACAACAATGAGTTCTTGGGTGTGGCAGCCCTGTCCTGACCAGAGGATGCTACCTGGCAGTGCCCCTCCCACCCTGGAGCGCTTGCAATCTTATTTATTTTTTTTAATTTTTTTTATTAAAAATTTAATTATACATCTTAAAATTTTTTTACCAGTTCCCTCCCTCCCCCCTCCTTCGCCCGAACCCCCTCCTCTCCCTCCTCTCCCTCCCCATCCCCCAGTGCCTCCCCCCCAATTCCCAGAGAGTCCTTTATTGTGTACACCTAACTCTCCACTGGGTCCTCCTCTCCGATGACATAAAAGGACCCAGTGGCATTTCCATAAGCCCTTTCTCTTGTTCCCCTTAAGCATAGGATCACTACTATGGCTGTCAATCCCTTGCCTCCAGGGGTCTCGGTGCCCTTAACAGATGCTAGACTTTATGGGGGCAACAGTGCATTGGACATTGCGCAGGGCATGCAAAGTCCCATTATGATTGCTTTGGCCCCAACTATTGTTGAGAATCTTGCAAATCGTTGCTCCTCCCATCCTTTTGCTCTTACAATCTTACCGCCCCCTCTTCCGCAAATGTCCCTGAGCTCCAGGATGGGGAGAGATTAGGCTGGCCTAGTTCTAGGTGATTGATATAGAGTCTCTGAAGTTCTGGATTGTGGTTGGTTGATTTTCTTTTGCAGTTTTGCTGCTCCTGCAATGCCCTTCACTCCATTCTGCTGGGCACTGTATGTCACCCCCTGGCCAGAGACAAAAGCTGTTAAACTGGAGTCTTGTTATAATAGCACATTCAAGGGTAGATGTAATAAGAGTAGGAAACCTCAGTGAGGGAGGGGTCCATCACCCATTTGCAAAATGATTACTTTTATCTGCTAGACTATATGCCCCCCCTTCTGGTGAAATCAGGAAAGAACGTCTGTGAACTTAACCAGGTTTCTCATTACTTACTTGCAGACCTTGATGGAGGCCTATTTTCTCTGCTATAACATGGTCCCCTCTCTCCTTGTTTCTGGTTTGGCCCTCCTACCCCATCTCTCTTGTTCATAATCCTTGCAATTACTGTGTTACATAGGTTTACTTTTAAGTGTCTCAATGTGGGCTGGGTGAGTTTGGTACTAGGAGCCACCTATTAAGGAGTACATACGGCGCTTAATTTTCTGGGTTTGGGATACTTCACTTAATATAATTCTTTCTAATGACATCCATTTCCCAGCAAATTCCAGTAATTCATCATTTTTGATGGCTGAGTAGTACTCCATTGTATAGATGTACCACAGTTTCCTTATCCACTCGTCACCTGTTGGACATTTAGGTTGATTCCATGACTTTGCTATTGTAAACAGTGCTGTTATGAACATGGTTGAGCTTGTGCTATCGAGGCGAACCTCTGCTGCGTGGGGGGTTATTCCCAAAAGTGGGATAGCAGGGTCATATGGCATTTCAATCTTTAATTTCTTTAAGAATCTCCAGACAGCTCACCAGAGTGGCTGTATGAGCCTGCATTCCCACCAACAATGTAGGAGAGTTCCCCTCTCTCCACATCCTCTCCAGCATTTGTCGTTGTTTGTATTGTGGATTTTTGCCATCCTGACCGGGGTGAGATGATATCTCAGGGAAGTTTTGATTTGCATTTCCCTGATGGCGAAGGAAGTGGAGCATTTTTTAAGATATTTGTTAGACATTTTAATTTCATCCCTGGTAAAGTTTCTTTGAAGTTCCAGGGCCCATTTTTTAATTGGGCCAGTGTTTTCCTTGGAGTTTAGTTTTCTAAGTTCTTTGTGCACTCTGGACAGTAGAGCTCTATCAGATATGTGGTTAGTGAAGATTTTCTCCCATTCTGTGGGTTGCCTTTGAGCTCGTGCTACAATCTCTTTATCTGAACAGAAGCTCTTTAATTTCACAAGATCCCAACTGTTGAGAGTTGGTAGCAGTGACTGTGCCATTGGATGTCTGTTTAGGAAGTGTTGGCCTAGCCCAATCATCTCGAGGGAGTTCCCTATCCTTTCAACTATGGTTTTTAAAGTCTCTGGCCTTAAATCAAGGTCCTTGATCCATTTGGAATTAAGTCTTGTACATGGTAACAAGTATGGGTCCAGCTTTAATCTTCTGCATGTGGAGATCCAGTTTTGCCAGCACCATTTGTTGAAGATGCTGTTCTTTTTCCATTGGATTTTTTGGGCCCCTTTGTCAAAAACCAAATGGCTGTATTTTTGTGGGGTAATATCTGGGTCTTCAATCCTTATCCATTGATCTGTGTGTCTATTTTGGAGCCAGTACCAGGCAGTTTTTATAACTATGGATTTGTAGTATAAACTAAGGTTTGGTATGGTAATACCTCCAGCAGTGTTTTTGTTACTCAGGATTGTCTTTGCTATCCTGGGTCTTTTGTGCCTCCATATGAATTTTGAGATTATTTGGTCAACTTCTTTAAAGAATTGCTTTGGGATTTTAATTGGTATAGCATTGAATTTGTATATTGCCTTTAGTAGGATGGTCATTTTTACGATGTTGATTCTACCAATCCAGGAATATGGGAGGTCTTTCCACCTTCTGGTGTCTTCTGCTATTTCTTTCTTTAGGGTTTTAAAGTTTTCATTGTGAAGGTCTTTTACCTCCTTGGTTAGGTTTATACCAAGGTATTTCATTTTTTTAGGGGCTATAGTAAATGGGATTGTTTCTCTCAAGGCTTTTTCACTTCTTTCATTCTGGGCATATAGGAAGGCCTCTGATTTTTGCACATTTATTTTGTATCCTGCCACCCTGCTGAACTTCTCAATTAGTTCCAGGAGCTTCCTGGTGGAGTTTTTGGGATCCCTCAGGTATAAGATCATGTCATCTGCAAATAGGGATAGTTTGACTTCTTCCTTGCCGATTTGAATCCCTCTTATGTCCCTTTCTTGTCTTATGGCTTCAGCTAAGACTTCAAGTACAATACTGAATAGAAGTGGTGAGAGTGGACAGCCTTGTCTAGTTCCTGATCGAAGTGGGAATGCTTCCAATTGTTCCCCATTGAGCATAATCCTTGCTGTGGGCTTGTTGTATACAGCTTTTATTATATTGATAAAAGTTCCTTTCATTCCTACAGTCTCTAGCGTTTTGATCATAAAAGGCTGTTGGATTTTGTCAAAGGCTTTTTCTGCATCTATCGAGTGTATCATGTGGTCTTGGACTTTGGACTGGTTTACATGATGAATTACATTTATTGATTTGCGTATGTTGAACCAACCTTGTGTGCCGGGGATGAAGCCTACTTGGTCCCCGTGAATGATCTTTTTGATATGTTTTTGAATCCGATTTGCTAAGCCTTTGTTGAGAATCTTTGCATCTGTGTTCATCAGAGAGATCGGCCTATAGTTTTCTTTTTTGAGTGTATCTTTATTAGGTTTTGGGATTAAGATGATATTAGCTTCATAGAAGGAATTTGGCCGTGTTCCTTCCTTTGCTCTTTGATGGAACAGTTTAAGGAGTTTGGTGTTATTAACTCCTTAAATGTCTGGTAGAATTCTGTGCTGAATCCATCTGGCCCAGGACATTTTTTGGTGGGAAGATTCGATATTACTTCTTCAATTTCCTTGTATGTTATAGGACTATTTAAATAATTCACAACTTCCTGATTCAATTTAGGTAGGTTGTGTTTACTTAGAAATTCATCCATCTCTTTTTTGTTGTCAAACTTCACAGAGTATAAGTTTTTGAAATATGATGTTATAATTCTCTGGATTTCTTGGGTATCCGTACTGATAACCCCATGTTCATTTCTAATTTTGTTAATTTGGGTTTTCTCTCTCTTGCTTTTGGTTAATTTAGCTAGGGGTGTATCAATCTTATTGATTTTTTCAAAGAACCAGCCTTTTGACTGGTTGATTTTTTCTATCGTTTTCTTAATCTCGATTTCAGATATTTCTCCCCTTATTTTGCTAATCTCCTCTCTTCTATTACTTTTGGGATCAGATTGCTCAAGTTTCTCCAAAGCCTTAAGCTGCATCGTTAAATTATTTATTTCTGATGTTTCCAATTTTCTGATGTAGGCATTAAGAGCTATGAACTTACCTCTTAGGACAGCTTTCATTGTGTCCCAGAGATTTTGGTAAGTTGTATTTTCATTTTCGTTCACTTTCAGGAAATCTTGAATTTCCTGTTTAATTTCCTCCTGAATCCAGTTCTCATTCAGCATCATAGTGTTATGTTTCCAGGAATTAGTGTATTTTCTCTTGTTTGTTGTGTTGTTGTGGATGTCCAGCTTTAGGCCGTTGTGGTCTGATAGGGCACAGGCTAGAATTTCGACTTTTTTGTATTTGTGTAGATTCATTTTGTGGCCCAATATGTGATCTATTTTGGAGAAAGTTCCGTGTGCTGCTGAGAAAAATGTGTATTCTTTGGTACGTGGGTGAAAAGTTCGATAGAGATCTGTAAGGTCCATTTCAGTAAGGGTTTGGTTAAGCTCCAAAGTGTCTCTGTTAAGCTTTTGACCTGTTGATCTATCCCATGTTGAGAGGGCGGTGTTGAAATCCCCGAGAATTATCGTTTGGGAGTTGATTTCTTGCTTTAGACGCTGTAGGGTTTTCTTAATGAATGTGGAGGGGCCCATATTGGGTGCATATATGTTCAGTATTGTGAAGTCTTCCTGGTGAATTGTACCTGTGACTAAAATGTAGTATCCATCTGTGTCTCTTATGATTTTCTTTGGTTTGAAGTCCACTTTGTCTGAAAGCATAATTGCTACCCCTGCCTGTTTCCTGGTTCCATTAGCTTGCAAGATTTTCATTCTTAGGACGTGCCTATCTTTTGTGGTGAGATGAGTTTCCTGAAGGCAGCAGATTTTTGGATTGTGGTTTTTAATCCAAGTTTGTAATCTATGTCTCTTAATTGGTGAGTTAATGCCATTGACATTTAATGTTATAATGGAGAAATTATTTTTAATTCTGGACATTTTTTATGTTTAGTAGATTTTGTAAGCATGATGTTTGATATTTATATTTTGTTGGTATTGTACTTCCCTTCTGTCCTCCTGGATATGCTTGTTCTTTTCTTCAACCTTGAGTATCATTTCTAGCATTTTTTGAAGGCCTGGTTTGGTAGACATGTATCCCTTCATGTTGTCTTTGTGCTGGAAAACTTTTCTTTCTCCCTCAATCATGACAGATAGTTTTGCCGGGTATATCAGTCTGGGTTGGCATTTTTGCTCATTTAATACTTGAAGTATGTCTCTCCAAGCTCTTCTTGCTTTTACTGTTTCCATTGAGTAGTCATTTGTTATTCTAATAGGTTTACCTTTAAAAGTGACTTGCTTTTTTTCTCTTGAAGCTCTCAGCACCTTTTCTTTGTCTTGAATGTGGAGTGTTTTGACTATTATTTGCCGTGGCGATTTTCTATTTTGGTCATATCTGTTTGGAGTGCGAAATGCCTCTTGTATTTGGATAAGCCTCTCATTCTTTAGTTGTGGGAAGGTTTCATTTATGATGAATTGAAATATTTCCTCCAGTGTGGTATTTTGGGATTCTTGTTCTGGTATTCCATGAATGCGCATGTTAGGTTTCTTCAGGGTGTCCCATATTTCTTGAATGCTCCTCTCCAGTATCTTTTTGGCTTTAACAATCTCTTCCATTGAGCTGGTTAATTCTCCTACTTTGTCTTCAAGATCTGAGATTCTATTTTCTGCCTCATTTGTTCTGCTGATAAGACTCTCTGTCGAATTTTGGGTTGAAGATAACTTATCTCTTAGTTCAATTTTAAACTCTGCCTGAGACTGTTTTACCTGCTCTATACCTATTTTTGTTTCTTGAACTGTTTTTCTCAACTCCTCCAGGTTCCTGTTGTGTTCCTGTTCAAAGTGGTTGACACGGTTATTTAACTCTTCTCGGATTTCCTCTTTCATATTATTAATCATGGTAATGATCATACTCTGAAAGTCGTTATGTTGGGTCTGGCTTTCATGGCTATTTTCTATGGATTTGTTCTGGTCGCAATCCATCGTTATGGGATTGATTCTTTTGGTGGGAGATTGTTCTTGGGGTTTGTTTCTCGTGGATCTGCACTTTGACTTGTACATTGTTGTTTTGTTTTTTAGGACCTTTCAGTTTCTGTGTGTTTTTCACTGAACTGATGTAGTTGGTATTGTTACACCTGCCAGTTGTTACTAGTGCTTGCCTTGGATTGGGTATGTGTGTATTGGTATTGTTATATCCTAGATGAGACTACTAGGATGTTAGTACGTCAGTTAAGTAACCAGGGGATGAATATAAGTATGGTAGTGCACTCTTACGATCTAGTGTCTTGGTGAAATGAGGGTGGGTGGTGTACTCCCTGGAGTTGTATGTTTTTGGGGTGGCTGTATGAGGAAGCTGACCTACAACATTGATACTTAAGGTGAGAGAAAAGAAAAAGAGAAAAAAAAAAAAAAAGGTTTACTTATCTTTAGGCTGGATGTGAAGAGTCTCGCATGTGATACAATGGTTGTAGTGAAGTCCAGATGTATGGCCTGTGTTCTCTTTGTTCCTTAGAGTTTTGCTTGAGTTTCCTTTGTACTCTATTGAATTCTGAGTAGCAGTGTGTCTTCCGCGGACCACGTGCGTAGGTCCCCGGTGGGCCAGAGAGGCAGAGGGTCTGATGTTGATGGCAGAATTCTTCACCTGTGACCTGGGCGCTGGTCGGGGTTCGGCGCGGAGGGGGGACTGGGGGCAAAGCCGGCGGCCGCGCGCGGGTGCTGCTGGCCGGGCGGCTCCACGCTTGCAATCTTATAAAACCCCCTTCCACAAGGTTTAGGGCTGAGCACTCCAGTTACTTACTCTCTGTATTTTAGTGAACTGTGATTATCTGCATTAAACAGCTTCCATTGCAAAAGGTGAATGCTTTAATCCAGGCTGAGAACTTCTCTAATCTCAGGTCTTCCTGTCTTTAGGCCCTTGGGAACATTTCAAATTTCAATCGGGTTTTCATTCCTTTGTGGAAAAGTTATTTGTTGTTTTGTAGGTTTTTCATAACTTATTTTTATCCCTGATAAACTAGATTTTTTACAGTAATATAACTAGGTATGGATTTGAAATACTCTCAACAGGCTTTTCTTCCTAATACCTGTAAAACTGTTTACTGATTGTATTTCATAAGTGTTTTTATATAAGGTGCTTTTGTATTTTATTTATTTTATATGTGTGTGCATGCGTGCATGTGTGTGTGTGTGTGTGTGTGTGTGTGTGTGTGTGTGTGCGCATCAGTATATGCCTTTGTGGAGGACCAAAGGTACTTCGGGAATCATCCTGGATTGCTCTACCTCCTTGCTTCACTCTGGAATTTCCCAGGCTCCACCCATCAGGACTGGAAGTGTAGGCCTCCGCCATTTCCACCTGGCATTTTTACATGGGTCCTAGGATCTGAATTCAGAACCTTCTGCTTTCAAGGCAGAGTCTTAACTCCTGAGCCATCTCTGCAGCCCTCCTTCATTATCTTTACTTTGACATTTGCTGATGTGAGGGAGTCATAATCTCTTCTAGCCTGTATAGATTTGTTTTGGTAAAGAAAAATCTTCATCAGTCAGACTAGCCCAGGGATCTGGGTAAATTTAAGATAGCATTCGTAAGAAGCCAGTCTTGTGATTAAGGCACATAGCTGTTTAGGCATCTACACAATAGCAATGATGTCAGCATTCCAAGGCAGAGTTTCTTCTGTTTCACAGCATCCACATTTCTTCCTCTGCATTCTATAAAGAAAAGTGACTCACCGATTAACAGTCTAATTAGTCATCAGCATATCCACTTCTGTGTGTGTGCGTGCGTGCACATGAGTATCAGAGGGCACTGTGTGTCCCCGTGGAGGACCAAGGGTGACTTTGGGAATCATCCTGGATTGTTTCTACCTCGTCTTTGCTTCGCTCTTGGATTTCCCAGGCTCTGCCCACCGAGGGCCAGAATAAAAACATAAAACTTTATAACTAAAATATCAATAGGTAAAATAAAATAATGTATTCAAATCCCTTGTGTTGGTTAGTATGCATTTGTATTTTCAGCTACTTGGAAAGTTGAGGCAGGTGGATGGCTTCAGACTTGGAATGTGAAATCATGCTCTGACTCTTAGACAAGATAATAAATTAGGAAGATAAATACAACACAATATTCAAATAATCTTTTTAGAAGCAGGTTAAGGAGTTGCAAAGGAACAAAAAGCACTAAGGAAGATGACAGCAAACATAACTTAAATGAGCATCTAATTCAGCATTCCCAAAAATATTGCATAATAGGAAATGCTAGATGAAGAATTCAAGTCAAATGACTAAAGCAAGGTGCACTAAGTGCTCTCTGTCACAGTGATATTTTAAATAAGCACAGAAAATTCCAGAGATTCTAGTATAGAAATGTATAGTCCAACTCTATGTTGTTAAAAGAAACTTGTTGTAAGCTAATGATACAAATTCAAGGTAAATGGATAAAGAAGAAAAATATGCACAACTATAAATAAGGAATGGGATTGACTGTATCTAGAGTGGACCAAAATCTCAAACTTCAAAACTGAGAGCACTACAAAAGAAAAAAAAATTCAGTATATTAAAGCCCTTTCCAGAAACAAGACAAAATATTCACACCATGTTTTAAAACAGAACTTAAAAATACAGAAAAAATTGATCAATTAAACAAATAATTCCAAAATTAATCTTGATTGTCAAATGGAATGAACTGAAAGACAAGCCACTGGGCACAGCTGAGAGTGACTCTCCTGGCCAGGCTGTTTGAACTGGGAAGACCTGCCCTAAAGTAGGCGGCACCTTCCCTGTCAGACAATATTTAAAAAATTCCTTTTAATATATATTCATTCTAGTAGTTCTATTCTTCTATACAACCCTGACTAAAACCTTTCTCGACCTCCTTGAAGTTTTTCCTTGCTCTGTTCCATTACCATAATAAAGTCAAATGGAAAATACTTAGCAATGAAATGGGCAATAAAAACCTCAAACATTTGAAAACTAATGCAGCCTATCAGGAAAATCTGTGGGTAAGAAAAGAAATAAAAGGAAATTTCTAAAGATAATCTGTCTTTGGCTTTTCTCCAACTCCAACCACTGGTCACACCTCATCTTGGGGCACTCTAGGTGCTTGCCTTCCCTAGTACTTCTTCCAGAAGAAATTGCACACTCAGCTTCCTGATTTCCTGGGGGTCTGCTTAAAGTTCAAATCAATGAAACTTTAACAACTCTACTTATAGCTAAGTCCTCAACACTTTCCACTACCTGTGCCAGTTTTCCATTATTATGTATTATCCTGACCACACTGCATGTGGTTGTTTTACTTTTGCTTGACTTGGCCAACTAAACTTTACATCTAGAACCAAGGTATTCCATTTGTTTTCCTTTTTGATAAGTTTTCTGAATCATAATAGATATTTCATAAGTGAGTAATTACAGAAATAAATACCAAAATATTTACAGAACAATTTTTGAATGCTGAAAATATATAGTAATGTGAACTTGATTTTCCTTACCTACATATTTGAAATTTCTAATTTTTCTGTAAAGGTCATGAATACTTCGAAGTTATTCAGAATTCAAATGTTATCTAGAAATGTCCAGACTGAACTTTGAAATATTTATTTTCTGCCATGTAATATGCAGAATGAAAGGCATTTGGAGACACAAATTTCTCAGAAAGGCTCTCAAGACAACATATCATCTTTTTTATACCCAACAAAACTTTTTTTACATATATGACTATATCTAAACTTCAAATTTAAGTCTTCATAATATATCAATAAGTGATGCAAACATAACTTATTTCTAATGTCTACTTCTACCACCCCTTTGCCAAATCTAACCTGATGATATTCAATCAGAGATAAACATTATTTTGTTTCCAGTTTTCTTCTGGTTAATCAGCTGGCCCCTTACTGACAAGTTAGAAGAGGTTAGGAGTATCCAGAGCATTGTGTTCTTCTTGTCTTGCTATCATCACTTGCTACCTTTTTATTTGTGTCCTTCAGTCATGTGAACTCATGAAATGCAATGTCCATGGACACAGAACTTCAAACTATAATCACCTTCATGGATGATGAAGTTTAAAATAACTTAATAGAAATATAAATAAATATGAATCCTCAACAAATTTCTCAGTATTTTTGCATTGAATTTATTAAGACATCTATTTCATCCAAATTTTCAAGAATCTGATTTACTTTCTTTTGTTTGAATTTACTGCAAAAAAGCTTTTTTCTATCTGTGTTTGAAAGCAAACATTCAGAATGGTTGCAAAATGAATAGAAAATGTGACAGTTTATTAAGTTTCTCTGTGAACTAAGCCTATTCACCTTCCTTTTATTACTTGCAACCTTTTAAATTTTGACAATATATGCTGAGTATCTCTATAACGAATATATATGAAACTCTTTTGTTTTAAAGATACTTACCAGAATATGTACCTAAGTTATTTAAATTTATTTTATTGATGGAACTATAAAATAATAATAAAATTTTAAAAGTATTTAAGAAGTAGTAGTCTAAAACATCAATGGCCAAGGAGACAAAAACACATCCTTCACTGGATATATGAGTAGTATTGTATAAAGTTGAAAATTATCAACAGCTCTTAAAATTCTAAATCTTTGAGGTATAGAATATTATTTTGCTTTATAAATTCTTGTCTAGTTGTAGTACTTACTTTTACTTTTGAGTTTGTGGTGTTTAAAATACACCATGGAGTTTATTTTTTTGGATTAAGAACTTTCATTTTATACAAACAAATGAATAGCTGTCTGTGCTTCCCTCTTTTCCTCCATTATTCCTCATCTTCCTCTCCCTTCACCAATTCATCCCTCCCTCCCTCCCTTCGGGGTGTCTGCTCTAATAGGGCCATCAGGTCTCCGTGGTAGGTAGAGGGACACTCCCCTTCAGCTGTCTAGCCCTGCCCCTATGGTTGCCACTGTGTGTAGTTATTTCTCCTGAGTTCCTTGCTGGTCCTTGGGGAACTGTTGATTTGTTAGCCAATATGCAGGTCTGTTTGAGGTAGGTGTAATTGCAGTGAGTTTCTGGATATAGCAGCTCTATTGTGATTGGAGAGACCTGATAGACAGTGTACTTCTTCACTTTCATACTCATTTTATTGCATTTATTTACTATCATGTGTAGATGGCATGGAACATGAACCACCATGCCAGGTAGAGATCATACACACTGTTACAGTGCACAGCGTGGAGGTCAGAGGACAACCTCCTGTGTTTCAGTGATCAAATATGGACATGGGGATTAGCAGTAAGCTCCTTTGCTTGCTGATCCAGCTCAGTGACCACCTACAAACTTTCATATTGAAAAACTGCTTTGTGAACAACAGTCAGTAATCTATGGCCTTTTAGAATATAAAAAGTGATAAAATTTATTTATATAACATTATCTCTAATCAAAAACATTGATACAATGGAGTAGGCCATTTGCCATGGTAGATTTAGGTCCAAAATTTGCATGACATTCTTTAATTTGACTGGCTTTCTCTTCCTTATATAACTAATATGGATGGAGACCCTCCTTTCCTCCTTCAACAGCTGATGCTTTTTTTGCCCCATGAGAATTGGTAGGAATATGTTTGTAATGTTGTCCTCCTGACTCCATGCCAGAAACTGGTATTATTTTTGACAAGCATTTTTTTAACTGTATTCAACCCAAACATGCTAGAGAACTGTAGTAAATTAATTGTGCTGTCAATTTCAATCAAAGATCCTCTGCAGCCAAGCCAGCATAAATAGGCTGTAACAGTAATGGCCAATTTAAAGGTTCATTAACGAATACCAGTGGTTGCACCGCAATTCTCAGACTCAGCTCACTCAAATGATAAACATCAGGCACTGAAGGCACCAGAAAGGAGGCCACATGAAACTAAACAGAATCCTCAGAGCAGATTATTTACTCAACATTACTAACACTCAAGTGTAATTTGTTTTGCTGTTCATATTTTTTATTTATTTATATTTCCCCAATAATATAAGCTCAATAGGTATCCCGGTCCTCTCCCTCCATCCACCCCTCCCCAGTCCCCCTTGCACCCTACCCCCCTTTCCCCTTCCTTTTATCTCCTCCCTCTCCTTCTTCCAGTACCTCCCCCTTTCCCTCTTCCATCCCCTGAAGCATCCTTTTGTTCACACCTCCCTCTGAGACCTCCACTCTAGTGAGATGTAAGGATTCAGTGGCATAGCCCAGAGCCTTTTCTTGAGCTCCCCTTTGGTATGGAAACACTGTTATGACTGTTAATCCCTTGCCCCTAAGGATCCTACTGTCTGTGATCCATGCTAGACATTGGTGGATCATTGACATGTCAGTCATCTTGCAGGTCATGCAAAGTCTGGTTATGAGTACTTATGTAGAGCCCTAACTTGTGTGGAGTGTAGTGCATATCATTTCATCTCCCTGTCTTTAGGCTCTTACAATCTTGTCGCCCCCCTCTTCTGCAAGATTCCCTGAGCTTTAGGATGGGAAGAGATTTGGCTGGTCTGGTTCCAGGTGATAAATGTAAGGTCTTGATGTTCTGAATTATGGTTTGTTGTTGTTTTCAGTTTTGCTGTTCCTGCACTACCCTTGACTCCATCCTGATTGGTATTGGAGTTCACCTCTTAAACAAAGATAAAAGGCTGTTCAAGTGAAGATCTTACTATAAGAGGAGATTCAAAGGTAGATGGAATAGAAGTAGGAGATTGCTGTGAAGGGAGGTCAGTGTCCCATTTGCAGAGTGGTTACCATCTATCTGCCAATCACTATACCTTCTGGATTGGTGAGAACAAACCTCCTCAGTCCCAAGTGACCAGGAAGGAAAGTGAGAGTGAGCTTCACTAGATGTCTCGCTACTTATTTGCAATACTTGATGATAACCTATTTTTTCTACTGAAGCATGATCCCCTTTCTCCTTATTTCGGGGGCGGGCTCCTTCCCCTTTTCTCCTGTTTATAATCTTTATGATTACTGTAGGTATATAGAGATTTATCTTTGAACATGTCATTAAGTGGGTTTAATACTAGGATCCACCTATTAGGGAGTATATATGATGTTTAATTTTCTGTGTCTGGGATACTTCACTCAATATAATTTTTTCTAATTGCATCCATTTCCCAGAAAATCCATTAATTCATCTTTTTTGATGACTGACTAGTATTCCATTATATAAATGTACCACATTTTCCTTATCCACTCCTCAACTGTTGGGCATTTGGTTTGATTCCATGACTTTGTTATTGTAAATAGTGCTGCTATAAACCTGGTTGTACTTGTGTCATTGTAGTGAATTTTTGCTTTATGGGGGATTATTTCCAGAAGTGGTATAACAGGGTCATATGGAATTTCAATCTTTAACATTCTTAAAAATCGCCAAACTGATCACCAGAGTGGTTGTATAGGCCTGCATTCCTACCAGCCATGTAGGAGCATTCTTTTCTCGCCACCCCTCTCCAACATTTGGTGTTGTTTGTATTGTGGATTATTGCCATCTGCCTGGGGTGAGATGATATCTCAGGAAAGTTTGGATTTGCATTTCCCTGATGGCTAAGGATATGGAGTATTTTTAAGATATTTGTCAGACATTTCAATTTCGTCCCTGGAAAAGTTTCTTTTGAGTTCCAAGGCCCATTTTTTAATTGGGCCATTTGTTTCCTTGGTGTTTAGTTTTTGAAGTTCTTTGTGTACTCTGGATAACAGAGCTCTATGAGATATGTGGTTAATGAAAATTTTCTCCCATTCTGAGGGTTGCCTTTTTGCTTAATTTAAAAATCTCTTTATCTGAACAGAAGCACTTTAATTTCATAAGTTTCCATTTGTTAACTGTTGGTTCTAATGACTATGCTATTGGATTTCTATTTAGGAATTGTTGGTCTACCCCAATCAGCTCGAGGAAGTTCCCTACCTTTTCAGCTAGTGTTTCCATGATCTCTGGCCTCTTATTGAGGTCCTTGGTCCATTTGGAATTAATTTTTGTGCATGGTGACAAGTGCGGGTTCAGTTTTAATCTTCTGCATATGGACATCCAGTTTTGCAAGCACCATTTGTTGAAGATGCTGTTCTTTTTCCATTGGATTTTTGGGTCCCTTTGTCAAAGTGGCTGTAATTGTGTAGGTTTATATCTGAGTCTTCAACCCTTATCCATTGATTTACATGTCTCTTTTGAAGCCAATACCAGGCTGTTTTTATTACTATGGATTTGAAGTATAGATTAAGGTTGGTATGGTGATACCTCCAGCAGTGTTTTTGTTACTCAGGATTGTTTTTGATATCCTGGGCCTTTTGTGCTTTCATATGAATTTTGAGATTGTTTGGTGAATGTCTTTAAAAAACTGCTTGGGGATTTTGATTGGTATAGCATTAAATCTGTATTTGCTTTTGGTAGGATGGTCATTTTTATGATGTGGATTCTGCCAATCCAGGATCATGGGAGGTCTTTCCACCTTCTGGTGTCTTCTGTAATTTCTTTCTTTAAGGTTCTAAAGTTTTCATTATAAAGATCTTTCACTTCCTAGGTTAGGTTTCTATCAAGGTATTTCATTTTTTTAGGGGCTGTAGTAAATGGAATTATTTCTTTTAGGGCTTTTCAACTTTTTTCAACCTCGGCGCATAAGAAGGCCACTGATTTTTGCATGTTTATTTTGTAACCTGCTACCCTGCTGAACTTCTGCATTAGTTCCACAAGTTTCCTGGTGGATTATTTAGGATGACTCAGGTATATGATCATGTCATCTGCAAATAAATATATCTTGACTACTTCCTTGCAGATTTGAATCCCTTTTAACTCCCTCTTTAGTCTTATGGATCCAGCTAAGACTTCAAGTACAATATTGAATAGAAGTGGTGAGAAATGACTTGTCTAGTTCCTGCTCAAAGCCGGAATGCTTCAAGTTTTTCCCTATTGAGTATAATCCTTGCTATTGGCTTGTTGCATACATCTCTTATTATGTTGATAAAGGTTTCTTCCATTGATCATAAAAGGCTGTTGGATCTTGTCAAAAACTTTTTCTGCATATATCGAGAGTATCATGTGGTCTTGGACTTTGAATTGGTTTACATGATGAATTACATTTATTGATTTGCATATTTTGAACCAACCTTGTGTGCCTGGGACAAAGCCTACTTGATCTTTTGATATGTTTTTTGATCTGATTTGCTACGATTTTGTTGAGATTGCATCTGTGTTCATCAAAGAGATTGGCCTATAGTTTTCTTTGTTAAGTGTATCTTTATTATGTTTTGGGATTAGTATGATATTAGCTTCATAGAAAGAATTTGGAAGTGTTCCTTCCGTAACTGTTCTATGGAACAGTTTAAGGAGTATTGGTGTTAGTTGTTCCTTAAATGTCTGGTAGAATTTTGTGCTGAATCCATCTGGTCCAGGACATTTTTTTGGTGGGAAGATTCAAGGTTACTTCATCGATTTCCTCATATGTTATAGGGCATCTAAATAATTCAAAACTTCCTGATTTAATTTAAGCAAGTTGTGCTTACTCAGGAATTCATCCATTTCTTTTGTGCTATCAAATTTTATGGATTATAAGTTTTTGAAATATGACCTTATAATTCTCTGAATTTCTTGGGTATCAATAGTGATAACTCCATTTTCATTTCCAATTTTGTTAATTTGGGTTTTCTCTCTTTTGATTTTGGTTAATTTAGCTAGAGGTGCATCAATCTTACTGATTTTTTTAAAGAACCAGCTTTTTGACTCGTTTCTTCTTTGTATTGTTTTCCTTATCTCAATTTTGGATATTTCTCCCCTGATTTTACTAATCTCCTCTCTTTTACTGCTTTGGGGATTGGATTGCTCTTGTATCAAAAGCTTTAAGCTGAATTTTTATATGTCTTTGATATTTCTATTGTTTTGATATAGGCATTAAGAGCTCTAAACTTACCTCTTAGGAAGACTTTCATTGTGTCCCAGAGATTTTGATGTGTTGTATTTTCATTATCATTCATTTCTAGGAAATCTTGAATTTCCTTTATGATTTCTTCCTGAACCCAGTTCTCATTCAGCCTCATAATATTTAGTTTCCAAGAGTTAGTGCATTTTCTGCTGTTTGTTGTGTTGCAGATGTCAAGCTTTAGACCATGGTGGTCTGATAGGGTACTGGCTAAAATTTCAACTTTCCTGTATATGTGGAGATTGGTTTTCTGGCCCAATATGTGATCTATTTTGGAGAAACTTCCATGGGCTGCTGAGAAAAATGTGTATTCTTTGGTGCATGGATGAAAAGTTCGATAGATCTGTAAGGTCCATTTCAGTAAGGATTTGATTAAGTTCCAATGTGTCTCTGTTAAGTTTTTGACCTGTTGATCTATCCAACGTTGAGAGAACAGTATTGAAATTCCTGAGTATTTTCTTTGCTGTAACATGGTCCCCTCTCTCCTTGTTACTGTTTTTGCCCTCCTTCCCCATCATCAA
Source organism: Typhlomys cinereus (assembly GCA_023101885.1). Classification (NCBI taxonomy): domain Eukaryota; kingdom Metazoa; phylum Chordata; class Mammalia; order Rodentia; family Platacanthomyidae; genus Typhlomys; species Typhlomys cinereus. The sequence goes on from JALPQD010000082.1 coordinate 3,211,377, forward strand.
GGACTGCAAGTAAGTAATGAGATATTTGGTTAAGTTCGCAGACTTTCCTTCCTGATCATTTACAACTGATGGGGCATGATCTTACCAGAAGGGCAGGGCGTATAGTCTGGCAGATAGAAAGTAACCATTTTGCAGATGGGTGATTGACCCCTCCCTCACTGAGGTTTCTTACTTTTATTACATCTACCTTTGAATATACTCTTATAACAACACTCCAATTTAACAGGTTTTTATCTCTGGCCAGGGGGTAACATGCAATACCTATCAGGGTGGAGCCAAGGACATTGCAGGAGCAGCAAAACTGAAAAAAAAATCAATAAACCATAATCCAGAACATCAGAGACTCTATGTCAATCACCTGGAATTAGGCCGGCCTAATCTCTCCCCATCCTAAAGCTCAGGGAAATTTGTGGCAGAGGGGGCAGTAAGATTGTAAGAGCACAAGGATGGGAGGAGCAATGATATGCAAGATACTCCACACAAGTTAGGGCCGAAGTAATCATATTTGGACTTTATATGCCCTGCGCAATGTCCAACACACTATTGACCTCATAAAGTCTAGCATTTGCTAAAGGCACTAGGATCCTGGGAGGCAAGAGAATGATAGCCACAGTAGTGTTCCTAAGCTTAATGGGAACACAGGAAAGGGTTCTGGGAAATGCCATTGGGTCCTTGCATCTCATCGGAGAGGAGGACCCAGAGGAGAGTTTGGCATACACATTAAAGGATTCTCCGGGTTTGGGAAGGGGAAGCACTGGGGAATGGGGAGGGAAGAGGAAGGGGAGGGAGCACAGGGGTATAGGGGGTTGGAGGGAGGGGGGGACTGGTGTACCTGTTAAGTTTGTATGAGTGGAAATTAAAAAAAAGAAATTCCTGAGTATTATCATTTTGAAATTGATATCTTGCTTTAGATGTTGTAGATTTCCTTAATAAATGTGGAGGAGCCCATATTACATATGTATATGTTCAGTATTGTGAAGTCTTCCTGGTTAATTGTACCTGTGACTAAAATGTAGTATCCTTCTGTCTCTCTTATGATTTTTTTTGGTTTGAAGTCCACTTTGCCAGAAAGCGTAATTGCTACCCATGCTTGTTTCCTGGTTCCATTAGCTTGCACAATTTTTGACCAGCCTTTTACTTTTAGAATGTGCCTATCTTTTGTGGTGAGATGAGTTTCCTGAAGATAGCAGATGGATGGGTTCTGATTTCTATTCCATGTTTGTAACCTGTGTCTTTTGATTGGTGAGTTCATTCCTTTGACATTTAGTGTTATAATAGAGAAATTATTTTTAATTCCTGACACTTTTTGTGTTTGCTGGATTTAAGTGTATTATTTAGCTTGGAGGTTTGTGGTATTATACTTCCCTTCTGTCCTCTTGTATATGCTTGTTCTTTTCTTCAAGCTTGAGTATATTTTCTAGCATTTTTTTTTGAAGGCTTGGTTTTGTAGACATGTAATCTTTCAATTTGGCTTTATGGTGGAAAATTTTTCTTTCACCCTCGATCATGACTGATGGTTTTGCTTTGTATATCAGCCTAGGTTGACATTTTTGCTCATTCAATACTTGAAGTATGTTTCTCCAAGTTCTTCTGGCTTTTACTGTTTCCATTGAAAAATCAGTTGTTATTTTAATAGATTTACCTTTAAAGGTGACTTTTTTTTTCTCTTGAAGCTCTCAGCACATTTTCTTTGTCTTGAATGTGGAGTGTTTTGACTATTATTTGCCAATGGTGAGTTTCTTTTTTGATTATATTTGTTTGGGGAGTGGAATGCCTCTTGTAGTTGGATGGGCCTCTCTTTCTTTAAATGTGGAAAGTTTTCCTTTATGATAATTTGAAAAACTTCCTTGTGGTATTTTGGGATTCTTGTTGTGGTATTCCATGAATGCACATGTTAGGTTTCTTCAGAGTGTCCCATAACTCTTGAATTTTCCTCTCAAGTTTTTTTTTTTTTTTTTTTTTTTTTTTGGCTTTAACAACCTCTTCCATTGAACTGGTTAGTTCTTCTACTTTGTCTTCAATATCTGATATTCTACTTTCTGCTTCATTAGTTCTGCTGATAAGACTCTGTTGGTTCTGGGTTGAAAATAACGTGTGTTTTATTTCAATTTTAAACTCTGCTTATGATTATTTTAACTGTTTTATGCCTATTATTTGTGCGTTCAGTTGCTTTTCTCATCTCCCCCAAGTGCCTGTTGTATTTCTGTTCAAAGTGGTTGATGCAGTTATTTAACTTCTCCCGGATTTCTCTTTCATTGTTTTGATCATAATAAAGATCAGGCTTTGAAAATCATTATCTTGGGTATGGCTTTCTTGGCTATTTTCTGTGATTTTTTTCTGGTTGGAATCTATTATTATGGGGGTAACGCTTTCTGTAGGAGATTTGTTGTCTTGGTTTTTGTTTCTCATGGATTTGCACTGTGACCTCGGCATTTTTGTTTTATTTCTTAAGACTTTCATTTTGTTTCTGTGTGGTTTTGACTGAACTGAATTAGACAGTATTACAACACTAGAGCAGTTATTACTAGTGTTTGCCTTGGAATTGGGTATGCTTGTCTGGTATTGGTGTTATTTCCTAGATGAAGCTATTAAACTGTAAGTACATCAATCAAATCAGGTTTAGTTGACAGGGAGTGAAGATTAGTATAGTAGTTCACTTTTTCGGTTTACTTCCTTGGTGATATGTTGAGGGTGAATGGTATAGTCCCTCAAGTTGTATGGGTTTTTGGGTGGTTATATGAACAGGAGGAACAAGATAGTAAAAAGGATATTATTTATCTTTGAGCTGGATGTGAAAATCCTCTCCCAGGTTATGGGATGATTTTAGAGGGTTTCAGATGTATGGTGCTTGTCCCTAGATCTATGCTTGGGTTTTCTCTGGACTCTGTTGAATTCTGAGGAGCAGGGAGTCTGTCCTGAGGAGAAGGGAATCCATCCTGGTCTGTGTCTGGGACAGAAGGCTCAAGTGAAAATTAAATTCTAGTTCCCTCCCAATTTCCAGACTTAATTGTGAATTTTGCACTTTGTTGGTCTTGATTTTTTTCTCCTTTTCCTGTCTGGTCAGCATTCTCCTTCATACTTTCCAGAGCTTTCCATCCTTCATATATTCAGTGCACTAGATGCTTCATGGATTTGGAGATGAATTTGAACTCAGAGCCTTATTTCTACTTATTGAGAAGGCAATAGCTAAAAAATGTAGCCAGCAAAAATGGCATGAATGTTCAAGAGCTGGGACATGTGACATCTGCCCTTCCTGTTAGGCAGAAATATTCCAAAACTATTACAATAATATGTACTTCTCACCTTTTAAAAAAAATAAATAAAAATTATTCATAAAATCAAGTTAGCAAATCATTAGTATTTTTAAAATATAAAAAGCATTGATCATGTGTGTAATAAAACTAACATCTTAAAGTCAAACAAAATAAGAAAAACATACTTAAAAATATAGATTAAAAATAAAATACCTCCAGGCACAAGTATACTCACCTACACTTCATTTGATAAGACAACATGACTAAGAGGATAAGGATATACTCATGACAAGTAACTTCAGGTTTCTGGAATAGTCATGCTTAGCAACATTAATCATATACTTCAAAATACCAATAAAGAAACTGAATGCTTTCATCACAAGAAAATGTCAAATGTACATGCAGATGGATAACCCGCTTACCCTGATCTGATCATTACATATTATATACTATGTTGAAATGTGATGCTATAACTCATAAATTTATAATCATTAAGCTTTAACTGAAACTTAAAAAACATAATAGAAATGACATCTTACTTTTTCTTTTAGGAGTGAATTTTGATATCATTTAGGGTAGAATGAAGCTGGAATACTCAGTAGATTTTCACAAGGCAAACAGAATGTGTATGTTTTCTCTTCTAAAACATTCTGTTATAGATAGCTAGACTTTGCCAATTCTATCCTTCCATTGAGATAATCTTGCTTATGAACAATTGATTTGTGGGTAAGAACAATATTTTTAACTCAATTGGCAATGTGTTATGAAAATCAACAAGAACATTCTCATAAGAATATTGTGGAAATGATCAGTTGTGTAGAAAATACTTAACTGTCAGTAGGATTATAGCAAAGTTCCATATATAATGCATATACCCCAAAGTATCATAATTTCCTCCATGAGGAGAAATGAGATCACTAAAAGCGTATTTTCATGAGAGTCTACTAAGATAAGAAAGTGGTTACATTAGATATTGATTGGAAAAGCAAATGGTAAAATAATGTTATCATGGCATTTGAAAATTTTGAAACATTAGCTCTATGCATTCATTTAAGAACAAATAAATGCTCTAATTTTCATTACAGATATATTTGCACAAATTTCTAAGGCCAATATTATCTGTGAGTGATTACCAGTCCTATGGTGATTATTTAGAGGATAATTAATAATTCTTCTGCCTTCTTCTTCCATGCTGTTGATTGTTCTCCACTGCTGAGCTGCATTCCCAGTCATACTTTTTTATCTTGAAGAGTAATTACTGAATATTCTAGGGATTCTAAGCAGATATTTGCTAAAAATCAATCCAATTAATAGCAAAATTGAAGATTCTAAATGACACCTCATCAAATCTGTTTTTATTAGTTTATTTTTCCCCTAGTTCTTTACCTTCAATTTAGCTCAAAGTCATACAAACAAGATTCTTAATGAACATAATTCTTTAAGGTTGTTCATTGTGGTAAATGTAATCATTCTTACAAGATGAGTGCAGATAATATGATACTTCAAAACTCTGTGATTCAATCTGGGTAATTATCTTTTAAACACCTTCTCCAGCTCTGTCTTTTTCATTTAGACATTCCTTGAAATGGAATAATTCGCAATGAATCATTTGCAGATTGATAAACTCAAGTTGGACATTCATGTATGGTGGTACATTGTTGCTCCAGAGCAAAACTGAGGGATGGAATTTAGTTTTAGGTTCTAGGTGTTATGCAAAGTCTCACAATTCAGAGCATCAGTCCATGCCTATGTTTCTCATAATATACTGTGGCAGAAATTCACTATAAGGAAAGATCAAGTTTTGTCTTTATGTATTAATTGACCAAGCAAGAAAGTAACAAAGAAGAAACAGTGTTGACCATAGGTACCACATGAGGCAAGTAGGAAGCTACAAGAACTCCTTTTGGAAACTTATAGTGCAACCTAATCTAAGCTTTCATATCACAAACAAAATATGGAGAAATAAAAGGAGCAGAAAGAGAATGGTATGGTATTAAGACCATTGAGCTACTCACACAACTCATTCCGCATTTGGGGGATTTGTTGTTTTGTTTATTACCGATATCTCCATAAAAATCATCTAGAAAGAGGAATCACAGTGACAGCTCTGCATAACCTTTTTTCCCCACACCTTGTTTCCATGTATACCGTTGTATGGCAGGAGACACTGGGGCCAAGTACTTGATGCATGCCAAGGATAGAGTTATCTTCCAGGGGAAAAGCCTGCCTGTGGGTAACAGGCTCCCAGCAGCTATATCACATCACTGACCTTTTCTCTTTCTCCTCAACATCGCTTTTGTTGTATTGAGTTGTGGTTTACATAAAGTAAAACTTCCAATTTACGTGCACAGGTTGACTTTTGTCAGATATAATCATCCACATGAATAAAATATTGATTTATTACATTGACTTTTCAAATGATAAATCAACCTTGTAATCACGTCAGAAATTTAACTGGTTCTTGACTTATTATCCGTTCCATGAATTTTTAGAATTTGTTGCTGAACTTAAAAGATGTTGGGAATATATGTTCATGAGAGATATTGGCCTATAGTTTGTTGCCAACTGTCTTCATCCTAGTTCGCAATACTTATAATAACAGACAAGAAAAAATTTCTTTAACTCCTACTTTGTTTCCTGAGTTTGTATAAGAGGTGAACTAGTATTTCCTTAAGTGTCTAATAGAAGTCACCAGGAGCTGGAGAAGCGGCTCAAGGGTTAATCCTCTGCCTTGCAGGCAGAAGGTCCTGAGTTCGAATCCTAGACCCCACGTATAGATGCCGGGCAGAAGCGGGGGTGGCCTGCATTTCTGGTCCTGGTAGGGCAGAGCCTGTGAATCCCGGGGCAGAGTAAACAAGGAGGAGGTGGAGGCGTCCATGGTGGTTCCCGAATTTGCCCGTGGTTCTACACACACACACACACACACACACACACACACACACACACACACACATATACACACACACACACATAAACACATACATACACACATGCACACAATTGAATAAATAAATAAAAATTTAAAAAAAAGCATTCACCAGAGAGATACTGTAGCCTGTTTTGTTTTTGTTGTTAGTATTTTTTGAGTGTTTTATGCAGAAAATTTTTAAAATTAAAAAGAAAGGTTTGAGAGATGTCTCCCAAGCAGAAGGACATGTGTTCACATCCTGGAACCCACTTAAAAACACCAGGTGGAAATGGCAGCAGCCTGTACTTCCAGTCCTGGAAGACAGAGCCTGAAAAACTTCAGAGCAAAGCAAATAGGAGGTAGAAGCAATCAGAGTAATTCCCAAAGTCACCATTGGGCCTCCACAGGCACACTTAGTGTGTTTGACACATGCATGCCTGTATAAACACACACACACACACACACACACACACACACACACAAATTGATTAATTAATAAAAAATTTAAAAATCACTTTCTTTCATAGAAATCAATTTTTTCTATTTCTTCTTGAATCGCTTTTGGTAATAGTTTCACAAAGAATTTGGCATGTCAGCTGAATGCATTGGCTCAATGTTTTCACTGTTCAGAGTATTGTCTAAACAATGTATTTCATTCCTTATAGCCACATCACAGATCCTGTTACCTCCCATCTAGAGTCATAGTCTCATGTATCTTAGGAAGGCCTCTTGCTTACTAAGCCAGTTGAGATACATCTTAAAGTCCTGATTCTTGTACCTCTACATCCCAAGTACTGGGATAACTCATAGTCTTAGTTTAGATCTTCTATTTTTCTCTTGACAGTCTAACTGGACATTTTTTTCAAATTCAATTTTTTTCAGGTCCCACTGACATTCATAACTTTTCGCTTTCTTATTCTTTTGATAGTTTTTTCTAATACCTTTATTATATCCATCTCAATTCATTCGGATTTACTTTGCTCTTCACTTTTTAACTCTAAAGTATAGACCCTTAAAATCACTAGCTTTAGACTTTACATTCTATATACAGATAGAGATGCGCATATATAATATTAAATAGGTTACAAGTATGTGCAACTTTTTAATTTATTTTTAAGAAGTTCATTAACATTTCATTATTTAATTTAAACTTTTTCATTTTAAGCATTTCCTAATTTGCTTCTAATATTTTCTTGAATTCGTATTGTGAATTCTTTGGGTTAATTTTCAAATTCAGTGACATTTCATATATCTTATATCTGTTCTGTGACAGAATCCATGTTTCCCATTAAACAGAGTTCACATTTCTTTCTTGAATCTTTTTGCAGGACACTGCTACATGCTCTTTGGAATGACCTCCCACATTTGGTCTAGAATCTCCCTGTCATTAGGAAACAATGTTATACATTTTACTATGATGACATGTCCTGTTCACTTCATCCCAGAATCAATTTAAAGTCTGGGCAATGACTCCATAGGCATTTACCTCATAAGTACAAGGATGTGAGTTAGAATCCCCCACTTTTACATTTTGCTGCTCAACCTGGTCGCATGGCCAGGATGCTTCCAGTCACTCTGCATCTCAGGTAACCCCCACCAGCCTGTCCCAGCTCCTCCTGCTGGACAGCCTGAGCAACATCCAGCCTGCCTGGGATTGGCTGGACCTCTAGACCACTCCCCGGGTCCCAAGACAGGTGTGCAGCTAGCCCTCCACTATCCCCTTTGCTGCTCCACCCACACAGCCGCCCTGGAAGCTTCAGGTCACCCTGTGTCTCAGGAAGGATACACTGCTCCTCAGAAACCAACAGAATCCAAAGAAAACCTAAGGAAAGCTTTAGGGGACAAACACCATACATCTGAAGTCCTCTACAATCATCCTATCACATGGGAGAGATTCTTCACAACCAGCCCAAAGATAAGTAAACCCCTTTTTACCATCCTGTTTCTTTCAATTATTAATTACTTAGATTAACTTTTCCATGTAGCCACCCCCAAACGATATAAAACTTCAGGGACTATACCACTCACCCTCATATATCATCAAAGCACTAAATAGTAAAAGTGCACTACCATACTAATATTCACCTCCTGTCTACTAAACCTGTCTTAATTGATGTACTAATAGCCTAATACCCCCATAAAGGAAATAATAACAGCAGACGATCGTACCCACTTCCAAGGCAAACACTAGCAATAACTGCCAGAGAATATTAATATCAACTAGATCAGTTCATTCAAAAACACGCAGAATCTGAAAGGTCATAAAAAACAAAACAACAATGCCCAAGTCAAAACGCAGATCCATGAGACAAACCCAAGACGACAAATCTCCCACCAAAAGAATTAACCCCATAATGATAGATTCAACCAAGACAAATTCACAGAAAATAGCCAAGAAAGCCAGGCCCAGGATAACGACTTTAAAAGCATGAACATTACCATGATCAATACTGTGAAAGAGGAAATCCAGGAGGAGTTAAATAACCACATCAACCACTTTGCATAGGAACACAACAAACACTTGGAGGAGTTGAGAAAAACAGGTCAAGAAACAAAAACAGGCATAGAGCAGTTAAAACAGACTTAAGCATAGTTTAAAATTGAACTAAAAGACAAGTTATCTTCAACCCAGAACTCAACAGTGAGTCTTATCAGCAGAACTAATGAAGAGAAAATAGAATTTCATACCTTTAAGACAAAGTGGGAGTATTAACCAGCTAAACGGAAGTGGTTGTTAAAGCCAAAAAGATACTTGAGAGGAATATTCAAGAGTTATGGGACACCCTGAAGAAGCCTAACATGCACATTCATAAAATACGAGAGCAAGAATCCCAAATCACCACAGCTGAGGAAATTTTTCAAATTATCATAAATGAACACTTCCCTAATCTAAAGAATGAGAGGCCCATCCAAATACAAGAGGCATTTCGCACCCCAAACAGATATGACCAAAATGGAAACTCGCCACGGCAAATAATAGTCAAAACACTCCACATTTAAGACAAAGAAAAGGTGCTGAGAGCTTCAAGGGAAAAAAAAGTCACTTTTAAAGGCAAACCTATTAAAATAACAAATGACTTCTCAATGGAAACAGTAAAAGCAAGAAGAGCATGGAGAGATGTACTTCAAGTATTAAATGAGCAAAAATGTCAACCCAAGTTGACATACCCGGCAAAACTACCCATCATGATCAAGGGAAAAGAAAAGTTTTCCAGCACAAAGACAGCTTGAAAGCTTACATGTCTACCAAACCAGGCCTTCAAAAAATGCTACAAATAATACTCAAACTTGAAGAACAAAACAAGCATATATACGAGGACAGAAGAGAAATATAATAACATCAAAACCTAAAAGCCAAATAATATATTTAAAAAAGCCACTAGACAAAAAAATGTCCAGAATTAAAAATAATTTCTCCATTATAACATTAAATGCCAGTAGAATTAACTCACTGATCAAGAGACACAGATTACAAACTTGGATCAAAAATCACAACCCATCAATCTGCTGCCTTCAGGAAACTCATCTCACCACAAAAGATAAGCACATCTTAAAAATAAAAGGTTGGTCCAAAATTCTGCAAGCTAATGGAACCAGGAAACAGGCAGGGGTAGCCATTATGCTATTGGACAACATGGACTTCAAACCAAAAAAAACTGATGAGACACAGATGGATACTACATTTTAGTCACAGGCACAATTCACTAGGAAGACTTCACAATATTGAACATATATGCACCTAATACGGGCCCCTTCACATTCATTAAGAAAGTCTAAAGTGAGAAATCAACCCCAAAACGATAATTCTTGGGGATTTCAATACTGCCCTCTCAACATGGGATAGATTGACAGGTCAAAAGCTTAACAGAGATACTTTGAAACTTAATCAAACTCACTGAAATGGACCTTACAGATCTTTATCGAACTTTTCATCCACACACCAAAGAATAAACATTTTTCTCAGTAGCACATGGAACTTTCTCCAAAATAGATCATGTATTGGGCCATAAAATGAATCTCCCCATATACAGGAAAGTTGAAATTTTAGCCTGTACCCTATCAGACCACCATGGTATAAAGCTTGACATCCACAACACAACAAACAACAGAATATACACTAACTCCTGGAAACTTAACACTATGATGCTGAATGAGAATTGGATCAGGAAGAAATTAAAAAGGAAATTCAAGATTTCCTGGAATGAAAGATAATGGAAATACAACTTACCAAAATCATTGGGACACAATGAAAGCTGTCCTAAGAGGTAAGTTCATAGCTCTTAATGCCTACATCAAAAAAAAATGGGAACATCACCATTAAATAACCTAATAATACAGCTTAAAGCTTTAGAGACACAGGAGGAATCTGATCCCAAAAACAGTAGAAGAGAGGAGATCAGCAAAATCAGGGGAGAAATATCCGAAACACAGATAAGGAAAACGATAGAGAATCAACTAGACAAAAAGCTGGTTCTGTGAAAAAAACAATAAGAATGATACACCCCTAGCTAAATTAACCAAAAGCAAGAGAGAGAAAACCCAAATTGACAAAATTGGAAATGAAAATGGAGTTATCACTACTGATACCCAAGAAATTCAGAGTATTATAACATCGTATTTCAAAAACTTATATTCGGTGAAATTTGGCAACACAAAAGAAATGGATGCATTCCTAAGTAAGCACAACTTACCTAAATTGAATCAAGAAGTTTTGAAGTATTTAAATTGTCCTATAACCTATGAGGAAATCGATGAAGTAATCTTGAATCTTCCCACCAAAAAATATCCTGGACCAGATGAATTCAGAACAGAGTTCTACCAGACATTTAAGGAGATAATAACACCAATACTTCTTAAACTGTTCCATCAAATAGCAAAGGAAGGAACACTACCTAATTCTTTCTATGAAGCTAATATCGTCTTAACCCCAAAACCTAATAAAGATACACTTAAAAAAGAAAACTATAGGCAATCTCTTTGATGAACACAGATGCAAATATTTTTAATAAAGTCTTAGCAAATCGGATTAAATAATATCAAAAAGATCATTCACGGGGATCAAGTAGGGTTTATCCCAGGTACACAAAGTTGCTTCAACAGATGCAAATCAATAAATGTAATTTTACCATATAAACCAGCCCAAAATTCAATACTACATGATACTCTCGATAGATGCAGAAAAAGCTTTTGACAAGATCCAACAGCCCTTTGTGATCAAAACCCTAGAGAAGGTTGGAATGGAAGGAACCTTTATCAATATCATAAAAGTTGTATACAACAAGAAAACAGCAAGGATTATATTCAATGGGGAAAAACTTGAAGCATTCCTGCTTTGATCAGGAACTATACAAGGCTGTCCACTCTCACCACTTCTAGTCAATATTGTATATGAAGTCTTAGCTGAGGCCATAAGACAAGAAAGGGACATAAAAGGGATTCAAATCAGCAAGGAAAAAGTCAACTTTTCTCTATATGCAGATGACATGATCTTATGCCTGAGTGATCCCAAAAACTACACCAGAAAACTTCTGGAACTAATACAGAAGTCAGCAGGGTGTCAGATACAAAATAAATGTACAAAAATCTGTGGCCTTCCTATATGCCCAGAATGAAAGAAGTGAAAAACCCTTGAAAGAAGCAATCCCATTTAGTATAGTCCCTAGCAAAATGAAATACCTTGGCATAAACCTAACCAAGGAAGTGAGAGACCTTTACAATGAAAACGTTAAAACCCTAAAGAAAGAAATTTAAGAAGTGGAATGACCTCCCATGTTCCTGGATTGGCAGAATCAACATCATAAATATGACTATCCTACCAAAAGCAATATACAGATTCAATGCTATACCAATTAAAATTCCAAAGCAATTCTTTAAAGAAGTTGACCAAATAATCTCAAAATTCATATGGAGGCACAAAAGACCCAGGATAGCAAAGACAATCCTGAGTAACAAAAACACTGCTGGAGGTATAACCATACCAAACCATAGTCTATACTACAAATCCATAGTTGTAAAAACAGCCTGGTACTGGCTCCAAAATAGACACACAGATCAATGGATAAAGGTTGAAGACCCAGACATAAGCCCACACAACTACCTCTATCTCATCTATGACAAAGGGGCCCAAAAATCCAATGGAAAAAGAACAGCATCTTCAACAAATGGTGCTGGCAAAACTGGATCTCCACATGCAGAAGATTAAAACTGGACCAGTACTTGTCACCATGTACAAGAATTAATTCCAAATGAATCAAGGAACTCAATATAAGGCCAGAGACCATAAAAACCATAGTTGAAAGGGTAGTGAACTCCCTCGAGCTGATTGGACTAGGCCAACATTTCCTAAACAGACATCCAATGGCACAGTCACTACAACAAGCTCTCAACAGATGGGATCTTGTGAAATTAAAGAGCTTCTATTCAGATAAACAGATTGTAACTGAGCACAAAGGCAACCCACAGAATGGGAGAACATTTTCACTAACTATATATCTGATAGAGCTCTATTATCCAGAGTGCACAAAGAACTTAGAAAACTAAACTCCAAGGAAACAAAGGCCCAATTTAAAAATGTGCGTTGGAACTTAAAAGAAACTTTAACAGGGACAAAATTAAAATGTCTAACAAATATCTTAAAAAATGCTCCACATCCTTAGCCATCAGGGAAATGCAAATCAAAACCTCCCTGAGATATCATCTCACCCAGGTCAGGATGGCAAAAATGCACAATACAAACAACACCAAATGCTGGAGAGGATGTGGAGAGAAGGGAACTCTTCTTCATTGCTAGTGGGAATGCACGCTCATACAACCACTCTGGCGAGTCATCTAATGATTCTTAAAGAAGTTAAAGATTTAAATGCTATATGACCCTGCTATTCCACTTTTGGGAATAACCCCCCAAACAGAAAAAATTTACCTCAATAGCACAAGCACGACCATGTTCATAGCTCACTTTTTACAATAGCCAAGTCATGGAATCAACCCAAACGTCCACCAGTTGACGAGTGGATAAGGAAAATGAGGTACATTTATACAATGGAATACTACTCAGCCATCAAAAATGATGAATTAATGAGATTTGCCAGGAAATGGATGCAATTAAAAACAATTATATTGACTGAAGTATCCCAGACACAGAAAATTAAGTGCCATATGTGCTCCCTAATAGGTGGATCCTAGTACCAAACCCACTTAGAGACACACTCAAAGATAAATCTCTGTAATACTCACAGTAATTGCAAAGATTATAAACAGGAGGGAAGGGGAAGGAGGGCCCCACCAGAAATAAGGAGAGAGGGGACTATGTTACAGCAGAGAAAATAGGCCACCATCAATGACTGTAAATAATGAGACATCTGGTTAAGTTCACAGACTTTCCTTCCAGATCATTTGCAACTGATGGCGTATGATCTCACCAGATGGAGAGGGCATATAGTTTGGCAGATAGAAAGTAACCATTGTGCAAATGGAAGACTGACACCCTCCTCACCAGGTCTCCTACTTTTGTTCCATCTACCTTTGAATATACTCTTCTAAGACTCTATTTTAACAAGTTTTTATCTCTGGCCAGGTGGTTACATCCATACCCATGAGGATGGAGCAAAGGGCATTGCATGAGCAGCAAAACTGAAAAAAAAATCAACAAACCATAATTCAGAACATCAGAGACTCTATATCAACCACCTAGAACCAGGCCAGACTAATCTCTCCCCATCCTGAAGCTCAGGGAAATTTGCAGAAGAGGGGACGGTAAGAGTGTAAGAGCACAAGGATGGGAGAAGCAATGACATGCAAGATACTCCACACAAGTTAGGGCCGAAGTAACCATAATAAGACTTTGCATGACCTGCGCAATGACCAATACATTATTGACCTCTCAAGTCTAGCAGGGGCTAAAGGCACTAGGATCCTAGAAGCTAGGAATTGACAGTCACAATAGTGTTCCTATACTTAGGGGGAACACAAGAAAGAGTTCTAGGAAATGCCACTGAGTCCTTACACCTCATCAGAGAGGAGTACCCAGAGGAAAGTTTCACATACACATTAAAGGATGCTCCAGAGATGGGGGGGAGGAGGCACTGGGAAATATTGAGGGGGGGAAGGAAGGGGAAAAGGGAGGAGGGAGCTAGGGGGTCCAGGGACGGGTGGAGGGAAGGAGGGGACCAGTGTACCTATTAAGTTTGTATCAGCAGAAATAAATAAATTAATTAAAAAAGAATCCTCCACAATTACATAGTTGCATATATCAATAATATGTATAATGATGTAGCAGTTACTCGTATGGTTGCTGATAAAGTCATAGTAAAATGGGCTTATTTTTCTCTAACGATTTTTATTTATATTTTTGTGCCAAGCTTGGCAGGAAAAGATTACACTCATACCAGGGCTGATGGAAATGGCCTATACCATCTCCACAAAACAGCTCAGAGAAAGATGATCCTCACTTGCCAGACTGCATGTCTGTCCAAGTGTACACAAGGATTCTTTCTCTACTTTCTCAAACAGCTCTCTCCATTTAACTCACCTGCCCAGGTACTAGTTTCACTCACCTTGGGCTGAGCCTTTCCCATCAATTGGACAGTCTTCTACAGTTTCACTCTGGGCTTAATCCAACTATTAATTCTCTACAAATGTGTCCGGAATTCAATCCCTCAACAGTCAAGTTGACACCTGTATCTAACTTTGGCAAATGAGATTGGAGACGGTCATCGTTTTAATGTGAGTTGTTCCCCACGGGCTCATGTATTTTCTCTTTTAGCTAATGTTAATGTTTGGGAAGGTCAGGTCATGTTTAGGAGGTGGAGACTTGCTGGGGGAAGGCACATCACAGGGGTCGGCCTTGAGGTTGGTAACCCTGCCCTGCTTCCACTAGCTGTCTCTCCTTGTGTTGGCATTTACTTTCTCAGGCTCCATGATGACTGCTCTGACCCCTCCAACTTCTGCTGCAGGCCATATCTTGTGCTATAGGATTCCCACCCTTATGAACATCTCCTCTTTGAAAGTATAAACTAAATAAAACTCCCCTTTCTCGGGGCTGGAGAGGTGGCTCAGGTGTTAAGCCTCTGCCTTGCAGGCAGAAGGTCCTGAGTTTGGATCCTAGACCCCATGTATAGATGCCAGGCAGAAGCGGGGGGGCGGCCGTGTGTTTCTAGTTCTGGTAGGGCACAGCGTGTGAATCCCGGGGCAGAGTAAACAAGGAGGAGGTGGAGGATGGTCCATGGTGATTCCTGAATTCGTCAGTAGTTCTACACACACACACACACACACACACACACACACACACACCTATGCATACACGCACAATTGAATAAATAATAATAAAAAATTTTAAAAAACTCCCCTTTCTCCCTTAAGCTGGTCGTGAGTATTGTCTCATAGCAACAGAGGAAAGTAACTACAAGAGAGGTAGATACTGGAAAATTAACAGGAGCTCGGGACTCAGTCAGCCTGGGGTATGAAAGAACAAAACAAGTTATTGTTCAAACAAAGTGTAAGCAAGAATCCAAATTCCAGGCTGTCCTTCAGCCTCCACATGTATGCTGAGAACATGTGTGAAACACTGATGCATGAACACGCGCACACACACACACACACACACACACACACACATCACACACACACACATTTCAAAACTAAGGTGCTTGATACTGGTTTGTCTCATTAGCAATTATGCTAGCTGATCACTTGGTTGAGACTATTTTGAGTTAGCTAAGAACCTTGCTGCTGAATTACTGCCAAAAGCCTAAAAGTTATAATCTGTAATTATTTAAGGGGAAAAAAGTCTTCTAAACTGTAATGGTTTGAAATGTGTCCCCCACAGTCTCATGTGTTTGGCAAGGTCATAGCACCTTGAGAGGTGGAGCCTTGCTGGAGGAAGGCAGTCACAAGGGGTGGGCCTTGAGGTGGATTAGTCCCACTCTACCTCCAGGAGAAGTCTGCCTTTGCTGCAAGCAGTCTGCAGCTCTCAGCTTCCAAGATGTCTGCGGTGACTTAGCCTCCTCCAGCTTTAGCCAGCCATGCCGCCTCTGCTTTGAGAGACTGTACCTTCCCTCTGGAACCGTAAGCTGAATAAACCTCCCTTTCTCCCTTAAGTTGCTTGGCTTTGAGTGCTCTCTCACAGCAATAGCAAAGAGTAACTGTTACATATACTATGTGAATATTTTACCTATCAGCATACCCTCACTATCTATTTTAAAGTTCTCAAAGGCTCTTCCTTACAATGACTATTACTGTGGAGTTTGGCAAGTGGGAAATTTTAGTTTCTTCATCATTTGGCAAATAAAATACTCTCCAGAGATAAGCCTAATGCGAGGTCTAGCCATGACGTATTACTAAGCCCTTCTGCCCTGGCTTAAGAAAACTAGACTTTGTTTTCACTTTTGTCCTGCAGGCCTTATCTGTCCCTTCACAGGATCTTTGTTCTTCCTGCTCAGTCAGTCAGCCCTTTCTACCCTAGGAAGCTTCCTGCCTCACTGGATCTGGCTAGCGGCCAGAGAGATGTTCACAAGCAGCTTTCTCTAACATCATCTCCCTAATAATAAGAATGCTCACCAAAGTTTTCCACCGGACATCCAACATTGCTCCAGTATCCTTATCTTCCTCTTAACCTCAAAACAGCAGATGGCAGGTCTGAAAAGGGAACCTTAACCTACCCGTTTCCTCCTTCCTCCCCTTTTTCTGGCTTTACATCTATCCCAGCTTGTGAGCAGCGGACAAAACTTTGGCTCTTTCACTGGATTCCAGAGAACATGCCCCCACAGGTTTTATTCTCCAGTAAAATGCATAAAAATGAATTCCAAGTCCAATAATACTATAATTCTATTTTTTAAAATTGTTCTCATTTTTGTCTGATTTACTTCTACATTTTTCCTTTCTTTTTTTGGTTTTATTTATTTATTCATTCATTCATTTATTTATTTATTTGCTGCTTCTTGGCAAGTCAAGCTATATATTTTCCCCTCATCTTCCTTTGAGAGGGCCACGTTCTTTTCTTCAGAAAGCACTGCATTGTTCTCTGGCCAGGATTTCCTGTTACTTGGGCATCACCATGATCTTTTCCCTGCCTCTCTGGGTTTTGCAGAATGGATTTCCTACCAGTACCCCTGTTTCCCCATGCAAGCATGGACTCTTATTTGACACCGTTTGCGTACCTTTCCACTGTATGTCCACTCAGAAATGTTCAGGATGAGGTTTCTAGTTATCGTCTGCCAGCCTTGCGCACCTGAACTCCATGTAGGCACTGAATGTGTCGTTCCCTATAAAACTTGGAAGGGCACTGTGGGCATATACTTGGAGCCTTCTCTGTACAACCCTCCCTCCTCTCTGGCACCCAGTTGTGCAGCCTCAGCCCTCTCCAACTCTGGCTTCTGTTGCCACTGCAAAAGCCTGGAGACTGCTCTTAGCCTCCTTTCTATGGTCAAGATTCAAAATTGCAACTAAGCAGAAAACAGGATGACCGTGTGGCTAACTCCATTTCCTTCCATCAGAGGTCACCATTTTATTCTATTGTTCAGTGCCTGAAACCAGTTAGTACTATATTTAGTCCAGCTGTCTAATTGTTTACTCTGAAAGAGCAAACTTGGTCTTTGTTATTCTGTCAGATTTGAGACTGGAACTTTGACCATAGATGGTTTTAGATATGAAATTATAAGCAGTCACCACTAGCCTGTGTGCACCCTTTGTCCACACAAAAGTACTTGCTCAGTCTTTAATAAAAAGTCACTAAATGTAAATGCTGACAATAAGTCACATATCAATGTTTGATGTCTGCAATGTAAATAGTGCCCCTGGAGCTGTGCAAGGAACAACATAACCTGGCATCAACTGGGGCTCACATGTTCTAGAAATAGAGATAGAAATTGCAGACAACACGTGTGCTCGAGGTCAAAATGAGCTGATCATGTTATTGCTTCACTGGAGGTGAGAAGGACTTCTGTGATTGTTCAGGTTGATTAGAGCTATGGCGATCCACAGAGAAGCATGACAAGCTAGGAACTAAACACATGGCCTAACACTGATGAACCCATCAGTAAAACTTCTGGATTCTGCACCCTCATTATGCTGCGGATGCAGTGAGAACAGGGCTCCTCAGAATGTGTAAAACCATATGATATTTATGAGCATCGATATTTGCACAACACCTAAGAACTGATCCTTGACCCTGCCTCATCTGGGAAAAAAATCATGCAAGAGAGCAACCAGACTCCCTTAAATGGAGAGGTGATGAAACATGCCCACGAGGGTCTGGAGGCTCTGCTCTCCTAAAACTGTTGAAGAGAGTTGAAGGACAAATCTAGACAAGTTGAATATCTCTGTCCTAGCAGCCTGTTGAAGTTTGCCTGCACGTTGCCAATAAATATACCAGCAAACCAGTTAGGTGAACAAAGGGGTTTTATTCTTGCTTGCAGTCTTCGGTTGCAGTTCTTAGTTCAGCTTGGCGGGAGAGTTCACAATATTAGGAGTGGAGGGAACTGGTCAAACAATATTCACAGGATTGCTAAGAGAGTGGCAAACCTCATGTGCCAGAATGCAAGTGTTTCGAAGTATGCTAACGTGTGCCATGCTACTGAACCAGCCCCCTCTATCTTATCTACCTGCTTACAGTGGTGCCACCCACCATGGGCTCTCCCCATCAATCAGATACTCTTCTGTAGACATTGTTTAGATCTTGCCTTCACCACATTCTTCACAGAGGTGCCCAGAGGTCAATCTTTAATTGTTAAGTTGGCATATGTATATATATATATATATATATATATATATATATATAGAGAGAGAGAGAGAGAGAGAGAGAGAGAGCCCTATCACTTTTTCCCAAGGAATTTATACTGTGAAACTTTATGGCTTTGTCCAACAGTGACTGACCCTGAACCAGATATTATGATATATACATAAGATAATTAGGATATAAACTTGGCACTAAGGAAATATTTAGAATATAGGAAGGTCTGGGATTTTAAAAAAGTAATTACAGTAGAATTGTTGTTACCAAGCAGAAACATGTCTAAATGATGGAATTTAAATGGAATCACTTGGACTGGACTGTCTTCCAATTCAAAGAACTGAGGTCTCTTTCACCTGGCACACATCTCCATTAAACCACTGACACATGGGCACACACACTTAAACTTGGACAGTCATATAGAGAACAGAAGTCTATGAGTCCTCGTAAATATGTCAGACAAAACTTGTACCAAAGTCCTAAACACCAGTCTTCAAACTGAGTATCCTTTTGTATCCAGTGTCCTTGTTCTTTTGTTCTGACATGTGCATTTAATTATAATGACTTATAATGTGTGATGCATTCCTATCATATGCATTTCCTTGATTTGATGAGAGGAATGAAGTCTCTTTTTGGTGAGTTTTCTGCTGTATTTTGTCTTCTTTTTTGTTGGCAACAAAATTCAAGGTTTCCCATTTATTCCAATGAATTTTACCAGATTGACTACACAGCTAAAAATAATTATTGAGATTTCAGTGAAGTATTAAACATTTTATTTATTTATTTATTTAACTGTGTGCATGTGTGTGTGTGTGTGTGTGCGTGTGTGCGTGGAACCACGGACGAATTCGCGAACCACCATGGACGCCTCCACCTCCTCCTGCCCCGAGATTCACAGGCTCCGCCCTACCAGGACCAGAAGCGCAGGCCGCCCCCGCTTCCGCCTGGCGTCTATACGTGGGATCTGGGATCCGAACTCAGGACCTTCCACCTGCAAGGCAGAGGCTTAACCCCTGAGCCACCTCTCCAGCCCCTTAAACATTGTTTTTGAAGTGGGTAGAAGTTTCTACTATTCTCTGCATCATATGTTTATTAATGGAAAATAAGTAAAGTTTTTTAATCAATTACTTGATCTCTGGTTCCCTTTAGTCTTTTGTTGCTATTATAAAAAAGCTCTGACCCGTGCACCTTAAGGGAGAAAAGGCTCATTATTTGGCCTATGAGGGGGAGAGTTGATGTGGCAGAGATCACATAGCCATAGTCAAGGCATGACAATGAAAAAAGGTTTTTTACTACCCAGCCATACTGAGGATGTAGAGAGAGAGAGAGAGAGAGAGAGAGAGAAAGAGAGGGAGAGCGAGACAAAGAGAGAATAGGAGCCTGCTTATCAAACTTCATCTCTCACCCAGTGATATACTTTTCTCCAGCAAATCTCTACTTCCTAAAGTTTCCATAGCCTTCTTAAATAATACTCCCTGCTAGGGAGCAAGTATTCAAATATATGAGCCTATAGGAGAAATTTCACATTCAAGCTGATTTCTTTTCCTTCTTCATGGGAAAAATATGAAAGAAATAAGAGACTAGATTTCCCAGTGTAAAATCAATGGAGAAATGTGTTAAAAGAAAACATAATTAAAGACAATCTCATTATTTTATTAGGTTTCCATTGCTGCTAAAAAATGACCCCAAACTTAATGACTTAAAATGATAATGTAGCTGCTTCATGAAATGTCTCACACCTGTAACCCAGCACTCAAAGGGCTGAGATAGAAGGTTCAGGAGTAAACAGGCTAGTCTAAATTATATAGAGAGACTTTGCTAGTTAAAGAAAAAAAGGAGCAGAAATAACTCAAAACAAAGTATAATAGTAAGCTATTACTTCATAGCTCTGAAGCTCGAGTCTCAGCAGGGCCTTGTGAAACACACATTGAGGTATTAGCAAGGCTGTTGCACACCTTTGATGGGCTACCCTTCTTTCCCACCTTCGAGAGGCTTTCCCAATTTCTCAGCTGCAGACTCTTTAAACTTCAAGAACAGAAACCACTTTACTCTGACCCTTGTCCCTGTTCTCATGCCATCTCTGATGTTCTCGCACGCCTCTCTTTTTCACTTGTAAGAACGTTTATCGTTGCCCCCTGCCCATCTCAGGGATACATGCAGGAGCCTTTCCCACTCAGAGCAACATAAAATTGGTTTTAAATGTGTTGGGAATGCAATCAATGTTTTGCTGCTAAATCATGGCTAAGAGTGACTTGTAACAGATCCTATATCAAATGAGTATTTCTTGCGAATTCCACAAAAAGTGGATAGAACAGTGTGTAATCTGTGGGACCCGTGGATGTCATCCATACATAGACATACACATGAGGAAGTGTGTGATCAGCATGATGGGGCTACTGACTTGACATCGAGCATAAATCCAGTTTATTCAAAAAGATTAAAAAAATCATAAAGATTTTTCAAAGTGGAGGAGAGCAAGAAGAAAAGGTGAATGGATTTCTTGAACTGACATGAATAACAGTTAAAGTTTGGTTTCCAGACTTAAAGTTAAATGGTGGACTGGAAACATGGCTCAGGGTATAAGACTGCTTTGCAAGCAGAAGGTCCTGAGTTCAGATCCCAGGTCACTCATTTAAAGAAACCAGGCAGAAATGGTGATGGCCTGTACTCTGGCCATGGTGAGTAGAGCCTAGGAAACCCCAGAGTGAAGCAAGAAGGAAGTAGAAGCAATCCAGGGTGATTTCTGAAGTCACCTGTAGTTCTCCACATGGACATACAGTGCCCTCTGAAGTACACATACGCACATGAAAGAAAAGAAAGGAAGAATGAAAGGGAAAGAAAGAAAGAAAGAAAGAAAGAAAGAAAGAAAGAAAGAAAGAAAGAAAGAAAGAAAGAAGGAAGAGAGAGAGAGAGAGAGAGAGAGGGAGGGAGGGAGGGAGGAAGGAGGGAAGAAAGGAGGAAGGGAAGAAGGCAGGAAGGCAGGAAGGGAAGTAGGGAAGGAGGGAAGGGAGGAAGGAAGGAAGGGAGGAAGGGAGGAAAGGAGGAAGGAAAGAAGGAAGGAAGGAAGGAAGGAAGGAAGGAAGGGAGAAAGAGAGAGAGAGAGAAAGAGAGAGAGAAAGAAAGAGAGAGAGAAAGAAAAAGAGAGAGAAAAAGAAAAAAAGTTAAAGAATGGGGGCTGGAGAAATAGCTCAAACACTAAAGGCCTTTGTATCAAGTGCAAAATATCTGAGTTCAGATCCTAGGTCCTATGAGAAGGTGGAAATGGAAGCAGCCTACAATGCAGGCCCTGGAAGGTGGAGTCTGGGAAACTCCAGACAAAATAATAAGCAGGTAAAGCAATCCAAGATGATTCTATATCATACCTCGGACTCTCTATATAAGCATACATTCAAGTGCCCCCCCACACACACACAAAAAGTAAATAACTGACGGGAGGAAGGAAGGAACCCATTCCTGCAGTTGATTTGATTTTAGTATTCCAGAAACATTTGAGTTCAGAGCTCCAAATAGTTTTCTATTTCAAACCATATAGTTTATGTTAGAATGCTACATCAGTAATAGCAAACTAATACACATCAAATACAAATAAGAATTATTGACATTTGCTTTACCTGTTGAGACTCAGTAAAATCATGTATAGTCAGAGTAAATTACAGAACCATTTGCAGGAATTCCTACATGGAAAAAAGAGCTTAAAATTAACACTTTTATTTTTTTAATTTTCAGAAAATTAGGAGACAACAAATTAGCCAGCCAACTTTGAAATTAAATTTAGTAGGCTATGAATTTCTCACAGCATGCAAATATTTTGAAATTTCAACTCAATTGTTTCTTACAAATATGAATGAAACCTCAGAAGACATACGTATTACCAAATCTTCACATGCAATTTCACGAACTTACATTTTCAGCTCTTAAATAAACCTAAATTGATGGATGAAATTTATTTGGCAGTAAACCATGAGTGCATAATTTTTGAAAACTAGATTCAGCCTGGGAAGTTCATTCCACATTTCTCTCCTTCTTTCTACTGACTTTAAAAGCATGCTTGAAATATTTTGTGCAAATGAAAACTGTAGCAAAAACTCTTCTTTGTGATTCATTTGTCAATGGAACATTACTGTTTTTATCGAAGGAACTCATATTCACCAGCGGGTAATATATCTGTCCTTAGAAAGCTATGCACTCAAGTTATGGGTAAGATATGTAAAAAATTACTAGGAAGCTTAATTCCAGGTTAACACTATGGTTCAGTGTACATCATGGGAAAAGGTCATCTTTTTGGAGGAATGGAGATCAAGGCTGCTCTTGGGATCTAGTTTTATTCTCTGGATTCAAGTCTCTGCACTCATAACTTTTGACTTCACAGCCTGTCCATGACTTAGGAATAAGGAGCAGCCCAAAGTAAGTGAACTCAGATCTCTAGCACATCCCAAGCTTTCCAATATCCTTGAAGTCAAACTGACTGCAGACTTGATGTTTGCATTTATTTACCTTTTTCACACTTTCAGGTTTCTCAAATGCTTAGAGAAATTTGAAAGATAATGCATACTTGTTAAACTTAGAATGAATCCATTTTTGGTATTGTCTGATTCAGTTCAAGTGATTCCTGTCTTCAACTCTATCATCTCCATGCATTTTAATGTGAGTAACCACAGGTGTAGTCTGCAGCAATGGCTTGTATTTCACACTCAGTCATCATACACCTGAAAAATTGAAGAGATTGGCACTTTGTTTTACAATCTTAGCTTCTGTGGAAGAGTACGGGAATTGCAGCTGCTGCAGCCTATGGTCCACCGCATGAAGACAGCAATGCGAGATCAACACTTCAGTGTCTTTTATCAAAAAAATCAAGTTCCTCTTATGATAATCTTGGATTTATTACAAACATATCCAATTATCTGTGAAAAACAGGGGCTGTCCCCTGAAATGAAGCATGGCACCTTGGCCTCAGCATTACTTCATGTTTTACTTGTCTGCACTGAGTTTATAATTTAAGAAAATATCCAAAATTTTTATTATAGTCCTCCAGGTTGATAAATTACTGAAATAATATATTATAAAATATTAAACATGGTGGATCAGATGGAAACATCTCAAGCCCTTTAGGTTGTCATAGATCATGATATAAACATGCCTTTGTCATATCTTTTCAGAAAAAAAATTTAAGTGAGCTGGTAAGAGGTCTAGCCAGAAAAATGACTCACTGTAATGAGCACATTAAGAATTAAATGAACTATCTTGAAGTGCTGAGGGAATGTTGTCTCTGTTGCTTTGGTAAATGTATGGAGGACCAGAAGCAAATATATTCATGAAAAATAGATAGGATGTACACATATGCACATGAGTAGCATGAGATAATATTAGAGGGGGAGGAGAGAATAGAATCTTCATTTGAAGGCACACTCAGGGTTCCTTATGAATGAGGAGGTCATGCAAGTATAGATTATTTAAGGAATAATTGCATAATTATTTGATGATCCATCAGGCACTGTCATTGTGGCCACAAAACATTGACAGACAAGGAACAGGAACTATTCCAGTACTCAGAGATGGCCTGCTGTGCAGTTTCACAGACAGATGTCAGGAGAGCCAGGGAACTTAGAGACACAGCTTGGCAGTGATTCCATTGTTTACAGAGACTAAACTGAGAGTTGCAAAATCAACATTTCTCAATTTCCAATACTTTATATCAAAAGCCTCGTATTGGAAAAAGTTTTACTAGTGATATAGCTGTTTAGGAATAGAGAAAGGAATCATTCATTTGCTAGGTCCCCCATGCCAAGCTTTCTGCCCTAGTTTCTTGTATGTTATTGTAGCAAAATACCCAAAGCTACAAAATTTATAGAGGAAGGAAATTTGTCTAACTCACCATTCCCAGAGGAAGATCAAAATTTAGAGAGCTGCCTTATGCTGCCTCTGGACACAAGTGAAGGCAGGTGATATGAGTGTGTGTGGAAGACATAAGAGAATAGCATAGCTTCATCACAGCCTGCTGTTTCAGTGACTAATCTAGCCCCACAAGAATGTCATTGCACCTTACATGCTCTCAGAGTTACTAGCCTGTTGGTAAGGTGGCTAATAGTACACTAAGTGCTTATGATATATTTGTCATTTAGATATTTGTGAGATCAATTTTTATTCAAGAAACCTATCACAATGACATTCAGTTCATACATATCACCCTTCTAGTCTTACAGTGTTTTGAATTTACTACTTCATATATATTCTTTTCTAGTGCTTGAGGTCAGTTCTGCAGCACTTGTCCTTCACTTAATGGTCTCACTTTTTGATACTGCTGACCTGAAAAAATGAGGATTCCAGGGAATCAGCTCAAAGCATCATACCTTGCAATGGGCATTTGACATGCAATATTTTACTTAATGTACAGATAGTGTTTTGTTGTAATTAGGTACAAATGTCAACTTGACAACTGAAGGCTTGAACTCTGGAAATATTTGTGAAGAATTAATTCAACTTAACTCAACTGTTAAGTCCTGAGCAAGTGCAGGAGACACCCTAATTGATGGGAAGGCCCAGCCCATAGCATATGGGACTGTTCTATGAACAGATAGATAAGATGTAAAAAGCTGATTCAGGAAGTATTTTTGTGCAAACATGCTTGTCAGGCAAGCAAAGATTGTCCCTTTCACAGTTATGTGGATGTGGTGTGGCTAGTTCCCTTGGCTCCTGGTGTTGGTACGAACTGTTCTAAGACAGACAAGGAACTGTAACCAAGAATTGTGAGAATGAAACCCTTTGTGAATTAATCTACAATATGCTGGCAAACTGCAATTAGGTTTAAGCAAATAATTGTGTTCCTTGTCTGATCTGTCAGGAAACAGTTCAGGAAGTGACCCTATGTAATCTAACAGACTGGATTCAGAAGAGGGTATCTGTTCCCACCTCTTGATTTGTTGACTGAGAAAAAAAATTGAAATATAAAAACACTGTGCAAAGTATTGTCCGTGCCAAGTAGGTGGGAAGATGGATCGGTAAGTGGAAGTGGAGTCAGTTGGTGCCGACCAAGGTGAATCAGATCCTAAGAAGTTGCTCCCTGTCACGTGCTCACAATCCTGCAAGTCCTACAAGCTTCTACAGCAGGGCAAAGCAGCGAGCTATCCAGAATTGCAAGCCAAGGGGCAGAGCAAAGCCTGCCCCCTTCTTCTACCAACAAGCCAGCTGGCACCAGAACAGTGGCTTTGGCTGAGGCCCAGCTCCAGCCACACAAAGCAGAATATACAAGAGTGAATTAAGAGCTGAGAGACACAGCATATTAACCAGAACAAGTATTTCACTCATAAAATGTGTGATACTTAGAAACACCCCTAGGGGCACATAATCGGTACGCAGCAAAGTCAGAATTAAAAGTCCAGGTTTTCCCTCACACCCCAAACCTCCCAAACTCCATCCCCTTATAGAGTTTGCCTTGTGGTTTGGGGGAATGTTTCATTAAAGGATACTGTTTTGAAGCTTTTGGAGTTGCTTTTAGTCTACAAACTCAGAGTCTCTGGCAGCCTGGAGTTGTTTGAGGTACCACAGGCTCTGGGTCTAGCAAACATTTCAAAGCTCTGCTCAGATGGAGAATATCTGCTTGTGAACTCGACCCTGAATCAGAGAGGCACATACATATCCATGATGCTGCGTGTCCTCTATGTGATAAGTGACTAATTCAGACACATTTCAAATTCACATAAAATGATCATAAAAGCCACACCAAAAAATGTTTGACTTGAGAATGGTATCTTACCTCCATGGAAGTGTTGTGGTCAAATTTGCATAATATAAGCAGTAAAGTCTGATGTTTTTCTTCTGTTTGCATAAATCTCCACATCTAGCCAAGTGAGCATGTATTTTCCCAGTGACTGCAAAGTATAAGAGTGGACAGACAAGTTTACCTAAATTATTTTTTCTGTATTCAACAACTTCAGATGGCTTGAAAGGCCCTAGCTGGGGAAATGTTAATGAAAGGCCTTGGCAACTGAAAATCATGTTAAAAATTCTCTCTTAAGGATGCTTTTCTTTCTAAGTGCTATTCTCAAACAGAAAATGAAAAAAAAAAAATCCATCGTGTCTGAACAGCCAGATTTCTTACTTTACGCCCCTTCAAATGGTGACTTTAAGAGAAATAGTAAGTGGTTGAACAATTGCCTATTTATAAATGTGAGGGTTTTAAAAGAAAACAGAGAACTAGGATTTCTAGTCTTAGGGAAAATTTTCATCAGCAATAACATTAGTCAAAATGTGTTTGCCTTCACAGTCGGTGGAAACGTGTGTGGCAGAACGTTGAGACAAGAACATGTATTCAAGCCACATACATCACATGTTTCAGTCCAAAGAAAAAACAACTATAAATCAGGTTGAATATTTACTGTTTTAATGTCACTAGAAAGTAATTTCTCAGAAGTCTCCCCAATTGCTGCTGTGTAGAATTTTGTTAGCTTTTTAGTTGCTAAGAGTCAATACCTTAGATTTGTTCTGAGGAATAATATTTACTCCAGGAAAATGCTTCTTCTCATCATTTTTCCAAAGCCTCTAAGTACCAAAAGCCCTTTGAGAAGTTGTTTTCTTTTGGGATTCTCACTGAGCCACCTACTCATTGGAGGAAGCCAATTTCAACACAAAATCAAACAGAGTCGATTAAGAAGCCAGTGGAGAACAGCTGAATGCTGGTCTCGGTGTGTGGAAGCTCTTGATTACCACAGGAGAGTCAGTGACCTGGGCGAGGAGTTGAATGAAGACACTTTTCTCTGTACATTGTGGGTCTGGCTGATCCAGTGGTCTAGCTGCCCAGCCATGAAGCTCCATGAGCCACCTGAACTCATGGATACTTTTCATGTTGAGCACCCCTACCGCCTTGGGATTTTGGTTACAGCTTGGAACTTCAACACTGCACTGAAGAAAAAGACAGTGTCTTTCCATTTTTCATACAGATCCCCACAGGATCTATGCCATTAACCATTTTTCTGAATCCTGAAAACTTAAGAAAACAGATGTCTGAAAGTGAATGAAGATGAAGCAAAGAATGCCTTTCTAGTATTCACAGAAAACATTCTTCACCAGACAGGATTTTCTAACCACAGTATATTAATTATCAGTGTCTGAAATCAGTTTGTGATGATTTTCATATCTGTATGACTAAAATTAAAAGTAGAAAAGAGTAATTACATGAAAAGTAAACAATTGCATATGTATGCTCTTGCCATGCACATATGGAAATAAATAGACACACATACATAAGCACACATGTATAGAACCTCCAGTAAGTCAATCATCATTATTAAGCAAAGTAATTGGGGGAGTCAGCATAGTATGAATTTGCAATGCCAACCTTTTACTATGCACAGGCATGCCAAGAAATAAAAACTAAATACATTCACACACACACACACACACACACACACACACACACACACACACACACACTTCTACCTCTGAGGTCATGGTTACCTTTTTGATCACAGATTTTGCAAAACGGCCAAGGTTCTGAAAGAAATCATGATGTTTGAGAAACATTTGTAGTTTCTGAAAAGCTTCCAACCTTTCTGGCAGTAATATTTGTATTCTTTTCCATTCTGGTATAGGATAGCAATGGTTTATGGACAAGTTCCTAAGCAATTAGAATTCCATAATTCAAATTAATGACCTTATAAAATACTGCAGATGATGTGCTTGGTTTTTTAACCTATAGCCAAAGTACTATTCTGATTGAAAATTTGAAATTACTTGGAATTCCTCCTAGGCTTGCTAAAAATAATTTTTAAATAATGTTAAAAACATTTGAAATTTTTAAAGAAAGGTTTCATAAAATAGATTTTTTTAATTGCAATGAAAATCTCAGATTAGTTCATGGAAAATAATTTGCTTTCCTGGGAAGCAGCCCATGGGTCATGTTTCTCTCAAGCTGACTTTCTGAAAGTCAAAAGAAGAAGTAGCAGAAGTCGGAACACACTTCACTCAACATGTTACTCCCATGTGTCATCGCATTGTCTAGTGAACTGCTTGAATAAATTAGGCTTCCTGTGTATGTGTTAGATTACTTGTTTTATATATTTCCCTGCTTTCCATTTAGTAGGATACTCCTTTCCATTAGAAGATGGGGCTCATTTAAAAGAAATGCTGTTATAGAACTGTATGGATTATGTTTAATTTTCACTCCATTTGAAAAGTATGTTTAGAGACCAGTGCACTGAAGCCTGAGAGCATGGAGAGTCAGGCCATCTTCCGAAGACAGAAGCCAGCAATGTGAGAAGCCGCGCCTCCGGGATACACAGAACAATAAAATACTTGGAGATGAGGTTGCAGGTTTTGCATAATGCCCAGACTGCTCTATTTTCAGATGTCCCGCTTTGTCTTTCTTTTCAGATAATTGATGAACAGCCAGGATCAGAAAAAGAACAAGGGGTTTCCAACTAGGACAAGTCTCCTAAAGGACTTTGCTTAGGTCCTCTCTCCTCTCAACCAAAAGAAAATCCAGCAGCCAGCAGTCAGGCAGGGATCCCATACCACATCAAGCCTCTACCTAATCCAAAGTCTCTCACACCCCACTGAACTTGGGACATACTGCACTGCATTAGGAGACAGATTGCTGTCACACACTCCCAATTTCTTAGAGTAATTCTGATGATGTGATCCAAGAATGCTCCCAAGTGTTAAAGTTCACGTTTTAAACAATTAGTGCTTAGCCGAGTGACCCTCATGAAGTAGAGAAGGACTGCAGAAGACAGGCCTAGGTGCAAGCTTCTGAAGGTCATGCCTGTCCCTGGTTCCTGCCTACCTCTCTGCTTGCTGGTCTGAACTGATACGAATCGACACCAGCACTCTGTGTCAAGACTCAAAGTTGGTGGGCCACACCTTCCCCTCCATGATGGACAGAAACGCTCTGAAGCCATGATCCCAAATGAACTCTTCCTTTCTCAAGACGTCTCTGGTTACAGTGACACAAATACGACTTACTATGTGATGCCGTTGCTGTTATCCTAGAGCCATACTTTGGAAAATAATGACTTCTTTTGGACTCTTGGTAGGCATGAATTTTTTGGTAAGTTCCAAACTAATTTGGTATTTTTCTCACTCTGATTAATATGCAAAATCCATGGAGAAAATGTAGAATTGCCAAAATGTTATTAAAATATTCACTTTTAAGTAGACAGACAAAAGTAAATCCTATAAATGCTGAGTATGGGATAAATTCTCCAACAATGACTATGGCATTTTATTGCAAAAATCACACAAATCTACCTCTTCTGTGAGTGTGGCTGTTTGAAAGTAAAATGTCTCCCACAGGCTCACATATTTAACCACTTAGTTTCCAGGTGAGGGTGTTAATTTGGGAAGTTTTGCAATTTAGAAAGGTGGAGGATTCTTGGTAGAAGTGGACTTTTGTGTACAGGCTTTCAAGTTTATAGTCCAGCAGGGTCCCCCTTAGAAAGTGTCTAGGAGATAGCTGCGGAGAAGGAGATCAAGCCAGATCTTAAGCTTGCAGAAGTTGGCCTTCGTTTCCCCTGCACACAGCATACTAGAGAGAGGGACTCATGGAAGCTTTGTTAAAGTTGAAGAAAGTGAGAACAGGCATGATATGACAGTGTAGCCCCTAAGCTGGCTCTGTGAGATGCTGTAGAGGTGAACCAGTGTTTCAGGGAAGGCCTGAGAGTGCTGGAGGTGGCAGCCATGTGGCTGCTCACTGACGAAAGATGCACGTGTCCTGTGAGAAGTCACACCTGCTGTCGAGAGGCGATGGTCAGGGAAGATCTGGACCCGGTGAACCCACTGGAATCATGTGAAGTCATCAGGGTTCTGGATATCACCCATAGAACTTCAGGGTCTGCTGGCAGCTCTGCTGCGTTCTAGCCTTGCTTTTGTTTGTCTTTCTTGGCTTCCTCTAGGGGTGGGAATGTTTCTGCCATTGCATGTCAGATGCATGCATGGATGTAGCTTCACTTTTTTTTTTTTTAATTTCAGGGCTCATATTTGAAGGAGTGTCTTAGGTCCTAGAAGAAATTTTGAATTTTTGAACGCTATTGGAACCATTAGGATTATGGGGACCTTTGAAGTTGGATTTAATATATTTCTCATTATGAGCTGGTCATTAGCCTAAGGAGGCCTGCAGAATGTTCTGCTTTATATATGAAAGGTCCCAAATGGAGTCTTGCTTTTGAAGACATGGTCCCAGCCTGATGATGACTGAATTTATATTCAACCTTCAGAACATTGAATGAATATCTCTTTTATTTATCTAGTCTGTACTGTTTTGTCATGGCAGCCATGATGCACTAGCATACCAATTTAGAAAAATCTATCAATCATGCTCTTAACAACAGAAATCTACCTTCTATGTTTGTGATTTCAAGTTTTCTAAAAATATTTTCTTGATATTTTTGTTGATGAAAATTTTATTCAAGAATTTTCTCTTTTTGAGACATCCTTGAAGATTAGTTCTCAAAGGATATTATTTTATTCCTTTATAGCTTTCTCACCTTCTTTCAAGATGGTATTCTGGTGATTTCTTTTATCAATTATATTGTAAGTAGGTCCAGGAAGCACATATGTCACATGACAGAATGTAGTGAGGAGGATGGAGCAATGGCAGCCTCCATTTGTGCTGAGTGAGAATTTCCTTCAGAATGTCGGTTCTGCAGGAATCTTCCTGATGACTTCGGATTTCAGTTCTCTCTTCTGACTCAGGCTTCTTGAGGTTGGATAGGCCCTGCCTTCATAGCCCATTTCTGTTTCTCTCATCTTGTAATTGCCTTTAAACTTTCAAGCTCACTTTAATCAGAAGTGTTTGAATCTCCTGTCTCCCCAAGTACCCATAGGCTTTTCAATATGCTGCTACTTCCTTTCTTTAACACTTGACATCCACAAACACAGCTGCCTGTGAGGAAAAGTGACCAACATACTGCTTCAAAGCTTCAGATTGACGTTATTACATCTCAAGGTATTTTCCAAGTGCCATTTTAAGAAATGTCTTTTACTGAATAATCTTCTTTAGGTACTATGCAAGCATTTTGCTTTCTGATCTCATTTAATCTAAAAGATAAATCCCAACAGCTACTACTACGGCAAGATATCTGAGACTATTAACTTAAAGAGAGGAAAGGTTAATTTGGCTTCATAGCTTTAGATTCAGTCATGTCAGTCAGCATCTTTTCTCTGGGTCTGTGGGAAGGGACCCCATCATGGAGGGAGCACATGGCAAAGGACATGAAAGAGTCAGGCTCTAGCACTCTTTTTCAGTGCATGTCCCACTGACAGGAGGACCTCCCATTACCACAGTACCATCTCCCCAAAGCGACATGGGCTTGGGATCAAGCCTGTAATGCACAGACCCTTAGATTACACTTGACCAAACAATAGCAGGGTACTTTTTATCATATTCAACTGAGATATAAAGAAACAGTTGCAAGCACATGTTAAGTCACTTGTCTAGCTCATTTATTCAGTAATCATTGAATCAGGATTTCCTTCCAAAACTTAACCTGACATTTAGAGAAAGCTGGGCAATGTCTACAATGCTGATCTCCTTTATTCATTAACTTCTTATTTCTTTCATTTGAAATAATATTGATTTTTCTAAATGTCAACTTCTCATTTGAAAAGCAGAGATCACAGGAGAGAATGATTCATGATAGTCCTGCCAGTGTCGAGGTTAGCTTAGTAAAAATTCAGGGAAAACATCTAGGTAATGGCAGACTTCTCTAGCTCACCTGTGAATTCATCCTAAAATGACAGAAATGTATCCTGGGTGTTCTGGATGACCCAGGCAAGACAATAGTCCTTATGTTTTATCTTAATGATTCTTTCAAATTCTGTTTTCTGCTAAATAATACAATTGTACAAAGTTCACTATAAATTATGTACATGTCAAAATGCCATTTCTTAGCCTTGAAGAAACTGTTCTCTGTTTATCTTATTGTTGAACTGTGTTTATAGATTTTGTAAGTGTAATGACCTGGAATAAGACATTCTCCATAAGCAAAAAGTCTGTTCTGGCATAATTTTGTTTAAGTACATAAATTATATATACTATGTGATT
Organism: Typhlomys cinereus; assembly: GCA_023101885.1. Lineage (NCBI taxonomy): Eukaryota > Metazoa > Chordata > Mammalia > Rodentia > Platacanthomyidae > Typhlomys > Typhlomys cinereus. Next base: position 3,244,298 of record JALPQD010000082.1, read on the forward strand.
ATAAGTTATGTATATGTTATATATAACTCTTTCCATTAACTAATGTAGGAGTTCTGTTGTAATAACCACTGACCCCAAATGCTAAAAGATATCTCCAAAGAAAAAGCTCAAGACAGTGCAACATGCATCCTATTTTGTTGTAAGTTTTATGATCTCCTTTTGGATCTCATGGAGCTGAAGGGTCTCCCCCACTTTACTGTGGTTGGCACGTACTCCTCAAAGGATCATCACTGAAGACGGTGAATGGCATGATGCTACTCCCATCTCTAACAAGTACTATAAACACAACTGCTTTTAATTGAGTGGAAATGTTCTGACATCTCAGCATTCCCACAAGCAATTCTTCTATTCTGGCTCTCAAAATTCATTTTAATTCCAATGATCTTGTCATATGCAATAACAACTTTGAGAGTCTCTTCTTGCAATTGCTGAATGAAATTATTTAGCCTTGAAATGCTATTTGACATCTAAGCCTGATTTGTTAAATATCCTTCATCACTTGGGAAAAAAAGAATTAATTTATGGGGTCCAGAGATTGATCCTTCCTTCTATATCCTAATTCCCCTTCCCTACATATATCTAGACTGCAGCTTTAATTATTAAACTAGAGTGTATTTATGCAGTAAGTTTTCAAAATCACTTCTTATTGCCAAAAAAGTGGTTATTCAAAATCACCAGACATTTTAAAGTAGACGTTTCCATTTTTTCCATCCTATTGCACATGCAGAGGAACACAAGAAGTGTATTGTTTTGGGCTCAGGTTTTTTGGCAAATGATATGGGGATGGCAGAGTCTTTTAGAATGAGCAGTGTCCTTGGTGTAGGTTACTACTCTCAACATTTGAGATGGGATCCTCTTTCGGCTTGGCTGCCACATTTTGATCCAAAATAGATTTAGTCTAGCCTATAGCACAGGCTCTATCAAATATTCTCCCATTATATGAGCTTCATTTCTTAAAGTATTTTCAAAAATGACCTTGAAGTTAGCTTTGAAAGGTATTTTATTCCCCTGTATGTGTTTTTTATAAAGTGCTTCTTGTAAAGTCTCCTACTTTTATAGGAATATTTCCAGTAACTGTTCTTCACACTGCATTTATTGGGTTTTAATTGTTGATACAAACTATATTTATGCTATTTTGTAATAAGTTTTTAAATTAAATGTATTTCAAGTTTTAGGTTAATTGTTTCTCTGCATAGTGCAGACTCATATTAAAAATAAATTTCAAAAATTTGCTGATGTCTACTTATATGATAACTTTCAATTTTATGGATCAGTTCTGTAATACATTAACTGGGAAAACTCTCGGTGTGCACTGATTTAGATAAGTTTATTCTTATTGTCTTCTCCAAATAGACAAGTTTCAAAGCTTCTGATCAGATCTTTCTGTTTTAAACCAATATTTCACTTGCTCATCTGAAAATATATTTTGAAAATATATCGTGAATGATACTATGAGATTAACTGTTTGGTAATTTTGTGATATTATTTTTCAGTATGTTGGAAGTTATAGAAAAATTTAATTATCTTCATGAAACTAATTTGGATCATGGATTAAAATATTTATCTTTGTGCTTTTCATTGCTGATTTACTTAACCTTTCCTAATTAGTGAGGAACATTCACAGCTCCTGAAGAAGAAGCAGGGTTGTTTCTTTCCTATTTGATTTTTTATTTTATATCTTCTGTATCTTTTATAATTGACATACATTCTTTTAATCTGATGTGAGTGTCCTAAATTGTAAGACCATTATAGACTCTTATTTTAAAATATTTCAAGAGTTTGAGTATTATGAAATGTTACAGTTTCTTTCTTATGCTTTACTCTTTTATTAGTTGACACTTTCATACATGAATGCAATGAAGTTATACGTTTTCACTATTTATAGCTCATTTCCATAAGCCCCCTCCTATTAATCTAAAACTCCTTCCTACTTTCAATATTTGATCATGGATGAGAAAAGATCTTAACAAGCACCATATTTCCCTAAGAAATCAATGAAGGATAATGCCGGACAAGGGAAGAGAACTTCTTTACTCAACAATTTACTCATCCATAAGACATCTAGTCCCAGCAAGTACTCAGGCACTTTCCAGTACAGGTATCCCAGATTAAATCCAGTGGCTCATCTAATTATTTGTCCATTGATTGGTTATGTATGCCTCAGCAGATGCTCAGACACTTGCTGGTAAAATAAAGCATTTGATCATCTCATTTAAAAGATCTCTCAGTGCTGATGTGCAAATAACAATAGTGACAAATATCCAATCAAGGTCAGGAGTAAGAGGAGATATGCAAAATGTAGATCTCCACCTGGCCTGGGCAGGAAAGCCAGGGAGAAATAAGGGAATTCAAAGATGGCAAGGATTTTGTCTACAGGTGTCATGTGAGCAGGTTCAAGGTGGTCCTCGACTGCTCACTTACCACAAACTGCTTTTGCAACCTACCAATTTCTGTGGACCATGAAACATACAAAGGACATGATTCCTCTCAGTCATTGCAGTTGGTGTCTCACTAGTTGTTCATCTAGCGTAGGGTGCCTTCCTCACTCCAAAGTTTGGCTGATCCCTGGTCATTTTGTTATTGAAGATTTGTCTTTATTTCTTAGTCACTGAAGTAATTTTTAGGGTCCTTAAGAACATAGGGTACAGGACTTTAAAAACTAAAGAAACAAAGATGAATATTAATCCTAAAAGTTCAGAGTAAGATCATGAAATTAATTTTCTGTACATAAAACATTCTGTTTAATGAAGATGTGTCTGGACAATGGCTGTTTATTTAAAACAATGAAAAGCAAAACAGTGGTTTTATAGGTTAGCATGCTAACCTAAAAAAGAATAAATGAGCTTACAATGAAAATTTTGTTCAAATTCCCATGTTATAACTTACTTGGACAGACAAAAATTAGCCTTGAGGCCAATGACATTAGCAAATCTTGGCCTTGTCACAGTGGCATTCCCTGTTCATGGTGTAAATGGCATGCTGGGTTTCTAATTAGCACAAAAGATGTTAGATTTCATATTTGGCACATGAAAATGGTCTTTTTTAGATTTTCATTTAAAAAGACTAGCTGCTATGGAGCTAGTTGAATTCTGCTGAATCTTGTGTACTTATGCAACAGAACCCTTTCAAAGACATAAAAGCACAACAAAAGACCAAACAATTTCATTCTAGAATTTTACAATAAAATAAATTACATGCTTATGTGCCTTGCTTCTTCCATAGTTGGGAAACTGAAAATGCAGTGCCAATGTCTACATAGGCCCATTGTTCTCCTTACAGAGGGCAACCTGACACTAGACAAGCAGCCAACCTCAGTAGCTTTTGCAAGGTTTTTCAACCGAGTGAAATTTAAAAAAAATCAGAAGGAAGGAAGAAAAGAAAATGGAAGAAAGGAAGAAAAAAAGAATGAAAGAGGGAAGGAAAGATGGAAGAGAAGGAAGGAAGGAAGGAAGGAAGGAAGGAAGGAAGGAAGGAAGGAAGGAAGGAAGGAAGGAAGGAAGGAAGGAAGAAATCGCATTTGAAAAATAATCTTATTAGGCCAAAAGTAAAAAATGACTGTGAACAGAAAACAGATTCCTTGATTTTTCTGGTTCAGAAGTCCTCAATGTCATTCTACATGTTGATAAACCATAGTTATCCACATATTAATTGAAGTGTTTATTTTCCTACATAGACAAATTTTCCCCATGTTTCACTCTCCTACTAGTACAGTTTCTATAAAAGGGATTATCTTGATTTCTTGGCTGAAAGTAATTCTTCTCTACTTTATTGTTTCTTTAGAGAATGTTGTTTGGCATTTTTCACATATGATTCAGTAATTCCTGGGATGTGGAAAGCTGACCCATGTTCTTAGAGTAAAGGGCTTTGAGCACAGGAACGAATCTCCAACACAGGGAGCAGGAGCATTTTCCTTGAAGGGTTTCAGGAATATTTGGGTTTCAGGAATCACATGTGGTCTTTGTCTCTGAAGTCCACGTTTTATTTCCATTTAAAGAACATTTTTAACTTCTAAGTTACACAACAAATCATGAGCCAGACTTGACCCAAGGACTAAAGTTGATCACACACACACCTTTTAAGCAGCACATGTAACTGAAAATGCACAAATATTTGTGCAAGAAATTAAGAACACACACTGAGCATTCCAAAGCAGTGAGTTTCTAGTCAGATGGTTTTGGATTAGGGACTTTTTTGAGAGGTTGAGTGTTTATATATTATTCACAATGACATTTGGGGAAAAGGCCAAAGTCTAAATACATTTATTCATTTATTCTTGTTGCATATACTTTTAAGATGCATCATATGTGCCTAATACATATATCGATGAGAATTTCTATGACATTTTTAGCATGTCTGCATTTTTGTTTTTAGGAACACAGTATTCTTAATTTGTATCAAAGTTTTATATTTACATAAATGACTTATATTATTGGCATTTATAAAGCCAGAGCTAACTGGGAATATTCCCATTTTATAGGTAAAATAACAAAAAAAATCAAAGTTATGCTAGATAAAGCAGTTAAGAACTCAGGGAGTTGCTATCTCATGTCACCATTCCTAGTTTTCCCAAATCTTTTGGTTTTAGATCCATTACTTCTGACTCAATCATCCAGAGATACTGTTGAAAAGTCCCTCACACGACTCCACAAATATCAGAAGTCATGACAATGTGACAATCAAAGATGAAGCCCCGGTCTCTTGGTTAACGCCATGGAGAAAAGAGCTTGGTCAGGTTGACTTGGCTAGTTCTATGAGGCCATCCTATCACCTCGTTCTATGAGGCCATCCTATCACCTCCTCTCAGGATACTACTGCTTCTGGATAGTGAAAATGTAACAGACACTTACTTTAAGTTACCCTTCACAGTCATCACCAAATTCCCTTTGTCATTCACGTGCTCAAGAAAATGTGAGCATTGGGAGCCTGTTCTGTGTACAGTTCAAACTAGTAGGACATTGGTTCCCATGAGAGGACTGCCACCAAGGTCCCCTAGAACTTCATCTCATGAATGGTGAAAGCATGTTCTATTTTCTTTTGATGATGATGGCCAGTGTCTTTGAACATGTGCCTGCCCATTGGCTGCAACCTGTCACCTTACATCAGGCTTACCATTTTTCTACTTGTAGTTTCAAAAGTTTTGGTTTTTGAATGTGTTCAGTTTTCTTATTTTCAAATTAGGAATGCTGACTATATCATATTAACAACTATTGAGTAATATATGAAAGAGTTCAAGAAAATTCCTGTTCTAATCTAACCATCTAAACAATTTTGTCTCCAGTTTCCTGCCAGATCATCTATTCCCCTCATACAAGTCAAAAAAATGGAACTGATGTTGTTCATATTGTTATTCTCCCAGGTTGATGGTTGATAATTTTAAAAACATACTCAGAGCTCATAAAATCTACATACAGGGAAGCGATCAAAATACGTTACAATACCATGAAAGAACAAGATGTACACATAGTTTCTTTTTAAATTATGACTCTATTACTGAATATTTACAGAGTCGTTTTCCCCTGGGAGGGGATACCATGACTGCATCTGCTTAGAATTTAGAAAGCCACGGAAGCATTGGCGGAGGGTACCAGACGGTCTAAGACATGATAGCTATCATTAGAGACTCACATCCATCATCTATCCAAAGAAACTGAACTCCAATGAAGGAAAAACTCTTTTAAGGAGAAATGAGAAGACTGCCACCTTGCACCTTTGGAAGAACAAAATAAGAGGATGTAGCTGTTGTAGAGGTGGGCGAGAAAGAAATCAGCTAAAGAGCTCATGAATTTTTAAAGACCGAATGTGTGCAAATGTAGCAAAATAGGATTACAAATGAACATTCATTCTACTGGTCTACAGCTATACCCTCCACAGAGCATCTCAAGAAATAACAGAGGCACAAGCCGAGGTCAGGCCGACCTCTTCCATCACAGGCATGTGCAGCATATCTTGTAGGAGGGAGACTTGCTTCTGAGGTTAGAAGCTCTGTTGTTCCCGGGGCCCCACAGTGTAGGCAGAGAAATGAAACACCTCTGCTTCTCTGGGAAGATTGAAAACCCACTTCCTGACCGCACACATCAAAAGCTACTGCTTCCAGGAAATGCCTTCTGCTTCCAAAACAGAACTGAAAGCATGCTGGGGCAAACAACAACAAGCTTCACACTCGTTCGAGGAAGGAATGGCAAGTCTCTCCTGTCCTCTGAGATACAAGGGAGAAATGGGTCACTCTTAGGTTCAAGGGGAAGGTGTTGGGCTACTGCATCATGCGGGGGTCTCCCCCCTAAACCGTTCCAAGTACGTGCCCTGTCGCTGACCCCAATGGCGCCCATGACAAAAACCTGCCCCCAGCCTGCCTGGAGAAAGTGAAAGTCGTTGCGCTCAGACAGCCACCCTGTTGGTTTGCTCCGGAATAAATCTCTAGCTCGAATACAGGTGTGCTCTGTGGTATTTTGCTGGAGCTGGACACAGGGGGTCCATTCCCCTTCAGAAGAAAGTTGAGAAGTTCTCACCAAATACCCACCCAGACCTAGGAATTGCCTCTATTAGAATGGGCACGTGGACCCTCGTGTAGTCCCTGCACGTCAGCATGCAAACTCACAACTGTCCTCACAGGGTCAGAATTTAAGATGCGTCTGAGAAGACAGCCATAGGTCACTTCTACCCAACAGAGTGCTTTTGCAACGCAGTGTTCTGAGAGATTTTTTTTTTCAGAATTAAAGGATTAAATAAACAGAAAGGAAGCAGAATGTGGGACAGAAACTCTACACAACATAAAAAGCCAAATTTCTTAGTTTCTTAATAGAAGATTACTGACCTTTGGACAAGAAAGAGCATGGAATGGAAAACACTGTAACACAATTATGTAAAAATGTCTAGAAATAAGTGGACAGGAAAACAGCCCTCTCGCCTACACACACTAACATGTTAGGTTGCCTTTGAGGTAATATGAAATTTTGGTGCACAAGGGCCGCAGGGGAAACAAAAAAGTTTCATTCAACTACTAACTTCATTCTTCATATGAACAGCCTGATAGAAGAAAGCCATCTGTGTGTACAGGGTTGATTTCAATGATTGAGGTTTTTAATGACTGACACAAAAAATTAGCAAGGTAAACTCACCTATTTTCAAGTCAGAAGATCAAAAGAATGAGAATTGGAGATGACTCATATTCTAATGATCACAGAGTATTGCCATAGCAATGATAATCAACATGCTAAAGGTCCTGTTATAAAGGTAGAAATCATGCCTGAACATTGGGGACAGAATGGACCACTTTTCTTTCATTCTTCTTGAAAGAACACAGCCCTGACACCTTCACTTGAGGCCCTGAAACCTGTAGTGGATATCTCTGAGTTCCAGCCTGTACGTAATAAGCTCTGTTGCTATAAATTTTTAATACTTGTTAAGAAAGCAACAGGGAACTAACACAAAATACTGGAAAGCCCTTGATGTTATTCATGCATCAAATGCAGAGATGTGATAGAAGATGCCATATCGTTATTTATTACTATCTATACTAGCAATGCTCTGTTGGTTCAGAACTTGAAACCAGTGTATCAAAAGGAGGTAACTCTAGCATTGTCATTCATGTCTGTAATTCCAACACTTGAGAAACTGAGGATTTGCAGTTGCTTGAGTTACAGGCAAGTCTGCAATGGAGTGAGACGCTGATCCTAAATGTAAAAAAAATCTATGAAAATTATAAATCATGTACATACTCAAATAGAAAGTCAAATTATACATGAACATTTTAGTTCATATTGTACTATGAATAATGTTAGCTGCAACATTGGTTATGTCATGGTATTAAGAAATACATTCTATTTGTGTGAATTTATTTTTGAGATATAATTAATATTTACATGAGACTTCCCACTAAACAGACTGCCCTGAAGGTGATGTGAGGTCTTGTCTAATCAGTTCATGACCATAAATAGAAAAGGAGTATTTCATATAAGAAGATTCTTCTAACAGACTGCCTTCCCTGGTTTTCCAGTGCTTGGTTGTGCTAGGTGTACTGTTTAGGTAACCAATACAAGGCATCAATCAATATTAGACAGAATCAAGACAATTTGTCTTCATTCAAGTGGTACAATTGTCTGCAGAAGAAATGCTCACATCTATAATTATAAATTAGAAACACTAATCTGGATGATAAAATTCCACTATGTTAAAACACCAATATAAAACATTTAAAAACATTTTTATGTGGTAGAAATGAACAATTGGAAAGTTATCTTGAACCTACCTTTAAAATGGAACCAAATTGGCATTATATGTACAATAGTTTCAAAGCCAAAATACATATAGATAGCTATATCAAAACATGTTCAAAACTATAAAACAATGATGTGAGAAATTAGGAACCAAGTAATAATATACACAGTAATCAATTGGTCAGCTAAATTTGTTAAGATACTCAATTACAACTAACTAAGAAATGCAATCCAAGTAATTTTGAAGGCTTTTTAATAAGAAATGTTAAACCTTGTGGGGGTCCCCAGGGATCGCAGCTCTGTCCTGCAGGCCGGTTCCGCGGGTCCTCCACATGGGGTACTAGGGGCAAGGTGAGTGTGCTGTCCACCTGCTCCCAGCCCTCCTTCCCAAGGACAATCAGACGCGACGGGGAGTCTAGTCAAGCAGGAACTCCTTTATTGCAGGTCCGTAGCCATCTTATAAAGGTAGAAACCCCAAGGGGAATTCCAGGGCAGGGAAATGGGCAACCAATCATCTTTAAGGTCAAGCCAGCACACAGGCTGTATGTAGCAAAAGTTCTTTAAACATCCTGAGCTACTCCCTCCTGACTTCCTCCATCAAAACATCTTTGTCTAACCTTGCCAGATTATTGAGGTCACCTAGACTGAGGCCCCCACATATCCCCCTTTTTTGTTTTGTAATGAGGTGGGCTCAAAGGGCTGTTCCTCGAGGGAACCCCAGGGGAGCACCTCATGAAGGTGGCTACACCCTTAGAGTAGTTGTCTCTATCGAGGAACCCAAGCAACCTCTTGGAGGGCCAATTGTATCCAAAGGTCTTGAGGGCCTCCAGTGGGTGTCTCCTCTAGGATCTGTGCAAGCATAATTATCTTTTTTTGTGTAGTATGATTATGGTGCATATAATCTTACAGCAAAGCAAGCCCAACAATACAGGCCATGGGCTGGGGGACTAAGTCCCAACCCATCGGTTACAGCATACCTGGATTAATTACATAGCTCCAAAGCAATCCCAACCCCTCAAGTTCTACCCGTAGCAGTAGCAAGAGCATCAAAGTCCTTCTCTGATGGCCCATGAGCATAGCAGGAAGTATGTCCAGGTGAGGAACACCACCAAGATGATTTCAGTCTCTTGTGTCTCAAAGGGTTGAGCTGACCTCTCCAAGCCGATGGATTAGGTCAGAAGTAGTCAGGATAGGATCAAGGTAACCCCACAACGATGGCCTCTCCGATGAGGATCAACGTGATGGTCCATCCTGTGTTCGCCATGGCCTGTGGGGAGATAATAAAATCTATCTCAAGGGCGATGTTGCCCATGGATCTGGTTAGGACTGTTTTTCTTTTTTCCCTTCTCCCTTTTACAAGTATTAGTCAAGAGCCTGCTGAGCCTGTTGCATAGCCACCGTTCTTTTTGTCCTTATTAGTCTTTGGTGGTGTCTGACTCTGGTTGGTCGGGGTCATCTTCCCCCTGACAATAGAATTTAAGATTTCTAGCAGCACCCATATGGGGTTTGAGCCTCTCAAAGCCTCGACCCATTGTTAGTAATGGGTCTGGGCACCTCCAATGTCCTGTGATGGGGTCTCTCTATCTTACCTGTATTTCAGGTCTCTGTTCTTGTCGCCCCCCAATGTTTTTGGAAACAGGACTCTATTTTTTTGAAAGCTGAGAATGTTAATAGTGAACAAGGCCATATTTAACTGTTGGTGGGGGATTATACCCCCTTTTTGCTTTTGTAATTGGGCCTTAATATTTTGATGATTACATTCTACAATAGCTTGGCCCTGCGGGTTGTAAGGAATCCCTGTAATGTGTTGAATCCCCCATAATGTGAAGAAGTCCTGTAGGCTTTTGCTTATAAAGCATGGTCCATTATCAGTTTTTATCTTTTGTGGCAATCCTAGTATGGCAAAGCATTGAAGGAAGTGGAATTGAGCATGTCTAGTCCTTTCTCCCATGTGGGCTGTAGCCCAGCAGGCTTGGGAAAATGTGTCAATGGACACCAAGATGTATTTAAGCTTTCTGAATGGAGCATAATGTGTGACATCAGTTTGTCAGAAAGAGTTGGATCTCAAGCTTCAGGGATTTACCCCAGTAGTTGTAATGATGGTACCTGTAAAAGGGGCTGGCAGGACTTGCAAGTATGTACAATCTTTTTGAGGTCTTTTATAGGGACCTGAGGGAACCTCTTATGGCATCCCCTCCAGTTGACATGAGTGAGATCATGTAGGTCCTGAGCTTTCTTTAGATTGGTGGACAATAGCTGAATAGAAGCCATTTTATTTGCTTCAGCAATACCTTGAGATAGGAAGCCAGGCAAACCTTGATGTCCCCTAAGGTGTTGTAGAAAGATTGGGCTATTCCTTTCCATAAGAAGTGTCTGGGCTTGGATCATCAGGGGTGTAATGGGATTTTTGTCCAATCAGATGTGGGAATGTAGTAACCCAGGGAGAATATTAATTACATAGAGACTACCAGAGAATAGGTTCATGGGGCCCCTTACTTTAGTTAATGTCATTGTAACTGCCATAAGTTCTTTGAATTGGGCTGAGCCTTAATAGGTATGAACGTACCTTATTGGCTCCTTGTTGTCCCCAGAGAAAATTATCATGGCAAACCCATGTCATCCCCTGTCAGTTCCTTAGTAAATAATTTAGGTGTCTTCCATTGAAGGGCCCGAAAAAAGTCACCCATTTGTAGGGCCCATCATGGCAATCCAGTTCCCCAAGAAAACTTTCTAGAGCTAGAAAACCTTCGATTGTTGTTTCTGTTTAACTATTCTAGATCTAAGGTTGGATATGTCCCAATTGCAATTGTTCTTGTATTATCTCTTGTAGGGCCTGTAATTTCTCTTTGGGGAGTGGCCACTGTCTACCCAAACCGGGGGTTTGGGTCCAGGGGACCATTGGATGGCAACACCTGAGGAGCAGTGGCCTCTAGAATTGGGGTGTACCCAGGGCCTCTTTGGTGGGTCCCCCCCGATAGTTGAGAATAAATTCTTCTTAAGGGAGAGGTGTATGGGCACATTCTTCCATGTTTAAGATATCTCCGTAAAAGGCCTTATGGTCAGTGGTAATATAGGCTTGTGCCTCCCCTAGGATGCCCTATCCTAGGAGATTGGCCGATAAGCTTGGGGCTATTAAAGGATGGACTTCGCCCTGAGTCCTCTCCACATCCTTCCAACCGCATCCATCCTGGTTTCCTCTGACTTTATATTTCCCCCAACCCCTAGGATTGGCGTCCCAGGACCAGATACCAATGGTGGGGAATTCTTCTTTCCTAAGTACAGTCCTATCTGCTCCTGTGTCAATCAAGCATTGGAACTTTTTTCCTTGAATGAAAATATCCATTTTAGGCCACAATCCTGGACCAATAGGAACCGTTCAATTGGCAGAGGGATTTCGGGTGGGTTGTGTTATAGGCATTGGGCTTTGGCCAAATGAGGAGCTCTGTTTGATACCTCCTTGGTTTGACGGGGCTGGAGGATGCCCTATAGCTAGTTTAAAGGTTTTCCCTCTGTGTCAAATTTAAAATCTGCAATCTCTCTGCTAATGGTAGCCTTTGTGGCAACGGGGACAGGGGGCTGTAGGGGCCCTTTTTATGGTTCTCTGTCCTTCAGCAGCTGCAGGTCTGGGTTGCCCCCCACCCCTTGGGCAGTTTCTCTTAAAGCGTCCCATTTGGCCACATCCAAAGCATCGTCCTCCATTATTCTTAGTGGGCATCTCAACTCCTTTTTGTTCCCAGGTCAATCCTGCAAAGGCCTGCAAAAGTGCAGAAGTTAAAGCTTCTGTTTGGGCTCATAGGGCTGTAGTCATGGACCTAGTCTGTTGCGATTGAGTCCCTATGTCCTTAGAAGCAATTATCCATTGGCTCATAGATCTATCTTTGAGGCCTGCACAAGCTAATTTATGATCCCCAGTCATTCCTTCCCGGACCAGCAATTTGATAAGTTGACCCCTCAGGGGGCCTGGTGGGAGCTTGTGTCTTAAACTTTTTTCAACTCTATCTATGAATTTAGGGAGAGATTCTGGGGTTTTTGACTTACCCCCACAATAGGAGCCTCCAACGGCCCTTCGACTCGTTTTCCCTATGCAGCCAGCCCCAGGCACGGACCTGGTCTGCACATGGGGGGGCAATAGCTGCCTGTTGTGGCCCAGTGGAGTACTGATTTGTGATCCTGAGAGCATTCCGAATGAAATAGGGATGGGTGGGTTAGCTTCTTGATTTCTTTCTGCTTGAATGCAACATTCCTCCTTAAAGAGGGCACACCATTTAATGAATGTGGGACTGGGGAGGACTGCCTTGCTGAGATCCATCCAGTCTTTGGTAGTACAGGGCTGGTGGGCTAGACCCTGGAGTTAGGCCCGTCTTCTGCTATAGCCTTTTCTCTTTGAGGTCTTTAGCCTCCCAAGGATACCAAGCTGCAGGGCAGTTCCCTCCAGGGTTGAGGTTTACTGGGAACGCTTCAACTGCCCTATGGTCGGGTTTCCAGTTAAGGTCCCCGTAGGCTGGAGGTTGGGACCGTAAACTTTCATAATCCCCATGTCGCATATTCTTTGGCAAGGATGAACGAGGAAGAGCTGTGTACAGCTGCTTGGGGGCTTTCTCTCCGGGGACGCATTTTTACCTTCCTGGGCTGTTTCTAAGGGCCCTATTGGCCAATCTGTCACTTTAGGCTGTGGAGGTTTTACTTTTAGAACGTCCTTCCTTTCTTTATTGAATTTATCCCAATCCACAAAGAACGGATCAATGACAGCCAGGCAAGGATCAAACAAATTGGTGGAGGTGATCCAGGGGACAAGTTGTATTACCACCTCCCAAACCTTTAAGGCATTGGAGTTAGAGATTTTCAGGCCCCTACTTTTAAGCATGTATCTGAATGTCTTAAGTGTTGGGTTCTGGAGCAGCAAGGGTAGAGAAAGGAGCAGCACAATCAAAAGGAGCAGCAGGAGCAGAAGCAGCATCAGGAATATCAGGAGTATTAGGGGCAGCAGGGGCAGAAGGAAGAGGAGCAACATGAACAGAACAAACTTATTAGTTGTGTTACCCATCTCTTGGGGGTCTCACTCACCTCGTAGACCACTTAGCCCCAATCTGACTTTTTGGCACTCTCAAATCTTCGAGCCCCATTGGACGCCAGATGTGGGGGTCCCTGGGGATTGCAGCTCCATCCTGCAGGCCAGTCCAAAGGATCCTCCATAAGGAGGATCAGGGACAAGGTGAGTGCGCTGTCTGCCCACTCCCAGCCCTCCTTCCCCAGGACAATCAGGAGTCTAGTCAAGCAGGAACTCCTTTATTGCAAGTCTGTAGCCATCTTATAAAGGTAGAAACTCCAAGGGGAATTCCAGGGCGGGGAAATGGGCAACCAATCATCTTTAAGGTCAAGCCAGCACGCAGGCTGTATGTAGCAAAATTTCTTTAAAACATTCCCTCCTGACTTCCTCCATCCAAACATCTTTGTCTAACCTTGCCAGATTATTGAGGTCACCTAGACTGAGGTCCCCACAAAACCTCTTCAAATTTATATGAATAAATTGTGACAAGGAAGACACAGTAGCATATATATGAGGAAAATTTTCAGGCTGATGATTTCAGGCAGCATTCGAGAAGGCAACCTATATTCTACATGAAGATTGCTGAGGAAACAGAGGAAGGACAGCATATCTGTTTTGCTCTGATAGATCATGGCATCCATGTGCAAATGGAAGGCCTTTAGCTATACACTACCAATATGCAAGAGTTCATCCCATGGCACTGAGTAACACTCCACCTTCTTTAGTAGCAAACATGAGCATAAACACAGAATAAATAAATGAGAGATTGGAATGCAGAAATATTATCATTTTTTTGTAATCAATCAACAGGCTATTCCTTAAGTTGAAAAAAGTTTATAACATATACCTAACATGTGCTTACAAGCATCTTACTAAAATAAAATAGGCAGAATCTGAAACAAATTTTCCCCACAGAAGAGAGAGATGGAAAATAAGTACATCAACATCTGATTAACAATCTTAGCTATACGAAAATGTACTTGAAGCTGTATGAAATGCCACATATATATGTCCCCCAGAACCAAGGCAGAGATGTTCACACAGTGGTGACAATGTGGAATCAGGAGAGTACTCTGTGTCTGTGGTCAGTGCCAATGGTATGTGGAGAGTGGAAATCTGATACAGACATTTTGAAAAATGGTATTTCCATGTATATTTAAGCATATATTTACTGTACTGCTCAGTATTCCCACTCAGATGTTTCTACTAAAGGAATAAAACCATATGGCCAAGAACATGTACACAAATGTTTACAGCAGCTTTGTTTATAATACTGCCAAGCCAGAAACACCCAGATGCCCACTATCGACAGTGTAGAAACTCTTGAAATGCACAACATTGGTGAATCTCAAGAGCACTGAGGCTGGTATACAATTCCAGAAAAAATGTCTGCTAACTTTTCATTGCTCTTTATTGGCTATCCTGGAGGTGGTAAAATTTCAGGCAGGGAAAAAGCAGATTAACAGTTGCCAGGGGTTTAAGGAAGAGGATTTTGACTTCAAAGGGAATAAGAGAATTTTCTTTAGTGATGGAATTCTTTTTTTAATTTTTTTTATTTATTCAATTGTGCATGTGCATGCGTGGGTGTATGTATGTGTGTGTGTGTGTAGAACCACGGGCGAATTCGGGAACCACCATGGATGCCTCCACCTCCTCGTTTACTCTGCCCCGGGATTCACAGGCTCTGCCCTACCAGGACCAGAAACACAGGACGCCCCCGCTTCCGCCCGGAGTCTATACGTGAGATCTAGGATAAGAACTCAGGACCTTCCGCCTGCAAGGCAGAGGCTTAACTCCTGAGCCACCTCTCCAGCCCCTAGTGATGGAATTATTGTAGCTATATATCTACCTTCATTTATTAAAAAATCATTAAACTGTATATCTAATAAGAACAGGTTACTCTGAAAATATTTTTTAAAAATATGGCTTTTCTAAAGTCAGGGGATGAACACGGATAAAGAAGAGGTGAAGCTACTAGTTTGGATACTAACACATGGCAATGTGGTAAGAAGCTATTCGCCATGGCAGTCAGAATGAAATGCCATGGCATTGGGAATGTGGAGACACCACGTGTGCTTTGAGCAGTATACCAGAGCCCCAGGCAATGAGACACAGCTCCACATAGATCTCTGAAGGACATCATGCCTCTCCTCATTTCTGTGTATGTAAATAAAGTATGTGTATACCACAATGTGTAAGAAACATATGAATAATTATGGAGTTCTTTTAGCTTTTCTGTGTTGTCTTCTCTGATGACAGTAAAGCTTAAGGATGTTTTGGATTTTCATAGAAATGGAAACAAAGTGTTAGGGGAAAATGAATTGAAAATGGAAAAAAATCTAAAGTCCACCAGTTCAATATGAGTGATCACTACAATCGAGTCTAGACTGCATTTTTCTTGTTTTCTAGTGAATGTCGCTCTATTAAAGAATGTAAATATTGGGTAGTTGTGAAAATAACTTGCCTGGTTACGAATAATAAGAAATGCAGGGTCCAGTTAAATATGGGTCATGCTCACCCCTTGTTCCTCGGAGGACTTGCTTGCACTGGTGCTGATGTTTCCACAGTGAGGAGCTGCTACCTACTGCAGCCTGTGCTTATGTGCCAGAGGCTGTGTAGTTCCAGGGGTATTTCTGTAGTTTGTCTTCATTGTTGAAATTATTTTAATCTACTGAAATGTTAGTAAGAAATAAAAGAAGTCAAGTAGCTCAAAATCTTCCCTTCATTTACATTAGGTAGTCAAGCACCATTTTTGGGGGGAAACTACAGATTAAAATAAAACTTTCTAAGTCTAAAAATATGTAGTTTAAAATGGTAATAAAAATGTTCAATATTAGATGAATTGTTATTTGTGGAAGTTTTTGTTAATTTTTTTATTCTTTGATACTTTTATACATAAATACAATGGATTTATGTGTTTTCACCCCTTAGTACTCAATCCTTTCCCCCTCCTGCCCCATTTCATACTTTCTTATTTCCAGCCATCCCCCCTCCTATTTATTATTTAGGGAAGTTCCATTGACATGTATTTCACATAGTGAAAAATTCATCTATCTACCTTGTCCAAATAAATGGTGTTTCCAAAAGAATGAAATTGTTCCCAACTTACTTCCCTCTTTTTTCTCTCTTCTTTCTTCTTTCTTTTTTCTATTCTTCCTCCTTTCCTTCCTTGCTTGCTTCTTTCTTTTCTCCTTCCTCTTTTCCTTCCTTGCTTGCTTCTTTCTTTCTTTTCTCCTTCCTCTTTTCCTTCCTTGCTTGCTTTCTTTCTTTTTTCTTTATTTCTTTCCTTGTCTTTTCCTTCTTTCTTTCTTTTCTTGTCTTTTCCTTCTTTCCTTTCCTTTCCTTTCCTTTCCTTTTCTTTTCTTTCTTTCTTTCTTTCCTTTCTTTCTTTTCTTTTCTTTCTTTCTTTCTTTCTTTCTTTCTTTCTTTCTTTCTTTCTTTCTTTCTTTCTTTCTTCCTTTCTTTCTCCTCTCTGTCTTCCTTGTTTTCTCTCTCCCTTCTATCTTCCCATCACCTTTCTTCCTTCTTTCCTTCCTTCCTTCCTTTCCTTCTTTCATCCTTCCTTCCTTTCCTTTTATCTCTTTTGTTTTTTTCCCTTTCTCTTCCTTCTTCTTTCCCTCCTTCCTTCTTTCCTTTCTTTCTTCCTTTCTTCCTTCTTTCCTCCCTTCTTCCTCTTTATTTATCTTTATTTTTCAATTTCAATTTATGTTTATTTCTCCTTTTTTTTTTCTCTCTCTCTCTCTCTCTCTCCTTCTTTCTTTCACGTATTTCCTAGCACCATTCTTTGAACAGCTTACTTGACTGCACTAAGTGTTCTGGATACTTTGTTGAAAAGTAAGTGACCTTACCTGTTCACTCTTTCAGCAATTTTACATTTAGTTTATCCTATAATATGCCCGGCCTTAGGTGAGTTCCATACTTATGTGATTGCTTCAGTATTGTGGTGAGCTTTGAACATGACAATGGCATTTCTTTCATTCTTGCTCTCATATTTCAAGATTTCTTAGGTATTCTGAGCCCATGAATTTCTACAGAAATCTCAGAAGAAGCCTGTCAACTTTTATGAAGAATCCATATTTGGATAGAAATTGCTCTGAAAATATAGCTCTACTTAAGATCACTACTATTGTGAATAGAATGTAGTGTATTTTTTTACTTTTGACTTTCAAATTTAATATCATTTTGTAGCTTTCATTATACGAATACATATATTTGCTAAATTTACCCCAAAGTATTTTTTACTGTTCTAAGTAGACTTCATTCCTTCTTAGATGTGAAGAGGACTTCATATCTTTTTAGACATTTCATCTTACTGTCTTTTTCTATAAGTTATGCAAACAATATTAATTTGCCAATACCAATCTTCACAAAGCCTTGCAGAATTCACTTATAGTTTTTACTGTTTCTCTTATGATCTGAAAGTTAAATGTCCCTCATGGAATATTTTTGAACACTTGATCCACATCATGGAACACTGTTTTAGGAAGCTGTGGAACTTTTACAGGGGGAGCCCAGCTGGATGATGGAACCTCCAAGGAGTAACAGTTCTCTGAGGTCTTACCTCTCGTTCTGGTCTATCTTCCTCTTTTCCACCAACTGCTAAACTATTACCAACTACCTCATTCTCTCACTGTCATGACTCCACCCAAATGTGTGTTGTGTCCTCTGAACTCCTATCCAAAATATATTTTCTCCCTTTAAATCATTTCTTTTGAGCATGTTGTCATGGCAACAAGAAAAGTAACCAACAGCATTTCCTGTTATTAGTATTTTATATGTGCATAGTCATTTTGCCTTCAAATAATGAAAATTTTACTTTGTCTTTTCCAATAATGAAGTCTTTCATTTTTATTTATTGACTCATTTTACAGTGTAATTTCCCTGGCTAGACTTTCCAGGGCATTTTAAGCAGAAATAGTGAGACCTTCAGGGCATAGCCTGCAATCTTTCACTATTAAGTATGAGGTGAAATGTGGGATATTAAAGATGCCCTTTACATTGTTAATATCAGGAAGTTACTAATCTGTTTCATAACTGCATAAGACTGAAGTTCCACTGATTCAAGTGTAATTTGAGCCTGTAACTTGCCTACACTCTACTGAAGTATGTGTAGTTCCTCTGGGGACATTTTCTAACTCTGTCTTTTTGACTTTCCTTTTCTGTTAGGCACAGTTTGTGAGCTACATATTCAGAGCTAGAGGCAGGAATAACATCACTTCTGTCAGGCATACACAATTACTTTGTAAGGTACTTGTCTTGATTGCTAACACTTGGATTTCGTAGTTACTCTTTCCCTGTGTCATACTTCTGTTGTAGTAGTAAGCTGACCAAGGATAATGGGAGCCTCTGTATTTGGGAGCTAGAGCAGAATCATAACCTATAAGCAGGAAGAAGGAAGTCACCAACCTCTTAGTCTCGCTCATATGGAATTTAGCTTTTGCCACATGTAGGTGGGTAGTATAAGAAATGCTGGCAGTCTGTCCCCCTCAGAGAGATATTAAAAGTCTTGATGGTGAGCTGAGAGGAAAGGAAGTAATTATACTTGGTAGTGCTTCTAGAAGGATTTGCATCACTCTAAACTTGAAGGAGAAAGGGAAAAGAGACATCATGTGGATCAAGTACTATGGATTCATATTTTAATTGTTTACATATATTTATTAATAGATACTCCTTTGTTTAAAAACTTAATGACAATTTTTATATCTTATTATGTCATTATTTCCTAGGAGAAGAGGTTTGCAAATCTATCATGCACCTTCACAGTATTAAAATTTCCATACATCTTTTTTTAAAACTGAAAAACGTAACATGTATTTCTCTATATCAAGGGAATAAACCTCACCTACATATCTATGTTTTCTTTCCACAAAGGAGATTCAGTATTTTATGTCCTTTTTTAAAATTGATCAAATTAGCTTTTGCATTTTCCTATGAGGTCCAGTTAAGTAAATAAAAATCTTTATGATAAATATATTTGCTTAGATATCTACATTCAGTTTTACAAATTTGAGCAAATAATTTCTCTAAATTATTATATTTTTATCTCTGTTATTAACCCATTACCATCTTATACATAGGCATTTTTCCTTTTCTTTTTTACTGTGTAGATAAGTCTGTCCATAAATTCCTGACACTCATATCTAAGTGTTGGGATTTACACATATGCACCACCAAAAACAGCTTTACTCCCTAACTCTTGATACGTCTTCTGCTTTGTAATTAAGGAGTTTATTACAGTCTAAACCATTAGATCACAGTATTTTTTTAAATATACAGTCATGATTTTAGAAGACTCTATCCTTAAATATTGCCATCAAATTCTGTCCTTTCTCAATTTAAGCGCTTTATATTTTTATGTTCAGGCATATGATTATATTTTCAAAGTATAGCCATATCAAATTTCAATTCAATGCTGATTTTTCTCTATTAATTTTTCTATCACACAACATGTATACATGGTTAGTATGCTTTTATAATTCACATGCAATTTTATTAAAATTTTATTCTAGTACTCTTTTTAATTTCCTTGATATGAAATGTATATTTATTTTATTTGATATTTTGAAATTGTTCTTTATACTTGTGTCCTTTATTTTTCAATGTCTATTTATCATGGATGCTTCTAATAGTGGAAGTAAGAAATTATAAGCATGTTCTCAATGGTACACATACATAAGTAACATAAGTATTTCCACAGGTGACTTAGTATCTATAGAAAATATAATTCAAGTGTTCCTTCTTTCCAGGCCTGTGAGAACCTGTAGAGAGGCACGTGGTATAAGTAAAACTTGAAATAGGATGTTGAGAAATGGGGATGGTGGAAAATGGGCCATGATTATTTGAGATAGGGTGTAATGATTTTTAAGGAGTTTGCCCCACAAGCAAAAGGACCTGAGTTCAGATCCCTGAACCTATATTAAGTTGCTAGGTGGATATGGCAATGACCTACAATTCTACACCTGGAAGGAGGAACCTGAGAAACCCCAGAGCAAAGTAATAAGATGGAAGAAAAATCCAGGATGATTTCCAATGTCACCCTTGGATCTCTATCAAATGTCCTCTTATATACACAAATACATACAAATAAATGAACAAACAAAAAGCTGGCCTAAAATATTTAAGAAATTTTTTAACTTAAAGTAGTATTAACACAAAAGATTTATGAAGATTTCATTATTAAACCAACTTTTCATTTGTTGAAGTTTCAACTGTATGACTGTAACATTTCCAACATCACCTTATGAAGGAAAATATTTCACTTGAAAAATGTGCTAATAGTAAATGGTGTGCTTCTAAAAAGAAATGTTGCAATACATTAGCAAAACTACTTTTCCAATAGTTCATTCTTAGTGGTGTTAAATTTCAGTGGAGAGAGGTGCTAAAATGGTGAACTAATTTCCCATGATGAAGTCAGCAAATGTGTTTCACAACTCAAAACTCTTCAAAGTACTGTCACAGTGGTTGCAGTTTCCACTTTTCTCTACCTTTCTCCATTCTGGGTTGCTTTTCCAAATGTGTGATGTGTGTGTGTGTGTGTGTGTGTGTGTGTGTGTGTGTGTGTTTGTATGTGTCCCCAAGGATAACTTTAGGAATCACTCTGAATTTCTCCAGCTCCCCTTTGCTTTGCTTTTCTGCCAAAATTCAAACCTGGATTATGAGTCTCTTTGCTCTCTTAGGAAGTCACACTGAGCTTTCAATGAACAGAGATTAATCTGTATGCTTGTCTGGATATCAAGCCAATGCATTCAAAATTCAGGATTTGTAGAGTCTCTATACAAATAGTTTTATAGAAAATAAATCTTCAAAGTTCTGCTAAATTCTAGGTAATGTAACAAAATATTATTGCTGATCTCACCATTTATTCATCCCAAATATTCAAACTGAAATCAAAGTTTTGTTCTCCCCTGTACTACACAAAGCCACAGGGAAAGGCAGGCCAGTGAGTCAGAGCCCTACAGTGAGCAGCAGGCAGGGAAAACTAGCAAAACAAACTCACTCAACATGAATGATCATCTGTCACTGGTCACATCGCCATAAGCACCTTTGATCTACATGAAGGCTGGAGACAGCAAATCCAAACTTGAGCAAACGTTCCACTTTCTTCTCCAGCCTTCTTCCTGGTTGCTTGAATAATTTTTTATTTCTCTGTAAGATATGGCTGCTGACTCATTCTTGTAAGTTTTGTAACTTTACTACCTTTATTTGTTTATGCTAAGCAGGGCATGACCAAAGTATGTGCTGCATTTTTGTAAACATGGTTCTTCAAACTATGATTTCCAAAGAATGATGACATATATTTTAGGGAAGGAAAAAGGACAATGGTCTTCACTAAAAGATATATACATACCAGAAGTGGCACTATTTGCACTCCAAAGTCATATGGAAAGTATGAAGTCAGTCACTTTTTAAAGTAAATGTGAGTTCTTTTGTTTTTCAAAGGCTTTACATCCTTAACAGATAGATATATTTGATCACAATTCCTGTTATTAAAATAAAAGATGAAAACACTTGGCCAGAGGGCATGGATCAGCTGAAAGGGCCCTGCCACCAAGGCAGGCAACATGTATTAATGACCAGAACCCATATGGCAGAAGAAGAGAACAGATCCCCCCAAACTTATCTTCTAACCACAGGTACACAAAAGCGGCTTTGTTTGGTTCCCCAAACAAGAGCACATAAAATTGAATAAAATTTGAAAGTCAATTGACAAGTATGAAAAATATTCAATGAGGTTAAATAGTTTTATCACTAATGAAAATGGAAATGATGTCAATGATGCAGTGTGTATACTTGGTCAGACATGCTGGTCTGGCAAGTAAGGATTGTCCCTCTCTCAACTGTTACATGGATATGGTATAGCCAGTTCCTTTGGTGCATGTTCTCTTACCAAGAACTGATAATCTTAAAAGAATAAATGCCTTGTTCCCTTAAGCAGTTGCCATGATTTTATTAGCAACCATGCAGATAAAACCATAACCACAAATATTTGGTTTTTATATGGATATGTGTTTCAGGAAGTATGTTGGATCAATTGTTTATATCTTTTTGGTATTGGATGGATATATTCAAATATTAACTGTAATACTAGGAATATTGTAAAATGTGGACCATCTCAATCTCAGCAGCTGATTTTCAAACGAATATTAAAAACATTCATTCCTTAGCAGAAATCATAAGACAAAATAGCAAGGATAGGACAATATATATAAGATAATTAATTAAATTCTTAGTAAAAACATCAGATTATCTGATACCACAAAGTGATTTCTGTATCACTCTTTTCCAACCTGCTAGTCTTTATTAAATAATATAAAATATAGAAAACATCCATTTTCTTTACAACTTATAATGACAGCTACAGCAGTTAGCTGCATGGTTGCTGATAAATCACTATCAAACAGATTAAGGGAACAAGGGTTTATTTTCTCATACCATTCCTCGTTACAGTTGTTTGTCCATCTTAACAGGAGAGCTCACACTAACACTAGGGCCAAGGGAACTGGTCATACCATCTCTACACAATGGCTGAGAGAGGGTTGGTCCTTACTTGGCAGACCAGCATGTCTGGCCAAGTATACACAAGGATGCCTCCTTTCTCAAACAATTCCCTCCATTTTATTCACCTGCTCAGGGCCTAGTCCCACCCACCATGGGCTGGGTCTTCCCCGTCCACTAAACAATCTCCTACAGGTTCACTCTGGGCTTAACTACTAATTCTCTACAAATGTGCCCAGAGCTCTAACCCTTAACTGTCAAGTTGACACCTGTACTTAACTATGACACTCTGTCATCCCTTGTCAACTTGACACAAGAACATATCATTTTTAACCTATAACCTTTACCTTGTCCCCAAAAGTGTTAAATTTATCTTATAAATTCATTTAATTCTAAAAGTCAGGAATCTCCTAACCATAAGATCCTATCATATCAAGTTAAATACTTCAGCACAGATAAAACATTAAAGTGGAAATGTTGTGATACAATAAGAAAATATCAAGTTAAGACTAAAGTTCAGCCAGACAAATACTAATCCTGTAGTTCAACGTCCCTCTTCTACTGCTCATCACATAGTCAAGGTGGCTCAAAGATTCTGGGCAATTCAGTCCCACTTCACAGTTTGGAGTTACTCAAACAACATTTCTCTGGATCACTCACAGCCATCTTCACACACATCCCATGTATACATATTTTCTTGGCAGATGTCCCACATTTGCTCTGGCATCTCCAACATCTTCACTTCTCAATGGAAAACCAGGCTTCAACTCCATAGCACCAAACTACAAGCTTCCTGCCACAAACTGCCTGGGTTCCTGTCATTTTCCGAAACATTGGAGGATAACCCATGACTTCCTCCCTCTTGCATCTTTGATGCTTCCAAAATCAATACCACATGGATAACGTTGCCAAGTTCTGTCATAACCTCTACACGGAGATTGTCTCCTCTGAATCACAGCTGATTCAGCTTCTCTGGGATGACTCTCAGAAGAATCTCTATGTTGGGCATAATATCAGCACAGTGATATTGCTTTCTTCTGCTGTCCCAGTGTAGAGCACTAGCTTTTCCTTCAATGATATTCACTACCTCAACAGTGGCAGCTGCTCTTCTGTCTGCCCTGTCCATATTCAAAACTTCAAGGCTGCCAACACAGCTCTCCTCTATCAAGTAAACCAGTCCATTATCTTTAAATTAAACATCACCAAACTCCTTGTTCCCTTCATCACAAACTGAGCTCAAACAATTCACAACTCTCTCCGCATTTCCAATATCCAAATGGCCCATTGAACTCTGTAGAATGGTATTTGTAATTCACAGTCCCAAAATTTTCAAACATTTCAAATTTTGCTCAACAAAACAGTTCAAAATCCATATAGTCAGATTTATCAGCAACACCTCATCTCCCAGTACCAAAATCTGTCACAGTTTGCCTGATAAATCTCCATCAAACTGCTTAAGGGAACAAGGGGTTTATTTTCTCATACCATTCCTAGCTACAGTTGTTTGTCCATCTTAGCAGGAGAGTTCACACCAGCACCAGGGCCAAGGGACCTGGCCACACCATCTCCTCATAATGGCTGAGAGAGGGATGATCCTTACTTGCCAGACCAGCATGTCTGGCCAAGTATACATAAGGATTCCTCTTTTCTCAAACAGTTCCCTCCATTTTATTCATCTGCTCAGGACCTAGTCCCACCCACCATGGGCTGGCTCTTCCCCATCCACTAAACAATCTCCTGCAGGTTCACTCTGGGCTTAACTTAACTATTAATTCTCTATGAATATGCCCAGAGCTCATACCCTCAACTATCGAGTACCTAACTATGCAACAGCATAAAGTTATTTTTAAATATTAATGTGTCTCATTTTTGCACAAGTATTATAGCACTGAAAGCTTTCCAGGTTTCACAACAGAAAGCATGATCTCCATTCATGCTTGAGCTGAATGATAATATTCACCTTGTGTGAAGTACCTGAATGTTTATCTTATGGTCTATATATGTTTAGTTGTAATCACAGTGAAAGAAAAGAAACTACTGAGACTCTCAAATTTGGTTTTTACCCTTTCCACATTAACTAAATATCTAGCATCCTTAACCTTAATGGATTACACATGGCCCAATGAGCAGCATTTGGCATGGATCATTGCTGTTTCTTAAACACTTGCATCTTGCTTTTGCTCATATTATTGTTGCAAAAAGAAAGAGGAAAAAGAATGTTTCATTTTCACATCCAATTTTCCTTTAAAATCCAATTGATTTTTATTTACATATTTAATGGATTATTATATTTACTCTATTGTGAAGTTCCAAGTAACATTTAATTATGTTTAATGTTTATTTACAGTATTTATTTTTTTTGTTCCATTTCATGTTTTTTTTATTATAACATTTTTATTATTATTTCCGCTCATACAAACTTAATAGGTAGACCAGTTCCCTCCCCCCCCTCTTCCCCCCGAACCCCCTGCTCCCCTTCCCTCTCTCCCCATCTCCCAGTGCCTCCCCCCCAATTCCCAGAGAGTCCTTTATTGTGTATGCCTAACTCTCCTCTTGGTCCTCCTTTCTGATGACGTAAAAGGACCCAGTGGCATTTCCCTAAACCCTTTCTCGTGTTCCCCTCAAGCATAGGAACACTACTGTGGCTGTCAATCCCTTGCCTCCAAGGAACTTGATGCCTTTAGCTGATGCTAGACTTTGTAAGGTCAATAGTGTGACGGATATGGTGCAGGGCATGCAAAGTCCTATTATGGTTGCTTCAGCCCTATCTAGTGTGGAGACTCTTCAAATCATTGCTCCCCCCATCCTTTTGCTCTTACAATCTTACCACCCCCTCTTCCGCAGATGTCCCTGAGCTTCAGGATGGGGGGAGATTAGGCTGGCTTAGTTCTATGTGGATGATATAGAGTCTCTGAAGTTCTGGATTGTGGTTTGTTGATGTTCTTTTGCAGTTTTGCTGCTCCTGCAATGCCCTTCACTCCATTCTGATGGGCACTGTATGTCACCTCCTGGTCGGAGACAAAAAACTGTTAAACTGCAGTCTTGTTATAATAGCACATTCAAGGATAGATGTAATAAAAGCAGGAAACCTCGGTGAGGGAGGGATCAGTCACCCATTTGCAAAATGATCTCTTTTCATCTGCCAGACTATATGCCCTCCCCTTCTGGTGCGATCATACCCCCTCAGTTGTACATGATCAGGAACGAACATCTGTGAACTTCACCAGGTGTCACATTACTTACTTGCATTCTTTGGAGGTCGATTTTCTCTGCTGTAACATGGTCCCTTCTCTCCTTGTGTCTGGTGTGGCCCTCCAACCCCATCCCTCCTGTTCACAATCCTTGCAATTACCGTATTACATAGGTTTACCCTTGAGTGTCTCAATGTGGGCTGGGAGAGTTTGGTACTAGGAGCCACCTATTAGGGAGTACATACGGCGCTTAACTTTCTGGGATTGGGATACTTCACTTAATATAATTGTTTCTAATGACATCC
Source organism: Typhlomys cinereus (assembly GCA_023101885.1). NCBI lineage: Eukaryota > Metazoa > Chordata > Mammalia > Rodentia > Platacanthomyidae > Typhlomys > Typhlomys cinereus. The sequence goes on from JALPQD010000082.1 coordinate 3,270,549, forward strand.
ATTTCCCAGCAAATTCCAGTAATTCATCATTTTTGATGGCTGAGTAGTACTCCATTGTACAGATGTACCACATTTTCCTTATCCACTCATCAACTGTTGGACATTTGGGTTGATTCCATGACTTTGCTATTGTAAACAGTACTGCTATGAACATACTCGTGCTTGTGCTATCGAGGCGAACCCTCTGCTGCATGGGGGGTTATTCCCAAAAGTGGAATAGCAGGGTCATATGGCATTTCAATCTTTAATTTCTTTAAGAATCTCCAGAAGGCTCGACAGAATGGCTGTATGAGCCTGCATTCCCACCAGCAATGTAAGAGAGTTCCCCTCTCTCCACATCCTCTCCAGCATTTGTTGCTTGTATTGTGGATTTTTGCCATCCTGACCAGGGTGAGATGATATCTCAGGGAAGTTTTGATTTGCATTTCCCTGATAGCTAAAGAAGTGGAGCACTTTTTAAGATATTTGTTAGACATTTTAATTTCCTCTCTGGTAAAATTTCTTTTAAGTTCCAAGGCCCATTTTTAATTGGGCCATTGGTTTCCTTGGTGTTTAATTTTCTAAGTTCTTTGTGCACTCTGGACAGTAGAGCTCTATCAGATATGTGGTTAGTGAAGATTTTCTCCCATTCTGTGGGGGTTGCCTTTGAGCTCGTGTGACAATCTCTTTATCTGAACAGAAGCTCGTTAATTTCACAAGATCCCAACTGTTGAGAGTTGGTAGCAGTGACTGTGCCATTGGATGTCTGTTTAGGAAATGTTGGCCTAGCCCAATCAGCTCAAGGGAGTTCCCTATACGTTCAGTTATGATTTTTATAGTCTCTGGCCTGATATCAAGGTCCTTGATCCATTTGGAATTAAGTCTTGTACATGGTAACGAGTACGGGTCCAGCTTTAATCTTCTGCATGTGGAGATCCAGTTTTGCCAGCACCATTTGTTGAAGATGCTGTTCTTTTTCCATTGGATTCTTTGGGCCCCTTTTTCGAAGATCAAATTGATGTATTTTGTTGGCTTATATCTGGGTCCTCAACCCTTATCCATTGATCTGTGTGTCTATTTTGAAGCCAGTACCAGGCTGTTTTTATAACTATAGATTTGTAGTATAGACTAAGGTTCGGTATGGTAATACCTCCAACAGTGTTTTTGTTACTCAGGATTGTCTTTGCTATCCTGGGTCTTTTGTGCCTCCATATGAATTTTGAGATTAATTGGTCCACTTCTTTAAAGAATTGCTTTGGGATTTTAATTGGTATAGCATTGAATTTGTATATTGCCTTTGGTAGGATGGTCATTTTTACGATGTTGATTCTGCCAATCCTGGAGCATGGGAGGTCTTTCCACCTTCTATGTCTTCAGCAATTTCTTTCTTTAGGGTTTTAAAGTTTTCATTGTAAAGGTCTTTTACCTCCTTGGTTAGGTTTATACCAAGGTATTTCATTTTTTTAGGGGCTATAGTAAATGGGATTGTTTCTCTCAAGGCTTTTTCACTTCTTTCATTCTGGGCATATAGGAAGTCCTCTGATTTTTGCACATTTATTTTGTATCCTGCCACCCTGCTGAACTTCTCAATTAGTTCCAGGAGCTTCCTGGTGGAGTTTTTGGGATCCCTCAGGTATAAGATCATGTCATCTGCAAATAGGGATAGCTTGACTTCTTCCTTGCCGATTTGAATCCCTTTTATGTCTCTTTCTTGTCTTATGGCTTCAGCTAAGACTTCAAGTACAATATTGAATAGAAGTGGTGAGACTGGACAGCCTTGTCTAGTTCCTGATCGAAGTGGGCATGCTTCCAATTCTTCCCCATTGAGCATAATCCTTGCTGTGGGCTTGCTGTATACAGCTTTTATTATATTGATAAAGGTTCCTTCCATTCCTACTGTCTCCAGCGTTTTGATCATAAAAGGCTGTTAGATCTTGTCAAAAGCTTTTTCTGCATCTGTCGAGAGTATCATGTGGTCTTGGACTTTGGACTGGTTTACATGATGAATTACATTTATTGATTTGCGTATGTTGAACCAACCTTGTGTGCCGGGGATGAAGCCTACTTGGTCCCTGTGAATGACCTTTTTGATATGTTTTTGAACCCGATTTGCTAAGCCTTTGTTGAGAATCTTTGCGTCTGTGTTCATCAGGGAGATCGGCCTATAGTTTTCTTTTTTAAGTGAATCTTTATTAGTTTTTGGGATTAAAACGATATTAGCTTCATAGAAGGAATTTGGTAGTGTTCCTTCCTTTGCTATTTGATGGAACAGTTTAAGGAGTATTGGTGTTATTGACTCCTTAAATGTCTGGTAGAACTCTGTGCTGAATCCATCTGGTCCAGGACATTTTTTGGTGGGAAGATTCAAGATTACTTCCTCAATTTCCTTATATGTTATAGGGCCATTTAAGAAATTCACAACTTCCTGATCCAATTTAGGTAAGATGTGTTTACTTAGAAATTCATCCATCTCTTTTGTGTTGTCAAACTTCACTGAGTATAAGTTTTTGAAATATGATGTTATAATTCTCTGGACTTCTTGGGTATCAGTAGTGATAACCCCATGTTCATTTCTGATTTTGTTAATTTGGGTTTTCTCTCTCTTGCTTTTGGTTAATTTAGCTAGGGGTGTATCTATCTTATTGATTTTTTCAAAGAACCAGTTTTTTGACTGGTTGATTTTTTCTATCGTTTTTCTTAGTCTCGATTTCAGATATTTCTCCCCTTATTTTGCTAATCTCCTCTTTTCTACTACTTTTGAGATCAGATTGCCCAAGTTTCTCTAAAGACTTGAGCTGTATCGTTAAGTTATTTATTTCTGATGTTTCCATTTTTTTGATGTAGGCATTAAGAGCTATGAACTTACCTCTTAGGACAGCTTTCATTGTGTCCCAGAGATTTTGGTAAGTTGTGTTTTCATTATCGTTCACTTTCAGGAAATCTTGAATTTCCTTTTTAATTTCTTCCTGAATCCAGTTCTCGTTCAGCATCCAATTTTAAGTTTCCAGGAGTTAGTGTATTTTCTCTTGTTTGTTGTGTTGTGGATGTCCAGCTTTAGGCCGTGGTGGTCTGATAGGGCACAGGTTACAATTTCAACTTTTTTGTATATGTGTAGATTCGTTTTGTGGCCCAATATGTGATCTATTTTGGAAAAAATTCAGTGTGCTGCTGGGAAAAATGTGTATTCTTTTGTGCGTGGGTGAAAAGTTCGATAGAGATCTGTAAGGTCCATTTCAGTAAGGGTTTGGTTAAGCTCCAAAGTGTCTCTGTTCAGCTTTTGACCTGTTGATCTATCCCATGTTGAGAGGGTGGTGTTGAAGTCCCCGAGAATTATCGTTTGGGGGTTGATTTCTTGCTTTAGACGCTGTAGGGTTTTCTTAATGAATGTGGAGGGGCCCGTATTGGGTGCATAAATGTTCAGGATTGTGAAGTCTTCCTGGTGAATTATACCTGTGACTAAAATGTAGTATCCATCTGTGTCTCTTATGATTTTCTTTGGTTTGAAGTCCACTTTGTCTGAAAGCATAATTGCTACCCCTGCCTGTTTCTTGGTTCCATTAGCTTGCAAGATTTTGGACCAGCCTTTCATTCTTAGGATGTGCCTAATTTTTGTGGTGAGATGAGTTTCCTGAAGGGAGCAGATTGTTGGATTGTGGTTTTTAATCCAAGTTTGTAATCTGTGTCTCTTAATCAGCGAGTTAATACCATTGACATTTAATGTTATAATGGAGAAATTATTTTTAATTCTGGACATTTTTTATGTTTAGTAGATTTTGTAAGCATTTTGTTTGATGTTTATGTTTTGGTGGTATTATACTTCCCTTCTGTCCTCCTGGATATGCTTGTTCTTTTCTTCAAGCTTGAGTTTCATTTCTAGCATTTTTTGAAGGACTGGTTTGGTAGACATGTATCCCTTCAATTGTCTTTGTGCTGGAAAACTTTTCTTTCTCCCTCAATCATGACAGATAGTTTTGCCGGGTATATCAGTCTGGGTTGGCATTTTTGCTCATTTAATACTTAAAGTATGTCTCTCCAAGCTCTTCTTGCTTTTACTGTTTCCATTGAGTTGTCATTTGTTATTCTAATAGGTATACCTTTAAAAGTGAGTTGCTTTTTTTCTCTTGAAGCTCTCAGCACGTTTTCTTTGTCTTGAATTTGGAGTGTTTTGACTATTATTTGCTGTGGCGATTTTCTATTTTGGTCGTATCTGTTTGGAGTGTGAAATGCCTCTTGTATTTGGATAGGCCTCTCATTCTTTGGTTGTGGGAAGTTTTCATTTATGATGAATTGAAATATTTCCTCAGGTGTGGTCTTTTGGGATTCTTTTTCTGGTATTCCATGAATGTGCATGTTAGGCTTCTTCAGGGTGTCCCATATCTCTTGAATGTTCCTCTCCAGTATCTTTTTGGCTTTAAAAATCTCTTCCATTGAGCTGGTTAATTCTCCCACTTTGTCTTCAAGATCTGAAATTCTATTTTCTGCTTCATTTGCTCTGCTGATAAGACTGTTGAGTTTTGGGTTGAAGATAACTTGTCTTTTACTTCAATTTTAAACTCTGCCTGAGACTGTTTTAATTGCTCCATACCTATTTTTGTTTCTTGAACTGTTTTTCTCAACTCCTCCAAGTGCCTGTTGTGTTCCTGTTCAAAGTGGTTGATACGGTTGTTTAACTCTTCTCGGATTTCCTCTTTCATAGTAATCACGGTAAGGATCATACTCTGAAAGTCATTATGTTGGGTCTGGCTTTCATGGCTATTTTCTTTGGATTTGTTCTGGTCGGAATCCGTCGTTATGGGATTGATTCTTTTGGCAGGAGATTGGTCTTCTTGGGTTTTGTTTCTCGTGGATCTGCACTTTGACTTGTACATTGTTGTTTTGTTTTTTAGGACCTTTCAGTTTCTGTGTTTTTCACTGAATCGACGTAGTTAGTATTGTTACGCTTGCCAGTTATTACTAGTGCTTGCCTTGGATTGGATATGTTTGTGTATTGTTATTATTATATCCTAGATGAGGCTACTAGGCTGTTAGTATGTCAGTTAAGTCAGGTTATGTTACCAGGGGGTGAATATTAGTTTGGTAGTGCACTTTTACGATTTAGTTTCTTGGTGAAATGTGGGGGTGAGTGGTGTACTCCCTGGAGTTGTATGTTGTGGGGTGGCTTTATGAGAAAGTTGATATACAGCATTGATACTTTAAAGGATCAGTAAGGTGAAAAGAAAAAGTTTACTTATCTTTGGGTTGGATGAGAAGAAACTCGCCCACGTGATATGATGATTGTAGTGGAGTCCAGAAGTATGTCCTGTGCTCCCTTTGTTCCTTAGAATTTTGTTTGAGTTTCCTTTGGGCTCTATTGAATTCTGAGTAGCAGTGTGTCTTCTGTGGACCACGTGCGTAGGTCCCCGGTGGGCCAGAGAGGCAGAGGGTCTGATGTTGATGGCAGAATTCTTCACCTGTGATCTGGGAAGGTGGGCGCAGAGAGGGGCGGGGCTCCAGGGGCAAAGTGGGCGGCCGCGCGGCTCCCGGGTGAGGGGCAGGGCTGGCCTGGGCTCTTTCGCTCCCTGGCTCGATGGCAGAATTCTTCGCCTGGGATCCAGGGGGGTGGCTAGGCGCACGGGGCGGGAGGGCGCGAGGGGCTTGGGTCCGGGGCGGGGCCCAGGCTAAGCCGCAGTCGGCCTGGGTGCTCTCCGCGGGGATGCGTGGGGCTCCGGGGTGGTTGGGGGTTGGGCTGGACTCTCTCTCTCTCTCTCTCTCTCACTCACTCACTATTTACAGTATTTAATGACAGTATTAGCATGTCAGTAAGCACTATAAAAACAATTCTGTGTATAAGAATGAAACAAGAAACAAGAGTGGGAGACTTGTGACTATAGGAAGTTGTATGAAACAAGAGTCACTGACTCATATGAGGTTTATTTAGTAACCTCCAGTTATCAGGCACCACATTATTTTAATCAAGAATACTTCAGTCTTAAGTAACAAAATCCTGAGCTTCTGTGAGGAAGATCAGAGGTCAAAAACTGGTTGGGGCTGTAAATTTGGGGAAAGGACATACTTTAACACTGACTGAGCTAAGCAAGAAGTGATCCAGGATGATTCCTGAAGTCAACTTTTCTCTCTCTCTCTTTCTTTCTCTCTCACCCCCACACCCCCGTATACACACAGAGAGAGAGAGAGGGAGAGAGAGAGAGAGAGTAAATAAATAAAATAAAAAAGAAAGAAAATCTAGACAGTGATTATTAGCTAAAGGCCTTTGCTTTCACTCATACCAACCATAAACACTACAATATAGCTCTAGAACTCATTTCACAATGCAGGAAATCACTATCAAGGATTTGTGATTGTAGACATTACTCCCAATGCTGATAACAGTGTGTGTAGTTGTGGGGACAGGGGGTTTGAGGCTTAGGTTATGCAAGATAGTTTGTTTAGATCTCGTGCTGGAGTAATACATTTGTATTGTATCCTCAAGCCCATAGATCACATCAAGATTCAATCTTGGTACTATGCACTCTATTTGACATATGTATGGTGATATATATTATGCACATAGCGTCATGAGGGAAAGGCTTCATTTTGCCATAAAGATACTGTGTTCTTCACTTATTCATTCTTCCTTGATCCCATGTCTCTGGGCAACAACTGTTTATTTTATTGTCTGTATAGTTTTCCCTGCTCCAGAAAGTGATAACACTACAATCATGCAATATACATTTTTTTTAAATCAAGCAGCACACATTTAAAATGCCTTTGTATCTTTTCATGCTTTGGCAGCCAGTTCTTTCTTACTGAGCAGTATTCTAAAGGATATATCATCGAATAAAGATTTTTAGCAATTAATATTAGACCTGTCATTATATGCGCTAATTTTTATGTGGACATAGCTTTCGTCTAACTGCAGTAAATGACCTTGAACTTTGGATCATGAATTAAGAACATGCTATGCTTTGTAGGAAACTGTTTTCTTTTCCTAAGCACATGTTCCATTTTGCTGTCAACAGGGAGTGAGGTTGCCTGCATCCTAGTGTGGAGAGATTTTCTTTGTTTTATCTTATTAGCAATCATTATTCAAAAATTCCACAAAGGAAATGGTTCTAATTATGAGAATGATTGAGTTATATTTTCTGTAAAATAATTCACGGGACTTAGATAAACGTATCTATTTATATATGCAGCATTTCAGATAATGTGCAAACAGGAAATCGTAGCTTGAGGTTTTTTTGATATTTTTGCCAAAACAAGGCTAATGGTCATAATGTTAGAGATTATAATAGAGAACGCCTAAGCTCGGGTTTAATCAAGTAGCAATACATTGCTGTTCATCAGTGTTTCCTCAACTTTTCATGATTTGGCCGTGTCAAAGTGAAGATGTTTAATGGTTACAAAATCTCACCTTTTACATTGCTTCCCAGTGTATTATTATTATTATTATTATATCATTATCATCATCATCTTATTATTATTATTATCATTTGATTTGAATTCGTTTATTTTCTTAGTGACATACTTAGGACCAAGTTGTCCTCATTGGCACACTTATACCCATTTTCATCCTCTAGTGACTGATTAAGAAGAGAAAGTCTACCTTATAGAGATCTCTGGACTCTGTACACAGCCAGTTAAAGAGCACCTGCTTGACATCCATGGGACTGTGAGTTCAATCTTCAACAAAGAAAGAAATTTCTTTCCTTCAAGATTTGTACCTGGCAATGGCTTAGGTTTCTAGCTAACACAAGGGAATTTTAGGGACATGGAATATTATAATAAAAGTTCTCCAAATTATTTTGAATTGTGAACTTTATGCTTGACTTTAAGTATATTAAAAGCAGGACCATTCACTTTCTATATATCTCTAATATATAAGGGAATTAAGTAAACTTTACATGTAATTTAAGTATTCATCATTTTGAATTGAGTGTGTGAGTTCAACACTAAAGAAACATTTGGTGTTTTGTTAATACTTTTTTCCCTATATACTGCATGTATTTGTCCTTGTAGGGGAGATAAAAAGCAAACAAAAAAATTCTACTCTTTACAGAAAATAAACTTATTACATCAGGCATTGTTCAACTAGTCCAAATAATAATTGAAAGTGAAGAAAATTTAATTCAGGTGAGTGATGAAGGTAATATTTAGGCTAACTCCAAAAAGAAAAGAGTGGAAGAAGGAAAGAAGACAAAAGTGACTTAGGGTTGCTTATGGTCTTGATGATCACAGAAGGAAACAAAACTGTGACGTATATGCCCAGTAGGAAACAAATTACCCAGGACACACAGCTGTGTTCAGAGCCAGATAAGGGTAAAGGACTAGAGAAGAGATAAAGCATTTCTCTTTGCTCACACTTTCCGTTTTGTTCAAGAAATCATCCACCAAACATGAAATTCAGCTTCAGTGGGGCCTAAGAGTCACAGCCTGCAGGAACCATTGTCACTGTGAAACTGGATGTCCTATGTCACACATGCTTCTCAGGCACCATGGCCTACCTGTTAAGCAATGCCTCCTATTTCATCTGCTGTGCATAAAGATGCTGTCAAACATTCACTGGCCTGGATTCTTCTCTTCAGCTCTATATTCATCATTTCAAGAGTATATAAAATATATACAAAATGGTTCTCAGGGAAATTTACTTGGAGGTCTTAAATTTTGTTATTTTTAGACTTAAAAATCATGAAGTTTATTTCTCATTTCTATATTTAGTAAATTGCATTTGTAGGAGGTTTAGCATTTTGCTATTAAAAAGGAAACTTTAAAAGGATAAAATTATTGCCTATATAATTTGATTATCAAAGTACTACAGAATCCTTTTCAGTAATTAATTCCATTCATATAAAAATTGGAAGCAAAATATATGTTTTTGGCTAATATGCCAACACAATTGAAGAGATAGTTTGACTCTAGCTGTCTTCTTACTGCTTTTCTGTAGATGTCCAAAGTTTCCTGCCTCCCATCTGTTCACTGGGTATTATCATTTGATACACAGAAAGAAGGTTTAAAATTTTTAACTAGCTGGTCTTTCCAAACTTTGAATTTTTGATCTTTAAATTTAGTTTTATTCCAACAAACTGCTCTTTCATGATCATAACACATTTTGTTAGCGTTTTGCCACATAATAACAAACAGTTCCGCTCTAAACTTTCCCATATAACTTTGCTTCTTTGCATAATAGTCACCAAAGAGCTTTGGGGTTGCACCAGCTATGTCTTATCCAGACTGGAATGTGCTTTTTTGCTGCCTTTGAGTCACCCCTGCTCTTGTGAGTAACCTCACCAATACTCCTGCAAGTTATATCAATTAACTCATTGGTTCTCAAGCTGAACCTTATTGTGTTCATTATCTTGAAGTATTGTTAAATCTCTGCCTGGGCTGAGGAGACTTATGTATGCATGATGTGTCCTTAGGAAAAAGTGTCACATAATACTGTAATACAGAGTTTCTTTGAAAATGTCTGGAACATTATCTTTGAATGTTCTTAATGTATTCGGCTAGTACCTGAAAGCATTTGATATTATATTTTGACTGTAATGTTGGCTTTAGGAACTCATTAACATCTGTTGCAGTTACTCTTTCTGCTATGAGATAACATTCATACAACCAACTTCAGAAAAAAAGAGATTTATATTCTTTACTGTTTTAGAGGGGATATAGTCCATTATGGCAGAAAAGGTATGGCAGGCAACAGAGGCTAAGAAAGGCTCAGGTCCCATCCGTTATCATGAAGACAGAAAGAGAAAGCAGAAAGCTATAAGAGCAAACTTCTAGTGGAAGCAAGGAAAGGTTATCCAACAAAGATATGAGTCTGGGGGGGGACTACTCACATTGAAACCATGACAACATCCATTAAATAATTTACAAGGAATCTTCCAAATTAAAATGCATTTTATCTTAATTTCTAAATTTTTTTGCTGTAAAAAACATATGACTCAAACCATTTTGGGAAACAGATTTTTATTGAAACTTATGGTTTCACACTACAGTGCATCATGTCATGAAAATAATATAAGCATTGGCAGTTAAGGGAACAGTAAGCATCTACTGCTGCATCAGCAGAGGGACAAAGACTAATACAGCTTCCTAACTTGCTAAAAAGTGGATCTGTTCTCTTCAACTTCTCCACTTGCCCAGGGAATGGCCCTACTTGCTCTGTACCAATGCTTCTCACAGCAACTATGCTATTAAGGCAAACTTGTACAGGCTTGCTCAAGATGACCAGCTTACCTAAGTAATTCTTCAAATTTATGTGAAGAGGTTTATGCTGAAGTGTCCAGTAGACACTTTGTCAATATGTGCATATGAGATACTATTTATCCATAATATTATAAAGACAGAAACAAGTGCCATATTTGTCATGTTAAGCAATGTCTTATCTTGGTGACATCAGAATAATGCATATAATTAGTTGAAATTGAGTGAAATGTATCAAAACAAGTAAAAAGCCAAATAATATTATAAGAAAGAATAAGAGAGGTTCTGAAAACAAAACTTAATGCATCCACAGGGTTGAAGATAAGACGAATATTTTGGCAAATGATTCTGTCCTGAAAATGTGTGCTTTCACTGTCAGCAATCACCAGGAAGAAATGTGTCAACTTCTTCCCACTTCCTCACCAGCTGGTATACAGTCTTTTGGGCATAAAATTCTATAAACTATGTAGCTGAAACAAAATAAATTTATTTGTTACAAATCTAGATACTGTAAGTTCAGATCGATATGCCAATGTAGGACAGGCTAGCTCTCATTCTGAGGTAAGTGCAAGCTCTCTGGTACCATCTATCTACAAGTGTCCTGTCCTTGTGATGTGCATGGAACTCTACTTATTTCCTGAAGTTGCTTTCTCCAAATACATCAAAGTAGGAGTTAGAGTTATATGAGCTTCATACATAAGAAGTGATCAACATTCCTCTGACCATTACTTAATTAAAACCTGTGCCATCAGTTCCAATGAGGAAGTGTCATAGACAGAAGCTTTGATTTGAGATTAAGATTATGAGAATTTTAGGTAAGTGTGGGATAACTGCACAGACTCAGTACATAGTAATGGATGATGGATTACAGAAAATAACAAGCCAAGCAGTTTAGACCGTAGTTTAGATGTAACTTAGACTCTAACTAAATGTGATTATGATAGACTAAGAGTGGATGAAGGACACGCAGGAGGAGGCCATAAGGACTGATATGAAGAAATTTATATAAATGGAGGCAAGTATGGGGAGCTAGAGAAAGTTCTTTGTGCCTTGTCTACTCTTAAGGCTAAGGAGTGGATGTGTTCACACAGGTCCATCTCATCAGCCATATACGTAGCTTGACACTTTTTGTTTTCGCTAAAATTTTAATCTGTATGACAATTCTGTTTTTAAACAAGCATATTAAATGAACTGACTTTGTATTTTAAGCATAACATCTCATTTACTTGATTAGTGTAAGTTATTTTCTATGGATCTGCATCAGTTTACTATACTATTAAAAGTCAGGCTTTGAACAACAAAACCCAAAGACAGGATTCATTTAACATGAAGTTCCCTCCATGGGGAGTTTGGATTGCTCCAGCTACTTCTTCCCCAAAATATCATGTTATATTAGGTTCTTAGTTAACAAAATCATCTTACAGACCTCAGTGATTTTGAGTACAACACAATCTAGTGAACTAATTTTGCTTAGTTGGTGGAGATGGTTCTGCCTTACTGTAGCACTCAAGAAATTAGGCTTATTTTATATCCTCTTCTCTTGGTCTCCAGCTGCTCACTGAACTTTCTGTCTCTGATGAGAGAAATGGGCATATATATGTATGTATATATATATATATATATATATATATGTATGCCCAAAATTTGATTTTTAAAATCTGGAGAGTATGGTATTTATATATAAATACATACTTACATACTTTCTTACATGTTGCTTGGAGTTTTTCTGAGAATATACTACCTTCTAAAACAAACTAGAGTTAGTATAAATTGACAGAATTGTAATTAGGAAATGTAAAATGAATTCTCAAGTCTTCTGAGCATTAGATGTGTTATAGCTTCAGAGCTCTGGTTATAGCTCTTTGAAACTGTCTGTCACGAGAAATGTCTTCCTGTAAATCCTTGTTTCAATAGACAGAAACATTTATGAATGCATTTCAAGAAAGTGTTTGTCAAAGGACTTTTGACAGAAAAATCTCAGTTTCAAATGATATAACAGAAAAGAGTCTTTCAAAAAAGTTCTTCATGTTAATAGTAAGTTGTAACCATAACTTTTGCATTGTAACGCTTTTCTCCAAACAGTGGCTATTGACTAATTCAGTTACTTAAATTTATGTTAATTAAAATTGAGCCAAATTAAAAGGTTAATAACTCTGGCCATGTGACTCAAGCCTCGTGTAACAGGTGGACAGTGATTCAAGCCAGGGAGACTCTGCAAATCACCAGCACTACAGTGGGGTGGGAGAAGTCTCACTGTGAAGCTGGTCCACAGGGTCATGTGAGCAGAAGCAGTGAAGGCCTCTCTGGTCAGCAGGGTACGCACGATGGGCAAGGATAGTTGCCTGATACCTATTTCCTTTCTCCACATTCATAAACAAATCATTAAATATGCATTAGGCTAAAAAGTCTGGGTGTTTGCTTTAATGGCTAGGAGAGAGTAGCTAGCAAGGTTGTTAAAAGTAGTCAAAAGAAAGTGATTCTATTTGATGTGAATGAACATCTGTTAAATTCATTGCACTTTAATCTGTAATTCATAAATAGCAAGTTGTGTTTGTCTACTCTTTTGATATGAAAGTCACTTAAATGGGCCACTCTTTCTCTCCTCTCTCTGACTCTTTCCTTCCCTCAGTTCTTAGAACATTCCTTTTTCTATTCTTTACTTTTTTTAAAAAAGCTAACAAGTTTGATGTGGCTCTGTGTCTTATTCCCTTCCAGGCTTGCAGCTGTTTTGGCAACAGAAGAAAAAAATCCCCATAACAAATCAAATAAAAGGTCTTTCTGTGAAGAGGAATTGAAAACAGCAGGCCTCAAAGAGTACTGCACATGAGAAGCCTTGTTCTGGCTTTCAACAGGACTCAAATCAGAAACACATTACCATAATCTGAAACAGCCCACTGCTAACACAAGACAGATGGTGGGTAATAGCCCATGCATCATTAATAAATAAATTCCAGCATTAAAGGCTTTACAAAGTATGACAACATTATCTGGACACAATTACTGCCCCTCTCCCACCCCCAACATCATTTCAGTATGTTATGGGCTATGCTGGGTTTATTTTTATTTTTTCCCCCTCCAACTGTACAGATCTGAAGAAAGTTTAACTATGACACAAGTTCTAGCCAGATGAAACCTATCTGAGTATATAAGACAGGTCTAAATTTCCATAAGGGAAAAATGAAATAGTTGCCAAAGTGTAATAGCTTACATGTTCTGCCATGGAATCAGTCCACAGAGATTCATTACCCTGCCCTCCAAGGGCTAGTCTCACCCTCTCCAGTACCCGCTGCCTGCATCACACCACACACCCCAGACAAGAATCTTGGCATCAGATTTGCGACAAAGCTAAAAGATGTATGTGTAATTTCTCAGTTTTCCTTTTGCAAATGATACCATCTGTGCTTTTCTCCTAGTTCTCCTCACTAAGGAGGGGCAGGCAAAAACAACCTTTGTTCTGATTGAAAAAGTGAAAGAGAGAGAGAAATCTAACTGTTGGGAGCAAAAATTAAAAAAAAAAATAAAAAGCACCCAAAAACATCCATCTCATGGTTTGTTGATGGGAAGATTATGCTTGTTCTGTGAACCTATCTGAGCCCACCAGGAAGTGAGAAGTATGGGGGCAAGTAGCAGAGACCTATGTAGGGCTTTGGAGTGATGCTCTCTGGGATTTCTCAAGACATGGTGCAGTTCTACAAAGTCTAGACAGTCACTCTCTAAGCAAACCATTCCAACTTAATATTGAAACATGGAACTGATTTACACTTTGGAAAACTGCAGGCTTTGGGAAAGCCGATGCAATATTTAATTTCCCTCTATAGAGTTATACATTCATCCATCCACAAAAATAATGAAACATTTTTACCATGGATATATGGTAAAATTTATATGCATATATACATACATACATACAAACATACATACATACATACATACATATGAGAAATGGTTTTAAGGAAAGTGAGAAACTATTTTATACTAGCTACCTTGACAGATAAAGAGCTATGGACAGTGAGAATAATACATCATAAATGGGCTGATTTCAAATTATCAGATCAGTCATATGTGCCCCTGATATCATCCAGAGACATAAGTGGTAGATGCCATAAATGACATGTGCAGTTTTTAAAGATGAAAATGGCTTTTCCTGAAGCTGGCATCTGGAAGAAGGAAGGAAGGAAAGGAGGAAGGGAGGGAGGGACAGAGGGAAGGTGGGAGGGACAGAGGGAGGAAGAGAGTGAGGGAGGGGTACAGGGAGGGAGGAGGGGATATCTCTCGGGGAGGGAGACTCTTCCTAGCACACATAGAAAACACTGGTCACATGCAGAATTATCTACACTGTCTGACAGCATCTGAGCCCTTGGCCTGCTCTTCTTTCACCAACAAAATCAATGTTTCATGTGTACTTGTGTATCTCCTTTCACTTAATTGCCTGTGTGTTTATCTTATTTCCTCCATGACATTGCAAGATTCCTGAAGGCACAAACCATGTCTAATCGATGCTCTAAATTCCCCTCAGTGCATGACACAGAACACTGCATTCAGGCTAAAAGGAGCCATAACTCAAAGAGAGATGCCAGGGCAGCTGGCAGCACATCCTGAACCATGCTGAGAGTTCCAGGTGAGTCTGCTCCAAGGAGGATGTTCTTGGAGCTGTTTCCAGTACTCCCTTGTGGGAAGATCAGGAAGAGGCAAGTTAAAAACTGACTGGTCTCTGAGCTCTGCATTTTCCTTCATGACTTGAATATGATGGAGAGAACTCTAAAAGTATCTTGATTCTGAATCATAAGGCAGAGGATGAAGCAAAACATACTGATTAAAAGACAGTTCATTCTGTAGAGGTAAGCATGATTTTCATCAAATCTTGGTTTTCAACTCTACTATATATGACATTAAATTTGATAGTCTCTCTTGTACCTTGAGCTAATTGCTGAGCATAAATATTTACTGAACTCTCATTTTTCATAATTTTCATCATTCAGGTCAAATAAATAATCAATAAACTTGTATTTGCTTATTTTAAAATTCAGGCTCTAACTCAGAGGTTTTCAAACAAGATTCTAACTGATTCTCTGAAGTCTCAAGTCCAAAATGCAAAACCTATGTTTGCAAACATTAAAACCATTAAAATAAAACTACATTGAATTAGCTATCTGCATATATTGGTGTTGTATTTATGAGTTCAACTAACCAGACATCGAAATATTCACAAAATATTGTACTTGCACTGAACATATAGAATATTTTCCTTTTCATTATTCTCTAAATAAATGAAGTGACAACAACTTACCTAAATATTACATTGTAATAGTTTTATCAGCAATCCAGAAAGTATACAGGAGGATGGGTATAGGTTATATGCAAGTATTAAGGACTAAAGAGTCCACAGATGTTGGTATCCCTGAGCAATGCTGAAATAGCTATTATGAACACTGAAGGACTGAGAAATAACTGTGGGTCTATCTTGGATGTGGTTTATATATTTGCATGTAACAAGGAGAAAATTGCAAAATATGAAAAGTAAGAACTGCTTTTTATTTTTGATAGTAAAGAAAATCTCACACTAAGAAATTAAGAAGCAACTTATTCATAAATGTATTTATATGTATAAAAATGGCACCAAGTGTAGAGGAATGGATTTTGAATGACCACATATAAAGTGGATATAGCAGCAGAAATTTGTCAGGAAGGATGGACTAGATAAAAGGATAATTTTATTTGGCTGAATAAGATGAAGAAGGAAAGCATACAGCTAGACCCAGGCACACACTCAGGTCTACTACCAACCTGAAGTACTAAATGTAGAGACAGCATAACGAGCAGAGCTTATCTCTGGAAATGTCAAGGATGGGCTTCATCACCTCATGGAGAAATTTCCAACCCCAAGTTAGTAGTTATTCATTTTTTTGTATTTGTTGTAATAGACCCCCTCGAGCTTAATCAACATTTATTAAATTTCTATGGCCTGATTTTCCTCATTTATAATATGAAAAAATTATATGTGTCACAGGTTTGGAGGATTGAATTAAATTATATATATCAAGATACAAAAATGTTGCAAAGTCATTAAGCATGACACAATTTAGCTGTATTTTACTAGAAGTAAAGTCTGGAGGCAGGCCCACTAGGCATAAAGTGACCTATTTTTCTGGCTATTTGAGTAGCATCTTAAGGTAAGGTCAGCATAGGAAAATCAATTTTATATGATGTTATGATGTTTATTATTAAGTATCAATCTAACAGGATCTGATAGGGCCAAGAACAAGTGTCTGGGCACATCGATGAAGGATCGTTTAGGTTAGGTTAGCCTCTGAGAGTGCCCATGAGGGATATTATGAGATCAGTGGGTGTGGGAAGACCCACCCTAAAAGGAGGCAGCACCACTCTCAGGATTTGGGTCCTCGATTCCATGGGAGGGAACATGCTAGCAACCTAGCATGAAAACTCAGTGTCCTCTGTTTTCTGACAGTGAATGCCATGTGACCACTGCTTCAAGCTCCTGCTGACAGAACTACCCTCTGCGATTGACTCTACCCTTGAATTACCAGCCAGAGTATACTATTATTGCTTTAAGTTGTTTTACTCAGGGCGTTTTATCACAACAGTGGAACAAATTACTAAGCCATGGTGAGTAATCCCTGCATTCACATAGGAAGAGTTACTTATAGTGACTACTATATGCCTTGGCCTTCAATTCTTTAAGCTCTGGATATGTGCTACAGAAAAGAGAAAGAAAGGCCAGGCTTTCACATTTAGTGAGATATAAGAGATGTGTGATTAAAATAAATTCACAAAATGAGAGCCAAGTGGCACTTGTCTATGATATCTAAAGCGAATGATGTTTGAAGAAGGTTAAGTTCTTCAGGTATGTCTTCAGGAGAAATCAAGTGAGACATTTTCACATGGGTTCTGCAAATCAAACTCAGGTGCTCTTGCTCAGTGTGGCAAGCACTTTACTCACTGTTCATCACTCCAGACCCAAAAGAGAGTGATATTTAAAATACCAGAATTGGAATAGCTTTTGTGCTTTTTAGAATTCTTCAAGGAGTTTGTATTCCATTTGAAATAAGCTTGACATTAAAAGGAAGAAATCATGACAACAATCAACATCCGCCTTTGTCTCCTTACGCGACCTTCCCATGGCACGCAGTGCTCCTGCCTCCCAGTTGGCAGCCCCGCCTCCTGACATGGGACATTTGTGCTGATTCTGAATCTACACAAAATTGACTCCTTCTAAGCAAAGATTTCTAAAAGTGAACTTCTTAATACGAATTTATATAGAGTCAATGGACCTTATCAAATTCCTTCCCAAGAACTTCCAACAATTTACTTCCAAAACACAATACTGTGTTGAAGCCGAGTGTTGAATATCTTAATGTCACTGATCTGCATCCTAATTATTGCTATATTTCTTAATTTACATCGGAAAGCGTCATCGCCCTTGTCTGCTCATCTTCCTTTTTGTCTCTTACATGCTGTCTCTTACATGCTGTCTGTGTGCATCCCTTAGAGAAAGGGTTTACGGAATATGCCTCTGTCCCATGCTACCACCACTCTTTCAACATCGGGCCTTCAGTACTTACCCACATGACTCACCTTTGCCCTCTCTCTATTCCATGCTTAGTTCAGTTGTTTTTCTCCTGAAGACTCCATTCTGCAGCGGGACCAGGGCAAGAGCCATGAGATGCTCACAGAGTACCGCTCACACCCACTGTGCTGCTCAGTGCAGCCAATGCTTAATTCCAGGCTGCAGCCTGTGCACCCATGGCTGTGTGCTGTGCTGGGGCAGGGGTGACAGCTCTCTCCTCGGCTGCTCCTTATGGGTAACATCCAACTGCAGGCTTTCTACTACCAAGCATTTCATTTCCACTTCCCACTTTTACTTGCTAAAATCTGAAGACGAGAAAGACAATAGCAGTGCTCACAGCAACTATGTATTATCAACCACTTTCTGTGTGGCATTCATTTGTGCTTTGCATGTACTGTCCCATGAGTCCTCATAACTACTCTACAGAATGGGCTTATGTGCAATTCCCTCTTCAGAGACCAGATACTGAATCTCCAAGAGTTAAACAACTTTTTCTAAATTCTCACAAATGGGAGGAAAGCTGAGTCGTGAAGACGGTATAAACCTGTAGCCTGTCTTGCTTGTTGTTCTTGTGGGGATTCTCTGGAATAATTCCTCAGCTAGCAATTAGGGTGAAAGAGAGGAGCTTTATTCACCAGTTGTCTGGAACAGAAATCACTCTGCAAGGACTCTAGATCTGAGTTTAGTTTGTATTTTTACTTTTTGTCAAAGCAGGGCAGAGGTGAAGCAAGTAAAGTGGGGATTTCTAGAAGCAGAGACAATGGTTACAAGTGTCAGTAGGGCAGATTGACCACAGACCTGCCCATGACCTTAAATCTTAACTGCGTGACAGCAGAGGGGATTGTCAGCGGCACCACAGAGGCAGGGTAGGGTGCTGCCTCCAGCACTCCTTAATTTTTCATCTTAGCTCATGCTTAGTAGTAATTTACAGTTTACATTTTTCTACCTCACTGTCTGTGGGTAACTCAATGATGACCTCTTGAAAACAGGTATTACTGTATGCAAGAGCCACAGAGAGCTACATACTTAGGACCCAAATTCCCAGCCCTGATTCCAAAGCACCAAGTATCTGCTGGATATAGAGCCCTTCCTCCAATGGCATATGCTCCCCCCCACATAATCCAAACGAGATATTTCCTCAGACTTCTCAGTTATGGAATGTTATCAAGTTAGTGGAAATGGCGAGAAAAAAAGTGTCCCTTATTAACTAACTACAGAAAGCTAAACATTTGATAGAGGTCCTGAGGCCACTGAAGTCCACAGGAGCAGCAGGAGGAATGAGTCTGGATAGGGTGGCAAATATAGAATGCAAGGTGCCACCTTCAAAGCACTCAGCATCTCATCCCAACATGTAGCAGGGAAGTTGGAACTGATTAATTCTAGGAATGGATTTTATCATTTCTCTAACTTCTCAAGGTCCTGTGCTTTCTTAGATTTCAGTCCTTATACTGACTGTACCATTGCAATGATCAAATTACTTTTGTCATTTGTTAAGTTGACTGTTAACTTTTCTACTTTCATCTTACTGCTACAATAGTATTGATATATTTATGATAATCAGTTGCCTTAAAATGGTTTCCCAATGATGGGAGGCTAGAAAGGGAATTAAATCAGAGAAGGAAATAGAAAGAAATGAGTCAGTTTTATAGACTAGCACTATCCAATAGAAAATAAGCCATGTGAGCTAAAATTTCCTAAGCCACAATAAAAAGTTAAAGGAATGAATAAGACTATTTTAACAATGAATTTTGCTTATCCAAATACATTTGCATTTTAGCATGCCATTAAAAAACTTAATAAGAGATTTTTCCATTTTTCTTATGCTGTCCATGATCCAGTGTAACTTTTACCCTTGTAGCACATCTTTTTATTTTGCCTACATGTGTGTGCACATGTGTACATGTTTGGGGCAGAGTGTATCAGAGGACACTTTAGTGTGTGTGCCTATGAAGGTTCAAGAGTGACACTGGAGATCAGTCCTAGACTTTTATTCCACCTTATTGCTTTGCTGTGAGATTTCCCAGGATCTGTCTTACAGACAAAGGCTTTAAACCTCAAGTCAGCCCCAGACCCCCTGCAGCACATTTTATCTCATCAGGTAGTCACAGGTCAAGTTCTCAGTAGTCACATACTAATCAGTGGCTTCCATATTGACCAGCACAATCCAGAAGTATTTGTGAAAGAGCTTTGCTCTATGCTAATAGAAACATAAGAGTGCAGAACCAAGTTATTTTTTGAAAAATACACAGCAATTCTTTGCTTTCTATGTCATCTCTTTCCCTATGGCTCCGTGTTTTTATTCTTAAATAGGCCAATAAAAGACAGGGGGAGAGATAATAATAATAAGGAATGCAACAATGACTTAGCAATTCAAGCGTGGCTTACTGTCTCTTGGAAGCCAGTGACCACAGTAAATTGAAACATTCTGGAATCCTGTTGCTCAAAGTGACGGTTATCCATTTTGGCACGAACGCTGCATCCCCACAGTGAGGAGAGATAGGAAATTAGGATATAAGGACAATGTTCCTGCCCTAGTACATGGGCCTGGAGCAGCCACCCAGAAACCCTTTCCAGAACTGCACCCAAGTCCACTGGGATTGTTTTTAAGATGAAGCAGAGAGGTAATATTTCTCAGTTCCTTCCTTCCCTTATCATACAAATTAAGGTTGCCATCATCTGGTGAGGTCATCAGCCTGTGCTCAAGCCACATTGGCAGTGGGTAGTAGAGGAAATGCAGTCTTCATTGTACTTTCCTACTTATCCTGGAAGGCTTCGATTGGCAGGCTTGTGACATGTATTAGAAGCTTTGTAGTCTGATTAGAACTGCTGAATGTTTCCTGTCAAACTGAACAGCTCAACACCCAAATGTGAACACTGGATCTGTGTCTGGTTTTGTTTTTCACCATGGGTGATTAAGGTTACTTTGAGTCTGACATGTTGATGTTTGAAGACACTCACTGGCCCTGTTTGAATACTTGGAAATGCTTTTAAGAAATTGTGGCTCAAAGGCAGATTACATATATTTAAAAGGAATAATGTGAGACTTGAAAAAATACTTGTTTCCATCTAGGTGATTCAGTGATTCAGTCATTGAGTCTTAGTCAAGAAATACCTACATGTTGTTCACCCCCAAAATTTGGAGCCATTTTTCAAGAAGCAGTGAGACACATAAGCACAGGGCATAGACAAAACCTGAGACCACTCCTACACACACACACACACACACACACACACACACACATACATGCACACTTCATACTTGGCAGCTGAGGTCCTTAGCCTACACATACTATATACCTACACAAAACTCTCTGAACAATGCATCTATCAAGCCTGGCCCACCACCCACATTGGGTTATAGAACACCCATCTCTAACAGTGGAAAAAGTGCTTCGCCCTCTGGTGTTCATCGAACTTAGACAGTTTCTGTTCAATTCATTCCCTAACATAACTGTAGACATAATGGTAAAGCAAGCTAGCCTGGTTTTAGACACAAACATAGTAGGGCAAACTGTCCTTCAGGTGAATTTTTAAGGAAAATCTCCTATTTACCATGTTATGTGTGTGTATGTGTAACTGAGTTCCAATATGATTGCAATAAGTGTCACTGTAGGAAGGTAAAAGGGCGCTAAGAATTACTATATGACTTAATCTTTACCCTTCAGCAACCAGATCATTTTCCCTTCAGATCCATGAAAATAAACCTCAGACTAGTGGCCCACTGCTACCTTTGTAATGTATCCTGACTTTGCTATTAATTTGTTCTGAATAAAATTTTTCTCCACTACTTTTACAAATCTATGTGAGTTTTATTTCATCCTTGAGTAAAAGTCTAATAACCTGGAAACATTCTACCCAGATCCTAACCACCAGTATCAAGAGGGCAGTTCTGTACCTCACTCCTGTGAAGGAAAGAAAACACTAATCACAACAGATTATTCATTACATGTATGATTCTAAAGCTCAGTGCTTTTTACCAACATTCTTTCTAACACTGAGTAAAATCTGTGACCCCCTAATCCCATCCATTTTAAGGATTAAGAGACAATATCTTCTAGGTAATACTCGTCGAGATATTCGGACTCAAATCCCCTACATTGTCTTTTCTGGTTCACCTGCAATGTACACCTTTTCTTTGACTGTTATTAATTCCTTCCTACATCCCTCACTAACCATTTCACATCTAATGTTAAGGATTCCAGAACATCTTTAAAAACAAGTATTCACCACAAACAAGACACTACAGATTAATTGCAAATCTGAACATTCTGTGAAGATATTATTTGTCTTTATCTAATTTTATACTAAGTCATGTGAAGATCTTTTGTCTTTACATACTATAACGAGTCTTCCCCTCTCTGATCTCTGTCTTCTGATTTTTGCCTTGTTTTATTTTCTGCTAATACTTTTGTGTCCCATTGTTTTTGCTGATCAATTCAGAATATGAGAAAGCACAATAATGTACATGTGTGAAAAAGTCAGAGAGAACCATAATTTCATAATCTCATTAAAGTATTAGTAAAATAAAAGAAAAAACAGTTTTCTACTTAGTTTCTTTTGAATAAACTATTTGGGGCTTTTTTTGTGCTGATTCCTCCTTTTCATGCCCTATTAACTCTTTATTTTTGTGATCTTTTTTACTTGCTATTTTGATATTGTTTATTTGAAATTTTTTCTTTTACTTTTTTATTTTTATTATGGTTTTTCTAGTTTCACACTCCTATCAAGTACTTATTCTGTTTCCCTCTACCCTCCGTCCCATTTTCCTCCCTTATCTTCATCAATCCATTCCATTCCCTACCGCCCTTCTGCCTGTCTGTGTCTATGGACTGCAGGGTTCCCTCTGACTTGTCTGCTCTTGCGGGGTTCAGGCCTTTTGTAGCTTACCAAGTTGCCCCTCTTCAGGCCACCCCATTGATAAGAACATTTCCCTTCACTCATCCAATTTCAGAGGCCATGGTTTCCACTGTATGTTCTTATCTCTCTTGAGTTCTTGAAACTTGGTTTTGGAGGGCCAATTTCAAAGCTATTCTTTTTTGTGTGTGTGCTGGGAATGTACACCACATTTTTCTAACTAGTACATTACTGATATTGAATCTGATAGAGTTCTTCACATAATAACTTCTTTATTTCTGCATTTCTATCAATTTAGTTCACAGAATTAAGTATTCAGGATAGAGATCTTAAGATGGCTTCAAAATCCCTTAGTGTGTGAGGATGTACTTGTTGATACCTCCTTAAGATGTTTCAGAAGATGTTCCTCAGTGAGTGCAAAGACTCTGTCTTTGAATCACTATTTTAGTTGCCACACTAATTGCTAGTGTTCTTATTTTTCACACTTAAAATCCATTCATAACTGATGAGTTTACTTCTTTGAAAAAAGATCAGTAAGTCACTACTCATCTTTTTTTACTCAACCTGATTTTAAGTTTTCTTGGTATGTTTATAAAAATGTTCCATCATTTTTTAGTGATTATTGTTCATATTTGTAAAAACATGTAGTAAGAATATAGAATGGCTCTTTGAGGGATCTCATATCAATTTCTACAGTGCTGCAATGATTTAGACTCCCAATCTAAGGATATTACAATTGCATTTATTCCCCACATATTGTTCTCACAGTTACGTTCATCTTAGCAGCTGTTCTGATTGGGTGAGAGATTTCAATGAAATTCTGACTTGCATTCCTCTCAAAACTAATGATATTGAGTATATTTTCATATATAAATTTGTCAGATATTTGAATTTCTTCTTTAAAGAAATGCCTATTTCTCGCTGCAGGAACAGCAAAACTGAAAACAACAACAAACCATAATCCAGAACATTAGAGATCCTACATTAATCACCTGGAACCAGGCCAGCCAAATCTCTCCCCATCCTAAAGCTCAGAGAAATTTGTGGAAAAGGGGGCAGTAAGATTGTAAGAGCCTAAAGAAGGGGAGGAGCAACAACTATGCAGGAACTCCACACGTAAGGGCCACAGTAGCCATAATCGGACTTTGTATGACCTGTGCAATGACTGACATGTCAATGACCTCCAAAAGTCTTGCATGGATCACAGGCACTAAGATCCTTAGAGGCAAGGGACTAACAATCATAATAGTGTTCCCACACTAAAGAGGAGCCCCATAAAAGACTCTGGGCAATGCCACTGAGTCTTTACACCTCACCAGAGTGAAGGATGCAGAAGGAAGTTTGACATTCACACTAAAGGATGTTCCAGGGAATGGGAGGGGGGAAAGGAGGGACTGGGAGAAAGGGAGGGGGAGTGAAAGGAAGGGGAAAAGAGGGGGAGGTGCAAGGGGACTGGGGAGGGGTGGAGGGAGGAAGGGGACTGGGGTACCTATTAAGCTTGTATGATTGGGAAAAATATAAATATAATAAAAATGCCTATTTCTTTGATCATTTTTGAACGTTTTTTATTCTTTCAGGGTGTCACATGGATATAGTGAATTTGCATTATTTTCACACTTTTTCCCCATGTCATCCCCCTTCTTTTTCCCACCGTAACCCATATTCTTTCCTGCTAGTCTCTCTTGTATTTTCATGTTTTTTTCCCCTGTGTGGCCCACTGACTTTCATTTGAGCTGTCATTGATGGCATCTGTCTGAGTATCTACCGGAGTATGAGTCATGTATTGGTGGGTATACCCTTGAAGAAACCATCTTCCCTCCTCCCATAGGCAACATGAAGCCTCAGCAGTCTGTCAGGAAGGTGTGTGGCTTGTTGAGAGCTTTTCTTTCCATGGTGAAATATTGATAGGGCAAATCCCATGCAGGTCTTATGGAAATACATATAGCTACAGAGAATTCATATCAAGAAGATAGTCTACCTCCTTCAGGATCTTACAATTACAGTAAACCACTCTTCTTCAATGTCCAGAAGATAAAGTCTACCCCTTTCAGGACCTTACAATCTTACTGCACTCTTCTTTGTCAAGGTTCCGTGAGCCTTGGGGAGAGAAGTTTAAATACTCTATTTATGGCTATGCAGTCCACAGTTGATTATTTTATATATTTTGGTCAGTTGTGATTTTCTGTAATACATACATCCCATTAAAAAGGAAGCTTTTAGGTTGAATGCTGAATTCTTCTCCAAAATGTGGTTATAATGACAAATGTCTAAATGGCAGTTTGATACAGTCTTCATAGCTAAACAATAATAGCTTAAAGCCCCTTCTCCTATATCCTCCCCTTTCATAGGTTCCTGTCCTGGTTTACAATGCTAAGAACCTTAAGTCCAATCAGAAAGCTGTTGATTTCCCCCTTGACTTTCATGTCACTATTGTACTGATGATCAACTCTTCCCATGGTGATTGCTTTTGTAGTTTGCAGCTTTCACTTATTTTCACTGATTGTATTTCTCCCTCAGCAGTTTGCATAGTACTTTCTGATCTATGATAGCTGTCCGGCAAGAAGGAGTCTCCAGACCAGTTCCAGCTGGTATTTTTATCTATGTCATGTCCTATGACCAACATGTCTTGAGTTTTCTGCAGTAGGGTCTTCCTGTCAAGTTTGTAGAAAGCAACCAAGAGCAATTACAAAAACCTATGCTAATTTAGAGATCTTGAAATCTCTCTGCTCAACAACTTATGAAAATCACACACTTGGCATTTGGAATATTGTTTAGTTAGTTTCCCGTGGATTTTATTTCAACATCATAGGACACTTTTTGCTTTGCCTTATCTTCCTTTTTCTGTGTTCCCCTGTATAAGTTATATCTGCTTTTGCTCTTTTTAAATGAAAATGATTTTGATATGCTAACAATATAGGTTTCTCTGTTTGTGTTTTACACCCTTAGTGTTATTCCCCCATTCTTTCTGTATCCCATCCTTCATTTGCCTTTTGGATATTTACCCCCATTATTCCCCTTTCCACCTTGTCCCCTTTAACGTTTTCACTCTATTTCTTCCTCCTATCATCGCTTAATGGATCCCCTGAATTATTCTGCCTATTCCAGAAAATTTCATAATTTCATCAACTCTGATGGTTGAATAATATTCCATTGTTCATATGTATCACATTTTCACTAACCATTCATCCAATGATGGAAATGTAGGCTGATTCCATTTCTTTGCTATTATGAATGAAGTTTCAATGAACATGAATGTACAAGTGTCTCTGTAATAAGATGTAGATTTCTTTGGGAATATTCTCAGAAGCAGTGCAGCTGGATCATATGGTAATTGAACTTTTAGCTTTCTGTGGACCTTCTAAACCCATTTCTGAAAAGGTTGTGCCAGGTTACACTTCCACCAACAATGAATAAGTATTTTTCCCACACACACATCCTCACCAGCATTTATTAATATATTTTTGATCTTAGCCTTTCTGATTAGAATATTTTGCTAATTTTAATTGATATTTTGTGTTCTTACTGAGTTTATATATAGATTTTGAAAATTAATCTTTTATGGCTAGTTTGTAAAATAGTTTATGCAGTTCAGTATATATTCTTTCATTCTGATACTATTTATTGTGTGGAAACTTTTTAGCTTGTAATAATTCCACTTGTCTATCTTTGGTTTTGTTTCTGATTTCAGGTCTTACTCCCAAATCATTATCGTGAAGTTCTATGCTTCCTTCTAGTCATATTCCAGCTTTCCCATCTTGTATTTATGTCACCCATGCAATTTGAATATATTTTGTATATAGTGAGAGGTAATGATCAAGTTTTAATCCCCTAACAAGTGGATATTCACTTTCCTGACCATTACTCAATAAATAGATTGTCCTTTCTCCATTGTATACAAAGATGTAATTCATAAAACAATAATGATGAAGCTGAGAAAGAAATCAAGACAGAAACCCCTTCACTATAACTATAATAAACTGAGGAAATAAAAGATTCATAATAAAAAGATATGAAACTCCAATGATAAGTTGAAAATTGCAAAGAACACACATACAACAAAGTAATTGTAATCAGAACCATATGATATAGAATACAAATACACAAGCCAGTGTAACAGGACAGTGTGTCTTCTGGGAATATTGCAAAGAATGTTTCATCTTACTGTAGAAATACATATACAACACATGTACAAAAATTGCAGCTCTATTTGCAATAGCAAAGTCATGGAATCAGCCCAAATACCTAACAGTAGACAAATGGATGATGAAAATTTGGCACATATAAACAATGGAATACTATCAACTATCAAGAAAAATGAATTAATGAAATTTGTTAATAAATAGAGTTGGAAGAAGTTTTACTTTGCGAAGTATACCAGACATAGAAAGACATCACATGTTCTCTTTTATAGTAGAAACTAGACTAAGCCCTCATAATCACATACTTGAGGAGAAATTTTCTATAATATCCATTATAACCACAAAGAAACATATCTTGGGGGACAGGAGAAAGAGGACTCTGAGAGAGTGGAGACAAAGAAATACAGGTAAATAGATAGACACGGTCATTATTAAGAAAAACCCATAAGGAAAAGGAAAAAAGGTGAGATACCTTAATAAAGGGTGAGAGAAGAAAAAAAAGTGGCTCATGGGAAATAAAGAGATCAACTATCCCAGCAGTGAATGATATATGCCTCTACAACTCTGGTAAGAGGAATCTATGGGAGCAACAGAGGTATACAAGACCCATGGGAAAGCAATTATTCTCTGAAAGGGTTCCAATACCTTTAATGGCAGGGAAACCATGCCTGATATTGCAAACCTGTCTAAATAACAGTAGAAGAGGAATAAATGGACAGGAACAGATATCCAGGAGTTAACTATAAAAGATATCAATACAGGCACCCCAAAGGGAGTCCTGTGATACACCAAGCAGAGGGACAAGACATGGGAGTTAGGAGATCGAACAGAATGGATGAAGGGACAGGAAGGTGGGAGAAGGGTGTATAAATGGGGAGAGTGGGAAAGGAGGGAAGTGGGTAAGGAGGGGATCAGGGTAAAGACATAAATACAATTCATTTTTGAATAAATAAATAATAAAAACAAGGCAATCCAAATAGTTCGCCCTTTTCAGAGTTCCTTCTGTTTCAATCATGCTTCACTTAACAGAAGTTCATTCTATACTTGTTTAAGCCTTATTTTAATTAATACAAGGAACTTGATTTTATGTTAACACTTTAGCCTTAGTAAATTAAAATGTTACTTTATACTTTCAAGTTGTTTTTATTTTCGCTTGTATGTACTCAGTTCATGTTTTGTTGACTGTAGTTGTAATTTATCTCTTCGTATCTCTGAAACTTTGTGTGTAATTGTGTATATGCAGGTGTACTTGTATGATGTATATACGACTATAGGCATGCATTTGCCACAGTGCACATTTGGATCAGAGGACAACCTTGATAGATTTCTTTGTTTGAAACAGGTCTAATTGCTGTCTTTCACCTGTGTATGCTGGGCTAGTTGGTCTGAGAGCTTCCAAGAACTACACTGTGTCCACCTTCTATCTTCTCATAAGCATGTTTGTTCTGTGTCACATAGCTGTCTACCCATTTCAGATAGTTCCAAAAGAGACCAAAGTAACAATTATATCAAGGTCCAACTTGATGAACCAATGAGTTGATTGGGGTGACTTACAGAATAAAAGTGAGGATTACTTACAGGAGCAGGGACAATTCAAGAGTAGCTACATTGCCCAAAAGTCACCCCCCCAGTATGGGTGAGATCATGGAAGCTGCACCCCTTTTGCTCTCTGCTGTAGGACTTGCTAAGAAAGTCTCCTCCAGGCTCTTGGGCTGCTCTGAGTTCTCTCTCTAACTGCTGGACTTTTGATGGCCTCTCTCTCTCTAGCTTTGAAGACTTCAGGATGCTCCTGTGGCTTAACTGGCAAGAGAGTATCTACCCCCTCCTTCCCAGCTGTTATTACTCTTTTTCATATCCTAAAGGGAGCCCTCTCATCCCTCCAGCTTGTTATTCTCGGGAACTTCCTGAGAATAAGGAATTGTTTACTTACCGAGACTTCCTCCAGGATGGGATGTTTCCCCATTCTCCCTAGCTTAGACTAGGTAAATGTTTTCCATGTTGCCCATTATTCAAGCAAGATAGGTTACACCACCACCAAAACTTCAGTGTGGTACTGTTACCACACTGGAAACTGTCATCAGAAGGATGGTGACTGCAACATGGATGTGAACTAAACAGTAGAAGATCCAGTCATGTTCCTGGAGTTGGGTTCTCTCTCCCCTCCCCTCCCCTCCTCTCCCCTCCTCTCCCCTCCTCTCTCTTTGACTTTTGACTTAGAAATAATTTCTGTTTCATAGAAAACTTGAGTGGAAAATAGAATCTGTCAACACGGTATTGAGTTTTACCAGCAATTATATCTCCTCCTGTTCATAATGCTTCGTAAT
Source organism: Typhlomys cinereus (assembly GCA_023101885.1). NCBI lineage: Eukaryota > Metazoa > Chordata > Mammalia > Rodentia > Platacanthomyidae > Typhlomys > Typhlomys cinereus. The sequence continues at coordinate 3,299,609 of JALPQD010000082.1, forward strand.
TCTTCCAGGGTATTTGTTCTGAACCCTGTTGCTCAATGTTACAATAAATAAATAGTTCCAGCTATGGTAATGAGAGAAGACTATGAAACTAATAAACTGAGACCCTCAGGGGTAAGGGTACTGTAATCCCCTAGGTAAACTAATAAGATGAGTCAGAGTTAGTTATGAGGATGTCATGTCTAGAATGGCTAGTGCAGGAGAAAGATAATTATGACCTACAGCAACCTATGACTAGCTACAGGATATGGACCACCATTTTGTTTTGTTTTTCCAAACAAATAGATTAACTGTATCATGGAGGAGACAATTTCAAACTCACTGTTTGAGACTAATAGCTTACACAGGCCATGGAAAACCATAGCACTTGTTCACGTTTCTTACTTAAAACTTTCCCACCTTGATTACCTTATTGGCATTTCCTCCTTGTTCTTTTTGAAACAATCTCTAATGTAACTTATAACTCACTAATAGGACTAGTCTGGCTTGTCATCTGGCTGGGAAAATTTCCAGTCTCTACTTTTTGAGGCTGAAATTATAGTCAGTTTACCATATCCACAAGACATTTATGTGGTATCTAGGGACTCAAGATCTGAGACCTGGTTCTTTTGTTTGTTCAGCAAACACTTTAATTAACGACATCCCGGCTAAACACAATTTGTACTTAAGAAAAAAAAAAACTCCATGAAATAATGTTTGTGATTATGACTGGAACATTAGTATGATTAAAATTTGTTTTCCTTTATATTTTATGTGTATTTAAGTGTTAAGTTCTTGTTTGTGCATGTGGGTATACATGTGTGTGAACACACAAGTGTACGTATATGAATGGGAAGGACAAAGGTGATATCAGGAACTGGACTTACTGTAAAACCATAACTGACCACATAATTTATATTCCCTAAATAGTATATCATTATAAAATTAATATAGAAAACAAGAGAAAGTACTTTAGAAAATAGAATGTATGTCAATAGTATAGAAGAAATAAACAAGTGTGAACAATCTATGGACTAATGATAGCTGCTACTTATTTCTTAAATTAAGCCTTAGTAAAACTTTGAATCACAGTACATGTTCAAAGGGATAAAGCAGCATCAAAAGTCTAAAAAATAAGTTGGCTTAGCTTAATTGACTAAAATTAACATATTGAAAGCTCATCCATATTTCAAAAGTCCCTAATCTGACTGTATTACATTATTATCAAGGTTGCCAGCAACAGCCGCAGATCCAATCTGGGCCACCACCTGCTTTCATATTCTCTTTAACCAAGAATAGGGTTTACCTTTTCAAGTGGAGAAAAATACCAAAAGAAGAATATTTTATGACATGTGAAAATTACATGAAATTCAAATGTCAATGCTCATAAACGAAGCTCTATGGAACATGGCCATGTGTGTTCATTTGCCTGTGTCTGATCCAGTTCTTGCACTACAACTACAGAACTTAATAGCCAGTACCAAGACTTCATATTTTAGAAAACTAGTACCTGACTATACATGAAATGTTTCCTGCTTGTTTAACTACAATATCATGACTTGTTTGCTTAGAGTTTGATATTTCCTAGGCTTCTACACTTCTTTTTATAGTACCTTCATGTTCTAATGTCTCTTCTGACTTTAGAACTTTCCCTGCCTCTGCTGATTGGAGACAGTTAAACAAAAGAATTAGTCACCTTAATAATGTCTTCGTAGTGAGCTGCCCCATACTTCACCTTTCTTCATGCTTCATGATGTCTGGAACTTCAGTCTATACTCAAGTAACCTTGCCTAGCTATCTTTGAACATTATACACATTCAACCACTTCACCTTTAAAATGGGAATTATTTTAAAAGCAAGGATTCAGAGGGTTCCTGAAGAAATTGTTGTAAATGATTTTTGTTCTTCTGAATGACAATCTAGCATCAGTGATAATGAAACATTATAAAAACAAATGTAAATTTGTAGGAGTTAGAAATGACCAAAAATTAACTTCATAAGACTCACATTCCTAATTCCTAGCCCACCTACTTAACTTCTTATCAATATGGTAGTGAATAAACTTAAACAACAACAAAAAGTAAGTGAGCAAGTCATATTTCCTTAATTAAAGTCTAACCTTATTCTCTTTCTCATTTTTCTCCTCTCTCTACTTTCTTTCCCTCTTGTATATTATTTAGTCAATTGTGAGTGTATGCGTGTGTGTGTGTATGTATGTATGTGTATGTATGTGTATGTGTGTGGAACCACGGACAAATTCAGGAACCACCATGGACCATTTCCACCTCCACGTTTACTCTGCCCCATGATTCACAGGTTCCGCCCTACCAGGACCAGAAACAAAGGCTGCCCCTTCTCCCGCCTGGCATCTATACGTGGGGTCTAGGATCTGAACTCAGGACCTTCCACCTGCAAGGCAGAAGCTTAACCCCTGAGCCACCTCTGCAGCCCCTTGTTTTCTCTTTTCTTCTCCTCTTCTCTCTTTCTTTCTCTTTCTCTTTCTCTGTCTTTCTCAGGTTAGCTTTGAACTTACAATCCTTCTGCCTGAGCCTTCTTAGTGCTGTACACCACATCACACATCTGATACCTTCTCTCTTTAAAAATGACATGAATATTGTGGAAGTAGAAAGGACTGTGGGAATGGTTATCACTTATCTAGATTTCTTGTTGTGAGATGACTTATGTTCAATAGGACATATTATACAGCTAAATATCTTTTATGTACATCATTAAAGAAACTGTCATTTCTGTTTTTTCTTTAAATCTTGGCCAAACCCAAGTATAACCAAGAGATGACCAAAATAAATGTGATGGTTGTTGTCATTCTTAATTAGACAGTGCTAAAATACTGGATATCTGTATAAAATGCTGTGGAAAGTCTCTGCAGCACAGAATACATTTTCATGGCAATGAAGTATTATTCTCAAAGTGAATTCTGAGTTTGACAGCAAATTGAAAATTTACTTCATGTTTGGCTTAGAGTAAAGCTACAACTGTGCTGTGCTCCTTCTCAGACTCAGTTTAACACTGCATTGGTGAACTATGAGATAAAAGTCTTGACAAGAGAACTTCAAGTATGTGGTCAAGTAGGAGTCAAGTTTTTGACATGAGTCAAGTAACGCACTGTGGAGCATACCCACCATCCTGGCATATGAAGGCTGAAGCTGGAAACTGCAAAGTTTGGCAGCCTAAACTACATCATAGGAATATGCTTCAAATAAATAAAGCACAAAAACAAAACAAAAAGTCAACATTTTATATTTCAAATAAAAATTAAGGCAATTCCATTAGAAATACATGTTTCATGTAAAGTGAAAATAATTAATTTACATAGGCTTTCAAGAATGAGATCAAATTGATTTTATATTTTTGCATCAAACTGCCATGAATGTTAATATTGTAGCCACAGACATTCTAAGGACTATTTAGAGCCACTTTAGATATTTTTTTTGTTTTTTTAAACCCTTGATCTGTCTATTGAGCAAGAAAATCAATAACTGTCATTAAAATGCATTCTATAATAATGGAAGAAAAAGCACTTTGAAAAAATTGAAGATGCTTTCTTGTAATTATCCAAAGCTGATATCATGTCTTCTAGTTTTTTGTTATTGCAATGTCCCCAAAATCACTCAACTCCCAATATTTTAAATTTAGCTGGCAAATATTTTTGGCCTACACTTTGAAATTTTGAACTGAAATACATTTATGCTAGAAATAAACCCAAGATAATTTTTTGTGTGTGTGCTGAGATGAAGTAGTCTTGGCGCAAGTTGGAGACCAGCAGGACGTTAAAACAGCTTAATGAGGTTCTTGAATTCCAAAATTTCTGATTCAATTATATGCTTCATACAGATTTTGAAAGCTGTGAAATGTCATTGCAAATACCAAATAGTCCCTATAGATTATCTGTGGTCTCCTCAGCTGTAGATCTGTGGTTGTTAGGAAAGTTTCCAGGATCCTGAAATATCTGGACTTGCAAGTAAAAGAAGAAAAATATAGTGTATGTGTATGTATGCATTTGAATGAGAAGATTCATTATTTGAAAGAAATATAGGACTTTTGCTACCATTTTCCATGAGTTCATGCCAATTTTTAGAATAAAAAATGGGAAACATTTTACATTTGTATGTAACATTATAACTCTTGTCTACATTTGTATGTATAAGAGAGAGAAAAGGAGAGAGAAAGAAAGAGAGAAACACGCACATGTTTGCTTTCCTTAAAACCATCTTCTCTCATTCACTTAGTATAAATGTGTACATTGTTGAAACTGTAAGAGTATGCTTTGGTCCATGGTGACTTAGTGAATATTTGTAATTCCTATTTTGGGGGATGAGTGATGATCTCATTCTGTGGACTTTTTGAATGAGTGAACCATATGTGTTTTGCTTAACACTGTACTTTCAGAATTTTGAAGAGTTTGGGCACAAAGTAGTATTTAACAACTGTAACAGAATCTATGGCATAGAGCAATCCTTCACCACTTTCTTTGAATTGTTTCTTATCCCTTTTCCTGTCTTGCCTTCACTACACAATGCGCGTTGCTGTCACTCAGTTCACATTCACAACAGTAGACCATGCACAAGAATGAGATGCCAAGAATGACTGACCTGACTGTGTGTCTGCTCTACCAAACCAGGCCTTCAAAAAAATGCTAGAAAAGATACTCAAGCTTAAAGAAAAGAACAAGAACAAGCATATCCAGGAGGACAGAAGGGAAGTATAATACCACCAAAACCTAAAAGCCAAATAATACCCTTATGAAAAACCAACCCTGGTGGGTGAACTCTTCAGCTGTTATTAATTAGGGATCTCTAGAGTAACCAATGAAAAGTTCGATAGAGATCTGTAAGGTCCATTTCAGTAAGTTTGTTTAAGTTCCAATGTGTCTCTGTTAAGTTTTTGAATTGTTGATCTATCCCATGTTGAAAGGGCGGTATTTAAATCCCCAAGAATTATCATTTTGGGATTGATTTCTTGCTTTAGATGCTGTAGCATTTGCTTAATGAATGTGGAAGAGCCAATATTAGGTGCATATATATTCAATATTGTGAAGTCTTCCTGGTGAATTGCACCTGTGACTAAAATGTAGTATCTATCTGTGTCTCTTATGATTTTCTTTGGTTTGAAGTCCACTGTGTTTGATAGCCTAATAGCTATTCCTGCCTGTTTCCTGGTTCCATTACCTTGCAGAATTTTGGATCAGCATTTTATTTTTAGGATGTGCCTATCTTTTGTGGTGAGATGAGTTTCCTGAAGGCAACAGATTGATGGGTTGTGATTTTTAATTCAAGTTTGTAATCTGTGTCTCTTGACTGGTGAGTTAATTCCATTGATGTTTAATGTTATAATGGAGAAATTACTTTTAATTCCGGACACTTTTTTTGTTTATTGGTTTTTCATAAGGGTATTATTTGGCTTTTAGGTTTTGGTGGTATTATACTTCCCTTCTGTCCTCCTGGATATGCTTGTTCTTGTTCTTTTCTTTAAGCTTGAGTATCTTTTCTAGCATTTTTTTGAAGGCCTGGTTTGGTAGACATGTAATCCTTCAAGTTGTCTTGTGTTGGAAAACTTTTCTTTCTCCCTCAATCATAACAGATAGTTTTACCAGGTATATCAGCCTGGGTTGACATTTTTGTTCATTTAATACTTGAATTATGTCTCTCCAAGGTCTTCTTGCTTTTACTGTTTCTGTTGAAAACTCATTTGTTATTTTAATAGGGTTACCTTTAAAAGTGACTTGTTTTTTTTTTCCCTTGAAGCTCTCAGCACCTTTTCTTTGTCTTGAATGTGGAGTGTTTTAGCTTGGGTTTTCTTTCGACTCTGTTGAATTCTGAGGAGCAATGTGTCCTCCCTGGACAGTGAGCAACCCCTGGAGAAAGGGCAGAGCTGCTAGATGTTGGGGCTGTTCACCTGGGACCTGGGGTGTGGCCAGTGGCCCTCCCTAGCCCAGAGCAGACTGGGTGCTCTGGCTGGCTGGTGGGAGGAGCTGGGATGTACTGGTGGGCACAAAAGAATATGCATTTTTCTCAGCAGCACATGGAACTTTCTTCAAAATACACCACATATTGGGCCACAAAACGAATCTCCACATATACAGGAAAGCTGAAATTCTAGCCTGTACCCTATCAAACAACCATGGTTTAAACCTTGACACAACACAACAAACAATAGAAAATACACTAATTCCTGGAAACTAAACATTATGATGCTGAAAGAGAATTGTATTCAGGAAGAAATTATAAAGAAATTCAAGATTTTCTGGAAGCAAACGATAATGAAAATACAACTTTATCAAAATCTTTAGGAGACAATGAAAGCACTCTTAAGAGGTAAGTTCATAGCTCTTAATGCCTACAGCAAAAATAGAAACATCACAAATAAAGAACTTAACAATGCAGCTTAAATCTTTAGAGACACAGAAGCAATCTGATCCCAAAAGCAGTAGAAGAGAGGGGGTTAGCAAAACCAGGGGAGAAATATCTGAAGTTGAGATAAGGAAAATGATACAGAGAATCAACCAGTCAAAAAGCTGGTTTTTTGAAAAAATCAATAAGATTGATGCACCCCTAGCTAAAACAAAGAGAGAAAAACAAAAACAAGAGAGAGAAAACCAAACTAAGAAAATTAGAAATGAAAAGGAGTTATCACTCCTGATAACCAAGAAATTCAGAGAATTATAATGTCATATTTCAAAAACTTAGATGGATCAGCACAGAGTTCTAACAGACATTTAAGGAACAAATAACACCAATATTCCCTTAACTGTTCCATCAAATAGCAAAGGAAGGAGAACTACCAAATTCCTTCTATGAAGCTAATATCGTTTTAATCCCAAACCTAATAAAGATACACTTAAAAAAGAAAACTATAGGCCAATCTCTTTGATGAACATAGATACAAAGATTCTCAACAAAGTCTTAGCAAATTGGATTCAAAAACATTTCAAATAGTTCATTCACAGTGATCAAGTAGGCTTTATCCCAGGTGCACAAAGTTAGTTCAACATATACAAATAAATAAATGTAATTCACTATATAAACCAGTCCAAAATCCAAGACGACATGATACTCTCTATAGATGCAGAAAAAGCTTTTGACAAGATCCAAAAGCCTTTTTTGAATAAAACCCTAGAGACAGTTGGAATGGAAGGAACCTTTATCAATATAATAAAAGCTGTATACAAGCTAACAGCAAGGATTATATTCAATGGGGAAAACTTGAAGCATTCCCTCTTCGATCAGGAACTAGACAAGGTTGTCCACTTTCACCACATCTATTCAATATTGTACTTGAAGAATTAACTAGAGCCATAAGACAAGAAAGGGAGATAAAAGGGATTCAAATTGGCAAGGAAGAAGTCAAGTTATCTCTATTTTCAGATGACATGATCATATACATGAGTGATACCAAAAACTCCACCAGGAAACTCTTGGAAGTAATACAGGAGTTCAGCAGGGTGGCAGGATACAAAATAAATGTACAAAAATCAGTGGTCTTCCTCTATGCCCAGGATGACAGAAGCAAAAAAGCCCTAAGAGAAACAATCCCATTTACTATAGCCCCTAAAAAGGAGGTAAAAGACCTTTACAATGAAAACCTTAAAACCCTAAGGAAAGAAATTACAGAAGAAAACAGAAGGTGGAAAGACCTCCCATGTTCTTGGATTGGCAGAATCATCATCATAAAAATGACCATCCTAACAAAGACAATATACAAATTCAATGCTATACCAATTAAAATCCCAAAGCAATTCTTTAAAAAAGTTGACCAAACAATCTCAAAATTCATATGGGAGCACAAAAGACCCAGAATAGCAAAAACAATCCTGAGTAAGAAAAACACTGTTGCAGGTATCACCATAGCAAACCTTAGTCTATACTACAAATCCATAGTTACAAAAACAGCCTGGTACTGGCTCCAAAATAGACACATGTATCAATGGATAAGGATTGAAGACCCAGATATAAGTCCACACAACTACAGCCATTTGATCTTTGACAAAGGAGCCCAAAGAATCCAATGGAAAAAGAACAGCATCTTCAACAAATGGTGCTGGCAAAACTGGATCTCCACATGCGGAAGATTAAAACTCAACCCGTACTTGTCACCATGTACAAGACTTAATTCCAAATGGATCAAAGACCTCAATATAATGCCGGAGACTATAAAAACCTTAGTTGAAAGGGTAGGGAACTCCCTCAAGTTGATTGGGCTAGGCCAACAGTTCCTAAATGGAAATCCAAAGTAGCACAGTACTACAACTAACACTCAATAGATAGGATCTCATGAAATTAAAGAGTTCTGCTCAGATAACGAGATTGTAACCTGAACAAAAAGGCAACCCACAGAATCTGAGAATCTTCAATAACCACATATATTCGATGGAGCTCTATTATCCAAAGTGCACAAAGAACTTAGAAAACTAAATACCATGGAAACAAATGGCCCAATTTTGTTCCTTATGGGCCTCAGAACTCAAAAGAAACTTTAACAGTGACAAAATTGAAATGTCTAACAAATATCTTAAAAAATGCTCCGCATCCTTCCCATCCGGGAAATGCAAATCAAAACCTCCCTGAGATATCATCTCACCCTGGTCAGGATGGCAAAAATTCACAATAGAAACAACAAATGCTGGAGAAGATGTGGAGAGAAGGGAACTCTCCTATATTGCTGGTGGGAATGCAGGCTTATATAACCACTCTGGCAAGCAGTCTGGCGATTATAAAAGGTAAATGTGGCACTACCAATTCAGGGAGGTCCTAGCCCAGCTCCTGAATTCAGGACAAGCCTGGACATACAGACAGCCCTGGAGGGTCCCAATAGAGGATCATGTAGGAAGAGGGATGAACAATCAATGGGAAGTGTCCGTCTAACCTGCACCTGCAATAGACACCTAGTAAACAGTTTAGTGCCTGGTGACGACCCCCCCCAGGAGGGATGGCAACACCTGATTGGACCCTGACACTATATAAGCCCAAACGCCCTTAATGACTCTGAATCTGTGGCATCTCATCCACTGGTGCTTCTCACCTGATTTCTGGGGTCTCATGATGACCCCATCACTGGCTCACCCATTCGCCTCTAGCCCCAAGGCCCCACTGTTTCCCCCTCCTTCCCACTCCCACTGGCTGGTGAACGTTCATTGGAATTTATTCCTTCTCCTGGTATGTATGAGCTCCCTTTCTTGGGGACAAATCTGCTTTCTAATTCCATGCTCTCATGTACTCCTGCTAAGGTGGATCAGGAGTTCAAGTCTGCACATTAGCCAGACCAGATTCCTTTGAAATAAAGAAGGATCAATGCAGGACTCAGCATAGTCTGTTTTCGGGAAATTCTAAGTGCATTTGGGTCAACTTGGGTTTATGTTTCTTTTTTCCTTGCAAGATTTTTGGCTTAAGTTACTGAGTTTCTCTGAGGATCCATCTGTGTAAGGGGCTAGATAAAATACTAGTAGGCACACCCAAGCTGACAAACCTGAAATTCCTTTCCCCCACAGGGAAAGAAAGAAAAAATTAATTTAAATGTGTCCTGAGCACTGCTCTGTAAGAGGGAAGTCCAGACCTGACCTGTAAGAGGGAAGTCCAGAACAGCCATATGCCTCCTGGCCGCCAATATTAATGGCACCTGGAATGTTCCAAACTATCCTTTGACATATCAAAAATTAATGGAACTAAAGGTCAAATTATTATTGCTGCTTCCCTTGTCAAACAATTATGGGATAGGATACCTACCTTCTTTTCACCCATAAAGTTGGTAACTTGGTTAACTTTTGGAGTTGCCCTTTTAGTGCTAATTGTCTTATTTAGATGTAAATGGCAAGCAGGAAGGTCTCAGAGTTTACAACACAAGCTTGCTTTCCAGGTCCTCAGGGCATCCATTCAGGCCTCAGGCATTCTTCAGCATTTATAACAAAAGCTTGCTTTGCAAGTTCTCAGAGCATCCATTCAGGCTCCAGACATTCCTACGGCCACAAAAAGGCCCCTTGGAAGCCTGGCTGTCCTCCATTGAAGCTATGTCTTACTAATGTACAGTTGTTAGGTTTTGATTTGTGTCTCACCAGCTCTTCTAGATTGTTTCTTCACCTGCCCCGCTCACAGCCTCTCTGCCTGCCCTGCCTGCAACATCTCTGCCTGCCCCTGCAATGATGAAAACCTGCTTTTCTCTGCCACCTTGAGTTCCCCTTTGGAACCATGATTCCTTCGCCATGCTGGTCTCATGACTGGTAGTCAATGACGGAAAAGGCTCCACACGAGGGTGGTGACCAGTCTAAGCCAGTCACAGTCTCCTATATTCCATGCAGCTGAAGAGACTCAGGTTCACTCCAATTTTCATGGTCCCCACTGAAAAAATTTACACATAAAAGGGTGAAATGAGGCACTACCAATTCAGGGAGGCCCTAGCCCGGCTCCAGAATTCAGGACAAGCCTGGACGTACAGATATGCCCCAGATATGTCCCAACAGAGGACCATGCAGGCTGAGGGATGAACAATCAATGGGAAGTGTCCGTCTAACCTGCACCTGCAATAGACACCTAGTAAACAATTAAATGACTGGTGGCTATTCCCCCCAAGGAGGGATGGCAACACCTGATTGGACCCTGACCCTATATAAGCCCAAATGCCCTTAATAACTCTGAATCTGTGGCATCTCACCCACTTCTGTTTCTCACCTGATTCCTGGAGTCTGGTGGTGACCTCGTCACCAGTTCACTCATTCGTCTCTGGCCCCGAGGCTCTGCTGTTTCTCCCTCCTTCCCCCAACTGGCCTCGTGGGGAATATGACAACAGGTAAATATTGAAATGGCATATGTCCCTGCCATTCCACTTCTGGGAATAATCCCTTATACAGCAAAAATTCACCTCAATGGCACAAGCACGATCGTGTTCATAGCAGCACTTGTTTACAATAGCAAAGTCATGGAATCAACCCAAATGCCCAACAGTTGACGAGTGGATAAGGAAAATGTGGTACATTTATACAATGGAATACTAACTCAGCCATCAAAAATGATGAATTAATGAAATTTGCCAGGAAATGGATGGAATTAGAAAAAAATATATTGAGTGAAGTATCCCAGACACAGAAAATTAAGCACCATATGTACTCCCTAATAGTGGATCCTAGTACCAAACCCACTTAGTGACATACTCAAAGATAAATCTCTGTAATACCTACCCTAATTGCAAAGATTATAAATAGGAGTGAAGGGGAAGGAGGGCCCCCCAGAAATAAGGAGAGAGGGTATCATGCTACAGCAGAGAAAATAGGCCACCATCAAGTATAGCAAGTCAGTAGTGAGATATCTGGTTATGCTCACAGATTTTTCCTTCCTGGTCCCTTGCAACTGAAGGGCTTTGATCTCACCAGTCAGGGAGGGCATAGAGTCTGGCAGATAGATGGTAACCATCCTGCAAATGGGAGACTGACTCCCGCCCCCTTACTGCGGTCTCCTACTCTTATTCTATCTACCTGTGAATCTACTCTTACAGTAAGACTCTATTTTAACAGCCTTTTATCTCTGGCTAGGAGGAGACATCCAATACCCATCAGGATGGAGCCAAAGGCAATGCAGGAACAGCAAAACTGAAAAAAAAAAAAACAAAAAACAAAAACCATAATTCAGAACATCAGAGACCGTACATGAATCACCTGGAACCAGGCCAGCCTAATCTTTCCCAATCCTATAGCTCAGGGATATTTGTGGAAGAGGGGGCAGTAAGATTGTAAAAGCCTAAAGATGGGGAAGAGCAACGCTATGCAAGATACTCCACACAAGTTAGGGCCAAAGTAACCATAATAGGACTTTGCATGTCCTGCGCAATGACCAACATATCATTGACAAACCCCTCTCTCCAAATGTAGCATGGATCACAGGCACTAGGATCCTTAGAGGCAAGGGATTAACAGCCACAATAGTGTTCCTATACTAAAGGGGAACACAAGAAAGGGCTCTAGGCAATGCTACTGAGTCCTTACACCTCATTAGAGTGGAGGACCCAGAAGGAAGTTTGACATTCACACTAAAGGATGCTCCAGAGATGGGGGGAAGGGGGCACTGGGAGAAAGGGGGGGGGAAAGGAAGTAAAAAAGGGGGGAGGGATCAAGGGGGTCCAGGAAAGGGTGGAGGGAGGGAGGGGACCGGTATATCTATTAAGTTTATATGAATGGAAAGAAATAAAAAAATGTGATAATCTGCCTCTAAAAAATATTAGAACAGTCTGACAGAAGCTGCCCATATCTGCTTAGTTATTGAGCTTCTTATTTATTGAGTACCATTCTGGACTAAAGACCAAAGGATTTTTGGAAAATCTTGCAGTCATTTGCATAATTGCTGAAGACCAAAGAGGATCCTTGAAGCTCAGTCATGCTGGAGGGAAGGAGTAGCTGGGCTCCAATGACAACAACCAATAGCAAGGCCCAAAAAGATGGACTCTAACATCATCCAAGAACAGTGGCAGGAGCAGCAGGAGCAGCAGCAGCAGTACCAAGCAGAGAGAGGGGGTAACAAACTAGTAGCAGTTTCAACACAACGAGTCAGCACAGGGCAGAAGGGAGAAGTCCCACCCCTTGCACTTCCTTTTATCTGGGATCCACCACTGGGTAGCACCACCCACTGTGGGCTGGGTCTTCCATATCAATTAAAAAATTAAACAATCACCTGCAAACTTGCTCAAGGGGTGCTTTAACCATCAGTTCTTCACAGCTGTACCTCAAACTTAGCATACAACATCCATAGAGATATCACAGCATCCATAGAGATATATAGATATATGGATATAGAGCTATGGAATCTACCAGAGAGGTTGCATGGCAGATCTAAAGAAAAAACTCTGCAGCCTGTAGCATGGAAGGACTCTAAAAATGGTGCACAAGCGCGAGTGTTATGAGCCCTAAGCAGGGAGGGAGGAAGAAAACTTGTCCACGGACCTCTGAGGATCAGCCTCAAGAGATGTTACTGTGGCCGAAGGACAAGGATGACCAGATGCTCTTCTGCCCACTTACGGCACCCCAGTGACTTTAGCCTCAATCTCAGGGCAAAAGATTTTCATGATCATTACATATGTAAGGACCGTGGCATGAATTGTGTCATGGAGAAAGTTGTAAGGAGATTTTACCTACACTTGCCTCTGTACTGAGACTCATCCAAACAACATCTAAATCAGTAGTTGACATATTATGTCCCTCACATATCTCCAAATTTAGGACTAAGAGAATTTTTTTTAATTTTTAAGTCACTAACAAAATCCAAGAATTATGCTTTATGAAGACTAAGAAGTCATATGAAATTTAATTTTTTTAAATTATTTATTCATTTGTGTGTGTATGCGTGTGTGTGCATGTGTATGTATGTGTGTGTGTGTGTGTGTGTGTGTGTGTGTAGAACCACGGACGAATTCGGGAACCACCATGGATGCCTCCAACTTCCTTGTTTACTCTGCCCCGGGATTCACAGGCTCCGCCCTACCAGGACCAGAAATGCAGGCCGTCCCCGCTTCTGCCTGTCGTCTATACGTGGGACCTGGGATCAGAACTCGGGACCTTCTGCCTGCAAGGCAGAAACTTAACCCCTGAGCCACCTCTCCAGTCCATGAAATTTAAATTTTAATGCTCATTAATAACATTTTGTTGAGAAATGATCATTGTCATAGTTAGGCACAGGTGTCAAGTTGACCATTGAGGGCTTAATCTCTGGGCACATTTGTAGAGAATTAGTGGTCGAGTTTAGCCCAGAGCAAACCTGCAAGAGATTGTCTAGCTGATGGGGAAGGCCCAACCTATGGTGCGTGGGACTAGTCTGTGAACAGATGAATCAAACACTGAGAAATGCTTTGAGGAAGTTGGCATCCTTGTGTACACTTGGACAGACATGCTAGTCTGGCAAGTAAGGATTGTCCATCTCTCAGACATTATGCAGTGATAGTGTGGCCAGTTCCCTTGGCCCTGGTGTTGGTGCATGCTCTCCCATAAAGCTGGACTATAGACTGTAACCGAACTATCAGTAAGAAAATAAATCATGCAGGCGAACTGTAACAATCATGTTCCTAGATCCATATGCTATTCACAGTTGCATTGTGTTACAAAAGGTGAACAGGTAAGATAAGATTATGCTTTACATACTCTTCAGTGTTATATGACCATTGGTAGACAAAATTTCTCAGCCTCTGTTATGGTCTAAGAAGGCCTGAAAGGGAGCAAGCCTTGTATTTCTTCTGTTGCTGGCAGGAAGTGCTAATGAGTCCTAGGGGTCATTTCATTCTTGTCTTTCAGACATCTAAAGTGAGAAAGTGATCCTAAAGTAGAAAGGATGAGAAATGTGTGTGTGTGTGTGTGTGTGTGAAAGAGAGAGAGAAATGTACTGTGAATGTGTGTGTTTCCGTGACAAAAGCTTATTGTTTCATAATTCTAGAAGCCACAAGAACAGTGTATCAGTGGGTGAGTCCTTCTAAAGACTGTGAAGAAAGGTTTTGTTGCAAGTTTCCAGTCTTTCTTCTTGGTTTGAAACTGACTTTTCTCTGTGTCTGTTCATATTGTCTTTCTTTTGTGTCAAAATGTTCGAGTTTGCTACTATTCTAAGTATACCAAGAATATTGAATTAGAGGCTACTCCAATACTTCATCTGAACACATTCCAACTTGAATGACTTGATTTCCAAATAAGGTCACCTCTGAGATACTGTGGGCTAGTGTTGTACTTAAAAATTACTACAGACATAATCCATCCCAAAGCAACAACCTTTGTGCAACTATCTTTCAGGCTTCCAGGCATGTTTTTCCCCCGTATGATTTAATGCTGAAAAAACACTTGACATTACCTACATTAACATTTTAAAATATGTCACTTCTACAATCTCTAGGCCTGTAATGTGGCAGAGTGAATCACTTAATTAATGAGGATTTTCTTCTCTATGAGTTATCTGGATCTCAATAAGCTGGTTGACTTTGTTTTTACTCTCTGCATTTAAAATTTTCTTATGGCATTTATACTCGATTACTGCATTTATACTCGATGGACCCTTCCCCTCCCTGAACTCTCACCAATCTCCCTTTCTATCCTGGTTTTCAATTCTAGCTCATCTGTATTTTCCCTTTCACTTTCATATTGAATTCATTCTCTTATCCTTCGTTTATTTAAATTATAACATTGTTTTGCTTGAAAAACATACAAATATTCAATTCAGATTGTCACTATGGAAGAAAAGCAATACTTGAGCTCAAATTTTTACCAAAGAAACTGGTCCTCAGGTGAGGAGACCAAGTAATGTTCCACTTTTATTACATGGAATCTAGGTAGATGGTTCTTCTGGGCTTGTATGTAGCTCTGAGCATGTGTGTAGATGCTTAAACACATGATGTGTATCTAACTTTGTTTGTCTTAATCTTTCCTTGATCCCACACTGATTGATATTTTTAAATTCTTCACTAGCTATCATTCTTCTGAAATTTAATGCATCTTAAAAACTTGATTGGATATTAGAAAACATAAACAAAGAAAATCTCCATCAGACACATGAGAAGTTCATATAACAGATTTTCTCCAGCACAGGAAAATGCTTTTATGAATATTCTCATGATGAGAAACTGAAAATGAAATCTTAAATTATAAGACATCTCAGATCATAAATAACTGAGGGTACTGGCTTCATGGGACAGTCTTCTGGCATTGTTGACAGGAAATTATCTAGTGTATATTGCTTACTTAGATACCTAAGGCTAAGCACATAAACTGCAAGAAATATAGTTTTTACAATTATTGCATATTGGGGCTGGAGAGGTGGCTCAGGGGTTAAGCCTCTGCCTTGCAGGTGGAAGATTCTGAGTTCGGATCCTAGACCCCACGTATAGACGCCAGGCAGAAGCGGGGCAGCCTGTGTTTCTGGTCCTGGTAGGGCAGAGCCTGCGAATCCCCAGGCAGAATAAACAAGGAGGAGGTGGAGGCGTGCATGGTGGTTCCTGAATTTGCCTGTGGTTCTACACACACACATACACACCGCACACACGCACACACACAATTGAATAAATAAGAAATAATAAAAAAATTTTTAAATTATTGCATATTTACTTTTGATTAATTGAGTATTAAAAAGAAGAAACTGGTAGTTAATCCTGACTCAAGGTTCAAGAACAAAGGTGAAATCTTTATTGTCTTAAATGAGAAGAATATCCGGAAAAAATCCTGTTTAACTCAAAACACTAGAACCACAAAAACTGGCACTACATAAACTTTCAGAGGTCTCATATACACGAAAGCCAGGTGATTGCTGCTATCTGTTAAAATTCCTCAGAGTTCCTATGGCCTGGCTGAATCTAAACTCTTTCTTCTCTGACTCTGAACTTCTTAAATTTTCATCACTCATGACCCTTTTTTTTTTTCTGAAAGCTTTTACAAGGCCCCAAGTATATAAGTATTTTAAACAGATCAAGTATTTAGTGATAATACTTCAGAATTAAATTTATTTGAAAACAATTCTCTGACACACATATACACCTATATTTACCAATTATTAAAATGAAAAATGTAGGCACCTATGAGATAGGCATACTTGTTTATCTTTATGTAAGTAGTTAAGTTGTGGATGAATAATAAGATATTACAAGACAGAGAGTCTGCTACATTTTTCAGAGTTGACTGATAAATTAATGATGATACTCAATGTCAGTAATGTCACTTCACATAATATATAGCACATAATGATTACTATAATGATTATGGTTAGGACCAGTTCAGAAATTGTTGGATATTCTGTCCTACTCAAAATTAATTTAAAAATTATGTATAGATATCATGAAGCAAATTGAAACAGTATCTTTTTAAATTAGACATGCTAATGCAGTGCAATTTATCAGAGCATGATGTGGTATTTGGATGCTGAGAAATGATGGTGGTAAAATTTTAAGTTTTCTTTTCATTAATTAAACCTTTATATTTCTACAAGAGAAAATTTTATGCATACATTAAAACAGTGCAGTACAATGGTCTCTGATCTCAGCTAAGGTTTTTTTTCAGCAGCTTCTGTTGGCATGACACCATGTATAGTGCCAAGTACACATGTGTGTTCAAAGCCAGAGATGTAGTAACCTGCAAAGCAGCCTAGGCAAACACTGCCAGAGAAAGACTTGGATCCATTACACATTTGATTTGAAATTAAATGTGGTGGCTGCACATTTTCAATCCTTTCATTGTTGCTAAAATTTTTGTGACCTGCATTTTCAATTGCATATCCCCATGTGAAAATCAACCCTCAGTTCTATATTGCCTCACTTTGTTTCCCACTCTACAGAGGGCTGAATCAATTGTTCTTGCAGTTAATATAGATATTAATTATACATATAATAAAGATATTATATATTATATACAATGAATAAATATATTTGGAAGTTAGATTATTTATTTGGTCACTTCCCATGGAATATTTGTTCTGCCCCCAGTACAATATAAATGTACTTAGACTTGAAACACTGTCCAAAAGGTTTCCTTTAATATAGACTGATTTCTTTAGATAAAATCAAGTGCTTTGTTCTCTATGTTCTCTAGTACCTTAAATTTACCTGTTTTAGTGCTTCATTAGCCTCCAGGTCACCCTCTCTAAGCTATTTAAGCAATAACAACTCCTGGAATGGCCAAATCATAGAGAAATCTTCAGGGCTACAGCTGCCTGCAACTTGCAAAGTTATGTAGCAGTGCTGCCCTTGCACACGGTTTATGCCTCTGTGTTAAGCCATTCTTCAAAACTAAGCACAGTATGTGGCAAAGAAGATCTGGAGCATGCATAAGATGATGTTTGAACTTCTGTTCTCCCAGTTAAGATTTCCTCTGTGTCATGGTTAGGCACAGGTGTCAACTTGAATGTTGAGGGTTTGAGCTCTGGGCATATTTGTAGAGAATTAGTAGTTGAGTTAAGCCCAGAGCAAACCTGCAGGAGATTGTCTAGGTGATGGGGAAGGTCCAGCCCATGGTGGGTGGGATTAGGGCCTGGAATAAATCATGGAGAGCTGGTTGAGAGAGTTGGAATCCTTCTGTTCACTTGGCCAGACATGATGGTCTGGCAAGTAAGTACTGTCCATCTCTCAGCTGATATGTGGTGATCAAGTGGCCAGTTCCCTCTGCCCTGGTGTTGGTGTGTGCTCTCCCGTCAAGGTGGACTGAGAACTGTAAGTGGACTATCATAAGGAAATAAACCCCTTGTTCCCTTAAGCAGTTTGATGGTCATTTATCAGCAACCATGCAGGCGGACTGCCACACTCTGGGAATTTGATGTGTGTTCAATCCATTAATGTCATACATAGTCTTTAATTATTTGCTGGCTTCATAATTTTTCCCAAGAATTTGAAGAGCCACCATTAGAATACTGCCCACGTGTGCTCACTGCTTAACTTTTTTCTGGCTGCTCATGCAAAGATTATGGGACTTGGTGCTTTCTAGTAAAATCGCTAAAGCAAGGAAGCAGAGAAATGCACAGCCGTATGCTTAAGATAGATAAAATGTACAAGCTGAGTGGAGATCTAATGGAAATCATGTGTGACAGGACAGGAAAAACTGCTAAAGCTCTTATTTCTACTGTGTTAGAGATATTGTCAAAAATGATGCCAATTTTTGTCAAGTGATTTTCCTACATCCTTTTAATCCACTAATCTTCATTTGCATTAATTGGTTTACTAATGTTAAATTAGCTCTCAAGCACATAGTGTTAGATTATCACATCTGTAGACTGCTAGATTAAATGTACCACCCATATATTTAGAATTAGCATTCTGTAACTCTAGGAGTCATCATTTATTTCTCATGCTCTCATTGCCAGATCATGGCACCAACACAAAGTTTTGCCTCAGAAAGCAAATTATATGTTGTTCTATCTTTTTAGTTACTTAAAGGAAAATGTATATGCATGGAATTATGGAGTTCTTTACAATTTGGCCTAACTGGCCTGTGAAGTTAGCAGACCTGGATTTCCTATGAGAAGGCTAACAGTGTTGGAATCTGTTTTGTTAGTGTCTATCAGGTTAACGAAATTCATTACTTTCTGACATAATTACATTTTTTGGTTTCTTCGATGTTTTCTAAAATTCCTAATTTGTCTCTGTCATTTTCTTATTATTAATTCTTGCCATAGCATTATTTCTTTTGTTACAATATTTTTTGTCTTCTCTTTAATCTTATGATGGATTTCTCTATTTTGTTAGACTTTAGCATAACCAACATTTTGCTTTGACGTTTGTATTTATTGTGTTTTATTTTTTATTTTGTTAATTCCTGTCCCTAATTTTTGTTTTGTCCATTAGTCTTGCTTCCTTGAACATATTTAATAGCTATACTAACTTTTAAAATATGACAGTACCTGATTTTTAAGGACTTTATGTTTCTTATTAGAAACATATAAACTCAAATTATTATTTATAAAGTAATGGTTTGCCTGTATCCTGTTGTGCTCATTTTTGCTCAGTTTTAGCTATCATTGTTTTAATTATAAATTCTCATATGTTTGGATCATTTTGTTGTGTTTTATTAATTTTGAGATGAAGTTCTTCTAGATATAACTTGTGATTGCTTTTTAAGGCAATTATATTGTATTCCTGTTGCAGTTCACCTGCATGGTTGCTGATAAGTGACCATCAAATGGCTTAAGGGAACAAGGGGTTTATTTTCTCTTACGAGTCCTGGTTATAGTTCATAGTCCAGATTGACAGGAGAACTCACACAACACCTGGGCCAAGGAAACTGGCCACACCATCTCTATGTAATGGCTGAGAAAGGAATGATCCTTACTTCCCAGACCAGCATGTCTGCCCAAGTATACACAAGGATGCCGACTCTCTCAACCAGTTCTATGATTTATTCCAGGGTCTAATCCCACCCACCACAGGCTAAACTTTCCCCATCAGCTAGACAATCTCCTTCAGGTTTGCTGTGGGCTTAATTCAACTACTAACTCTCCACAAATATGCCCAGAGTTCAAACTCTCAACTGTCAAGTTGACACCTGTACCTAACTACGACAATTCCCATAGCATATCTTAAATTTATTACAACTTTCACTGCCTTGATTTTGTTCTATACCATCTAAAGATATGAGATACTCAAGATTTCATACACTGCTGCTGAAATGCTTAATTCTTTATTAATTATGTCTCCCTACGAGGTTCTGAGAAAGTTATATTAAATTTTCCCATTCTGAATGTGGCTGATTGATTTCTCATGTAATTATTTAACTACTAAATCTTTTGCTTTTAGGACTCTTTGTCTGATACCAGTGTCAAGCACTGCAATTTGTGAAATGTATTTTCCCACATACTGAGTTTCATCCTCATCAAGTTCTTTTAGGTGATGTTTGCCTGTCTTATCACTGCTGCTGTGCTACCTCTTCTACTTCCTGTCCTAGAATTCCTTCATATACCTCAAGCTCTGCAGCTGGGAATTCAGAAACTATGCTGAAGAAGCTGTTGTGCTCACACCACCCTGAAAGGAAATTGAGCAGCAGAAGGAGTCTGGACTTCCCCAGTCTGAAACCACACATTTAATTTCTGCTTTTGGATATGCAACTTATTTGTACTTTCTGCTACATATACTTACTTTTTGTCTGAAATAATACTTTGATATTTGTCTGATGATAATATTAAAGGTTAATTGAACTCAGCACTACAAAAAATTAGTTTTTGTCAATATTTTTAAGCATAGAATTCAGGTTAGTACTCATTTATTAATATATGTATCTTTAAAATTAAACATTTTCATAAAAATTTTAGATAGAATATTGCAATTTGGAGTGGGCATTAATTATATTATTATGAAAATATCTTCAGAATAAAGATTGTTTTTGTTATTTTAATTAAAAAGGTAGTATTTGCCTTATTGAAAAAAAAACTATTACCATCTTATAAAACATGTGGGGGAAATTCTCAGAGTAAAACAGCTGGGCCAATAATTTTTTCAAAATGACTAAATTTTGGAATAATTAAAGGGAGCATAATATAATAAGATGAGGTGACTTGCATTCAAATCAAATAATGTTCTTGAATAGCAGAAATAATATTTAGATTTCAGTTTTGTTGCCTTTGTCATAACGCAGAAGATGGCATGACTTAGTGAGATAGCCTGTGTGCCAACACAAGTCTTTTTCTCTTCATATAAAGCCACAGGAGTGTCATGGAGTCACAACCACAGAATCTCATCAAATCCTAATTACCTCTTGAAGGGGCCAAATTCATACATCACTTTGAGAATTAAGTTTTAACCTTAGTTGTTGGAGAGATGAGCAGATGGTAGCACCCAGGCTAAGTCTGATGAAAATGGTTAGACAATATCCTCATGCACAGTGCAGTATGTGCAGGGGTTTATTTCTTTACATTAGTTTTAGTCCTTGAAGTCATTTGCTTTTGTGACCACTGGCCTAGGGCACACAAGAGCCACAGTGAAATACCAACACAATTCTCCTCAGTGATTAGAGAGGACCCTTGCAGACCTGTAGACTCAATGGTTCATTAGTATTCATGTCTGCCTATGTGCAGTGGTGTGCCTAGAAATGCTTCTTTAAAAAACGGCTCTTTTCTCAACCAATCTTATTTTCAGTAGGACAGACACAAATATTCATTTTAAAATTTGTAAAGAATTCCCACTTTTAAAAATAATTTCTTCCTTACTCCCAATAAGAGTGCTTATGAGTCTTGAGAAGCTCACTCTGCCTAATAGAAAAGACCCAGTACTTGCTGAGACAAAGCAGCCCTAATTAGATTTTAAAATCAAGATCTAAACCTCAAACACTAAGCTGTATGCTCAAGAGACCATATTTCATGGTGCAAGGCCAGAAGTCTGGGGAGAGAAGATGGGCCTCATCTACAATTTGGCAGGAGAAACCCCTGGGGGAGCTTCAGGGCATGAAGGGGGCACTGCTGGCATGACATACTACCCGCTGACAAGTCACCTCTAGCACTTGGAAAAGGACAGTTGCTCATGTTTTAATCATCAGGAGGCCCACAAAAATGTTTATAATTTTATTTGTCAAGATATGATACAGAGAGCTTGCTAAGTGTCTGCAGCTTAGGTTCTTTCTAAGAACTGACAAGATGGAAAGTCCGGCTGTAAATTACTGCAGTATAGTGAAAAACAACACCTGGGGGCACTCAGCTGGTTTCCATGATGGCATACTCTTAGAAAGCTACCAACAGTTCCAGCCCTCTCCTTTGTGAAATGCCCTGCTACCTCCTAGTAAAGAATCCAAAGCTATCATTTACAAATATCTGAAAACTTTTTATTTTTTCATTTTTTTCTTTTTCCATTTTCATGTGTAGGTGCGTGTGTGTGAGTATGTTTGGTGTGCATGTGTGTATATGTATTTGCATGTATGTGATTCACCTGGGTATGGAAATGCATGTACACACGTGTGCAGATGATCAAGGTTAATATTAGTAAGCATTCTTGATTGCTATTCTGCTTTATTTCTTTTGAGATAAGGTCCCTAGCAAAGCCCCAAGCTCTGGGACAGAATTAGAGGTATACTCTAACTCAAGGCATTATACTCAATAAGAATTCTACATGGGGGCCTGGAGAGGTGGCTCAGGGGTTAAGCCTCTACCTTGCAGGCAGAAGGTCCTGAGTTCGGATCCTAGACCCCACATATAGACGCCAGGCGGAAGCGGGAGCGGCCTGCGCTTCTGGTCCTGGTAGGGCGGAGCCTGTGAATCCCAGGGCAGAGTAAACAAGGAGGAGGTGGAGGTGGTCCATGGTGGTTCCCGAATTTGTCCGTGGTTTTACACACACATGCACACACTCGCACACACGCACAACTGAAAAAATAAAAAAATAAAATACTTAAAAAAAATTCTTCATGGTATCTGGACATCTAAAGTTGAGTTCTTTTTCTTGTATAGTAAGCATTTTAAATACTGAACCACCTACCCTAACCATAATATCTATTTAAAATTATATTATTATTTTATAGTACATATTAATATATATAACTATTTAATAAAATTTATTTTATTATAATAAATATTAATAATAAATAACTATTTAATATAAATTAAAGTATAGAAGATTTCAACTGACCTCCAAATAATTAATCCCAGCAGGTTTTAAGTACTTTTTTGATGCTGTGGCAAAATACATGACAAAAACAACTCGAGGAATAGAAGTTCATCTTGACTCACAGTTTAATGGTGGTGAATTCACTGCATCAGGAGTGTCTTGTCACAGTGATCAGAATGCAGAGAGAGATGAATGCTGGTGCTTTGTTCTCTTTCTTCTTTTACTGAGTAAAAATCCCTTGCCGTGAGTCGATGCCACCCATGCAGGAGGTGGTTCTTCCATTCTTAATTAAACCTTTCTGGAAACATACATATAAGTTCTAGCTTCAAACAATGATGTCTCAGAGCCTTTTTGAAGGGAATTTGATCCTTCAAAGTTTTTCTGGTCTCAATGCCCTTTCATGAAGCCATGACCCCCTTCCTCTCATATAGTTCATGCCGACTCCACTGTAGCTGTTTCTCACTACAGACCCCATGAGAGGAGGGAGCAACACTCAAGACACACTGAAATGTTTTTCTGTCTTAAAATTCCTTCCTCCAAGAAAATTAATATGTTAGGTTTTAATTTAGCCTCTCTTATGTCTTCAGAACATGAGCAGAATAAAACCAATTTCTTTGCTAGAATATAAAAAGAATGTTTTCTATTCTAGGTCTTGATAGAGCACTCATTCTCTTCTGAAACCTCAGATACTGATCAATATTTCTGTCAAAATTCTGTACTTATAACCTCTTACCAGAATGGTTTGATACTGCTCTGGCCTATAGCATGCTGAGACTTTTCTGTTTCAAAGTTACAAACTATTCCATATTCTTCCTGAAAATGACTTCCAAAGGCCTAAGAGTTACAGAGTCAGTTTTATCACAGTAGCAATCTCACCTCATTCTCCTTACCAATTTTCTGTTTGTTACTTCTCTTATTCCTAACACAAAATACTTGTTAATAGTATCTTAAAGGGTGATTTTCGATCTGCTTCAGTGTGTTCCATTGTGACCACAAAGTCACAGAGCAGGAGCATACAGTAGTGAGTCACATTGTATCTGCAGTACATAAGCAGAGAGAGATTAAATTGCTAGGTTGCAGCCAGCCTCATGTTTTTATTCAATAAAGATCCCTAGTCCACAGGATGGTGGCACCCACATTCAAGCTAGGTCTTCCCTTTTCAATTAAACTTTTCTGGAAACACCCTAATAGATATAATAACTGATGCATTTTAATAGTGCTGCTAAAACCAATAAATTTGGTGATGAGGATTAATCATCACACTATCCAATTAAAAGTTGTATCTGAGCAGAATGGCACACTCTTTACTAAGAGAGGAATATAATGAATTTTAAAATCGGTTTGTTTACTGATCCAATGATGTTTTTGACCCCTCTCTTGCAAGCAAAGACAAAGGGAGAGATTTTAACGAAGCCCATGGAAACGGTGGGGATTTTCTTTGCGCTAACCACCCTTTTATCAGCCAGACACAGACAGCCTCTCAGTGTGATGCAATCAGATGTTCAACAGATGCTGAGGAAAATTCGCTGAAGGAGAGCTAAGATGAGGCTGAATGAATGCCCTATCTTGTGCTTCCTACAGAGAAATTCTCAAAACATCTATAGATTATTTATTACTTCACTGCTTTCATGGGAGATTGCTCCACAGGAAGTCATTTGGAAGTAAAAAGGGAACTGTCTGCTGACCATCTCGAGGACATTGGCTTGTAAAAATGAGCAGAGATTATTCAAAAGGCCGAATAGATCGCTGTTATGCTGTAACGTGGAGGCACGGATGGGGCAGGCAGAATGTGTTAACTGTTGGATTTGTGAACCTTAAACCCTGAATTAATTGCTTTGGTGAGAAACTGTTTTGGGGTGCAATCTAATCTGGAGTTCTGAAATGGGTCATTGTTTTCTTGTTTTGTTTCCTAAGTAAAATAGAATGTTGGGCATTGACCATGCACAGACATGGAAATGCAAAATGCAGATAGCACACAGATGCAGGCAAACTAGCTCAGAATCAAGGCTGTGTTTTGTTACAGTTGATTCTGTCTCTTACCTCAATGCACTTGTACAGACTTAATGACATAGAAATGGTTTCATTGTTTCCTTTACTAGTACATCATAGTATCCTCTCCTTTTCTGGTTAATACATTTGTGAAACTGTTTTCAGATTTTGTTCTTGAGACAAGGTAATTTCCTCCTGTAACAGAAATGAATGTATCTCTTATGAACAGTTGTGCTATTGTCTAATTTGAGCAAATGATGTTCTCAGATGAAAATGGTTAAGACGTTTGGCACTATTCAAATGTGCTAGCCCTCTGGAGCTCAGAGGCCTTATGCACTTCAAAGGTGATTATTTTTGATCATTTATATTTCTTTTTCAACTTGGAGGAGAAATGACTGAAACACACACACTAAGAAAATAATGAAAATATTTTTTATGGGAAGAGGGCTCAGTGAATTAAAGCACTAGCCTATCTATGCAAGCATGAGAACCAGGGATCTAATTTGTACAACCTACGTAAATGTAAAACCGGGATGGTGGCTCCCTTAATTCGACTCTTAGGAAACAGTGGAAGGGGATCCCAAGGGCAAATTAATCGGTTAATTTAGCTGATCTGGGAGCTCTGGATTCAACTGAGAGACACTGCCTTAATATGGAAATGGTTGAGATAGACAAGAAGTTGACTGGAGGCCTCCATAATCAAGAGCTCATGCCTGCACCAACTCCCATCATGAGCTCATGCCTGCACCAACTCCCGTGAATGCACGTCACACACACAGATTCATATGCCAATGCATATTCAAAAATAAATAGAATATACATTCTATTTGCTACATTTATTAAAATTATAAAATTTTATAAAAGTTATAATTTCATGAATCCATTGCTTATGGATTTTGCTTTCTTTCACTTTCTTTCTTTCTTTCTTTCTTTCTTTCTTTCTTTCTTTCTTTCTTTCTTTCTTTCTTTCTTTCTCTCTCTCTCTTTCTTTCCCTTCCTTCCTTCCTTCCTTCCTTCCTTCCTTCCTTCCTTCCTTCCTTCCTTCCTTCCTTCCCATCTCTTGACAAATACAGTTACATGTAGGCAATCAAAATCTGAAGAAAGCATTTGAATTAATGCAAAACAATGATGGTATATTACTATTTAATTTTTACATCATAAGACTTATGGATAAGCAAATGCTTATGGATAAAGAAAGAGAAGGAAAAAGAAAGAAAGAAAGAAAGAAAGAAAGAAAGAAAGAAAGAAAGAAAGAAAGAAAGAAAGAAAGAAAGAAAGAAAGAAAGAAAGAAAGAAAGAAAAAGAAAAGAAAGAAAAGAAAGAAAGAAAAGAAAGAAGAAGGGAGAGAGACAAAAGAGAAAGAAAGGAAGAAAATGGATATCTGAAAATGAAGCCAAGGAGAACCCACTAGCATTAAATGACAGGTCTTTTCATATTCTAGTGTCTCATTCAGTTTCTTTCTATAGTGTTTTAAAATTTTCATTATAGAAGTATTTCACTCTTTTGGTCAAGACACCTAGGATTGTTTAAAAAGTATTGAATTTTTTTCCTGGTTTCTTTTATACCATGTTCATTATTGGCACAGAAGAAAGAAATCAATTTTTCTAAGCTGATTTTTCCTGTTCCCTGTATTGATGAAAGTGTTTCTTAGGGCAAAAAGTTCTCTGCCTGAGATTTCAGGGTCACTCATACTTAGGATCATCATCATATGCAAATGGAATAATTTCACAATTTTCTTTCCTTCTTGTGTACTTTTTATTTCTTCCTCTTACTGCTTTTGCTAACACCTCAAGGACAATATTGAATTAACTAAACTGTTCAACTTTGTCTCATTCCTAACTTTAATGGAAATGTTCTGAATTTTCCAATTAGGATAAAGTTGGCTATAGGATTTTCATATATAGCTTTTTATATTGAGATGTGGTTCATCTGTAATTTTGTTTTTTCTAATCCTAAATTCTTCATAAATTTATCATGATTTATCATGAAGGGATGTCTGACTTTTTAAAAAAATGTTTTTAGACTCAGGGAATTTGCAGAAGGTGGGGGCAATAAGATTATAAGAGCCTAAAGATGGGGAAGAGCAATGATATGCAAGATATTCCACACATATTAGGACTGAAGTAATCATAATGCACAATGACCAACATGTCATTGACTCCCCAAAGTCTAGCATGGATCACAGACTCTAAGATCCTTAAAGGCAAGAGAATAATAGCCACAATAGTGTTCCTATACTAAAGGAGAACACAAAAAAAGAGCTCTAGGCAATGCTACTGAGTTCTTACACTTCATCAGAGAAGAGGACCCAGAAGGAAGTTTGACATGCACAGAAAGGGAGGGAGGGGGGAAAGGTGGAGGAAAAGGGTGAAGGGAACAAGGGGATCCAGGAAGGGGTGGAGGGAGGGAGAGGAATGGAGTACCTATCAAATTTGTATGAATGGAAAAAATAAATTTTAAAAAATGCTTTTAGTTTAACTATTAAAATGATCACCTTGTCTCTTTTTGTGTTATTTTCATATTGACTTTCATATTAATCAGCATCCTTCCATCCTTGTATGAAGACCTCTTCTTCATGATGAATTGTCTTTTCAATGTTCAGTTGAATTTGTTTTACAAGTTTTAGAATTTTTGTATCCCTGTTCTCTAGGGAGATTAGTCCAACATTTTTTTGTTGTTGTTGTTATTGTTGTTGTATTTCTAACCAGTTCTGGCATCAGAGTAATACTAGCTTCATTAAAAAAAAAACTGTGTAGCATTTCTTCTCTTTCTCAATGGAACAGCTTGACGAACATTGATCCTAGCTTTTCTTTTAAGGTCTAGTGGAATCCCTCAGAGGATCCTCTGGTCTTGGGTTTTATTTAGTGGTAAGCACATGGCTTAAGGTCCCAATATATTTCATGATTCATAATCTAAACCTAGATAACATATTTACAGATTTTGTTGTCGTGGTCACAATATTCTCTGTCTCATAACCACCACACTCAAACTCAGAATGATGGATGACAGTGAGGGGCATGAATGGAGTCAGTGTCAAACAGTAATAATTGCAAACCACCCAAGATAAATATCTCTCCAAATGGAACTGTGACATTAATTTAGGTGATATGGTCAGTCAGTATCTAACTTTCACTTTACATGCTACAAAAAGACTGATCTTCCAATGTTTCTTTCAACACAAAATAAAGAATTAAGTATTAATTTCTAATGCTTCCATTTTGGGGGACAGATTACTTCAAAGATATTCATGTATTTACTACTACTAAGTTGATATTTTACTCTTACAATAACAAATATAATATAAAACTATATTTCCTGGTCATCCTTTTTTGTCCTACAAAGTAAATGCATCCTTAAATTACAGGTTTTAGACAAAAGAAAGTATGAAGATTAAACTTACATCTGCCTTAGAGAATAATTGAAATAAGTAGAGGAAGATGGAGATGTATATATATTTTTTCTTCTACCTCTTAGTTCTTCACCATCTGTTCTATCTGTACTTTTTTTGAAGAGAGAGAGAGAGAGAGAGAAAGAGAAAGAGAGGGAGAGAGAGAGAGAGAGAGAGAGGTGCCATGGTGCACAGATGAAAGATAAAGGACAACTTTCCAAAGTTCAGTTTTCTCCTTCTACCATGTGAGCTTATGGGGATCCAACTCTGGTCACTACAAGCAGTCACTCCACCTGATGATCTCTCTGGCCTTCTTATTGTTGTTACTTCATGATCAGCCATTCCTTTTCTATGATAACCTTGCAGATTAAAGAGGTGATCACTATGGCTAAAAAGCTTCTGTAGCCAGATAAAGTTTGCTACTTCTGTCTCTCTTCCATCTGCACCTTTATCTCCATCTCTATCTCCACAAATTGCAATCTCCAAATAACAAAACTCAGATTTGTTTACCTTGGTTTTGTGGGAAGTTAGACAATGCCATTCATGACAAATGAGTAGAGAACACTTAGCCACTGAGGATATGCATGGGAAGGTGAAACAGTCTTCATTAACTGGAAAGATACCTCCAGAGGTGTTTACTTACACAAAACAATTATATTGAATTGTTATTGTTTTAAAGTCAAAGGAAAGTTTCTGACATCATAATGAAGATATTTTTTTTTTTTTTGGCTGTTGCTTGTCTTTTTTTTCTTCCCAAGTTCTTCTTTTTAACAATCTCTTTTTTTAAATTTTTTTATTATTTATTCAATTGTGCATGTGCATGTGCGTGCGTGTGTGTATGAATGTATGAATATGTGTGTGTGTATGTGTGTGTGTGTGTGTGTGTGTGTGTGTGTGTGTGTGTGTAGAACCACAGGCGAATTCAGGAACCACCATGGACCGCCTCCACCTCCTCCTTGTTTTTACTCTTCCCTGGGATTCACAGGCTCCGCCCTACCAGGACCAGGAACTCAGGCCGCCCTGGCTTCCGCCCAGCATCTATATGTGGGATCTAGGATCTGAACTCAGGACCTTCTGCCTGCAAGGCAGAGGCGTAACCCCTGGGCCACCTCTCCAGCCCCTTTTCTTCCCAAAGGGTAATGTTAAGAAATTAGTTCTCTTCTTCCAACCTGTAAGCTTCTAGGGATTGAACTCAAGCCACCAGGTTTGTGAGCTATCTGCTGATTTTCACTGAGCTCAAATTCTGTTTCTTACGGTGTAATAATCCATGATTCTTTTTCCGGTAGCAAAAGATAAAATGTATCCTTTCTTTCTGAAAATATCTAGATAAATACATAAAGAATATGGAGTTAAATTTTAAATTATTTTTGCTCATACACGCATTAAAAATCTGGCTTTAAAAATTCTCTCTGATGTTTTTACTACAGTGGCATAACTGTCTTCATATTAAAGAGAGATACAATTTTGCAATTTAAAACTGCATTGAACTGGAGTTATGAATTACATTTTTCAGGATTTTTCTTCTTCTGTTTGTTTTGTAAAAGATCTATTGTAAAAACGAGCCAATGCGCAAATGTGAATGTTGCTTTCAAATCTGACATTCAGTGGATTTTTGTTTTCTTAAGTTATTGTCAACATTTTCAGTTTTACAACTTACGAACCTTAGATTTAAAAAAAGTAGAGCTTCTTGTTTGTATTAGTTGGGGTTTTCTGGAGAAACAGAATGGATAAAAAAATGTATATTAAAAGGATTTAAAAGATGGATTTAAGATGCAGGTAGTCCAGCTGCCAGGAGCTGTTCATTCCAGGAAGCTGAAGGTCCCTGCATGGTGTTGAATTCCTAGGGGATTCCTAGACAGCCACTAGTCTTTCCTTTTATCTTTAGGGCTCCAGAAACTGGATTTTGATGTCAGCAAAGAATCGCCACCGGAAGATGGCACAGCATAGATGAATAACACTAAGGGAAGCTACCAGGACAAAAGAAAAGGAGCAAACTTCTCTTTATTTACCTGAACTGCCAATAGAAGGTTCCACCTACCTTTGGGTGAGTCTTCTCTTTTCAAAGGACTGGATCCTGAAAATTTCTCCAAGGCTGCCAAATGGCTGGGCTTTTACTTGATGCCAGATCTTGTCAAGTTGAAGGCTGAGATAAAATATCTCACTGTTCAAAATTGGCTCTTTGCACAAATGGAGAATTTCAAAGCAGTGACAGCATTAAACCAAACAACTGCCAAGGCATTTCTACAAATTCTACTGCTTGCTCATGAAACCAGACAGTAGTCGTCTGCCAATTGATCTGAGGCTTCATGACACTGTACTCTGAAGTACTTCCTTAAGAAAAAGAACCTGAAAAACTAGATTTTACACTGATAAATGCAACTTCATAGTCATAACAAAACTGCAAAGTATAACAGTTTGCAGAATATGATATTCATATATAGATTATGAGAATTAATTGTAGGAGTGGAATTTAATTATATCAGCTATGTGCAGACTTTATTCAGCTTCATACTGCTCATTATATACAAAATTGACATCCTGAATCATTATTTACACTTATATGTATAAATAAAAACAAAACCATTATCATATTTGGTACAAAAATAATGCCCTACTAAAAAGAAAACATTTATAAAAGGACATAACATTATCTAAAAGACATATTTTCCTAGCTTTTCTAGACCAAAGAGAATCAACAGATTTTTAACTCAGGCCTCAAAACAACCTAGGAATTGCGATGCTCAAAGATACTTCACTCAAACATTTTATCTGTACCAGAAATATGCAAATATAATACCATATTTGGAGTTAGCATATGATGTAAACTTCAATGAAACAAGCCAAGAACTAAAGCCTTATCTTGGTCAATGCTTTTATATATAAAATGTGGGCAAGTAACTCTGGGCTTTCAGCAGAAGTACATATTAAGAAATAGTGCTAGAGTCCTTAGATAAGGATGGTAAGACACCTAGATAAGATAAAGAGAAGGTGCTCCCTTCCCCAACCCGCTCCACCAGCCTGGACACACACAGTCCAGCCAGGCCTCATCCATGACCTAGGTAAGCTCTCCCCACGCCCGCCCACCAGAACCCCAGGTCAGCCCAAGGGACCCAGCTCCTACCCCACCATCCAGCCGGAGCCACGCGCAGGACCAAGGGATGAGGAGGACCTCTCCCTGTGCCCAGGCCCCGCCCCAGCTCCCCTCGAGTTAAATAGTTCCACGCCAATGCCCCCATCCTCCCTTCCCCACCCTGCTCCACACGCCAGGACGTGCGTGGTCCAGCTGGGCCTCATCCGCGACCTAGGTAAGCTCCGTCCCTGCCCACCCTCAGAACCCCAGGCCAAATAATTCAGTTTAGTGAAATTGAAAGATCTTAAGAGTTAAAACGACAATGCCAAAGTCAAAGTGCAAATCCATGAGAAGCAACACTCAAGTAAACAAATTTCTCACTGAAGGAATTAATCCCATAATGTTAGACTCCAACCAGAACAAACCCATGGAAAATGGCCAAGAAAGCCTGACCCAGGATAACGACTTTCAAAACATGTTCAATACTATGAAAGAGGAAATCCGGGAAGAATCACATAATCGAATCAATCACTTTGAAGAGGAACACAACAGAAACTTGAAGGAGTTGAGAAAAACAGTGCAAGAAACAAAAACTGGTATAGAACAGTTAAAGCAGACTCAAGCAGAGTTTAAAACTGAGCTACAAGACAAGTTATCTTCAACCCAGAACTCCACAGAGAGTCTTATCAACAGAACCAACAAAGCAGAAAACAGAATTTCAGATCTTGAAGATAAAGTGGGAGTACTAACCAGCTCAATGGAAGAGGTAGGTTAAAGCCAAAAAGATACTTGAGAGAAATATCCAAGAGATATGGGACACCTTGAAGAAGCCTAACATGCATATTCATGGAATACCAGAGCAAGAATCTCAAAATACCACCCCTGAGGAAATTTTTCAAACGATCATCAAGGAAAACTTTCCTCATATAAATAAAGAGAGACCTATCCATATACAAGAGGCATTCCGCATCCCAAACAGATACAACCAAAACAGAAGCACTCCACGGCAAATAATAGTTAAAACATTCCACATTCAAGAAAAAGAACTGGTGCTGAGAGCTTCAAGAGAGAAAAAACAAGTCATTTTTAAAGGTAAACCTATTAAAATAACAAATGACTTCTGAGTCGAAACAGTAAAAGCAAGAAGAGCTTGGAGAGAGATACTTCAAGTATTGAATGAGCAAAAATGTCAACCCAGGCTGATTTACCCTGCAAAACTATCCGTCATGATCCCGGGAGAAAGAAAAATCTTCCAGCACAAAGACAACTTGAAGGGATACATGTCCACCAAACCAGGCCTTCAAAAAATGCTAGAAATGATACGCAAGTGTGAAGAAAAAACAGGCATATCCAGGAGAACAGAAGGCAAGTATAACACCTTTAAAAGCGAAGCAATATACTTATAAAAACTACTAAGCATAATAAATGTCTGGAATTAAAAATAGTTTCTCCATTATAACACTAAATGTTAATGGAATTAATTCACCGATCAAGAGACACAGATTACAAACTTGGATTAAAAATCACAGTCCATCAATCTGCTGCCTGCAGGAAACCCATCTCACCACAAAAGGTAGGCACGCTCTAAAAATAAAAGGCTGGTCAACAATTCTACAAGCTAATGGAAGCAGAAAACAGGCAGGGGTAGCCATTATGCTATCAGAAAAAGTGGACTTCAAACCAAAGAAAATTATAAGAGACACAGATGGATACTACATTTTAGTCACAGGTACAATTCATCAGGAAGACTTCACAAAACTGAACATATATGCACCCAATACGGGCCCCTCCACATTCATTAAGAAAACCCTACAGCGTCTAAAGCAAGAAATCAACCCCCAAACGATAATTCTTGGGGACTTCAACACCGCCCTCTCAACATGGGACAAATCAACAGGTCAAAAGCTTAACAGAGACACTTTGGAACTTAATCAAACCCTGAAAGAAATGGACCTTACAGATCTCTATCGAACTTTTCAGCCACGTACCAAAGAATACACATTTTTCTCAGCAGCACATGGAACATTCTCCAAAATAGATCACATATTGGGCCACAAAACGAATCTACACATATACAAAAAAGTTGAAATTCTAACCTGTGCCCTGTCAGACCACCACAGCCTAAAGCTGGACACCCACAACACAACAAACAAGAGAAAATACACTAACTCCTGGAAACTTAACAATATGATGCTGAATGAGAACTGGATTCAGGTAGAAATTAAAAAGGAAATTCAAGATTTTCTGAAAGTGAATGATAATGAAAATACAACTTACCAAAATCTCTGGGACACAATGAAAGCTGTTCTAAGAGGGAAGTTCATAGCTCTTAATTGCCTACATCAAAAAAATGGAAACATCAGAAATAAACAACTTAATAATGCAGCTTAAAGAAACTAGAGCAATCTGATCCCAAAAGTAGTAGAAGAGAGGAGGTTAGCAAAATAAGGGGAGAAATATCTGAAATCGAGATTAAGAAATCAATAGAAAAAATCAACCAGACAAAAAGCTGGTTCTTTGAAAAAATCAATAAGATTGATACACCTCTAGCTAAATTAACCAAAAGCAGGAGAGATAAAACCCAAATTAACAAAATTAGAAATGACATGGAGTTATCACTACTGATACCCAAGAAATCCAGAGAATTATAACATCATATTTCAAAAACTTATACTCTGTGAAGTTTGACAACACAAAAGAGATGGATGAATTTCTAAGTAAACACAACTTACCTAAATTGAATCAGGAAGTTGTGAATTATTTAAATAGTCCTATAACATATAAGGAAATTGAGGAAGTAATCTTGAATCTTCCCACCAAAAAATGTCCTGGACCAGATGGATTCAGCACAGAGTTCTACCAGACAGTTAAGGAGTTAATAATACCAATACTCCTTAAACTGTTCCATCAAATAGCAAAGGAAGGAACACTACCAAATTCTTTCTATGAAGCTAATATCGTTTTAATCCCAAAACCTAATAAACATTCACTTAAAAAAGAAAACTATAGGCGGAACTCTCTGATGAACACAGATGCAAAGATTCTCAACAAAGTCTTAGCAAATCGGATTCAAAAACATATCCAAAAGATCATTCATGGGGACCAAGTAAGCTTCATCCCCGGCACACAAGGTTGGTTCAACATACGCAAATGAATAAATATAATTCATCATGTAAACCAGTCCAAAGTCCAAGACCACATGATACTCTCGATAGATGCAGAAAAAGCTTTTGACAAGATCCAACAGCCTTTTATGATCAAAACGCTAGAGACAGTAGGAATGGAAGGAACCTTTATCAATATAATAAAAGTTGTATACAACAAGCCCACAGCAAGGATTATGCTCAATGGGGAACAATTGGAAGCATTCCCACTTCGATCAGGAACTAGACAAGGCTGTCCACTCTCACCACTTCTATTCAATATTGTACTTCACGTCTTAGCCAAAGCCATAAGACAAGAAAGGGACATAAGAGGCATTCAAATCAGCAAGGAAGAAGTCAAACTATCCCTATTTGCAGATGACATGATCTTATACCTGAGTGATCCCAAAAACTCCACCAGGAAGCTCCTGGAACTAATTGAGAAGTTCAGCAGGGTGGCAGGATACAAAATAAATATACAAAAATCAGTGGCCTTCCTATATGCCCAGAATGAAAGAAGTGAAAAAGCCTTGAGAAAAACAATCCCATTTACTATAGCCCCTAAAAAAATGAAATACCTTGGTATAAACCTAACCAAGGAGGTAAAAGACCTTTCCAATGAAAACTTCAAAACCCTAAAGAATGAAATTGCAGAAGACACCAGAAGGTGGAAAGACCTCCCATGTTCCTGGATTGGCAGAATCAACATCGTAAAAGTGACCATCCTACCAAAGGCAATATACAAATTCAATGCTATACCAATTAAAATCCCAAAGCAATTCTTCAAAGAAGTTGACCAAACAATCTCAAAATTCATATGGAGGCACAAAAGACCCAGGATAGCAAAGACAATCCTGAGTAACAAAAATACTGCTGGAGGTATTACCATACCGAACCTTAGTCTATATTACAAATTCATAGTTATAAAAACAGCCTGGTACTGGCTCCAAAATAGACACACAGATCAATGGATAAGGATTGAAGACCCAGATATAGGCCCACAAAATTACAGCCATTTGGTCTTTGACAAAGGGGCCCAAAGAATCCAATGGAAAAAAGAACAGCATCTTCAACAAATGGTGCTGGCAAAACTGGATCTCCACATGCAGAAGATTAAAGCTGGACCCATACTTGTCACCATGTACAAGACTTAATTCTAAATGGATCAAGGACCTTGATATCAGGCCAGAGGCTATAAAAACCATTGTTGAAAGAGTAGGGAATTCCCTCGAGCTGATTGGGCTAGGCCAACAGTTCCTAAACAGACATCCAATGGCACAGTCACTGCTACCAACCCTCAACAGTTGGGATCTTGTGAAATTAAAGAGCTTCTGTTCAGATAAAGAGATCGTAACATGAGCTCGAAGGCAACCCACAGAATGGGAGAAAATCTTCATTAAGCACATATCTGATAGAGCTCTACTGTCCAGAGTGCACAAAGAACTTAGAAAACTATACACCAAGGAAACCAATTAAAAAATGGGCCCTGGAACTTAACAGAAACATTACCAGGGATGAAATTAAAATGTCTAACAAATATCTTAAAAAATGCTCCACTTCTTTAGCCATCAGAGAAATGCAAATCAAAACTTCCCTGAGATATCATCTCACCCCGGTCAGGATGGCAAAAATCCACAATACAAACAACAACAAATGCTGGAGAAGATGTGGAGAGAAGGGAACTCCCCTACATTTCTGGTGGGAGTGCAGGCTCATACAGCCACTCTGGCGAGCCGTCTTGAGATTCTTAAATTAAAGATTGAAATGCCATATGACCCT
The DNA here is from genome assembly GCA_023101885.1 of Typhlomys cinereus. Taxonomy (NCBI): domain Eukaryota; kingdom Metazoa; phylum Chordata; class Mammalia; order Rodentia; family Platacanthomyidae; genus Typhlomys; species Typhlomys cinereus. The sequence continues at coordinate 3,335,976 of JALPQD010000082.1, forward strand.
GCAATTCCACTTTTGAGTATAACCCCCATAAAGCAGAGGTTCACCTCGATGGCACAAGCACAACCATATTCATAGCAGCACTGTTTACAATAGCAAAGACGTGGAATCAACCCAAATGTCCAACATTTGACAAGTGGATAAGGAAAATTTGGTACATCTATATAATGGAGTACTACTCAGCCATCAAAAATGATGAATTACTGGAATTTGCTGGGAATCGGATGTCATTAGAAACAATTATATTAAGTGAAGTATCCCAGACCCAGAAAATTAAGCACCGTATGTACTTCCTAATAGGTGGCTCCTAATACCAAACCCACCCAGCCCATCTTGAGACACTCAATGGTAAATCTATGTATTACCTACAGTAATTGCAAGGATTATGAACAGGAGGGATCGGGTTGGAGCGCCACACCAGAAACAAGGAGAGAAGTGACCATGTTACAGTAGAGAAAATAGGCCTCCATCAAGGACTGCAAGTAAATAATGTGACACCTAGTTAAGTTCACAGACATTCGTTCCTCATCATTTACAACTAAGGGGGTATGAACGCACCAGAAGGGGAGGGCATATAGTCCGGTAGATTAAAAAGTAACCATTTTGCAAATGGGTAATTGACCCCTCCCATTGCCAAATGCCATATGACGCTGCGGTTCCACTTTTGGGTATAATATTACATCTACCCTTGAATGTGCTGTTATAATAAGACTCCAGTTTAACAGCTTTTGTCTCTGGCCAGGGGATGACATACAGTGCCCATCACAATGGAGTGAAGGGCATTGCAGGAGCAACAAAACTGCAAAAGAAAATCAACAAACCACTATCCAGAACTTCAGAGACTCTATATCAACCACCTAGAACTAGGCCAGACTAATCTCTCCCCATCCTGAAGCTCAGGGACATTTGTGGAAGAGGGGGCGGTAAGAGTGTAAGAGCACAAGGATGGGAGGGGCAATGATTTGCAAGATACTCCACACAAGTTAGGACCGAAGCAATCATAATTGGACATTGCATGCCCGGCGCAATGTCCAACACACTATTGACCTCACAAAGTCTAGCATCTGCTAAAGGCACCAAGATCCTTGGAGGCAAAGGATTGACAGCCACAGTAGTGTTCCTATGCTTAAGGGGAACACAGGAAAGGGTTCAGGGAAATGCCACTGGGTCCTTAGTACGTCATCGGAGAGGAGGGCCCAGAGGAGAGTCAGGCATGCACAAGAAAGGACTCTGGGAATTGGGGCGGGAGGCATGGGGGGATAGGGAGGGAGGGGTGAGGGGAGGGGGTGCAGGGGTTCTGGGAGAGGAGGAGGGAGGGAGGGAACTGGTGTACCTATTAAGTTTGTATGAGCTGAAAGAATAATAAAAATGTATTAAAAAAAGATAAAGAGAAGGTGGTAAGAGGAGCAAGAAGGAGGGGAAAAGAGGACAGGAGAGTCAATCCACCATGTTGAGCTTTTCTGTGTATTATACCAGTTCATTTCTAAGGCAAGACACTGAATATGAACCAAGACAAGACACAAGTGGGTGACAGGAAGTCTAGATTTTAACTTACGTCCTTCTACAAGCTCTCTGTATTTTTGAGTCAGCACAGTCTCTCTCTCTTTTTAATCCCCTCTCACCAGTTTCCATGGCATGTATGTGGAGGATGCATGTGTATTTTGTTTGCGTGTGAATGTACTTGCATGTGCACAAACACATGCACATTTGTGCATTTGTGTGTGGAAGTTTGAGGGTGATATCTATGGGAAATCACCTCACTTTTTTGAAACTGGATCTTTAATTATATCCAGATTCCCAAATGGGTTTAGTCTGGCTGCCATCTTGCTTTGTGATTCCTAACTATGACTGTTAATCTTGGTCATCTATTTGACTACACCTGGGATTAACTAACAGATTAGTATTCAAATCACCTGAAGAAGATATGTGAAATATAATGACCAACCTACATGTGATTGGAACCTTCCAGTAATTCATGCTCTGCTGTTCTGTCTGCATACATGTGTCTTCCCTTATAAGCAAATGGGCAAACACAAGATTGATTGTCTGTATGACCTTTTGCTGGTACCTTTCAGTTATCAGCAACTTCAGGGTAGTATTTGAAGTGGTCTCTCTGACTTTCATATGCAACCAAGAAAGAACAGAGGACTGGTATTGTCATTCTCCCTCACGTCTGTGGTCTATTGTTATCCTTTTGGTTTACTGCCGATTAGGTCTTGTAAGGTTCTCCTGACTTTCTGCTTATTTTACTGTATATGCTTTCAGGATTCAAGAAAATTCAGGATTTCAGAAAAATGCATTTCTAAAAGCTCCAAGAAGCCACAGGAAATGCACTGATTTAACTGGATGTTGCTGGCCCATCAGTAATTAAGACAGGAATTCTAAAGCCTATCCTTTAACCCTTTTATACATTTATTATGCTCTCTCAGAAACAAATTTAGGTTAAATATGGAAGGAACTATTTCTTCTCTTAGATGTTTCGGGTAAGATTACATCAGAGCAGCTTTCTGCACTTCTCACCTCCTGATCATTCCCCTGTGCCACCGATGTCAAACTGACATGTATTTGAATTTCACCATAGTGTCCTGGCTCACTTAGGATCCTGATCCTTACACTAGGTGACTTTGATCAAAACACATGTTCTTTTTGAGCATTAGTTTTCTCATTCATAATTTCAGATTGGAATAAACTCTGCAGATGCCTGTAGCACTGAAATTCAAGGATTCAAACACCTGCCTTTGTGCTAGTAGCTTTGATAATTTAGCTGAATTCTAGGTGTAGAATCTCTTTTTGCCTACAAATTCAATTCTGTTCTCAGTTCTATTCATAAGACTATGTGATTAGTTTTGAAATTGAAATTCTTCTATTCCATTACAAATGGGGGTAAACTCTTGATATTTCTTGATATTTTAAAATATTATATCCTAGATATCAATTGGAAACTCAATAAACATTTTCAAGCACACAGATTATCTGATGTAGCTATATATATAGTCAAGAATAAAAGACTAGGAGAAAATAATTGCATCTCTTTCATTTCAGTAGATTTTTTTATTCAGTGTGTGTGTGTGTGTGTGTGTGTGTGTGTGTATGTGTGACTCTGGGAATTACCCTGGATTGTGCTACCTCTTTATTGCTTTGCTCTGGGGTTTCTCAGGCTCTGCCTTCAAGGGCCACCTTACCATCGAGTGTTTTTACATGGGATCTGAGATCTGAACTCAGGTTCTTCTGTATATACAGTAGTCTTAACCCCTAAGCCCAAAATCTTGTTATGAAGAACAAGGTTCCATTCATTCTAGCTTGATTCCTGAGATTAAATTACTGAGGTAATTTCTAGAACCTAGCAACTCCTATGTATATCAGGAAGGCCATCAGTGAATATCTGATGCAATACATGTCCAGAGATTTTTCAAGGAAAATAACTATGATAAACCAAGCTGTTTTTCTGTCTCTAGATACATAAAATTAGAACAGCAGAAGTCAAAGACTGTTTTACAACCTTGTAGCCCTCCTTTCCTTATATAGAAACTGACGCCTAGAAAAAAGAAGGCACTGACAGGACCAGAGCAAAGGATCAGTAGTTAAAGTGTTAGTTGAACAAGCAAAAGAAATGGAGCTGGGATTCCCAGACCCAGTAAATACTCCAGGGGCTATGGTAATCTGCTTGCAATTTCAGCCTTAGAAAGCAAAAGTCAAGGTTCTGCAGAGGAACAGAAATGATAAAATGAACACACACACACACACACACACACACACACACACACATATATATATATATATATATATTCTGATGTCAGGAAGAAAGAACGGCAGGAAGATGGGTTTGCCAGCACAGGGCAAGAGAGCAAGTCAAACTCTTCTTTCTTGTACCTCTTTTACCTCTTTTGATGCATTGATGCTGCTGCAAAAGCAAATCAACATGGATGCTCTTTGTAAACATTGTGTTCTTGTCACATCTTTCTTTATCCAGTGAAGGTTATAGACTTTGATATAACTTGAAAATATTACTTATCTCACATATACAAATATTCATAAAGAGATAAATTATTTTGGTTTCCTTTGTATTTACAGTACTAACAAAACGAATACTTTTTTAGATGTCATACAGGTGAAGAGGTAAGTGTGACAGTCCTTCTTATGAAAACATATTTGAGGGACTAGAGAGATGGCTCAGAGTTGAAGACTCTGCAGAAGAACAAGCAAAAGGTCTTGAGTTCAGACTTGAGGCCCATATAAAACTGCAAGGCAGAAATAGCTGCAGCCTATCCTTCTGGCCCTGATGGGCTCAGTCTGGAAAATCCCAGAGAGAAGCAAAAAGGAGGTCAAAACAATCCAGGATGATTCCCAAAGTCACCTTTTTTCCTCCAAAGTGACATACAGTCCCCTCTGATATACACATGAAAGAGAAAAAAAAGGAAGGAAGGAAGGAAGGAAGGAAGGAAGGAAGGAAGGAAGGAAGGAAGGAAGGAAGGAAGGAAGGAGAAAGGAAAGAAAGAAAAGAAAGAGAAAAAGAAAGAAAGAAAGAAAGAAAGAAAGAAAGAAAGAAAGAAAGAAAGAAAGAAAGAAAGAAAAAGAAAGAAAGAAAGATATCTGAGCTTTACTCATAAGATGATTTATTAGTCTTTCAGTATTTGTTAGACCCAGAGGAGATCATTCAGAGGGCAAAGTGCTTGGTATACAAGCATGATGAATTGAATTTGGATCCCTAGAACCAATGCAAAAAAACTAGGTATGGCAGCTTTTGCCTGTAATCCCAGTTGGGGGAGAAAGTCTGTGGAGATAGATGCAGGATCTCAAGGCCAAATAATAGAACCCAAGTTTAGTGAAAGACCTTATCTCAAAAATTAGGGCCGAAAACAAGACAGGAAATAACCCAAAGGTGATCCATGATTTTCATTGATGGGTCCTTCTTTAAAAAGGCCTTGTGTTCTTAACAGTTTACTACTTTATAATCTTGAGTGCATTTCCTGGAATTCTGTAAAATGATGGGATAGCAGCATCTATCTCTTAAGTTTGGTGTGAAGAATGTCTGCAATGTGAATAAAGATCTCAGAAATGTTTCATCCCATACAGAGGATAGATGGATGGATGGATGGATGGATGGATGGATGGATGGATGGATGGATGGAAAAGAGAGAGAGAGAGAGAGAGAGAAATGATAGATGGATAGACAATAGGTGATAATTACAATAATACAATTATATTCTACTCTAGACTTCACAAATGGCATATGTAATCACCAGGAAAAATTGTGATGTACGCATAAGAATAAATCAAATAGTTAAATATGAAGAATAGGTTATAAGATAGAAGCTTGTATATGGAAACTATCTAATCCAATCCTTGTTTATGTGGTAAAATAATGACTGTTTTCAAACTCTAAGATGACACAAATAACAGTTTCCATGACAACGCTCCAGATCTATTAACTACTTGAAATTTAAAAATAAACAAATTGATCTTATTCAGCAATGTGCACATAACTAGGCTTTATGCTGTAGACCTCTTAGCCAGACACTTAAGCATGTAGATTAGTAGAACAACCAGATGGCAGCTGCTCTGGAATTTGCTTAATTGATATGTAATTGAATATTATTATATTCTATTTGACTCTGCTAAGCATACTGAAATATGCCACAATTATGATTTTAAAAAACTGCTGTGAAGTTTAAGTTTATTTTTTATATTTATATATTTATTATATAAATATATAAATATTATAATATTTATATTATTTTATATTGGAATTCAAAGCAGTTTTTTATAAAGGAATAATAAAAAAGCTCCAAAATTTCATTAATTCTTTCATATTGAGGCTTCTAAACCTTGTGTTTTTAAGACAACTGAATCAGTTTACAATATTACAGTGCTATATGCCATTAGCAGGCAAACCAAATTAAACCCTATCACTACAAGAGAATATTGTAACTATGACTCTCACACAAAGCATTTCGATGTGGAAATATTTGCTATAAATTTCTAAAATTTAATGGACACTTTGGAATCTTTCAAGTTTAAATGCTGAAGATGCTTGTATTAATGGAAATTTGTGCAAACATGATTACTAATGATTACTTTTTAATACTAAAATATGCACTTTCAATAATTTTGATACTGAACCTCTTTGAGAAGAGCATCTTTTCCTAAACAGAAGTTCCAAGAATTGGATATTTCAGTTTTTGTTGTCTGATCAATTTGCATCACATATTTTTAATAATTAACATGCATCATTTTTGCTTTAGATTTTCTCATCATTATCTACATACAATACCTATTTTGTATATTAACATTAAAACTCACTAATCAAATTCAGTGAATGCTTACTGAACAAAACTAGAACATACATACATTTATGTAAAGTTATACAAAATCAAAGACTGAATTGTGTCTCCATGTATCTACTAATCTTTATCTGAAGTCTCTTCAATGACTCCAACAGTAGTAAGTACAAGACACTTTATGTACTTTGTACATAAAGATTGAATAATTAAATTTTAGGATTATTTTACTGAGAAAACGGATGTGGAGACAAAGCTATGCTCCACTGAGAACTACTGAAGTAATGAACATATCTATTAATGATTGCCTTGGAATTCTCAACCTTTTATTTAACTTGAAGGTGGCTTTTTACATATTTCTAAGCATGCATTCAAATTTTACATTTATTTTAACAATGTAAATATAATATGTTTAGAATAAATAAATGATGAATAGAAATATACATATAATAAAGAATTCTCCACATCCTAAAATTTCAGAAACAGGGGTTTGCTCACAATTTGATATTTCTATTAGTCAGCATATAGACGTGCAATTATTAAATAATTATTATAATTAATTTAATTTATTTTGATATCTTATATAATTCATGGAAATCTTATATAATTCATGGAATAAGACAGAAAGATTAACAACACTTGGCAATCAGCTAGGGACTGAAGAACTGAAAAATAACATAACTATGAATTGTCTGGCTTACTTTTGTTTTACTTTATTTATCACAGGCTGGTTACTTGAGAGATCTGCAATCGCAATTAGGCACAAATAAAAAGTTCCCAAAGAATTCTCTTCCTTTCACTCAACTGTTAGAGTATAGACAGCTGGGAAAGACAAAAGTATCAATGTCCCCCGACCCCATTCCTGCAGTCACAAGGTGGGTTCACTATCTTTCCCACTGGCTGTCACAAATTCACTATTGGAGTATACTTTTCCTGGGCAGATGTTTCACAAATGTCTTTTCACTTCAGATAGTGATCCAATGACAAGTCAAAGGAACAATTACACCAAGGTCCAGATTATTGAGTGGATGAGTTTACAGGGTTACTTATATAAATATGGATAAGACTTCATTGCAAAAAGGGCCACATGAAGGGAGACAGTGACTGAAAACCCACCTCTTTCCAAGGTGTTGGCTCCTGGAAGTCACAGTAACTCTATTCCAACAGTTTGACTTACCAGAGAATTTCTTACAGGCAGTTTAGCTGATTTGGAAGTCTCCACCCCAAAACAATTGTTTACGGTCTTCTTTGCCTGGGAGGGAGCTTGAGAATCTTGGTAGTTTTCAAGAACTTCCTTGGAGCATCCTTTAGTGTTCTGAGATCATGAGTCTCATGAGCCTTCCTTCAAGCCAGAACCATTCAGAATTATACATACAACAACTTCCTTAGATTGGAATGGGGAAGTCCAAAAAGGGCATCAGGTTATATCCAGAGAAAAATGCAATGAACAACTATCACCAAAACCAAATCAGGAGGCAATTTGCCCCCTTCTCCCTCTGAGGACTATACAAAAGGGAGACTCAGAGAAATAGTTGCCCTAAATTTTTTTTATGAAATCCTAGGTGGAACTCTAAACTACAATTTGTACAAAAACCAGACATGCATAATAATAGAAAAAGTTTGATAACTGAGATCCTGTTCTATGTCAAACAAGGAAAACTTTCACATAGAACAGGCAAACAGTACTGCAAACACTTAGAAAACTAAATCATTTTCTAAATTGTCACCTAGAATATGGTCATGACTTATACCTGAATTTAAACACATTCACCTTCTAATCTCTATCTCATCTCATCTCATCTCATCTCATCATCTCATCTCATCTCATCTCATTTCAAGTAAGAAAAGATAATTTATAAACCCCAACAAATAATTATAAATACTGGAATTATTCAAGAGAATTCAAAGTTGCCACGGATAAACTACTCCCAACAAGGAGCTGCATTCTTAAAATTAATGAAAAGAAAATATTGTGTTTTAGTTTTATATCACTGTTTATAAAAATACTCAAAGCAATACAATTTAAAGGAGTAATTGCTAGTGTTTTTAGTTCATTGTGGTGGGCAGGGCATGATAGAACCCAGCAGTTGCTATCATAATATCTAGACTATTAGAGATAAACATATTTTTCCTGATTTTATCTGTTCTTACTTTAATCTCTGTGGAGGATTGTAACCTATGGGAAAGTGCTACTTTATTCAGGGCAAGTTTTCCTACCTTATTTCATTCTCTCTACAGACATTTGCATAGACACACCAAAAGGTATACTATACTCATCCCCAGATAGCTGGTAATACAATTAAATTTAACCCTCACAATCAGAAAGGATATAGAAATTCAGGGTAAAACAATTGAAGTGATCCAATTTTGAGATAGAAAAAGAAATAAGACAGCTAGGACTAGTGGCACAGGCTTATTTGTTCCTGTTTGAAAAAGAAGGGGAAACTGGAGTACTACATATTAGAAGCTTGGAGATTTTTACATGGGATTGGAATCTGAACTCAGGTCCCTCTGCTTGCAAGACAAACTCTTAACCCCTGAGCCATCTCTCTAGCCCTATATCAAATCTTTAAGCTATATTCCACTAAATGGGAGAAATCTAAAGCAAAATAGGTAAATTTTTACATGCATATAGATTATTAAAACAAACCAAGATTGATAAATGATTTGAAGTGAACACAATTTAAATCAATTCAATTTAAATAGTAATAAATGCCCCAACTGTAAAAAGCCCAGGGCTACATGATTCCCTTATGAATTTTACCAGAATTTTGAAGAAAAACTGACACCAAAGCTTCTGAAACTATTCCATAAAATAGGATACAACAAAAACTACAAAACGCTTTTAGAAAAATGAACATAACCTCGAACTCAAAATCAAAAAGGACATGAAAAAAAACAAGAAAATCACAAGTTAATTTTCCAGATGGATATAAATGCAAAAATTCTCAATTCAAGAACCATCAGAAATGTTATACAATTACATGATGTATTTGGTTACATCCGCTAAAATGTACAGATGTTACAACTTTTTCAAATGAATAATAAATATATTACATGTAATAAATCTACTCAAATGCAGACAAGATACAATCAATTTCAACAGACCCAAGAAAGGCCTTTGGCAAGACTCTACAACCCTTCATGATAAAAGTCCCAAGAGAAGAAGAGAAGGAACTTAACCAAACAAATTAAGACTATATAAAACAAATCTATAGCCAATATTCTAGTAAATTGAGCAAAGTGCAAAACATTTCCTCTAAACTTAGTGTCATAGTTAAGCACAGGTGTCAACTTGACTGTTGAGGGTTTGAGCTCTGGTCACAGTTGTAGAGAATTGATGGTTGAGTTAAGCCCAGAGCAAACCTGGAGATTGTCTAGCTGATGGGGAAGGTCCAGCCCATGGTGGGTGGGATTAGGTCCTGGATAAATCATAGAGAGCTGGTTGAGAGAGTTAGCATCCTTCTGTTCACTTGGCCAGACATGCTGGTCTGGCAAGTAAGGATTGTCCATATCTCAGCCATTATGGTGGCCAGTTCCCTCAGCCCTGGTATTGGTGTGTGCTGTCCTGTCAAGCTGGACTATGAACTGTAACCGGACTGTCATAAGAAAGTAAACTCCTGTTCCCTTAAGCTGTGTAATGGTCATTTATCAGCAACTATGCAGATGAACTGCAACAGAATTTGGGAATTGGAATGTTGCTGATAGATCTGACTATGTGGATATTGTGGCTTTTGAACGGTTTCGCTGGACAAAGTTGAAAATGCTTAAGAATTTTTACTTTGTGGATTTACAAATACCGTTATTCAGAGTTAAGTGGGCCAGTTGCTGAGAGAGATTGTTTAGACCCAATTTATGATGAGGGAAACAAGGACTTGGTTGAAGTTGAATTTGAACACGATGGACTGGTTTGCTTGACAGAGGAGAGCTGTGTTGGCAGTCTTAAAGGTTTGGATGTGCAAAGGGCAGGCAGCAGAATATCTGCTGCTATTGGAGAAATGAGTATCAGCAAAGGAAAACCTAGTGACTTGCACTGGGATGGTGGAAGTGAAAACCACCGTATGGCAAGTTCATGGTTTGGAAACTCAAATTCCTTCAGGGGCCGAAAGCCACGTTTGCCCTTTGGATGTTTGGCTGCCTAAAAGAGGTTTTTCCAGCATCAGCTTGTTAAAGTTGGTACAGCTGTAGCTCCAGTGGACTAAGCTAGGTTTCAACCGTGCTTCGGAATCAGGCAGCATCCCTCAGGTGATACTGGTTTGGGTGTACTACTGAAGGGATTATGGAGAGCAGCAAAAGCTTGGCACCAAGTGGCAGGTGTAGAGTTCCTGCAAGAGATGGCGAAGCTTAAAGCTGCAGAGGAAAACCCAGAATTGTGTTTGAGATGCCAGAACCGTGGGACTGCTGCTGAGGACAACTGCGAGTGGAGAGTCAGCCTGGTTCAGAGGAACGCTGCTCTTACAACTTTAAGCTGCAAACAGGGACTGGGAATGCCTAGAATCTTTGAGCCGCCTTGACTACGTGATGAGCAACAGAAGATGGACATTGAAGTACAGGATGCAGTAATTTGCTGGACTTTGATCTTAATTTAAATGTTTCTTATTGTGTCAAGATCCTTCTGTTTTAATGTTTTATTTGTTTTAAGTACTTAACTTATTCTGATTTAATATCTTTTTAAAGTTAAAAAACTTTGAACTTTTAAAATGTTGGAACTGAAGATTTAATGAGAACATTTTAAATTTGTCAATGGAATGAATGTATTTCTATTTTTTAATATCTGTGGGGACAAGGAAAGGTAACAGTTTAAAAGTGCTATTGTTTTTGTGTCAAGTTGACAAGTGGTAGAATGTCATAGTTAAGCACAGGTGTCAACTTGACTGTTGAGGGTTTGAGCTCTGGTCATAGTTGTAGAGAATTGATGGTTGACTTAAGCCCAGAGCAAACCTGAAGGACATTGTCTAGCTGATGAGGAAGGTCCAGCCCATGGTGGGTGGGATTAGGTCCTGGATAAATCATAGAGAGCTGGTTGAGAGAGTTGGCATCCTTCTGTTCACTTGGCCAGACATGCTGGTCTGGCAAGTAAGGATTGTCCATATCTCAGCCATTATGGTGGCCAGTTCCCTCAGCCCTGGTAGTTGGTGTGTGCTGTCCTGTCAAGCTGGACTATGAACTGTAACCGGACTGTCATAAGAAAGTAAACTCCTGTTCCCTTAAGCTGTGTAATGGTCATTTATCAGCAACTATGCAGATAAACTGCAACACTTAGGAACATGCAATTATATACATTTTCTCTATTCTTACTTAATATAGTCCTTAAGGTCCTAGTGCAAGTTAAAGTTGAAGTCAATATATCTGTACTGTCACATGATAGGACTCTTTATGGAAGAGTTTCCAGAAACTCCTCAGGAAATTCTTGGAGCTGGCAAACTATTTAGTAAAGTGGCAGGATACAATATTAAGGTGCAAAAATCAATAGCTTTTCTACATGTCAGCAACAAACAGAAACTAATCAGGAAAACAATCATATTCTCAGTTGCTTCAACAAACAAACAACATTGGAATAATTCTAACCTTGGAAGGAAAGGCTTCTACAAAGAAAACTTTAAAACATGAAAGAAAGGAATTTAAGACACTAAAGATGGAATAACCTACCATAATCATGAATTAGAAAAATTAGTAATGTAAATATGGTCATTCTGACATTTGAGTGAGCATGTTAACTAATTTCTACACAGGAATAGAAATAATATTCCAGAAGCACAAATTATCCGAGATACTCAAAGTAATTTTGAGCAAAATGCATAATGCTGGGTACATCTCCACATTTGACTTCAAGTTGTTCCATAACTACATTAGCATTTCTTGTTGCCAGAAATTATCTAAGTTTCAATTTTTGTTGTTGAATAACTATCCAACATAAAAATTTAGGGGAAACAAGGGATTTATTCATATTCATGATTCCAAGCTAGAGTTGTGCTATGCTGAAGGGATGGGATTAGTAATGTCCTTTCATGTTATTGCATTCACATGCGAGAATTTTTCTTTGATATTCATATATTTGTTGAGGAACTGCATTGACCATTTATTTATGACCATTTATTTATGACCATTTATTATGATCATTTAATTATGACCATTGCTTGGAAGGAACTCTGAATGGTTTCTGAAAAATCTAATTAATTTACATTTTATATTTTAATTAATTAATTTTTGCATTATATATTTGGTGAGATTCATGTGTGCTCACATGTCTGGTTCATATGTCCATGTGAGCATTTATGAAGATCCCAAGTCAACATCAGGTATCTTCTTTGATTGCTCTCCATTTTTGTTTTTGAGACGGGGTCTCTCACCTCAGCACAGAGTTCGCTGACTAAGCTAACAAGTCAGCTTGCTTGCCCTATAAATTCCCTACACTTGACTCTCCAGTGTTGGAATTATAGACAACTGACAGACCTGCCTGGCTTCTATTAGGTTCTATGGTTCCAAACTGTAGTCTTCATAGTTGTGGGGATAAGTGCCTTATCCACTGAGTCACATCATCAATCCTTTTTCATATTTATACAAAACTGTGTTTTTCTGAAAACATTCATTTGTTGCCCACTGAAGGATGAAGGAGTTATGTAGTAACATATTTCCTCTGGTCCTGCATGTGACACACAGAATTTAATGGTATCAAATTTCAATTTTCAGTATCTCATGCAAATTTCCTTTCACATACACATACATTACAAAGGATTGGCCAGTAGTATCATTCCTGTCCAGTCAATGACCATTGTCACCTACTGGAAACGTTAACACACAGCAAGCCTAAAAATGACCTGAATCAATAGTGCTTTGTGTGACGATTCTCTTTGTCTGATTTTATTTTTTCAAAGCTTAATGTATATTAATATATAATGGGGTCCTGATTCTGAATATATTGAATCAAAGTAAGGAAAAATTACAAATAACATTCAGTTATTTAGTGAATTGCTATATTACATAGACAAAACATTTATTGTTATAAAGAGTACTGTCACAGTTATTCTTAGCTATTGCTGTGAGAGAACACTCAAAGTCAATTAACTTAAAGGGAGGTTTATTCAGCTTATGGTTCCAGAAGGAAGGTACAGTCTCAAAGCAGAGGTGGCATGGTTGGCTAGCCAAAGCTGGAGGAGGCTAAGTCACCACAGACATCTTGGAAGCTGAGAGCTGCAGACTGCTTGCTGCAAAGGCAGACTTCTCCTGGAGGTATGGTGGGACTAATCCACCTCACGGCCCACCCCTTGTGACTGCCTTCCTCCAGCAAGGCTCCACCTCTCAAAGTGCCATGACCTTGCCAAACACATGAGACTGTGGGGGACACATTTCCAACCATGACACTCCACCCCTAGCCCCCACAGGCCCATTGCCATCTCATTATGCAAACCATACTCAGTCCAACTTTAAAAGTCTTCATAGACTACATCAGTAGTCCAAAGACAGTCCACCAGATATAGATGTGGGTCTCCTTTCCCTGTATTTTCTCCAGCATTTGTTGTTGTTTGGTTTTTGGATTTTAACTATTCTGACAGAGTGAGATGATATCTCAGGGTGGTTTTGATTTATATTGCCCTAATGGCTAGGCAGGTGGAACAGTAGGTGAATGGATAATAAAAATATGACACATATACAAAACGGAATACTGTTCAGCTATCAAAAAATGAATTAATAATATTTGCTAGTGAATAGATGGAAATGGAAGAACTTATGCTGACTGAAGTATCCTAGACACAGAAAGGCAGACATCATGTGTTTTTCCTTATAAGCAGAATCTAGTATTAAGACCTCAAAATAAATATACTTGGGGAAGTTCCTATAATAGCCACTATAAGTGAAATCAAACATAACTTGGAGCGTAGAGGAAAGATGATCCTAAGAGTGTGGAGAAAAAGGAACACAGATAAGAAAACCTCTCAAAAGTCAATCAAATTGCATCCTATTACAATAGAAGACTAGTAAGGTAGAAAACCACATCAGGATAGAATATAGAATATCAGTGAAGCTGAAGTACTCAGCCTAATGAGTCCATCAAAATATAATGCCACACCAAGGCTCAGTGAAACTTGCGGAAGAGGGGAAGGTTAAGACTGTAAGAGCCTAAAGGTGGGATGAGCTACTCTAGACCAACACATTCCAGCCAACACAGCTGCGGCACCAGCAGGTCACTGAAATGAGAACCTCTGTCACCAGATCTACACATGACCCATGTATCAATGTCTCCCCAAGGATTAACTAAGATCTTAGAAGATACAGTGGCTCTTGAAGAGTGTCTCAGGTGGAGGTTCTGGATAAAGAAAGGGGAATCTCCCTACCTACGACTTTACTCACTGAAGAATCACATAAAGTTCAACAGAATCTGACTCCCCTACCAACATAAGCACCCCAAAGGGAGTACGGAGATACTCACAAACAAGAGGACAGGAGGGGAAGGGGAGTGGGATAGAACAAGATGAATGGAGTTAAGAGTGGGAGAAAAGTGTGTAGATGGAGAGGATGGGAGAGGAGAGAAGTGGGGGATGAGGGGAGCAGAACAAAGACATAAACCCAGTTTACTTGTAAATAAAGAAATAAAAACAAAGTTTGAATAGAACAATGATATAATCTTATAAGAATGAAATGAACTTATTTGTCTCCTGTGATGTGACTAAATTATTAAAAGATAAGTCAGAGGCAAGGGACAAAAAAAGGTTAATTCTACTCTAATACAGAGAAATCTGATTTAATATCAGACAGCATTAGAGGGAGGTTAAAAGGATGTAGTCTTGTGAGCAAGTAATTCCATGAGAGAAGATCAGAATTGAAATCTGGAGCTTGTAAAATTTGAGACGCCTATTATAAAGTCAACTGAAATGTCATGTAGTTACTTTCTTATGATTCTAGGTTTGAAGAAAGTCTGGGCTACAGATATAAATTTGAGAATGTTTCTGCACATAAAATGATATTTAAACATAAGAACTGAGTAAGATAACATGAGGAGTAACTAGAGGAATAAGATCTAAATCTTGGCAGAGCACCTACTACAAGCAAAAGCATTCAGAAAGAACCAGCAAGGGAAAGAGAGAACCCAATGAAAAACGAGAAAATCCAAGGTTGGTTGGAACTACCACTGCTCTGAACAGAATTCCACATTCCTGGAAGGTATTTCCTAAGTGTCTTTGTCCTTGTAACTGCATTGCTTATGCTAAGAAAAAGTTTCAAGATGGAAAGATGTTATGCCACACTAACCAAAACTATGACCAAGGGATTGTGATTTGGGGAGGCTCGCCACAGGTGAGAGAAAGGAGGCTGCTTATTTAATTGAATTAAGCAGACAATTTAACCAATCATGTTAATGTAAAGGAAGCCCAATGAAAATTCTGGGCATGGAAGGAAGCACGGCCCACCTTGTTCATAACATTCTCTGTGTGATTACACTTTGGTGCACTTGGACAGTGAGGATTCCTGGAAAAGGGAAGTTTTATAATTGGGCATGTTCCTCACTCTGCCCAGGTGCCACCCTGGATCCATTTAACATTGAATTGTAAAGGTAACTATAGCATTTGTTCAAGTCCTGGAGGTTGTTGTAGCTAATTCAACAGGAGGGGGTAATGGTAACCTCTGAACTGGTAAACAGGAGTTCAGAAGTAAAACTTGCCTGGAGAACCACAGTCTTTGCCTTGTGTCTAAAGTCAAAAAGAATGTATAGGACTCTGGCCTGAACTTGTGAACCTTGTCTTACTGAGTGAATAAATAGTTGATGCAATAATGACTGTAGAATTCAAAGGAAGAAAATACTTCTGGGAGGAGGTAACAATTGTCTAAATAGGGTGATATGATATTATAGGTGATGCAAATATTCTATATAGTTAAGGCAGTAAAGTCATCCTTTAGCTTATCCTTACATTTGTGTATGTACACATTTCTGTGTATGTATTTTTCTCTTGTGTATGTGTGTGTGCACGTGCATGTGTGTGTGTGTGTCTGTGTGTGTGCAGAAATATGTGTCACAACAGTGTATGAATATCAGGGATGTCTGTAGCCTGCTATTGATCGTTACCTTCTTCCAGAGAGTCTCTTGCCCACTGCTGAATATGCCAACTAGCTGGCCTGTTATCTCCAAGACATTGTTCTGTCTCTGCACCACAGCATCTATCTTTATTTGACTTCTGGTCATACAATGAGTAGCCAGGGGAGAAGCTAGCAAAATGAGAGCAAACATCTTCTTACTTGAACGGGCTCCCAAATAAAACGTGAATTCTTAGGAGAACTGGGTATCATCTTACATTACAGGGGAAAAGTGAATATTTAGGAAAGAGTATAGGATAGGAAGGTGATAACAGATTAATGAAATAGAACATCAATGTATGAAAATCTAGTAATTCAGAGATAAGTAGTGTGTGTGTGTGTGTGTGTGTGTGTGTGTGTGTGTGCCTATGAGAATATTGTAATAATGGCAGAATTTCACATCAAAAAAGAAAAATGGAATACAGATATGTATTGTAACACATTGGGGGTTGTATATCTAACTTACCTTTTACATAAAAAAATGCTCACTGATCAAAAATTGAACCAGGAAAAAGAAAATTATAAATTTTCTAGAAGAAGACAAAAATAATTTAAATAAATGGTAAGACATTTCTAAACATCAAGTGAATTTCAGAAGTCATCCTAAAATATAGTAATCTATTTTGATAAGAGAGTATAGAAGATAGATAGTGTCCTGTACTGACTGACTCCCAAGATGATGAATGTGAGTACTTCCTGAGTCTTTCTGACAGTGGATTGCTTTCTGGCATGAGGTTTGTAGATCAGCATTCTGGTTATGCTTGACCAAAACCAATCAGTCTATTCACTTTTCTCTAGATCAACCAATTGAAAAGAAGGGAGTAGGGATAAGCCACATTCCCCCTCACCTGGTGAAACCTTGGGAACGGAAAGCAGAAAGGGGCTTCTAGGGTTCTCCTTCTGGATCCCACCTTCCTGTGAGGACTCACTTCTTTCTCTCTGTTGTTTTACTCTATTTTTGAAATAAACTTGTGCATCGCTTATAGGTTAACTTTTTCATGGCTTTTAACTCTTTAATTAAAGAAGAAAGTAGACTAATTTCTACCCCTTAGGTGGTAATATTGCTGGTAATATCCCACCTCTTAAAATTTTTGTAAAGTATAGCACTTTTCTTAAAACTATTTTTAAGATGCTGTATGTACTCCTTAATAGATGGATCCTAGTACCAAACCCACTTAATGACATATTCAAAGATAAATCTCTGTAATACTTACTGTAATCTCAAAAATAATAAACAGGAGGAAAAGGGAAGGAGGGTCCCCCTCCAGAAAAAAGGAGAGAGGGGATCATGCTTCAGTAGAGAAAATACGTCACTGTCAAGTATTGCATATAAGCAGCAAGATCATCTGGTGAAGCTCACTCTCACTTCCCTTCCTGTATCTGAGGAGGTTTGATTTCACTGATCAGGGAGGGTATAGGGACTGGGAGATAGATGGTAACCATCCGGCAAATGAGACACTGACTCCCCTCCCCTCACTGCGGTGTCCTACTCCTATTTCATCTACCTTTGAGTCTCCTCTTATAGTAAGATCTTCCTTTAAACAGCCTTTTATCTTTGGTTAGGAGGTGAACTTCAACACCAATCAGGATGGAGCCAAGGGTGTTGCAGGAAAAGCAAACAACAAACCATAATTCAGAACACCAAAGACCCTACATTAACCACCTGGAACCAGACCAGCCAAATCTCTCTCCATCCTAAAGCTCAGGGAAACTTTTGGAAGAGGGGACAGCAAGATTGTAAGAACTTAAATATGGGGAGGACCAATGATATGCAAGATACTCCATACAAGTTAGGGCTTTAGTAGCCATAATTGGACTTTGCATGGCCTGCACAATGACTGACATGTCAATGACCCCCAAAGTCTAGCATTAATCACAGGATCTTTAGAGGCAAGGAATTAACAGTCATAATAGCGTTCCCATACTAACAGGGAGCCAAAGAAAAGGCTCTAGGCTATGCCACTGAGTCCTTACACCTCACTAGGATGGAGGACTCAAAAGGAGGTTTGGCATTCACACAAAAGGATGGCCCAGACAATGGGAAGGGGAAAAGGGGAGGCACTGGGAGAAGGGGGGGGTGAAAGAAAGGGAAAAGGTGGGAGAGTGCAAGGGGGGGACTAGGAAGGGCTGGAGGGAGGGAGAGGATGGGGTACCTATTTAGCTTGTATGACTGGGGAGAAAAATCTACTTTTAAGAATATAAATAAAACATTTTCAAAGACCAAAGAAAAATTTTAATATGAAACTTACATTGCTGCTTTTACTGTAGAACAGGCACAACTTGTCAGTAAACAGTCAGGACCAATAGCCAATGGATCCATAACCCATATAAGTGAAGAAACATGGGAAAAATCATTTATTCAAAAAGGGGATTTGGAAAACTTTTATATTAGAAGATGCCCTATAGTATTCATAGTAAAATATAAATTAGAACAATAAAAGCTCCAGTCTTGCTCATCAATCCAACAAAATTAAGTAAGTTTGGCACAACATGATCAGGGAACAAATATCTTGCTTTGCAATGTGTGAGTGTAATATGGAAACAGTCAAGTTCTATTGATAAAACCACTGAACCCAACAGATGTCCTAAGTCAATGCAACAGCACTGAGCTAATTTTATTTACTCTTAAAATTTCATCACAGTCAAAAGTCTAAGCTAATTTTATTTACTGTTTTAAAATTTCACTAAAAGAAAATATGACAATAAGTCAAAGCATGATGATCTGAGCAAACAGGTCCCCAGGAATCCCCAACAAATATTCAACCCAGATGTGAAAGTGCTAATCATTTAGTTTCTGAAAGGGGCTTTGAATTCTACATCACAACGGATGGAAGAAGTCTCACCTCAGGTCTTCACCTAAGTCTCTTCAATGTGCATCTTCTCACCATAAGTCTTTTCCCTGTCTTTTGGAGACTTCTTGATTTCATAACATGATCATGTTCCTTTTATACCACGTTTTTCTCTTCAAACTTTTAAAATAAATGTACAAAATTATTTTTGTAATTGTCCCAAGTAACCCATTATTGACTGAAAATAAAAACTTTTGAGACATCTGGAAACATAACAGAAATGAATTTTAGAAAATAAAACTAGTAAGGTAAGGATGAATTTATGAGAAAACTGGAGAACGTTGAAGTAAATTTTTACAAAGAAAGATACATTCCTTTTTGTAAAATTGTGCCTTGGTAAAGGTATTAAGTCAAATATACTTGCTATGAAATTTCAGGACATAAGTTAATAAATAAAGTGAATGTATCTGTTCCAAATGTGAAACAAAAGCAACTATTTTGAAAGCTGGTCACAAAAAGAAAATCAGTAGCAATAAATAAGTAAGGATATTTGAAAATAGGAAATTGTTCAAATACATTTGGGACTGCAGCAAACATAGCCATGGTTAACTTTTCTATGTGAACTTAGCTAACTACTCTTTGTGCTTCTGCTCAGGAGAACAAGAGAAAGAAAAAGTAAGAAGCAATGTCTCTTTTTGCTGTCACAAGCATAGTGGTTTGAGAAATTATTGCCTATATTTGAAAAATTTAGATTCTCTATAAATATATGATTTTTCAGCTGTTTTTGCTTATTTGGGATTCAGCAAGACTGACAAAAAGATATGCAGTTTAAAATAACACATGGGTTTTTAATATTTTTTAACCTTGTAATTGGCACTGGGTATAAATGATACAGGTCATAAGTGCATAGACTGATTCTGAGGAATGAACATCCCCATCACCACACCCCTCTAACATTCCCTATGAAGAATATTCAGTGTCACTTCCAGCTATTTGTAAAGGGGCTATTTATGTTAATCACAGCCATCTGCTCTCTGTAGTTACTAACTGTGCATTTAGGTCTGTTGTAGAGTCTTTCACTATCCCTTTCTATCTTTCCTAGACTCTGTATCCACCATTCTACTTATGTAAAATCCAGATTTTCAAGTTGCAAATGAATGAGATCATGTAGAAGTGTCTCCACCTGGTTTATTTCATGCAGCATAATGTTCTCAAGGCCCTTGTTGCCACAAATGACTGATTGTTATTCTGCTTGTGAACATCCTGCTTGTTTTCATCCATTCCTTAAATGAAACCAACAACATGAATGTTTCCTTGATATATAAGAGAGCAGCGTCTCTGACATACCGTGTCCTTTTTCTGGACAATATTCAGGAAGGATGAAAGACATGAGTCATGGAAACCCTCCAACTCTTCCTTTCATTGGCTATGTGACTTTATTTATCTTGTGAAACTTGAGCAAAAACAACACAACTGAAAGTGTGGAAAGTGAATATTAGAGGTCTGTACCATGCCTTCACCAATATCACCACAAGCTTGTGGTTGAAAGGTACATGGAAAGCACAAAGTTCAGCAGGCTTTTACAGCAAGGTCATTATAATGGCTACAATACAGCCTTCTTCCACAAAACACGAAGAGTAAAAATCCCCCACAGTAAACATCAGCAAAAACACCCAATTTACCCATTGTTCTGTGAATTAAATAAATGCTAATAATTTTAAACCACTGATTTATAGGTGGTTATTTAGGCTGCATTGTGGAGGCAAAAGATACTGGTGCTGATGAAAACACTCTTTGATTAGGTCACTGCAATTAATGCGAATTTGGTACAGGATAAGACCTTATGTCACAATGTAAGTAAGGTATAGTTTACTAACAAAATCATGGGAGGATTGTTCTGCAGTTCTCTCTGTAATATAATAAGAATGCAATTGACTTTTTTTTCCTTCAATTATTCCTGTTCAACTTGGTAGTTCTTTTTTTTAATATTTTTATTATTTATTCAATTGTGCGTGTATGTGTGTGTGTGCGTGTGTATGTATGTGTGTGTGTGTGTGTATGTGTATGTATGTGTGTGTGTAGAACCACGGACGAATTCAGGAACCACCATGGAAGCCTCCACCTCCTTGTTTACTCTGCCGGGGGATTCACAGGCTCCGCCCTACAAGGACCAGAAACACAGGTCGCCCCCACTTCTGCCTGGCATCTATACGTGGGCCTAGGATCAGAACTCGGGACTTTCTCCTTGCAAGGCAGAGGCTTAACCCCTGAGCCACCTCTCCAGCCCTTGGTAGTTCTTAATGTCCAGGCTGCCCCTGTTTCTGATAGTTGTCCTTTCTCTTCTGGGTCTAGCCTATCATTTAACCAGCCACACAGCTTCTGTTTCCCTATTATGCCTCAGAAAAAGAAAACTTGTTATGCCTGCCTAAACTTAACGACAATCTTGTAAGTACAGCTGCCCTATTGATGTCTTAGAAGAACACAGTGCTCTCAAGAAGATGAATTGTCATTTCTAGGGATACAAACACATCTAAAAATACAAAGCTACATGAATTTTAGATTGAGAGGTTTATTAATTATAAGTGAAAAAGCTGAATAAAGCAGGAACATGAGGTATGGCATTAGGCATTGCAGTTCAGGTTATATACTGCTTGGACATCTTTCTAGCTTTCATGTGCTGTGAGGATTGTGAGACAGAATAGCTAACTCCTATCACATCGAGCCAGTTTCTTCTGTCAGTGCTCTCTGGACTCATATACAGAGAAGACTTGCTTTACATCTGTGATAATTAGCTCCAGCTGTCACTTTGACAATTGAAAGCTGGAGTTCTGGGCACATTTGTAAAGAATTAATAGTTGACTTAGCCCCTGAGCAAGCCTGCAGGAGATTGTCTAACTGATGAGCAGTGGTTGACTGCTGTTGTCTATTTTACTACGTACATATTTCATTAAAATTAAATTAGCTAGACAGGATGTAGCTAATTTAATTTTATTTTCTTATTATTATTTCCGCTCATACAAACTTAATAGGTACACCAGTTCCCTCCCTCCCTCCTCCTCCCCCCAAACACCCTGCTCCCCCTCCCCTCACCCGTCCCTCCCCATACTCTAGTGCCTCCACCCCAATTCCCAGAGAGTCCGTTATTGTGCATGCCAGACTCTCCTCTGGGCCATCCTCACTGATGACATACAAGGACCCAGTGGAATTTCCCTGAACCCTTTCCCATGTTCCCCTTAAGCATAGGAACACTACTGTGGCTGTCAATCCCTTGCCTCCAAGGATCTTCGTGCCTTTAGCAGATGCAAGACTTTGTGAGGTCAATAGTGTGTTGGACATTGCACAGGGCATGCAAAGTCCAATTATGATTGCTTCGGTCCTAACTTGTGTGGAGTATCTTGCAAATCATTGCTCCTCCCATCCTTTTGCTCTTACAATCTTACCACCCCCCTCTTCCGCAAATGTCCCTGAGCTTCAGGATGGGGAGAGATTATTCTGGCCTAGTTCTATGTGGTTGATATAGAGTCTCTGAAGTTCTGGATTGTAGTTTGTTGATTTTCTTTTGAAGTTTTGCTGCTCCTGCAATGCCCTTCACTCCATCCTTCTGGGCACTGTATATCACCCCCTGGCCAGAGACTAAAAGCTGTTAAACTGGAGTCTTGTTATAAGAGCACATTCAAGAGTAGATGTAATAAAAGTAGTAAACCTCAGTGAGGGAGGGGTCAATCACCCATTTGCAAAATGGTTACTTTTTTTCGGCCAGACTATATGCCCTCCCCTTCTGGTGAGATCACATCCCCTCAGTTGTAAATGATCAGGAATGAATGTCTGAGAACTTAACCAGGTGTCATACTACTTTCTTGCAGTCCTTGATGGAGGCCTATTTTCTCTAATGTAACATGGTCCCCTCTCTCCTTGTTTCTGGTGTGGCCCTCCAAGCCCATCAATCCTGTTCATAATCCTTGCAATTATTGTAGGTATTACATGGATTTACCTTTGAGTGTCTCAAGGTGGGTTGGATGGGTTTGGTATTAGGAGTCACCTATTAGGGAGTACATACAGCACTTAATTTTCTGGGTTTGGGATACTTCACTTAATATAATTGTTTCTAATGATATCCATTTCAAGGCAAATTACAGTAATTCATCATTTTTGATGGCTAAGTAGTACTCGATTGTATAGATGTACAATTTCCTTATCCACTCGTCAACTGTTGGACATTTGGGTTGATTTCACGACTTTGCTATTGTAAACAGTGCTGCTATGAACATGGTCGTGCTTGTGCTATCGAGGTGAACCTCTGCTGCATGCGAGGTTATTCCCAAAAGTGGAATAGCAGGGTCATATGGCATTTCAATCTTTAATTTCTTTAAGAATCTCCAAACGGCTCACCAGAATGGCTGTATGAGCCTGCATTCCCACCAGCAATGTAGCAGAGTTCCCCTCTCTCCACATCCTCTCCAGCATTTGTTGTTGTTTGTATTGTGGATTTTTGCCATCCTGACCGGGGTGAGATGATATCTCAGGGAAGTTTTGATTTGCATTTCCCGGATGGCTAACAAAGTGGAGCATTTTTTAAGATATTTGTTAGACATTTTAATTTCATCCCTTGGTAAAGTTTCTGTTAAGTTCCAGGGCTCATTTTTTAATTGGGCCATTGGTTTCCTTGGTGTATAGTTTTCTAATAAGTTCTTTGTGCACTCTGGACAGTAGAGCTCTATCAGATATGTGGGTAGTGAAGATTTTCTCCCATTCTGTGGGTTGCCTTGGAGCTCGTGTTACGATCTCTTTATCTGAACAGAAGCTCTTTAATTTCACAAGATCCCAACTGTTGAGAGTTGGTAGCAGTGACTGTGCCATTGGATGTCTGTTTAGGAACTGTTGGCCTAGCTCAATCAGCTCGAGGGAGTTCCCTATCCTTTCAACTATGGTTTTTATAGTCTCTGGCCTTACATCAAGGTCCTTGATCCATTTGGAATTAAGTCTTGTACATGGTGACAAGTACGGGTCCAGCTTTAATCTTCTGCATGTGGATATGCAGTTTTGCCAGCACCATTTGTTGAAGATGCAGTTCTTTTTCCATTGGATTCTTTGGGCCCCTTTGTCAAAGACCAAATGGCTGTAATTTTGTGGGCTTATATGTGGGCCTTCAGTAATTATCCATTGATCTGTGTGTCTATTTTGGAGCCAATACCAGGCTGTTTTTATAACTATGGATTTGTAGTATAGACTAAGGTTTGGTATGGTAATACCTCCAGCAGTATTTTTGTTACTCAGGATTGTCTTTCCTATCCTGGGTCTTTTGTGCCTCCATATGAATTTTGAGATTGTTTGTTCAACTTCTTTGAAGAATTGCCTTGGGATTTTAATTGGTATAGCATTGAATTTGTATATTGCCTTTGGTAGGATGGTCATTTTTACCATGTTGATTCTGCCAATCTAGGAACATGGGAGGTCTTTCCACCTTCTGGCGTCTTCTGCAGTTTCTTTCTTTAGGGTTATAAAGTTTTCATTGTAAAGGACTTTTACCTCCTTGGTTAGGTTTATACAAAGGTATTTCATTTTTGGTGGGGCTATAGTAAATGGATTGTTTCTCTCAAGGCTTTTTTACTTCTTTCATTCTGGGCATATAGGAAGGCCTCTGATTTTTGCACATTTATTTTGTATCCTGCCACCCTGCTGAACTTCTCAATTAGTTCCAGGAGCATCCTGGTGGAGTTTTTGGAATCCCTCAGGTATAAGATCATGTCATCTGCAAATAGGGATAGCTTGACTTCTTCCTTGTCGATTTGAATCCCTCTTATGTCCCTTTCTTGTCTTATGGCTTCGGCTAAGAATTCAAGTACAATATTGAATAGAAGTGGTGAGAGTGGACAGCCTTGTCTAGTTCCTGATTGAAGTGAGAATGCTTCCAATTGTTCCCCATTGAGCATAATCCTTGCTGTGGGCTTGTTGTATGCAGCTTTTATTATATTGATAAAGATTCCTTCCATTCCTACTGTCTCTAGCGTTTTGATCATAAAAGGCTGTGGATCTTGTCAAAAGCTTTTTCTGCATCTATCGAGATTATCATGTGGTCTTGGACTTTGGACTGGTTTACATGATGAATCACATTTCTTGATTTGCATATGTTGAACCAACCTTGTGTTCCAGGGATGAAGCCTGCTCGGTCCCCATGAATGATCTTTTTGATATGTTTTTGAATCCGATTTGCTAAGATTTTATTGAGAATTTTTGCGTCTGTGTTCATCAGAGAGATCGGCCTGTAGTTTTCTTTTTTAAGTGAATTCCTTATTAGGTTTTGGGATTAAAATGATATTAGCTTCATAGAAAGAATTTGGTAGTGTTCCTTCCTTTGCTATTTGATGGAACAGTTTAAGGCATATTGGTGTTATTAACTCCTTAAATGTCTGTTAGAACTCAGTGCTGAATCCATCTGGTCCAGGACATTTTTTGGTAGGAAGATTCAAGATTACTTCTTCAATTTCCTTATATGTTATAGGACTATTTAAATAATTCACAACTTCCTGATTCAATTTAGGTAAGTTGTGTTTACTTAAAAATTCATCCATCTCTTTTGTGTTGTCAAACTTCACAGAGTATAAGTTTTTGAAATATGATGTTATAATTCTCTGGATTTCTTGGGTATCAGTATCCATGTTCATTTCTAATTTTGTTAATTTGGGTTTTCTCTCTCATGCTTTTGGTTAATTTAGCTAGGGGTGTATCAGTCTTATTGATTTTTTCAAAGAACCAGCTTTTTGACTGGTTGATTTTTTCTATCATTTCCTAATCTCGATTTCAGATATTTCTCCCCTTATTTTGCTAATCTCCTCTCTTCTACTACTTTTGGGATCAGGTTGTTCTAGTTTCTCTAAAGCTTTAAGCTGCATTGTTAAGTTGTTTATTTCTGATATTTCCGTTTTTTGGATGTAGGCATTAAGAGCTATGAACTTACCTCTTAGGATAGCTTTCATTGTGTCCCAGAGATTTTGGTAAGTTGTATTTTCATTATCATTCGCTTTCAGGAAATCTTGAATTTCCTTTTTAATTTTTCCTGAATCCAGTTCTCATTCAGTATCATGTTGCTAAGTTTCCAGGAATTAGTTTATTTTCTCTTGTTTGTTGTGTTGTATAAGTCCAGCTTTAGTCCGTGGTGGTCTGATAGGGCACAGGTTAGAATTTTAACTTTTTTGTATATGTGTAGATTAATTTCGTGGCCCAGTATGTGATCTATTTTGGAGAAAGTACCATGTGCTGCTGAGAAAAATGTGTATTCTTTGGTGCGTGGGTGAAAAGTTCAATAGAGATCTGTAAGGTCCATTACTTTAAGGGTTTGATTAAGTTCCAAATTGTCTCTGTTAAGCTTTTGACCTGTTGATCTATCCCATGTTGAGAGGGCAGTGTTGAAGTCCCCAAGAATTATCGTTTGGAGGTTGATTTCTTGCTTTAGATGCTGTAGGGTTTTCTTAATGAATGTGGAGGGGCCCGTATTGGGTGCATATATGTTCAGTATTGTGAAGTCTTCCTGGTGAATTGTACCTGTGACTAAAATGTAGTATCCTTCTGTATCTCTTATGATTTTCTTTGGTTTGAAGTCCACTTTGTCTGAAAGCATAATAGAATATCTCTTGAATGTTCCTCTCCAGTATCTTTTTGGCTTTAACAATCTCTTCCATTGAGCTGTTTCTTGGTTCCATTAGCTTGCAAGATTTTGGACCAGCCTTTCATTCTTAGGATGTGCCTATCTTTTGTGGTGAGATGAGTTTCCTGAAGGGAGCAGTTTGTTTGATTGTGGTTTTTAATCCAAGTTTGTAATCTATGTCTCTTAATCAGTGAGTTTGTCCCATTGACATTTAATGTTATAATGGAGAAATTATTTTTAATTCTGGACATTTTTTATGTTTAGTAGATTTTGTAAGCGTGTTGTTTGATATTTATGTTTTGGTGGTATTATACTTCCCTTCTGTCCTCCTGGATATGCTTGTTCTTTTCTTCAAGCTTTAGTATTATTTCTAGCATTTTTTGAAGGCCTGGTTTGGTCGACATGTATCTCTTCAAGTTGTCTTTGTGCTGGAAAACTTTTCTTTCTCTCTCAATCATGACAGATATTTTTGCCGGGTATATCAGTCTGGGTTGGCATTTTTGCTCATTTAATACTTGAAGTATGTCTCTCCAAGCTCTTCTTGCTTTTACTGTTTCCACTGAGTAGTCATTTGTTATTCTAATAGGTTTACCTTTAAAAGTGAGTTGCTTTTTTTCCTCTTGAAGCTCTCAGCACCTTTTCTTTGTCTTGAATATGAAGTGTTTTGACTATTATTTGCCGTGGCAATTTTCTATTTTGGTCATATCTGTTTGGAGTGCGAAATGCCTCTTGTATTTCGATAGGCCTCTCATTCTTTGGTTGTGGGAAGTTTTCATTTATAATGAATTGAAATATTTCCTCAGGTGTGGTATTTTGGGATTCTTGTTCTGGTATTCCATGAATGTGCATGTTAGGCTTCTTCAGGGTGTCCCATATCTCTTGAATGTTCCTCTCCAGTATCTTTTTGGCTTTAACAATCTCTTCCATTGAGCTGGTTAATTCTCCCACTTTGTTTTCAAGATCTGAAATTCTATTTTCTGCCTCATTAGTTCTGCTGATAAGACTCTCTGTTGAGTTTTGGGTTGAAGATAACTTGTCTTTCAGTTCAATTTTAATCTATGCCTGAGACTGTTTTAACTGCTCTATGCCTAGTTTTGTTTCTTGAACTGTTTTTCTCAACTCCTCCAAGTGCCTGTTGTGTTCCTGTTCAAAGTGGTTGATACGGTTCTTTAACTCTTCTCGGATTTCCTCTTTCATAGTATTAATCATGGTAATGATCATACTCTGAAAGTCGTTATGTTGGGTCTGGCTTTCATCGCTGTTTTCTGTGAATTTGTTCTGGTTGGAATCCATCATTATGGGGTTAATTCTTTCGGTGGGAGATTTATCTTCTTGGTTTTGTTTCTCATGCATCTGCACTTTGATGTGGGCATTGTTGTTTTGTCTCTTAAGACCTTTCAGTTTCTGTGTGTTTTTGACTGAATTGATTTAGTTGATATTACTACTCTTGGGCAGTTATTGCTAGTACTTGCCTTGTGGTTGGGTATGTTTGTCTGTTGTTAGTATTATTTCCTAGATGAGGCTATTAGGTTGTTAGTACGTCAGTTCAGTCAGGTTAAGTAACCAGGGAGTGAATATTAGTATGGTAGTACACTTTTACAATTTAGTATCTTGGTGATATGTGAGAGTGAGTGGTGTACTCCCTGGAGTTGTATGTTTTTGGGGTGGCTGTATGAGGAAGTTGATCTACAGCAATTGATACTAGAAAGGATCAGTAAGGTGAAAAAAAAAGAGAAAGGTTTACTTATCTTTGGGCTGGATGTGAAGAATCTCGCCCACGTGATATAATGGTTGTAGTAGAGTCCAGATGCATGGCCTGTGTTCCCTTTGTTCCTTAGAGTTTTGCTTGAGTTTCCTTTGGACTCTATTGAATTCTGAGTAGCCGTGTGTCTTCCGTGGACCACGTGCGTAGGTGCCTGGTGGGCTGGAGAGGCAGAGGATCTGATGTTGATGGCAGAATTCTTTACCTGGGACCTGGGGGGGTGGCGGAGTTGCACGGGAGTCCGGGGCGGGGTCCAGGCAAAGCCAGAGGCCGCCTGGGTGCTCGCCCGGAGCTAATTTAATTTTAATGAAAACCTTTCAGGGTAAATATTGTTATCCTATCTTTATATGATAAAGACAATGATACATTGGGAATATCCAAGCTTCAGAATTAATAGTAGGTCTCGGCCTTTGCAAGGATATAAGCCTAGAGCAAACTGTAACAGCAGCCACATTAACAGTATTCATCTATAAAAAATAAGCTCTTTGACAAGTTTTCTTCCTAGGTGCTTCCAGTTTCTCCTTTTTTTCAGCATCTGCTTTCAGTTGTTCTTGCTCCTCTGATTTGCTGCCTCCTCATCAATGGCACTGTTCATGCCTGACCGGTTTCAGGGAAGAGAATTTTCATTCTGGAAAGGTGAGAAGCCAAACTTTGACCTGAAGATCGGGCAATGTCAATGAGATGGGTGATTATTTTTAACTTTGCAAGGCCATAAAACAAATGTAATGAAAATGAACTAAGAACCCAATGGGAAACACATTTAGTGAATTGGAGCTTGGATTGTCATCATGAGGTAGATAAATGCAGTACTAATCTGTGAGTCCTTTGGTCCTTGGCCAAAACATTTAGGCGAATTTTTTACAGTTCAGTGTGACAAAGTACACAATTGCTTTGAACTATATTTTTTGTATATTGATGTTATAAAAAAGTGAGAGAAGTCATTTACTTCAGGCGGTCTTTTGATATGTCAAGAAAGAAAAATGAAAGGTTCTGACTAATTTTTGATATGATTAATTTAAAATGCCTCAATATCTAAACTCCAGGTACTTGGTTTTCTTCATGATAAAAGATGAGCAGCACACACATTTTAGCCACCTGGTCTTCTCTGCATCCAAACTACCTGACAGGCTAAAGATTCCTTGAAGTCATACTTTCAGAGAGTCTTTCGTTCATCATGGATGAAAACCTGCCAGAATTTCTCACACATTATAGACAAGAGAAAGCAAAAACTATGGCTGAAAATAGGGTGGATAGACCCTTTAAAGCCTCCCCTTCTCCAAATGGCTTATTTTTGTCAAGATTCAACTGCCTTGAAAATAGCACCAGAATTCGGAACCAAACATTGAAAACATGAGTCTCTGGGGGACGCTTAAGACCTAAATCAAATCAGAGAGCCAATGCGAACTCCAGACATACCCACACTTGTCAGGAGAACTTCAGTTAAAACAACCTAAGATACCATTCTGGGCAAGAACAGTCAGCATCACTTCACTACAAGGCTCTGTTACCACTTTGTTCTCAAACATGGTTTGAATCTCAACTACTGAATTCATTGCATGATTGAGCTCAAGTTGTACATGCACTGTATTTGATATTAGATTCTTAGTTTCTAGACTTCTTTCCTTTAGCAACCCATTTACTATTTCTCCACTGATTTGCTTTGACAAATACGCCTAACAATTATTGACATAAATCCTCACCTCTGCATCTGATCTAGGGATTCCAAACTGTGATAAGTAGAAGAAAACTTGTAATCAGAATGATAATCTGAAGAGATTTTATTGCACAAATAACTCCTTGTGGTAATGCCAAGGCATATTCTGACATAATTTATGTTTCTTTAATTAGTCTGGTATCTGAGGATCTGTCATTCATTTGCATTAAGTAGGTTATATAGAATTGAACATTTACAATTGTATCTGACTCCTGCCAAAAAGTTTTTTTTTATGATTTTCAAAACTTGCCCTAATCTTTCAGAGATGCTTGAAGAGAAGTGGAATGTCCTGACTATAGCTGTGCAACTTGCTGAAGTAAAGCTGGAATTAGATGTTTCTTCTGTGTTACTTCCAGCAGTCACACACTGATATGTTTTTGATAAAACATGAGCACACTTTCCCTTTTATCTACCTTTGGCAGAGACAAAGCACAGCTGGTCATCATCCTTCTTATATGAATAAAGAGTATGTGAGTGAGTTGTCATGGAAATCACTTCCTTCTCTGCAGTCTAGTGGGTGATTTCTCTTTAAGAAAAGAGCAAGAGAGGAGAGACTCCCAGTGATATTGGCCTGAGTCCATACAATACAGACAGCTGAGTTTTTGGATGTCAGGTGTATTCACAACCATTACATTCAACATCACAGTCAATGGAAAAACTATTTTACACTACCTTTGATGTAATGGCATAACTAAGCTAGATAGTTCATCACTGGTGATTGCACCATGAAAACAAAAGCACTCAAAGAAGCCAAGTGCCTCTAAAAAGAACGAAGAAGACTTCCTAGCAGGTCGGCACAGAGTTGACTCAAGCGGAGCAGTCTGGAATAGTTCAGGTTGCTGCCACCCAGACTCCCTTTCCCTATTTTCCTAACATGAGACGTATTTATCACTGAGTTCATGAAGATTCTGCATACCTGTCTGACTTGGATGCTGCTCAGTCTGTGTGGCAGTCCTGTGTGGCAGTCACCACTAGTCTGTTGCCAGATAGATCCGGCTTGGATCACGCGGCCAGTCTCAGCACCACATTTCTGGAGCAAAGCTCTTTTATGAAATTTTAATCCCTCTTAGGTCATCTGTTTACTGTTTTCTCCAAAGCATCTCATTTTCCCAAAGATTTGTCAGTACCGCGAGTAAAAACTTTTAATACATGAATGTCCCCTGCAGCTTGACGCATTGCAGAGACTCTGCGGTGTGGAAAGATCAGGACTGACAAGGCAATTTATTAGTTCATCTGCCTTCAGAGAGCAGTATGAGGCTGCTTAGCTAATTCAAGAACATAAAGAAAGTGGATCTGTTGGAGTACATTGCTTCTATGTAGACAAAATTGTAATTTTTGTAAGTATAAATGAATTGAAAGCTAATGAAATACATATTCATGTTTCAAAAATCCCAGCAGAAAAATATTAGTGGTCTGACTATT
This sequence comes from Typhlomys cinereus, assembly GCA_023101885.1. NCBI lineage: Eukaryota > Metazoa > Chordata > Mammalia > Rodentia > Platacanthomyidae > Typhlomys > Typhlomys cinereus. The sequence continues at coordinate 3,367,645 of JALPQD010000082.1, forward strand.
ATTAATTATCTTCTACAATTTTAATTTTTATTTATCCATAGGCTAAATAAAACAATGTGATGTTTCAGATAACTTTCTAGGAAGTTTTTGATAGGCTGTCTCATGTGGGTTGAACCTAAAGGGCACTGACTTGTAATCAAATAGTCTCTTTCCCCAAGCCACAATACATGCATAATGAGATATAATTTGAAAATTGAAGCTCTAGCTTTACAGTAATTTTAAAGAAAGTGGAACAGTACTGATAATGACAGTTTGATTTTTCTATGTAGATCTAGTCTTTTGAAAGGTAGTGTGATAAATGTGCATGGGTTGTGTTTTTCAGTAATAGATGGTTTTATTAGACCATTTGATTTTCATTCTTATATCCATGGGAGATTGATCCTATAAACTGCTCCTACATGGTAGAAAAATCTGGATATCTCAAGAGTCTCATCATAGTACAAAGAAGCATAGCATTTGCAAGTGCATATTTGCAGTACATATTTTCTATGTATTTTAATCATCTCTGACTTGTTTACAATACTTAATACAGTGTGGAAGCTTGGTAAGTAGTGGCTATCCAGTGTTGCTTTGGAGGAACAGTGAGAACAAGTGAGCATCTGTACCATGACAAACAGCTCTCTGAGCTCAGAGAACCTGAACATTCTATGCCTACAGATAAGGAAAGACAACTGAGTTAAAAACTAAATTAATTATAGGCCAGTAAGTTTTTGATTCCTGGTGTTTTAAGTCTTTGTATCATAATATGGGATGATGAGGAGTCTAATTAAGCACCCTGTGCTCCACTTTTCTCTTAAATGAAATGACAAGGCTCATTTGCTCAATCTAAACCATTTATGGGCTTCCTATTATATAAAACGGGATTTAAAGCAATGAACCAAACAGGCTGCATTTTCTTGGAATCTAAATTGTGGAACAAGGGTAGATCATATGCACATAAGTAAGTACACTATTGAGGGAAGTTAGTTAGTCAATGGAAGAAATTCTTAAGAGAAACAGACAGATAATTTGCTAGAGATTTAGGGAAGACAAATTTACATTATTGGAGCATTATTGGAGGATAATCTTAGTATCTGCTTCTTGGTAGGAAAAAAATTCTGGTCAGTGTTAAGAGCCAAAGTCAAATCAAAGGCCTTCAACAGGGTTGAGCACAGAGTGACAAATTAGGAAGCTGGAATTTGAGTAGGACACAAATGCACGAGCAGTGTCCAAAGTTGAAGAAGTTGGAAGGAAGTAGCTGCATGCCATTGCAACTGTGGTATGGGATTTTAAAAATCACTATTTTGAGAAAACTTCAAAGGTTTTTGCTCATGAATGACACAAAGTCTAAAGACACATTTGACATTTGAATTTAGAAAAGATATAAAGAGACACAAGTTAGTAAGATAATTCTCATCCATGAAAACTATAGTTCTCAAATCATCCTTTATAATATATAAAACTCAGAGAATTGAAAAGAAAAATTAAGTCTGGGAAAAGAGTTCAGCTGATAAAGCATGATGGCCTATATTCAATCGCCAGAATCTATACTGAAAAAGTTCAATGTGGTGACATTTGCGTGGAAGGATGTAGATAGGCAGATTCCTGAAACTTGCTGAACAGCTAGGCCAGTCTCCTAGTGAGTTCCAGGTCAATACGAGACCTGCCAAAGATGAAGCAGACAATGCCTCTGGAGTAATATGAAGGGTATTCTCTACCTTATACACACATGCCCCAACCACCCATACACATTCACTTGCTCACATTCATATACTCATGCACACATTAACACACGTGCACAAAGGAAAATTACTATACTAAACTGTAATCATAAAAATAACTTAAAGAAAAAAATAACTTAAATAAATATACCCTTTATCTTAAATAACAAGATTTGATGCATCTAGCTTTAAATTTAATTGTGGTTTTATGCAGTAAGCCCTTAAATCCATTCAGATAGCCTAAAGAGATACTGCCCATATACAATTGATATAGATAGAAAAGTCATGAGTCAAGGAATGGCTTGAACCTTGGACATTAGTAATCCATGGTTACCCACTCAAAGCAAATATTTCTCTTTCTAATTGTCCATGTGTATGGAAGTATCCTTCCTTATCTTTCTACTCTTGTTACAGGACTACACAACCAGATGAAGGCATTTATCAAATAGATACTATCAATATCTGGTGTGTACTAAATGTACTGTATGTACTTAATACTAAGTAGTAAGATACAGATGTGGCTTGTAAACTCAGTAGAATGAATTAATAGACAGATAACTTTTGACCCAAATCAAGAAACATTTTCTCAGTAGTAGGCAAGTGTAAAACTAATGGAAATAAACAAGGACTATTAAAGATCCTGGAAATTAATTATTTCTACTTTTTTGTTAAAGAATTGAAGACAAAGGAGAGTACATGAGGTAGACATTGCTGTGTTTTTTGAAAGAAAGTGGTGGGAAGAAATGTGACTACATGCATGGGATGAGAGCTAAGAGATACAGTTAATATGTGGCAATGTGGAATGTGGCAATGGGTATATTGTGCTATAATTTAACATTCTACTAGTGCTATCATGGGCCATGGCTTAAGTACCTTAGTCTCAATATTATGATCTGTAAACACAGACATGCTATATCAGAAGCCAAATAAGAAGGAGTTGCGTGACCCATTTGAGAAAGTGTCTTGTGTTTAATAAGCAGCAAATGAATGTGAATTTTCCTCCTTTAAAAGTCATTGCTTCTATTTGCTAGCTTGTACTAATCATAGTAAAAAACTATTCCTGAATTTTCATGCATCTCCATAGAGCATTCTGGAAATGGCTTTTTTCCCCAGTTAGGATTCTCATCGCCTTCATTCCCTTTTTCACACACCACAGTCTTCAAGGCCTTCTCTTTCCTTCTGAATGTCCCATTTCTGGGCTAACTGATGAGCATGCCTCTTCTTTTCCATAATAACTAACTTTTCTTCTGTTCCTTCTGTGGGTTGCCTGGCTGTTCATCATGCCTCCCACCCTGGCTCAGCTTCAATAGGTCTTTGCAATGTCACTTCTGAGAGCCAGAGTGAGCTTAGCTAAAAACTTGGCTTTCTATCAGATCTCAGAGCTCTTTGATCTTGCTGCACCCTGAGTAATCACAGCATCTTTTGGTCTGTGTGTTCTGGGCTTTTCTTAATAACTTTCCTAATTTCTTTTGTCAAATTTTGAGTTCCTAAAATTCCATTTTTCAAAGACACCAGTTACACATGTGTGAAATATTTGTGACTTTTTCTTTTTTTAAAAAAAAAGACAATCAGAAATAAAAACATGTTAAATCAAAGAATTTTAGGAATGAAGCAGTCCTTAAATGATTTCTAATAAAAACCAGTTTAAGGTGTAAGCAAAAAAAAAAATAGTGCAATTGTTATAGGAAAACTATGAACAAAAGCAATAGATTTTATAAAATGAATGTTTATGCTGAGTTGGTTTTTGTCTAGACAGTAAAATAATTTTTCTCATCTGAACTAAAATTCTACAATAGTTCAATATTACAAAGTCCATGTGTGTTAGTCTCTCATGTGTTTCCTTAAACTATTATAGTTAAGTTGAAAAGCAGTCGTCTAAGACACTATAAATCTATAACAAATATAAAAAAATTAAAGACGAGTCCTAACAAAGAATATTGAAATAATTGTAAGGTAACTCAGCTGCCGATTGATGAACTCTCCGGACAGTTCAACATGATCTCACATGTGAGTCTGTTTGCTAACATAAGGATTGCAAATGTGAAGCCGATGGTTGGCGATTTATAAAACCTAGCTGAGGTCTCCCTAGCTACTTATCTTCATCGGTGAAAGTGAAAAAGAAGAAAACCTCATTTCATTTGGTTTGGAAAATTTGAACACAGAAATCACCAGAAGGGAAAGATATAAAGGAGGAAGGAAATAAGGAAAGGAAGTAAGGAAGGAAAGGAGGGAGGGGAGGGAAGGAAGAAAGGAGGGAGGGAGGAAGGAAGGGATAGAGGGAGGGAAGGAGGAAGGGATAGAGGGAGAGAAGTAGGGAAGAAGGGAGGGAGGGACGCAGGGAAGGAGGCAGGGAGGGAGGGAGGGAGGCAGGGAGGGAAAAGCAAAACAAAGCAAAATAAAAAAGTTTATTTATATTTCAATGAAAGCTGAACCTTAAGATCACCTAAAATGTTTGGTCTTTATCACGTAGTTACTATAATTATACACATTGGGTATGATCGTTCTGTAGGAATACTGTCTATGACTGAAATACTTCGGGAATGTTCTAGAGCCTGAGAACTGTCCTTTGTAAAGCATAACATTCTGGGAATTTTGATGGAACTGGAAAAGTCATACTTCACACATGCATCCTTTCATGTGACGCTCTTGTGCCCTCATAAACTTAATTGTATCTATCATCAGAATCACCTCAGCAGCTTGAAATACTCACAATGTGGTACAAAGATTTAAATTTTTCATTTTCTAAAGAAAGAGAAGGATGGCATCATGAAAAAATAAGCTAGTAAGTTGAAAAGCACTGGGAAAATAAAATTTAAGGACATCCACACCAAACTTCACCTGTCATTTCCTGGAAACCAGACCCATTATTGGGAATAAGTGAAATGCAAAAAATATTTAAATGGTAAAAGAATCAATGCTTCCTCTCTTCAGGAAAGAAATAAACCAAGGTTAACAACTCTCAATATTCTGCTTAACATTATACTCTCAATCAAGCAGAGAATGTAAAATAAAAGTTAAATAGCTTGGAAAGAAAAAACAAAATTGTCTTGATTTATAGGCAACATCATTACTTATATTTAAAATGCAAAAACCTCTGCTGTAATTAGTGAATTTAGCCTATTCCCAAAGGACAAACACAGTATTGAAATTGTGTTTTGGTGTACAAGCGATAATAATTAGAGCGTAAATAAAGATTTAAGTCATATAAAATTTTATTTTAAAATGTGGAATACACAATGTTCACATATATGAGTATATAAAATATTGGAGATAAAAAAAGCAAAAGAATACCTGAATAAATACTTACCTGGCAGGGGAGATACCATGATCGCGAAGGTGGTTTTCCCAGGGCAAGGCTTATCCATTCCACTCCGGATGTGCTGACCCCTGCGATTTTCCCAAATGTGGGAAACTCGACTGCATAATTTGTAGTAGTGGGGGACTGCATTCACTCTTTCCCCTGTTTTTTTTTTTTAAAGAATACCTGAATAAATGAGAAAATGTCTACATGGATCAGAAAGGCAGTATCAATTTTGTCTATTTAACTGCAATTGATCCATAATTATGACACAATTTCAATAAAAACCACATGGGAAATTATCATCCAAAAATTAATTAATATAGAAAAAAGAAACAACTAGAAAATCTAAAACAATGAATTTAGAGGGTTCACCCTATCTGTTTTGAAGGCAAAAAATAATATTGTAATTAATCTATGGAAATTTGCAATTATGAAACATAAGAAAATGTTTGTATTCTTGGCATGGGTGAGGTTTCCATATAGGACACAAAATGCAAGTTTTATAAAGCACATTTATTTATCACTATGTATTTATGTGCTTACAACTTGGTAAGACAACAGAAAAGCAATAAATATGTGTATAAATGATTCCTGAAAGAAGAGATATGGATGACAAATTAACAAACAAAAGGGTATTCTGCAAATTAAGTAATAATACCTCAATATACCTGCTAGATAACTAAATATTAAGAATAATGATGTCAACAAAACCATAATATAAAATGTTCATAATAATGTTGATGAACTTGTATCTTGTACCTTGTTAGTGAAAAAGGAATTATCTTGTAGAAGAGCTTAACATTTCTCATTAATATAATCTGGTAGTCCTGTTCTTATCATTGGTTGCTTTAAAGAAATGAGAAGACATGGCCCCATATACCTTGATGTAGAAGCTTTTACTTAGTGTTCTACATAGTGAAGTACCTTGTAGAATTTTGATTTGTATAGGTATCTGTAGTATTACATTTCCCCCTTTATTATCTCTCAGTTTCTTTTTTCTCAGAGCTCTAGGTTCTCTGTTAAGAATTTCAAGAAACTAAAGTTTAGGTAATGATTGGGCAGATCTCTTCTCTGAAAGCTCTGGGGAAATTTTGTCTTCTAAGGTCATTCAGGTTGTCAGCAAAACCCAGTTCCATGTAATCATTACCATAAATTCTAAATAACTTAGTCTGTGTGAGCATCTATAATGAATTGTCATGGTCTCTAGTATTAAATATGCATATTTATTTCTCACTCTTCTGAAGGGAAGTTCAAAACTAAGGTATTGACTGACTGGTGTCTGATTCAAATGACCGTCTCATATTCTTACCAAAATGTGAGCATAGGATGATCAAGTTTCATGTCTGTAGTGGTGTATATGTGGGTGTGGGCATTTGTGTGTGTGTGTGCACGCATGCACATTATGGGCAAGCATATTTAGTACATAGAGTCTCAGATGGATGCTCCCTGAATTTCACCAACATTCCTTGTCATATGGGCCTTTCTATAATCAAAAACATCTGTAATGCATTGGAGCCTCCTTGTGCTTATTCGCTATGACGTGCTTTTCTGTTTCCCTCATGGGAAAATGTCTTCTAAAGGCTCATGTGGGCAGATTATGTGCATGTGAGTGATTTTTATATTAATTCTGTTGTCATCTGTGTCACATAATCAAAGGCAAGATTTTTTTCTATCACGTTTTTTTTCAGCAGTAATATAAGCTCAAGAGGTGCCCCTATCCTCTCCCTCCCTTCTTCCCTTTCCAGTCCCCCCTTGCACTCCTACCCCACCCCTTTACCCCTTCCTTTCATCCCCAGCCTACCTCCCCTTCTCCAAGTGCCTCCCCCTGCTTCCCTCCCATCCTCTGGAGCATCCTTTTGTATAAATGTCAAACCTCGGAGTCCTCCACCCTAATGAGGAGTAGGACTCAGTGGCATAGCCTGGAGCTCTTTCTTGAACTCCGTGTTATTATGGGAATTCTATTATGACTGTTAATCTCTTGCAAAGGCAAGGTATTTTATAGTCACTTGTTATTCCCACAGTCATATGGGAATAAATTATACAATAGTGAAGGTCTTTGTGGTTATCTTAGAATTTCACATATTCACACAATATTAGTAAGGAAACAATGTAGAGTATTTTTTTACTTAAATATTTTTTATTATTATTATTTCTGCTCATACAAACTTAACAGGTACACTGTTCCCCTCCCTTCCTCCACTCCCCCCCCTGATCCCCCTGCTACCCCCTCCCCTCTCCCCTCCCTCCCCATCCTCCAGTGTCTCCCCCCATCCCAATCCCCAGAGCATCCTTTACTGTGCATGCCAAACTCTCCTCTGGGTCCTCCTCTACGATGAGGTGCAAGGACCCATGGGCTTATCCCAGAACCCTTTCCTGTGTTCCCCTTAAGCTTAGGAACACTACTATGACTGTCAGTCCCTAACCTCCAAGGATCCTAGTGCCTTTAGTCCATGCTAGACTTTGTGGGGTCAAAAATGTGTTGGACATAGTGCAGGTCATGAAAAGTCCTATTATGATTGCTTCAGCCCTAACTTGTGTGGAGTATCTTGCATATCATTACTCTTCCCATCCTTGTGCTCTTACAATCTTACTGCCCCCTCTTTCACAAATTTCCCTGAGCTTTAGAGTGGGGAGGGATTAGGCTGGCCCAGTTCCAGGAGGTTGATATAGAGTCTCTGATATTCTGAATTATGGTTCGTTGATTTTTTTTTCCGGTTTTGCTGCTCCTGCAATGCCCTTGGCTCCATCCTGATGGGTATTGGGAATCACCCCCTGGCCAGAGATAAAAACCTGTTAAATTAGAGTCTTGTTATAAGAGTATATTCAAAGGTAGATGGAATAAAAGTAGGAGACCATGGTGAAAGAGGGGTCAATCACCCATTTGCAAAATGGTTACTTTCTACCATGTAGCCTATATGCCCTCCCCTTCTGGTGAGATCATATCCCATTAGTAGAGTATTTTTAATAAGCATTAATGTAATGTGGGTGATCCAAAAAATTTTTGTGTCTTTTTGATGTCTCGGATTCTTATAGACATGGCTAATGGACAAAATATTTAGAATTATCCAATACTATGTTGCTATTATGAATGTTCAGTAACATATTATTGGATAATAATCCAAGAAATTTCTAGAAATAAAACTTGGAAAGTGAAAGTATAGTTAATAATGTGTAGTTTACTTGAACTGATGGTAATTTTACTAAGAATGAGAAGACAAGAGATGAATCCATGAGAGCTCACTACTGAAGGACTGCTAAAGAAGCAAGTGAGCAGTAATTGGCTTTAGTACTACCTCTCTTCTTGAGATGGGAAAGAGAAACACATGACAAATGCTGCAAAGAAGCACATATGGGATTAAATATGAGAAAATTCTCAAAGGCATTTGCTTACCAATTTTATTATACAGATATGCATCTTTATCAGTTATACAAATTTAGTATTAGTTGCATGCAATTTTTAATTTTTAAAATTCTTTTAAAGTTTCATGTATCAATAGAGCTTATTCATGCTATTCAAGTACCTTAACCCCCACCTCCATTTACTATCATTTCCCCTCCTTCCTTTCCCCATTACAACCATTCCTCTTCCCTGCATTCCCTCTTCCCTGCATTTCCTCTTCCCTGCATTCCCTCTTCCCTGCATTCCCTCTTCTTTTCGTGTGTTTTTTTTCCAAGTGTGACTCACTGAGTTATATGCACGTTTTCTTTCAGGGCATGTCCCTGAGTACTTGCTGGACCATGAATCATATCAATGATTATACCATTAAGGAATGCATCTTCTTCTCTTCCTGTCCCCGCCCCCCACCAGGCAATAATCCTCATCATTCTCCCAGGGAGATATAGGGCCTCTTGACACTTTTCTCCTTCAGTGGTGAATGTGGATAGGACAAACTCCATGCACATCTTTGAAAATATACACAATTACAGTGAATTCACAGATGCAACAGTCCAGTGATGTCCAGAAGATTATTTACAGCCATGCCTCTGCCTCCCTTCAAGTTCTTTTTTTTTTTATTTCCGCTCATACAAACTTAATAGGTACACCGGTTCCCTCCCTCCCTCCTCCTCCCCCTGAACCCTCTGCTCCCCCTCCCCTCCCTCCCAGCCCCCAGTGCCTACCCCCCAATTCCCAGAGAGTCTTTTATTGTGTATGCCTGACTCTCCTCTGAGCCCTCCTCTCTGATGACGTACAAGGACCCAGTGGCATTTCCCTGAACCCTTTCTCGTGTTCCCCTTAGGCATAGGAACACTACTGTGGCTGTCAATCCCTTGCCTCCAAGGATCTTGGTGCCTTTAGTAGATGCTAGACTTTGTGAGGTCAATAGTGTGTTGGACATTGCGCAGGGCATACAAAGTCCTATTATGATTGCTTCAGCCCTAACTTGTGTGGAGTATCTTGCAAATCATTGCTCCTCCCATCCTTTTGCTCTTACAATCTTACCGCCCCCCTCTTCCGCAAATGTCCCTGAGCTTCAGGATGGGGAGAGATTATTCTGGCCTAGTTCTATGTGGTTGATATAGAGTCTCTGAAGTTCTGGATTGTAGTTTGTTGATTTTCTTTTGAAGTTTTGCTGTTCCTGCAATGCCCTTCACTCCATCCTGCTGGGCACTGTATGTCACCCCCTGGTCAGAGACAAAAAGCTGTTAAACTGGAGTTATAATAGCACATTCAAGGGTAGATGTAATAAGAGTAGGAAACCTCAGTGAGGGAGGGGTCAATCACCCATTTGCAAAATGATTACTTTTTATCTGCCAGACTATATTCCCTCCCCTTCTGGTGAGATCTAACCTTACAACTTCCTCTTCTTCACTGTTCCCTAATGCTTGGGTGGATTATACCTTAAATGTCCTGTTTAAGGCCAAACAGTCTACCATCACTTATTTTCTTCATTTTTGCCAGTTGTGGTCTGTAATAAACATCATCCATTACAAAACTGAAGCTTCTAGGTTGAGTGAGTGCTCTTCCAATTTATATGTATTTCATGGATTGAAAGTGAGTTGTCTCCCATAGGTTCATATGTGTGCATACTTAGTTGATGTTAATATTGAGAAGATTGTGCCAACTCTGGGATGTGAAGCCTTGCTGGATGAAGGGATGCCACAGGGGATGGTCCTTGAGGTTGGTTAGCCTTGCCACGCTTCTGCTAGTAATGTGCTCTTGGAGTATGTTGCTTTTTCTCTCTGTTTCCATGATGAACATGACCTTAGACACCCCTAGCTTCTGCCAGTCAGCCAGGTCTTTCCTGCCATAATGGATACATCTCCTTTCTGGGAACCCTAAGTCAAATAAATCTGTTCTTTCTCCTCTAAGTTGGCTATGTTTGGGTGTCATCTCAGCAATATAAATAGTAATTATGACAGTGTATAATGACAAATGCTAAAAAGGAAGTTTGGTGTAGTGCCTTTGTAGGTAAACATTAATAGTTTGCAACTCCCCTTAGGGACTAAGTGAACTAAGTCTTCTTTCATAGGCTCTTGTTCTGTACAAGAAGTATTCTACTAGAAATATGATCTCTACTAAAAAATGGACTTTAAATCCAGTCACTAAACTTTGACTCTCCCCTTGACATTCATGCCACTCTTGCACTGATGGTCACCTCTTGGTGGGTGTTAAAAAGCTTGCAGTTTTCATGGATTGATGAGACTGTTGGTTGTTTTTCCTCTCTCAGCAACTTGCATGATACTTTCTAGTACAATGAAAGTTGTCTTGTGAGGAGCTGGTGCTTTTTTTAAATCCATATCCCGTGGTCAACATATATCCATCTTCAGCAATAGTCTTTTTGCTGTCTGTTTCTGGAGGATAACCAGTAGCAATGGGAAAAGTCTATTTTTATATAGCTAAATAACTATACAGTACATATCAATATGAAGAAATTGTATATATTTTACATGTAAATCAATAAAGTGCCAGCAATTATACATAATTATATAGTTTGAAGAATATATATGTGTGTGTGTGATATTAAATAGATAGATAGACAGATTAGATAGATAGATAGATAGATAGATAGATAGATAGATAGATAGATTAGATAGATAGATAGAGAGAGATAGGGAGATAAAGTTTGACTTTAAACATGGAAATTATTTTGAATTTAATTTTAAAAAATAAGATATTGCAATGCTTATCAGTCAATATATAAAATGGTGGAATTCAATCTAATTTTAATGTGAATCAACATTTCTAGATAAAAATCTTATTTTTCAATACATTTGTACCCACTAATGCAAAGTCATAAAATGAGTTCCTAGACCTACAAGTAGGTGACCTGCCATTTTCTCTCTTGAAACTTCCCCTGCCCTGAATGGCGTATTTACTAGGTAAGATAAGACCTGGCCTCACCTGTGCTCTCAAACTGTGGAGTAGGATTCCATGACTTAATTTTTCAAACCTTTGAAACTTGTACCATGTGCATAATGCTGTCTAGTTATGCTTGTAGCTCAAGATATATCTTGGCCATGCATCAGTCTCTGTGCCCTACTCTAGACAGTCTCTTAGGGGGTTGCTCTGAAAGGACAGGGAGATTTCCCCCCCCCAACCATTCTCAGTTCAGACTCTCTCCTTTCCAATAAATCTGCATTTTACTGGCAAGTGTACATTTTCAAAAGTTGCATCTTTGAAGGGTGACTCTCAGGGTACCTCTCCTGTTGCCCAATGTAGGATGCTTCTCTTAAACAATTTCAGCCTCTTATTCAGCCCACACCTTGGCTATAAAAAGTGTAACTGCCTCAAGATCATCATCCTTATCAAACTATACATTTTTATTTTTATCTTTCTTCCCAAGTTTTTGTTTCTTCAGCTGTAAAATGAGTAAGTGCAGTCAGAAAGTAGTCCTGCCACACCGTGACTACAGTCCTGACCATGCTCTCTCTGAAAACTCCTGAGCGGGGCCTCTGCTCTCCACACGCATTTCTCTCAATGTTTTTGTCTTCAGAGTTCTCGTCAGAATGAACCATTAAACTTTGCTTCAGCATGTTAGAGCTTTTCTTGTCCAAGGCACCACCTCAATTAACCTAATCGGCATAATCCTTCTCAGGCAGGCCCAGAGGTTACATAATCCTTACATCTGTGTCTGGAGGCTTGTCTCCTAGGCGACTCCATATTCTGTCAAATTGACAATTAACAATTGCCACGACAGCTACCAAAGCGTAATGGATTAGGGTTGTGTTTTACTGTGAACAGCACAAAACTTTATGACTTGAAGAAGAAAGATTCCTTAGTTCTGTCATATAAAAAGGAAAACCAGCAGGCTGCTAGTCTCCATTAGGCACAAATGAAATCATAAAAGACTCATACTCCTTTTGCTCTCTGGCTTTTGTCCTCATGGTGACTGGATGAAAGCAGTGTCCCCAAGCACCCCACATCCTAACCAGAAAGAACAGAGCTGAGCTGAAAGCTATTTATCTTAAAAGGCTTTAGCTAATTCACCAAAAACTTGCTAAAGGGTCACTGGTTGCTACAAAATCAACCCAGAAAAGTATGTTAGTATTCTATTTTAAGTTGTAAGGCAGCAGTAGAGAAGATTATTGTAAGTGACTTTGATATGGTATATTTCCACCGTTTGAAGCTCTTAATAATTCAAAAATAATATACACTTTAATACCAACTCTCTAAACAGACTTATGGTCATTAAGTTTCTCTACATTTATGTCAATATGAGATAGAATAGTTTCTATTAGGCAATTTTAGAAAAGAGTAGCTAGGCTGGCAAGTATTGTAGGTGGGATTATCCTGAAGGAAAACACTCTGCCACTCCTCAGGAACTGGCTCTAATACCCCACAGAGATAAAGTCTACAATTTTCTCCCAACCCTCTGTTTATGAAAGAATATGAAGATGAGCTACTCAAATGCAGAAAGGATATGGAAATGAGATCCTCCAATGCAGACAAGCCAAGTTCCTCACAAGAAAACTCAGGCAAGAGTTGACTGAGCTGACTGCCAGCATGCAAGGACCAATTAGATGTGGGGGACAGAGAAGCCCTGGTCAGATTTAAAGAAGCTAAAACTAACCAATAAGGAACAGCCATTCTTCAGGGGCTTGCACAAGCTCATAAATAGCACGGTCTCTGACAGCTGTCTTCAGTTCTCTTGCCTCCCCTAATAAAGTCTGCCTTAATCCTCTATATGTGTTCTAGTTTCAATCTTTGACTCCAGAATGCAAAAACCTGGACATTAAATCCCATAACAAACAGATATTTTAATTTCAAATACCAAGAAGAGTTAGTAAATAGTAGTTCGATACCTTTCTTTTGCCACATCTATGCTCATTAATTCTGATTCATTGAAATTATAATTTTCAAATCCAATCCCAGATCCTTATGCCTTGTTTCCCCCTATCTTTACTCACAAACTTGCAAGGCTGTGTGAAAACATGTACTCCATCTCCACTTGGATGTGCTGCTGCTATTTGCCTTCTTCACAAAGCATCTTGAAATTCTTGCAAAAGTAAATGTTTCCAGGATCAATTTTCCCCTCTTGTCTTGTCTTTGGTTGTATTTTCTGTCATTTTGCAGATGAAGGAAAGGTTTTCTGCAGTTGACAGAGTTTTTCTACTGATGTGATTTCCTATAGGATAGATGAGAGATTGGACCGACCGTTGAAGAATAATAAAATTCTAGGCATCCTATGAGTTATTTCATGCCCCAACTCAGTAATTCACCTTCTGTCTTACATTAGTTACATTTATGTTGTGTCCACTAAAATAATTTATGTTAACAACTCACGGGAGAAAGGATCACAGTTTCAGGGAGATTTCAGTCCAACATACTGGGGAAGGTATGACAACAGAAGTAGCTTTGTCCATAGTAGTGGAAGCTTGATGTGGCTATTCACATATTACTGGACCTAGGCAGTGAACAATCACCCACAAAGAACTGTGCCTATAAACGTACTTCTGCTGGGCAGATCTCACCTTCCAAAGAATTCTCATCCACCTCAAACAAAAGACACCAACTTGGGAAAAAACACTCAAAATAGAAGATTGCAACAGAAATTCTGGATTCACACCCAAATTCTACTTTTTGCCAACATGTAATTCAATCACTCTGTCTCTGCTTCTATATTTCCAGGGATAGATATTTCACTTATTTTTACCACTACATATATATTTCACTAGAATAATTCTAGAAACCAGAATCCAAATATTCCATCTATTTGTTTTTTTTTTTCAATTAGAAAAAGGACCACAGATCTTTTTTTAACATTTTTTATTATTATTTCCGCTCATACAAACATAATAGGTACCCCGGTTCCCTCCCTCCCTCCTCCTCCCCCCAAACCCCCTGCTCCCCTTCCCCTCACCACTCCCTCCCCATCCCCTAGTGCCTCCCGCCCCAATTCCCAGAGAGTCCTTTAATGTGCATTCCTGACTCTCCTCTGAACCCTCCTCTCCGATGATGTACAAAGACCCAGTGGCATTTCCCTGAACCCTTTCCCGTGTTCCTCTTAAGCATAGGAACACTACTGTGGCTGTCAATCCCTTGCCTCCAAGGATCTTGGTGCCTTTAGCAGATGCTAGACTTTGTGAGGTCAATAGTGTGTTGGACATTGCACAGGGCATGCAAAGTCCAATTATGATTGCTTCGGCCCTAACTTGTGTGGAGTATCTTGCAAATCATTGCTCCTCCCATCCTTTTGCTCTTACACTCTTATCGCCCCCTCTTCCGCAAATGTCCCTGAGCTTCAGGATGGGGAGAGATTAGGCTGGCCTAGTTCTTGGTTGTTGATATAGAGTCGCTGAAGTTCTGGATTGTGGTTTGTTGATTTTCTTTTGAAGTTTTGCTGTTCCTGCAATGCCCTTCACTCCATCCTGCTGGGCACTGTATGTCACCCCCTGGTCAGAGACAAAAAGCTGTTAAACTGGAGTCTTATTATAAGAGCACATTCAAGGGTAGATGTAATAAGAGTAGGAAACCTCAGTGAGGGAGGGGTCAATCACCCATTAGCCAGACTGTATGTCCTCCCCTTCTGGTGAGATCATACCCCCTCAGTTGTAAATGATCAGGAACGAAAGTCTGTGAACTTAACCAGGTGTCACATTATTTACTTGCAGTCCTTGATGGAGGCCTATTTTCTCTACTGTAACATGGTCCACTCTCTCCTTGTTTCTGGTGTGGCCCTCCAACCCCATCCCTCCTGTTCATACTCCTTGCAATTACTGTAGGTAATACATAGATTTACCTATGAGTGTCTCAAGGTGGGCTGGGTGGGTTTGGTATTAGGAGCCACCTATTAGGGAGTACATACAGCGCTTAATTTTCTGGGTTTGGGATACTTCACTTAATATAATTGTTTCTAATGACATCCATTTCCCGGGAAATTCCAGTAATTCATCATTATTGATGGCTGAGTAGTACTCTATTGTATCGATGTACCACAGTTTCCTTATCCACTCGTCAACTGTTGGACATTTGGGTTGATTCCATGACTTTGCTGTTGTAAACAGTGCTGCTATGAACATGGTCGTGCTTGTACTATCGAGGTGAACCTCTGCTGTATGGGGGGTTATTCCCAAAAGTAGAATAGCAGGGTCATATGGCATTTCAATCTTTAATTTCTTTAAGAATCTCCAAATGGCTCACCAGAATGGCTGTATGAGCCTGCATTCCCACCAGCAATGTATCAGAGTTCCCCTCTCTCCACATCCTTTCCAGCATTTATTGTTGTTTGTATTGTGGATTTTTGCCATCCTCACCTGGGTGAGATGATATCTCAGGGAAGTTTTGATTTGCATTTCCCTGATGGCTAAAGAAGTGGAGCATTTTTTAAGATATTTGTTAGACATTTTAATTTCATCCCTGGTAATGTTTCTGTTAAGTTCCAGGGCCCATTTTTTAATTGGGCCATTGGTTTCCTTGGTGTTTAGTTTTCTAAGTTTTTTGTGTACTCTAGACAGTAGAGCTCTATCAGATATGTGGTTAGTGAAGATTTTCTCCCATTCTGTGGGTTGCCTTTGAGCTCGTGCTACAATCAATCTCTTCATCTGAATATAGCTCTTTAATTTCACAAGATCCCAACTGTTGAGAGTTGGTAGCAGTGACTGTGCCAATGGATGTCTGTTGAGGAACTGTTGGCTTAGCCCAATCAGCTCGAGGGAGTTCCCTATCCTTTCATCTATGATTTTTATAGTCTCTGGCCTTATATCAAGGTCCTTGATCCATTTGGAATTAAGTCTTGTACATGGTGACAAGTACGGGTCCAGCTTTAATCTTCTGCATGTGGAGATGCAGTTTTGCCAGCACCATGTGTTGAAGATGCTGTTCTTTTTCCATTGGATTCTTTGGGCCCCTTTGTCAAAGACCAAATGGCTGTAATTTTTTATATCTGGGTCTTCAATCCTTATCCATTGATCTGTGTGTCTATTTTGGAGCTAATACCAGGCTGTTTTACAACTATGGATTTGTAGTATAGACTAAGGTTCGGTATGGTAATACGTCCAGCAGTGTTTTTGTTACTCAGGATTCTCTTTGCTATCCTGGGTCTTTTGTGCCTCCATATGAATTTTGAGATTGTTTGTTCAACTTCTTTGAAGAATTGCTTTGGGATTTTAATTGGTATAGCATTGAATCTGTATATTGCCTTTGGTAGGATGGTCATTTTTACGATGTTGATTCTGCCAATCCAGGAACATGGGAAGTCTTTCCACCTTCTGGTGTCTTCTGCAGTTTCTTTCTTTAGGGTTTTAAAGTTTTCATTGTAAAGGTCTTTTACCTCCTTGGTTAGGTTTATACCAAGGTATTTCATTTTTGGTGGGGCTATAGTAAATGGGATTGTTTTTCTCAAGGCTTTTTCACTTCTTTCATTCTGGGCATATAGGAAAGCCTCTGATTTTTGCACATTTATTTTGTATCCTGCCACCCTGCTGAATTTCTCAATTAGTTCCAGGAGCTTCCTGGTGGAGTTTTTGGAATCCCTCAGGTATAAGATCATGTCATCTGCAAATAGAGATAGCTTAACTTCTTTCTTGCCGATCTGAATCCCTCTTATGTCCCTTTCTTGACTTATGGCTTCAGCTAAGACTTCAAGTGCAATATTGAATAGAAGTGATGAGAGTGGACAGCCTTGTCTAGTCTCTGATCAAAGTGGGAATGCTCCAATTTTTCCCCATTGAGCATAATCCTTGCTGTGGGCTTGTTGTATACAGCTTTTATTATATTGAAAAAGGTTCCTTCCATTCCTACTGTCTCTAGCGTTTTGATCATAAAAGGCTGTGGATCTTGTCAAAAGCTTTTTCTGCATCTATCAAGAGTATCATGTGGTCTTGGACTTTGGACTGGTTTACATGATGAATTACATTTATTAATTTGTGTATGTTGAACCAACCTTGTGTGCCGGGAATGAAGCCTACTTGGTCCTCATGAATGATCTTTTTAATATGTTTTTGAATCCGATTTGCTAAGACTTTGTTGAGAATCTTTGCGTCTGTGTTCATCAGAGAGATCCACCTATAATTTTCTTTTTTAAGTGAATCTTTATTAGGTTTTGGGATTAAAATGATATTAGCTTCATAGAAGGAATTTGGTAGTGTTCCTTCCTTTGCTATTTAATGGAACAGTTTAAGGCATATTGGTGTTATTAACTCCTTAAATGTCTGGTAGAACTCTGTGCTGAATCCATCTGGTCCAGGACATTTTTTGGTGGAAAGATTCAAGATTACTTCCTGAATTTCCTTATATGTTATAGGAAAATTTAAATAATTCACAACTTCCTGATTCAATTTAGGTAGGTTGTGCTTACTTAGAAATTCATTCATCTCTTTTGTGTTGTCAAACTTCACAGAGTATAAGTTTTTGAAATATGATGTTATAATTCTCTGGATTTCTTGGGTATCAGTAGTGATTAGTCCATGTTCATTTCTTTTTTTTTTTTTGCGTTGCTCTCTCTTATTCATTGACATATTTTTATTAACATGGGAGATGCTTATTATATAACATCAAGGGAGCAATCAAAAAGAAAGATGTTGGGTATAATCTTCCCTTATCCAAAATTCATCCTAAAAGCCTGTTTGCTCATAAATTGCTGAATTGGAACCTCAGTAGAGGTGCATCCAAATGTGAGCTGGTGACTAGTGTAACAGGTAGTTTTTTTAAACCTACTTCCTTTTCAAAATGTTTTTGAAACTTTTTTTTTATTAAAAATTTAATTATACATTTTAAAATTTTTTACCAGTTCCCTCCCTCCCCCCTCCTCCCCCTCCCCTTCCCCCAGTGCCTCCCCCCCAATTCCCAGAGAGTCTTTTATTGTATACGCCTAACTCTCCATTGGGTCCTCCTCTCCGATGACATATAAGGACCCAGTGGCATTTCCATAAGCCCTTTCTCTTGTTCCCCTTAAGCATAAGATCACTACTATGGCTGTCAATCCCTTGCCTCCAGGGGTCTCGGTGCCCTTAACAGATGCTAGACTTTATGAGGGCAACAGTGCACTGGACATTGCGCAGGGCATGCAAAGTCCCATTACGATTGCTTTGGCCCCAACTATTGTTGAGAATCTTGCAAATCGTTGCTCCTCCCATCCTTTTGCTCTTACAATCTTACCGCCCCCTCTTCCGCAAATGTCCCTGAGCTCCAGGATGGGGAGAGATTAGGCTGGCCTAGTTCTATGTGATTGATATAGTCTCTGAAGTTCTGGATTGTGGTTTGTTGATTTTCTTTTGCAGTTTTGCTGCTCCTGCAATGCCCTTCACTCCATTCTGCTGGGCACTGTATGTCACCCCCTGGCCAGAGACAAAAAGCTGTTAAACTGGAGTCTTGTTGTAATAGCACATTCAAGGGTAGATGTAATAAGAGTAGGAAACCTCCCTGAGGGAGGGGTCCATCACCCATTTGCAAAATGATTACTTTTTATCTGCTAGACTATATGCCCTCCCCTTCTGGTGAGATCAGGAAAGAACGTCTGTGAACTTAACCAGGTTTCTCATTACTTACTTGCAGACCTTGATGGAGGCCTATTTTCTCTGCTGTAACATGGTCTCCTCTCTCCTTGTTTCTGGTGTGGCCCTCCTACCCCATCTCTCTTGTTCATAATCCTTGCAATTACTGTGTTTCATAGGTTTACTTTTGAGTGTCTCAATGTGGGCTGGGTGAGTTTGGTACTAGGAGCCACCTATTAGGGAGTACATACGGCGCTTAATTTTCTGGGTTTGGGATACTTCACTTAATATAATTCTTTCTAATGACATCCATTTCCCAGCAAATTCCAGTAATTCATCATTTTTGATGGCTGAGTAGTACTCCATTGTATAGATGTACCACAGTTTCCTTATCCACTTGTCAACTGTTGGACATTTAGGTTGATTCCATGACTTTGCTATTGTAAACAGTGCTGCTATGAACATGGTCGAGCTTGTGCTATCGAGGCGAACCTCTGATGCATGGGGGGTTATTCCCAAAAGTGGGATAGCAGGGTCATATGGCATTTCAATCTTTAATTTCTTTAAGAATCTCCAGACGGCTCGCCAGAGTGGCTGTATGAGCCTGCATTCCTACCAACAATGTAGGAGAGTTCCCCTCTCTCCACATCCTCTCCAGCATTTGTCGTTGTTTGTATTGTGGATTTTTGCCATCCTGACCGGGGTGAGATGATATCTCAGGGAAGTTTTGATTTGCATTTCCCTGATGGATAAGGAAGTGGAGCATTTTTTAAGATAATTGTTAGACATTTTAATTTCATCCCTGGTAAAGTTTCTTTGAAGTTCCAGGGCCCATTTTTTAATTGGGCCAGTGTTTTCCTTGGAGTTTAATTTTCTAAGTTCTTTGTGCACTCTGGACAGTAGAGCTCTGTCAGATATGTGGTTAGTGAAGATTTTCTCCCATTGTGGGTTGCCTTTGAGCTCGTGTGACAATCTCTTTATCTGAACAGAAGCTCTTTAATTTCACAAGATCCCAACTGTTGAGAGTTGGTAGCAGTGATTGTGTCATTGGATGTCTGTTTAGGAAGTGTTGGCCTAGCCCAATCAGCTCGAGGGAGTTCCCTATCCTTTCATCTATGCTTTTTAAAGTCTCTGGCCTGATATCAAGGTCCTTGATCCATTTGGAATTAAGTCTTGTACATGGTGACAAGTACGGGTCCAGCTTTAATCTTCTGCATGTGGAGATCCAGTTTTGCCAGCACCATTTGTTGAAGATGCTGTTCTTTTTCCATTGGATTCTTTGGGCCCCTTTGTCAAAGACCAAATGGCTGTAACTTTGTGGGAATATATCTGGGTCTTCAATCCTTATCCATTGATCTGTGTGTCTATTTTGGAGCCAGTACCAGGCTGTCTTTATAACTATGGATTTGTAGTATAGACTTAGGTTTGGTATGGTAATACCTCCAGCTGTGTTTTTGTTACTCAGGATTGTTTTTGCTATCCTGGGTCTTTTGTGTCTCCATATGAACTTTGAGATTATTTGGTCAACTTCTTTGAAGAATTGCTTTGGGATTTTGATTGGTATAGCATTGAATCTGTATATTGCCTTTGGTAGGATGGTCATTTTTACAATGTTGATTCTGCCAATCCAGGAACAAGGGAGGTCTTTCCACCTTCTGGTGTCTTCTGCAATTTCTTTCTTTAGGGTTTTAAAGTTTTCATTGTAAAGGTCTTTTACCTCCTTAGTTAGGTTTATACCAAGGTATTTCATTTTTTTAGGGGCTATAGTAAATGGTATTGTTTCTCTCAAGGCTTTTTCACTTCTTTCATTCTGGGCATATAGGAAGGCCTCTGATTTTTGCACATTTATTTTGTATCCTGCCACCCTCTGAACTTCTCAATTAGTTCCAGGAGCTTCCTGGTGGAGTTTTTGGGATCACTCAGGTATAAGATCATGTCATCTGCAAATAGGGATAGCTTGACTTCTTCCTTGCCGATTTGAATCCCTCTTATGTCCCTTTCTTGTCTTATGGGTTCAGCTAAGACTTCAAGTACAATATTGAATAGAAGTGGTGAGAGTGGACAGCCTTGTCTAGTTCCTGATCGAAGTGGGAATGCTTCCAATTGTTCCCCATTGAGCATAATGCTTGCTGTGGGCTTGTTGTATACAGCTTTTATTATATTGATAAAGGTTCCTTCCATTCCTACTGTCTCTAGCGTTTTGATCATAAAAGGCTGTTGGATCTTGTCAAAAGCTTTTTCTGCATCTATCGAGAGTATCATGTGGTCTTGGACTTTGGACTGGTTTACATGATGAATTACATTTATTGATTTGCGTATGTTGAACCAACCTTGTGTGCCGGGGATGAAGCCTACTTGGTCCCCATGAATGATCTTTTTAATATGTTTTTGAATCCGATTTGCTAAGACTTCGTTGAGAATCTTTGCGTCTGTGTTCATCAGGGAGATCGGCCTATAGTTTTCTTTTTTAAGTGAATCTTTATTAGTTTTGGGATTAAAACGATATTAGCTTCATAGAAGGAATTTGGTAGTGTTCCTTCCTTTGCTATTTGATGGAACAGTTTAAGGAGTATTGGTGTTATTAACTCCTTAAATGTCTGTTAGAACTCTGTGCTGAATCCATCTGGTCCAGGACATTTTTTGGTGGGAAGATTCGAGATTACTTCCTCAATTTCCTTATATGTTATAGGACTATTTAAATAATTCACAACTTCCTGATTCAATTTAGGTAAGTTGTGTTTACTTAGAAATTCATCCATCTCTTTTGTGTTGTCAAACTTCACAGAGTATAAGTTCTTGAAATATGATGTTATAATTCTCTGGATTTCTTGGGTATCAGTAGTGATAACTCCATGTAGATTTCTAATTTTGTTAATTTGGGTTTTCTCTCTCTTGCTTTTGGTTAGTTTAGCTAGGGGTGTATCAATCTTGTTGATTTTTTCAAAGAACCAGCTTTTTGATTGGTTGATTTTTTCTATCATTTTCTTAGTCTCGATTTCAGATATTTCTCCCCTTATTTTGGTAATCTCTTCTCTTCTACTGCTTTTGGGATCAGATTGCTCTAGTTTCTCTAAAGCTTTAAGCTGCATTGTTAAGTTGTTTATTTCTGATGTTTCCATTTTTTTGATGTGGGCATTAAGAGCTATGAACTTACCTCTTAGAACAGCTTTCATTGTGTCCCAGAGATTTTGGTAAGTTGTATTTTCGTTATCATTCACTTTCAGGAAATCTTGCATTCCTTTTTAATTTCTTCCTGAATCCAGTTCTCATTCAGCATCATAGTGTTAAGTTTCCAGGAGTTAGTGTATTTTCTCTTGTTTGATGTGTTGTGGATGTCCAGCTTTAGGCCGTGGTGGTCTGATAGGGCAAAGGTTAGAATTTCAACTTTCTTGTATATGTGTAGATTCATTTTGTGGCCCAGTATGTGATCTATTTTGGAGAAAGTTCCGTGTGCTGCTGAGAAAAATGTGTATTCTTTGGTGCGTGGGTGAAAAGTTCGATAGAGATCTGTGAGGTCCATTTCTTTCAGGGTTTGATTAAGTTCCAAAGTGTCTCTGTTAAGCTTTTGACCTGTTGATCTATCCCATGTAGAGAGGGCGGTGTTGAAGTCCCCAAGAATTATCGTTTGGGGGTTGATTTCATGCTTTAGACGCTGTAGGGTTTTCTTAATGAATGTGGAGGGGCCCGTATTGGGTGCATATATGTTCAGTATTGTGAAATCTTCCTGGTGAATTGTACCTGTGACTAAAATGTAGTATCCATCCGTGTCTCTTATAATTTTTTTTGGTTTGAAATCCACTTTGTCTGATAGCATAATGGCTACCCCTGCCTGTTTTCTGCTTCCATTTGCTTGTAGAATTGTTGACCAGCCTTTTATTTTTAGAGCGTGCCTATCTTTTGTGGTGAGATGGGTTTCCTGCAGGCAACAGATTGATGGATTGTGATTTTTAATCCAAGTTTGTAATCTGTGTCTCTTGATCGGTGAATTAAGTCCATTAACATTTAGTGTTATAATGGAGAAACTATTGTTAATTCCAGACATTTATTATGTTTAATAGCTTTTATAAGTATATTGCTTCGCTTTTAATGGTGTTATACTTGCCTTCTGTTCTCCTGGATATGCCTGTTTTTTTCTTCACGCTTGAGTATCATTTCTAGCAGTTTTTGAAGGCCTGGTTTGGTGGCCATGTATCCCTTAAAGTTGTCTTTGTGCTGGAAAATTTTTCTTTCTCCCTCGATCATGACTGATAGTTTTGCAGGGTAAATCAGCCTGGGTTGACATTTTTGCTCATTCAATACTTGAAGTATGTCTCTCCAAGCTCTTCTTGCTTTTACTGTTTCGACTCAGAAGTCATTTGTTATTTTAATAGGTTTGCCTTTAAAAGTGACTTGTTTTTTCTCCCTTGAAGGTCTCAGCACCAGTTCTTTATCTTGAATGTGGAGTGTTTTAACTATTATTTGCCGCGGTGTGCTTCTGTTTTGGTCGTATCTGTTTGGGGTGCGGAATGCCTCTTGTATATGAATGGGCCTCTCTTTTTTTAGATGAGGAAAGTTTTCCTTGATGATCGTTTGAAAAATTTCCTCAGAGGTGGTATTTTGAGATTCTTGCTCCGGTATTCCATGAATACGCATGTTAGGCTTCTTCAGGGTGTCCCATATCTCTTGGATATTTCTCTCAAGTATCTTTTTGGCTTTAACAACCTCTTCCATTGAGCTGGTTAGTACTCCCACTTTATCTTCAAGGTCTGAAATTCTGTTTTCTGCTTCATTAGTTCTGTTGATAAGACTCTCTGTGGAGTTCTGGGTTGAAGATAACTTGTCTTTTACCTCAGTTTTAAACTCTGCTTGAGTTTGTTTTAACTGCTCTATGCCACTTTTTGTTTCTTGCACTGTTTTTCTCAACTCCTCCAGATGTCTGTTGTGTTCCTCTTCAAAGCGATTGATTCGATTATGTAATTCCTCCCGGATTTCCTCTTTCATAGTTTTGAACATGGTAATGATCATATTTTGAAAGTTGTTATCCTGGGTCAGGCTTTCTTGGCCTTTTTCCGCGGGTTTGTTCTTGTTGGAATCTAACATTATGGGATTAATTTCTTCAGTGGGAAATTTGTTTACTTGAGTGTTGCTTCTCATGGATTTGCACTTTGACTTGGCATGTCATTTTAACTCTTAAGATCTCTCAATTTCACTAAACTGAATTATTTGGCCTGGGGTACTGGTGGGCGGGGCCCGAATGGGGACTTACCTAGGGCGCGGGGTGAGGCCGGGGTGGACCAAGCGCGTGTCCCGACCGGCGGAGCGGGGTGGGGTGAAAAGGGACAATGGGCGCGTCGGCGTGGAGCTATTTAACCAGAGGGCAGCTGGGGCGGGGCCTGGGCGCAGAGAGGTCCTCCTCATCCCTTGGCCCCCGCGTGGCTCCGGCTGGATGGCGGGAGTCGGAGCCGGGTCCCTGTGGGCTGACCTGGGGTCCTAGAGCGCCTGGATAAGGCCCAGCTGGATCTCGCGTGCACGTCCTGCCCGGCGGGCGGGGGGGGGGGGGGGGTGCATGTTCATTTCTAATTTTGTTAATTTGGGTTTTCTCTGTCTTGCTTTTGGTTAATTTAGCTAGGGGTGTATCAGTCTTATTGATTTTTTCAAAGAACCAGCTTTTTGACTGGTTGATTTTTTCTATCATTTCCTAATCTCGATTTCAGATATTTCTCCCCTTATTTTGCTAATCTCTTCTCTTCTACTACTTTTGGGATCAGATTGCTCTAGTTTCTCTAAAGCTTTAAGCTGCATTGTTAAGTTGTTTATTTCTGATGTTTCCATTTTTTTGACGTGGGCATTAAGAGCTATGAACAGCTTTCATTGTGTCCCAGAGATTTTGGTAAGTTGTATTTTCATTATCATTCACTTTCAGGAAATCTTGAATTTCCTTTTTAATTTCTTCCTGAATCCAGTTCTCATTCAGCATCCAGGAGTTAGTGTATTTTCTCTTGTTTGATGTGTTGTGGATGTCCAGCTTTAGGCCGTGGTGGTCTGATAGGGCAAAGGTTAGAATTTCAACGTTTTTGTATATGTGTAGATTCATTTTGTGGCCCAATATGTGATCTATTTTGGAGAAAGTTCCGTGTGCTGTTGAGAAAAATGTGCATTCTTTGGTGCGTGGGTGAAAAGTTCGATAGAGATCTGTAAGGTCCATTTCTTTCAGGGTTTGATTAAGGTCCAAAGTGTCTCTGTTAAGCTTTTGACCTGTTGATCTATCCCATGTTGAGAGGGCGGTGTTGAAGTCCCCAAGAATTATCGTTTGGGGGTTGATTTCATGCTTTAGACGCTGTAGGGTTTTCTTAATGAATGTGGAGGGGCCCGTATTGGGTGCATATATGTTCAGTATTGTGAAATCTTCCTGGTGAATTGTACCTGTGACTAAAATGTAGTATCCATCCGTGTCTCTTATAATTTTCTTTGGTTTGAAGTCCACTTTGTCTGATAGCATAATGGCTACCCCTGCCTGTTTTCTGCTTCCATTAGCTTGTAGAATTGTTGACCAGCCTTTTATTTTTAGGGCATGCCTATCTTTTGTGGTGAGATGGGTTTCCTGCAGGCAGCAGATTGATGGACTGTGATTTTTTAATCCAAATTTGTAATCTGTGTCTCTTGATCGGTGAGTTAATTCCATTAACATTTAGTGTATTAGGAGAAACTATTTTTAATTCCAGACATGTATTATGTTTAGTAGTTTTTATAAGTATATTGCTTCACTTTTAATGGTGTTATACTTGCCTTCTGTTCTCCTGGATATGCCTGTTTTTTTTTCTTCAAGCTTGAGTATCATTTCTAGCATTTTTTGAAGGCCTGGTTTGGTGGACATGTATCCCTCCAAGTTGTCTTTTTGCTGGAAGATTTTTCTTTCTCCCTCGATCATGACAATAGTTTTGTAGGGTAAATCAGCCTGGGTTGACAATTTTGCTCATTCAATACTTGAAGTATGTCTCTCCAAGCTCTTCTTGCTTTTACTGTTTCGACTCAGAAGTCATTTGTTATTTTAATAGGTTTACCTTTAAAAGTGACTTGCTTTTTCTCCCTTGCAGCTCTCAGCACCAGTTCTTTATCTTGAATGTGGAGTGTTTTAACTATTATTTGCCATGGCGTGCTTCTGTTTTGGTCGTATCTGTTTGGGGTGCAGAATGCCTCTTGTATATGGATGGGCCTCTCTTTTTTTATATGAGGAAAGTTTTCCTTGATGATAGTGTGAAAAATTTCCTCAGAGGTGGTATTTTGTGATTCTTTTTTTTTTTTTCAAGTGATAAATAGTAGCCTTTCTTTGCGTCTTTTGAATTTCCAATATTAATTTTCTTAGAAATACAGATTTTTCCATATAACTGTTAAATCTAATAATGTATAGTCTTCTTTTAAATTTTTCTTCGTTCAGTACTTTTTTTTTCTTTTTTTATTAAAAATTTAATTATACATTTTAAAATTTTTTACCAGTTCCCTCCCTCCCCCCTCCTCCCCCCGAACCCCCTCCTCCCCCTCCCCTTCCCCCAGTGCCTCCCCCCCAATTCCCAGAGAGTCCTTTATTGTGTACGCCTAACTCTCCACTGGGTCCTCCTCTCCGATGACATATAAGGACCCAGTGGCATTTCCATAAGCCCTTTCTCTTGTTCCCCTTAAGCATAAGATCACTACTATGGCTGTCAATCCCTTGCCTCCAGGGGTCTCGGTGCCCTTAACAGATGCTAGACTTTATGAGGGCAACAGTGCACTGGATATTGCGCAGGGCATGCAAAGTCCCATTATGATTGCTTTGGCCCCAACTATTGTTGAGAATCTTGCAAATCGTTGCTCCTCCCATCCTTTTGCTCTTACAATCTTACCGCCCCCTCTTCCGCAAATGTCCCTGAGCTCCAGGATGGGGAGAGATTAGGCTGGCCTAGTTCTATGTGATTGATATAGAGTCTCTGAAGTTCTGGATTGTGGTTTGTTGATTTTCTTTTGCAGTTTTGCTGCTCCTGCAATTCCCTTCACTCCATTCTGCTGGGCACTGTATGTCACCCCCTGGCCAGAGACAAAAAGCTGTTAAACTGGAGTCTTGTTGTAATAGCACATTCAAGGGTAGATGTAATAAGAGTAGGAAACCTCAGTGAGGGAGGGGTCAATCACCCATTAGCCAGACTGTGATTCTTGCTCTGGTATTCCATGAATATGCATGTTAGGCTTCTCCAGAGTGTCCCATATCTCCTGGATATTTCTCTCAAGTATCTTTTTGGCTTCAACAACCTCTTCCATTGAGCTGGTTAATACTCCCACTTTATCTTCAAGGTCTGAAATTCTGTTTTCTGCTTCATTAGTTCTGCTGATAAGACTCTCTGTGGAGTTCTGGATTGAAGATAACTTGTCTTTTATCTCAGTTTTAAACTCTGCTTGAGTCTGTTTTAACTGCTCTATGCCAGTTTTTGTTTCTTGCACTGTTTTTCTCAACTCCTCCAAGTGTCTGATTGATTCGATTATTTAATTCCTCCCGGATTTCCTCTTTCATAGTATTGAACATGGTAATGATCATATTTTGAAAGTCGTTATCCTGGGTCAGGTTTTCATGGCCATTTTCCGTGGGTTTGTTCTGGTTGGAGTCTAACATTATTGGATTAATTCCTTCAGTGGGAGATTTGTTTACTTGAGTGTTGTTTCTCATGGATTTGCACTTTGACTTTGGCTTTGGCATTGTTGTTTTAACTCTTAAGATCTTCTTTCAATTTCTGTGCGTTTTTCATTAAACTGAATTATTTGGCCTGGCAGGGACGGGACGGAGCTTACCTAGGTCGAGGTGAGTGCAGGCTGGACCATGCAAGTCCTGGGCGGCCCAGTGGGGGAAGGGAGGATGGGGCGTAGGCAGGGAGCACTATTTAACCTGGGGGTAGCTGGGGCAGGGCCCGGGCACACAGGGAGTGTCCTCCTCCCACGCCCTGCCTGGCTCAGGCTGGCTGGCGGGAGGAGCTGGGTCCCTTGGGCTGCCTGGGGTTCTGGGGGTGGGCGGCGGCAGAGCTTACCTAGGTCGCAGTGAGGCCTGGCTGGACCGTGTGCACTTCCCGGGCGGCAGAGTGGGAGAAGGGAGGATCTCCATCTATTCTATCCAATACTTGATAATGCTTCTTTCAGCAAAAATCTATGTCAATTTCATGGCAAAGAATTGAGTTACTTCAATAGTTTGTCACTGCCTGTTCTAGTGACCCTTTGATTAGCTTCCCACATATCAGTTCAGAGGGATCTTTTCATGATCCGGAACTTGACTGTACTGTTTACTGGCCATTAATCTTTCAATATTGTCCTTTGCTCCTTAGATCAGCACAGAAGTCCTCACGGCCTTCATGAGCTCCTTGGACTCATACTGCCTTTTGTATGGTTCAGGATTCAAGATTTTTGGAGACAGTTTCACCTGTGTGGATTATTATTTTTGCTAATCAGTTTCTTAATTCTTGTGAGTGCCTACACACACACACACAGATACACACACACAGATACACACACAGTCACACACACAGAGAGTTTACTTTCATATATGAGTAGAATAAATTTGTATTATTTTTACCCCTTATTACCCTTGCTTTCCCCTACAACCATCCTTTATCAGTCTGCCTCCTGCTTTCATGTCCTTCTCTGGGTGTGGCCTACTAATGGCAGGTGCAGGGGTACTTGGTGAAGCAAGAATGATATAACAGTGGGCATACGTTGGGGAATGTAGCTTCCCTTTTGCTCCTTTCAGCATTGGTATTCATTATTCTCTCAGGGAGATGTGGAGCTTCTTGCGATCTTTACCCTTCATGGTAAAATGTTTACAGGTCAAATCTTATGCTGGTTTCATGGAAGATGACACTGCTACCGTGAGTTCATGGGTGCAGCAATCCATCATATGTAGAAGGCAACATAAGACTGCCCCCCTCCCCGCCTTCAGGTGCTGAAGGTGCATTCTCATAGCCCTTCTTTCAGAAGGCTTACTCCCTAAGCCTTTGTTAGGGGGCGACTTGGATGACTTGCTGAGAAATACACAGTAACATATTTTCTGCACTTTTGTCAGTTGTCAATCTCTATTTCCAAGTAAAGCTTCTGGGACAACAAGTAAGAGCTCTTCTTGTCTGCGGGTATATGGATAAATGTTACGAAGTCTGTGTTATATCAAATACTTACAGCTAAACTGTAGTAGCCTCTTCCCCACTAGCAACCATGGTCTCCCTTTCCACAATTCTTGGCCTGGTTTATATCACCAGGTATGTGCTACCACTTGAAAAACAGGCACAAAAAAGTTCATTACCCCCTTGACGTTCATGCCAGTATTGCACTGATGTTCACTGCCTGCAAAGGTGTTGTTCTTACAGCCTGTAGCAGTTACGTACTGAGGAGACTGTTGATCGCCCCCCCACCACCACCCATCATTTCATATAGCGCTTTCTGGTACTGTGAAGCTTCCAGAACAGTATTTGCTTTCTTGATTTTACCCCATGTCCTTTGATCAATGTGTTCAGTGACTTAAACAGTAAGGTATTTCTGTCAGATTTTGGCAGGCAGTTAAGAACAATGAATGGCAAATGAGTAAATTGTTCTAGATGCTTTGAAGCCACTTTTACCAACAACTCATTAGCACATATCACATCTCTGGTACTGGAAATATTTTGTCTGTGGCTTCTGATAGTAGCATCTCAAGTTAGTTTCCATGATCTTATCTTTGTGTCTCTGTGTTTTCATGAGAAAAGTATGTCTGTTCACAATTTTTTTTAAAAAATGTGGGATTTTTCAAAGATAAAAGATTTCTGCCAAGCTACCTGTTATTGCTTCGTATATCCATTCCCTCAACTCATCTTCCTTTATATTTTCCCCATTATTTAATTCTTATTATTCCCTATGGTCTTTCCGTTTCCCCTCTAATGTATTTTGCCATGCCCCAACATCTCCTTCACCCACTCCATAATCCCTCTCATGGTTTTGGATTTGAAACGTATTCCTGGGCTGGAGAGATGACTCAGGGGTTAAAAATCTGCCTTGCAAGCAGAAGGTCCTGAATTTGGATCTCAGCTCCCATATTAAAAAAATAAAAAAAAAAAAAAAAAAAAAACACCAGGTAGAAATGGTGGCGGCCTGCACTTCTGGCCCTGGTAGGAAAAGCCTGAGCATTCCCAGAGCAAAGCAAAAAAGGAGGGCGAAGCAATGTAGCGTGATTCTCCAAGTCACCCTTGTGCCTTAATGGGGACACAGAGTGTCCTCTGATACACACACCATACACACACACAAACAAAATAAATAAATAAAGTTAAAAAAAGGTATTCCTAGTTCAATAACAAATCTAGAATATCTGGTATTTGTCTTTATTTATCTGGGATATCTCATTAAATGTATTCTTTGAGTTTTATCCATTCACCAACATACTTCATAATTTCATTTTTCTTCAGAGCTTAATACTATTCCATTGTGTTTATATACCACATTTTCATTTTCCATTGCCCAGTTTGTAGGTATCTAGATTGATACCAAATTCTTGCTACTGTGAAAAGAACAGCACTGAACATGGATTGCAAATATCTTTGTAGTAAGATATTAGTCCTTCAGAAATATACCTTACTATTTTCCATACCTTTTTCCTGAGTTGATATCTATCATTCATTGAACTGTGTATTTCTTGGATACAGCAGAATATTGGATCTTTTATTCTGATTCACTCTGCTAATCTATGTTTTTTAAACTTTATTTATTATTTATTTATTTATTTTTATTTTTATTTGTGTCTGTATCAGAAGGCACTGTGTGTCTCTGTGGAGACATAAGAGTGACTTTGGGAATCATCCTGTATTGCTTCTACCTCCTTTTTGCTTTTCTCTGGGATTCCCAGGCTCCATCCACAAGGGCTGGAAGTACATGCTGTGGCTATTTTGACCTGGCACTTTTATGTGGAACCTGGGATCTGAACTCAGAACCTTCTGTTTGTGAGGCAGAGTCTTGATCCCTGAGCCATCATATGCTTTATTTTTTTATTATTGGGAGTTGAAACGATTGATGCTCTGTGTTAATATTAAAATATGTGTACTGTTACCTATCATACTTGGTTTTGCTGAGGTTACTTGTATTTCTCTTAATTTTTTTGTCATGTTGCCTATTTTTCCCTTTTTGGCCTTTATCAGGTTTGTCTATATTTTTAGTATAAAAAGCAATCTCTATAGAGCTGAGTTTATGATCGTATATTTCTTTAATTGATTTATACCTTAAGCTTTATTAAAAGTTTTGTTGAATATAATAATCTAGTTTGTCGTGTTTTTTGAGTCTGTGGGTTACTTCTGTCCAGTCTCTTCTGGCTTTTTCGGTTTGCATCAAGTAATCATTTCTTATTCTGATGATCCTGTCTTTACATTTTACTTGACCTTTTCCTCTTGAGGATTCTAATACTCTCTCTCTCTCTGTCCCCTCTCTCTCTCTCTCTCTCTCTCTCTGGTTTATGCTTCTAGTGTTTTAAGTGTACCGTGTCATACAGTTTCTTTTTTGGTATTGTGTGTTTGGTGTTATGTAAGCTTCTTGCTTGTGAAAGGAATTAGGGAAGCTTTCTTCTGTTCTTTTCTGAAATGATTCGTGATGTTTTTGTCTTTTATTTCTTCTCCTTTTACTATACTCAGTATTAAAAGGTTTATCTCTTTTTTCAGGAATCTTTTTGTGTTTTAATTCTTTGACACTTTCATATATAATTAAGAGGATTTATGTTTTTCATCCTTATTAACCATTCTACTTTATCTCCTGGTCCACTTCATATTTTCTCCCTTCCACACAGTATCCTTCCTATTTTTACATCTTTCTGCATGTATGGCCCACTAGGTGTTATCTCCATGTCTGTGTACTTGCCTGAGTACTTGCTGGGTCATAAATAACTTTGAATAACTTACCAATAAGTAAAATCCTCTTACATTCACCCTCACAGATAGGCCAACTAATATGCAGGTTCCGTGAAACTTGATGCTAATGCAAGGAGTTCTTGAGTGTAGCAGGTTATGTGTTAATGACTAGAGGATACTATCTAGCCACACCCATCCTCATCTTCATGCTCTTATATTCTTATCACTCCATCCTTAGCAAGATTCTCTGAGCAGTGAGATGTGGGGTGACTTTAGTATCCTGTTTAGAGTGAGCATCCCATAGTTTCTTATTCTCTGTACTCTACATTAAATACCTTCTACTTCAAAAGGATTGTATTAGACAAGGTTCTCTGAGAAACGGAACTGATAGAATAGATGTATAGATAAAGAAATGTATTAATTAACTAACAAAATTAGTGTAGTTCAACAGTAGTTGCCTATAGCTACTCAGTTCTTGAACTCAGAAAATCAAAGGATCCCTAGAATGTCTCAAAACTCAACCTCGCTGGAGAGCTGAAGAGGTTGGCCTCCAAAGTAGCAGGGAACAGCGGCAAGGCAAAGAGGTCAGATTCTGACATTAGCTGAGAACAGCAGCAAAGGCAGCAGTGGCAGAGAAGGCAACAGACCAGTAACAAGCTTGATAGGGTAAGTCCACAAAGGGCAAGAGAGGGCAAGCCCCTTCTTGATCTTCCTCTTATCTGGTCCACTACTGGAAAGCACCAACAATTATGGACTGGATCCTCCATAACAATTAAATAATCATGTTCAGGCTTATTCGAAGGCTTTCCCTAACTACTAATTGTTCACAGCTGTGTCCCAAACAGTCTACAACTGTCAAGTTGACACCTAAAGGATGTCAACTTGACAAGGATGCTTCTAAGTCAAGTGCTGAGAGTTATTATAATCTGTGGATATAATGATAAGGGGCTTCCTCATGGACTTTTTCTCACTCTTCTATACCCAATATTCTTAGTTTTGTTCTTTTTGTGGTATCTCATATTTCCTCTAAATTTGTTTATTTTTTAAATTTGCTCATTTCTTTGAATGAATGATCCAGTTCCTTTTTCTTATCTGTTTCATTTTGTTTTGTTTTTCCATATTGTATTTCTATTTGAGTTTCGATGCCTTTTTCATTTCTTTTGTTTTTTCTTGAGATCCTGCCTATTTATTTTTGTCCAGAAGTTTCTTATGCCCTATTTAAATTCTTACTGTTTTTGAATTTATTGAAAATGTTTATGATTACTGTTTTGAGTATCATGCCTTGTATTTCAACTGTAGGTTTCTCTATGTATTCTGTTGGGTAAATAGTCTGGGGTAAAGCATGCAATTTTGGTTTCTTGTATCTTGTGATTTTTTTCAGTTCGATGTGGGCATCTTGAATTAGTTGTTAAGTGTTCTGGGCTTGTTGATCCTGAGCTCCCAAGTGTGGCTAGAGACAGAATTGCTAAAGTGTCCCTTCAGTGTTTGTTGTACTGATGGCGAAGACCCTTTCCAGTAGTTACTAGTGGCTGTATGGGGGTTGTTACTGAGGAGGTTCATGTACTATCAGACATTTGATTTTTCAGCTTATGAAGTAAGATGAATAGAAATGAAGAAATATGGGGCTGGAGAGGTGGCTCAGGGGTTACGCCTCTGCCTTGCAGGCAGAAGGTCCTGAGTTCGGATCCCAGATCCCACGTATAGATGCCGGGAGGAAGCGGGCCTACGCTTCTGGCCCTGGTAGGGCGGAGCCTGTGAATCCCGAGGCAGAGTAAACGAGGAGGTGGAGGCATCCATGGTGGTTCCCGAATTCGTCCGTGGTTCTACACACACACACACACACACACACACACGCACACACACGCACAATTGAATAAATAATAAAATTTTAAAAAAGAACTGTTTAAAAATAAAAAAACAAATGAAGAAATATAATCTCAACAAAATCCATGCTAATTTACTAATAATTTTCAAAGATCTAAAAAATAATGGATGTCATCACAATTTTGTTAGTTAACTAAAGAAAATTAGATTATCCTTTGTAGCATAAAAGATCATGTGTTGTTTTAGACCACTGATACAGGCTTTACAATGGAAACCTTTTGTGTAATAAGAATAACATATATTGGGAGAAATGGAATTACTCCATTTGTTCTTTGAACTATTGGGTGCCATATTAGACATTATACAATATTATACATCTACTATTTGTGAGTGGCATGGCTGTATTGAAAGGTCATTGCCTGCTCTGATTACATTAAACAAAATCAGCATCCCTTATTAGGTGACAATTGCTAAGGGGAGAACGTTTTAATAAGAAATTACCAGATATTCAACAATTATGCAGCAATATGTTTCACAGTTAGACAAGATCTTAGAGACTATTTATAAAAGGAGTATTTTTTGTTCATTTTAAAAAAATTTCTTCCTCAACTTACATGATTTTATGCAGTTGTGCCATATAGTACACTCAGTTATGATGGCATCTCATGGGACTTACACTAATGTTTACTAAGTGACAGTCATGCTGAAGTAAATCATGGTGGGCCATAGACTTAGAGGTAACATCATATTGCAGAAATAAGAAAATGAAAGCTCAAAGAGTCTAGTTAGTCAGAATTCAGACCTATTTATCCTGATTTGAAGATAAGCCTTCTATCCTTTGAAATATTATAACAAAGTTGATGCTCAAGGGTGGATGTTAGCAAATTGGAACTCCAGGACAGAGGGCAAGTCTTTCCTTTATTTATTTATTTTATTTTATTTTATTTTATTTTATTTTATTTTATTTTATTTTATTTTATTTTATTTTATCTTATTTTCATCAGGATGGCCACATCTAAGAAATCTTTACAATAATAGCTCTATCTCCATCAGACCTTTAAGTAGCTAACCTATCAAAATCGCACCACAGGAAAGTATAGATATGGTGCCATCCCGAGAGGCCAAGTGGGTCCAGAACAAGTTACAAGAGGTATCATGGTTTAAAATGTGAGTTGTCCCCTACAGACTCATGTGTTTGAATCTTTAGTTATTTTGAAATATCGTGGTACCTTTAGGAGGTGAAGTCTTGCTAGAGAATAGCATTCATGGGGATGAGCTTGAGATTGTGTAGCCGTTACCTTCTTCAATTAGGAAGTCTGCTCTTGAGCTTGTAACAGTAACTCTCAGCTTCGTTGATGGATATGACCTAGACCTTCTATAGTTTCTGTCGCCAGCCACACCTTTATGCCATAAAGGTCTATATCTCCCCTCTGAAAATGTAAACTGAATAAATTTTCCTTTCTCCCTTTAAGTTGTTTGAGTATTGTCTCATAGCAATAAAGAATAGTAACTGGTAAAGAAGTGGAGTATTGGTGTGAAATTAAGAACATCTAGTACCAGAATGTGAAGTGTTTTGAAGTTGAGAGAAATTGGTACTCGAGAAGTGGGATGTTGTTGTGTGAGACTAAAAGGTACAAATAATGAAGTTGTTGTTTGTGTACCTGAGAGAAGTTGGTACTCAGCAGTATGGCCATCACTGTGATGTGACTTGTAAGCCTTTGGAAATGCTTGCTGGGAGAAATATGGAGAGTTTGGGGACTTTGTGCTGGGAAAGCTTTGCATGTTGGAGACAGGTCTAAAAGGGCCATTTTAGTCAGAGCATGAAAGAGAGTAATAAGACAGATGAGTGACATGGACAATGGAAGCCCAGCTTACAGTGGTTCGGAGGGGAGCACAAGCTGCATTGGAAACTGTACAAGAAGCAAATGTAGTGCTGCTCTGAGAACTTTATCCCCTTGTTTGTCCTGAAAGCTGCCTGCGATTAAATTTCAGTGCTTGGTGGAGGAAGTTTCAAGGCAATGTAGTTTTGGTAGTGTGGCATGCTATTTTTCGGCCTTCTTGTTCAGAGTTATGAGGGAACTGAACAAGGAATCAGGCAGGAAAGATGAAAATTGTAATGTTTGATGAAGGGAAATGTGAATGCAAGCCTAAAAAAAAAGCAGACAGCAAAATGGTGGCTACTGTTAAAGAAATGAACTCCATTTGTGAATCAAAGCCTGTTCTCAATTTGGATAATAGCTGAGGCTGCACCTTGAGAGCAACATCCTCTCACACATAAGAATGCAAAAATTTTTGGAAGGGAAAAGCTGAAGATCAGAGTTCCAAGGCATTATATGATCCTCCAAAGCAAAGGCCCAAGAAAGATTTTTGCTACAGTCATTACCTAGAATTTGAGCTAGTTGTGAGTCAAGAGAACTAGTCTCTAACTCAAGGCTATAGGAAAACTTGGTAATGTCCTGGTTTTAGAGGCATCAAAGATGCAAGAGAGAGCAGATTGTGGATACCTTCTCCAAGGTTTCAGAAAATGGCAGAAACCATAGAGTACATACCAAGAAATCTGCAGAGAAGCCCAGTGAAGGTTTGTGGTGCTGTGGAGTTAAATACTGGCTTGCTATTGAGAAGTAGAAGATGTAAGAGATGCTAGCACCAATATGGGACATCTGCCAAGAAGAACCGTGTACCATAGGAGGAGCTAGTCCACCAGAATGATGTGTTCTACAGGAAATTGCACTGGAGAGGTGAAACCTAAGCCTTTTGGAACTGGGATGATTTCAAGAAAAGGCTCGTTTGTTGGACATAGAGCTGCAGTATACAGACATTGTCCTGCTGGTTTCATTCTTGCTACAGACTGATCTTTCTTGGATATTTCCCCATTCCTCCCTTTTAGAATGAGAATGTTTATTCTGGGTCATTGCATGTTGAAAATATGTAAGATGTTTTTTGATTTTATAGTTGCAGTTTTGCAACTCTCAGGCCCCATGATGAACATGACCTAGGCGACCTCCACTTCTGCCAACCAGCCATGCCCCCCCTCCTTTTTTTTTTTTTTTTTTACTATAAAGGACTGTATCTCCTCTCTGGAAAAGTTGAATAAATATTCCTTTCCCTTATGGTATTTGAGCCTCTCTGGAAAAGTTGAATAAATATTCCTTTCCCTTATGGTATTTGAGCCTCAGTGATGTCTCACAGCAACAGAACAGAGTAACCCTGACAAGAGGAGAAAATCATTAACCCAATATAGCCCACTGGTAGGCTGATCATTTTCCTCAGAGGAAACCCAGGGACATGCCAATGCAGTCATCCTGGATGAGGCCCAGTGGATCTTACAATAGGGAAGTTGAGAGTGGGAAGGAAACTTGGTGTAAAGAAGAATGAGTGTAGTGGAATGAGAAGATAAAAAATAAAATCATTATACTTGCATATGATAACTTCGAGAAATAAATTTAAAAAGTAAAACAGCTCAATGAACATGAAGTCAAATTAAGATATATGAGTTTGTAAATTAGAGTTATTTAAAAAAATAGGGGTGAATGCAGAGAAGACATTATTTCCCACAATGAAGACTTTTATTTATACTTCAATATATTCTTGGCCAAAATTGACATGATTAGAAAAAGCATTTTTCTATTAGTTGTGGGCCTAAGGACCTTGAAGATGGCATAGGCTTTTCTGGCTTTTGTTTTTATATTTTCATTTTTATTTTACTTATGAACATGTGACCTCATGTAGTCTAGGCTGACCTCAAGCTTACAGTGTAGCAAAGGCTGGCCTTGAACTCTTAATCCTTTGATTTCCATCTATCAAGTGTCAGGACCAGGTCCAACAAGTTCAGCTTCCTTTTCTTTTTCTTTTATACGTGTGTGTGTGTGTGTATGTGTGTGTGTGTGTGTGTGTGTGTGTGTGTGTGTGTGTGTATGCATGCATGCACACGGATGTGTGTGTGTGAGAGAGAGACAGAGTGTGTATGTATAAGAGAGAACTTGAGTATATGTGTCTGTGGAGATCCAAAGATGATATCAAGAATCATCCTGCATTTCTCTTCCACTTCATTGCTGTGCTGTAGGGTTTCCTAGGCTCTGCCTTCTAGAAATAGAACTGTAGGCTACCTCCACTCATGACTGACATTTTTTCATAGGCTCTGGGATCCAAGTTCAGGTCGTTTTGCTTTTGAGGCAAAGGCTTTATTTAACACCTGAACCATCTTCCTAGCCCAAATTCATCTTCCTTAAGACCTTTCTTCCTCCTGTTTTCTAGTCTCTGTTTCCATGTGTTCTATCATTCATTTGTGATTACCTATATGATTATTGATGTCAAATTCTCAAAAAATTTAAAATAGGAAAATTTATTTTCATGCTGTAACTCTCTTGAAATATAAAAGTAGCTAAGGTGCCCATCTTCTAAAGTTCCTTTAAATAATGTTTTCTTCATTTTGTCCAGGAAAATGATTTTGAGAACTAAAATTGTGATTTTTATGAATATTCAAATTGATAACAACATTTATTATGCCTGAAAGTCAGGAAAATAGAAAAGAGGAGTCATGTTTTGATAATCACAACCCAATATTTCCATTAAAAGAAAGGAAGAACGCTGTACTCTTCAAAGGATTTTCCCTTTATGATTTCAGTGGCTACACTTTCAGATGAAAAGATATGAGTCTCTGGATGCATTCTTACAAAGAAAAACCTTGGAGAAAAGAAATGTCATATTATTGATCTTTTAATGTTATTGAACTACATTGCTTTAGGATTCGACATGCCTTGAATGCAAATGTCTAAATCCTAATCACTATCTGAAAGCTAGAATTTCTAAACAGATCCAAATAGTCTCATTTTAATTTAAGTATCTTTTCTGAGACACCAGTGTAATAGCCTTGGTTTCTCCTCCTTCCTCTACATTTCTCAGGGTGAATAAACAGAGTGGTGTTGCTTGCAAGAATGTTATCATCTTATTTTTTTGCACAATTCAGTAGCTAAATGGTAGTCAGTGTACAAGACCCTGTGTTGCTTGACCCCACTCTTCTTTTTCTTATGCTTTGAGTGTTGGTGGTCAGTCCTTGGTCACATCCCATTTCTCTCCTATCCTACTCAGGCACAAACTTCCTAGAGGGAACCTTTCCTTACTCCCCAACCTTTGCATAACTGACTCTTCATCCTTGTTGTACGTAAAATATTTTGTTCCACTTTGTGTGAATTTTCTCTACTACAGTTTCTTAAACTGCTGGTTTCAACTGTTTGTGGACACGTGCATCTGATTGTGGGTTGCAAAAGTAGAGGAAAAGTGGGAAGAGTCTGATGGACAGCATGATGAAGCTGAGGGGTTGCTCTTGGTGCTACCCCAGACTGCATGGCACTTGCTTTAGTTCAGAAAACAAAGACATATTTTCCTAACATCGTTCTTCAACATGTATCACATTAATATATATTTGAATTGTATTATACTGGAATATTTGATTTTAAAATTACTATTTGAATTGCTAACATGAGCTTCGTCTTTTAAAAAAATCATTAAATGAATATGGGTGACATAAAATCAAAATATCACATCTCTGAGACATACCCTTTTATGTCCTACAGCATCAAATATTCAAGCAAGACAATTCTTCATGTAAAAATAAATAAGCATGTGCATGTAATTAATTTATAACTTTGTTTTTGTCTTTAATAAATGATAAAATTATAGCTATGCCAAAACATTCTAAAATAAATTTCTTTAAATCTTGTTGTCATAACTTATTTACATATATATTTTGTGTAATCATTTATTTAATGTCATGTGAATATTTCTTGGGTGAAAAAGGACTGTGAGTGGGAAAATTTTCAGAAACCCTGTCTTAGATTACCTTGATAGAATGTCTATCTGTATAATTCCAGGTAGATACAGCATTTATTTGCATACATGTCAACATACATGTATACCACACACAAACCTTTCTTTCCTTAAGTATGGAAATGGATACTCTTCCATATTCATTTCATAATTCTTTGTTTCACATCACTGTCACCACTTAGGTTTTAAGTCTCTTAAGATTCTGGACAGTAGAGCAGTAATAAAGCACTTTCCTAGAATATATGAGACCCAGGGATGCTTCCTGGCTTCAAAAAATAACAAAAGTAGATAATAGCTAAAAGCATATTATTTTTATCTGTTCTATTAAAGTGCATGACTCTTTTTAGTGACTTTCTATGGTATTTATCCCTGTGAAGTAGATGGAGGCATATAAATATTTTAAGATAGAATAATACTAACAGTATGACAAATTATTATTGACTACATGTCCATTCTATTAGTGTTTTCCTCCTGCTTTATTCTGTCTAAGAGTCAGTAAAGATTTTCCTAGGTCTGAAGCCAGAACAATTAATTGGGAAGCATCTGTTCTGTGTTAATTACGTGTAGTTTAACGAAAGTCCAAATTGATCTGGTCCTCTTCCATCTCTCAAATTTTTCCCATTTACCTCTTCAATGTGCAAAGCTTGGAAACATTTGAAACCTAATTTGTAATTGTGCAATTGACATTACGTTCATGACTTCTTAAGGGAGCTTTAAAAAGGATTTAAATCATGATGGACCATCTGAGGGGCTAGGGTAAGACACGTTATCCCACTGAAGCTGACGGCATTAGGAATACTTATGTGGTATTATCTGTAATTCCAATTCCAAAGCCATCTGGATTTTTCAGGAAAATCACACAGAAAATGTGCTCATTTTAGTAAATGTTATATACAATCTCTTGCCTATGACAGAGGATTTGTCTGAATCATAGTTAAAGTAACACATCTTGTTTGCTGTGCCACATTAATGTTGCTGTATATTTACAAGTTCTTAGCACAGTTGTTTACTAAAAAGAGGATCGATTATCATCGTTCAAAGCATTGGGGAAGAGAGGGCTTGGCCAAGAAAAAAAGGGCCATGTCTCCTGGCTAAGCATTAATTACTGACTTATGGGGGGAAAACACCTGATGAGATTCTTGTCTTAGCGAGACCACTCTGGTTTCAGACAGTTCTGCTGTGGTGAGGTTCCCCCTTTTCTAATGTTGCTAGCTTATATCATTCCACATTCTGTGCCATTTCAATGTCCAGAACACATTGAATTTTGCCTTTGCACCGGCGTCTGAACATGTGATCCAATTTTTTGTCATTTCCTCATTTGATATATTTCAACCAACTCTTTTGACCTCAATATCATTCCTTCTAGAATGTCTATGACCTTTCCTCACAAGCAGGGCTTCTCATACAAATAGACTACCTTGCATCTCATAGTAGAAAAGCACAGAAAAACCAAAACCCCCTCATCATCTGTGAGACACACACTTCCTCATAGTAATGAGAACGTACCCTATATAAACTTATAGAGAAAAATCTTGTGCTTGAAGCAAGAGCAAGATTTTGTCCAAGTAATTATTCAAAAAAGAATACATTTGAAAAGAGCATCTAATATATTAAATTTCTATAGAAAAAGTAATGAAATCTATCTTTTCCATTTCTTTTAGGAACTTAGGGTTGTGTGTGTGTGTGTGTGTGTGTGTGTGTGTGTGTGTGTGTGTGTGTGTGTTAAAATACGTGTGTACCAAGAGCATACTTGAGTGTGTATGTGCCTGTGGATGCCTAAAGAAAACACCAAGAGTCATTCTGGATTGCTCTTTCAAGTTATTGCTTAGTTCTGGGGTTGTCTGGGCTCTGCCTTCCTGGGCCATAATTGTGGGACACCACAATATTTGCCCAGTATTCTAATGTGAGATACAGGGTTCTGACTCAGGTCCATTCGTTTTTGTGGCAAAGTCTTTAAACCACTTAGCAAATCTCCGCAATTCCTAAGATTTTTATTAGTATTATGCATTTATCTCTGTTAAAGTCCAGCCACAGTATGTGTTTAATTGTAAAGCCTTGGATTCTTCTCCCACTCTGTCTCTTCCTCTCCTTTCTTCTTCCAACAGTTTTTTTCCTACTCATCCTTTAAACATGTTAGCCTACTGATGAGACTTGCTAGGAAATAAGAGAATGTGGGTTTACATATTGTTTCAAGAAGTTTTCATCTTAGGCTGAAGTCTTTAACTTCTGATGTCTATCTGATATCTCTATGTGTAGACTTCACTCATAATATTGCCCTTATACCAAAAGTGGGTTTCTCTTCCTTTCAGTGTTTACGCCAAGTGTGCAACAGGTTTTGCAGAGGAAGATGCTGCAAAATAAAGCAGACTCCTCCAGCTTCTGTACCTTACTGGAATCTGCACCATCTCCATGTTTCTTGTGCCTCTTTCCAGTGTTTACACTGAGTGTGCAACAGGTTTTGCAGAAGAAGGTGCTGAAAAATAAAGCCGACTCCCGCAGTCTCTGTACCTCTTCCCGGCCTGGATTTAACTTTTGTCAATTTGTCAGCTCTCAGAGCTGTTTTGTGCTACTTATAACTGAGCCTGGGTAATTTATGAAAACAAAGATTTATTTCTTAAAGGTTTAGGTCTTGGGAATCCAAAGATCAACAGGCCCACATCTGGAGCCCACTTTGTACTCTATCTATAATCCCATGATAGAAGGCAGAGGAACAAGAAGGAACAAGAGAATGTCAGGGTTTCGCTTGTTTTGTAAGAGGCTCACTCTCACAGTAATGAGCCATGTTTGCAATAATGACATTAATCCATCCATAAGGGCAAACATTTGTTGGCCTAAATCATATCCCAAATGTCCTAGCTCTCAATGCCACCACATTGGGAATTGATTTTCCAGCAGAGAAAACTGAAGGACACATTTCAACTTCAATAATGGTTAAACTGCTCTTAACAGTCTATTTCTATCCCAGCAAAGTATGCTCATAGTATTCGTCAGATCTGACAGTGGTGGTTTGTAAAACATCAGCTCCCAGTTAGTTTACTACCTTTTTAAGTTAACCCTCCTTCCAGCTCTCTGTATCCTGAGGGTAAGCCAGAATGCCTGCCAAAGAAATGCCAGCTGATGTCTGAGTGTTTGTGTTGGAAGTTTTCATACAATCACAATAAATATTGGGAATGAGAAAATGTTGTTATTTTACTCTGAGAAGCTGTGAGGTATGCATCAGAACAATAACTGGCACGCCCCGACCGGGAGGCAGCTGACAGGCCTTGGGCACTCTTTCTTAGATTTTTGAATCTGGAAAGAAGCAGTAGATCGATTACTGCAAGCCAAGGCAGCAGAATAGGCAAGTGTGTAGAACTAATGACAAATCATAGTGATTTAGTTAACAAAAACCAAGGCCAAAGCATGGGGCCAAAACGCACGGGAAGTGAGGTAAGAACAAGTCACTGAGCAAAATGACGCAGTGTACCTAGTGAGTTCCTCCTGCTTCACAGGTCTCTATCAAAGATCGTTCCCAGGTCTTACATGGAGGGCCACATGGACATATCACAGACAAGTCAAAGTTACCATTGCCCAAAATGGGTTAAGAGTCTGTCTTGAAAAACAAGTCACTTTAATTTCAGAATAGTAAAATTTTTATCAAAATGCCATTCTGAACTTTTTCTTGTATGGCAAGCAGCTTGAGCAATATGAAGCCACCACACACATCCATATGTCAGCATGTGTGTTGCCAAGATATCTGCTTGCCATTTGCTCTGTCTACACAATGCCAAAAACCCAGGTGAAAGGGAAAAATCCAGTCAGTGTTTCTAAACATCCAGATGTTTGGCAGAATGTGAGTAAACCATCTGACGAGAATGTTTCTCACCTTCTCATCTGCTTATTTGGCATCATTGATCATGGATCATCCTGTAAATGCTAAGTACTCCCAAGACTAAGAAAATAAAGCACACAATCACATATCAATATAGTTCTACTTAAATACTGGAGAATCTTCGTTCTAAATTGAGCTTTAGGGAATACCAAATGTAGCTTCCTTCATCATATATGCTTGTGATATTGCTGTATGCAACTCAAAGATAAGATTAACTTTAAACTTCCAATTTTAATTTTTAAAAGTGATTGCATCTCCCTTCATAAAGCATTGACTGTATGGCTTATTTGATGCAGATTTGGGCCCTGCAAAATCAAATCTGTCTCCATGTTTTGTGTGTGTGGCCCAAGGTAACTTGGGATTTTTGTTCTTCAGTGTAGCAGTGTAGTACCTGTTGGGGGATCTGTCCTTACAGATGCCTGTCTTGTTTGAGTCAGCTTTTGTTTTGTTGCAGCAAGAGTTAGTCGTTTGGAAGTGAGGCTGCTCCACAGGCTTTGGGCCTTATGCACACACCCCTGTCTGCTCTGCCACTTCTGCCTTGAGTCAAAGCTGCAGATCTTGTTAGCTAAAAGTGTAACCATGTCAGCCCTTGTTCTTGGATTTCAGTCTTTAGAACAGAGAATAGAAACAAATTTTTAATTGTTTATAAATGTTTCATTTCTGACACATAAACGGGACCCAGTCAACGGCCCCCAGAAGTGTGCTTCAGACCAGTCGAGGGAAGCAGTCAGGCAGCAACGGTATTGAGAAGGCATCTTTGATCAGTGGCAGTGAAGACATGAGGCAAGATGCTCAGTAATTAAAAGACCCACCAGTGCTTGAGTGGCTTGAAAAGGAACTGGGATAGTTGTGGCACTGATTATTGTTTAACCAGCATAATACATTCTATCACAGATTTTTTCATTCCT
Organism: Typhlomys cinereus; assembly: GCA_023101885.1. NCBI lineage: Eukaryota > Metazoa > Chordata > Mammalia > Rodentia > Platacanthomyidae > Typhlomys > Typhlomys cinereus. The sequence goes on from JALPQD010000082.1 coordinate 3,411,792, forward strand.
GTTTTAATGATCATTTAGAGGGATTCAGAAATATACAACTTGAAATTTTAAGGAGCTTTGTAAAATTGGTTATTCTGCCTTCAAACAACTTTAGCTGAATTGTTTTGCTTCCCTCCAAATTTGTGCAGCAAAAATCAAGTTCTCAGCTTCTTGATCAAGCCGAAATATCGAAAAACCATGCTGAACAGCAGAAGGTGGAAGATAATCCAGATGTTAGGTACAAGTGAGAAGCAATCCAATGGAAATGTAAGTAGCCAATGTCTCTTATTTAAATGATGAAATAGAAACAAGTAAAGATTTAGATAAAAGACTACCTTCCTCCAAAAAGATTTGCAGCAATACAAACCTTGCAATTTTAAGATCCGCAAGTGTCTCAAGATCAAATATAAAGATATGTTTTACGTGAATGACCCATCAAAGCACTAGCGGACACTTTGGAAAAGGTGAGCAGGCAGATGAGGAGGCAGCAGCAGATGTCCTGACAGTTCGGGTCTGACCTGCAGTGCTCTGGCTAAGAACAGTTGATTTTTGGGAGGAGACATTCATCAGTGCTTGCTCACCTTTGGAAGCAAGCCAAAGCTCTAGGCTCAGGGGAAAAGGAGTCTGATTAAAGTTCAGTCAAGCCCAAGAAAAGGGTTAGAACAGAGCACCTGCAAACACTTGCCAGGCCATCTGCAGCACTGACCTCCACACGGACTGTTTAGTTTAACTAAATCTTAAGAGCTTTCTTCCTTCATTGTAGACTCACCTTGGTCCCTTTTATAATAAAACACTGTCATAGAAGATAGCACTTAGAATTTGAGCTGCCTACCCTTGACTTCATCCAGTGCTGAACAAGGCTTTTCTTAAAGACCTAACAAATGCACACAACCCTACCACACTGCTTCACCATTACAGATGGCTGCTCTAGGTGGGCAGGGGATTGCAGTGAAGTTTTCTTTCTGGAATCAGACCCCTTGGCTCTGCAGTCCCTGCTGGGCTATATTTCTTGAACGTGAGGTTTGGAACCGAAGGATTCTTCATACTTACTCATCTTGGTTCTGATGGATCAATGTTTTGAAGTGGAAATTCTGAATCCTTACCGCTGGTCTGTAAGGAGAGCAATGACTCAGTCCTAAAGTTTTGGCAAAGCTCAGTTCAGACTCTGAAGGTACCGACTGTGGACAGCGGTTTGTAGTCTGCTTATATTTCTGGCAAGAGACATGTGGTTTCTTTGATCACACAAAATGGAATCTCCCATTCAGCACTCCTGGCCTGAACAGAACTTTTCATGATAGATGATTTTTATAGATGATAAAACCAAATTTACCAACCCCAAGGAACTTTTAAAGCTGAGATCATCTCTGTTAAATAAAAATTAGTGAAAAATATGTATAATTTCTTCAACCATGCAAGTTAAAGGAAGGATGCAGAAAACTTTATAGATGTTTGCCTTAGTTAGATTTTATCACTACAATGCAACTCAGAAGACACTAACTTTAATTTTTTCAAAGACAGAGAAATATTTATGCCATGGCAATGAAGCCTTCGTTCACTCAGTTCTGGCAAGGCCTTCATGGGGAATAGCAGATTGTATGGTAAGAATGAGTGTCAAAGCAGTTTCATATCAAGACAGGAAGCACAGAGTGAATGACCTCTAATAATTCTTCTGTGTGTACATTCCCAATTATTAAGGACCACCAACCCACCAGTACCACTTCCCAAAGACCTACCAACTTCCAACAGTGCCACCCTCGGAACACAGCCTCTGACCACAGGGAGCCTCAAAGGCACAAACTATATCCAGTCTATTGCAAGATTTCTTTTGCTGTTTCTATTTTTGTTGTTTTAGAAGAGCTACCAAAAGATACTACACAAGTTGATAATAGTTAATGATCCCTGTTAACCTTCCTGCCTTTTTTCACGCAGCAGGCATTTCTGATCATATTCTCTCCTTCCTCACTTTTCCAAGATGATTGCTATCTGTGATCCCGGAAGTCCCTTGTGGGGATTAAATTCTATAAACACAGGAGAGCTAGGTAAAGGACAGCAGCCAGCCAGTCACCACGAACTAACACTGACTTTATAGCATTCAAGTCATGAGGAAATGTATCAGAGGACTGTGCAATTGCCATGTGATGTAGTCGCATAACTACCCATAGCCTGTCCACCTGTACCATGGACCAATGTGTAAATATTCAAGGAGACAAACTGAAGTCTGAATTTTTAATCTTTAAAAGTCCCTCTGATTATAATGTACCCTGGAGTTACTGAAACAATTTAAATTTTCTACTTTTGACAAAAAAAAAACAATAAAAAGAAAAGAATACAAGAAATAAGCACTGACTGTCATGATCCAGCGTGGTCCTAGGTAAGCTATTGGCAGTGATTTATGCTTAGTTAGCTACAGAGGGAAACAGAAAAGTCACCCAAGTAAATTGCTCAGTGGTGTTGTTTCCAGGTAATAGTGGGAAAGACCATTTCTTACGTGATATGTTTTTCCTGAATCTGTGTTGCCACATGCTTCTTTACTGGTCATTCCACCCATAAAAACCCATCACTTTGTGAAGGAGAATAGTATCGACATTAGTTGGGAGTGACAGTGTCTCTAGGAAACATCTGATTCCTATCCTGCAGTCTACATTGTTTTCAATAAGAAGCAAAGTGAGAACCGGGCTGAGAACATAGTAAACAATGTTAGATATCTCCAGAGTCTGCTATGTGGTGATCATAGCCAATACTTTTGCAAACGCAATTATAGAGACACACCAGTAAAGTGTGTCTACTACACCACAGTCTACTTCTGCTAGGACTCCAGTGCAGCATGGGAAAGACCCAGAGCAGCATGGGAAGGACCCCATGCAGTATGGGAAGGACCTGAGTTAATCAGCTCTCCCTATCCTGTCTCTGCCTGAATCCAGCCTAGGCTCGCTAAGCAGAGGACATCTCAGGGCACACTTAAGGTAGATAAGCAGGACCCGAGGTTGACAGTAACTGACAAAGAAGAACACTGGGCCTCCAGTGACGATACACCTCAGAGGATTATAAAATTTATTATCTTGAAAAGATTGAATTTTTCACAGTACTCTTGGGGAACCCAGGGAGTAAGGCAAAGTGGCTAATTGAATTTGCAGTTCACACGGTCAGTGAGGAAAAAAAGGAATCACATGAAGGACAAAAGACCCTGTCCTTAAAGTTGAATTTTCAGTTGCACTTACATAAGTATATGATCTCTCTCTCTCTCTCTCTCTCTATATATATATATATATATGTGAGTGGAGGGGGAGTTTGTATCTATGTTTATATGAACCCCAAATGGGTGGGATTTCTGAAGCTTCTCATGGCGATGATATTGTATACAATTCCGCTCTCACTGCTGCTTCATTCGGATGAGAAGAACGCACCACAAATCGCATTCAAAGCAGAAGATCTTCACTGCAGGAGATGCGGAACCTCATCTCACTGCTCAGGCCGCGTCAGCTGGCTGGGTTTTCCAAGGACGCTGAGCTGTGTGTTTCGAAGTGTCCGCTGCACAGTGGTCCACAGCATCGTGCAGGCTTCTCATGCATGTGACCTTGATCAAGACCCCACACAGCTGTGCCCAGTATCAGGATTGGCACTCAACAAATCTGGCACACAATCCCATTTGCATATTTGCAACTCTGTAGTATAAATAACTCCTTTGTTTTAATAATGTGAATTTTTGCTTAATAAGTCAAGCTGAGAATGTATGTGAATACCAGAAAGAGCTTTCAAGTAATACTTCAATACATCAAACTCCTATGATATTTATAGCATTCTGTATAAAATGTATAAATATGTATTTCAGATATATGTGAATATGACATTTAAGTAACGATTAACGTGTATGTACATATGAAAAATGCCTAATTCTACTCTTTCAGTATATTTAATTTAAACAGAAAAATATCTGCTTTCATTGATTAATTGAAGAAGGGTCAAAAAAAATTGAGAGTGATTCATTTATTTCAACAAAAGCCCTAAATCCCCTTGAGAGAAGCTATGAAGGTACATTGCTTCTTCCCTCCCTGTTTCTTAGATGCTAGGCTCTCAAGAAATATTTCTTGGGGCTGGAGAGGTGGCTCAGGGGTTAAGCCTCTGCCTTGCAGGAGGAAGGTCCTGAGTTCAGATCCTAGACCCCATGTATAGACGCCAGGCGGAAGCGGGGGGGGCCTGCGTTTCTGGTCCTGGTAGGGCGGAGCCTGTGAATCCCAGGGCAGAATGGAGGCAGTCCACGGTGGTTCCCGAATTTGCCCGTGGTTCTACACACACACACACACACACACACACACACACACACACACACACACGCACACGCACAATTGAATAAATAATAATAAAAAAGAAATATTTCTTGAAAAACTGAATGGAAATATAAAGAACTTAATATTCTGCAATATGTCTATAAGTAGAAAAAGCTTCAATGCTAATCAAATAAGGATAATTATTAGTATTATCTCTATCATTGAATGTAATGTTTATAACAGACATAAAATAGTCACATAATACATGTAATGAAACAAAAATAAACTTAAAAAATTGCAACAGGTATCTCCAGAGAAACAGAGTAGTTTGAAATACACACACAAACACACTTTACCACATACCATAACATATACATCATACATATTCATATAAAAATACCAAAACAATACACCACAAACACACTCAGACACACCAAAATGCCATATCACCCATAACACACTCACACACACAGTCATATACCTCATCCACATACCTCATGCTTCTTACACACGAACCCACATATAACATACCCATGACAGTTCACATACAGCAATGGTCATGTAAGATTATAATGGACCTGAGCCATTTCTTTTATCAAATGAATTGCACACACCATAACATAGCACATTTCACATGTGCTTGTGGTGCTGTCAATATAACAAGCTAGTGCACTGCCAACAATATAAAAGTACAGCACACATTACAACACGTAATATTTGATTTGTGTGGTGGTGCATTGCTAGTCCTCAGTTGTAGAGTGTATTTCAGTTTATAAAAACATGCATTTTGGTTAAGTGTAGTAAAACAGGCAGGTACGTCCTAGCACTCTCCAGCTGGATGCGGAAGGATCCTGAGTTGGAAGCTGCTGCAGGCTGCACAGCAAGAGCTCGTCGCTACAGCAAAGCTCCCTGTGAAACAGACAATGCACAAACATACTCACATACACAACATACACACATGAAAATACAATGAACGAACAAACAAGTATAATGGATGATGGCAGGTCTTAAATCTACAGGCCTGGCAGGCTGGATGGAAGCTCAATTTGGAGTTTATATAGCAGCTACCAGGGAGAATTTTTCTTCTTTAGGAAATCTGTTGTGTTTTCCTTTAGAACTTTAATTGATTTAACGAACTCCATTATCATAAGTATTCTGTTCACTCAGCTGATTTCACATTTAACATCTCTCAGATACCTTCATAACTTCTACTTTAGTAACTGATTTAGATAGTCTGATTTATATAGTCTAGCATGTTTACACACACAGAAATTATTCAGACAACATCCTGTAAATGTCTGTAATCCATGATTCTTTATACTAGCATAGAAATATTGCCAATTATTTATCTCCATCTAGTTTCCATCCAATAGTAAGTGAAGAGAAAATGGTATTAAAAGGTAGACTAATAATTCTGTTTATAGAAAATAATTGTACTAAAGCACATTTATTTTTTCAAAGTGTCAGTCATGTTTCAACTGCAGAATGTGAAAATGTTAATTCGATATAGAGGAAATATCCTTCCTTACAGTTTGCTCAGTTACTTTGCTTGAAATGTTTACTTGGCACAATGCCGACATGGAAACTCCTCAGTCCTCTGCTCTGATCAGTCCCTGAAAGAGAACAAACATGGTCATTGCTGCCATACTGTTTATTGATGGTGTGATTAAAATTGTTACATTATTAGTTGAAGTGAAGAAAATCTCTTGTTTTTATAATAGAAGTGCATTATAAGTTTATGTCCCAAATAGCATTTTCAATGATAGTTTTAGAATTTATTTCGCCTGAGAATTTATCCTTCTCAGTTAATGTGCCACATTATGAAAGGCAGCCTTAATTTTCTTCAGCTGTATGCGGATCTAATAAAGGAAAATCAGCTCAATATCTTGCATTTGCTTTCTCTGTATTAAGCTGGCCCTCACGGGAATTACAAAAGCATCTGGGAAATAGTCTTGAACCAGTTAATAATAAAAATGTTTTTCCCTGAAGAAATCAATATACATTTTGGACATAACTTATTATTATATATTCATTTTAAACAGAACAGCTGGTCGTCTCCAGAAGAAAGGCTTTGACAGTGTCTTCAAAGTCCCTACCTGCTGCTGCTGCTCAGAAGCCTACATTCTTGTCAGCTCACATCAATTATCTGCACATTTGGAAGTGGCAGCCTAGTGCCTCAGTTAATTAGATTTAATATCAGAATAGAAATGGCTAAGTCTCATCTACAGTTCTAGGTGTTTTTCTTGTTTGCAAAATCTCCCATTATTTCAGATCAAAAATTACATAAGTGATATATAATAGTATCTTTCATAAACTATTGGCATAAAAACTGTTACTGACATTATAAAAGACCAGTCATTAGTTCCTGTAAAGACTCCTAACTATTCAACATAAAGCGACTGAGAAAGAGGTTGTAGAAAATAAACCTGCACTTAAGTCTTAGAGCCCTGTGTAATCTTACTAAGATCTTCTTATCATCGCATCATCTGTAGTCACTCATGATCACTAACCTGTAACCTGTAACCTTGATCAATCAGTCTGATGTACTTGTATTTGTCCTAATTGAGAGGGAATGCACTGAGCTGTTTATGGGAGTTGAGAAGCCCACAGTGATCTCTTGGTTCATGTAATAACTGCTTGAATAGAAGTGGTGCTCAAAACAAAACTAATCATGATGCCTATGAGGAGACCCAACCCTTTCGGATAGATGATTCCTCAAAACTAAAGGAAGAATTAGATAAGTAACACTTGCAGTGGTCTTTCACTTGAGAATGCAGTATAGGAAGTCTTCCCAAGGTTGTAAGAAGAACTACCCTGGAGATAGGGGTTAGAGAGATAATAATTTCTACTCAGACGATAGCATGGTTGATAACGTCCAAAACAGTCTACTGTCCAGAGGAAATGGATCCTATGAACGCCAACATGAGGAAGAAGAGTGGACTAGCTCAGGAGTCCATTGGTTTCATGAGGAGAATTAAGATTTAAAAAATGTTAATCACATGTACATGCTGCTGACAGATGAAACTGTCTTCTGGTGTTGTCAATGTATCATCCTCATAAGGTATAAGTACACTAACCTAAATGACATGACTCCTTCAGGAATCAGGAAATGTGGGAAACAGGCAGACCCAGCCATTGACTGGGCAACACAGCACACTGTATTGCAGGAAGCTTTGCTGTAGCTCTGTGCAGCCCACAGTGGCTTCCAACTCAGGATCTTTCTGCATCCAGCTAGGACACTCCAGCTTACCACACTTAACTAAGGTATATATTTTTTATTTAAGTTGAAGTGCACTGTAACACTCACGATTAGAAATACAGCCACCACACAAGTCAAATACCATGTGTTGTAATGTATGCTGTACTTTTATATCTCTGGCAATGCACTAGTTTGCTTATACTCACAGCACCAAAAGCACATGTGAAATGTACTAAGTTACAGTGTCTGTGATGCATTTGATGAAAGGAATGGTTCAGGTCCATCATAATCTTATGTGACTATTGCTGAGTGTGTGGTCTGTCGTTGTTTGAGGTATGTGGTCACTTCTGAGTTTCTGTAGAGCTGGCTCTTGAAATATTATATATCTACACAGTTAGTCCAAAGGCCTACAAACAACCTCTCATCCAAACCTTCACTAACACATGGGAGTATCTACTATCTCAAAGGAAAGACTCTACTGGTGCTTCTCATTGGATAATACTAGTCTCTAGAATCCTGAGTGCATCAAGAAGCACAGTCTCTGCAAACTGTTTTCATTTGCTGTCTGACCAGGAAAAGACTACACAGAGGGGTCTTGTCACCAATGAAATGCTCCTTAATTAACATGCCAAAACCTATGAGTGGCTTTTAGGTCCATCCCTCTAGAGACTCATGGGTCAATATCAACTCTAAAGGAAGAAACAGAGGACACAAATGTACCTTGGAAGTCAAAGAGAGCATTCTTTAAAGAAATAAATGAAGTCAATAGCGTGTTGGACATTTGTAGTGTTCCTATGCTTAAGGGGAACACAGGAAGGGTTCAGGGAAATGCCACTGGGTCCTTGTATGTCATCGGAGAGGAGGGCCCAGAGGAGAGTCAGGCATGCACAAGAAAGGACTCTGGGAATTGGGGCGGGAGGCACGGGGGGGGGGGGATGGGGAAGGAGGAGGGAGGGGAGGGGGAGCAGAGGGTTCAGGGAGAGGAGGAGGGAGGGAACTGGTGTACCTATTAAGTTTGTATGAGCTGAAATAATAAAAAATATGTATTAAAAATAAATGAAGCTAAGTTTTTTAATTATTGTCTGCTTTTGAATGTCACTTTTTAAAAATTATATATAGATCTAAACTTTTAGAGCTATTCTGTAGAATGATTGACCTTTTCCATAAATGCATATCTCATTTCAAGGCCCAGTTCAACCCTTGCTCTACTTCAGAGCAAAGCCATGTCATCATTTGTCCTGAACTGAAGACAGTTCCTGATCATCTATGTAGGAGATATCCAGTGAGGACCCATTGGAAAGTGTAACCTGCTCAGGGAGTGTCATATACGAGAAAGCTGATTGGTATATACATTTTAAATGTTTGTCAGAGACTGGAGAGATGGTTCAGGGGTTAAGTTTTTGCCTTGCAAACAAGATCATGACTGGGATCCCCGATCCCATGTAAAAATGCCAAGGGGAAATTGTGGTGGCCTTTGCTTCTGGCCCTGGAAGGAAGAGCCTGAGAAACCCCAAGGCAAAGTAATAACGAATAGAGCTATTAGAATGATTCCTAATTTTACCTTTGGTACCCTACAGTTTTGTAGTGCCCTCTGATACACACACACACACACACACACACACACACACACACACACACACATACACACACATACACACACCTACATACATATACACATTCATTCCAACACATGCAAAAAAAATGCTTGTTAATTATTTGGCTCAAATTTTAGTTTTAAAATGTCTTAAATGTTAAAGCATTAAAAGCATTGTTTACATAAACAATAAGAAGTGAGAAAAATATTTAAATTTAGTAGGCTCCTTGGAGAGAGCAAAATCAGTTTGGGAATATACTCCTTACATGAAATACCTAAAATTGACATTCCTTTGTCAGATATCCAACTTATACCTCAAACATAAAGTATAGGCCCAGCAGCCCTGTGTCACTTACAAATGGTCTTCAAAACATTTTTCTTTCTAGTCTCATCATCATTATCTTTTCTTCAAACAAACTGGGCATCCAATTTGTTTTCCATAAAGTGACTCCCCAGATCCTTCAGTAGTATGCCTCTCAGAGCTGTTCTCTTAGTGGATTCATTTAGTTCTGAAAGCAGCATTCATCTGATTTGTCTCTGCAATCATTGTTTCAAACCCTCCTATTCCCAAGGACAAATTTAAATGCGCTGATGCATTTGTATCTGTTTGAAGTATTCAGCAGGCCTCGGGCCCGGTGCTGGTATTCTCCCTAAGTGCTTATAAGATTTCATTCTGCTTTTCTGAGAGCGTGCTTTCTGCTGTCAGAGTGGGCTGGAAGGCACTTCTCCTGAGGGGGACGAGAACTCAGAAAGAAAGGAAGGGTGGGACCTGAGGAAAGGGAAACACTTTGCCATTGACCCAAACTTGATGAAATGATTATCTTGCAGAAGCAATCCTTGGATTGGTTGGATGTTTCTTGGATGCTGTGGTTCATGGAGTTGAGAGCAAATATTTAATTAGGTTGCATGTAGCTAAACTGTCACAGTCAATATAATTTATATGTGTGCATGTGACCTGGGTACAGTGTGTATATGTGTATGTGAGAGTTTTGTTTTAAAAAGAAAATGATTTCTAGTTAAACGTGACTTGATTTCCTAGTGTTTGAAGTCAGCACTTGCTCAGCAGTACTTTCTGCCCACTCGGGGAAACACCACTGCCACTCATTGTCAAGAGCTCTAGGCCATGCACATGCCTTTTCTTAACAGCTCCTGAAAGGCTTCCTTCTTCATCTCAAGATGCTATATAAGAACAAAAAAGTTATCTGTGAGCGAACCCACTCTCAAGAATGAACTTTGGTGCTCAGTAAACATTTAACTTTATATCACATAATAGCTTTCATTTCTCTACTGTATCGCTGAATACTTCGGGACCTTCTTGGGTATTGAGAGCTACAGGATTTCTATGGATCCTCCCTTCCTCCTACTTTTCTTTCATCCCATTCTTCCTCCTATACCTCCCTCTCTCCCTTACTCTTTCTCTTCCCTACCTCCTTTCCTTCCTTCCTTCTTTTCTTTCTTCTTATAAAACTTCTCTTTACCTATGTGTTGTATTGTTAAATATTTTCTACTTTTGTGCTCTAAAATACAGAACAATGATTTGGAGAAAACTATACAATGGTTAAAAAAAGAAGTTAGTATTTGAACCAGCATAGTGTGACTTGCTCATAATCCCAGAATTTGTCAGGAGGATAGCAGGCCAAAAGATTATGATTAGGCCTATTTGAACTTCTTAGTATGACCCTCAGAAAGCAAGCAAACAAACAAAAAAAAAACAAGGTAGGGGGCATCATAGTTAGGCACAGGTGTCAACTTGACAGTTGAGGGTTTGAGCTCTGGACCCATTTATGGAGAATTAATGGTTGGATTAAGCCAAGAGCAAACTTGCAGGAGATTGTCTGCGAATGGTGAAGGCCCAGGTGGGTGATTTTAGCCCCTCAAACAAAATACAGAGAGCTGATTGTGAAAGTTGGCGTCCTTGTTTATACTTGGCAAGACATGTTGTTCTGGCAAATAAGGATCATCCTCTCACCCATTGTGTAGAGATGGTGTGGCCAGTTCCCTAGGCCCTGGTGTTGGTACATGCTCTCCCATCAATCTGAAACAGGCTGTAACTAGACTGTCATAAGCTGTTTGATGGTGATTTGTCAGTTCACCATGCAGGTGAACTACTACAGGGGGAGACACTTTTCTCTGCCCCTTCTTTGTCCTTCAGATTTGCACAAGCTACTTCTTTGACCTTTGATTTATTCCTGAACAAATAGGGACAATAATGACATTGTTTTCAGTGGTTTCTTTGGGGACAGAGCTTAGATCTCAATAAGAATGGTTCCTTTCCGTGATCATCTTGTGTCTAGCACTATTCCAAATTCAGCAGCACCAGAATCGAGAATATTCATTCTACTGTAGCATATCACTACAAACTGGTCTGAACTGATGTAAGCCACTTTGATTCTAACAAGTCAGAGGCTCTTTTTATAGAAACCTTTGACAGAGATGAGTGCCTGCTGTTCTGTATAGGCAAACTTTGCTATCAGATGCAACAAATCAGATCAAAACCTGTGTTTATTCATTCACACGTGCAGGTATAGGCAGACCCAGAGGGTTAATGTAGTGTATGTACGTTTGGTCAAAACTAAATCCACTAAACAAATAAAGTGTGTGTCACATGAATGACTCACTATACACAAACATGAAAATATTTAAGAGCTAGAAGTTAATATTTACTTATTGATTATCATCAATAACTAAGAAATTCCCCCTCCAAAACATTGGGCTTGGGTGTCATCACAGAGTCCACAGGTGGCATCTCAGAGAGCACAAGTGACAGATTTCATAGATACTAACTGCATGTGTATGTAAGGACTAAGCATATTTACTAAAATATGCTAACCAATGTTGATAATCTTGAATTCTGCTAATACATAATAGCAAACCTATTTTAACATCTACTATGCTATTGAGCTACCCAATTCACCAAATGAAATTTCATTTTCATATTAATTTTCCTAATTGTTATATGATTAGTGTTTCACTATATATGAAGAGAACTGAAGCTCATAATGTAGAGACCAGAGAAATATGTCTTCCAAGACAACATTAATGACTACCTGTAGATCATGGCTGTATGAGTACAAATGCCAGTCTGACGACAGGGAAAGGAAGTGAAATATATACATATAGAGAGAGAACACATATATTTGTTCTATGCCATGCTGAATTGTCTTGCACTAATTTGCCAACATCATGACATCAAATAGCTCAACTTTTTCTGCTTGTGCCTTTAAAATTTCTCTCCATATGCATGTGCAAAATGTGTAAAATGTTTTAATTCACATTTTTTAACTCATAATTGCCTTCTTAAAGCAGGATATGAAGCTGACATTCCCTTCTCTAATCAAATGTGACAAAACTTCTTCCTCGCACTCAAAAGGGTAAAACGCTTATGAATCTGAATTGACGGGTCTGGGTTTCTCCTTCCAGTCAACTGGTATTAGATCAAAACACTTTGTTGTTTGATTTTGACCATGGATGTTGTAAAGTTACTCTTAACTGTTGCTGTGAGAAAACATTGAAGTCAAACAACTAAAGGGAGAAAGGGAGATTTATTCAGCTTATGGTCCAGAGGGGAGAAACAATCATTCATGGTGGGGGCGACATGGCTGGTGGCTGAAACTGGAAGCAGCTAAGTCACTGCAAACATCCTTGGATAGTCTCTCTTCTTCCCAAACTTCTGTTCTGTGTTTCCTTTGGTTCCTTTTATCTGGTCCACTATTGGGAGGTTCCAATCAGATCTAGAGAGTTTCTAATCAGATCTAAGTCTGGTCTTTGTACTGTAAATGTATCCATACAGATAATCTCATCAGGTGGTCTCAGATGATCTTAGTTAATGCCAGATGTGGTCAAGTTGACACCTAGGATTAACTATCACAAGTATTTCTTCCAGTAATCTGATAGCTGATCTTAGTAAACACCAGATTGGTCAAGTTGACACCCAAGATTAACTATCACAGATGTGAAGGCTTCATTGATCCTATGCAATGGGGTCTCCATTCGCCTAAAAGTCAGGGTCCAGAGTGGCTGAACTGTGGAGGTCCCAAGAGTGTACATCTGCAGGGGCTGAGTTAGCTGCCCTATTTTCACAGGTTGTTTCATGGATCTCTTTACCTATCCTTATTGTAACATCCTTCTCAACAAAACAGCCACTGTAAGACTCTCTAGATTTCTGAGAAGCACTTGACCAGTTATTCAGATCCAAGAGATTGTGAGCCTTGAACAATTTTGGGTCATGCAAGAATGAAACTTAAACTGTAACTGATGTCTGAAGAATGGCAGGGAAACAGTTCTTCTGCTGTGTCTGACATTAATTCTTGAGAATTAGAGTTGGTTTGCCTTCTTTACCTTCAGGCTTAGCCTTTCTGTCCCTTTTTGATATCTGAAACCAGGAGGTTTTCATGTAGTGTAGACTTCATTTGTTAATTCCTTTCTGAATCTGCATTAAAAAATCTGCATTTGTATACTACGACTAGTATACTATTTGTATACTATGACTGGTATTGTTTTCATCTGGTAAGTTCTTGAATTCAGCTTTGTGAATCTTTTGCAATCTAACAATTATATAATCAGTGAGTCTCTAAGCACCTGTCAATCATTTCGCAACCTTATTATGCAGCACAGTAAAGGCAAGCATATGGAGAGTAAAGAATGAGGCAGATTCCAGGTCAAGGAGAACCCTACGGCGTTCTACCCTAAAGAAGCCACATATGGGCAGTTAATTACAGAACACTCTCATCCATCCATTTCATAAGTTTTAAACTTTTTCAATCCAAATATTGAATGCATCATATTTGTTGGGCCCACCCAGGATTTGCCCCAGGGCATGGCCGAGCACATAGGAGTAAAGATGGCGCTGAGGGCAAGGGTCTTGGGCGTGACCCTGATCATTACACAGATGCCTAGTTGGCTTTCAGGTATTGGCTTGCCTCCTGTGCTGATTGACATTGAACTTGGCCACTAGCACCTAAAGGATGTTTTGACCTTTGACATAATTGGCCGGCCATTTGGCGCTTTTTGTCTTTTGCCCATGTAAGCTCCTTTGTTTCCCCCAATAAACTGAGATCTGCTGAAGACCAGACAGACTCCCCTTTCTGCGACTGAGTCTCTGAGTCTCTGGGGAATGGAGGTGGAGGTGGGAATGGCCTATTTGTCAAGGCAGCCAGCAGCTGTGTAATAGAGCGTGTGAATGAGTGTGTGAGTAGGCTGAAACACGCCACACCATGGGCAAATGGACACTACAATATTTATTTGATCCATTTATTGAATTCCTAAGCTGTAAAACAGGACAACCAAAAAATCAAGTAAGGTTGTAGCACAGCGCAAACACATTCAGTTCCATTATGCAGTTTTATAGTTAAAAATACTTTTGGAGTAGCTAGAAATGGATTTTTAAATGGATTAAGTATCTTTGCTACTGCCAACATGAAGTATGTGACTCTCAATAGGGAAAGGAAGAAAGCAAGTGCCTTCTGCTGTCCCTTCAACCTCTGTATTTTGCCCCTTTGAAATCCGGAGAAAGGAGCAAATACAAAATCAAAACTAAGTCTGGGTAGCCTGGTGCACAAGCCCATGGAGTTGTAACTGGTAGGAACACCTACAAGGCAATTCTGATGAATGGCTGGAAACTACTATAAAATAGCAAGAGAATACAGAATTCAGGACAGTCCCAGTCTGACCAGTCCCAATAGGACTCTTGCTTTTAGTGGGTATAATCTCTGTGGAACACAATATGATTCTCTCCAGGATTGAGAGTCCCATATGATCTGGCAGGAGAGGATGTTGACTGTAAAATACAGCCTATGTAACAAAGACCTCTTTTCCAGGGAAAGAAAAATTTTCATTAACACTTTATCTAACTATAAATAAGACATTTCTACCGTTTCTCCCTGAGTATGCTTCTGATCTCACAAGATGGAGACAAATTAAGGAAAATTTGGGAAGTCAGGGTATGAAAAGAAGCCACATTAAAGACTTTCATTAATTATTCTATGGTAGGATGCTTTTCTCCCTTCATACACTAAGTACCACCATAAATCTCCAAAACAGCGAGTGTAAACGTGAAGATCTGTAAGACACAGACGTCTTCTCAGAAGGAGTGTTTGAGAATTCCCAAAGTTAACAGGCAAAGCAGAAAGATAATTCTGAAATCTCTGCAAAGAAATAGTCCAAATCGTGTATGTAGATATTTTCCCCAAAAGTAACTGGAGCACAATTCTCTACCCCTTAAGTGTGGGCTATGCATATTGACTTAATTCCAAGGAACATAGTTCAGAAATAGGAGACAGAAGAAGAACTTAGAAGACCCATGAAGAACACCACTCCAGCAAACTGCTGGACATTGACTTTAGTGGTGACCATGATCTTCAGACTGAACATGGGACAAGAATGACACCCTACCTCTGTGGTCTTGCCTGCCAGCCTATAACTCCAGAGTCACCATAAGCAAAAGCATTAGACAACTCTGAATTGAGGAATGGTATTCAAAGCTGTCAAGGTCATTAAAACATGGAATGACCAAAACACTGTCCCAGGACAGGGGACTATAAAGAAACATGATGATATGATGCAATAATATGGAAGTGGGCTGAGGACTTTGAATAAAATATGCATACCCATTAATGATGACATGTCAGCATTGGTTAATTACCTCCGACCAGGGCACTGGACTAGTGTATGATATGAATAAAGTAGAATATTGGCTAGAGAATATATGGATAAAAATTACATTTCAAAAGTAATCTTTAAATGACTTGAAAGTTATATAAAACTAATCTGGATATTATGCATGAGGTGAATTTTCAAAGTCTAATTGCAGACTGATTGAAAGTAGTGCACACATTTCTGTGCTAAAAAAAAAAAGAAAAACTAACCAATTTTAAATTTTCCTCCTCAGTAGGCTAGTAGAGTGTCTTCAGATTCTGTAGAAGGGGGCAATCATTGAAGTTGGATGCCTTAGACTGGAATTAGCAGTAGAGAGTTTGCAAGAATTTGAAAACTTGAAAGGAGACATAAGAAAATTATTAATTTGTATATTTTGATCATTTCCTGACTAGCCCACTGTGGTCTAATCATTTCATGTAATCAAGGTCTGTGAGAATGATTGACAAAATTACTTGTATTTGTCAGAGAAAATAAAGAACTTTAACAATCCTGGCATTTTAGCTGAAAAATGAATCATAATCTTTTCCTACGTTAGTTCATCTCGAATTTAGTACAAAGGTACCACTGCAGCAAACTACAGCCAACTTAGTATGCAAATAATTAATGGCGGTAATAACAACAACAAAAAGTAAATTACATAAAATGGAAACATTTGAAGGAGATATTTAATATATGTGTGTGTGTGCATACTTATGCATATGTTTACATGTATTTATGTATATATGTATTTGCATGCACATGTATGTGTATGCATGTTGGGAAAGTGTATGTGTGTATATTCTACCTGAAGGAATAGTAATTGACATTTGCAGCATTCAAGATAATAGATTTATACGGGAATATTTTTTCCTTTCATTTATGAAATGATTGACAACATCAAATGATGAATGTCATCACTGAACATAATAAAGATAGATGACATTTAACCAGTCTCATCTTTAAGTCTGAAATCTTTATTGTTTTGGTGTACTGGCCTCTGAGCTAGTTTATTCTATTCTATAATAACATCTTCTGACTGCTGATTCTAACAGTCACATGAAAATACTTATTTCAGGATCCTGTTTCTACTTATGAGGTGTCATAGATGTACTACAAGTTGTCTCTGTTCATATATTTGTGTGTGTGTATATAAAATATACATAGATAGTGATTGAAGAATCCATATATATATGAATTTTTTTCTTGTTATATGTATATGTGGAACTTTTATCTTGTTCATATATATTCTTAAATCATTATTTTGGTTTATATTTAAGTAATCACTGGTTTCAACTGTATCTTCAAATAATTGTTAGATATTTTGCCATCTTTTTCTTTGACTTGCCTATTCTAATTGTATGCACATTCATCTATTGGTGTCTGTAGTCTTCCTTGTGTTTTACAGAAACATTTCTATAATACTGAGTTGTTTTTCTTTATTAGTGATGCACATTGAACAACTCTGCCATCTCCAGGGGAGCAAGCAGCATTGTGTGAGAGGCTGTTCCAAGAGTCATCAATTCTTTAATACAAGGGCTCTTCCTGTCAGCTTCCACTCTTCTTTGAATGCTGAGCACTTACTGAGTGAAAGGATACACAGATACACTGTACTTTGGTTAGCTTGTTTTCCATGTTCAATTCAAGACAGTGTGTGTAGGTCTGCAGTGGGTTGAGAGAGGTTTGCTCATCAAGTTGTCTAAGTGAAGGTCAGTCTTCAAGGCTAACTACAAGGTATGTAAATTGTTAAACCCAAGCCTCCAAAGTCTAGACATTAACTCAACAAACCACAGAGCTCTAATTAGCTTTCTCTTTAACCTCATTTTACTTTCTCTTTCCATTTTCCTGGTGTGAAATTTCAAGCTGTTAATAGGATAAAATTGCTTCCACCTTTGTTTGTGAGGCATGTCATTTCAAAATTTAATATCTGAAAAATGTCCAAAGGGGAATTTCATCTGATGTATTCCACTCATTAGGAGAAAGGTTATTGGGGTTCTCACAGAGCATATACTGAATGCAGGCATCATTCTTTCTGTTTCATACTTACTGTAGTCCTTTTCATTCTCGTTTCCTAATCTATCCATATTTACAAAGGTATGTTTTAAACATGCAGAAGTCCATCTGCATTTTAATAAGAAAACTGTGCAATTAAGCATCTTTGAAATTTGTTTTGAATTAAACAATCTGATGAATTATACTCATGTTCATAAATTATTTAATGTGATTTTAATAAATTGTAGAAAAATTTATGAATGTGCTGGTCAACTTTTTAAGTAAATTTTATTTATGCAAATTTATGCTTTATATCTATGAAGCCTGGTATAATTCTTTGCTTTGTGACTATGGTGTATCATATGGTATTTAAAGCATAATCATTAGTAAAAGCATGATTCCAGGTTTTCAGTATTTATCCATGAGCACTGTGAAGGAATTATTACTTCATAATCAACAGTGGTTACAAACAGAACTCTTATACTCAGCAGTCCTTTCCATTTAAATTCATTCCAGCTATACATTAAAAAATAGACATATCAGGGCTAGAGAGCTCAAAAGTTAAACTCTGCCTCCCAGGTAAAAGGTCCTGAGTTATTATTCCAGGCCCCACATAAAAAGGCCAGGCAAAAACAGCAGAGATCTGCATTTCCTACCCTGGTGGAGGGAAATCCCAGAGTGACTCCCGAAGTCACCCTTGGTCCTCCATAGGGACATAAACTGCCCTCTGATGCGCGCACACACACACACACACACACACACACACACACACACACACACACGCCAAACCAACCAACCAACCAACCAACAAATAAATAAATAAAATAGACATACAAAGAGAGGATGCAATGTTTTATACATATACCCACTGTGTAACATTTCATTCAGGCTAACAAGGCCTCTTTCCTTCACTGTGCTATTTCTCCCTCTTGAACACTTTCTAGTCCTTCCTTGTAGCTTTGTGGTGTGTTGAATGTAGCTTTCAGCAGTTGACTACTGGACAAAGACACACCAAACCCTTTGTTCCCATGTAACTCAGGCTCCTATCTATACTTCAAGCTTAAGGAAATCACAGAAAACATTGTGGAGTGCGGAGGCAGCATAGGGACAGGCAGTAGTATGGGTGGACACATATGCATGTGACTGCCTTGATGAAACTGAGCACATTGTATGCTAACTTTAAAAATTAATTGAAAAAATTAAGGAAAAAATGTCTAATGTTTTTAACAAGTGCACTACTTAGAGACATATGGATTTAAAAGGTACTTTTCTAGTTCAAAGGTAGCATTAATTTTGCTTTATTTGTTTTTCCTCTTGCTTTTTTCCCCCCAAATGTCTCTTTTTAACAAGTTAACCACAAGTGTCTGATCTATAACCCCAAGAAGAACTTTTCCCAGTGAGTGAGCTGCTCAGGTCTCATAGTTCAGTGAGCTGTGTAATCCATTGTGCCATCTGCCCTCAAATCAGTCACTGAGGCAGTAATCTTAACCTTGAAATGCACAGGTAAGGAAGGAACTCCTACTTCATTTCTCAAGGGACTCTTAAAGGTAAAACGAATAATCTTTTTTTTCTCATGATTTGAAAACACATTTTTGACTTATGATCTCAAGATTTCCCTGGTTAAGTAGAGCCCCCTCTAGAAACATGTTCCCAAAACATATATGCTTCATTAAGCTCAGGGAAGGCCTTTGCTTGAGCTTTGTTGTTTCTGTTGATCCAAGAAGAGAAGTGCATGATTCTCCTCTTCCTTGAGATCATCAGAAAATTCTTCCATCCATTAGAACTCTACATAATAAGTGACAATAATACAAAATTAATAAGGCCCATTTCCTTTGAACTTAAGGGCTTCATATGTAAGTGCTATTTTGGTAGTGTTGCATTTAGCCTGCATGGTTGCTGATAAATTATCAAATGGCTTAAGGGAACAAGAGGTTTATTTCTCTTATGATTCCTGGTTACAATTGTTTGTCCATCTTAACAGGATAGCTCATACCAACACCAGGGCCTAGGGAACTGGCCACACAATCTCTACACAATGGCTGAGAGACAATCCTTACTTGCCAGACCAGCATGTCTGGCCAAGTGTAAACAAGAATGCCAACTTTCTCAATCAGCTCTTTTTGTATTTTATTCCAGGGCCTAGTCCCACTCACACACACGCACGCCTTCCCCATCAGCTACACAATCTCCTGCAGGTTTGCTCTGGGCCTAACTCAACAACTAATTCTCTACAAATGTACCAACAGTTCAAACCCTCAACTGTCAAGTTGACATCTGTGCCTAACTGTGGCAGGTAGACATGTGGAATATGTTAGGCATGTTATAATTTGGTCATACAAAAATTCAAATTATTTGCTTGGAAAGAGTTTCTAATTTTTTCCCAAAGGTTAAATGTTCTAGATAAAATTTTGTTCCTTTCTATAAATGGCTTCTGTGAGTTGGTCAAGACATAGCTCAATGTTTCTAGAATGGAATCATCTCAAACTTAGATATTTAAAATAACATTCCAAAAGTTTTTTCAAAATGATCTGCCTTCAAAAGTTGCACATTTCGGGGGCTGGAGAGGTGGCTCAGGGGTTAAGCCTCTGCCTTGCAGGCAGAAGGTCCTGAGTTTGGATCCTAGACCCCAAGTATAGATGCTGGGCAGAAGTGGAGGCAGCCTGCGCTTCTGGTCCTGGTAGGGCAGAGCCTGTGAATCCTGAGGCAGAGTAAACAAGGAGGAGGTGGAGGCATCCATGGTGGTTCCCAAATTCACCTGTGGTTCTACATGCACACGCACACCACACACACACACACACACACACACACACACACAATTGAATAAATAATAAAAAAAAATTTTAAAAGTTGCACATTTCAAATTTTAAAACCCTAATCAAGTCATGACTAATTCAGTGGGAAGAACAACAAACATTTTCTTTCCTGTTCAGCTATGCTTTCTTGCCCATTGCCATGTGGTTTTCTGGATTTATTACTTTTGGACTTTTCTGATAAGAAAAACTATTAGGTATATATAAATTTTTTAAGATTAAACTTTTCGTAAAGGGTAAGGTGAAAGGACACAGTAGACAGATTATATATAGATAATATATGACAGATAAAAACAAATATATTTTAATAGATGTGGAAAGAGAAAGGGACAGAGAGAAAAGGAAGGAACAAAGGAACAAGGGAGGGAGGGAAGAAAAAAGAGAGGAAGGGAGGGATGTTGGGAAGAAAACAAGGAAGGAAAAGAGAGAGAGGGAAGCAGGGAGGAGATAGAAAGATATAAGAAAATAAGACTCCCAAGTGCTGAAGTTCATATTCAAGCACACGCTAAACATCAGTAAGTGAAATGAATCCATTACTTTTCTTTCTAGTCCTATTCTTTCTGCTTTTGCAATACACATGTAATAGTTACTCTTAACTGTTGCTGTGAGAAAGCATTCAAAGTAAATCAACTTAAGGGAGAAAGGGAGATTTATTCAGTTTACGGTTCCAGAGGGAAGGTACAGTCTCTCAAAGCAGAGGTGACATGGCTAGTGGCTGAAGCTGGAGGCAGGCTAAGTCACTGCAAACATCTTGGAATCTCACAACTGCTCAGTCCAATAGGCCAGTAAGTGAAAGCTAAAGAGTGGAGGATTCCTAGAGACTTGAAGAAGAGGACTCTCTCTGCAAAGTCTTCTGTTCTGTGGTTCCTTTTATCTGGTCTGCTACTGGGAGGTTCCAATCAGGTCAAGGGCTGCTCTTTGTGTTGTAAATGTATCGATCTGGGTAATATATTCAGGTAGGCTGACAACTGATCTTCCTTAATGCCAGGTGTGGTCAAGTCAAGTCGGCACCCAGGATTAACTATCTCAACCTGGTTCATAAGACAGAAGCACAGAAGTCAAGTAGACCTGGAAATACAAGTTCTCCCAAGTGACTGTCAGGGCCATGACTAAAAGGTTGCTAACATATCTATAGATAAGAACAAACTTAGAAGCCAGCACAACAAAATCTCTTAGAGACTTTCAGACTTAAAGAAGAGACTAACTCAATATAGTTTTCATTCATCACCATCCATACTACAGGATGACACTCATTACTTAGAAAGACCATGGAAAGAATCTAAAATGATCCCTATTCTCATGTTAAATGAAAGAGGAAAGAATGACCAGCCCACCTGACAAAATCATTGCAGCAAAGAATATAGTCTATACAAAGAAAGTCGACCCATCTCTAAACCATAGTTCAGATTGCAGTTGATCTTATCTGGAGGTTCTGAAAATCTCTGACCTGAGAGTTTACTTTCAGACTGTTTGAATTGTTTGTTTATACAGGCCCCGGGATGAGTACATCCTCACTAGAAAGACTTCCAAGCTCAGTCTACACCTCATCCCAGACTCCTTTCCTAGAACACATGCTGTATCACCTATACATACAAGTGAATGCAACATACAAGACAGATGCACATGTTGAATGGGGTTTAGCAGAAGAAACCAACTGGAAAATTGATCTTATAAATTTTAAAGATACTGGAATTAAAAGAAACTACTTAAACTTTTGAAAGTTTGATTGATATTACTGAAGATAAAAAGGGAGTAGAGGATCCATGACTATAAGACAAAGAATAGCAAAATGAGACAAGTTAAAAAAAAAAAGGCCCAAACATACTATTGGAAACTAAAAATGATGCAATAATTAAAATTTGTATCCCAGTAAGTAGATTTAACACATCAGACACAACTGCAAAGGAAATGCTAATAGAAGCAAATAGTATTAAAAAGGAAAGGAAATAAAGTAGAATGTCACAAAGCAGGATAAAGACATGGGATATTAGTTATAACAAGACTCTAATTTAACAGGTTTTTATCTCTGGCCAGGGGGTGAATTCCAATACCCATAAGGATGGAGCCAAGGGCATTGCAGGAGCAGCAAAACCGAAAAAAAAATCAACAAACATAATTCAGAACATCAGAGACTCTATATCAACCACCTGGAACTGAGCCAGCCTAATCTCTCCCCATCCTAAAGCTCAGGGAAATTTGCGGAAGAGGGGGCAGTAAGATTGTAAGAGCACAAGGATGGGAAGAGTAATGATATGCAAGATACTCTGCACAAGTTAGGGCCGAAGCAATCATAATAGGACTTTGCATGACCTGCACTATGTCCAACACATTATTGACCCCACAAAGTCTAGCATGGACTAAAGGCACTAGGATCCTTGGAGGCTAAGGACTGACAGTCACAATAGTGTTCCTAAGCTTAAGGGAAACACAGGAAAGGGTTCTGAGAAAAGCCGTTAGGTCCTTGCACCTCATCAGAGAGGAGGACCCAGAGGAGAGTTTGGCATGCACAGTAAAGGATGCTCTGGGGATTGGGGTGGGGGAGGCACTGGGAGATGAGGAGGGAGGGAAAAGGGGAGAGGGGAGCAGGAGGGCTGGGGGGAGGTGGAGGACCAGAGAGGACCGATGTACCTATTAAGTTTGTGTGAGCGTAAATAAAAAAAAAATTTTAAAAAAAAGCTAACAGCAGGGCACTCCTAATTCTCAGAAGAATTCTTCCTGCCAGAGACACAACTTAAATTACCTGAGGAATTCTTAGCGTTATTGTGACATTCCAAGAAATTCCTACACCTGCCCATGAGGTTACTGTGACCTTCCCCAGGGAACAGGCTTTAGGCCTGAACTGGGAAGAAACAGGCTTTAGGCCTGACAATTCCCATATTTTTCCTTATTTCTCTTAAATAAAGCCATGTCCTTCCCCCCCCAAAAAAAAGACATGGGATATTTGAGGTTTAGATCGTGTTTATGAGACTTCCTGATAAAAGATTCTTGAGAAAGACCATAGGAAGCATGCCAAAATAACACAAGTCAACATTCCTTGTAGCAAACTGTAAGTTGGATTTTCTTTCTTCATATTTGAGAGATAATTTACAATGTATAAAAATTATTGTTTAAAAGTTAGGCAGCTTTAGATCAGCCATGCTGGGATAGCCTCTGAAAGTCTTATAACCCATCCTCCACTCTGGGATTACCCTAAAGGAACACATCCTTTGGCAACTTCCCCCAACTCTTTGCTTATGAAAGAGTATGGAGATCAGTTCTCTTTATAAGATAAACTAAATCCATTAAAAGAAACAGCTTAATCATTAGTCCCACCAAGAGATTAACTGAGTTTGGCCCCAAGGTGAATAGATCAAGGAGATGTAGAAGCCCAAAAATAGTTCCAATCAGATTTGCAAAAACTGGAGATAACCAATGGGGAAAAGCCATTATTCCCCCCACTTGCCTGAATGTATAAATATACCTAACCTTGGCAGCCATCTTTGGTGCCTGTCCCTCATGGCACTCCTGGTCTGGAGTCTGTGAGTTCTTTTCCGACTTCATGCCCCTAATAGATTACATGCTTGGAGTCCATGGCCCCCCAACCCCTCATGGCACTCCACATCTGGAGTCTATGAGTTCCATTTTTTCTCTCCTCTAATAAACTCTACCTTAATCCTCCATGTGTGTTCTGGTTTCAGTCTTCGATCCAAACTCAAAAACCTGGATACATACAGACTCCTAGAAAGTGACCCCATAAAAGTACTCAACACAATGTCTTTAGTTGTCAAATGATTATCATTGCTTAGTTACAAAGAATTTTATCACCCCCCAAATTTCCCTTTTCTCTCCATTTTACTTGTCTATTCAGCATATTTTAGGTAAATATAATACTAAAGCTGAGATGCAGAAGCTTTTGAGTCTAACTACTTTCATTTTAACATGGCAATTGTTAAGACTTAACCTTTTAGCTGGTAGAGGTTCTTATAGAATGTGTAGTGTGCTTTCATGGTCAAATAGTATGAGGTCAGTTACAAGCCTTACATTGTGGCTCCATTCTTTAGAACAGAGTGTTCTTGTATTTTTGGCTGTTCTTTTGTTTGCATTTCTTTGTTCTTTTGAGACAGAATCTCTTGTAGCCCAGGATGGTCCTGAACTTATTTGCAGCTAAGGATGACCGTGAATTTTTGATCTTCCTGCCTGTTTCCTGGGTCCTGGGATTATAGACTGATACTACTCACTACACCAGGTTTCTGCACCACTAGGAATTGAAACCAGGGCTTCATGCAGGCTAGGCAAGCTCTGTACAACTCAGCCTCAGAGCCAGCCCTATTCATTAGGTGGATCTTGTCAACTCTTCAGTGACTGAATAAGAAAGCTGCTTTTTCAGTTCCTTTGAGGGACACTTCACATGAGAATTTAACTGTCTTTCAGCACCATCCTACAAACGGCTGTTCTTAAATCCTCAGCATCAGCCTGTAATGATACCTTTGCTACAGGTTTGTGTTTTGGAATATGTACTACATATTTGTACTTTTTCAGATGGATTTTAGTAGCATTACTATATTAAGGCTTATGTCACTGTCACGTGTAACTGCATGTAAAAAATCCTTTACTTTCATTTAAACTATAAGGATAATATTCATTTGGGACATACTTCCTATTGCTTTCTAAGGACACTAAAATGTATTTTCATTGTTCCGTTGTTTTATTTTCTTCCCCAGAATCTATGAAACTTTGGAAAACAAAGTTTGATATTAGACAAAACTACTTTTTAATGAGTCACACTTGTCATCTACTCTATTAGATATATTAGCATTTTTGGATTTAAGCAGCATGTAAGGAAGAATGATTTTTAAGCCATAGAGCACATAACTGAAAGGCTTATGTGAGTCATGGGAAACACAGAAAAATTAAAACTTGTTCCTTGATGTCAACTGGCAGTCTTGTTTCCACCTAACTCACAAGCCTGGAAGCCATGCTGAGAAAGGACAAGGAGCGCTGCCAAGGTTTTCACAGCTGGCGCTGATCAGACCAGGACAAACTCAAAAGCTCCCATCAGTGAGGGGAGGCTGAGGGTCAGATGTCCTTGGCAAAGCTAGCTAAACATTTTTGTGAAATTGTTTACAGTCTCACCAAGTTACCGTTCATTTTTTTAGCCTACATAGGATTTGAAGCACATTTCTGAGCTTGTAGATATACTTTTAAAAAAATGTTTTATATTTATTTATTTATTATTACATTTTTTTGCCTAGTTACACAAGCTCAATAGGTACCCTCCATACTCCCTTCCTCCCTGTTGTCTCCCATTCCACTTTTCCCCCTTCCTACGCTGCCATCTCCACTCCTTTTTCTTTCCTCCTCCTCTGTTAGTGCTTCCTGCTTTCTCACTCCATCCTCCAGAGTATCTGTTTATTTGGACACTGAATTTCCCTCTGAGTCCTCTACACTAGTGAGGGTTCAGGACTCAGTGGCATAACTTGGTGCCCGTTCTTAGGCTGTCAGCTAGGATGGAAACTCTATTATGACTATTTAACCTCTTGTCTCTAAGGATCCTACTGCCTGAAGCTTTTTCCCTTTTGATCCCTGCTAGATTTGGGGGGATTGTTGACATGTCAGCCATTGTGCAAGTCAGGCAAGGTCCAATCACATTATGGCTATATCCTGGCTGCTGCAGCCCTGACTTGTGTCGAGTATCTTGAATATCATTGGTTCTTCCCATCTTTAAGCTCTTACAATCTTGCTGCCCCCTTTTCTTCAAGGTTCCCTGAGCTTTAGAATGGGGAGAGATGTGGCTGTTCTGGTTCTGAGTGAATATTGTAGAGTCTTTGGTGTTTTGAATTATGGTTTGTTGAAGTTTTCAGTTTTGCTGTTCCTGCACTGACTTTAGCTGCATCCTTATTGATTGTCCAGGTCACCTCCTAACCAAAGATAAAAGACTGTTTAAATGAAGATCTTAATGTAAGAAGAGACTCAAAGACACTTGTAGATAGAAGAATAGGAGTTGGACAGAGTAGTGAGAGAGGGTCAGTCTCCCCTTTGCTGGTTGGTTAACATCTAACTGCCAGTCCCTATACCCTCCCTGACTGGAGAGATCAAACCTGTTCAGTCTCAAGTGAACAGGAAGGGAAATGAGAGTGAGCTTGTAATTATACTTTGCATATATACTTTGTATAGTCAGATAAAAAGCAAGTAGTTGCTTTTTCTACATTACTGAAAACCTGGGACCTGAAGAGTGCTCATGGAAAGGGAGACTTAAGCAGATGGAAAAAAATGAACTTTGCAGAAAAAGCAATGATACTCTTAATATAAATTATCAGGACACAATGGAAACTCCTTTGAAAAGAACATGATATTTGAAAATATATGTAAATAAATCACACACACACACATACACACACACATATCTCAGAGCAGTCAGGGCTATAATACAGCATAGCAAGGAAACAGAAATACTTTAATTTAGTCCCTAAAGCAATTCAACTTGTATTGTGCGTGTTTGGATGCAGATCTGTATATTTTACTACTTTGGTAGTTAAAAAAAAAACTTCCACTTCTTGCGTATCTCTTTGTGACTACAATTCAGGCCATTGGAGGGGAAAAAAAGGGTAATGGTTAATTTCAAGCTAATTCATCATTTATATTTAAATGTTTTCCAAATATATTCTGAAGTCACATACATTTTCACATGTGGTGAGCAGGTAATAATTCATAGCAAAGCTAAAGTTTTGATGGTCATACCAGATGCGTTATTACCACATAGTAAAGGAACATTTTTTTTTGCAGTCTTGTGAAATAGGAGACTATATAGTGAATGCTTCCAAATTCAGGATAAGGGACAAATTCCACTGAATTTCTTTTCCTTTTCCCACTATAACAAGACAACTCTCTTTGAAATTCATTATCTTTCTTTTTGTGGGATGTTAGCACTATTGGTTATGCAGCTATTAAATCACAATGCTTTCTTTTTAACATTTAGTCATCTCACTAGGGAAAAGTACCATATCTTTTGATTTTGATATGCCTAATCTCTATGTAGTAACTACCCAATAATTGTACAGAGATTGAAACATTAATTTGTATGCTCATGATTATAAAAAGATGTCCTACAAAATAGTTGATTTTTGTGGTAATTAAACATTAGAGTTCTTTCTTTAAAACTATGTGAATTTCTTGCCCTGAAAAAAAAAATCATCTGGATTGGCTTTCCTTGAAAGACAACCATAATTTTTCCTCTTGGTATATGATTCATCTGTTCCTACATTAAACTAGGTTTCTAAAAGATGAAAATGAAGAAGACAGAGGCAAAAGGAGAAAACTGGCTACATTATTTTAAGATTTTTGTATCTTTTAAATCATTTAATGTTTAGCAAAACTTTCATTGTCAATACATGTGTGTTGCTTTAAACTACCTTCAGAACTGCCATGAAGCAGGGCCAGGTCAACATCATACATGAGGTCCAGGTCCAAAGCAAGTGTTTAGTCTTCATGAAGCAGCCCTGAATCCCAAAGGAAGCCATTGCTATTTGCTATAGGGAACTAGTGCCTTCTCTTTTGTCTTTTCATATTTTGGAATATAATAAAATCTTTACAACAATTAGAATAGAGGGATAGAGAGAAGAGAATGATTCAGAGACTCGAGCCCTTGTTTTCCATGTTATAATTCCAGTGGTACACATGCACACCTTTGAAGGCACCTGGGTTCAGACAAAAGTCTGGGAAGCATGTATCTTACAAACACATCCTCCAACTTTCAATTTCATTCATTTTCATTCCCACTGAACATGCTTCATTGGCATTAATGTACACAAACAGCTCTAAACTTTCCATGACTGCATTTGGTGGTATCTCATTTGCTTTGTAATTTGAAACACTTTTCAATTTTAGATTCCCAGACATCATTAAACTAGATCAGGGTTGTGGTCCAGAATAGAAAGGAATAGTTCGTTTGTTTGTTTGTTTAGGTTCTAAGGTGCTTTTATTTTTTCCCAACAACCTCTTTATAAATGTTTACTTCCAACATTTGACTCTTTCAAGAGTGTCAAGTCAAGTCTGTCACACAGCACAGTAAGTGGAGGAAGTCTTCCTGCAGACTCTTGACTAGCTGTCATGGAACAGTTCTTGTCACAGAATATTGTGTGGCCATGTACTTCTTGTCAAGTGACTATATAAAACATTTCTTTTCCAGTCTTAGAAATATGTTGGCTACTCACTGATTCTTTTTAATTTAAGAAAAGTGAGATGTCATTATCTGTATATTTGTATCTGAAATTTTGCCTTTATGTGGTGAATCTCATGATCAGCACTGATGTATAGAGTGCTATCTACTGGTGTATATGCAATTTTTTATTCACCTTGAGCCTTTCTCAGTCTTCTGCTTGTTATTATGAGGTAAAAATAAGGAATTATGAATTCAAAATCACATTCAATGAAGTGAACTGAAAGTAGATTACACCAGTCATGTCTCTAATTTCCTATTAAAATTTTACCTGATCATACAGTACTTACTTTGAACAGCACAATAAAAAACACAAAGAAAGATTGTAGTCATGACTATCTTAATATTTCAACATCCTTTCTATTTGAATACATGATTCTTTTGTGTTCATATTACTAGACACTTTCTTTTAAGCCTCCCTAGAAATGATGAATAAGTACTGAGAAAATAATTCATAGAATGATGAGCTATAAGGTGTTTTAAGATATAAGAAATGAGGCTGGAGATATGGCTCAAGGGTTAAAACTCTGTCTTATAAGCAGAAGGTCCTGAGTTCAGATCCCAGGCAGAAACAGATATAGCTGGCACTTCTAGCCCTGATTGGTAGAGCCTGGGAAATCTCAGAACAAAGCAAAAAGGAGGTAGAAGCAAGCCAGGATGATTTCTGAAGTCACCCTTGGTCTTCCCCAGAAACACACAGTACCCTCTGATACACACACACAAACACACAAAATAAGTAAAAGAAAATAGTAAAAAATATAAGAAATGGAAATAATATATCTGATGCCTAAAGGGTATATGTAGTTGATCCAAGTGATAATTACAAAATAGAGTTTTATTATAATTTTATTTAAATGTGTAAATCCATTTCTTTGTTCTTTGGAAGATGCTTGAGAAAGAATAAAAGTCACAAAATGTCAGTACTCAACAGAACAATTTTCAAAAGGAAATTATAAAATAAACACTGGTTCCAATGAATCCTGATGGTATACTGAGTTAATCAGAAACACATACACAAAAAAATTACTTTGACAACAGAGATTCATGGCATAAACGTGTATTGTGGAGTACAGCACTTGCTTTTCTGCAAGATGTCCACCACTGCTTGTATTCATGTTCTTTATTTTGTTCCTGACAACCTTCCTTAGAAATCTACTCTGTACTGGTAGATTTGGAGAATTTTGCTATAGTTTACTGTTTACAGAGGTGGAAGGCTGTGACAATCTTGATTTGGTAGGCAGTTTGAGCTTTGGATGAAAATAAACAATAGGATCAAAATATATTTTATTTCCTTGACTCTGTTTTGTATTTCTAACTTGCAAATTGTATCTGCAGAAAATCTTATTCTTCAGATTGAATGCAGGAGCACTGTTCCCATTGTTCTATTGCTGTCATGAAATGATCTGACCCAAGAAGTCTTCTTACTTGGCCATGATGGGGCATGTACTCACCCTTACAGTGCCTATTAGGAGGTAGGCAGTGCAACCTGGAGAAAGGGGGTTGAGATTATCGAACCTGAAGGCCCACTCCCAGTGATATACTTCCTCCAGCAGGGCTCCACCTCCTAAAGTTTCCCAACAGCACTACCAGCTGGGGAATAAGCGTTTAAACAAATGAGCCTGCTGGGGCAATCAACATTTAAGCCACAACAGGGACCATTTGTGTGGCTTGCCTGTGTTCATGAAAACATTCAGAAAAGCGTAGTGTTTTCTGATGTTACTGTTTGTATTCATGGTGGCGGGATCAAGGACAAGGTGTTTTCACTTAAAAGGCAGTAGACTCTCCATATTTTTCTGTCTCAAATGTATCAATGTTATAAAAAGTAGGAAAAAAATGCCTGTTAGGGAAGGACATATACCGAACTTATGTAAATTTCTCTATCTCATGTCCCATAGATATACATATATGTATATAGTTTATACATATATAAGTGTTTAAAAAAACACATCTCTCTCTCTCTCTCTCTCTCTCTCTCTCACACACACACACACACACACACATATTGACATGATTCCACAGAAGTGGATGCCAATTGCTTAGAGCTAAGATAACAGACAGGAAAGCACCATTTTCCTTTGTAGGCTACTATTTCTTTGCATAATTCTATGATGTCCAAATAGATGCTTTTTGATTTCCTTGCAAATCAGTTTCAGTGGAGCACTCTTCACTAATCAGATGGCTCCAAGTAAATTTACTCATTCTTTATTCCTTTGAAAATTTAATAACACCTAAAATTTTGTGGTCCAATTTTCCTACATGCATATGTGGGATAGCATTCAAAAGCAAAAACTCCTCTACCCCAAAGAGTGAGGATTCATCACCTAAGAAGAAGTGAGATGATCCATCTTGGAATCAGACAGCAGTGCACACTAGAAATCAAATTTGTCCAGATTTTGATTTCAAACTTTTATAACCAGAACTATGGAAGCAAATGTGTATGTTACATATCACTGATGAATAATTAAAGCCACATAAATGGTGCAAGACATGCTGTAAAACTGAGTTTTTTAAATACAGCATCTCTGCAGTTAAATTTCTTATTATTTTGGGTTTTCATAATACATTTAAATAATTTTTATGTCTTAATTTGATGATTAATAAAATAAAATACTCATGGACTTGAGAAACAAAGAAATAATAATGTTTAATTGCTAACTTACAATTTATATGTATTTATATTTTTGCTATATCTTCATTTTTATTGAAATATGAATAATTTTATGAAAAGTTTTATAAAATTAGCATTACATTGCAAATTTAGTTTTATATTATTAGGTACCTTGTAATTGATGTTTTCCATCATAAATTATTTGAAAATATAGTTTTAATGGCTTCATACCAAATTAATATAAAGAAGTACTACAATATATTCAATTTTATGCTGTTATCAGATATTAAATTCTATTCATTTCTGGTTGCTATTTTTCAGTCATGGATTGCTGGAATAGCATTATGACTTCAAAGTTCATGATTATTTCCAAGGTTTTTGAACATTTTGCCAGCTAGCTCTCCCAAATGGGCAGATACATTTATAATTTGTTTAATTACTTTCAAAACACTGTGTTTCCAATCCAAAGAGAAAAAAAATGCTATCTTTCAAGTTCATTGTGTAGAGTTCAGATATTAAAGACGTTCCAAGTTAGATGTTTCAGTGTTTCCTGTGGTGTTCACACTCAAGGATTTCCACATCCCGGTGCTTCCTCTGGATTGCCTGGGCATGGCAACACAGTCCTGCAATTGAGGCCTTGACGAGTAGCACAAGGTCAGCCTAAGCAACATGGAAAGAGTTTTCTCAAAAAACTTAACATGGAAGCTACTGACTGTGCCTTTGGTTCGGCGACCTTAAGACGCACAAGTGTGTGTCTTGAGTAGAGCACACAAGTACTGTTTCCCACATGATTTTGGAAGGAAGCATGCAGGAAAGTTGAGGTTTGAGTTGTAAGAGAAATTCATACTAGTGCTGAATTTGACACCAAAACAGATTCAATGGAGGTACTTCCTGTTGCCCTGCCCAAGTCCCTCGTCCATGATCCATCAGCCTTTGTTTATCAGATTTTATGGGAAACTTCATTCTTTACTGGACTGGAAAATAAAGCCCAGTATTATGTTCAAGGAATGCTACATTCCCTAACTCGACTCTGTCACATTGTTCAACATACAGTCAAAGATGAGCAGGCCCACATAAGCCCTTGGAGTGCACTGAGATAAAATTTGACACTTTCTATGCTCCGATTTCTCTAAATAACCATACTGAATATTCTGACATGTCTCCTCTGTTGATTTGTGTCAGGTCTTAATTTCCCCCCTTTACTATTATTGTGAGATTGCACCATTATAATCTTTTTCCTTATAACTGTATTGTCCAGTGTACTAGATAGCAGAAATAGCAAAGTAACATGGTGCATCAGGAAAAGGACACATGGAAAGAAACCACACATTAGTTGACAGTGATTTGTAGAAGAATGCCCCAAAGGCTTTCTAGTGCTTCTAAGTACTTAAGTGCATATTCATTTCCTCCTAGGAGAAGCCAAAATTACCCAGTAATTTAATTCCTATTGAACAAGAAAGGCAGTGAGTTACATACACACACAGACTTTCTTGGTTTTGTTTTACTTATTTCCATATGCCCAAAACTAAAGGATTAGTGAAACATGCAATGTGAAATGAAGAGACAACATTTGGCTAGTGTTACCTTGGCCTTTGGGCATTTTGGAATGTCAACTGATCAATCGCTGATTTGTAGCCAATTTGTCAATTACAGAATATTTTCTGTTAGGGAGGGAGAAAAATAGCTATCATATGAACTTGTCATTCTCAGCACTAGCAGTAAAGGGATTAGCAGGATAATGACTTGCAAGGGAATGAGGGTGTGGTCACAAAAGCTTTCTAGAAGATACATGCCATCCCTCTCTTCACTCTTTCCTTTATTTACCTTTTTTCTATATCTAACATCAATAACTATTGTCTCTTGATCACTTTAAGTATGCATTAGAAACAAAACTATACTTGTTAATATCTTTGCTTTACTTGTAAAGATCGGTAACGATTGATTCCTGATTTTGATTTTGGCAGAATATTGCTGTCTGAGAAGGCATGCTAAAGGATGGAAACTCCAGTGCAAAGGTTCTATTTTGAATTCCACCCCTCTTTTCATAAGGAAGGGAAACATCAAAGTATACCTACTGCAAGAAGAGCACTTTGCTGGGAACACTTATTCATCTTTCCATCAAATGCATGACTTTACAGTAAGAGAAAGACTTTCCTGAGGCTGTTAAAAGCCTGTCTTCCAAAGATTTTTCTCATATGTTCTTTGCAGAAAACAACCTACCTGATTTGTACAAAAGAACACTGCTCTCTAGTGGAATAAGGAGAAAGAAATCTGTTAACTCCATTGCTCTGCCTGCACTCTGGTTTACTGCTTTTGAAAGGCGGCTGAGCTTTGTCCTGGACTTATGACATGGTATGATATATGACTGCAATTATTGTGATATTATACTGTGAAGTGGTTTTGCTCTTGTAATCAAGCAAAAATCTTTTCTCCCTAAGCACTTTTTTTGGGAAATTGAAACCAGTAGTCTTAGTGCCCTTCCTTCTTAGCTGCTATCTGTACCATGACAAAAAACCTACAACGAGCAATGATTTCATTTACACAGGAACTTGCAATAATTTAAGCCAGGTTAATTTGGAAGTGATAAATGGGAGCGTTTATAAGGCTGGAATTTTTTAATAATAGTCATTGTGAGTACATGGCATTTGCTCCTGATTCGGGGCTACCCTTTGTTGAGTTTGCCAGTAATTTTCTCGTTGGTTGTTGTTTTTGTCCCACCTACCAGCCCCTCCATGTTGTCCGCCACTTTCTTTTCCATCCTGTGCAGTACAGGCTTAGGAAAAAAAAAAAAAACACATAACTAATTTTTGTCTCAATGAGAGGAACTTCAAAATTAGTACACATTTGCTCTGAAAACACTTCTTCCTACTCCCAGATTTTTACATATATGTAATGTGAGCATACATGCATATTGTATGTGTGTGGGAGTGGACACATACAAGCATGTGGACGTCCAAAGTTGAGATCTGGAATTGTCCTTGAGAGTTCTTCATCTTTTTTTTTTAAATCTATTTATCTGTTTATCTGTCTATGTATCTATCATCTATCTATCTATCTATCTATTTTGAGAGAGAGGAGTCAGGGCAGTGTGTATGCCTGTAAAGGCTAAGAGGTGATTTTGGGAATCCTCCTGGATTGTAATACCCTCTCTTTGCTTTGTTCTAGCATTTCCCAGGCTCTGCTTTCCAACATCAGAAGTACAAGCCACCACCATTTCCTCATAGCTTTTTTACTTGTGATCTGAGATCCAAACTCAGGGCCTTCTTAAACCCTGAACCATCTCTCTAGCTCAAGAGAGTTCGTTCATCTATTCTTTATGGAATAAAGTCTCTAAGAGAAACCCAGATTGTGCCAACATGCTAATTAGGTAAGTCTTTCTGCTCTGCGGATTCCCATTCTCTGCCTTGCAAGGGTGGAATGTTGAGGTACGTCGCTACTGCACTCTGTATTTTATGTAGGAGCAGTCAACAGCAGCAGCAAAAAAGTAAGAAACCAAGAAAAGGAACACTTTTAAGAGTGACTTGAAGGAACATGTTTCCTACAGGAAAGGAACAGAGGCACAATATCTGCTGTATTTCTGTATTTCTGCTGCTCAGTGGTCAAGATGGTGTGATTTGCATCATGTGTACACATGTTGAAGACTTGGTCATATGCCTGCGAAGTTTGAGATCATTAATAGGAGTGCTTCCTGGTGGGGGATATTGGGATTCTGGCCTTTTCTCTCTCTGTTTCTTGGCTGCCTTGAGGCGAACAATTTCCATTCCATGGCATGTTACTGCTGTACCACAGGTCCCAAGAGATAGAGCCAAGGAACCAGAGCCTGAAACCTCTGAAGTCTCAAGCCAAAACAAACTTTTCTACCTTCCAAGTGGTCTGATGTGTGTCTTAGTCACAACAACAAAGCTGTTGACTAATTGTCCACAGCCCACTCTGCATGTTTTGCTTCTTCTCTGGCTCTGCAGATCATTGAAGACAGTGTGCACAGCAGAACTCAATAGCAAAGCAAAAAGATGCATTGTGAGACCAAAAAACACAGCTTTCTTTTTTGTATTCAATATTTACTTTGTTTCTACCCTTGTCACATCTGGGCAAATCAGTCATTTCTAGTTAAATTTCTCTTGCTATTCAATCCTAAACTGAATATCCAAATCTCACTCTCTCTCCATGCAGAAGCATACTCCAAAACTTAGGGAATATTGCAGAAAAGGGGACAGAAAAAAATGTAAGCGTCAAAAAGTAGGATTTAATGCCATCAAATAGTGTCTTCTGGACATAAGGCCACAACAGCCATGAGCTCAATGTTGCTGTTTTTACTTGGATATGACCTACCCAAAACTGAGCCAGTCAAACCACACAACTAATGTGGGAAGAACTTACATGACTTCACCTCTCTCTGAGTGGTTAGAGGAAAGGGACTCCCTTGCCTTAGTGCCATAGCCACTAATATATGGCTCATGCTCCAGATAATGCACCAGCACATTCTAATGCAGACAACGTTCATTGAACTTTGTGTGTAACACAAAAAATGTAAAAGTAAAAAGGAGGAAATTTGTTAGGGAGAAAAACATTTTCAGTGGGAAAAGGGAAGGGGATAAGGTAGGTTATATGGGGAGAAAATGCAAATAAAATCGTTGTATGCATATATAAAACTCAGTAAAGTAAGTCTTTTCTTTCAAAATGCATTTAAATTTATTTATGCATTCATGTGTCTGTAATAGAAGATATGCTTTAATGATGCCTCTGCAAAATCATTTCTTCCCAACCTGTGAGGCAATGCTTAACTTCAAACTCCTATTGAAGGATCTGGTTAATCTTCACTTTCACACAAGTGAACAATAAAACACAACTGCCCAGGTGGGGGAAGTTGCTGCCAGAAGGAAGCATTCTGAAGAAATAGCAGGAATTATATTGGCAGAAGAAGCACATCGAGCCCCGAGTCACACTGATGTGGTTTTGTCTAAAGTAAGAACGTTTTTCATTCAGAATTGCAAAAAAGATCCAAAAAGGGCTATAAAAGAAGGGTTTCTGTAAGAGCTTGAGGCAATCCAACTGATGAGTTTGAATATATCTGAGTTATGCACAAGGTCTGTAATCAATGTTAATCTCTGAAACTTTTCTTTCCCCTTTGGTAGTAAAGGAATGCTTGTCGAATGATTGATTCGCAATGATTCTTTTAGATTTCTACTTTTCAGTGGTGTGAACCATACACATTCAGAGCATTACAGATGCTCCTTGATTTGGGATAGGGTCAAGCCCTCATAAACTCACTTTTTTACAAGCAACTTAAAAATTGATTTATTATGTACATTTGTGCATGAGATATTCACATACAATTTGTTAGCTTTTACAGTCTTATGTACAACATTCAGTGAAAATATTCTGTCATGGCTAGGTTTTGAAGAAACACAGAGAGCAAGTGAGAGAGAGAAACAAATACAGAGGCAGAGAGAGTCTACATGCAGGATCACCACAGTATGTGAGTGGAGGTCACTTTCAGATGTCAGTTCACAGATACTTCGTGGAATTGAACTCAGGTCTCCAGGTTTCTGAGAAGTGACAATGAGCTATTTTATCAACCTTCAACTTTTAAGATAAAAATAAGGCAAATCAAGAATGTATTTAATTCATTTAACCTATGGGCACTATGGTTAATTATACAGTAGATCCAGTGTGTCCATGCTGCCTCACAATCCCGTGGCTGTGTGGGAGCCAACATTTGTTGTCACTGCCCAATACAAAGAAGGATTTTCCTATTATTTATCACGAGACTAGTGAAAAGAAAAATTCTGATTAAAAGTATTCTGCTACTGAATATGCCTCACTCTTTCCATAATAAATTCAAACCGTGGTTAGAGAGTACCATAGTTCCAATGTTGACTTTGATCTTTTCTCATGATATCCTGGTGCGTAATAGTCTCGAGTGACATGGACAGGGACTGAGCACCGGCTGTCAGTTTTCCACATGGCCAGAAGGAACAGTCACACTCCATGGTGTGCTGCACTGCTGCACTGCAATGATCAGCAGGTGATGTGCATTAAGTACCACTCTCACCTGTAATAGTCTAATGTGATGGTTCACTTATCTCATCATAAATTGGGGAGCAGTGGTATGTCACTCAAGGAGTGGCTGTAAAGAAAATGTAGGCTAAACCTCTGACCCCATACTTGGCACCTAAGAGAAAATTAATGAATTGCTAGTAAGTTAATGAAAAGTGTGCTGAGGGTTACAGACAGTGCGTGACAAGGACCTGGTCTATTTCTGGTTACACAGTAAGTGCTTATAAACCACAGGTGCACTGAGGATGGTAGTGATGAAGAACAAAATCTTGCAGTTGTCATGGCGATGGAACAATATGAACAATGGTAACAGCAGAGAAAACACACTTTTATCATCTTTGAAAATTAGCCAAAGGCACTAGTGATCCAGCAAAAAGACTCTGATATAGGCAGTTTTGAAAGTTGGTTCCACTATCATTTCAATTTTGAGTAAGTTATTGAACCCAGTTCTTTTATTTGGATAATCTTGTTGATATTTAAAGGAGATATCACTAAAATATGAATTCTATTCTGAGATTTGGAATAGTCTGCATAGATGTTAGCTCCATTCCTCTTTACCAATGGTCGGCTATCATAGGCATATCTGGCATATATATCTAGTCACCCAATGAAAGGAGATCAAAATTCAGCATTCCTATTTTTATCTCACAATTAATTGCTTGACCCATTTGAGTCTGTCAACCAATGTAAACGAAGTGCCCCCAAAATGATTTAAACAAACTTTCGCTAGGCTTTTTCTTTCTTTCGGGTACCTGAACTCTGTTCTGCGCCTATGTTTAAGTGAATACTAAATTGTGCAAAAACTCAACAGCAGAGACCCTCCTGAGAGAGGACCGACTGCAGAGGTCACTTCCTACTCAGCTCATTCCACGTTCAGGTCAGTATCTTCCTCAGCTTGTGCAAGGACAGCGCTGCCTGCCTTGAGCTGCAGATCTCTTTGCTAACTCTCTTAAGTATCTAATAGTCTAATAGTCTGTTTAGCAGATATGGGTTTATTTTTATTTACTACCACTAAAGTTTGTTTTAGACACTTTTTTAAATTTATTTACTTACTTTTGTTCTGTCTTCCTTTTCTTCACTATTAGGCGTCAAATTCTTTTGGTCGTAAAATCATCTACAGATTAAAAAAAAAACCTGTATTCTTAATCTGATCTTGACCATTTTCCAGGTAAGAAGTATAATAGGGCTTGATAGTGCAAGGAAAAATGGAAAATATCATGCACATTAGCAAACATTCTTTGTGAATCTGAGATTGAGTCATCTGCCAGATGTTGAATTAAATTTCTTAAGCAGTTTCATTTACATGTCCCGCATCTGCCCTTAAAATGCAAAATTAAATGACAGAGGAAGATTCATTGAGCAATGTTGCATGAATAGCAGGATAATTTAAGTGAGAGAGATTTGAGACATGCTCCTAGATAAAACATGTCTATGTGTGTCCATGTGTGTCCATACACATGTATGTTTGCATACAATAAAAGAGCAAACCATCAGTAGTTCTAATTTTAAAAAAATTGAGCTGCTTATATTAACAAGTGAAAAAGTAGAAATAAGAATAAATCATCAGAAATCATATCATAAAGCAAAACAAGAATGAAAATGGAAATATCCAAACTTTGGATTAGGAAAGTGCATTGACTTCTAAGTTTTCTGAAGAGCATAGACAAAGGGGAATTTTCAGTTTGATAATAAAATGTCTTGTACCACAGGAGAAAGAAGCAGACTGAGCTTCATAGCCATAGCTCCTTTTTAACCAAGTGATCTGAGACTGTGGGAGGCCTTTTATCCTGGAGAGAACATTGGCAGGTCAGGTCATTCAAGTTGGAGAATGAGGAATTTTGGAAGCCTTGTCTTTCCATGAAGAATCTGAAGTTCATAAAGCAATTTGGGGTGGATGGTTAGTCAGTGAGGCGACACAAGCCTTGCTGATATGATTTAAGCCCATCGTGATGCCCACATTTTGAATAAGAATTACTAAGTTTATTTACATCCTGCTTATGAGTGAGATCAGGGACATTTGTCTTTCTGTGCTCAACTTTTCTACTTTTCTTCACAAGTGAGAAGATTTCATGTTATTAAGACGATAATGTTACAGTGTTCCTCTTTACCATGTTATCTTTATCATTCCTCCACTGATGAACTCACACAAAGATTCTGCTATTACCAAGAGTTTTTGAAGTGATATCAATGAAAATTCTGTGTGTATTGTGTAAGAATATAGTTGATTCTGAGAAAAAATAATGCAAGAA
The DNA here is from genome assembly GCA_023101885.1 of Typhlomys cinereus. Lineage (NCBI taxonomy): Eukaryota > Metazoa > Chordata > Mammalia > Rodentia > Platacanthomyidae > Typhlomys > Typhlomys cinereus. Next base: position 3,451,369 of record JALPQD010000082.1, read on the forward strand.
GAGCAACAATTGGTTATAAACATACAGTAAAAATATATATACACACCAACAAATGTCCAAAATTGTGATGTGGACTTCTAAATATTTTATCACCTGGAAATACTACTATTAAGAAATTATAACTTGGTATCTTAGATAAAATGAAAGCTTTTTATAATAGGTTTAAGAAGAGAGATAATTTATCTATGCCATTCTTTATAGTTTCACATAAAAGAAACAACTTTTCAGTAAATTGTAATGATGAAAATTTATTCTTTGGCACTTTGAAGAATTCTGCTTTGGAAGTAGATACAAAGCTGCAAGTTTTAAGGATTTGCATTTAGTGAAACAGCATATTACTGAGTGCACAGTGAGTCAGCAGGATATGTCAACCTCAGTTGCATTTAGGGTGTTGGGATTATGTATGTGAATAGCTATAACCAAAATAGGTCTTAAAGGAAAAATCCCTGGCCTTATCTATACTTACAGAAGTCAGTTCCAATGATAGAATACATAAGGAAATACTCTTCAAAAATATGTTTCTAGGCTGTTAAGTTAGTACTTGCTTGCAAACCTGGTAATCTGGACTTAATCTTAGAAACATACATGGTAGAAGGAGAGAAGAAACTTCTGAAGTTTTCCTCTGACCTCCACTGATACACCATGCAATGCATGTTTACACTTGCTCTCCTTAGTTCTCTCTTTCTTTCTCTCAAATAAATAAACTATTTTAAAAAGTCTTCCAAAATTTCTATTGATAGCAATATTTGAGGTCAATAGTTAAAGATCAACATACCCACTAACACTAAAAAAAATTAACACAATGTGTTATGAGGTAGGAATAAAATCTATTCCATAAGAAAGTAAAAAAATGGTTCTGCAGACAGTGATAACATTCTCTGAAAGGGGAGGCTCATTTGTGAGCTATTTAGATGGACTCACTGGTCACTTACATCAGCATCCCTCAGCAGGTGCTTCAATGCATAATCTTGGAATTGCAGGAAATTAGTGATTATGAGCTCCCTGTTTCCTGCAGTCCCTAGTTAGCATCTTTATTCCAGTTGCTAATATTCATTCACATTCATTATAATGAGTTTTGCCTTGTCTTCAATTTTATTTGGGCAGATATATTTCAATTCCATATAACTTAATAGAGAAATTACATTAGAATAATATAAAAATAAAAAGTGAACCTTAATTTGCCTTTTCTTTTGCTTCTTTTCCTAAAGGAAAAAAGGAAATACAAAAGCATAATGAAACTTCCGTAAAATATAGCAGACTATTATTATGTTGCAATGTCAGGATATAGATCAGAAAGCTCCCTTAAATCCCCTGTGGCATCTTACCTTTCCTTCCTGGATCAGTTGCCAATTTGGCAGGGAGACGGAATCATGGCAGCCTGATTCACTGCAAGCCCAGGCTCTCTTCTCCCAAGTCCTCTTCTGTTTCATCACACAAACCCCACATGTCCAAAAGATCCCTGTATTTCATGCTTCCAAACTACAACATAAAAATTCTAGATTGACTTTAAATCTGAAAATGACATGAATATCCACAGACATATTGCATGCCTCTGACCAAAGATTTTGAAAGTATAGTCACTGTCGATTTCTAGGCACCTACACGATTTGTAGGACTGCTTATCCTCATCCTGAAAGCAAGGAAATGAAAATGCCCTTTGATCACAGAAACAGCCAGATCACCAAAACATCAGAAATGAAGTCACCTCTGCACAATCTGAGGGCTTGGTGGGGAGCGGGGATAAAGCAGCAGCCAGCAGTCAAAGTGTGCTTCAGCCTCTGTTCTCGGGTTGTGTTCACAAGAGCAAGTGACTTTGTCACATGTGCCTGTTTCTCATCTCTAATGTGGAGTTGAAATTATAACTATGTCAGGGGATTTTTTTAAATTTATTTTTATTATTTCCACTCGTACAAACTTAACAGGTATACCCGGTCCCCTCTCTCCCTCCAACCCTCCACCCCTCCTCCCTCCCCATCCTCCAGTGCCTCTCCCTCCCCTCCCCGGACCATACTTTAATGTGCATGCCAAACTCTCTTCTGGGTCCTCCTCTCCGATTAGGTACAAGGACCCAGTGGCATTTCCCAGAACCCTTTCCTGTGTTCCCGTTAAGCATAAGAACACTACTGTGGCTGTCAATCCCTTGCCTCCAAGGATCCTAGTGCCTTTAGCCCATGCTAGACTTTGTGGGGTCAATAGTGTGTTGGACATTGCACAGGGGATTATTTTGAGACCACATTAGCTATCACATGCAAAGAACTTTCAGGAGTGGCTGGCAAAATGTATGTGGTATAATGCCATGTCATTCCTCCCCCACTGATTCTTCTTCTTATTTTTTCTTCTTCCTCCTCCTCATCATACTGGTAAAGAAGACTAGTTTATAATGTTGATGCCTTATAAGAGTAGCATGCCAAAACACTAAAATAAACAGTGTTATTTGGTTGGACAATAGAAGTGAAAGTTCTTAAACTTTTATGTTTACAAGTATTTGATCTGTTAGAGCAATGGAAATAAATAGAGAGTCTAACAAGGTGACCAGACGATGATAAACTTGTATATGCAGGCATATCTCTGTGGCCCCACCCTCACAAAGCCCATTACATATTCTTCTATACCTTGTATTTCCTACTTTATGGGCAAGTGAGAAAGACATATTACTCCATTTGCTGTCATTCCTGGTTCTTGTTTATAAATGAACAAGAAAGTTTTTGGACAAAGACAAAAACATATAAATTTTTTTACTTTGAAATAATGTCGGGTTTAAAGAAACATTTCTTGCTTTTAATTGTTGAGTGTTTCCCTATAAAAAATTGAGTTACTTTTCTCCCGTTCTCTAGTGGTATCAGACCCTCCTTTTAAAAGTTCATCTGGAATTTGGGGCAGCATGAACCTGGTTTATGGTCCATGATCAATCTATTTGCTACAGAATAAATGTCTTCATACCCTTAAGAAAAGTTAATCAAGTGCTTCCTTATTCAAGCTAGTGGAGAGAGGCACTCAACACTTTCTTTGGAATTTTAGCTTTTGCATGGAAAACTTAGCATAATGAATTGGACAATGAGGAAGACTGTAAATGGATATCTGATCTAACCATATCCAACAGTGTTTTACTTTATTTATTTGCTGTTGGTGGTGATGGTGGTGAAGTGTGTATCTGTTAGTGTGTGTGTGCTGTCTTCACATATACACCATGCGTACATTAGGAAGTCACAGAACAATTTGTGCAAGCTGGTTCTCTCCTTCACTTGTGTGTGGACAGGTTAGGAGAAACATCTTTACCTGCTTTCAATAAAAAGTTTATCTCCTTTGTTTCTCAGTTTTCTAATGTTAAAAGGAAGAGATTATAGAGAATACATAATTAGAGAAGAATACAATTCCAAAAATAATATGGCTGACATTTTAAAAATTTTCAGCATGTTTGCTTTCTTATGTCTTTATTTTCTAAAAAAAAAAAAAAATGCCACTAAGGACACTACTAAATTGCCTCAGACAGCAAGTTAGACTGCTTTGATCCCGTCATCTGGCTCTGTCATTCAATTGATTACTTCTTAAAATTTGTATTATTTTCATACAAGTATACATTGCCTTGAGCATAGTCCCCCCCAAATATTCCACTTCTCCCTTTCTGACTCCTCCCACTGAATATTTTTCTACATACTTTTTTGACTTCTGCTTTTTACTTTCCCGTCAGTTATAGGAACAAGATTGTATGTATCTATATAAAACCAAGGAATTAAAAATGAGAGATAATATGCATGTTCATTTTTCTGACACTGGGTTAATTTACTCAATATAATGACCTCTAGTTACACATTTTTTCTGTGAAAAAGCTTCCATTGTGAATACATACAGCACATTTCCTTCCTCTATTTTTGTGCTGTTTGACACCTGTGCTTACCTCATAACTATTGAATTGTAAAAAGTGGTATAGCTGGGTCACATGCTTGATCTATCTTCAGTTTTCAGAGAAACTGAAAATTTCTGATTTCCACAATGGCTGAATTAGTTACATTCTTGCTATCAGTGCATAAGACTCCCTTTTGTCCACATCCTCAATATCTTTGGTCTCCTTTGATGACTGAAATTCCTACTGGGGTGAAATGAATGTCAAAATAACTCAAAGGCTAATGAAGTTGGGCATTTAAAATATATTTGTCAGCCTTTTTATTATCTTTTTTAGAACTGTATGTTAATCTATTGTCCATTTAATGATTGAGTGTATAAATATTTGCTTAGCTTTGTTGAGATCTTTGTATGTTCTAGTTATTAATGTTTTGTCAGATATTTAGCTAGCAAAGATTTTTTTCTGACTTTTTTGGGGAGATTATGTTGCCACTCAACTGCTTTTTTTAATTTTATAGAAATTTGTTTTAAATTATTTCATTAGTTCCTACTTGTCATTTTTAATGTTATTTCCTCAGTAAATAAAATTGTGCATGCTTAAAACTTGAAATATTTTTATTATTTTTTCCTCCATGTACTTCAGGTTTCATGATAAAATATTTAACCCATTTGGAGTTAAGTAAAATATTTAATCCATTTGAAGTTAAGTTTTAAGCAAGGTGAGACATAGGGATCTAGATTCATCTACATGTGAATATCTAAGTTATTCTGAGTATTTGCTAAAAAGATTATATTTCCCCCAATGTGTACTTTTGGTATCTTTTCCAAAAGCCAGGTACCTGCAATTGTCTGGCCATATATTTGAAATCTTTATTCTATTCCATTGAGCAATTTAAAATTGCAGGTATAATGATACCTCCAGAATTATTGCTTTACTATGCAGGATTGCATTCGACTATATGGGATCTTTTATGATTCTATATAACTTAAGATTTTTTTTCTATTTAAGTAAAGAATAGCATCAGAATTCTTCTGACAGTAGTTGCATTAAATCTATAGCTTACATTACATGCTCATTAATTGCTTGCATTTTTGTCTATACTTCATTACTTTTCCTAGTTCATTTATTTCTTTCCAAGAATTGAGCATTGTAACGGCCCATACTTGTTTCTCCAGGGCCTAAAGGTCTTATTATTTATGTGATGTATGTTGACTTTTTAATGCATGTACTTAAAATTACAAACTTCCCTCTTAGAAATGCTCTTTATTTTTTTTATTTTTTGATGTTGCATACATGAATACAATGAATTTATGACATTTTCACCACTTAATTTCCAATCTCATTCACTTTCCTTTTCCCCTAACAACCCTTCATCTCCCCTGCCAGATTCCTTGCTATTTTCAAATCTTTTCTTTTTTTTTATTAAAAATTTAATTATACATTTTAAAATTTTTTACCAGTTCCCTCCCTCCCCCCTCCTCCCCCTCCCCTTCCCCCAGTGCCTCCCCCCCCAATTCCCAGAGAGTCCTTTATTGTGTACGCCTAACTCTCCTCTGGGTCCTCCTCTCCGATGACATATAAGGACCCAGTGGCATTTCCATAAGCCCTTTCTCTTGTTCCCCTTAAGCATAAGATCACTACTATGGCTGTCAATCCCTTGCCTCCAGGGGTCTCGGTGCCCTTAACAGATGCTAGACTTTGTGAGGGCAACAGTGCACTGGACATTGCGCAGGGCATGCAAAGTCCCATTATGATTGCTTTGGCCCCAACTATTGTTGAGAATCTTGCAAATCGTTGCTCCTCCCATCCTTTTGCTCTTACAATCTTACCGCCCCCTCTTGCATGGCTCCGTGTGCTTCATCTAATTTGTTTTTGATGACATATGCATGACATGATTCATGATCTAGGCAGTTCAGTGGATATAGCATTGAGGACAGCAGCTTCCTTTTCTTCCCTGTCATCATCAGTTCTTGTCATTCTCTCATGGAGATGTGGAACATCTTGAGATCTTTCTGCTTTCATGGGGGAGAGATTGATAGGACAGTTCCCATGCCATTCTTATGAAAGTATGTACACATCTGCCATGAAATCATTTACAGTATAGTCCTGTCACGTTGGTAATGCTTGTACCATGCATCATGGAGTTTGGTATGTTTGTGTTTACATTTTCATTTGATTATAGGAATTTTTAATTGTTCTTGATTTCTTCAATGAGCTATTCACCATTAAATAACTTATTGTTTTTCACCTTGAATTATTACATGATCTGTAGTTACTGTCACTGTTGATTTCTAGTTTTATTTCATTGTGATTAGCTACAATTCAAGAAATCCTTTCAATTTTTATGTTTTTAAGAAATATTTATCTACCGATATAATTTATTATAGAGAAAATTCTTTGGGAATCTAAGAAGAATGTGTATCCTGCAGTTTTTGAAGGAAATGACTTTTTATTTGTCTACTGGGTTCCTCACATCTTTGGACATCGTTTAACTCAGATTGTTTTTTAAATTTTTTTTCTGTTTTGAGAATCTGTCTAGTAGTGAGACTAGGGTATTAAAATCACCCAGTACTACTATATTGTGCCAATCTGATTTTACATATAGTAGTGTTTGTTTTATAAACTTTATATATTCATGTTCAGGGTTTATGCTTGAAAATTGTGATGTCTTCGTGATGGATTGTTCTGCTAGTTAGTATGACATGGTTTCACTTCTTCTGTCTAGTTTTAGTTTGAAATCTAATTTTTTGGAAATTATAACTGTTTTTTTCCCTAATTCCAAGTGCTTGTAATATCCTTTTCTGTCCTTTCACTCCAATATAACTTCTGTTTTTAATGATGAGATGCAATATAACAGTTTAATAATTCAATTATTTTGTGAACAATCTTCACATACATCTTTTGAGAATTGAGTAATTGAGACAAATGGTTGAGTAATCAGAGTTATTATTGAAAGCTGTATATTTATGTGTCATTTTATGAAATAATAATTGCTTTTCTAGTGTTTGATGTTGTATCTCATTCCTCATTTCCTTGACTCTGTCTTAGTTCATATAGCTCTGACTATAGTTCTGTCTTTACTTTAACCTCTTAAAGTTGTTTTTTTTTATCACTATAGTAGTTAGAGCTTGTGTTATGGAAACTTTTTCTTTCCCCTTAAATTATAACAGACTTTTTTCTAGCAATAGCAGTTTACATTGGCAGTTGTTATCTTTCAGGACTTAAAAACACTTCATTGCAAGCCCACTTGTCTTTTAAAATTTACGTTGAGATATTGTCTGTTACTTTGATGGTCCACTTTCATATAAGACACAGTGTTTCTTACACCTTTCATTATTCTTTCTTTGTATTGTATATTTTATATTTCCACTTAGTATTACTGGAGAAATTCTTTCTAGTCTTATATGTCTGGTATTCTAAATTTCTCCCACACTTGAATGGGTAGCTTCTCCTAAATTTAGAAATTTTTCTGGTTTGATTTTATGAAATAATTTCTATGCCTTTGATATAAATTTATTTCCTTCTTTGGAGCCCATAATTTATTTTGTATTTCAATAATATACTGTAATATTCCATTTCTATTTTTGAATAGTTTATGTTGGTCAATGTCCATCCATCCAAATTTTCTACCATGTATTTAAGTCCTGATATTTTGTCCTCTCTTTATCCATTTTCTTAAGAAAGGTTTCAATAGAGCTAATTTATTTAACATATTAAAATCTGTATTTCCAGTATTTCACTATTTTGAATATTTTATGTCTCTTTATTGAATTATATTTTCACATCTTATATTGAGTTCTTTGTTTAATTTAGTTATTTGTGTTTTCTCCAAATTCATTTAAGAGTTTATTTGTTCCCCTTAGCATATGCTTGCTATTTTTTAATTGTATATGGTTTCATGTTAGTCACTTTCATTGGTGGCAGTTACTGGGGGCTTAGTAACTTTTAAATGAGTCATGCATATTCAGGCATTATTCCTTATGCTTTCAGAGGTATACAGTTCACTTGTACTTAGGTCATTGTTGAATTGTTTTTGTCATCCTTATTCTTACACTGGGGGTGTTTACAATAGCCAAGGGGAACTAAATTGTAATAGATCTGATGACTCTTGCTAGACTGATGCTCAAGCAGCCAATGTCAATCTCCTATGCTCCTTTGAAAGTAGAATATTGTCTTCTTTCACCATCATTATCAAGGGGGAGGAAGAACTATGAAAACAGAGTAACAACCATCCACAAACCACTCACCGTGGGAGCACCAATCATGCTATAGCGTAATGAGGCTTGGATGATGGCGCAGACTATGAATGTAGTCTGACCTGCTTGCTGGATCCAGTCTCAAATCTTTCATCATTCCTTTTGGAATGCAGACACATTCTTGAGAACCCTCATTTCTGGGCAGTTCTTCAGGGTCTGTGTTGCAGGTGCTGTTCTCTCTCCTGGGCTGTTCTTTGAGAGTTCTGGCTAAAAGTCCAATCAGATTTCTGGGTCAGAAGACTTGACAGAAAAAAAAAAAACAAGTATAATGGCCACACATATGGACACTACTTCAGGAGTTCATTTGCAAATGCTAAAACTACTCCAGGCAGCCCTTTGCAAGATTGGGTCAAATACGCTGCTTCTGTCTTCAAGGATTGAATGGCAATGGTCCCAGACATGCAGTCCTTCCATGTTCTTCTGTTGATTCTGGCTCTGGTATGGTTTCTACCTTGCTGAATAACGTGTAGCTCGGATTCAGTTTCTCCCCCACAGTCTAAGTGTATTCTGTTGATAAAGGTTATAGTTACACGACACTTAACTCCAAGTTTCCTGAATGTTTGATGGGATTGAGTCCTCAAGATTTATTATAGTTTTAATTGGAATTGACCATTAAATTAAAAAAAAAGTTAAATCAGGCACAAGGGGAGAGAGGTAGCTTAGTAACAGAGGATATGTTTAGTGAGCCCAGACCCTGAATTTAATCCCAGGGATCAAAAACAAAGCAAACAAAACAGGGTAAGGTCAGTAAAGGAACCTGACGCTTATGTAGAACTTGCTTTGTAGTATTCCAGTTGAACACAGAATGAGTCTGTGAGATTGATACAATTATCCCATAGAATAGAAAATAGGACATAAAATCTGTCACTTATTTAATTGAACCAAAGAGATTTATCTGACTCCAAAGTTCGTGGGTTTTTTTTTTTTTTTTTGCTAGGCTTATTCTCTAAAATCTGAGCTTTTAAAATTAAAATAGCATGCTTTCTTTCTCCAATTTACATTGCATGAGACCATTCCTGTAAGAAGCTGGGGGTTGCTTTTTTATTCTCTGGAGCATAGCAATTCGTCAGGCAGTAACTGTTGAAATGGGGTTGTGAAGATTTAGTGACTGGAGTGGGGAGAATAGACAGTAATTTGAGGGGTATTGAGTGCTGCAAAGTAAAAGATTAAAGATTTTGAGTGGAGATCCTCAATTTCAAAAGTCTGCCATGGAGTTCTAGTTCAACAGAGATGAGGTGACTGCACAGTGCAGGGAAGCTTCCTGCAGGGCATTTGGAAAGATTCCACACATGGGAACAGATATGAATTGGAGTAACTGGAATCAGGTAGTGTGGTTGAAGTCGACCTTCAAAAGAAGAGGTCACAGTGGGTGCTGGCTGGGTAGACTGTCTAGGTCACACTGAAACGTCTGGACTTCACTCTGAGCAAAGTGGAGTTCGGAACAATTTGAGGAGAGAAATTAAATACTGGGCTTAAGTTTTACTCTTGCTGAGAAGAAAGCAGTCTGTGAAGTGGAGAAGATTAAGACTGCAGAAACCAAGAAGTTACTGCTGCTCTCAAATGACAGTTTCTTCAGTCATCTTCAGAGTATTATGATGCAACCTTCTATTATGTTAACTTTACAGTTTCTTTTTCATTAGTAACACCAACTGTTAAATGTTGGAAGCCTTCGCAGGCATCAAGCCCCTTTATAACATTTGTTAACAAGGAGTGGATCATAGCATTGACACAAACTTTCCATCTGGACTAAGAAGATGTCAGTTTTTGTAGCCACAATTCTCTGCTCCTCAATGTGAAACTTATCATTTGGAAGCAAATATACACATAAACAAAAACAACATTCAATGTGTCAAGGTCTATATCACATCACTCTAACTCACATTAGCAAAGAGAAGAATGATCACTTAGTGATTCCAAAACATTATTCACCTTAGCGCACAGGACAAAATTTACATTTCCACCTCAAATATTGCACAGAAATAAAAATAGTGATTTGAAAAAGTTAAGAAAATATGTTTCCAAATGGGGTAGAGAATTTATTTTTAATAAGATAAAAAATGGGAGAAATCTGCTTAAATAAGGTATTCAAACTTATAATCTATGAAAGAAAAAAGTATTCTATCAGACTTCCTATTAGAGACTAGGTAGTCACGATGACCTTGTTTCCATTTTGACTATTGAAGATTTCCTATCTTCAGGGAAATTATGACAGTGGGCATCAAAGTGTAGGGCTCCATGCTCATATGCAGCACTTAAGCAGTCAGACTACTTGTCATTTAATAAATGGTAAACTTCCACAACGTTCTCTAAATCAGAAGTATAATTTCTATACATGACATGCTAACTTTCATTATAAAATATAGCCTATATCATATTTTCTATCTACCTTACAAAATATAGAATCAAACAATCTTATTTATGTTCAAATATTTTTTAATCTTTTAAGCACATTAAAAATCTCAACTAAAATTAAGTCAGATGTATGCTAAAAAGCAGAGATCTACATTATGGATTATGAAAATAATTTTTAAAAAGTTCAATTGTGTCTAGGAGTTCTATTTATTTTAGACCAAAAATAAGAAATTTCAATTTATCAAATTAATAATTTTTCTTCTGTATTCCATTGCATTAGAGTGGACTTGGGCAGTGAATACCTTAACAAATGCTTAATGTATCTAGATAAAATGAAGCCACAATGATTATTCATATTACACCTTAAACTTTGAGAAAAAATGGAAAAAAGAGGAGCTTCTGAAATCATAGACTCATGGAAGCCACAATTTTTCTTAATTGCATTTTCTTCTTTCTAAAATATTCAGTCAGCTTTGGAGTCTACATTGGTGTGTGCATTTGAGTGAGATAAATTGCTCATAGAAGCAGACCATCTCACAGTGCAGTTAAGTGAGCAACCATGAAACATGAAAACAATTTTGCGTGTATGTATATATTTGTGGACAAATGCACAAAAGTATTGCTCTATCTGAACAAACAAATTAGCGCCATTAAGAAGTAGAACATTTGGCAAGATGATTAGCAAGATGTGTTTCATTCTTGTTGATATCACTGACATTTTATATAGAAATTTTATGCATGCTTAAAGGTTAATATGGAAATAAGGAAACAGAAAAGAAAGAAAATGGCTGGGAAAGGGTCAGGCGAACCAATTATCGGCAGCAATAAGCATCTGTGAAGTCAAAAGGGGCATGTCGAACTACTAAAAAATGTAGGTTCTTACCAGTTTATATTACCCTCTAAGTGCATTCAGTCTTAGTTGCTGAAGTACAGGAATCAAAAATGCAGTGCCAATGAGGAACCTAGAGGTATATGCTATATGATCCTGAACAGTGACTGGCATATCTGTGTCCTTAGTCCAGGTTATATAGAGGACAGTAATTTGTAATTCTTGTGCCAGAATCCTGGCATGGTAGATGATTTACACCGATTCTGCTACTTCACATTTATTAATAAGCTCACACATTAGTTCAAAGAGAAAATGTCCAAGAAAATTATTTTGTTGCCCAGAATTCTTTTCAGTTAAAAGTAAGCATGTGACTGATTCTAAGAAATGAGATGAAATGGAAATATATCTGAAAGAGATTTGTATTTTCTTTAATGTTAAGATTTAGTTGGTTGCCTTTATTCTTTTGCCTTTTACTATTCTTCTCCTACAGAGATGGACATTATCAAAGGTAGTAGGAACCCAGGGTTAAAAGTAACTTGGGGACTCGGCTCCAACTCCCACCATCCAGCTGGAGCCGCACGCAGGGCCGAGGGATGAGGAGGACCTCCCCCTGCGCCCGGGCCGGCCCCAGCTGCCCTCCGGTTAAATAGCCCCACGCCAACGCCCCCATCCTCCCTTTACTCCCCACCCCGCTCCTCCGGTCGGGACACGCGAGGGGTCCAGCCGGGCCTCACCCGTGACCTAGGTAAGTCTCCGCCCACGCCCGCCCACCAGGACCCCAGGCCAAATAATTCAGTTTAGTGAAATTGAGAGATCTTAAAAGTTAAAATGACAATGCCAAAGTCAAAGTGGAAATCCATGAGAAGCAACACTCAAGTAAACAAATTTCCCACTGAAGAAATTAATCCCATAATGTTAGACTCCAACCAGAACAAACCGGTGGAAAAAGGCCAAGAAAGCCCCCACCCAGGATAAAGACTTTCAAAATATGATCATTACCATGTTCAATACTATGAAAGAGGAAATCCGGGAGGAATTACATAATCGAATCCATCTCTTTGAAGAGGAATACAACAGACATTTAGAGGAGTTGAGAAAAACAGTGCAAGAAACAAAAAGCATAGAACAGTTAAAACAAACTCAAGCAGAGTTTAAAAGTGAGCTAAAAGACAAGTTATCTTCAACCCAGAACGCCACAGAGAGTCTTATCAACAGAACTAACGAAGCAGAAAACAGAATTTCAGACCTTGAAGATAAAGTGGGAATACTAACCAGCTCAAAGGAAGAGGTTGTTAAAGCCAAAAAGATGCTTGAGAGAAATATCCAAGAGATATGGGACACCCTGAAAAAGCCTAACATGCGTATTCATGGAATACCAGACCAAGAATCTCAAAATACCACCCCTGAGGGAATTTTTCAAACGCTCATCAAGGAAAACTTTCCTCATCTAAAAAAAGAGAGGCCCATCCATATACAAGGGCATTCCGCACCCCAAACAGATACGACCAAAATAGAAGCAGGCCACGGCAAATAATAGTTAAAACACTCCATATTCAAGATAAAGAACTGGTGCTAAGAATTCAAGGGAGAAAAAACAAGTCACTTTTAAAGGTAAACCTATTAAAATAACAAATGACTTCTGAGTCGAAACAGTAAAAGCAAGAAGAGCTTGGAGAGAGATACTTCAAGTATTGAATGAGCAAAAATGTCAACCCAGGCTGATTTACCCTGAAAAACTATAAGTCATGATCGAGGGAGAAAAAAAAATTTTCCAGTACAAAGACAACTTTAAGGGATACATGTCCATCAAACCAGGCCTTCAAAAAATGCTAGAAATGATACTCAAGCGTGAAGAAAAAAACAGGCATATCCAGGAGAACAGAAGGCAAGTATAACACCATTAAAAGCGAAGCAATATACTTATAAAAACTACTAAACATAATAAATGTCTGGAATTAACAATAGTTTCTCCATTATAACACTAAATGTTAATGGAATTAATTCACCAATCAAGAGACACAGATTACAAACTTGGATTAAAAATCACAGTCCATCAATCTGCTGCCTGCAGGAAACCCATCTAACCAAAAAAGATAGGCACGCTCTAAAAATAAAAGGATGGTCAACAATTCTACAAGCAAATGGAAGCAGAAAACAGGCAAGGGTAGCAATTATGCTATCAGACAAAGTGGACTTCAAAACAAAGAAAATTATAAGAGACACGGATGGATACTACATTTTAGTCACAGGTACAATTCACCAGGAAGACTTCACAATACTGAATGTATATGCACCCAATACGGGCCCCTCCACATTCATTAAAAAATCCCTACAGCATCTAAAGCAAGAAATCAACCCCCAAACGATAATTTTGGGGGTTTTAACACCGCCCTCTCAACATGGGATAGATCAACAGGTCAAAAGCTTAACAGAGACACTTTGGAACTTAATCAAACCCTGAAAGAAATGGACCTTACAGATCTCTATCGAACTTTTCACCCACGCACCAAAGAATACACAATTTTCTCAGCAGCACACGGAACTTTCTCCAAAATAGATCACATATTGGGCCACAAAATGAATCTACACATATACAAGAAAGTTGAAATTCTAACCTGTGTCCTATCAGACCATCACGGCCTAAAGCTGGACATACACAACACATCAAACAAGAGAAAATACACTAACTCCTGGAAACTTAACACTATGATGCTGAATGAGAACTGGATTCAGGAAGAAATTAAAAAGGAAATGCAAGATTTCCTGAAAGTGAATGATAACGAAAATACAACTTACCAAAATCTCTGGGACACAATGAAAGCTGTTCTAAGAGGTAAGTTCATAGCTCTTAATGCCTACATCAAAAAAATGGAAACATCAGAAATAAACAACTTAACAATGCAGCTTAAAGCTTTAGAGAAACTAGATCAATCTGATCCCAAAAGTAGTAGAAGAGAGGAGATTAGCAAAATAAGGGGAGAAATATCTGAAATCGAGATTAAGAAAACGATAGAAAAAATCAACCAGTCAAAAAGCTGGTTCTTTGAAAAAATCAATAAGATTGATACACCCCTAGCTAAATTAACCAAAAGCAAGAGAGAGAAAACCCAAATTAACAAAATTAGAAATGAACATGGAGTTATCACTACTGATACCCAAAAAATCCAGAGAATTATAACATCATATTTCAAAAACTTATTCTCTGTGAAGTTTGACAACACAAAAGAGATGGATGAATTTCTAAGTAAACACAACTTACCTAAATTGAATCAGGAAGTTATGAATTATTTAAATAGTCCTATAACATATAAGGAAATTGAGGAATTAATCTCAAATCTTCCCACCAAAAAATGTCCTGGACCAGATGGATTCAGCACAGAGTTCTACCAGACATTTAAGGGGTTAATAACACCAATACTCCTTAAACTGTTCCATCAAATAGCAAAGGAAGGAAAACTACCAAATTCCTTCTATGAAGCTAATATCGTTTTAATCCCAAAATAATAAAGATTCACTTAAAAAAGAAAACTATAGGCCAATCTCCCTGATTATCACAGACGCAAAGATTCTCAACAAAATCTTAGCAAATCGGATTCAAAAACATATTAAAAAGATCATTCACGGGGACCAAGTAGGCTTCATCCCCAGCACACAAGGTTGGTTCAACATACGCAAATCAATAAATGTAATTCATCATGTAAACCAGTCCAAAGTCCAAGACCACATGATACTCTTGATAGATGCACAAAAAGCTTTTGACAAGATCCAACAGCCTTTTATGATCAAAACGCTAGAGACAGTAGGAATGGAAGGAACCTTTATCAATATAATAAAAGCTATATACAACAAGCCCACAGCAAGGATTATGCTCAATGGGGAACAATTGGAAGCATTCCCACTTTGATCAGGAACTAGACAAGGCTGTCCACTCTCACCACTTCTATTTAATATTGTACTTGAAGTCTTAGCTAAAGCCATAAGACAAGAAAGGGACATAAGAGGGATTCAAATCGGCAAGGAAGAAGTCAAGCTATCCCTATTTGCAGATGACAATATCTTATACCTGAGTGATCCCAAAAACTCCACCAGGAAGCTCCTGGAACTAATTGAGAAGTTCAGCAGGGTGGCAGGATACAAAATAAATATGCAAAAATCAGAGGCCTTCTTATATGCTCAGAATGAAAGAAGTGAAAAAGCCTTGAGAGAAACAATCCCATTTACTATAGCCCCTAAAAAAATGAAATACCTTGGTATAAACCTAACTAAGGAGGTAAAAGACCTTTACAATGAAAACTTTAAAACCCTAAAGAAAGAAATAGCAGAAAACACCAGAAGGTGGAAAGACCTCCCTTGTTTCTGGATTGGCAGAATCAACATCGTAAAAGTGACAATCCTACCAAAGGCAATATACAGATTCAATGCTATACCAATCAAAATCCCAAAGCAATTCTTCAAAGAAGTTGACCAAACAATCTCAAAGTTCATATGGAGGCACAAAAGACCCAGGATAACAAAAACAATCCTGAGTAACAAAAACACAGCTGGAGGTATTGCCATACCAAACCTTAGTCTATACTACAAATCCATAGTTATAAAGACAACCTGGTACTGGCTCCAAAATAGACACACAGATCAATGGATAAGGATTGAAGACCCAGATATAAGCCCACAAAGTTACAGCCATTTGGTCTTTGACAAAGGGGCCCAAAGAATCCAATGGAAAAAGAACAGCATCTTTAACAAATGGTGCTGGCAAAACTGGATCTCCACATACAGAAGATTAAAGCTGGACCCGTACTTGTCACCATGTTCAAGACTTAATTCCAAATGGATCAAGGACCTTGATATCAGGCCAGAGACTATAAAAACCATAGTTGAAAGGATAGGGAACTCCCTCGAGCTGATTGGGCTAGGCCAACAGTTCCTAAACAGACATCCAATGGCACAGTCACTGCTACAAACTCTCAACAGTTGGGATCTTGTGAAATTAAAGAGCTTCTGTTCAGATAAAGAGATTGTAACACGAGCTCAAAGGCAACCCACAGAATGGGAGAAAATCTTCACTAACCACACATCTGATAGAACTCTGCTGTCCAGAGTGCACAAAGAACTTAGAAAACTAAACACCAAGGTAACCAATGGCCCAATTATAAAATGGGCCCTGGAACTTAAAAGAAACTTTACCAGGGATGAAATTAAAATGTCTAACAAATATCTTAATAAATGCTCCACTTTCTTAGCCATCAGGGAAATGCAAATCAAAACTTCCCTGAGATATCATCTCACCCCGGTCAGGATGGCAAAAATCCACAATACAAACAACAACAAATGTTGGAGAGGATGTTGAGAGAGAGGAACTCTCCTACATTACTGGTGGGAATGCAGGCTCATACAGCCACTCTGGCGAACCGTCTGGAGATTCTTAAAGAAATTAAAGATTGAAATGCCATATGACCCTGCTATTCCACTTTTGGGAATAACCCCCCATATAGCAAAAATTCACTTTGATAGCACAAGCACGACCTGTTTACAATAGCAAAGTCATGGAATCAGCCCAAATGTCCAACAGTTGACTAGTGGATAAGGAAACTGTGGTACATCTATACAATGGAGTACTACTCAGCCATCAAAAATGATGAATTACTGGAATTTGCCGGGAAATGGATGTCATTAGAAACAATTATATTAAGTGAAGTATCCCAGACCCAGACAATTAAGTGCTGTATGTACTCCCTAATAGGTGGCTCCTAGTACCAAACCCACCCAGCCGACCTAGAGACAGTAATTCCAAGGATTATGAACAGGAGGGATGGGGTAGGAGGGCCACACCAGAAACAAGGAGAGAAGGGACCATGTTACAGCAGGGAAAATAGGCCTCGAACAAGGACCCAAATAAGTAATGAGACATCTGATTAAGTTCACAGACTTTTGTTCCTGATCATTTACTACTGAGGGGGAGTGATCTCACCAGAAGAGGAGGGCATATAGTCTGGCAGATAAAAAGTAACCATTTTGCAAATGGGTGATAGACCCCTCCCTTACTGTGGTTTCCCACTTTTATTACATCTACCTTTGAATGTGCTTTTATCACAAGTCTCTAACAGCTTTTTGTCTCTGGCCAGGGGGTAACATACAATGCCCACCAGGATGGAGTGAAGGGCATTGCAGGAGCAGCAAAACTGCAAAAGAAAATCAACAAACCACAATCCAGAACTTCAGAGACTCTATATCAACCACCTAGAACTAGGCCAGCTTAGTCTCTCCCCATCTTGAAGCTCAGGGAAATTTGTGGAAGAGGGGGCAGTAAGAGTGTAAGAGCAAAAGGATGAGAGGAGCAATGATATGTAAGATACTCTATACTAGTTAGGGCTGAAGCAGTCATAATTGGACTTTGCATGCCTTGCGCATTGTCCAACACACTGTTGACCTCACAAAGTCTAGCATCTGCTAAAGGCACCAAGATCCTTGGAGGCAAGGGATTGGCAGCCACAGCAGTGTTCCTATACCTAAGGGGAACACGGGAAAGTGTTCAGGGAAAGGCCACTGGGTTCTTGTACGTCATCGGAGAGGAGGGCCCAGAGGAAAATCAGACATGCACAAGAAAGGACTCTCTGGGAATTGGGTGGGAGGCACTGGGGGATGAGGAGGGAGAGGGGTGGGGAGGGGGAGCAGGGAGTACGGGGGGAGGAGGAGGGAGGGAGGGAACTGGTGTACCTAATAAGTTTGTATGAGCTGAAATAAAAAAAAAAAGTAACTTGGACCTCTGATGAGTTTCTCAAGCCCCATTCCTGTACAATATCTCCAGACTTTGACCAAAGAAAGAGATTAAGTTCTTGTGTGATTAAGCCCCTGTAGCTGATTTTCTATCATATGTGGATAGTCAAAATCATATTGACACAATAGCCAGAGAGTAGGTTACTACACGCAAGCTGTTGTAAGATGACTCCTAAGGTGACTAATAGAAACAGTAATCCTAGCTAGACTGGACAACAACAACCAAAGAAGGAAAGTTGTCCAAGTTCAGCATGAGCTACAGCTTACAAGGATATCTTTGTGACACAATAAAAGTCTCCTGAGGAGCTTATAGGCAGTGGCACTGCTGTGGAAGAGTCCCCATCTAATCAGTGTCTACCTCTTACATTACTTCAGGGAGGGGAGGGACCTTATAAAAAGTCTTCTGAACTTCCCTTCTCATTTTAAAGGAATGCTAGTAGGCCTTATCCCTGGAGGGCTGGTCACCATCATGTCCAGCTTGGAGTACAGGGGACAGGCACACAGGTGTTTCTCGATATTCACCATATGATACTCCCATAGGCAAGATCAACTTGGGTAATACTGCTTTAAATTACACCAGGCATAATTCCCAATTGCCTTCCAGTTCTTTTTTTTTTAATTTTTTTATTATTATTTATTCAACTGTGCGCATGTGCATGTGTGTGTGTATGTGTGTGTGTGTATGTGTGTATGTGTGTGTGTGTGTAGAACCACAGACGAATTCGCGAACCACCATGGACACCTCCACCTCCTTCTGCCCAGGGATTCACAGGCTCCGCCCTACCAGGACCAGGACCAGAAGCGCAGGCCGCCCCCGCTTCCGCCTGGCGTCTATATGTGGGATCTGGGATCCGAACTCAGGACCTTCCGCCTGCAAGGCGGAGGCTTAACCCCTGAGCCACCTCTCCAGCACCGCCTTCCAGTTCTTGACAGACTCAAGGAATAGAGTTTAATTTTAGAATATCTTCAATGTCTCTCTAAAAGCTGGATTTCCTACTTGAAAAGACATATATAAACTATGGACTCAGAGCTTTTGTGAAGCACGATTTTCTAGGTAAAATTTAATAGCATGTTTTGTTTTCATCAAGTTTAGTTTATACTCATCTTCTCATTACTGATGAAGGTTAATGGTTTTCCAAGCATGGATAATGTAAAGTTTCTGTGTAGAACAAATAAACACATATGTAAATTTAAATATTTGATTAAATTAATTAAATATTAATTAAATGTTTTATTAAATATTGATTTAAAGAAAATATTAAGCACATGCAAAAATAGCTATGAGAAGGTGTTTCAAAGATGAGGAATGATATATAAAGGGAAAACTTTCCAAAGGTGAGTCTTAGGTATAATAAATCCTTATTCTATATTTAAAGGTATTCCAGATTCACAAGTGGATTGTGAGCATATTCTGTTAGCTATTTCAAAGCAACTATAGCCAGATTATCTTTTTTGGTCACTTATCTTTAGTACCAAGTGTTTCAAAAATGTACATGAAAAACGTCTTCCCTTCACACTTCCCTTGTACATGCAATCAGGATTCTTCAGGTCTGTTGTGCTGTAGTCTAACTTCAGTTCCCAGCATCTCAAGACAAATTTTATGCTTTCAACACTTTAAAATTATTCCAAACTTAACTACCAGTATCTCTGTATCTTAAATTATTGCAAAGAAAGTTGAAAGAAATAATGAGTTGAATAAAAAGTAAAGCTTCATCATGCAGGTTAATCAACTAAATATCTTGAAAATTATTAAAACAAGAATAACAAATGATATTGTTACAGAACTCTTGTATTCTTGGCCTCCCTTTATTTGTTTTTATGATCGAGTTTAGTTATTCATACAAACAGTAGTGCTACTGGGACTTAAGGACTTAAGTCCTTATGGGAAGGACTTAAGAGACAATCATTAGGTATAATCTTATGGGAAGCATAAATTAGAGTAAAAGGTCAAATCATGTAGGATACCTCAGAAACAAAAGTCTGTTATTACGGAAAAGAAAGATTAAGCTATAAATTGTGTATTTTCTGATTTTAAAGGTTTAATTTTCCCCTTAATATTCACCACAATGTTCAGCTAATTGTCACAATAAATTGTATATTAGAGACTATGAAAATGCTGACCTCTGTCCAGTCACTTTAGTTTGTTTCATTACAAAAGGGTTTCCATTTATATAAGCTATGTGCTCCTCCCAATTGTTAATTCTAGTTACTCCACCTTAAAAATAAATACATGGAAGTTCATAGTAGAACCACAATTATGGGATGATGGAGGATGAAGGTGTGAGAAAAGATTGATAAACATTAAGATAGTGATAAAGGAACATAATTGAAATATCTCTTCAGGACGAAACATAACAGGTTTTTTCAGAATATGGCAAAGTGTGGCTAGTATTTAGAATGTTTGGGTAGAAGCAGAGAGCCAAGGCATGATGAGTAATTCCATGAATTCAGACCCTATTGTGGAAAGGCATAGATGATAAATGCCTCAGGTTACATCTTTACTCCAAATAATTCTTCTGGATAAGAAATAATCCACTAAGAGGAACATGGTGTTGAGTGGAGACTAGAGGACACTGTTGTCTACTCCACTTAAGTGTTAGGCACCTGCTAAGAGACTTAAGGACTATGGAAGGCAGTTGGCTGAGCAAATGGACTATTCTTGGTCTTCCAATTTCAGCATGACCTTACTTTCCCCCCATTTTCCTTAGAGTTAAGTCTATGGGCAAGAGCTATTTTTAAACTTGGAAATTAGGAAAACACATTTGAGAACAGATGATGAGCTTATTGAGAAATGGTAATGACTGTCCTGGTAGAAAAAATAAAATAGCAGGAAAACCTCAGGGGGTCTTGGGGAAAGAAGGCCAGCATTCTACGCATCCCAAGCAACAAGAGGCTGCAGTGGTATTGTCAAGCAAGGGTCTGCTCTTGGAACCAGGTGCTGGTCCCAGGTAGGCCAGGAGCTGTTATTTCTCCAGGTTGTCGTAAAGACAAGATGCAGCTCCTCTTTTATACGTAACATTCGCTGTTTATTCAGGGATAATGCTGCATCTGAAACTGTTATAAAGATATAATTAACTTAGCTGGTGTTCTTGCGGGAGCATGGATATGAGTTTGAAGAGAAATAGAACACATGAATGAATGATAACAGCAGGTTTCTAACCTTCCTGCTACATGAAAGAGTCATTGCTGAGTAAATGTGCTGCTGCCAACTGTTGGGATACAGAGCTGGTTTAAATACTGTAGCAATAATTGACACTGTCTTCAGAGCGGCGAACGGCTCCATGGTGAGACCACACACTGCTGTGTTTACTCACAGACTGGGCTGATGACAGGCTTTGTATTTCGTAGAAAAGAAATGATAGAATCTAAAAGATGCTTCTTATTAATGTTATTGGTAACACTGAGTTAGACACTGATTTCTGACATGAACTTTTCAGCTTTTGGAGCTCTTGGTGAGAAATTAGAATTGTAAGCTTTAATTGAGTTTGCAAGCACTAATCAAGTAAATTTTGAAACTAATTATAATATGTAAATGCGTATATAAATGTCAGAGGTGATGAGAAAGTGTTTTGCTTTAATTAAAGGGGATAGGCATTGGTATTTCTCTTGAAATAAAATAAGCATTTTTTTTAAATTTATAAAATACATTTGAATAAAATTTAAAATCTCAGTTTTATGTATTGGGAAATGAAACCTATTCGTTCTGTCTTTCTTTTGTCTCAGTGATTTATTTGGATCTGAATACTGGTGTTCGTTGCAAAGAATGATCTGTAGCCATACTTGTTTCAGAATAAAGAATAAATTGCAAATAGCGGGACAGATTAAAGAAGAAAATAGACAGGAAAGCAATATCCCACAGAAACTGATTGGAAGTGTGTGATTGGGAAAGCAAGCAGAAGTCACTTCATTAAACCAGGCACTTAGGTTGTCCAGCGAGAGCATAATGGAATAGTGTGGCTGAAAGAGAAAGCACAATGAACATTTTCATACCAAGTGCTTATAATATCTATCAGAAACCGACTGGTAAATATTCAGGGAAGAACAAACATCATCATTCCTTAAGTTATTTCACAAAGTACAAAAGGAACACTTTCATACTTTCTATGAAGCCAGTATTATCTATATCCCAAAACCAAATAAAGTCACATCAGAAAAAGAAAATTGTAAGTCAAGCTCACTATTGAACGCAGGTGCAATAGTTCTCAATAAAATACTTGCAAGCCTAATCCAAAAACACAACAAAAAGATCATTTACCATGAACAAGTCAGGTTTCTTTTTAGAAATGCAACAATGCAAATCATTGCTCCTCCCATCCTTTTGCTTTTACAATCTTACCGCCCCCTCTTCCTCAAATGTCCCTGAGCTTCAGGATGGGGAGAGATTAGGCTGGCCTAATTCTATGTAGTTGATATAGAATCTCTGAAGTTCTGGATTGTGGTTTTTTGATTTTCTTTTGCAGTTTTGCTGCTCCTGCAATGCCCTTCACTCCATCCTGATGGGCACTGTATGTCACCCCCTGGTCAGAGACAAAAAGATTTGCAAGATTCTCCACACAGTTAGGGCTGAAGCAATCATAATAGGACTTTGCATGCCCTGCTCAATGTCCAACACACTATTGACCTCACAAAGTCTAGCATCTGCTAAAGGCACCAAGATCCTTGGAGGCAAGGGATTGACAGCCACAGTAGTGTTCCTATGCTTAAGGGGAACACGAGAAAGGGTTCAGGGAAATGCCACTGGATCCTTGTACTGTCATCAGAGAGGAGGACCCAGAGGAGAGTCAGGCATACACAATAAAGGACTCTCTGGGAATTGGGGGGGGCACTGGGGGATAGGTAGGTAGGGGAGGGGGAGCAGGGGGTTCGGGGAGAGGAGGAGGGAGGGAGGGAACTGATCTACCTATTAAGTTTGTATGAGCGGAAATAATAAAAAAGTATATAAAAAAAGAAGTTAAAAATTTAAAAAAAAGAAATGCAACAATGGTTTAATATTTAAAAATCGATACATATAATTAACCATAACAGACACAAAAATAAAAGACACATGATCCTCTGAATAAATGCAGAAAAGCTTCTGATAAAATTCAACATCTTTTCATTATAAAAGCCCTGGAGATGATAAGGATGGAAAGAACATATCTCAGGCCATATATAACAAGCCTATAGCAAATATTATCTTAAAAGATTCAAAACCTGAAGTTTTCCTACTTAGATCAAGAATTAAACACTGTCCACTTTTACCACTTCTGTTTAATAGTGTATTTGAAGTTTTATATAGAGAAATGGGTCTACCGGTGTGATCCCGGCTTGATGAAGGAAGGGTAATATTGTGTTTAGTTGGGTGATTTCTACTTACTGTGTTGGAAGATTTGTGTGGTGGTGTGATTCACATAGCTGATAACTGTTATTTGGGGTTTTGGATGGAGCGGGATAAAAAAAATGATAGAATTTATTTTTATCTTTGTATTTTATAAGATACTCTATGATGTTACATTTCTACCTCGAGTTTATTAATTTTATTTCCTACACAACTTTTTCTGAAGGGTCCTCCTATTTTAAATCTCTTAAAATAATTAAAAAAAATAAACAATGGGAGCTGGAGAGGTGGCTCAGGAGTTAAGCCTCTGCCTTGCAGGCGGAAGGTCCTGAGTTCGGATCCCAGATCCCAGTATAGATGCCAGGCGGAAGTGGGGGCGGCCTGCACTTCTGGTCCTGGTAGGGCGGAGCCTGTGAATCGCCGGGCAGAAGGAGGTGGAGGCGTCCGTGGTGGTTCCTGATTCGTCCGTGGTTCTACACACAAACACACACACGCACACACACACACATACACACACGTGTGCCCGCACATACGCACAATTGAATAAATAAAAAAAATTAAAAAAAAAACAATGAACATGTATGCACTGTTTTTCCCAACCATTGCATAATTAGCTATTTGCCAAGAAAAGTGAAAACATGTTTCTATGTATTCACCAATGTTTATGGAATTTTGTTTTAATAGCTAAAACCTCAAAGTGACCTGTAACAATAGGAAATCATTAAATAAAGAGTTTGACTATTCACTCTATTGGTAGCTAGTAGGGATGGACTACTGATTAAATAAAGGCAGAATAATTGTATTGATTGAAAGAAACTAGATGTAAAAGAATATGTATGATTCCATCTTTATGAAAGGGAGTAAAATTTGTTTTTTGCTTTCTAAGAACAAATTAAGAGAGATGAAGTAACTCACACCTGTAACCTCCCAGCACTTTGATATCAAAAGTAGAGGATAAAGAATTTAAGGTCATCCCTGCTGTATAGGGAATTTGAGGCCAGTACAGGATACATAAGGCTTTATCTTCTTTTATTTTTTATCCACTCATACAAACTTAACACGGACACCGGTCCCCTCCCTCCCTCCACCCGTCACCCCCCTGTGCCTCCCTCCTCTACTTCTCCCTCCCCATCCCCCAGTGCCTCCCCCTCCCATCCCCGGAGCATCCTTTAATGTGCATGCCAAACTCTCCTCTGGGTCCTCCTCTCTGATGATGTGCAAGGACACAGTGGCATTTCCCAGAACGCTTTCCTGTATTCCCCTTAAGCATAGGAACACTACTGTGGCTGTCAATGCCTTGCCTCACAGGATCCTAGTGCCTTTAGCCCATGCTAGACTTTGCGGGATCAATAATGTGTTGGACATTGTGCAGGGCATGCAAAGTCCAATTATGATTGCTTCGGCCCTAACTTGTGTGGAGTATCTTGCATATCATTACTCCTCCCATCTTTGGGCTCTTACAATCTTACCACCCCCTCTTCTGCAAACTTCCCTGAGCTTCTGGATGGGGAGAGATTAGGCTGGCCTAGTTCCAAGTGGTTGATATAGAGTCTCTGATGTTCTGGATTATGGTTTGTTGATATTTTTTTTTCAGTTTTACTGCTCCTGCAATGCCCTTCACTCCATCCTGATGGGTATTGGATGTCACCCCCTGGCCGGAGATAAAAAGCTGTTAAACTACAGTCTTGTTATAAGAGTATATTCAAAGGTAGATGTAATAAAAGTAGGAAACTGCAGTGAGGGAGGGGTCAATCACCCATTTGCAAAATGGTTACTTTCTATCTGGCAGCCTATATGCCCTCCCCTTCTGGTAAGATCATATCCCATCAGTTGCAAATGATCAGGAAGGAAAGTCTGTGAACTTAACCAGATGTCTCATTACTTACTTGCAGTCGTTGGTGGTGGCCTATTTTCTCTGCTGTAACATGGTCCCCTCTCTCCTTGTTTCTGGTGTGGCCCTCCTTCCCCGTCCCTCCTGTTCATAACCTTTGCAATTACTGTAGGTATTACAGAGATTTATCCTTGAGTGTCTCTAAGTGGGTTTGGTACTAGGATCCACCTACTAGGGAGTACATATGGCACTTAATTTTCTGTGTCTGGGATGCTTCACTCAATATAATTGTTTCTAATTCCATCCATTTTCTGGCAAATTCCATTAATTCATCATTTTTGATGGCTGAGTAGTACTCCATTGTATAGATATACCACATTTTCCTTATCCTGTTGGACATTTGGGTTGATTCCATGACTTTGCTTTGCTTGTTTGGTTGTTTGTTTTTAAGATAAAGCCTTATGTTTATCTTAAAAACAAACAACCAAACAAGCAAATAAACAAAGCAGATGGGCAAAAAAAATACATGTGTATGGATGAGAGTATAGTGAACTCTGGGTGAAGGAATTATGAAGGGTCACAGAGAGAGCTTTTCTTTGTTTTGGTTATATGTTGATTTCATGGATATGCATGTTCATCAACATACAAAGTTATACAGTTCTTTGAATAACCCATCTAAAAAGTTGTAATAAAAATTGAATAAAAATAGGAAAGGAAGAAATCAAGGTATCGACTGACAGACAACAATTTTTTTACACTTGAGAGCCCCTAAAACTTCCATCAGGAAGCTAATAAACATGTTCATTAAAATGGCAGTGGAAAATTAATATCCAAAAATCTAAAAGGCCTTTTTAAATATCAATCCTGAACAAAGTCAGAAAGAAATGAAAAAAACAATTCCATTTATCATAGCTCCAAAAAAAAGGGGGGGCGAGAAATACCTTGAAAGAAACTTAACCAAGGAAGTGAAGGACTTATACAATGGAAACTTTAAAACAATGAAGAAAAAAATTAAAAAAAACTAAAATTTAGAAAGACTTCTTATGCATATGAATTGTGAAAATGACCATACTATCAAAGGTAATACATGGTTTCAATGCAATTCAAATCAAAATACCAATTCAATGCTTCACAGAAATAAAAAAAATCTTAAAATTTTTATAGAACAAAAAAGAACCCAGATAATCAAAATATTCATGAATGATAAAAGCACAGCCCGAGGTATTACCATACTTGATTTCAAAATTATATTACAAAATTATGGTAATAAAAAACCATGGTACTAGCACAATAACAGACACACTGATGAACTGATTAGAACTGAGGACACAGAAATAAGCCCATAGTCACCTCATATTTGACAAGGATACCAAAAGTAGACATTGAGAAAGAACAGAATTTTGATAAATGGCACAGGGAAAATTGTCTACATGTAGAAGAATAAAATTTGACTTCCATCTATCACCCTACACAAAAGTTAACTCCAAATGGATCAAACACCTCAATGTTAAACCAGAGACATTGCAATTCCTGGAAGAAAAATTGGGAAGCACATTAGAATATTTAGGCCTAGGTAAAGATTTTTTGCATAGAACCCCATCCATGTATGAAGAAATTAAGAGCAACAATCAGCAAGTGGGATATCATAAAAACTAAAAAGCTTCTGTTCAACCAAAGAAATCACCAGTTACACACAAAGACAACCCACTCTTTCAACAACCATATGTCTGATAGAGGGTTATTATCCAGAATATATGAAGTAGCCAAAACATCAAGAAAACAAATAACCTAATTAAAAATGGATCTCAGAATGTAAAAGAAATTCAGATGCGAAAGATGAAATTCAAATATCTTTTAAAAAAACCTCTTTATACTTCAAGGGAATACAAATTAGAACCATTCTCAGATACCATCTTGCCTCAGTCAGAATGGCTAAGATTAAAAACATAAATAGCAACAAATACTGGTAAGGACGTGGGTAAAAAAATTTCTCTTATTGGAATGCAAACTTGTAGAACTTCTTTAAAAAATTTGTATAGAGGTTCCTCAAAAAACTAAAAATTGAACACACATATGACCCAGCTACACCAATTCTCTGAATAGTTACAAAGGGCTCTATATCTTATTATAGTGGAACTTGAACATTGATTTTTTTTGCTTTTCTATTCACAATAGCAGCAGAACAAGTTGAATAAGCCTAGAAATCCAACACTGACTAGACGAATGGATAAAGAAAACGTGGTCCATATATACAATAGAGTACTATTGAGCTGCCAAAAATATGAAATTATAGATTCATCAGCAGATTGCATAGAATTGGAAAATATAATGCTGACTGAAGTGTGACAATTGCAGAAAGACAAATGATATATGCACTTTCTTATATCAGGATGCTAGCATTGAAATTTCAGCATGGTATACTTAAATAGAAACTCTTATAAATCCATAAGATTAAAAAGAACATGAACATTAGGGAAGAGGGAAGATCCCTAGAAGGGGTGGTAGTAGAAAAGTTTTAAAGGAAGATAAGAAGCAAAAGGATAGGGAACAAGAAGGAATGGGGGAGTAAAGATTAATACCAAGCATGTAAGCTTTGGCCAGACAGGAACTCTCTACTATACAAATCTATCAAAACATATAACACATAAATGTGTCAACCAATATACCATACAGGAGAAACCAGAGAAAGGAAAACAGAAATTTCCCTGAAGTATTCCTTGGTAATTTGACAAATTATCCAAGTACTAGTAATGTTATACTTTCTTTTTTATTATAATTTCCACTCATACAAACTTAACAGGTACACCGGTCCCCTCCCTCCCTCCACCTCCCCCCGACCCCCTTGCTCCCCCTCACCTCCCCCTTCGCTCCCCATTCCCCAGTGTCCCCCCTCCCAGTCCCCGGAGCATCCTTTAATGTGCATGCCAAACTCTCCTCTGGGTCCTCCTCTCCAATGAGGTGCAAGGACCCAGGGGCATTTCCCAGAACCCTTTCCTGTGTTCCCCTTAAGCTTAGGAACACTACTGTGATTGTTATACTTTCTAAAGAACTGTTGGGTAGAGAATTCTCAAAGACCCCTAAAACGGAAAAGACATTTGCCATCACTGTTGATTACCCTCCAGAGCCTGATAATAAGATGCTGTTGCTGAAGACAATATGCACAGTAATCATGAGGTACAGGAAAAAACAAGCTGCAATGGATACTGACAACCTCATCCAGCTATGAATGATGCACATTACAATGTCAACTTTGTCAAGAGGTGTCCTCACCTAGTGCAAAAGTGGCATGAAAGGCATGGGGATAAGCAATTGCTTTTTAATTGTCACAAAGTCCCTTTCCAGTCAGCAAACACATGTCTGTTACTGGAAACCAAGTCAAACACCTGTCAACAGAGAGACCATAGTTCCTTGTGAGAACAACTTCTTACTATAAACTATAAACACTTGATAGCAAGCTATCTTCTGATCATTTATCACTATACCTTTAAATAAGAGACACACTTAGCATACAACCAAGAAGTATGGAATATGAATAGTGCTGAGAACTTCAATTGCCAAAATAAAAGAGCATGCAGAAATCTCAGTCCTAGACAGGACATCTAAATTGCTCCAACTTGGAAATTCTTATTTATTTTTTCCTTACATGTACTAAAATTTATGTCTTATTACCCCAAATATGACATCAAAGTTATACTTATGTATAACTTAAGATGTTGTATCACTTAGCTAAAAGTATATAAAAGTAAAGGATAATCTTAAGATATAGAGTGTAATGAGCAAGATTATATTTGGTGCAAATCAGGAGTCAGACAGATAGTCTTTCTAAGCATCAATTCATTTAATCCTCACCAGTTCCCATGGAA
Organism: Typhlomys cinereus; assembly: GCA_023101885.1. Classification (NCBI taxonomy): domain Eukaryota; kingdom Metazoa; phylum Chordata; class Mammalia; order Rodentia; family Platacanthomyidae; genus Typhlomys; species Typhlomys cinereus. The sequence continues at coordinate 3,480,432 of JALPQD010000082.1, forward strand.
TAATGGTTTCTTGAGTTCTAAATGAGCAAACAAGTGTGTCATAGAAATGGATCAGCAATCCCAGCAAACAAAGGAGAACGACAATTCAAATCTAGAGCTTTCTGATTTCCACATACAGAAGCACATCAGAAACCAAAAGCGTGAATAACCAGTCCCTTATGTCAAATACTGTGGCAATAGCATGTAAATGACACATCTAAAGTGTACTTTAGATAATCACTAGATTTCTTACAGTACAATATAGAATCTGTGGAATATATGTTATAACATATGGTTTGGAGGATGATGGAAGGAACATTAATTTGTAACTGTTTTCTCAATATTTTGGATCTAAGGCTGGTATATTCAACAGTCTCAGAACCTAAGACTATGAAAGTCTTCATATAGATTGTCACTATGTCTATGAAGCTTACTAAATATATAAAGCGTGCCTACAATAAGATATATTGAAGAGGTAGATTGGTAAGAATGACCATTTTACTCCTATCTTAGTACACTGTGGTTTGTAACTACATGAAGTAAAGGAAATACAAGAAAATGTAAACATCAGAAATAACTGGAATAATTTTATAATTTCATAGATCAATCTTTCCTCATATTTTTATGTCTTTTCCTCACTTTTTACAAGCATGGATATTTCTGAAATTTCTGGGTATTCACACATACTGTCATTTGCTATCAATGTCTTGAAAGTACTCTAGTGTTTCAGATAACATCATATTAGTAAAAGTAAATTATACTTATATTTTTCCTTTTTTATTTTTTGATTCATATTTTTATTTATTTATTATTATGTTTATTTTTATTTTAATCCATAATTTTATGGATTCATTGAGATATTTTAGGTTTTATGAGTATCAGAGACAAAGAGGAACAGAATAACAAGAATATATATGTAAATCCCTGTTGGACTTTGGACTTTATATAGACATACAAACATATATATTCTATTGGTCTCTCTTTCTTTCCCTCTCATATATACATATATATATTTATTTATTTATTTATTACAGAATCTACCAACTGCTCTGTCCAAGAGCTTGGAGGTTGGATGCCTCTGCACTCCTATTCAGGTGCGGATGTTTTGGGAGATTGCTGTAGCGTTGCTGATCTTCAGTCTCCATTGGATCGTCATGAAATAAACTGTAGTGTCACTGAAGGATGATGGTGGCAGCTGCAGAAACAGCATCGACTCAACTGGGAGACCAAAGCATGCTGGCAAACAACACTGATTTTTTCCTTGGCCTTCTTACTATCTGTGCTGCCTCTCAGCAGGTGCTGCTACTTAATTAAACCTTCCTGGGAATCCCCTCATGAGTCCATTCACAATCACGTTTCTTAGTTGGTTCAAAATCATGTAACATTGACAATCAAACTTAAACATAACCTTAGTGGGTAATGTGAAGACATGAGTTTGAATTTCCAAACCATGCAAAAACTAGGTGCAATAGTGCATATATTTAATTCCAGTCCATGAGCAACCAGCTGGGAGACAGAGATAGGAGAAACCCAGAAGCTTGTGGATAGCTGTGTACCTGTGTGAAGTGGAGACAACAGAAGTGGCAAACCAGGTGGAAAGTGAGACTGACGTCCCAGCTCGTCTTCTGACCTTCTTGTGTGCACCATGGCGAGTACACACCTGTGCTCACGCATATAAATGCATGTATCATCACATACATAGAGAGATTAGCCATCATGATTATTAAGTTAGTATTTTAAGAAATTGCTTACACATGAATATACACATACGATCTAGACTATGATTTTTAATGCTGAATAATGCCTGAAATTTAAGTCGGCAAGATCTGAATGCAATCATTGGTGAAGAGTAAGACACAATCACTGAAATGACTGCCTTTTCCTCTTGGTGTAAAGTTGATATGTTGGAAAGGTAATGTAGTAAAAGCCATAATATGGGGCAGAGGAGGAGATGACTTTAGTGATGGACATTACCCTTTAAACTCGCAACACTTAACATGTGTATCTCTGTTATGGGAAACAGGTGTGCTGGCTCAGAAATGCAGCTGCCTCATGGCATGCTGTCAAGTTCCAAACAGCTTTCCAGACCCTCAGAATTGCATTTAATGTAAGTTAAGTAAATGTTACTTATTCAATAATGACCACTTGCCAAACGAACCAAGTTATTGTAGATCTAAATAGGTTCAGGGAAGTTTTTTGTATTCACATCATGATGATTCTGACAGCGCTTCTGCTTTTTCCTGCAGCCTTTGAGACATTGCTGGCTGGCCGCCTCTGCTGCGGGGACAGATGGAATGGTTTCAGCTCCACTCTGGTGGTTAGATCTGGAACCTTAGCCAGATACTTACACTGATGTCTTTAATTATCTGGTTTTTAAAATTCCCTTTCTTTCTGTCCTCAGAGTAATTAATGTAATTAGCATTTAATGTTGATCTCTTCCTTTATTGTGTTGCTGGGGACCCTTAGACACTCCAGGAGTGCTTTGTATCCTGCTTGATTTGCTTTTGGCTTGAAATTTTTTCTTTGAACCTTTCTAGCTCCCTTGTGTATCCGATGGCAGCATGTGAGTTGGTGGAAGACCCCACGTAGAACCACAGGAGTGGATCAGTGCCCCTGCACACTCAGTGACTGCTTGGGCTCAGTTTCCTTTCCTTCGCCTGGATGTAATAATCCCTCATGACAATCCAGGGATGAAAAGTGAAGGATTTTTCTTACGCCACAGTTCCTTGAGGCAAGAAACCCCCAAGGGGTTAGTTTCCTCTTCTATGTTGGACACGGCCATCCAGCATTTGCTCACCCTCTGACTTTTACATTAACCCCACTCCTTCTTTCCCTTGCATTTGGGGGAGGAGAGAACATCATATTGATGTCCTATTTAGGACTGAGCATTCCACAGTCATTATTCTCTATACTTGGACTAGCTGTGATTCTCTTTCATTAAAAAGAAATCTTATCCATATAGCTATAAATTAGTGTGGCTCTCAGGTTTTGAACTTGTGTCTTACAGATATCGTTTGTATCTATACACATCCAAGATGTGGTTGTGTCATTACTGTTAGGAAATAACTACTTTCTCTTAAGATTGCCCTTGTAAGGTATATGTTTCTTTATTTGTGGATTCTAAAGGGGACATTCTTTCAAGAAATGACCTGAAAAATTGAGTACACATTAATATATTATTTATATGGAAAGTCTTTCATGTATAGAACAAATTTTGTGAAGAACCTGAACATTTAGGGACCTTTATTTTCTTTAGTTACTTTCTATAGATTTTGCACATGTAATGTAGTTATGTTCAATAGTACATTAAGTAATGAGAGACACTTAGATGGAAACACAGGTAGTTATGGGAAAAATGCCAACTATGTCTCTCCTTTTTTTTCTTGAATTGGTTTCTCTTTTGTTAATCTTAAATCAGTGGTTTCTTTCAAGTCAGTTTCTCTTTCTCTTTCTTAAAGTCTCAGCAGTCACTTGCTAGAAGAATGACTGAGGTTCAATCCTAATCACAAATTCGAAATGAGCTGATATGAGAAGCAGGTGGTCTTCCAAAGGAGATAAAACTAAAACACCAATTCCCCAAAATGGAGTGTCAGCTCTGAGGCCCTCCCTTGTGCAGGGAGCTTCATTGTTTGCTCATAAATGTTCTCTTTTGGGGACCATGTTACAGCAGAGAAAATAGGCCACCATCAAGGACTGCAAGTAAGTAATGAGACATCTGGTTAAGTTCACAGTCTTTCCTTCTTGATCATTTACAACTGATGGGGTATGATCTTACAAGAAAAGGGGGGGGGAATAGTCTGGCAGATAGAAAGTAACCATTTCCCAAATGGGTGATTGACCCCTCCCTCACCACAATTTCCTACTTTTATTAAATCTACCTTTGAATATACTCTTATAACAAGACCCTAATTTAACAGGTTTTTATCTCTGGCCAGGGGTGACATCCAATACCCATCAGGGTGGCGCCAAGGGCATTGCGGGAGCAGCAAAACTGAAAAAAAAATCAACAAACCATAATCCAGAACATCAGAGACTACATCAATCACCTGGAACTAGGCCAGCCTAATCTATCCCATCCAGAAGCTCAGGGAAATTTACGGAAGAGGGGGGCGGTAAGATTGTAAGAGCACAAAGATGGGAGGAGCAATGATATGTAAGATACTCCACACGAGTTAGGGCCAAAGCGATCATAATTGGACTTTACATGCCCTACGCAATGTCTAACACACTATTGACCTCAAAAAGTCTAGCATTTGCTAAAAGCACTAGGATCCTGGGAGGCAAGGGAATGACAGCCACAGTAGTGTTCCTATGCTTAATGGGAACACAGGAAAGGGTTCTGGGAAATGCCACTGGGTCCTTGCACCTCAATGGAGAGGAGGACCCAGAGGAGAGTTTGGCATACACATTAAAGGATGCTCCGGGGATGGGAGGGGGAGGCACTGGAGGATGGGGAGGGAAGGGGAGAGGAGGAGAACACAGGGGGATAGGGGATTGGAGGGAGGGGGGGACCGGTATACCTGTTAAGTTTGTATGAGTGAAAATTAAAAAAAAAGTTCTCTTCCTTCAAGACTGGAGTCTGACATTGTCCAGATTCAAATAAGTCTTTTCTAGCCTCAGAGAATAAATTTAGAATTTCATGTATGCATCATATTACAACACCATTTCCTTAAAATAATAAGGAAATTAATAATTATGAAGGTGTAATTAAATATATACTAAACAAAATCAGACTCTCCAGCATCTCTCTCTTAGCACTTTAGAATTAGCTGTTCCCTCTATATGGTATCAGACTCAGGCCGTAAACCTCACAGTGTTGGATACCAAGGCCTGTGAATCCGACATTGGCTTCTGAATTTAGGCTGCAAAAAAAAAAAAAAAAATGCTGATTGTCATCATCTCGGCGCAGAGAAGAGAGAAAAGTGAGTGAAGGATGAGATGAATTCTCTCTACTAAAATAGACCTTAAACTCAGTTCTACAAACAAAAGGCCATTTCTATTTTTAGGATATTTTTAGGGAGGACATGGGAATCAGACTGTCAGACTGCATAAAGACGGCACATGTCCCAAAGAGCAACTGCCTTAGTAGACTGGCAAGAGGCAGGGGACAGGTGGTACACCCCACACCCTTAATTTTCTCCTGCCCAGTATGCAGAAGAACATGTCTTTGGCCTTCCAGATCACTTGATCTGACTAACGCTGGTTTCACCCACTCATCCACCATCACTTCTTTGCTAGACTTTAGCCTCTGGCACAGAAGCAGAGCCTACCGACTGCTGTCTAGTTTTTCTAAAGGTCAGCCTGGTAGTGTGGATTGACAGGTGGCAGGCCTGTGCTAGTCCAAGGAAGGCGGAAGCTCCTGTCTGTTCACTGCTGGTATCCAGTATCTGAACGCTTGTGTCACCTACTTGCACCATTTCTAATTTCCTCTCCAGCTCATCAAACTTCATCCTCTCCCTTGCCACCCTCTAGAGGTCAATAGTACAATCTCTGCAGTGACAACGGCCTGGAGTCCTTTAACTAGTAATCTCATTAATTTTCATGGTGTTTTTTCAGAAAAAAAAGATCTGTAAATGACAATTATTATACTAATTTTCCATATAGAAAACATGGGCCACAGAGAATGACATCGATTTGTCCAAGGTAACAAAGGAAATGGAGGAGTCAACGAAAGAATGAACAAAACCCAAGAAATGGATCTGTAGAAAAACAATTTCAAATTAAACAAAGTCACCTTGGATAAGCTTATTAATAAGCTCATTATAGGAACAGAGAACATCAGATTTCATCTAGAAGAATAACTGCATATGCTTCTGAGATAATGTACTCTAAATTCTAGTAGTCTAAAATCATCAGCCTTCTGATGATTTAAACATGCAGAAAATTATGTACCTGGGTTTAATTACATCCATTTCATTTGATAATGATGCAATATTCCAAAACAAAAATTAAGTTCTTAGATTGAGTCTCTTAGTGACTATATCTGGTATGTTGTGTGTGTATGTGTGTGTTCATTTTGTGTGTACATATGCATATGTGGTATGAGTGGGTGTGCAGATATGCATGTGTGTATGTAGTTTAGTCTGATTATCAATTCATCCAATGCTTGACTAGTTTATGCTGATTGATAGTAATTAGCATGACAGCCAAAGGGGAAATATAGACCATTTATGCCTGAGGTTGAACTATTTTTTGAGTTCACCATGAATCTTACTAATATCTATTACTAGGGGGCAGTTTTTCTTTCTTTTAGCAAAGATTGAACTATGATTTTGGTTTGAGCAAAGGTCAGAATTCCCTAGCTTTAGTAAAACTTTTTTTTTCAAGAACAAATATGATTAGGACAGTGAGAATATTGCCTGTGAATAAAATGCTGATAAAATCCGTGGACATAAAGCCTGAGCTTGTGATTCCTGTGTTAACAGCCCTTCAGTATGGTATGGATTCAGAATGGGAAATGATCACGAGTTCTCCAGAACAGTTGAAGACAAGATCTTCACACAATAAACATTTCTATATTTATAGCCTACATCTCACTTCTGGGCACAAAATCAGCTTGTCACTGGTCTCAAGCAAAACAGTATTTGAATCTAAAGGAAGTTGAACAGTTTCAAATTCAATAGTATCTGGGGACTAGATCACTGAAGGATTTAATTGCAGTGCTCTTTTATTAAATCTCAGCCATCGAATATTATCATGCTATTAGAAAAGATATTGTGCAATGTCATTTTTGGATTAGCAGAGAAACGAAGAAAGCAGAAATTTATTCTGCCCCAGTATGTTCCACCCTGTTTTTGCTCTACTCATGACTTTTTTGTAGGGACCTAATCCATGTCAGAGACACAGGCTTAGAGACATCCACACTTTGGTGGCCATCTTCGATAGACCATGTATTATTCACAAAAATGAAGCAAATTTACCTCTTGGAAATTGTAAAGATAAGATAGACCTAATACATGTCAAAAGACTATCAATGTTAACACCTAGTAAGTGTCAAAAATGACTATGTCACTAACCAATGATCGTTAAAATGAATCACTAATGCACCACCCCAAAAATACACAGTTAAAAATAATAGTGCTCCTTTTGTTCTGCCTGCTGGACCGAGGCAGGACTCACTCTCAGTCCTCCATCCCAGATGAGTTACCCAACCCCCAGGTCGCCCCTTGTCCCAGCTCCTCCCACTAGCCAGCTGGAGCAACACCCAGGTTGCCTCCTGTTTGCCTTGCCCAAGCCAGGGTCCCAGCCCTTTTGTTCCACCACCAGCCTGCCTGCTCACCTGCCCGCCAGACCAGGACAGTACTTGTTCGTGGTCCTCCATCCCTGGAGCCTGCGTGGACCACTAAGCCAAGTCCGAGGTCCCAGGTGAAGAGTTCTGCCATCACCATCAGCCCCTCTGCCCCTCCAACCCACCGGGGACCCTCGCTCGTGGTCCACGGAGGACACACTGCTACTCAGAACTCAACAGAATCCAAAGGAAACCCAAGCAAAGCTCTAAGGGACAAAGGCCATACATCTGAATTCCTCTAAAATCATCCTATCACATGGAAGAGATTCTTCACTTCCAGTCCAAAGATAAGTAAACCTCTTTTTTTTTTTTAACCATATTGCTCCTTTCTAGTATTAATCACTGTAGATTAACTTTTCCATACAGCCACCCCAAAAATATATACAACTCCAGGGATTATACCATTCACCCTCATATAACACCAAGATACTAAATCATAAAAGTACACTACCATACTAATATTCACCCCCTGTCTACTTAACCTGATTTAACTGATGTACTAACAGCCTAATAGCCTCATCTAAGAAATAATACTAACAACAGACAAACATACCCAACTACAAGGCAAGCATTAGCAATAACTGCCCAAGTGTCAGTAATACCAACTAAATCAATTCAGTCAAAAACACACAGAAACTGAAAGGTCTTAAGAGACAAAACAACAATGCCCACATCAAAGTGCAGATCCATGAGAAACAAACCCAAGAAGATAAATCTCACACCGAAAGAATTAACCCCATAATGATGGATTGCAACCAGAACAAATTCACAGAAAACAGCCAAGAAAGCCAGACTCAAGAAAACGACTTTCAAAGTATGTTCATTACCATGATTAATACTGTGAAAGAGGAAATCCGGGAAAACCGCATCAACCATTTTGAACAAGAACACAACAAGCACTTGGAGGAGTGGAAAAAAACAGTTCAAGAAACAAAAATAGACATACAGCAGTTAAAACAGTCTCAGGCAGAGTTTAAAATTGAACTAAAAGACAAGTTATCTTTAACCCAAAACTCAACAGAGAGTCTTATCAGCAGAACTAATGAAGCAGAAAATAGAATTTCAGATCTTGAAGACAAAGTGGGAGAATTAACCAACTCAATGGAAGAGGTTCTTAAAACCAAAAAGATACTTGAGAAGATTATTCAAGAATAAGGGATACTCTGAAGAAGCCTAACATGCACATTCATGGAATACCAGAGCAAGAATCTCAAAATAACACACCTGAGAAAATTTTTCAAATTATCATAAATGAAAACTTCCCTCAACTAAAGAAGGAGAGTCCCATCCTAATACAAGAGGCATTGCACACCCCAGATATGACCAAAATAGAAAATTGCCATGGCAAATAATATTCAAAACACTCCACATTCAAGACAAAGAAAAGGTGCTGAGAGCTTCAAGAGAAAAAAATCACTTTTAAAGATAAACCTATTAAAATAATAAATGACTTCTCAATGGAAACAGTAAAAGCAAGAAGAGCTTGGAGAGACATACTTCAAGTATTAAATGAGCAAAAATGTCAACCCAGGCTGATATATCCAGCAATGCTATCTGTCATGAGCGAGGGAGAAATAAAAGTTATTCAGCACAAAGACAACTTGAAGGCTTACATGTCTACTAAACCAGGCGTTCAAAAAATGCTAGAAATGATACTCAAGCTTGAAGAAAAAAACAAGCACTTCCAGGAGGATAGAAGGGAAGTATAATACGACCAAAATATAAATGTCAAACAATATACTTACAAAAGCCACTAAACATAAAAAAAGGTCTGGAATTAAAAACAATTTCTCCGTTATAACATTAAATGTCAATGGTGTGTTAATACCAAGAAACACAGATTACAAACTTGGATTAAAAACCATAAACCATCAATCTGCTGCCTGCAGGAAACTCATCTCACCACAAAAGATAGGCACATCTTAAAAATAAAAGGCTGGTCCAAAATTCTGCAACTTAATGGAACCAGGAAACAGGCAGCAGTAGCCATTATGTTGTCTGACAAAGTGGACTTCAAACCAAAAAAATAATAGTAAGAGACACAGATGGATACTACATTTTAGTCACAGGTACAATTCACCAGGAAGATTTCACAATACTGAACATAAATGCACCCAGTACAGGCCCCTCCACATTTATTAAGCAAACCCTACAGTGTCTAAAGCGAGAAATAAACCCCCAAAAAATAATTCTTGGGGATTTCAACACAGCCCTCTCAACATGGGAGAAAGCAACAGGCTAAAAGCTTAACAGAGACACTTTGGAACTCAACCAAACCCTTAAAGAAATGGACCTTACAGATCTCTATCGAACTTTTCATCCACACACCAAAGAATACACATTTTTCTCAGCAGCACACAGTACTTTCTCCAAAATAGGTCACATATTGGGCCATAGAACGAATCTCCACATATACAGGAAAGTTGAAATTCTAGCCTGTACCCTATCATGCCCCCATGGTCTAAAGCTTGACATCCACGACACAATAAACAATAGAAAATACACTAACTCCTGGAAACTTAGCATTATAATGCTGAATGAGAATTGGATTCAGGAAGAAATTACAAAGGAATTCAAGATTTCCTGAAAGTGAATGATAATGAAAATACAACTTATCAAAATCTTTGGAACACAATGAAAGCAGTCTTAAGAGGTAACTTCATAGCTCTTAATGCCTAAAATAAAAAATGGAAACATCAGAAATAAATAACTTAAGAATGCAGCTTAAAGCTTTAGAGACACTAGAGCAATCGGATCCCAAAAGAGTAGAAAAGAGATTAGCAAAATAAGGAAAGAAATATCTGAAATTGACATTAAGAAAAAATACAGAGAATCAACCAGTCAAAAGACTGGTTCTTTGAAAATATCAATAAGAGGGATACACCCCTAGCTAAATTAACCAAAAGCAAGAGAGAAAAAACACAAATTAACAAAATTAGAAATGAAAATGGAGTTATCACTATGGATACCCAAGAAATTCAGAGAATTATAACATCATATTTCAAAAACTCATACTCTGTGAAATTTGAGAGCACAAAAGAAATGGATGAACTCCTAAGTAAGCACAACTTACCGAAATTGAATTAGGAAGTTTTGAATTGTTTAAATATTCCTATAACATATGAGGAAATCGATGAAGTAATCTCGAATCTTCCCACCAAATGTCCTGGACCAGATGGAATCAGCACAGAGTTCTACCAGACATTTAAGGAGCTAATAACACCAATACTCCTTAAACTGTTCCATAGCAAAGGAAGGAACACTACCAGATTATTTCTATGAAGCTAATATCTTAATCCCAAAACCTAATAAAGATACACTTAAGAAAGAAAACTATACGGGCTGGAGAGGTGGCTCAGGGGTTAAGCCTCTGCCTTGCAGATGGAAGGTCCTGAGTTCAGATCCTAGACCCCATGTATAGACACGAGGCAGAAGCAGGGCAGTCTGCGTTTCTGGTCCTGGTAGGGTGGAGCCTGTGAATCCTGGGGCAGAGTAAACAAGGAGGAGGTGGTACATGGTGGTTCCCGAATTCTCCCGTGGTTCTACACACACACACACACACACACACACACACACACACACATGCATAATTGAATAATTACATAAATAAATAATTTTTTAAGTAAAGAAAGAAAACTATAGGCCAATCTCTTTGATGAACACAGGTGCAAAGATTCTCAACAAAATCTTAGCAAATCAGATTCAGAAACATATCAAAAAGATCATTCATGGAGATCAAGTAGGCTTTATCCCAGGCATACAAGGTTGGTTCAACATATGCAAATCAATAAACATAATCCACCATACAAACCAGTCTAAAATCCAAGACCACATGATACTCTCGATAGATGCAGAAAAAGCATTTGACAAACACTAGAGATAGTTGGAATGGAAGGAACCTTTGTCAATATAATAAAAGCTGTATACAAGCCCACAGCAAGGATTATACTCAATGAGGAAAACTCAAAGCATTCCCCCTTTGATCAGGAACTAGACAAGGCTCTCCACTTTCATCACTTCTATTCAATATTATATTTGAAGTCTTATTTGAAGCCATAAGACAAGAAGGGAAATAAAAAGGATTCAAATTGGCAAGAGAGAATTCGTTATCTCTATTTACTGATGACATGATTTTATACATGAGTGATCCCAAAAACTCCACCAGGAAACTCCTGGAACTAATATAGAAGTTCAGCAGGGTAGCAGGATACAAAATAAACATACAAAATTCAGTGGCCTTCTTTTATGCACAAAGGAAAGAAGTGAAGAAGCCCTGAGAGAAACAATCCCATTTAATATAGCCCCTAAAAAAATGAAATTCCTTGGTATAGACCTAACCAAGGAAGTAAGTGACCCTTACAATGAAAACTTTAAAATCCTAAAGAAAGAAATTACAGAAGACACTAGAAAGTGGAAAGATCTGCCATGTACCTGGATTGGCAGAATCAATATCATAAAAATGACCATCCTACCAAAGGCAATACACAGATTCAATGCTATACCAATTAAAATCCTAAAGCAATTCTTTAAAGAAGTTGACCAAATAATATCAACGTTCATATGGAGGCACAAAAGACCCAGGACAGCAAAAACAATCCTGAATAACAAAAACACTGCTGGAGGTATCACCATACCAAACCTTAGTCTATACTACAAATGCATAGTTATAAAAACAGCCTGGTACTGGCTCCAAAATAGACACATAGATCAATGGATAAAGGTTAAAGACCCATATATAAGCCCACACAACTACAGCCATTTGATCTTTCACAAAGGAGCCCAAAAAATCCAATGGAAAAAGATCAGCATCTTCAACAAATGTTGCTGGCAAAACTGGATCTCCAGATGCAGAAGATTAAAAGTGGACCCGTACTTGTCACCATGCACAAAAATTAATTCTAAATGGATCAAGGACCTCAGTATAAGGCCAGAGACTATAAAAACCTTAGTTGAAAAGATAGGGAACTCCCTGGAGCTGATTGGACTAGTCCAACTATTCCTAATCAGAAATCCAGTAGGGCAGTCAATACAACCAACACTCAACAACAGATGGGATCTTATGAAATTAAAAAGCTTCTGTTCAGATAAAGAGATTATAACTCGAGCACAAAGGCAACCCATAGAATGGGAGAAAATCTTCACTATCCATATATCTGATAGAGCTCTATTATCCAGAGTGCACAAAGAACTTAGAAAACTAAACACCAAGGAAACTAATGGCCCAATTAATAAATGGGCCTTGGAACTTAAAAGAAACTTTACTAAGGACGAAATTAGAATGTCTAACAAATATCTTAAAAAAATACTCCACATCCTTAGCCATCAGGGAAATGCAAATCAAAACCTCCCTGAGATATCATCTCACCCCGGTCAGGATGGCAAAAATCCACAATACAAACAACAACAAATGCTGGAGAGGATGTGGAGAGAAGGGAACTCTCCTACATTGCTGGTGGGAATGCAGGCTCATACAGCCACTCTGGCGAGCCGTCTGGTGATTCTTAAAGAAGTTAAAGATTGAAATGCCATATGACCCTGCGATTCCACTTTCGGGAATAACCCCCCATACAGCCAGAATTCACCTCAGTAGCACAAGAACGACCATGTTCACCGCAGCACTGTTTACAATAGCAACGTCATGGAATCAACCCAAATGTCCAACAGTTGACGAGTGCATAAGAAAAAAGTGTTAAATTATACAATGGAATACTACTGAGCCATCAAAAATGATGAATTAATGCAATTTGCTGGGAAATGGATGGAATTAGAAACAATTATATTGAGTGAAGTATCCCAGACACAGAAAATTAAGCGCTGTATGTACTCCCTAATAGGTGGATCCTAGTACCAAGTCCACTTAGAGACACACTCAAAGATAAATCTCTGTAATACCTACAGTAATTGCAAAGATTATGAACAGAGAAAGGGAAGGAGTGCCCCACCAGAAACAAGGCGAGATGGGAACATGCTACAGCAGAGATAATTGGCCACCATCAAGGACTGCAAGTAAGTAATGAGACATGTGGTTAAGCTCACAGACTGTCCTTTCTGGTCACTTGCAACTGATGGGGTATGATCTTACCAGAAAGGGAAGGCATACAGTCTGGCAGATAGAAGGTAACCATTTTGTAATGGGAGACTGACACACCCCTCACCTCAGTCTCCTACTCTTATTCCATCTACCTTTGAATCTATTCTTATAATAAGACTCTATTCTAACAGCTTTTTATCTCTGGCCAGGGAGTGACATTGAATACCCATTAGTATGGAGCCAAGGACATTGCAAGAGCAGGAAAACTGAAAAAAAGTCAACACACCATAACTCAGAACATCAGAGACTATATATGAACTACCTGGAATCAGGCCTGCCTAATGTCTCCCCATCCTGAAGCTCAGGAAATTTGCGGAAGAGGGGGGCGGTAATATTGTAAGAGCACAAGGATGGGAGGAGTCATGATATGCAAGATACTCCACCCAAGTTAGGGCCCAAGCAATTGTAACAGGACTTTGTATGATCTGCGCAATGACCAACATATCATTGACCCCCCATATTCTAGCATGGACTAAAGGCACTAGGATCCTTAGAAGCAAGGGATTAACAGTCACAATAGTGTTCCTATACTTAAGGGGAACACAAGAAAGAGTTCTAGGAAATGCCCCTGAGTCCTTACACCTCATGAGAGAGGAGGACCCAGAGGAAAGTTTGGCATGTACAGTAAAGGATGCTTCAGAGATGGGGGGAGGGGGCACTGGGAGAAAGGGAGGGAGGGGGGAAAGGAAAGGGGAAAAAGGGGGAGGGAGTAGGGAGGTCCAGGGCGGGTGGAGGGAGGGAGGGGACATGGGTACCTATTACATTTGTATGAGCGGAAAAATAAATAAAAAATAATAATCATAGTGCTGAACATGCATTAATAAAAGGTAGTTAGGATGAACAAACAGTTTTAGCAAAGATCCAGCAAAGATCAACACACAAACTCAGTTGTACAACTGAAATTAATAATGCTCAAGGTAAAAACAAAATTATGATGCAATTCCAGTCATAAAAATATCAAAAATAGTGGGCCTCCATGGATAGAATTCTGATTACCTTGAGTCAAAAACACCACAACGACTCACAAAAACTTCTGGGAAAGCAGAAAAACAATATTCTTTTAATAGTAGAGATATTTCAAATAAGAATATAAAGAAATTAGGGACTGGTAAGATAGTTTGCTAATATTTTGCAGAAGATTTTATATCAGTGTTTACAAAGAATGTTATATTTTTTCTTTTCCCTCAATGGCTTTTACTGACCTGACAGAACTGAATATTATAAAGTAAGGTTGCGTTTCTTTATTTTTTTCCTGAAAATTTGAAAAGAAGGACTAACTTTAATTCTTCTTCTAGTATTTGATTGAGCCATCATTGAAGTCCTCATATACAGGTATTCACTTTGTTGAGAAATTTTTGAATACTGATTCAGTATCCTTACAAGATATGGATCTATTTAGACTTCTGCTTCTTTGTGATTTAATCTGTGAAAAACAGAACTTTTTTTAAGGAACAAGGGGTTTATTCTCTTCCTATAGTCTGGGAACTGTTCTTTTTATTTTTCTTTCTATCTCCCCTCCATCTCATTACCCTGTCTTCCTTTCATCAATCACTCCACTCCCTCCCACCCTCCCCGTCTTCCTTTCATCAATCACCCCACTCCCTCCCACCCTCCCCGTCTTCCTTTCATCAATCATCCCACTCCCTCCCACCCTCCTGCCTGTCTGCTACTATAGAACACATGGTTCCCTCTGGCTTGTCTACTCCTGTGGGTGTTCGGGCCTCTTGTGGATACCTATTTGCCTCTCTTCAGACCCACCGATAGAGCATTTCCCTTCACTCATCCTGCTTTAGTTTCCATGGTTTCCTCTGTGTATTCTTCTTCTCTCTCTTGAGTTCCTCAATAGTCTGTGGGGGCATGTTGGTATGTCAGTTGTTATGCAGGTATGGTAAGGACAAGTCTCACTGTAGTGAATTCCTAGATGTAGCAGTCCTGCCTTGAATGAAATGTCCTGTCCAGTGGTCAACATTCCCATCTTTAGATTCTTACAATATCACCAACCCCTCTTCTGTGAGATTCTCCAAAGGCCTTAGGATGGGGAGAAATTAGGTTGGCCTGATTCTGGGTGAGCCCTGCTGGGTCAGACGTACTCTATATTAATGGACAGCCATTGCTGTCCACTTCGCTGCTCTTCTACTGCCCTAGGCTGCACCTCTCAGGGTGTTGAGACCCTCTATCTCCAATATAAAAGAAGACTTCTAGGTGAGTGTTAAGTGATTCTTCTAATCTATTGGTATAATAGCAGTTATTTACAGAGCAGTTTGGTGTACTGTCTTCCTACCTATAAATTCATTGGATGTTTTTCCCTATTGATCTATTCCTTTCTTTTTTGTAGGTTCTTATTCTAGTTAGTAGTAACAGGAATGTGTTCCATTCTGACAAGCAGATCTTGAGTCCAATCAGAAAGCTGTTGATTGCTTCCTTGATACTTATGCCACTATTACAGTAGTGGTCATCTGTTGCCATCATGATTTTTATCGTGACTTGCAGATCTCCTGAGTTGATGAGACCTGTAATTATTTCTCTCCCCCAATAGCTTCTACAACATGCCCATCAACAGAGGAACGGACAATTAAAATGTGATACATACACACAATGAACTACTATTCAGTCATCAAAAAGAATGGGATTTTGGAATTTTCTGGTAAATGAATGGAACTGGAAACCTTAATATGGAGTGAGGTATCTCAGACACAAAAGGTTAAGCACCACATGTTCTCTCTTATATGTGGATGCTAGCACTGATATCCTTGTTGATGTATTTGGATTGAAATTACTGCAAGAGCCAGAAAATTCGAAAGGGACCAATGAGTGAGAAGGGGGGAAGGAATGGTTAGGATAAAACCTTTTAAAGGGAAGAATTAGGATACTACGGCAATGTGGGAGGGAATAATTAGAAAAATATATAGCAAAGAATGAGGGGATGGGAGATAGGAGGGACAGAGGGACTTATAGAAAAAATGTAAGATTGTGGGAAATAAACCCAAAGGAACCTTTATGGTAGTAATATGTCCAAAAATGTTTTAAAGAAAGGAACAAGAATGGGCAGCTCTATGCAGAGGAGCACTGAGTGAGGAAAACAGGGAAAACAGAAGTCCTGAGCTGAGCCACTTACAAACCAGTCACAATATTATACAAGAGGTAATAGGAGTGTGACACCTCCTAATAAAATGTTTGTCAGAAAGCCCTCAAACCCCTTGCCCCCCACAAGCATAATAGGTCTTTGCCATTGCTCTTGGTTGCTCTCCAAAAAACTGTCAGTGAGACCCTATTACTGAAGATACAACACATATGGATCACAGAACATGGGCAAAATATATCAACTGGTCTGAGAACTTTCTCCTTGCTGGACAGGACATGTTTTTAAATTTTGTCTATTTTAATATCTTGGTTATTCCATTTGTTGAAATGCAATTGTTCATAGATCTCACATATATTTTCTGAAGAGTTATTAGAAATTTCCACCTTTTATTTCTTCTACCGTTAATTGCTATTTCTTATTTTTACTTAATTCGTCTAGCTAAGTATTTGTTAATTTTGTTGACCACAAAGAATCAGCTTTAGTTTCATTTGATTTTCTCAATTATTTTACCATCAGTACAATTTATTTCTACTGCAATCATTATTATTGTCTTTCCTTTTTTTAAGTTTTATTTTTTATTTATTCAATTGTGCATGTGTATGTGTGCGCGTGCGCACGTGTGTGTGTGTGTGTGTGTGTGTGTGTGTGTGTGTGTGTGTGTGTATGTGTGTGTGTAGAACCACGGGCAAATTCGGGAACCACCTATGGACGCCTCCACCTCTTCCTTGTTTACTCTGCCCCGGGATTCACAGGCTCCGCCCTACCAAGACCGGAAGCGCAGGCCGTCCCGCTTCTGTCCGGCGTCTATACGTGGGGTCTAGGATCCAAACTCAGGATCTTCTGCCTCCAAGGCAGAGGCTTAACCCCTGAGCTACCTCTCCAGCCCCTATTGTCTTTCTTTTGATAACTTTTTTTAGGATTTTGTCTTTTTTTCTAATTACACAAATTATTACAGGAACTGAATTTTTAATTTTGTTATACAATGTAAAATGTTTATTTAGCTATAAATTTCACCTTTACCAATGCCTATATTATGTCTTTTAAATGTTGGTGTTTTCATTTGTATCCATCTCTAAGAATTTTTCTGAGTGTTTCATATTCTTGATCCATGATCTCTTTAAGAGTATAGTATTTAATTTCTATATTATATTTGAAAGTTAGATATTTGTATGGAATTTATCCTTCTCAGTATATTGAAATTTAATAATTTTGAGCATGTGATACCTTCTGGTGTTACAGAGAAGGCTCTGAATATGTGTCTTAAGTCCGGTTGAGTCATTGTGTTTTTAAAATTTTCAAGCTTTTACTTACTTTCTGTGAAGATGTTCTGCCCATTATTGAATATTAAATTTGCTAATTTTGTAAAACTTCAAATATTTTTATGGTGTTACCTTAAATGTATAAATATTTATAATTATTGTAACTTCTTAAAATAATGTTTCTCCTATTAGTGTGCAAGTCTTTTGTGTCTTTTAAGCTTTTTAATTTAAAATAAATTTGGACAGATATTACTTTAGCTGCTCTCTTTTTGCTCTATTTGTGTAGACTATCTTATTCTGTCTTCTCAATTTCAATCCATTGCCATCCAGAATCTGAGTCTCCAATATTTGTATAATTGGATACAGGATATTTAAGTAATAGACTATTGTCTATTAATTTGAATAGACAGTGCCACAAAGACAATGTACAGGTAACCAATAAGCAAATGAAAAAAGTGCTTAGCATCATGTTAGTGAAAGTGCAAACCCCAAAGAAGTTCAATTCTCACCAGAGTTCCTGAATACAAGAAATATAAAGGGCATTGCAAAGTATTAAAAGTATAGAAATATTGAATCTCTCAAAATATTTAAAAAATAGTTGAATATTTCCTAACAAGTGATGCAAGAATTACTGTCTGGTTAAATAATTTAAATCATAATTATATGTCCCCAATAACTGAATACCATGTCAGTAATTATTCATTCACAATTAGTAGCATTATTCATCATAGCCAAAAATTAGAAACTATCTTAAGGACAAATGGAAAAGCAATCACATGAGAGCAAAATGCAACACCATTCTGTAATAATAAAGACTGAGTACTAAGCCATTATACACAAATGGATCAAGAGCCAGGGACAAAGTGGCATACTTTACATGATTCTGTTCAATGAATTGTCCGAAGAAGCAAATCATTGAAAGAGAAAATAGTAGTTTCTCTTCAGTAGTTGCTAAAGAATGAGGAGAAATAAGAAGAAATTTTTCAAGAGCATAGTGTTTTATTTTAAGGTGATAAAACTGCTTCAGGCTTAAATAGTCATGATGGTTTTAACCGTTGTACATGTACTAAAATTCTCTGAATTGCACACTTTAAAGAATTAATCTTTTGATAATTGAATTATACATAATATCATAATGTTGAATATGTGCCATGCTGGTTTCTTCAAAGTAAGAAAGAACTTAGCAATTCTAATAGTCTTGAAGCTTTTACTACTTATTGAATTCAAGATAAATGCTGACATTGTGATTCTATATAGAAGGGATAAACATTTCCTCAAATTAAATGAACTCTTTCCAAAGGCAAATAAACATTTTAAGGCTTCTTCTCAAGGGCACTATTTTAAAGTTTTTAAAGTAATAAAGTTATTTTTAAAACAAAAAAAAAAGCATTTTAACAGTTAGGAAAAAGTGGAGTATGAGAGATCACTGCAGTGGAACATGGAAGTCAAGTTCTGAATTTGTTATCCTTAGGAAATGAAAGAGAGACTTAGGGACAAAAGGATGGGAAGAGAATGGGTCAGAAAAAAAATGGAAACAATCTAGATTAGAAAATGATCTTTGTTTTATAAAGTGTGGTCCAGGATTTCAAGGGCCTGTGAACAGGATTTTCCTAAGCTGTCCCACTGACATTATATAAAAAAACGATAGTTTTAGAAATGTTTTCCTTGTTCTGTTCTCCTTTGTAAGTTATAAACACCTAAAAAAATTGAAAAAAATAAACACCACAAAGCACATTCCATTGTACTCATTGTAACTTCATGTCCTTTAATAATGGTTCAAGCTCTGAAAACAAATCTTCAACCTCGGGTATATTAAAACTGTGGAATAATTATGCAGATAGTAAAACAAAAGCAGAAATTTAACAATGTCCAGTTCATGGAAAAAAATCATGTCCTCTATGCCTGTTAGCATTTGATGTTTATCTGGAGAAGCTTGATAGGAAAATATCCCTGGGCTCTAATTCATCATGAATTATACAAAATCACACCATGCTCAGTGTCAACATGCAGTGGTAACATTATTTTACAGTTACACTTTCCACAGAGAAATATCTGCTATAGAAATAAGCTTTCAGGTCATATCTATGTGATCATAAAAAGCGTGAAAATTTTTTTATTCTATCCATGAGCTGTCTTAATTAACATTCAGCTAGAAGTAACAGTGGGTCACTACCAGTGGCAGTTATAAAAGTGTACTTCAGCAAGGAGAAGTAGCCTTACTTTTTTTTTCATGTAGTTATACAGTGCCAGCATAAAACCCAATCAGTAGAACAATTAGATAAATTGCCCAAAGAATGCAGCTGAATATTAGAGGAGGAGGCATGGTGCTAGGATGAAAATGATCTTGATTCCAATATTTAGAAATAAATTTCAGAGTGGCATTGCATGCAAAATGCCCAACATAGAGCATTTCCTCTTTGCTCCTTCTGTCTTCCTTTTCTCCCCTTTTCCTTTCTCTCTCAATCCATTTCTACTTCTTTTTTTTTTCCACTATTAATCTCTAAGTCACCATTATGACATCCATCCTTGAAATAACTTCTAGATATAATTTTTCCATTTTACAAATTTCTCTTAATTAAAAATTAACAAAAAGTAGCAAGGATAGACTGAAATACAATGCTAATTAATCTTCTGCAAAATCAAGAATATTTTAACCTGCATTGTTGTACTGGTTGAGCACATGAAGTGAGACTAGTTTACCCTGTGATAGATATTCAATTTCATTTCATTTTATGTTAATTATTTCCATAGACATAATAAACATCATATTAAGCAGCATCAATTTGCAATTTCTTTTAAAGTTGTATGTTTGTGTCAGTACCTGATACATATTTATATTTAGCATGCATTATCAATTCACAGGATTGCTGGAGTTATGAAAAATGTGAAGAGGGCTGTTAGTACAACTGATTGGTAGAGTATTCACATAATATGTATGAGACTCTGGGTAAAAACAAAACAAAACAAACAAACAAACAAAATTCTGAGCTGCTTGCATTAAAGAAAAAATAATACAAGCCCAAAATAGAAGATGATAACAAGCAGATACCTAAAAGCAGTGAAATCGATTGTTTAAGCTCTATCTTTCAATTCCTTTTTGACAGTTTAAAAATCTCCACTTGTAGGTAAATTCATCTCATATGTGCTACAGGTGGGCTTACCAGTCTTTGTCTTGAAGAGGAAAGGCAACGCAGTAGAGGGGGTGACCCCACTCAATAGGGCAGAGCCAGGCAGATCAATTATGTAGATTGAGTCTAAATTCAGAAGAACTTGTCAGGATCAGTCCTGGGTTAGGAGGATTTTCTTGCCCCAGTCTGGCCAGACTTAATCCTTTGCAATCTATCTTTGAACTCAGATGTTTCAAATAATACTAAAACCCTTAAAAATTCAAAGACAAAGAAAACCTCAGTAATGTGTGCAGAGACTATGTTACCTACTGGTTATTGGACGTGTGTATTTTTATAATGTGTGTTACAATGATGTGTGTTATAAAACAAGGATGAAAGTTCAGAGAGACTCTTCACAAAGGTGAAATCCATTAGGTGAACACTAATCTCCACAGCAGGCTAAACACCTCCATCGCAAAGCTCCCAAATCCTCAGACTGGGCTGCATCTGTCCTGGATTTGGGCAGATTTCAGCCTAGTTCTGTTCTTTCCTTCTGACATTTCTTTGAAGTAAGAACATGGGGACATATCATTTTATGAGTGACCGTTTTTGTTATTTTACATTAATCTCCAAATCCTTGTTATTAATAGAAAAAACTCTTCGGAACCTTTCCCACACAATGCTCCAAATAGTGACTATTAATAAATGGAATCTGGTACCAAAATGCACTTGAATATATGACTCATGCACCATCTCATTCAGAAATATTAGTTAACTATATATGGCTGTGTAAATTAAACAAAAACAACAACAACAAAACCCCCAGGAGCTAGGTAGATGACTTGGTGGTTTAAGCATTTTCATCTGCATTCCCAGTTCCTGTGTAAAATTCGTGAAATTTCCAATTGGTATTGTGGCATGTCTGTAATTCTAGCCCTGAAAGACAGAGCCTGGAAATCTCTTGAACAAACAGGCAGCCCTAATGGTTTGCTCTGGGTTTAATTAGAGCTACAATCTCACAAGATGGCGGAAGATAGAGCATTATTCATGATGTCACCATTGGGCATGCACAAGCATTCACACTCGCATGCACAAACAAATGCACCTACACATACATGAATCCCATATACACAGAGCAACACAAAGTCAATAATCTGAATTGCATTATTCAATGGAGACCTTTTATAATTGGGCTCTCATCAGTATAAAAGTTGCAAAAGGAGTAAAAAAAAAAATCTAAACAGTCCCAGAGAACCTTTCTGCATCAGACATCATGTCAAAAGCTTTATTTATATGCTATATATTTCTTTCTGTCAACAAACTGCTAGAGTAATATTAAGCCACTGTAGAGAAAAAGAAGTTTCAAAACAGTTAAGAAACATGCTCTTAATCAAGCAGCATGTTAGTGACAAAAGTGAATGAAAAGCCAACATTTATTTAGTGCTATGAGTGAGTAGTAAGTGTGGATCAGAAGGGCTGAGTTGAGTTCCTGAGGAACTTGTGCAAAGATGTTCATTTTGAAAGCTGATCAGTTGATTGGGCTCTTTCTAGCAGCTGTGGTTTTCCTGGCAATGGTTGTAGGATCCCTGCAACATTTCTCTAGACCTAGAGATGAGGGATAGTCTTGTTCTGCTGATGTGCTAAATGCTCCACTGCCCAACAAGAACTGCCCAATAAGTTCAAAGGAATAGGATTTTCCAAAGGTGAAAAATTAAGTTGAAAATAGTAGTTCAAGTATTGGGAGCAAAACATCTATTATAGCACTTTACTGTTTTCTACCTTATCCAAAAACGAATTCATAAAAGAGGATAGGGAAAATGCAAGGTCTAAAGTGACATCCAGATTTATTTATCTATCATCCTTTTTGAAAAGATGATGTATAACCTTCAACATTATTTGCATGGTTGCCATGAGATGAAATAGAACTTATAATGCTACTTTTTTTACATCTTGTGTCATTTGTTTGAATGTCATTTTAAAGAAGGCCAGAGACTTATGTAAAATACCTCACATTTCAAAGATACTGAGATATGTGCTTGCATGCTTTATCCAATTGCGTGTTTGATTAAAGTTCAAAGATCCGGGAGCGGCGGAGCGGAGCGCAGGGCGGCAGCGCGATGGCCCCGGCTCTGGACCGCGAGGGCTACTGGGGTCCCACGACGTCCACGCTGGACTGGTGCGAGGAGAACTACTCCGTGACCCTGTATATCGCCGAGTTCTGAAGAAGCATGGACTGAAATTCTGCACTGTAATCACAGAAGACAAACTGAATAATCTTCCAAGTTACTCAGCTATCTTTTAACTCCTCAGCTTTCTCTCAGCGTTAGGGATATGGATTTTGGGTAGTCTTGAGCTTGAGGACCCACAGATGTGCCAGTGATCACTCTCAGTCTTGCAGAAGTATCTTTTTAATATCACCATTTGATATTTGAACAGATTTTGAGGATGGGGAAAGTGTAGAGGGCCTGTTCTTAATTATTAAAGTCCCTTGATATGCTAGAAAATACAGGGATAGACAGTTGTTTTCTATGATAGTCTGGGATCATATAGATGACTCTGCAGGTTTAAACTAGGCAAAGCAATCTCACATTCAGTAGTTGAAAGGTTATAGTTGTTTTGTAAACTTAAATTTTTTCGTCAAACATATAAACCCTCTTATTCTTGGTTATAGATACAAAAAAATGAAAAGTGAAACTAGCATTTAGTGTACTAAAATTTAAAAGATCAAAAACATCGAAAATTAGAATGTTTTATTTCTTTGTACAATGTATCAAACGCAACTTGAACACTACTTGTTTTCTCAACTTATCACTTATGACTCCGAATGGTTATCTTTTCCATACCTTGGCTAACTCTTCATAAGTTTATATAAGCTTTTAAAATTTATTCTTTTCATTTTTAATATTGTGAAATATTTTCTAGGGTTCCTTTATTTAGAAGTTGCATCATCATCATCATCATTATTATTATTATTATTTTGCCTGTGTCACTTCTGTAATCTTCATCCCTTTTCACAGTAATGGTTGTATTCATTGTTTTAATAAGTTGCCTTAACTAAGTTCATGGAGTAGTTTATCTAGAGTCTCTTAATTGGTAGCATTTCCATGGTTGACTCTTCTGTTACTCCATTGTCATTTCTATTTTTTTCTGTTTCTGTGCTACCCCTTTACTATTTTGATGAGTTCCTTCTCACTCATTTTTGCAATATATCACCAGGAAACAAGGAAGCAACTACATGCTTTCCTCTCTGATGATGTAGTAGCAGATATCCAATGAAGAGAACAGCAGACTTGGAAAGAAGTAACTTAGTTGGTCACTGATTAAAACAACAACAACAACAACAAAAAAAAACCATTCCTTTCATTATGTAATTACATGTGGTTGAAGATTTAGCAGCAAAGTTTGTACTACATTCAATTATTAAGTTAATAGTATACAGTAATAAATAATTTTTGAATTGGGAAAAAAAAATAAAGTTCAAAGATAAATGAATGTTTTGTAAGTCCCAAATAATTAGCTATCACAATTAATATAATTAATATAAATTAATATAATTCATTGAAATAGGAGAATATTTGTAAGTTACAATGAAATTCATAAATTTTATCTATAAATTTTAGAAAAAAGTTACACTGACTTTGGAATTTACAGTATTTTGGATCTCTAAGTCTGGTATCAAAATGCAGAGAAACAAAGCTTTGAGAAGAGGAGAATATGCAAACTGTTTCATAAGCGGACAGTGAAAGAACTATAAACTTATCAAATTTTAAACAATGAGGTTTGAGACTGAGAGATGGCACAATTAGAAAAGCTTGCCATTCAGCTTGAGAACCTTCATTCAATTCCCAGTATGCAAAATAAAAAAATACATAGGGAATGTGCCCATAATCCCAGTCCAAGAGAAATGGAATCATACAGATACTTAAGAGTTCATTAGTTCATTGACTGATTAGTCTAGCCAAATTGGTGGTTTCAGGTTCAGTGGTAGATACTTTCTCTTGCTCTCTCTCTTTCTCTCTGTCTCTCTCTGAATTATATATAATATTTAGATTTTATATAGATTCACATATACATATATATACATATATGAA
Organism: Typhlomys cinereus; assembly: GCA_023101885.1. NCBI lineage: Eukaryota > Metazoa > Chordata > Mammalia > Rodentia > Platacanthomyidae > Typhlomys > Typhlomys cinereus. The sequence continues at coordinate 3,505,329 of JALPQD010000082.1, forward strand.
GAGTAGTGAAGAATTGAGGAAGACACTAATATCAATCATACCTCTGAATTCCATGTGTTTACACACATATCCATATACATGCATGAATATACACATACCACAATGAGGCTCTCTCAAAACAAGCTGATATCATTCCCCTTTAGATAATATATGAAAGGGTATTTTCTATACAATGGTTAATTATTTTCCCTGAATTGTGCTTCAATGAGTTACCTGATTTCTTATTCTTCCTGTGCATAGTATTATATTTATTTTATATATATTGAAAATATTGCTTTGTATTGTATTAATTTGTTAAAGTAACATATTAATTTACATATACTATATGAGCAATATATTATAAATATATTAATAATCATAAATAATATATATTGTCTATATATTTGTGTACATATAACTTTTTTAAGAACTGAAATTCTTTAAAAATGTTTACTTTTTTTCTATATATTTTTATTTAAATTGGTATGACATTCTCACTAGCAAGTCTAATAGTTTGGTGACCACTAGGAGCTTTATATCTAATCCTTTTGTATAGTGCAAGTATAATTGCTGAAAGAGAAGATATCCTTTACTGTTTGAAAGCAGCTGGGAAAGCATGGCCAGAATTCAACTATAGATGTAACTGGCCCAGAAAGCAGTTTTGGAGTAGTACTGTCATTGAAAAATAAAACAGAAGAATTGAGCTGATCCTACACTTTTAAAGTTAAATTTATTTAGCTCAGTGTAACTATTCAATTAGTAGTTACTATTTAATTTTTTTAAGAGTAACATATTAAGTCTTCCAACAAGAGCACTGGAATAAATACATTTCTAGTTTAATCACTTGAAAATATTGGAAAAAATCTTTATGCTATTAGTTCATTGCACAGCTAATCGACTTTTTCCTCAAACCATGAATAATCATCACCTATTGCTGCTTTAGAATATATAACAACAATACAGTGGTTTCAGATGCCAGCCATTTGTTGTTGCTCAGTTCTGTAGGTCAATAATCCAGTAGAGCTTTACCGGTTTTGTGTCAAGGTCTAATATGAGACTGTACTTTGGCTTTGATTGAGGCTCAAGTAATTTGAAAACTTGACAGAGGCTGAAGGACTCTATGTGGCTTCTTCAACATCCTGGCACTTTGGAGCTGTCTGCACGCTTTGGAGCTCAGCTCTTCTTTCCATGATTCTCTTCATGGGGGTCCCTCCACATGTTAAAGTACAACATCTTTTCTTAAGAAGAATACTTCAAGAGCACAAGCACACAGCCTTAAGACCTTTTATGAACTGTCCTCTGAGATGACTCATCAGTACTTCCACTTCACCCTGTGGTCCATGCATAGCAAGTCATGCATCATTGATGGAGGACAAGAGTCCCAGATATGGGGGAATCAGTGGAGTTCATACTTGAAACAGTTCTTGTATTTGAACTTTTATACCAATAGCTCTAAACCTGAATAACAATTCAGGTTTCTGCAATAAAAATATGAATGCTTCTAAAACCAGTAACCTTTCTCTGATGAGGTCAAGACATGAGAAAATTCAGTAAATTGTTGTGCCTCAGAACAATTAAAATTTCAGAGCTAACTGAAGCATGGAAGGGACAAATTGTTCTTCATGGCATTGTCAAAAGAGATATTCTCTTTAATTGACATGCCTTTGTTACATTACATTAATATCAGAAGTCTGCTTAAGCATTTCTCTTCATTAAACACCTTTCGTTTCTATTCCTCTTTTATAAATACATTTTCTTTTCCTTTTCCTAGTGGCAATTTCTGCTCATCAATGTCATTTCACATGACTATCAGTGGTTCTATATCTTTCCGATTCAGCTGTTTCTATTTGCTTGCATGACCAGCAGTGATTTCTCTACAGCTTCTACTTTCACATCTTTTTTTTCCCCTGTCATTTAAGCCAGAAATATTCAGGAAGTAAAAATTAGAGTACCAGCTCAGGAAAATATCATCTAAACTGTCTAATCAAATGTTAATTTTACCAACTCTCAGTCATCAGCTTTTTCATATGGATAAAATAAAGTGAATATTATATAATCATTGTTTTAAACAAATTTAACTTTGAAAGTGCAATATCAGCTCAGCTCTTTTATTTTTTTTTCTACTGTCAGTACCAATCCAAGTCAGCTTTGTGGGCAAGTTATCACCCATTAAAAAAATGGCCCCTGGAACTTAAAAGAAACTTTACCAGGGATGAAATTAAAATGTCTAACAAATATCTTAAAAAATGCTCCACTTCCTTAGCCATCAAGGAAATGCAAATCAAAACTTCCCTGAGATATCATCTCACCCCGGTCAGGATGGCAAAAAATCCACAATACAAACAACAACAAATGCTGGAGAGGATGTGGAGAGAGGGAACTCTGCCTACATTGCTGGTGGGAATGCAGGCTCATACAGCCACTCTGGCGAGCCGTCTGGAGATTCTTAAAGAAACTAAAGATTGAAATGCAATATGACCCTGATATTCCACTTCTGGACATGTTTTCCTTGTTGATCTCAAGTAGTGAAAGTTATCTTTCATTCATTGGCCTCAGAATAACCCTCAGCCAAAGTGAAGTCAGAACAATTCTTAACCCAATGTGAGTTAAGAACAAAGAGGTCCTCTCCCCTCCCTCCAAGAACTTCAGTAAAGAGAAGTCTCTCTTCAAATCATAACTTCTGTCTCTTCGATTTCAATTTAAGAAAAGAAGTGCCAAACATGTTTCTAGCATATGTAAACAAGCTCCTTAGTTTGGAACATTAAAATTCTTGATGGTTCCTTGTGATATTGAGCTATAGAGACTTCACTGTAACAAACTGCTAGAATGATAGCATCAATAGTCTGTGATCACCCTGTAAAAGACCAAGGAACACTTTAATATAGCTCTTGAATCAGATCAAACTCCTCCTCATGCTAGGAAGCAGTCCTTAATTCTCTCCCTTGCTCGCTCTTATCTTTCTTTCTGATTATCTCTCCTAAGATTATTATTATCAGCACACAGTTTTCAAACATGAGGTTTAGATCACAGCTTTGAAGAATTGCAAATTAGCTAATCGCTTGAGAAAGCTTGCAAGAAGTCTAACTGATGTGGAAGATTCAGCCCATAATGGGAGGCACCTTTCAGTGGCACACCAGAAAAAGGACTCTTGCCCTATGCTAATGAGTTCCTTGTTACTGTTCTTCACTGCTCCTTGATGCTCTGCCACAGTCCTTTGCTGTTGTGCTGTTGCATTCTCCCTTGTAACTTTTCTTCAGTGATGTTAAAGCCCAGCCTCTTCAGCCCATTAATATGACTGATGGCATGGAATTCTTCAAGAATCCTCCAGCCTTAGTATCAGACTGTGAACATTTGGAGATCTGCCTTCCAAAAGGAACATTCCATTATATACTCTATGTCAAAGTAGAGTTGGATATGAGGTGTATTATAAATTTTGCTTTCAAGGGAAATCATCTGTGAAATAATAAGTTGTTGATCACTCAGAACTAGTTTCTCATGTCCTCAAAATCTACATGAATGTGTTGGCATCTAGGGAGTCTTGGAGTTGGGGAGACTGAACAGGAGTCTCAGAATGGCCAGAATTACTGAGCTTGTGGAATCTGTATAGACTGTTTAAGTGGGCGAGAGCAAAGCTGCTCACAGACTTACCCCACCCTCACAAGAGCACTGCCAGTCTCTTTGAAAGTCAGCAATACCAGAAATGCACGGCTATTCTTCTCACTGTGCTCTCTCAGGGAACCTCCCATAAGAACATTCAGCCCATCTCAGCTCGATGTCCAGAGCAAATGCCAGTGTCACGAGATACCACTGCAATACACATCACATCCACCTCTACTTCGACATAAAGCATATCATGGAATCCTTATTTCAGTAGGCAAATCTCAGAGACACAGGGTGACCACATTGAACAAATATCCAATTCCACATCTACCTGAATCGCTACCACACAAGATAAGACATTGCACTGATGTGAGAGTGAATACAAGAGGTCTCCAATTTTCTCTCAAAATGCATGGCAAAGAAAGAAAACTATTTGGATGTGGCTTACTTAGACTGTTCAGTTTATGTTCTTCCCTTTTGAATTATTATTCTATCTCATGGATAAAGACTCTCACTTTTCCCAGCGTATTCTTCACGCGTGATTTATAATGTTTGGGCAAGGAGGCTGTGAGTTTGCACTTGTAAACACAATACTGAAAGCAAAGAACATTTTGTAATATGACAATAGAAGCTCACATGAAGTCCAAACTGTCTAAATTGCTATCACTTAAAAATTAAGGCTATCCTTTGGGTCCATAGCTCCCCGAACACTTGACAGCCCAGCTACAAAGAATTATTAGTCACCACATCACCCAGCAACAGCCATATGTGATCCTCCGCAGAAAATCACCTTTCTGTATTCCTTTTTCTTTTGGAGTGTACACAGGTATTTTAGCTCATTTTTTTAATGAAAGAGGAAAGATACTTTAAAAAATAATATGATAAAGGCTTCTGTCTTAAGGATTTCATTTTTTTTTGTTTTATTACCTCTTTAACTTGTATAAAGCAACTTGCAACTGTGTTTGTATGGAGACGTGTCAAGAATGAAACAAGTACCAAGAAACTGAGGGTTTCCACATGGTCTATAACAAGCTAATGACAGTGAATGTCATAATTATGGCAGCACATTGTGTATAAATTACAAAATAAATCCTATTCCCTTTTAAAATAAATTGATTACTAAATTCTAACTCTGTCTCCACTATGCTCAAACTCCAAAGCTTCCTGTTAGTTTCCAGTCCTAAAAAAATAGTAGTAGAACTTTCAAGTACTCTGAAAATTGCTTTCACCAAGCACCATGGTAAGGGTTCGAATCCTTCAACTTAAAGCAAGCTAAAGAAATGATTGGGTAATAGAAAAACAATGGAGATGGGAATCACAATTCTCTGAGAAGATGAGAATAATTCAGAGTCACTTTTCTAAGCTGTTGCTTGTCCTTGGATAAAAGGCAGAAGAAATGATCAAACAGTTCAGATAACTTTTTTTTCTGCATACATTTGATGATTTGGGGATAGAAAATTTCACGTAAAGACTGAGTAAATCCAGTAAATCTAAGAAATGAGTCGGAAAAGGATGTACCTATCCTGCTTTTGAATATAGGCTTAACAACAAATAAAAAATGCAGTTACTGGGGTAGCTCAGGGGTTAAGACTGTCTTGCAAGCAGAAAGTCCTGAGTTTGGATTCAGCTACCACGTAAAAATGACAGGCAGAAATGGCGACAGCCTGAACTTCCAGCCCTGGTGGACAGAGCCAGGAAAACCCCAGAACAGAGCAAGAAGGAGGTAGAAGCAATCCAGAATGATTCCCAAAGTCACCCTTTGGTCCTCCATAGGAACATATAGTAAGTACCCTGTGATACACCCCCTCACACACACACTAAATAAATGAATAATAAATAAAATGTTCAAAAACGCAGTTACTATAACAGACTGAAGTAGTTGTTGACATAATATTTTGCTTCTCAATTTAACCCACGATAAAATATTTAAGATACTTTGAAAGAAGTGTTGGTTTGTTCAACAAGCAGCAAGCTAGTTTCAAATGAGCCTAACATTTCATGCTATGGTGAGATATAAAGGAAGGGAAAATTAATTGAAAAAAAGAAAATCATAGAAAAGGTATTACACAGAGAAATATGTGGGCTGCTGTTTTAGATATGATACTAAAGCTGACCTTCTGTGTAGTTGTTAGATCAGTTGGCTAATTTTATCTGTTCAGACTATAAGGACACACTTCTCACTGTTTGTTTTTTTTTTTTTTTTTTTTTTTTTCTGAGAGTTTAGTCCAGGCACCAGACATCTTTTAAACTCTGATTGGAAGGTGCCCTGGAGACTTCTGGAGCCAATTACATAATCATGCTCCCAGCAGTGTGGCAACATAAATTTCAATTTATAAATGAGGTCACAGAGTCACCAAGAGGTCAGATGACATATTCAGTCTTTGTAGAGAGTCCTATCAGTGCTTAATATTTATTCTACAAACTTAAAGGATCTTACATTGAGCCTTACTCAAGCCCAGAACTCTGAAATTATTCAAAGATGACTCATACCTAAAAATTTAATAAAATTCATTAGTAATATCAATGGTAACCTTGTAAGACTTCATAAATTTGTCATGCTAAGAAAATGCAAGTGTATATGGATATCAGTATATATCTTTAAATCTTTCATTTTCTTAGACTGTGATATTATGTAAAGGTGAATGAAGACTTCTGCTTTCATTTCCATTATTCTAATAACATTTGTCTTCTAATGGAAGGCTTTACTTCCATAGACAGATGAAATTAACAAAATTCAATTGTGTATTAATGACACAATTATAAGAATCACAGTAACTCTGAGGAAATGAACGTGGGCTAAATTGTTTATTAATCAGTGTTTATCACAAAATTACCTTTTTAATATTTAAGAAAAATGTGGACTTTGATGTGGTATTGACTTAAAGATAACTACTGGTAGAATTCAAAATAAGATTAACTTTTCTAAATAACTGTTGAAAAAGTTCTGTAGCACAAGAAAAAGGGAAATAAATACCTAGGATTCATAAAAATGGTTTATGTTATTTGTTTATAAAGCAAATAAGTTGATTTCTTATCTAATACAAATACTTGTTAAATAAATGCAAATTATTAAGTTTCTACATTAAGTCAAGGACTGTGGCATCTGGTCAAAGATAAAAATCAAGTATATTTTTCTGTGTCCTAAAACAGAATAAATTGTTCCAATTTAAATGTATAAAGAATATTTCTACAAGCTAATTTACTAAACTATGAAGTACACAGCTTACCTCTGTCACAGACATCTAGTGACCCCCAACCCAGGCAGAATCATTTCCTTGAAGTTAAATCACTTTAGTAAACTAATCTGAAGCTAATTAGGAGAAAACATGTCCAATTTTCTTTTCCACTGGATCACATCTTATTTCCTTGTGAGTCAATCATTTTCTTTCCACAATGGAAGATACCCATTAGAATAGGAGTTATATATAATATTGACAATTCAACATGAGCCTGTTTTAGGAAGTTTAAGTACTTGGCAATGCCAATAGTTAAAGCAATGTTAATGAAAGAAGTCCCTGTTATTAACATTGTGCATATCCTACTTTCTAATGTTTATATTCAATGGACTGCATGTCTCCTCCAGATAGACCATTGGAAGAGACTGATATTAGAGAACTTTCAGTGTTAGCTGTTTGCATTCTTGGTAAACATATGCCTGTCAAATATCTTCATAATCTACCTATTCAATCAATCAACTTGTTATCACCTTCCATGTAACCATTTTCTCTTCCATAATTTTGGTGAATACCTAGTTCAAACAATTAACCCGTGTTGATGCAATTTGCAGTTGTCTTTCCATTGAACCAAAGTAGAAAAGTCAATGTGCAATATTGCCCTATTTGGCGAATTACATAATTATCACTGTTGTTTCAAAACAAAACTAAGTCGATATAAGGTCTGATAGCCATCAATTTGAAGTTAGTTCCAGAAAATTACAAAATCATCTGCATACCAGGCTCGGCTCTTTTACTCTCTAGTTAATGGCATAAGGGCAGAATATAAAAATATATTTGAAGGCAGGTGTGATGGTATTAATATAATTTTCATCCCCCCTCCTCCTAATAGGTTCATGCTTATATCCTTAATTAATGTTGATGTTTGCAAAGGTTGTGGCACTTTTGGCATATAGAGCCTTGCTGAAGGAAGGAAATGTCACAGGGAATAGGCCTTGAGATTTGGTAGCCTGTCCCTGACATCTCAATTTGTTCTTGCTTGCTCTGCCTTGATGATGACTGTGTTGGTCTCAATCAGTCCTTTGCATCTGACTCCAGCCATTCCTTCTGCTACATGATTCCTGCCACAATGGCTGATATGCCCTCTGGAATCATAAGCCAAATAAATCTTCCCTCTTCCCCTAAGTATCTTACATTAGAGTGTTGTCTCACAGCAGCAAATGAAAGTAAATATATCAGAAATTGTTACAAGGAGTGGGGTGTTATATGATACTGAGAAATTGGTGTAAAAAAGTTATGCTCACTTCTGTGATGGCACTGCTATTCTTTTGGAAATGTTTTGTTGGAGAAATGTGGAGAATTACAGGACTTTAGGCTAGGTAAGCCATTGTTTCTTTCAGAGATTTAAAAGCTGTTCCAGCAAAAGTTTAGAATAATGCTGAAACAGATGCCAACAGTAATGCCCTTGAAAAAGAACAAAGGCTACTTGGGGAACTGGAACAGGGGCTATTGGAATGATGCTTTAGCTAAGAGTTTGGTTGTACTTTGCCTATGTCCTGAAAGTTTGCCTGAAGTTTGATTAAAATATAATAGGCAGATGTTTGGTAGAGGAAGTTTCAAGACAGCAGCATATCCTTGAATCTATGGCACTGCAAAATTTTATTGCTTTTATTCAGACCTATGATGAAAAAAATTTAAAAAAATCTAAGCAGAAAAAAACAAATGTGACAGTTGAAGTGGAAAGTATGTGGGCAAACTTATAATGGTTAACCAAGAAAATACAAACAGGAAAATTGAAGTTGTTGTTAAAGAGATCAATCCATTAGCTAAATAAATCTCCTTTTTTCCCTAAGCTCCTGTATCAGACTGTTATCTCACAGCAGTTAAAAAAAGTAACTTCTATAGTAAAAGAGGAGATACAATATGAATGCTATTGTCAAAGTGATGTGAATCATCTGCTCACACAACATGCTTTGCTTCTCACAGTTTTCAGAGTCTGACTCATTATACACTATTTCAGTATGATAGATTGCTGATCAGAGTATTCGACCATATGTCTTCAGGAGGAGATAAACTCCATTTCTAATGAGTTGCTGGAATATCACTGTTACTTGATGTTCTGAGTAGTCTCAGCTGTCAACTTGTCACTTGAAAGGTAGGCCTATAGGCATACTATGAATTATTTAGTTAAATCAGACTCTGCGCAAGCCTGTAGAAGACTGTTTTAATTGCATGATTGATGTGGGAAGATGCAGTTGATAGTGATTAGGACCCTTTCTTCTTTAAACAAATAGGATGAAGAGATCTGGTTTTGGCAGAGGCATTTTTGGCAAAGGCAAAAGCTAGCTGCTATGTGATAGTCCTCACTCTTTCTAGTCTTGTTTTGTATATTGTGTGTCCTTTCTCTCTACTCCTCATACTGGGAAAATGATTCTGTGATCATTTGTAACCTGGAGTCCTGAACATGAGAAAATCCTGTTTCCCTCAAAGGTTTGGTTTAAGTTTTATTATAACAACAGAATATGAAACCAAGGCATTTGGTAATCTCTACTTATATTAATTATATGTAATATTTCACTAGCAAACTAGGAGTTATTGCTCAAAAAGAGAAGACACCTTCAAAAGAAACCATATACAAATTAAATTCTACTTATTTGTGTTGTCATTCTGCTATTAAATCTTGTTAAAGATGACATACTACATCTCTATGTATCACAGACAATTAGTGAATTACTAAATTATCTAAGCCTTATTACAGAAGATTCAACTTTTTGAAGACGTTTCTCTTATCCTATACCAATTAAAATCTCTCAAATACTTGTGCTATTTGGAACATATAATATATTAATACATGAAAATATACCCAAAATTGTCAGGCCAAAAAGGATCAGAACATATTATATTTGTTTTAAAGTGATAAGTGTAAAGGCAACATTAATTTGTCCCTTTTACTATAGTAAATGATGTTGTGACACAATTTATACCATTGTAACATAAAAACTTCAATGAGTATGAGTTCCTGAATTCCCCAAGTGTACATCTCTAACCTGTTTATAAATTTGAATTATTGGAAGTTCCCTATTAATCATCTATAAAATTTCTTTTGACAAATATATAAGGAGCAATACAATGTTTTAAATACAATGATGATCAAAACAATGCATTGTAACAGAGACCAGGCCCACCAACAGCTCTGAGACCGTGAATGTATAATGATAACTTTGTCAGTATAGTATACTTCATGTGGTTTTTCTAAATTTATACAGAAAAAGAGTAATTTTCAGATCAGTTAGCTACATGCTGCATTCACGGATCTTGGAATGTCTTACCTTAACAGGGATGCCACATATAGAAAGAAGCTGTAATTGTAGTCAGGCCCTGCTTAAGGTGACAATCATCTCAGATCAAATTCTCGTGTTCTGGTTTCTCCCTTCTCCATAATGCACAGTTAATTTATGGTTGCAAGTTCTGTTTTGTTTTGGGGGGATAGGGTGAGGGCAGGGGTTGTTATGCTTTGAATATGTGTTGTCCTGCAATAGCCTCATGTGTTAATGTTCTCAGTTGATATTAATATTTAAGAATGCAGTGACAACTTTAGGATTTAGAGCCTTGCTGGAAGAAGGCAGTGGCACTAGATAGTCTTGTCCTGTTTTGTCTAGCAGATGGCTCTTGCAGTTTGTTGCACATTCTGTCTACCTCAATGATGGCAGATGTGACTTGAATCTGCATGCTTCTGCAGTTTCTCATGCCTTTTTCAGCATAATGAACTTTATCTCTCCTCTGAAATTGTAAACTAAATATATCTCCCTTTTCTCCCCTTAAGTTCCTTGTGTGCGAGTGTAGTTTCACAGCAATAGAAAGAAAAGTAACTACAACAGGTGGTGATGTGAGACTTATAAAGTTAGTCTGTCATCAAAGGATTTATCCATTCCCATGAAAGGGGTTCTATGTATTTATACTTGTGCTATTGTCTGGAATATGAGAGAGCATATGACATATTAGTCAGAGGACTGAAGTCAGATTTCTTTCTCTGATCTTGATGTTTTTACCTTCTATACAGATCAGTAAGAATTTTTGTGTACAAATAACTATGCTTTTTTCTAAAAATTTTAGGTATTTGTGACAAAATATTTTAATGAAAACTTTGCTTCTCATGTATATTGTGAAAATATAGTCTTTTTATCTGGTAACTATTCTGATAACTATCTCCCCACACTGAAATCAGTATAATCACTAAAATTTCCATTTTAAACATGGTCTTTCATAAAAATACTACTTACACACACACACACACACACACACACACACACATATCTGTTTCCCTAAGTAACCTAATACATTAGTTTTGTATTTTTTCTCCGCTTTACTCATTGGAAAAAAACAAGGTAAGAGATGTATGAAAGCAGGGAAGATTGATATAGGCAACAGACAATGAGAAGCTAGATAAAAATCCAGAATTATTTAATAGATTTAGATTCAATCCACAGATCTAAATTTGCAGCACTGAATAAAGCCATATTAAAGGGTTCATGAATGTCTTCCTTCCTTTGCTCTTTGTTCTGAGGTAGTAAACATTCTTCTGCAGAAAAAAATTATATGTGGTAGATCTACAAATTTTATAAATCAAATTCAGAAAATGCACCCACCACCACAATCCCATGCTACTAAGGAAGGGAACATGAGAATCCCAACACTATCTTCTAATGTTAACTGTTGCAGTGCATAAAGATCCATACAAACCCCAAGAGAATCTCTTCTATAATGATAAGAGTGAACACAGTCACATCTCCAAACTACAAAACCCACTCTCTCTACTGATTAAGAGTACATTGACATAGAGAAACATGTTACGTGCCAGGAGAGCTGCTCAAGGCTAGAGTTTGGTTGATACAAATGTATGCATGTTTACTCTGTAATGGTGATGACACTACACATACAAATTTGGAAGCAGGCGAAACCCCCTCAGAGTTGTAGAGGCAGGTATCTACTTGCAGAAAATTATAGCTACCCCGGGCATGTGGAAGACAACAGTTAGCAAGGTTGATGTTTTCCTGAGATAACACCCATGCTGCGAGTGTGAACCTCTTGTGGAGGGCTGACCTTTTTCATTCTGGGGAACAAATCAATCCGACATGGAAGAGAGATAAACTAGGTACTTCTTTGAACTTCACACAGATAGTGGATGCTTTGGCAATGTTTATCTGACCTGAGTTAACTAAAAACATAAGCAGCTACCCTCCAAACTCTACAAGTAAGCTCCACAAGGCAATTCAGGGAATAGCTACAAATACTCATCCCAACAAGGAAGAAATATCAATAGATCCTATAATATTTTGTTTACTTGCATTGTTCTTCCTCTTTTATTTTCACTTATTGATGTTCACTTTTGTATTATTTTTATTCTAGTTGTATATATTACTTAATTAGATACTGTGATCTTTTTTTCACATTTCTTGTGTTGTCTCCACTCCCTCCATCACCAGTTTATATATTTTCCATCTTACTTCTAACTTATTTTTCTTTTTCCTTTACCCATGTGTTTATACCCTAATGATATCTAAACTTGTCCTTCCATGAGCAATTCCTCTGAAAATGGTATGACCTCAGCTATTGGTATTGATATAAACTGTCTTGTCAAAATGTATCATCTGTAACCAGAATCATAAATAAGAATAAAATTTGTTATTCCACTGAGTTATTTGGTTATGCATTTATCCACAACATAAAGAGAAACTGGAATGTTTCATTTGTTGATTCATTGTTCCTGTTATTAATGCCTACTTCTCTCCTCTATATACTATGTACTATGTAGAAATTATGAGCTCAGGTAAAGATTATACATTAAAATACACATAAAATAGAAAAAACAAATGGGTATGAGAAAAAAAAAGCAAACAAAAATTGAAAAACACATATATCTCCTCAGATGAAAAAATCACAACATAAAAAGAATAAATAAAAGCTTTTCCAAGAATGGCACAAAGTGAAGCAATTCATGAATACCAAGCAAGCACAATAGAAAATATTGGAGCACTAAGTGGGGAAAAACTGAATATATCTTCTTAAAATCAGGAATATGACAATAGTTTTCATTCTTTCCTCATTTAATGAAATATTTAAAGTCATAGACTAATAACACAAGAGAATTAAATAGAAAACAAAAAAGTCAAAATTATCCCCAAGTATAGATGATTATATCCTGTACTTGAAAACCCTAAAGACTTCCACAAAGTCTTTTTTGTTTTACACGTTATAAACACTGCCATTAAATTGGTAGGCTGCAATATCAATAAACAGAAATAGTAACTTTTCTATATGCCTAGTAAACACAGAACACTCCGGAAGATAATCTGAGTGACTCACAATAACTTCAAAAACATAAAATACTATTTATTAGAATAAATTAAACAAAAGAGATGGAAGACTTCTTTAATTAAATCTTTAATACAAAAAATTAAAAGGACAATAAGAGACATAAAGAGTTTCTATGGTCATCTGTTGCAAAGTCAGCATTGACAACAAAATTTCAATGTCATCTTAATGTAAGGATAAAAAAAAAAACAATCTTTATATTCATGTAGAGGCCAAAAAGACTTCCGGACAGTGTCTATGATACCTGATTTTATATCATACTACAGAGCCAAGGTAATTAAAAACACCTTGGCAATGAGCACAAATAAACACATAAATATAAAAAGTAAAATCAATATCCCAGCCATCCTAATATTTGAGCCAATGTGATATCTTCTCTTGTGCTAACTTGTTAATCATGAATTGCTTTACTTTGTGCTGCTCTTGTAAGGCCTTTATTTCTCCCTTATTTTTAAAAGATATCTCTACAGCATGGCATAACCTGATTCAGTAATTTGGCATCTTGTGTTTTCAGACCTAGAAATACAGCACATAAAAACTCTATGCAGGAGTAAGATATCTACTTTCAGAAATTAGGAAATTATTTGATGCATATGAAGACCAGGTTAAAGGGAATAACTATTCCCCTTCAAATACATCTGGATTTCAATCTAAAGAGACTTTAATTTTGAAGAAAGACCTTTGAAATTGCGATTAGATCAAACATGAGCAATCCTAAAAGCCCTTATAAGAGATTAAACAAAAGGGCTAAAAGGGAAAAGAAAGTATCACAATGAAACAAAGGTCCAATCTAAAAACAAATTTCCTAGTGCTATAATTACTTTTTTTTTAATCCACTTCAAGTTAGTTTTTTTAATACATTTTTATCTGAAGAATGTCTAGAATGGTTCATTGTTAAGAAGTATAGTTCTTAACAATGAACCAGCCACAAGGCAAAAGATGCAGAAATGATTCTGAAAAGAAGAAAAAACAGATTGTCCCCTATATCTCTCAGAAGGAGCAGAAGCTTTCCCACTCCTTCATCTTAGCTCAGTTAGACTCATTCTAGACGTTCTTCAGATCAATGTGAGAATAAATTTTTGTTGTTCTTTTTTTTTATTTCTTTTATTTCTACTCATACAACTTTAACAGGTACACCAATCCCCTCCCTCCCTCCAACCTCCCACCGCCCTATGCTCTCTCCCTTCCCCCCTCCTTACTTATCCCCCAGTATCTCCCCCTACCATCCCCGGAGCATTCTTTAATGTGCATGCCAGACTCTCCTCTGGGTCTTGCTCTCCGATGAGGTGCAAGGACCCAGTGGCATTTCCCAGAACCCTTTCCTCTGTTTGCTTAAGCACAAGAACACTACTGTGGCTGTCAATTCCTTGCCTCCAAGGATCTTAGTGCCTTTAGCAAATGCTAGAATTTGAGGGGCCAATAGTGTGTTGGACATTGCGCAGGGCATGCAAAGTCCAATTATGATTGCTTCGGCCCTAATTTGTATGGAATATTTTGTATATCATTGCTCCTCCCATCCTTGTGCTCTTACAATCTTACCGCCCCCTCTTCCACAAATTTCCCTGATCTTCTGGATGGGAAGAAATTAGGCTGGCCTAGTTCCAGGTAGTTGATATAGAGTCTCTGATGTTCTGGATTATGGTGTGTTGATTTTTTTTTTCAGTTTTCCTGCTCCTGCAATGCCCTTCACTCCATCCCGATGGGTATTGGATGTCACCCCCTGGCCAGAGAGAAAAAGCTGTTAAACTAAAGTCTTGTTATAAAAGTATATTCAAAGGTAGATGAAATAAAGGTAGGAAACCGCAGTGAAGGAGGGGTCAATCAACCATTTGCAAAATGATTACTTTTTATCTGCCAGACTACATGCCCTCCCCTTCTAGTGAGATCATACCCCATCAGTTGCAAATGATCAGGAACAAAAGTCTGTGAACTTAACCAGATGTCTCATTACTCATTTGCAGTCCTTGATGGTGGCCTATTTTCTCTGCTGTAACATGGTCCCCTCTCTCCTTGTTTCTGGTGTGGCTCTCCTACCACATCCCTCCTGTTCATATACCTTGCAATTACTGTAGGTACTACAGAGATTTATCCTTGAGTGTCTCTAGGTGGGTTTGATACTAGGAGCCAACTATAAGGGAATACATATGGTGCTTAATTTTCTGGGTTTGGGATACTTCACTTAATATAATTGTTTCTAATAGCATCTATTTCCCAGCAAATTCCATTAATTCATCATTTTTGATGGCTGAGTAAGTACTCCATTGTATAGATGAACCACATTTTCCTTATCCACTCGTCAACTGTTGGACATTTGGGTTGATTCTATGACTTAGCTATTGTAAACAGTGATGCTAAGAACATAGTCGTGCTTCTGCTATCAAGGTGAATTTTTGCTATATGAGGGGTTATTCCCAAAAGTGGCATAGCAGGGTCATATGGCATTTCAATCTTTAGTTTCTTTAAGAATCTCCAGATGGCTCTCCAGTAAGTTCCAGATGGTTGTATGAGCCTGCATTCCCACCAGCAATGTAGGACAGTTCCCTTCTCTCCACATCCCCTCAAGCATTTGTTGTTGTTTGTATTGTGTATTTTTGCCATCCTGACCTGGGTGAGATGATATCTCAGAGAAGTTTTGATTTGCATTTCCCTGATGACTAAGGATGTGGAGCATTTTTTAAGATATTTGTTAGACATTTTAATTTCATCTCTAGTAAAGTTTCTTTTAAGTTACAGGGCCCACTTTTTTTTTCCTTTTTTTTTAATTAAAAATTTAATTATACATTTTAAAATTTTTTACCAGTTCCCTCCCTTCCCCCTCCCCCCCAACCTCCTCCTCCCGCTGCCCTTCCCCCAGTGCCTCCCCCCCAATTCCCAGAGAGTCCTTTATTGTGTACGCCTAACTCTCCACTGGGTCCTCCTCTCCAATGACATATAAGGACCCAGTGGCATTTCCATAAGCCCTTTCTCTTGTTCCCCTTAAGCATAAGATCACTACTATGGCTGTCAATCCCTTGCCTCCAGGGGTCTCGGTGACCTTAACAGATGCTAGACTTTATGAGGGCAACAGTGCGCTGGACATTGCGCAGGGCATGCAAAGTCCCATTATGATTGCTTTGGCCCCAACTATTGTTGAGAATCTTGCAAATCGTTGCTTTGGGCCATTTCTTTCCTTGGTGTTTAGCTTTCTAAGTTCTTTGTGCACTCTGGATAATTAAAGCTCTATCAGATATGTGGTTAGTGAAGATTTTCTCCCATTCTGTGGGTGGCTTTTGTGCTCCTGTTACAATCTCTTTATATAAATAGAAGCTCTTTAATTTCACAAGATCCCATCTGTTGAGAGTTGGTTGCAGTGACTGTGCTATAGGATGTTTGTTTAGGAACTGTTGGCCTAGGCCAATCAGGTCGAGGGAGTTTCCTACCCTTTCAACTATGGTTTTTATAGTCTCTGGCCTGATATCAAGGTCCTTGATCCATTTGGAATTAAGTCTTGTACATGGTGACAAGTACAGGTCCAGTTTCAATCTTCTGCATGTGGATATCCAGTTTTTCTAGCAACATTTGGTGAAGATACTGTTCTTTTTCCATTGGATTTTTTGGGCCCCTTTGAAAAAGATCAAATGTCTGTAGTTGTGTGGGCTTATATCTGGGTCTTCAACCTTATCCAATGATCTGTGTGTCTATTTTGGAGCCAGTATGAGGCTGTTTTTATAATTATGGATTTGTAGTATAGACTAAGGTTTGGTATGGTGATACCTCCAACAATGTTTTTGTTACTCAGGATTGTCTTTGCTATCCTGGGTCTTTTGTGCCTCCATATGAATTTTGAGATTGTTTGGTCAGCTTCTTTAAAGATTTGCTTCAGGATTTTAATTGTTATAGAATTGAATTTGTATAGTGCCTTTGGTAGGATGGTCATTTTTACAATGTTGATTCTGCCAATTGAGGAACATGGGAGGTCTTTCCACCTTCTGGTGTCTTCTGCTATTTCTTTCTTTAGGGTTTTAAAGTTTACATTGTAAAGGTCTTTTACCTCCTTGGTTACATTTATACCAAGGTATTTCATTTTTTTAGGGGCTATAGTAAGCAGGTTGTTTCTCTCAGGGCTTTTTCACTTCTTTCATTCTGGGCATATAGGAAGGCCACTGATTTTTGTACATTTATTTTGTATCTTGCCACCCTGTTGAACTTCTCAATTAGTTCCAGGAGCTTCCTGATGGAGTTTTTGGGATCACTC
Source organism: Typhlomys cinereus (assembly GCA_023101885.1). Classification (NCBI taxonomy): domain Eukaryota; kingdom Metazoa; phylum Chordata; class Mammalia; order Rodentia; family Platacanthomyidae; genus Typhlomys; species Typhlomys cinereus. The sequence goes on from JALPQD010000082.1 coordinate 3,522,687, forward strand.
AGGTATAAGATCATGTCATCTTCCTTGCCGTTTTGAATAATTTTTTGTCCCTTTCTTGTCTTATAGCTTCAGCTAAGACTTCAAGTACAATATTGAATAGAAGTGGTGAGAGTGGACAGCCTTGTCTAGTTCCTGATTGAAATGGGAATCCTCAAGTTTTTCCCCATTGAGTATAATCTTTGCTGAAGGCTTGTTGTATACAGCTTTTATTATATTAATAAAGATTCCTTCCATTCCAATTGTCTCTAGGGTTTTGATCATAAAGGTCTGTTGGATCTTGTCAAAAACTTTTTCTGCATCTATTGAGAGTATCATGTGGTCTTGAACTCTGGACTGGTTTATATGGTGAATTACATTTATTGATTTGGGTATGTTGAACCAACCTTGTGTGCCTGGTCTAAAGCCTATGTGATCCCTGTGAATGATCTTTTTGATATGTTTTTGAATCCAATTTGCTAAGACTTTGTTGAGAATCTTTGCATCTGTGTTCATCAGAGAGATTGTCCTATAGTTTTCTTTTTTAAGTGTATCTTTATTAGGTTTGGGGATTAAGACGATATTAGCTTCATAGAAGGAATTAGGTAGTGTTCCTTCCTTTGCTATTTAATGGGATAGTTTAAGGAGTATTGGTGTTATTAGCTCCTTAAATGTCTGGTAGAACTCTGTCCTGAATCCATCTGATCAGGACATTTTTTGGTGGGAAGATTAGAGATTACTTATTAGATTTCCTCATATGTTATAGGACTATTTAAATAATTCACAACTTCCTGTTTCAATTTAGGTAAGTTGTACTTACTCAGGAATTAATCCATCTCTTTTGTGTTGTCAAACTTCACAGAGTATAAGTTTTTGAAATACGACATTATAATTCTCTGTATTTCCTGGGTATCAGTGGTGATAACTCCATTTTCATTTCTAATTTTGTTAATTTGGGTTTTATCTCTCTTGCTTTTGGTTAATTTAGCTAAGGGTGTATCAATCTTATTAATTTTTTTTCAAAAAACCAACTTTTTGACTGGTTGATTTTCTGTATCATTTTCCTAATCTTGATTTCAGATATTTCTCTCCTTATTTTGCTAATCTCCTCTCTTCTGCTGCTTTTGGGATCAGATTTCTCTAGTTTTTCTAAAGCTTTAAGCTGCATTGTTAAGTTATTTATTTCTGATGTTTCCATTTGTTTGATGTCAGCATTAAGATCTATGAACTTACTTTTCAGGACAGCTTTCATTGTGTCCCAGAGATTTTGGTAAGTTGTATTTTCATTATCGTTCTCTTTCAGGAAATCTTGAATTTCCTTTTTAATTTCCTCCCTAATCCAGTTCTCATTCAGCATCATAGGGTTGCATTTCCAGGAGTTAGTGTATTTTCTATTGTTTATTGTATTGTGGATGTCAAGCTTTAGACCATGGTAGTCTGATAGGGCGCAGGCTATAATTTCAACTTTCTTGTATATGTGGAGATTCGTTTTGTGGCCCAATATGTGATCTATTTTGGAGAAAGTTCCCTGTGCTACTGAGAAAAATGTGTATTCTTTTGTGCGTGGATGAAAAGTTGGATAGAGATCTGTAAGGTCCATTTCAGTAAAGGTTTGATTAAGTTCCAAAGTGTCTCTGGTTAAGCTTTTGACCTGTTGATCTATCCCATGTAGAGAGGGCAGTGTTGAAATCCCCAAGAATTTTCATTTGGAGGTTGATTTCTCGCTTTACATGCTGTAGGGTTTTCTTAATGAATGTACAGGGGCCTGTATTGGGTGCATATATGTTCAGTATTGTGAAGTCTTCCTAGTGAATTGTACCTGTGACTAAAATGTAGTAACTATCTGTGTCTCTTATGATTTTCTTTTGTTTGAAGTCCACTTTGTCTTAAAGCATAATGGCTACCCCTGCGTGTTTCCTGGTTCCATTAGCTTGCAAAATATTGGACCAACCTTTCAATTTTAGGATGTGTCTATTTTTTGTGGTGAGATGAATTTCCTGAAGGCAACAGATTGATGGGTTGTGATTTTTAATCCAAGTTTGTAATCTGTGTCTCTTAATCAGTGAGTTAATACCATTGACATTTAATGTTATAATGGAGAAATTATTTTTATTTCTGGACATTTTTTATGTTTAGTGGGTTTTGTAAGTGTATTATTTGATATTTATGTTTTGGTGGTATTATACTTCTCTTCTGTCCTGGATATGCTTGTTCTTTTCTTCAAGCTTGAGTATCATTTCTAGCATTTTTTGAAGGCCTGGTTTGGTAGACATGTATCCCTTCAAGTTGTCTTTGTGCTGGAAAACTTTTATTTCTCCCTCAATCATGACAGATAGTTTTGCCGAGTATATCAGTCTGGGTTGGCATTTTTGCTCATTTAATACTTGAAGTACATCTCTCCAGGATCATCTTGCTTTTGCTGTTTCCATTGAGTAGTCACTTGTTATTCTAATAGGTTGACTTTTAAAAGTGACTTGCTTTTTTCTCTTGAAGCTCTCAGCACTTTTTCTTTGTCTTGAATGTGGAGTGTTTTGACTATTATTTGCCGTGGCGATTTTCTATTTTGGTCATATCTGTTTGGAGTGTGAAATGCATCTTTTATTCTTTAGTTGTGGGAAGTTTTCATTTATGATTATTTGAAATTTTTCCTCAGGTGTGGTATTTTGGGATTCTTGTTCTGGTATTCCATGAATGCGCATGTTAGGCTTCTTCAGGGTGTCCCATATCTCTTGAATGTTCCTCTCCAGTATCTTTTTGGCTTTAACAATCTCTCCTGTTGAGCTGGTTATTTCTCCCACTTTGTCTTCAAGATCCTGAAATTCTATTTTCTGCTTCATTTGTTCTGCTGATAAGACTCTCTGTTGAGTTTTGGGTTGAAGATAACTTGTCTTTTAGTTCAATTTTAAACTCTGCCTGAGACTTTTTCAACTGCTCTATGCCTATTTTTGTTTCTTGAACTGTTTTTCTCAACACCTCCAAGTGCCTTTTGTGTTTCTGTTCAAAGTGGTTGATGCTGGTTTTTTAACTCTTCTTGGATTTCCTCTTTCATAGTATTAATCATAGTAATGATCATACTCTGAAAGTCGTTATGTTGGGTCTGGCTTTCTTGGCTATTTTATGTGAATTGTTCTGGTTGGAATCCATCATTATAGAGTTAATTCTTTTGGTGGGAGATTGGTCTTCTTGGGTGTTGTTTCTCATGGATCTGCACTTTGACTTAGGCATTGTTGTTTTGTTTCTTATGACCTTTCAGTTTCTGTGTGTTTTTGACTGAACTGATTTAGTTGGTATTATTACACTTGCCAGTTATTACTAGTGCTTGCCTTGGATTGGGTACGTTTGTTAAGTCAGGTTAAGTATACGGGGGTGAATATTAGTATGGTAGTGCACTTTTATGATTTAGTATCTTGGTGATATGTGAGAGTGAGTGGTGTACTCCCTGGAGTTGTATATGTTTTTGGGGTGGCTGTATGTAGAAGTTAATCTACAGCAATTGATACGAGAAAGGATCAGTAAGATGAAAAAAGGAGGTTTATTTATCTTTGGGCTGGATGTGAAGAATCTCTCCCACGTGATAGGATGATTGTAGAGGACTCCAGATGTGTGGCCTTTGTCCCTTAGAGTTTTGCTTGAGTTTCCTTTGGACTCTATTGAATTCTGAGTAGCAGTGTGTCTTACATGGACCTACATGCGAGGGTCCCTGGTGTGCCGGAGAGGCAGAGGGTCTTATGTTGATGGCAGAATTCTTCACCTGGGACCTGGGACTTGGCTTAGTGGCCCACCCAAGCTCCAGGGATGGAGGAATGTGAGCAAGTCCTGTCTGGTCGAGTGGACCAGCCGGTGGTAGGAAGAAAGGGGCTGGGGCCCAGGGCGGCGCCAGGCAAAGCCTGAAGCCGCCTGGGTGCTGCTGGGACACGGGGGCACTTGGGGGGGCTGGGCGGACTCACCTGGGATCTGGCAGACTAGGGGCAGCGGCGGTGGAGGCACTGGCGGGAGGGAGCAAGTGAATTTTTGTTGTTCTAAGTCATCAAATTTAGAGTAATTTGTTATATCAGTAAGTTAATGTAGACCAGTCTAACAAGTATTTCAAAAGTATTAACATATTAATAATAATAAAAGAAATGTGAATAGCAAAATAAGCATTCTATTATTCTCCGTTTGTCTTGTGAAATGCATGTAGATGGTGCAAACTAGACACGGTGCCTCAACTTGCAAAGCATAATGATCATCTGGGGCATGAGGCGTCCAGCATTATTATACCACATTACCATGATCTTTGTCGCTTAAAATGATACAAGTGTGTTTTCCCAGAGTTGAGAGCTCTTGATTCTATATTGTTTTCACTAAACATTCACTAGATTGTTGGAAGGGCATTTTGGAGGTTTTCCTGTCCCTGCAGGCACATAGCCCTTGGCTCTGAGTCACTTCCTGCAATCCACAAAGCCATCAGTGCAGCACTTTCAAAGCTTTCTTGTCCACTGCCATGTTGTCTTTTCTTCTTTCCCAGCCTCTGTTAGTGAGAACACCATGAGTTCATTGAAGCTGTTGGAACAATCCTGGGAAAATTCTCTCCCTAATGATCCCTATTTACATTTATAAACTTTTAATCTCTATGTAACAACATAAAGTCACATATTCTTTGCATTTACAAACTTTTAAACTCTGTGTAACAAAATAAAGTCATATATTCTTTGCATTTACAAACTTTTAAACTCTATGTAACAACATAAAGTCACATATTCTTTGGCTTGGAGGATTAGAATGTATGAGTTTTGTAAAGGAGGATTTGTTTTTATCTACCACAAAGGGTTGGAAAAATACCAAGATGACACTTAAACTCCTATATAACCAAGTACATTAAATATTCTTAAAAAAGAAGTTTCCAACTTGCTTTATAGATTAAAAAGACAGAAGTTCAGTTTTTCAAACTCTGATTTTTATGTTTTTGTTATAATAAAAGTGATACTTTTTAATTGACCAAGTTTCTATTTCACTGAATGTACTGCATGTTATTAGTTGAGATAAGGTTTCTCTTTGTAGCCCAAGTTGGCCTAGTACTTATGATTTACCACCCTCAGTTTCCCAGGTCCTGGGATTATAGTCATTTGTCACTAATGTTAAAGACTATATTTTAACCATCCACATTAAGCATGTAATATGAAAATATTATCCAATAAAAAAAATCATTGAAACTTAAAAACAACCATGAACTTCATTGGCCATGCTCATTTTGTAAAGTACTTGTCTCATTCAGTACCTGGGCATTAATTATGTGTTACAGGTATACAGTAAAATACAGATGAGATTAAACATCTTGAATTTTAACTATAATTGTATCTTGAGTAAGTAAATAGAAAAAAATAATTTGTCTTTTGAAATGACAATTGAAAAATGACCCTCATGCACAGGTATTCATTGAAGTTTCACAGGCTGAACACAGAGGTGCTTTGACATACAGTTATATCAATTGCATATTGGAAAATTCCATGATCTGTTGATTGTTAAATTTGAGTTCCCTTCTCTTGCACAAGATTCAAGAAATATTGTATGCCAGGTCCAGGTAAGAAATGATAAATGTTTCAGAAATGTTTCCCAAGCATGCAAAATTTCCTAGCCTCAGTGAGTGGAAGTATTCATATTATTGATCCAGAATCACAGAGCCAGTTACAATTACAAAGTCTGAATGTTTTCCAATGGGTAATTTTTGGTGCTAGTTGACATAATTACTGAGCAAAGTAAAATGTTGCTTTTTAACTTCCATGGGAAAGGCTAAGTTTTTGTTATATCAAATGTTTGATAAAACATTGTCAAATTTTAAAAAGTGTTTACTTTTCAAGGAATATTTTCAGGACTTTCATTCAATTATTGCTATTTTTCTTTTTATTGCTATGAGGCAATACATAAAATTTAAGAAAGAAAGGGAGATTTAACTTGTTTATAGTTTCAAAGGGGTTATAACCCATTGTGGCAGGAATCTCATAGTTGTAGTCATGGCTTGGAGGCAGACACAGGGGATAGTTCGGGTCACGTCAGTGCTCCTAAAAACAGAGAGAACAATGAAAACTGAGAAGAAGCAGTGCTGGGTCATGGAACTTCAGTGCCTACCCCTTATGGTACAATCAAAGCTCCACCTTTTCAAGGTGCCAAATCTTCCCAAACATTGATATCAGCTGAAGATGCAGATACATGAGTCTGTGGGAAAAACTCACATTCAACAAGATTTTGCTTTTATCTGGACATGATTGTTTATGCCAAGAAATTATACTTCCCATGTAAGGACTAACAAAATAAATACTGAAAACTTATTCAACATCTGAGTTCTCTTCCCAAATCTGCAATTTCTCCAAAGACTGTCATAAAAAACAAAGTCATGGGGGCTGGTGTGATAGCTCCAGCATAAGGCATCTTACATACCTAGTGACCCGAGTTCAATCTCCAGAAGACCAGATAGTGCAAGGAGAGGAGTGAATTCCTAAAATTGTCTTCTATCTTTCATCCATGTAGCCCCTCTCTTAAATTAATAAACCTTAAAGATTAAATATACATCATGGTTTTCTTTCATATATAATGGCACTTTCATTAAAATAAAGAAAAATTAGAATAAGGATCAAAATTATTTTATCATGAGTGAAAATGCTAGTACTGCAAAAGGACTCCTCCAAAGGAACTATATGGAAAAAATCATGTAAAGGAATCTTCATACAGGCCTAAAGAATGAATAGTAAGCTTCCAAAGACTGAGGCACCCTTTCCCTACCCTCCAGGTATGGCTCAGTCCAGCCTGGACTCACAGCGACCTAGGTAAGCTCCACTCCTGCCCACCTCCAAACCCCAGGCAGCCCACTGGACCCAGCTCCTCCCACCAGTCATCTCGAGTAGGAGCTGCTATAGACCAAATAATCCAGTTCAGTGAAACATGCACAGAAATTGAAAGAAGGTCTTAAGAGTTAAAACGACGATGCCCAAGTCAAAATGCAAATCCATGAGTAACAACACCCAAGTAAATAAATCTCCCACTGAAGGAATTAATCCCATAATGATAGACTCTAACCAGAACAAAGCCAGGGAAAATAGCCAAGAAAGCTATAACGACTTTCAAAATATGATCATTACCATGTTCAATATTATTCCAGGAGGAATTAAATAACCGCATCAATCGCTTTGAAGAGGAACACAACAGACACTTAGAGGAGTTGAGAAAAACAGTTCAAGAAACAAAAACAGCCATAGAACAGTTAAAACAGACTCAAGCAGAGTTCAAAACTGAACTAAAAGACAAGTTATCTTCAACCCAGAACTCAACAGAGAGTCTTATCAGCAGAACTAATGAAGCAGAAAACGGAATTTCAGACCTTGAAGACAAAGTGGGAGTATTAACCAGGTCAATGGAAGAGGTTGTTAAAGCCAAAAAGATACTTGAGAGAAATATCCAAGAGACATGGGACACCCTGAAGAAGCCTAACATGCATATTCATGGAATACCAGAGCAAGAATCTCAAAATACCACATCTGAGGAAATATTTCAAATGATCATCAAAGAAAACTTTCCTCATCTAAAAAAAGAGAGGCCCATCCATATACAAGAGGCATTCCGCACCCCAAACAGATATGACCAAAACAGAAACTCACCATGGCAAATAATAGTTAAAACACTCCATATTCAAGATAAAGAAATGGTGCTGAGAGCTTCAAGGAAAAAAAAAAGTCACTTTTAAAGGTAAACCTATTAAAATAGGAAATGACTCCTCAATGGAAACAGTAAAAGCAAGAAGAGCTTGGAGAGACGTACTTCAAGTATTGAATGAGCAAAAATGTCAACCTAGGCTGATATACCCCACAAAACTATCTGTCATGATCAAGGGAGAAAGAAAAATTTCCAGCACAAAGACAACTTGAAGGGATACATGTCCACCAAACCAGGCGTTCAAAAAATTCTAGAAATGATACTCAAGCTTGAAGAAAAAAACAGGCATATCCAGGAAAACAGAAGGGAAATATAATACCACTAAAAGCGAAACAATACCACAAAAGCCACTAAACATAATAAATGTCCTGAATTAAAAATAATTTTTCCATTATAACATTAAATGCTAATGGAATTAACTCACCAATCAAGAGACATAGATTACAAACTTGGATTAAAAATCACAATCCATCAATCTGCTGCCTGCAGGAAACCCATCTCACCACAAAAGATAGGCATATCCTAAAAATAAAAGGCTGGTCAAAAATTCTACAAGATAATGGAACCAGAAAACAAGGAGGAGTAGCCATTATGCTATCAGACAAAGTGTACTTCAAACCAAAAAAAAAAATCATAAGAGATACAGATGGATACTACATTTTAGTCACAGGTACAATTCACCAGGAACACTGAACATATATGCACCCAATATGGGCCCCCACCACATTCATTAAGCAAACCCTACAATGTCTAAAGCGAGAAATCAATCCCAACATGATAATTCTTGGGGATTTCAATACCGCCCTGTCAGCATGGGATAGATCAACAGGTAAAAATCTTAACAGAGACACTTTGGAGTTTAATCAAACCGTTACTGAAATGGACCTTACGGATCCCAATTGAACTTTTCATCCATGTACTAAAGAATACACATTTTTCGCAGCAACACACAGAACATTCTCCAAAATAGATCACATATTGGGCCACAAAATGAATCTCCACATATACAAGAAAGTTGAAATTATAGCCTGTGCCCTATGAGACCACCACGGCCTAAAGCTGGACATCCACAATACAACAAACAACAGAAAATACACTAACTCCTAGAAACTTAAAACTATGATGCTGAATGAGAATTGGATTCAAGAAGAAATTAAAAAGGAAATTCAAGATTTCTTGAAAGTCAACAATAATGAAAATACAACTTACCAATATCTCTGGGACACTATGAAAGCTGTCCTAAGAGGTAAGTTCATAGCTCTTGATGCATACATAAAAAAATGGAAACATCAGAAATAAATAACTTAAGAATGCAGCTTAAATCTTTAGAGATTAAAGCTTTAGAGACACTAGAGCAATCTGATCCCAAAAGCAGTAGAAGAGAGATTAGCAAAATAAGGGGACAAATATCCAAAATCGAGATTAAGAAAATGATACAGAAAATCAACCAGTCAAAAAGCTGGTTTTTTGAAAAAATCAATAAAAGGGATCACTCCTAGCTAAATTAACCAAAAGCAAGAGAGAGAAAGCCAAAATTAACAAAATTAGAAATTAAAATGGAGGTATCACTATTGATACCCAAGAAATCCAGAGAATTATAATGTCATATTTCGAAAACTTATACTCTGTGAAATTTGACAACACAAAAGAGATGGATTAATTCCTGAGTAAGTACAACTTACCGAAATTGAATCAGGAAGTTGTGAATTATTTAAATAGTCCTATAACACATGAGGAAATCAAGGAAGTAATCTCAAAACTTCCCACCAAAAATATCCTGGACCAGATGGATTCAGCACAGAGTTCTACCAGACATTTAAGGAGTTAATAACACCAATTCTCCTTAAACTGCTCCATCAAATATCAATGGAAGTAACACTACCAAATTCCTTCTATGAAGCTAATGTCATCTTAATCCCAAAACCTAATAAAGATAAACTTAAAAAAGAAAACTATAGGCCAATCTCTTTGATGAACACAAATGCAAAGATTCTCAACAAAGTCTTAGCAAATCGGATTCAAAAACATATAAAAAGATCATCCACGGGGATCAAGTAGGCTTCATTCATCCCAGGCACACAAGGATGGTTCAACATACACAAATCAATAAAAGTAATTCACCATATAAACCAGTCCAAAGTTCAAGACCACATGATACTCTCAATAGATGCAGAAAAAGCTTTTGACAAGATCCAACAGACCTTTATGATCAAAACCCTAGAGAAGGTTGGAATGGAAGGAACCTTTATCAATATAACAAAAGCTGTATGCAACAAGCCAACAGCAAGGATTATACTCAATGGGGAAAAACTTGAAGATTCTCACTTCAATCAGGAACTAGAGAAGGCTGTCCACTCTCACCATTTCCATTCAGTATTGTACTTGAAGTCTTAGCTGAAACTATAAGACAAGAAAGGGACATAAAAGGAATTCAAATCGGCAAGGAAGAAGTCAAGATATTTCTATTTGCAGATGACATAATCTTATACCTGAGTGATCCAAAAACTCCACCAGAAAGCTCCTGTAACTAATTCAGAAGTTCAGCAGGGTAGCAGGATACAAAATAAATGTACAAAAATCAGTGGCCTTCCTATATGCCCAGAATGAAAGAAGTGAAAAAGCCCTGAGAGAAACAATCCTGCTTACTATAGCCCCTAAAAAAATGAAATACCTTGATATAAACCTAACCAAGGAAGTAAGAGACCTCTATAATGAAAACATTAGAACCCTAAAGAAAGACATTGCACAAGACACTAAAAGGTGGAAAGACCTCTGATGTTCCTGGATTGGCAGAATCAACATCATAAAAATGACCATCCTACCAAAGGCAATATACAGATTCAATGCTATACCAATTGAAATCTCAAAGCAATTCTTTAAAGAAGTTGACCAAACAATCTCAAAATTCATATTGAGGCACAAAAGACCCAGGACAGCAAAAACAATCCTGAGTAGCAAAAACATGGCTGGAGGTATCACCATACCAAATCTTAGTCTATACTACAAATCCATAGTTGTAAAAACAGCCTGGTATTGGCTCCAAAATAGACACACAGATCAATGGATAAGCGTTTAAGACCCAGATATAAGCCCACACAACTACAGCCATTGGATCTTTCACAAAGGGGCCCAAAAAACCTAATGGAAAAAGAATAGCACCTTCAACAAATGTTGCTGGCAAAGCTGGATATCCACATGTAGAAGATTAAAACTGGACCCGTACTTGATCGCCATGTACAAGAATTAACTCCAAATGGATCAAGGACCTCAGTGTAAGGCTAGAGACCATAAAAAGCATAGTTGATAGGGTAGGGAACTCCCTCGACCTGATTGGGCTAGGCCAGCACTTCCTAAACAAATATCCTATAGCACAGTCACTACAACCAACACTCAACAGATGGCATCTTGTGAAATTAAAAAGCTTCTATTCAGATAAAGAGATTGTAACTCGAGTACAAAGGCAACCCACAGAGTGGGAGAAAATCTTCACTAACCACATATCTGATAGAGTTCTATTATCCAGATGCACAAAGAACTTAGAAAACTAAACACCAAGGAAACCAATGGCCCAATTAAAAAATGGGCCTTGGAACTTGAAAGAAACTTTACCAAGGACGAAATTAAAAATGTCTAACAAACATCTCAAAAAATGCTCCACATCCTTAGCCATCAGAGAAATGCAAATCAAAACTTCCCTGAGATATCATCTCACTCCTGGCAGGCAAAAATCCACAATACAAACAACATCAAGTGCTGGAGAGGATGTGGAGAGAAGGGAACTCTCCTACATTGCTGGTGGGAATGCAGGCTGATACAACCACCCTGGCAAGCTGTCTGGCGATTCTTAAAGAAGTTAAAAATTGAAATGCCATATGATTCTGCTATACCACTTTTGGGAATAATGCCCATACACCAAAAATTCACCTCGATAGCACAAGCACGACTATGTTCATAGCAGCACTGTTTACAATAGCAAAGTCATGGAATCAGCCCAAATGTCCAACAACTGACGAGTTGATAAGGAAAATGTGGTGCATTCATACAATGGAATACTATTCATCCATCAAAAAATGATGAATTAATGCAATTTGCCAGGAAATGGATGGAATTAGAAACAATTATATTGAGCGAAGTATCCCAGACACGGAAAATTAAGCACCGTATGTACTCCCTAATAGGTGGATCATAGTACCAAGCCCACTTAGAGACACTCAAGGACAAATCTCTGTAATACCTACAGTAATTGTAAAGATTATAAACAGGAGGGATGGGGAAGGAGGGCCCCACCAGAAACAAAGAGAAGGACCATGTTACAGGACAGAAAATAAGCCACAATCGAGGACCGCAATAAGTAATAAGACTTTGGTTAAGTTCACAGACTTTCCTTCCTGATCTTTTGCAACTGATGGGATACGATGTCACCAGAAGGGGAGGGCATGTAGGCTGCCAGATAGAAGGTAACCATTTTGCAAATGGGTAATTGACCCCTCTCTCACCACGGTCTCCTACTTTTATTCCATCTACCTTTGAATATACTCTTATAATGCGACTCTAATTTAGCAGGTTTTTATCTTTGGCCGGGGGGTGATATCCAATACCCATCAGGATGGAACTAAGGGCATTGCAGGAACAGCAAAACTGAAAAAAAAAAAAAAACCAACAAACCATAATTCAGAACATCAGAGACTCTATATCAACCACCTGGAAGCAGGCCTGCCTAATTTCTCCCCATCCTGAAGCTCAGGGAAATTTGCAGAAGAGGGGGGCGGTAATATTGTAAGAGCACAAGGATGGGAGGAATCATGATATGCAAGATACTCCACCCAAGTTAGGGCCGAAGCTATTGTAACAGGACTCTCTATGATCTCCGCAATGACCAACATATCATTGACCCCTCATATTCTAGCATGGACTAAAGGCACTAGGATCCTTAGAAGCAAGGGATTAACAGTCACAATACTGTTCCTATACTTAAGGGGAACACAAGAAAGAGTTCTAGGAATTGCCACTGAGTCTTTACACCTCATCAGAGAGGAGGACCCAGAGGAAAGTTTGATATACACATTAAAGGATGCTTCAGAGATAGGGGCAGGGGGCACTGGGAGAAAGGGAGGGAGGGGAGAAAGGAAGGGGCAAAGGAGGGAGGGAACAGGAAGGTCCAGGGAGGGGTGGAGGGAGGGAGGAGGGGACAGGGGTTCCTATTACATTTGTATGAGCAGAAAAATAAATAAATAATTAAAGAGAGAATATTGATCAAATTTTAAAAACAAAAACAAACAAACAAAAGACTGAGGCAAATTAGGCTAGCATGATAGTTTTCACAGAAAGAGAGATTAGCACATCTAAGGGACTTCCACATGAGCATAGGACTTCACTGGGATCCCTGTCTCTGATCCCTAACAAAGAGAAAACAAACACCTCTGATAGGACAGTCTTTTTTCAGACTGCGTGCTCCTTCCTGGTGTGTATCCTCCAGACAGCCCTGGTCAGAAAATAGTGCGGTATCAGATCCCATTCCTGATATTTCTCTCTGGGAAATAAAAGAAGGATCTCCATGTTGAATTTCGTTGGAGCACCAGGGACTGTCAGATGAATTCCTAAAAATATTTTGAGAGAAAAGCTTGCACAGTTCTACACCTATAAACAAAAACTGAGGAGGAGCTGGGGAAATGGTTCAGCAGTCAAACATTTGTTACACAAGCAGAAATCCAGGAGTTTAAATCCCCAGATCCCACTTAAAAATGTGTCTGGCAGAAGTGGAGGGCCTGCCTACATCCCTGGAAGAAGCCTGAAAATCTCCGGCGTGGCACACTACCTAGACTAACCCTATAGGTGAGATCTAGGCTTTGTCAGTGACCCATCTCAAAAGAATGAGAAGGAAAAGTGGTTGAAAATGATTCACAGAATCTCTCTTTCTCTGTGTTTGACAGTGATAAACTACTTGATCCTTAAGTTTTTCTGTTCCGTCCCTTCTCTTTACTTTCCCTTCCTTTTCCTTCCTTTCTTTCAATTTCCCTCACATTCCTTCTGTTTCCTTCCCTCCCTTTCCCTCTACTCTCCTCCCTCCTTTTCTCTTATTCTCTTCATTTGTTCTATCTCTTTCTTTTATTCTTTCTTTCTTTGAAAGAATAATAAATCAAAAAGACTGAATAGTGTTCCTTTGTACTGAACTGAATATTCTTGGATTGAAATATATGAATTTAAACTCTTCTTGAAAGGGATATTTTGATAGCTTTTATGAAAGAATTTTACCTTATCAATTGCTTTTAAAGGTCACTAAATTACTAGTAGTGGCAACTTCCATCTCACTTCACAAAATAAATTCGAGTCTTTTCTGATATCTACTTATTAAATTACACAGAAGCAAACTTCAAAGTTTAGTATTCTTTCTGTTTTATATGGAAAACTTCAGAATTTGCGCCATGATGTTTCTGGGCATAAAAAGAAAAATGCCCTCAGTTTCTCAAGTGATATCAAGTGTGAGTCCTTAATTTTATTCTCTACAGTGGTTTTTCATATAGGATTCTGATATGATGAAAGCATCTGTATCTAAAACATTTCAAAGAGATGAAGTAAAACTCTCATTATGCAAAATAATTCATAAGAAGCAAAGTAACAAGAACTAAGATAGATATGCTCCTAGTTACAGAATGGCCTACTTGTATGGAGGGATTTGAAAACAAAATTTATTTCATTCTCCTCATAAAAATAGTCACATTGCACTGTATTGTTCTTCATCTCTTGGACCACTGGCTACTTGATAAAGTTTTTTTTAAGCTTCTATCAATTTTTTTTCTAATCATTTATGATTGGCATGTGTTCTAAACCATTCTGATTAAAATAACTTTAAAGATCAGGAAATGAACTCAATTCATAGTTACTGTCATTATGTTCAAGTTTATGTCATGTAAGAGTTGTTGCGCTGACTAATAATGATCAGATAGTGACACAGTCTCCAAACCAAGGAAGGCTGAAAAAGGAGAATGGTAGGGGGTCCCTGAAATCACAGATTTAACTCTTAAAAATGTGACCTTTCACATATATATTGAAAATACACAGAGCGAACCTGCACACATGAAACTAACACCTTTGTGCAAGTAATATAATCAATGCCTTGATTGTTTGAAAAATCCAAGTGTTTTTTACTTTGAAAACTTTTAACTTCTTTGATTTTTAATTCTGGGCAGAAATGCATGCTGAATGACCACTCTTCTGGTAATAAAATCCATAGTGTATAAAAACTATTCACTTATAACTGTCTAGTTGCCCAACCCACTCAGAAAAGAATGTCTTTTCCAAGACAAAGTACTGCTTGTATATTACAAGTTGCCTTCCCCAACGTCAAAGTTGATTTATTGAGCCTCGCGACTTCAGGCTGTCTTTAAACCTGCTGTGAATCTCTAATGGAAATGTTCTAGTTTGTCCCAGAATGTTGGCCCTCCAGAAAATGGTATCTGTTAACACATTGCATTGTCTCAAGTGTCTGTCTTTAAGCTTTTTGCAATGTTTTCCCTGGAAAACACAAACTCAATATATTATAAATGTTCAAGATTCTTTTCTTTCTTTTCATGGTGGTAGAAGATGTCTGTTTGCATAAAGTTTTCCCTAGGTGTTTTCCCCTGTTTGGGTCCTTTGCCCCAAAAATTAAACACACAAAAAGCAGCCTGTTGTTTCAGGAACTGCTGCTGCAGGCGAGCTAGTTCTGTCTGTACGGAATCTGTGAGATGCGTGTGAAGACGCATGAGCACTTCTTCCCACTTCTTTTCCCTGAAATTGGAAGACATGATCAACTTAGGTACATTCAGCAAACAGGATCCCACTTATTCGCATTCATCATCCAGGCACCTCATGTTTATGTATCTGTTATTATGAAAAGACTGTAACATTATATCTACTTTTTTATTATATGATAATGTGTTTTCTATGAGTCCTTTAGGAATCTCATCATCTACATGTGATGTTATAAATAAGCATACTGCAATCTGCTAGCCATTTCAATGTTATCAGACATTTGGATAGATGGAGAAAAGTACTACCTTTTCATTTATTTGAATTTTAATCTAATATAATTTCTCAAAAATAAATTTTGCCAAGGCAATATTTTTACTTTTTTTAATGTGTGTGTGTGTGTGTGTGTGTGTGTGTGTGTGTGTGTGTGTGTGTATGCATTAGAAGGAACTGAGTGCCCCTGTGCAGGACCAAAGGTAATTTCGGGGATCATCCTGTATTGTGCTACCTTAGGGAAAATCCTATTTCCTTCCTTCTGGGATTTCCCCACCCACCAAGGCCAGAAGTGAAGTCCACTGTCCTTTCCATCTGGGATCTGAATTCAGGATCTTCTGCTTATGAGGCAGAGTCTTAACTTCTGCGCTATCTCTCCAGCCCTTTTTTGTTTATCTGTTTTTGGAACTTATTAATTTATTAATTAATTGTGTGTGTGTGTGTGTGTGTGTGTGTGTGTGTGTGTATGTTCTTGTAGAGAACCAAGGGTGACTCTGAATCATCCTGGATTGCTTCTACCTCCTTTTTGCTTCACTCAGAGATTTCCAGACTCTGGCCACCAGGGCCAGAAGTACAGGCCATACTATTTCTGCCTGGTGTTTTTGTGCGGAACCTGGAATCCAGACTCAGGGCCTTCTGCTCGTGAGGTAGAGACTCAACTTCTGAACCATCTCTCCAGTTCCTAGTTTTATTTTGATATATGAATAAAAGTGCGAAATCCTTGTATGAAATTCATCTGATGTTAAGAAACTGAATGTGATTCAATTTTGCCATAATGTATTAAACATGTATAGTGATTCAATTACACATTGAACAAGCAAAGTGTTTCATAGATTCATGGTGATTTAGTCACTATAACTTTTAAAAGTATTTCTTTTACTTTTATTGTTTATTGAAGTTTGTAGGCAAGCATATATTGTTGGTTGACTATACTCCCCTTTACCCCTTTTCCTCCATTTTTCAGTTTCTTCCACTGGCTATCTTCCATTGTCCCTCTAGAGTGCTTTGCTTAAATCTCCATATTTTTATGTGATTTTGGCATTAGTGTAATACTGTACTGTGGAAAAGACAATGAAAGCTTCCGTTTCCTTTCTAGTTCATGAAATAGGTCAAGAAGCACTGGTATTAGTTCTTTGATGCCTGGTAGGATTCAGGCGGCAATCATCTGAATCTTAAGGCTGTTACAGTTGTTCTAGTGCATTTTTAGATATGTTTAAGTCATTTACTTCATTTTGGTAAATTATTATGGGATACATATTTCTAGAAACTCATCCAGCAATATTTTTAGATTTTCTAATTTATTGGAATGTAACCTTCAGGTATTTCCTTATGACTTTCTGAATTTTATTTCTATTTCTTGCTCTCTAATTTTAATAATTTGGGTGCTTTTGGTCTTTTGGTTAGTTTTAATAAGGGTTTGTTGAGCACTTTATATTTTGGAAGAACAACTCTCTTTTTCACTGATACTTTCTATATTTCATTTCTGTTTTAGTTTCAAATTCCAAACTAAGTGCATGGCACAAAGGAATTAGCCATGTTGCACTCATAACAAAAGAAGAATTAATGACTAACACTTTCTAGCTTGTTAGTCTTCTGAAATTCCAACTAGTTCTCTCAATCTTATCTACCTGCCCAATTCATGATACCATCCACTATGGGTTGGATCTTCCCTAAGCAATTATGAAATTAGACAGTCTTTATATAGGTTTCCTTTCCTTAACAAGCATGCTTAAAAGCTCAATTTTCAAGCTGATGCCTCAAACTAACCATCCTATTTTCTTCTTTTTTTTATTTCTGTCCTGGTCTTCATTGTTTCTTTCCACCTTATGTCTTGACATTGTGTTTGTTCTTATTTTTCCAGGGCACAAGGTTTCCTTACTTGATATTACTCTGATTTTTATAATTTAGACAATCACAGCTTTACTTTCTTTCTAGGGCTAGAGCTGCTTTCTTCATCATCCCATTTCGTTTTCATTCAATTCTATAATTTTTTACTTCACTTTGCGATTTTTTTCAGTGCTCTATTTGTCATGAATTAATTCGACAAGTTTAATTTCTATGAGTTTGAGTATTTTCTATAGTTTCTCCTGTTGCTCACTCCTGAAATTTTTTCTTTTAGTTACATATAATACACAAGTCATTTATAATTTTTATGGCCATGAAACTTGTTTTGTAACCTTACTTGTGATCTAACTTATTGAAATGTTCATGGGCTCCTGTAAAAAAAATTGTGTACTCTGTAATATTTGATTAGAATTGTCCGTGATGGTCTACTTGTTCTGTGATGTCGGTTGACTTCAAAATTTCTCAATTTGTAATCAGAATGACTTGCCCATTGAATGGGATATATAAATCCTCCCTTATTACTATGTTGGCCTTAAACTTTTCCTTTAGCAATACTTATTTTATGAACCAGTGAAGTTGTCTTTGGTGTATATCTGTTTAGAAGTGTAATGTCTCTTGATGAATCATTCTCTTTTTCAATGTCATATGATCTTCTTCATCTCTTTTCACTAGTATTGTTTCAACACAATTCTGCCAAGGCATAAGAACATCCAACATCTGCTTGTTTCATTGTTTCACTTGCCTGAAATACATTTGCCATCCTTTTGCCCTAGGACAATGTTGATCGTTGAATGCAAGGTGTATTTGCTGAAGGCAAAAAATATCTTGGTTTTTAATTCAATCTGATACTATATCTTATGTTTAAGGAACTGATGTCATGTATATTATTGAATTATTGAAAGGTATGTGCCAATTTGTGTATTTTGTTGATTTTGTAGCATTTGGTGTTTTCCTGTTCTTCATTTTCTTAACCACTATTTTACAATGATTTCTTCTTTCCTATGGTTTTTCAAATGGATTTTGAGTCTAAAACATTCCATCCACTATATTCTGTTTACCTGGTGTCTTGATCATATTTCTTTTGTCTGAATTTTTCTTAAAAATACTTTTCCTTGTCCTTCAATTATTATGGATGGATTCGTTGTTTATAGTTGTTAGCTGACATCTTTAAGAACTTGAAATATGTCATTTCAAACATCTCTTGCCTTTATTGAAAAGTCGTCTGCTATTTTGCTTTCAGATGTCTGCTTGACATTGACAAGATTTACTGTTGTATAGGTAAAATTTAAAGGACACGTATTGCCTTTACTTCTCATGTCTCTTGTGTTTTTGCATTGGGACTTGCACATCTGAACTTTGGCCTTTGGTTGACTTTTAATGTTTTATTAATTGTAAATCATGTGTTTTTCTCTATTGAAAAATGTTTTTACTTTCAATAAAATGGGTGCAATAAAGTAGGGTAATTTGTTCTTTTCTCTGTGATGGCATTCAGGGCCCCACACTTGATACCCAGCAGTCTCTTTGAAATTAGAATGCTGTCCATAACAACAATACTTTCCAGGGGTATTCCCACCTTTAAAGTACACTACTAGTGAACTAAAAAAAAAAGCACCAATCACTTTCGGGAGTAAAGGGAACTACGTGTAAAAAACTAATTTCCATAGGTATGAGTGCAAAGACGAAGAAAAAAAAAACAAAATCAAAGTTATAATACTGGTTAATACTGGGTTGATAGAGGGAAGTGCAAATGGGGAATGTAAATAGAGGGGGCAGAGTTGAGACATCCCAAAAAAGGGGGGGAAGTGACGGAGTTTTGGCTAATGGTAAACTGAAAACATAGAGGTAAGTTGCACAATCATGTAATATCTATATCTCAGGAGGCAGCTGAGCTACAGAGACACTGCAAGCCGAGCCAGTCTATCCTCTTTGGGAGAGGAAAATTAAAACTATCGATTCAAAACAATGCCAAAAAATGATGACAGAAACCAAGTGAAGATCAAGACTGAACTGTTCTGCCAAACTCAT
The DNA here is from genome assembly GCA_023101885.1 of Typhlomys cinereus. NCBI lineage: Eukaryota > Metazoa > Chordata > Mammalia > Rodentia > Platacanthomyidae > Typhlomys > Typhlomys cinereus. The sequence goes on from JALPQD010000082.1 coordinate 3,542,217, forward strand.
TTTTGGTATTAACTAATGGAATAATGGGTGGACAGGGATTTGAGGCAGTAGAGGAAATGAGTTTTGAGTTTCTTGAGGATTATACCCAGGATTCCAGAAGCCTTTCTCTCCCTGGGAGCTCTTTTGGCACAAGAGAACCAATTCTCTCCTCATGTCTTCCTTTGGATGGACCAATGGACTGTGTTGGTCCAGTCCGTAGGCTTTGCTTCATAGGTATAGTATCAAATGCTACTCACTGCTCTATGAATCCCTTCAAGGGATTCCCTGGGAAGGCAGGCCTCGCCATGTTTGATCCTTCTGACCTTCAGCATCTTGACTCCATATAAATGATTCCCTGCAGACTTTGGTTCCCAATAGACTTCAAGTTTTCTGACTCCTGTAAAGTCCTGATACAAAGTTTCTTTCTATAGTCTAGCACTTTTCTACAGGACATGTTGAAGCATTTAGGCTGATGCCATGTGCTCTATGTTTCCTGTGACTATACCTCATCGAGGATTTCTGGTTTCCCAGAACTCAAGCAGCAGTGGTCTTTGCATACCTTGTCTAATGTTGAACAGACATTTTCCTTCCCCCAGTGCCTCTTTTTGGTAATGTCATTCTGCTCCTGGTTACCACCTTTTTTCCTACTTCTTTAGAGTCACTCTCCTTGCTTTTTGAGCCACTTGTGAAGTTTAAGGAAAAAAGGATAAAAATGAAATATCGAGTTTTTCAAAAACTAAGCTTAAATATCTTATTTACTTTTGTCCTTTAATTTCATTATACAAACTAAAAAAGGTCAAAACATTTTATCTACAATTTCATTAGCAATCTGCAAAATAAAAGAACAAATTTTTATCTTTCACTATTTCAGCAGTAGGAACAACCCAAAATGTTTATTTTGGGCATTGTCTGTGGTTACAAGAAATGGACAAGCTCCAGTTGCTTCAGACAAGTGAGGTTTACTATCAGTGAACAAGGAAACTAAGGAACCTAGTCGATCTTTACCAAAGCGGAGCAATAAATATTTATGGAGTGGTACTATGCCATATATCACTGTCCAATAAAGAAAAACGGCTCTATTGCTTGAACACAAGCTCCTACTGCGAGCTTTCAAAAGTACCCACTGACCCCACTTCTCTTAGCCTTATCTTACTGTGGCACTGATTCATCTGAAGGCCTCTCTTCCTTGGACTATACATTTTTTTCTCTATTTTGGTTTATCCTGAGCTACCACTGACTTGTTCACACTTCAGCAAGCATCTTTATTTATACAATTCACATACTATAAAATTCACCCTTTTATGTAGTAGGATTCAGGGGTGTTAATGTATCCAAAAAGCTTTCACTGAAATCTAGCTCATAGTATCTTTATCACTTTATTAGGTGATATTTTGAACCTACTAGAAGTCATTGTGTATCCATTCAACCATAAGTAAGCACTTGTCTACTTTTCTTATGCATAGTCTTTCTTGAGTACTTTACATGAATCACACCCTACTAATGCCTTTTGTAGCTGACTTCTTTCACTTAGTGCAACACTTGATACACATGTTTTGATGCACAGGACAACTTCACTCCTTCTTATTTAATAATATCACATTATATAAATTAAATATGTTTCTCTATCAATTAATTATGAACTACTTCCATATATCTGCTGCTATGAACAATGCTGCTCAAAGTTTTCATACTGTATTACTAGAAGTAGAGTTTATGTGTCTTACAGTAGCTCTATTGTTAATCTTTAGGAAAACTAGCAAGAATTTACAAAGAACATGAACCACTTTACATTCTCTGAAGCAACAAATAAATGTACTATTTTCTTCACCACTTTGCCAACCCAACCCATTACTCTCCCAGAGCGGCATATACATTATGGTTCTGGTTTGCAGTTCTCAAATTACTAGTGGTCCTGAGAATTTTTAGATATGCTTAAAGATCATTTGTTGACACTTTCCTGATGAAATGTCTGCCCAATTTCCATACTCCTATTTTAACGGGATTGTCCTTTTTTAGTTGAGTTATACTTCCATGTAAAATCCAGATGTAAATTCCCAATAAAATAAATAATTAGTATTCCCTCCATTCTGCCAGAATGTTTTTACATACTTGAGGTAATCATTTGTAGCAAGAGCTTTTCAGTTATGTTAGGGTCTTACTTATTCTATATATTTTATACTATATTCAGGTAGTGACTTCCTAATCCAAGTCATGAAGCCTCACTCTAATGTGGCCATCTAGTGATTTTGCAGTTCATCTCTTATCTTTAGGTTAGTGATGCAGACTTTTTACCATGCCATGCCATCACTTATGTCCCTCCTTTTATGTCTTAATGCAGCATCTTTGAATTATTAAATAATAAGTCACTATGAAGTTGGTTAGAGTTACTGAGATAAATACACATCCATATGGTCAACCAGTAGATGCCAACAATATTGGTTACTTATTCATTTAATTGAACATTTAATAAAAAAACTATCTCATAAATAATTAATAAATAGCAATTATTATAGCTCATTCAAAAGCAAGAATTAGAACAGCAACAATTTAACAGAATTCAATGGTACACTTTTAGTTTTTGTTGTTTTCAATAGTTTTCTACTTATTTCTCATTTCTTCCCATTTCTTTATACCTTCTTTCCTTTCTCTGTCTTTACCTTTCTCTACTTCCTTTGATTACTGTCTTTAAGACAGGTACTCTAAATGTGTGAACAGTAATCCCAGTTAAATCTGCAGACATTGTCCTTATTCCCTGCCTGCCCAGGACACGTGTGTGGTCCAGCCAGGACACACTGTGCCTCAGGTAAACACCCCCTGCTCACCCCCAAGCCCCAGGTAACCCACTCGTCCCAGCTCCTCTCACCAGCCGGTCAGAGCAGGAGCTCTCGAGGCCGGGGAGGACCCCTTAGCCACAACCCAGGTCCCCAGATTAATTCGCATGCCGCCAGTACCTGTGCCCTTTCTCCGCCCATCCGGGACACGTGTGCAGTCCAACGAGGACACACTGTGCCCCAGTCCAAGGAGGACACACTGCTCATCAGAATTCAACACAGTGCAAAGAACACCCAAGCAAAGCTCTATGGGACAAAGGCCACACATCTGAAGTCCTCTAAATTCATCTTATCACATGGGAGAGTTCTCCACATCCAGCCCAAACATAAGTAAACCCCCTTTTTACCATCTTGTTCCTTCCAATTATTAGTTACTGTAGAGTAACTTTTCCATATAGCCACCCCCAAAACATATACAACTTCAGGGACTATACCACCCACCCTCACTTATCACCAAAGTACTAAATCGTAAAAGTACTACCATACTATTTACCCATTGTCCACCCCCTGTACTAACTGTCTAATAGCCTCATCTAAGAAATAACAATAACAACAAGTGTAACCAACATCAAGGCAAACACTAATAATAACTGCCTGAAAGTAGTGATATCAATTAATTCAGTTCAGTCAAAAACATGCAGAAATTGAAAGAAGGTCTTAAGAGATAAAATGACAATGCCCAAGTCAAAGTGCAAATCCATGAGAAACAAAACCCAAGAAAACAAATATCTCACTTACAGAATTAACCCCATAATGATAGACTTCAACCAGAACAAATCCACAGAAAATAGCCAAGAAAGTCAAAGCATGATCTTTACCATGATCAATATATGAAAGAGGAAATCTAGGAGGAGTTAAATAACCACATCAACCACTTTGAAGAGGAACACAACAGGCACTTGGAGGAGTTGAGAAAAACACTTCAAGAAATAAAAATAGGCATTGAGCAGTTAAAACAGACTCAAGGAAAGCTTAAAACTGAACTAAAAGACAAGTTATTCTCAACCCAGAACTCAACAGAGAGTCTTATCAGCATAACAAATGAAGCAGAAAATAGAATTTCAGACCTTGAAGATAAGGTGGGAGTATTAACCAGCTCAATGGAAGAGGTTGTTATAGCCAAAAATATACTTGAGAGAAATATTCAAGAGTTATGGGACACCCTGAAGAAGCCTAATATGCGCATTCATGGAATACCAGAGCAAGAATCCCAATATACCACACCTGAGGAAATTTTCCAAACTATCATCAAGGAAAACTTTCCTCATCTAAAAAAAGAGAGGCCCATCCATACACAAGAAGCATTCCTCACCCCAAAAAGATATGACCAAAATAGAAACTTGCCACGGCAAATAATAGTTAAAACACTCCACATTCAAGACAAAGAAATGGTGCTGAGAGCTTCAAGGAAAAAAAAAAAGTCACTTTTAAAGGTAAATATATTAAATAAAAAATGACTTCTCAATGGAAACAGTAAAAGCAAGAAGAGCTTGGAGAAACCTACTTCAAGTATTAAATGAGCAAAAATGTCAACCCAGGCTGATATACCCGGCAAAACTATATGTCATCATCGAGGGAGAAATAAAAGTTTTCCAGCACAAAGACAACTTGAAGGCTTACATGTCTACCAAACCAGGCCTTCAAAAATGCTAGAAATGATACTTAAGCTTGAAGGAAAAAACAAACATACCCAGGAGGACAGAAGAGAAGTATAATACCACCAAAACCTAAAACCCAAACAATACATTTACAAAAGTCAATAAACATAAAAAATGTATGTAATTAAAAATAATTGCACCATTATAACATTAAATGTCAATGGAATTAACTCACTGATCAAGAGACACAGATTACAAACTTGGATTAAAAATCACAAACCATCAATCTGCTGCCTACAGGAAACTCATCTCACCACAAAAAATAAGCACGTCCTAAAAATAAAAGGCTGGTCCAAAATTCTGTAAGCTAATGGAACCAGGAAACAAGCATGGGTAGCCATTATGCTATTGGACAAAGTGGACTTCAAACTAAAAAAAATTGTAAGAGACACAGATGGATACTACATTTTAGTCACAGGTACAATTCGACAGGAACACTTCACAATACTGAACATATATGCACCTAATATGGGCCCCTCCACATTCATTAAGCAAACCCTACAGCATCTAAAGTGAGAAATCAATCCCCAAACAAAAATTCTTGGGGATTTCAACACTGCGTTCTCAACATGGGATAGATCAACAGGTAAAAAACTTAACAGAGACACTTTGGAACTTAATCAAACCCTTACTAAAATGGACCTGACAGATCTCTATTGAACCTTTCATCCACGCACCAAAGAATACACATTTTTCTCAGCAGCACACAGAACTTTATCCAAAATAAATCATATATTGGGCCACGAAATGAATCTCCACATATACAAGAAAGTTGAAGTTCTAGCCTGTACCCTATCAGACCACCATGGTCTAAAGCTTGACATCTGCAACACAACAAACAACAGAAAATACACTAACTCCTGAAAATTTTGAATGAGAATTGGATTCATGGAAGAAATTACAAAATAAATTCAAGATTTCCTGAAAGTGAAGGATAATAAAAATACAACTTACCAAAATCTTTGGAACACAATGAAAGCTCTTAATGCTTACAACAAAAAAATGGAAACATTACAAATAAATAACAATGTAGCCTAAAGCTTTAGAGACACTAGAGCAATCAAATCCCAAAAACAGTAAAAGGGAGTAGATTAAGCAAAATAAGGGGAGAAACAAGTGAAATTGAGATTAGGAAAAAGAAACAGAATCAACCAGTCAAAAAGCTTGTTCTTTGAAAAAATCAATAAGATTGATACACCCATAGTGAAATAAAGAAAAATCAAGAGAGAGAAAACCTAAATTAACAAAATTAGAAATGATAATGGAGTTACCACTACTGATACCCAAGAAATTCAGAGTATTATAACATCATATCTCAAAAATGTATACTCTGTGAAATTTGACAACACAGAAGAAATGGATAAATTCCTAAGTAAGCACAACTTACCTAAACTGAATCAGGAAGTTGTGAATTATTTAAATAGTCCTATAAAATACGAGGAAAATCAATGAAGTAATCTCGAATCTTCCCACTAAAAAATGTCCTGGACCAGATGGATTCAGCACAGAGTTCTACCAGACATTTAAGGAGCTAGTAACACCAATACTCCTTAAACTGTTCCATCAAATAGCAAAGGAAGGAACATTACCAAATTCTTTCTATGAAGCTAATATCATCTTAATCCCAAAGCCTAATAAAGATATGATTAAAAAAGGAAACTACAGGCCAATCACTTTAAGGAACACAGATGCAAAGATTCTCAGCAAAGTCTTAGCAAATCAGATTCAAAACCATATAAAAAGATTATCTACAGAGATCAAGTAGGCTTTATCCCAGGCACACAAGATTGGTTCAACATATGCAAATCATTATAAGTATTCACCATATAAACCAGTCCAACATCCAAGACTACTTGATACTCTCGATGGATGAAGAAAAAGCTTTTAACAAGATCCAAGAGCCCTTTATGATCAAAACCCTAGAGAAGGTTGGAATGGAAGGAACCTTTATCAATATAATAAAAGCCGTATACAACAAATCAACAGCAAGTATTTTACTCAATGGGGAAAAACTTGAAGCATTCTCGCTTTGATCAGGAACAAGACAAGGCTGTCCACTCTCACCACTTCTATTCAATATTGTACTTGTAGTCTTAGCTGAAGCCATAAGACAAGAAAGGGAGATAAAAAGGATTCCAATCGGCAAGGAAGAAGTCAAGTTAACTGTATTTGCAAATGACATGATCATATACCTCAGTGATCCCACAAACTCCACTAGGAAGCTCTGAAACTAATATAATAGTTCAGCAGAGTGGCAGGATACAAAATAAATGTAGAAAAATCAGTGGCCTTCCTATATGCCCAGAATGAAAGAAGTGAAATAGAACTGAGAAAAACAATGCAATTTACTATAGCCCCTAAAAAAATGAAATACTTTGGTGTAAACCTAACCAAGGAAGTAAGAGACCTTTACAATGAAAACTTTAAAACCCTAATGAAAGAAATTGCAGAAGACACCAGAAGGTGGAAAGACCTGACATGTTCCTGGATTGGCAGAATAAACATAAAAATGACCATCCTACCAAAGGCAATGCACAGACACAGTGCTATATCAATCAGAATCAAAAACAATTCTTTTTTTATTTATTTCTGCTCATAAAAAACCCAAATCAGTTCTTTGAAGAGGTTAGTGTAAGAGCAAAAGGATGGGAGGAGCAATGATATGTAAGATACTCCATACAAGTTAGGGCTGAAGCAATCATAATTGGACTTTGCATGCCCTGCACATTGTCCAACACACTGTTGACCTCACAAAGTCTAGCATCTGCTAAAGGCACCAAGATCCTTGGAGGCAAAGGATTGGCAGCCACAGCAGTGTTCCTATACCTAAGGGGAACACGGGAAAGGGTTCAGGGAAAGGCCACTGGGTCCTTGTACGTCATCGGAGAGGAGGGCCCAGAGGAAAATCAGACATGCACAAGAAAGGACTCTCTGGGAATTGGGGCGGGAGGCACTGGGGGATGGGGAGGGAGAGGGGTGAGAAGGAGGAGCAAGGGGTATGGGGGGAGGAGGAGGGAGGGAGGGAACTGGTGTACCTAATAAGTTTGTATGAGCTGAAATAAAAAAAAAAGAGGTTGATCAAACAATCTCAAAATTCATATGGAGGCACAAAAGACTGAGGATAGCAAAAACAATGCTGGGTATCCAAAACACTGCTGGAGGTATCACCATCCCAAACCTTAATCTATACTACAAGTCCATAGTTATAAAAACAGCCTGGTAACGGCTCCAAAATAGACACATAGAACAATGGATAAGGGTTGAAGACCCAGATATAAGCTGACACAATTACAGATATTTGATCTTTGACAAACGGGTCCAAAAAATCCAATGAAAAAAGAACAGCATCTTCAACAAATGTTGCTGGCAAACTGGATGTCCACAGGCAGAAGATTAAAACTTGACCTGTGCTTGTCACCATGCACAAAAATTAATTCCAAATGGATCAAGGACCTCAATAAGGCCAGAGACTATAAAAACCTTAGTTGAAAGGGTAGGGAACTCCCTCGACCTGATTGGGCTAGGCCAACAGTTCCTAATCAGAAATCCAATAGCACAGTCAATACAAACTCTACTGAAGAGATGGGATCTTATGAAATTAAGGATAAAGAGATTTAGATAAAGAGATTGTAACTTGAGCACAAAGGCAACCCACAGAATGGGAGAAAATCTTCACTAACCACATATCTGATAGAGCTCTATTATCCAGAGTGCACAAAGAACTTAGAAAACTAAACACCAAGGGAACAAATGGACCAATTAAAAAATGGGCCTTGGAACTTAAAAGAAATTTTACCAGGAAGAAATGAAATGTCTAACAAATATCTTAAAAAATGCTTCACATCCTTAGCCATCAGGGAAATGCAAATCTAAACCTCCTGAGATATTATCTCATCCCGATCGGGATGGCAAAAATCCACAATACAAACAACAACAAATGCTGGAGAGGATGTGGAGAGAGGGGAACTCTCCTACATTGCTGGTGGGAATGCAGGCTCATACAGCCACTCTGGCGAGCTGTCTAGCAATTCTTAAAAAAGTTAAAGATTGAAATGCCATATGACCCTGCTATTCCACTTCTGGGAATAATCCCACACACAGCAAATATTCACCTCAAAAGCATGAGCACGACCATGTTCATTGCAGCACTGTTTACAATAGCAAAGTTATGGAATCAGCCCAAATGTCCAAAAGGTGACACGTAGATAAGGAAAATGTGGTACATTTATACAATGAAATACTACTCAGCCATCAAAAATGATGAATTAATGAATTTTGCTGGGAATGGATGGAATTAGAAAAAAATTATATTGAGTGAAGTATCCTAGACACAGAAAATTAAGCACCATATGTACTCCTTAATAAGTGCATCCTAGTACCAAACCCACTTAGAGACACTCAAAGATAAATCTCTGTAATTGTAAAGATTATAAACAGGAAGGGAAGGGGAAAGAGGGCCCTGCCAGAAACAAGGAGAGAAGAGATCATGCTATAGCAGAGAAAATAGGCCACCATCAAGGACTGTAAGTAATGAGACATCTGGTTGGGCTTGGAGACTCTGCTTAGTGGTCACTTGTGTCTGATGGGGTATGGGCAACAGAAAGGGAAGACACAGAGTCTGGCAGATAGAAGGTAACCATCCTACAAATGACAGACTGACTCCCCCCCATAGCGGTCTCCTACTCTTATTCCATCTACCTTTGAATCTACTCTTATAATAAGACTTTATTTTAACAGCCTTTTATCTCTGGCAAAGGGGTAACATGCAATACCCATCAAGATGGAGCCAAGGGCGGTGCAGGAGCAGCAAAACTGAAAAAAAAAAAAATGAACAAACCATAATTCAGAAAATCGGAGACCCTACATCAACCACCTGGAACCAGGCCATCCTAATCTCTCCCCATCCTAAAGCTCAGGAATATTTGTGGAAGAGGGACCAGTAAGATTGTAAGAGCCTATAGATGGGGAGAAGCATCAATATGCAAGATACTCCATACAAGTTAGGGCTGAAGTAATCATAATAGGACTTTGCATGACCTGTGCAATGACCAACATATCATTGAACCTCCCAAGTCTAGCATGCATCACAGGCACCATGATCCTTAGAGGCAAGGGATTAACAGCTACAATAGTGTTCCTATACTTAAGGGGAACACAAAAAAGAGCCCTAGGCAATGTCACCTCATCAGAGAGGAGGACCCAGAGGGAAGCTTGACATGCACAATGAAGGATGCTCCAAAATGAGGGAGAGGAGTACTGGGAGATAGAAAGAGAGGGGGGGTGAAGGAAGAGGAAAAGGGGAGAGGAAACAAGTGGGTCCAGAGAGGGACGGAGAGAGGAAGGGGAATGGGGTACTTATCAACTTTGTGTGAGTGGAAGAAAGAAGTAAAAAAAAGAAAACATATGTTATCACTACAGGCAATTTTTACTTTATCAGTTGTACTGAAGTTTCTTGACTCAGCAAAGTAGATCTCAAGATAAGCGTATCTCTTCAGGGAATGGGAGTGGGGAAGGGTGAGGCACTGGGAGAAGGGGAGGGAGTGGGGTGAAAGGAAGGGGAAAAGGGGGGGCGGGTACAAGGGGGGCTGGGGAAGGGTGTAGGGAGGGAGGAGACTGGAGTACCTATTGAGCATGTATGATTGGGGAAAAATAAATAAATATAAATTTAAAAAACTGCAGACATTGTGATAATTCAACCTTAAAAAAAAAAAAAAAAAAAAAAAAGACTTCTGGGGAACTTAAATATCTCCATACAAAAATGTCTATATTGGGGCTGGAGAGGTGGCTCAGGGGTTAAGCCTCTGCCTTGCAGGCAGAAGGTCCTGAGTTCAGATCTCAGATCCCAAGTATAGACGCCAGGCGGAAGCCTAGGCGGCCTGCGTTTCTGGTCCTGGTAGGGCGGAGCCTGTGAATCCCAGGGCAGAGTAAACAAGAAGGAGGTGGAGGCGGTCCATGATGGTTCCCGAATTCATCCGTGGTTCTACACACACATAGACACACACACACGCACACGCACATACATACACACACGCACAATTGAATAAATAATAATAATAATAAAAAATTTTAAAAAACGTCTATATTATAATCTACATAAACCTATGAATACATTGTTTTCCATTGTAAATGAACTTCTCAGATACTAAATTAAGAATCTTGAAATGGAGTGATCATTTTGGATGATCATAGCCATTCTGAAATCACAGAGGAACTTACAAGGGAGAGGAGCACCATAGTTATGAAGGGTCATGCAAAAGCAGAAGCAGATTTCTCAAATGATACAGTCTACAGCAAGGGTTTTGGCTTCCTTGAGAACAAGGGAGGGAAAGGCACAGAAACAAGCCTGCACAGCTCAGAACACTCATGTCAATTTATAAACTCAAGAACTAAAATAATCTTATTTTAGTCATTAATTTTGTGCAACTTGATACACAAGAAGTAAGAATTAGGAATCATGCTTTCTTTTGACACTAGTTCCCATGTATTCATTCCTGAAGTGAAGAGAATATGTGTCATAGTTATGAACAGGTGTCAACTTGACTGTTGAAGGTTTGAGCTCTGGGCACAGTTGTAAAGAGTTGATGGTTGAGTTAAGCCCAGAGCAAACCTGCAGGAGATTATCTAGCTTTTGGGGAAGGCCCAGCCTATGGTGGGTAGGACTAGGCCCTAAACAGGTGAATAAAATATTGAGAGCTGGTTGAGAGAGTCAGCATCCTTCTATTCACTTGGCCAGACATGCTGGTCTGGCAGGTAAGGATTGTCCATCTCTCAGCCATTATGCAGTGATGATGTGGCCAGTTCCCTCGGCCCTGGCGTTGGTACATGCTCTCCCGTCAAGCTGGACTAAGAACTGTAACCAGGAATCATAAGAGAATAAGCCCTTGTTCCCTTAAGCTATTTGATGGTCATTTATCAGCAACCACGCAGGCTGACTGCAACAATGTGAATGTCCTTTCTAGGGACAATTAGTGATTTATATCTGCATTGATAGAGTGGATTAGAGATATCATCCTTCAGGTCCACAAGAGTAAGTTACTCATCAAATTGTTCATCTGAATCTTCAAAGGGAGAGGAAGACAGACAGGATTTGCACAAATATTTTAAAACAGCAGATATATAAAATTGTATCTTTTTGTTTAATAGCTAACACTTTCTCTTATCTTCCTCAATATATAGCTGAAAAAAAGTTTCCAAATGGTGTTATATGACGATTTCTTCGAAATGCTAATATATATGCAACATATCACAGTTTTACTAACTGCATTTATTTCCTAATAAATATCCTATTAAACTTCTATTTATCCTTGCCAGAAATGTAGTTAAAATTGCACTATCTCAAATAATTTAACCACAATCAATAGATTAATAATTTATGTTTATATAATATATAGTATATGATAAATAATCAAAATTTAACACTATAGGAAACTTACATTAAATTATTAAATATAAGCAAAATTTCAAAAAGTTAAAGTGAGAGGAACTACTCTGCTTGAGAAGTCGTACATACCATATCTTGTTAATGGTAAAAGTATATTCTGTGTTTCCACAGAAGTGAGGACTGGTGATTTCTCCTGCTGCTGCTGCTGGGTTGCACATAAATTTTAGGTATGCAGGACTCCAAAACAACTAATATATATTATCAAGAAGTCCTTTTGTTCCTTGGACTGATAGAGCATGGATCCGGAGACTGTATTAAAGGTTGATGAACTGTTTTAAAATCTAATAGTATTAAGAGTGGTATATGAAAGTTCATTCAAAAATTGGATTAGGTCAACAAGTTAAGGAAAGAAACATGATTCAGTCAAATGTCTGGCTTAAGTTAAGATTAAAATTATGAAAATGATTATACTATGAAAGGCAATATTCAGAATCAATGCAATCCCAATCAAAATTCCAAAGCAATTCTTTACAAAATTGAAAAATAGTTTCACAATTCATATTGAATCACAAAAGACTCCATATAGTTAAAATAATCTTCAGTCCTAAAAGCACTGCTGGAGGTATCACTGTACCCAACTTCAAGTTGGCTATAGAGCCATAGTAATAAAAGCAGCATGGTACTAACACTAGAACAGATACATTAGTCTCAGTTGATTAAAACTGAGGATCTAAATACAAGCTTATACACCTACAGTCACCTGTATTTGACAAAGACGCTAATCATATGCACTAGAGAAAAGCATGTTTAACAAATGGTGCTGGAAAAATTGAATACCTACCTATAGAAGAATGAAAAATAGATCATTACCTTTCACTTTGAAAAAAAAATTAGTTACAGATGAATCGAAGACCTCATTGTTAAATCTGGAACTCTGAAATATTTAGAAGAAAAAAATAGGGAGTATATACAGGTAAAGGTGTTCTGAATAGGACACAATTTGCACAAGAAATAAATTAATCAACAAGTGGGGCCTTATGAAATTAAAAAACTTCTGTTCTGCAAAATAAACTGTTAACAAAGCAAAAGTTCAATTCATAGAAAGGAAGAGTATCTTTGCTAACTACGTATCTGACAGAGGATTAATCTCTAGAGCATACAAAGAACTCAAAAAAAATAAACAAGACAGCAAAAAAAGGCTTTGGAACTAAAAAGTGACTCTACAGAAGAAGAAGCTCAACTATCAAAGAAATATTTTTAAATCTCAACTTTCTTGGCCACCAGGGAAATGCAAATTAAAACGGTTGGAGATATCATCTTCATCTAGTGAGAATGGCTAAGATCAAAAACTCAAACAACAACAAATGCTGTTGAGGTTGTAGGAAAAAGTGGAACCTTAGATGACCTGAGATGTCAACGGCTTGCACATTTTTAAAAGCAGTATATTGGTTCGGACACTTTGGAAATCAGTATGGAGATTCTTCAAAAAGCTAAATATTATCCAGCAAGGAGTAAGTCTCAAGACCAGTTCCAACTGGTGTGTTTTGTCCATGCCCTGTGATCCACGTGTTTTGCACCTTCAGTAATAGGGTCTCACTGTCCATTTTGGAAGGCAATCAAGAGCACTGGCAACTAACATCCTAGTAGTCTCATCTAGGATATAACAATACCAATACACAAATATACCCAATCCAAGGCAAGCACTAGTAACAACTGGCAGGTGTAATAATACCAACTACATCAGTTCACTGAAAAACACACAGAAACTGAAAGGTCCTAAAAAACAAAACAACAATGTACAAGTCAAAGTGCAGAAGATCCACGAGAAACAAAACCCAAGAACAATCTCCCACCAAAAGAATCAATCCCATAACGATGGATTGCGACCAGAACAAATCCATAGAAAATAGCCACGAAAGCCAGACCCAACATAACGACTTTCAGAGTATGATCATTACCATGATTAATAATATGAAAGAGGAAATCCGAGAAGAGTTAAATAACCATGTCAACCACTTTGAACAGGAACACAACAGGAACCTGGAGGAGTTGAGAAAAACAGTTCAAGAAACAAAAATAGGTATAGAGCAGGTAAAACAGTCTCAGGCAGAGTTTAAAATTGAACTAAAAGACAAGCTATCTTCAACCCAAAACTAGACAGAGAGTCTTATCAGCAGAACAAATGAGGCAGAAAATAGAATCTCAGATCTTGAAGACAAAGTAGGAGAATTAACCAGCTCAATGGAAGAGATTGTTAAAGCCAAAAAGATACTGGAGAGGAGCATTCAAGAACTATAGGACACCCTGAAGAAGCCTAACATGCGCATTCATGGAATACCAGAACAAGAATCCCAAAATACCACACCTGAGGAAATATTTCAATTCATCATAAATGAAAACTTCCCATAACTAAAGAATGAGAGGCCTATCAAAATACAAGAGGCATTTCACAGTCCAAACAGATATGACCAAAATAGAAAATCGCCACGGCAAATAATAGTCAAAACACTCCACATTCAAGACAAAGAAAAGGTGCTGAGAGCTTCAAGAGAAAAAAAGCAAGTCACTTTTAAAGGTAAACCTATTAGAATAACAAATGACTACTCAATGGAAACAGTAAAAGCAAGAAGAGCTTGGAGAGACATACTTCAAGTATTAAATGAGCAAAAATGACAACCCAGACTGATATACCCGGCAAAACTATCTGTCATGATTGAGGGAGAAAGAAAAGTTTTTCAGCACAAAGACAACTTGAAGGGATACATGTCTACCAAACCAGGCCTTCAAAAAATGCTAGAAATGATACTCAAGCTTGAAGAAAAGAACAAGCGTATCCAGGAGGACAGAAGGGAAGTATAATACCAACAAAATATAAATATCAAACATCATGCTTACAAAATCTACTAAACATAAAAAATGCCAGAATAAAAATAATTTCTCCATTATAACATTAAATGTCAACGGCATTAACTCACTGATTAAGAGACATAGATTACAAACTTGGGTTAAAAACTACAATCCAACAATCTGCTGCCTTCAGGAAACTCATCTCACCACAAAAGATAGGCACGTCCTAAGAATGAAAGGCTGGTCCAAAATCTTGCAAGCTAATGGAAACAGGAAACAGGCAGGGGTAGCAATTATGCTTTCAGACAAAGTGGACTTCAAACCAAAGAAAATCATGAGACACGGATGGATACTACATTTTAGTCACAGGTACAATTCACCAGGAAGACTTCACAATACTGAACATATATGCACCCAATATGGGCCCCTCCACATTCATTAAGAAAACCCTACAGCGTCTAAAGCAAGAAATCAACCCCCAAACGATAATTCTCGGGGATTTCAATACCGCCCTCTCAACATGGGATAGATCAACAGGTCAAAAGCTTAACAGAGACACTTTGGAGCTTAACCAAACCCTTACTGAAATGGACCTTACAGATCTCTATCGAACTTTTCACCCACGTACCAAAGAATACACATTTTTCTCAGCAGTACACGGAACTTTCTCCAAAATAGACCACATATTGGGCCACAAAATGAATCTACACAAATACAAAAAAGTCGAAATTCTAGCCTGTGCCCTATCAGACCACCACGGCCTAAAGCTGGACATCCACAACAACACAACAAACAAGAGAAAATACACTAACTCCTGGAAACTTAACAATATGATGCTGAATGAGAACTGGATTCAGGAAGAAATTAAACAGGAAATTCAAGATTTCCTGAAAGTGAATGAAAATGAAAATACAACTTACCAAAATCTCTGGGACACAATGAAAGCTGTTCTAAGAGGTAAGTTCATAGCTCTGAATGCCTACATCAGAAAATTGGAAACATCAGAAATAAATAATTTAACGATGCAGCTTAAGGCTTTGGAGAAAATTGAGCAATCTGATCCCAAAAGTAGTAGAAGAGAGGAGATTAGGAAAATAAGGGGAGAAATATCTGAAATCGAGAATAAGAAAACGATAGAAAAAATCAACCAGTCAAAAAGCTGGTTCTTTGAAAAAATCAATTAGATTGATACACCCCTAGCTAAATTAACCAAAAGCAAGAGAGAGAAAACCCAAATTAACAAAATTAGAAATGAACATGGAGTTATCACTACGGATACCCAAGAAATCCAGAGAATTATAACATCATATTTCAAAAATTTATACTCTGTGAAGTTTGACAACACAAAAGAGATGGATGAATTTCTAAGTAAACACAACTTACCTAAAATGAATCAGGACGTTGTGAATTATTTAAATAGTCCTATAACATACAAGGAAATTGAAGAAGTAATCTCGAATCTTCCCACCAAAAAATGTCCTGGGCCAGATGGATTCAGCACAGAATTCTACCAGACATTTAAGGAGTTAATAACACCAATACTCCTTAAACTGTTCCATCAAATAGCAAAGGAAGGAACACTGATAAATTCCTTCTATGAAGCTAATATCATTTTAATCCCAAAACCTAATAAAGATTCACTTAAAAAAGAAAACTATAGGCCGATCTCTCTGATGAACACAGATGCAAAAATTCTCAACAAAGTCTTAGCAAATCGGATTCAAAAACATATCAAAAAGATCATTCACGGGGACCAAGTAGGCTTCATCCCTGGCACACAAGGTTGGTTCAACATACACAAGTCAATAAATGTAATTCATCATGTAAACCAGTCCAAAGTCCAAGACGACATGATACTCTGGATAGATGCAGAAAAAGCCTTTGACAAAATCCAACAGCCTTTTATGATCAAAACGCTAGAGACTGTAGGAATGAAAGGAACCTTTATCAATATAATAAAAGCTGTATACAACAAGCCCACAGCAAGGATTATGCTCAATGGGGAACAACTGGAAGTATTCCCACTTCGATCAGGAACTATACGAGGCTGTCCACTCTCACCACTTCTATTCAATATTGTACTTGAAGTCTTAGCTGAAGCCATAAGAAAGGGACATAAGAGGGATTCAAATCAGCAAGGAAGAAGTCAAGCTATCCCTATTTGCAGATGACATGATCTTATACCTGAGTGATTCCAAAAACTCCACCAGGAAGCTCCTAGAACTAATTGAGAAGTTCAGCAGGGTGGCAGGATACAAAATAAATGTACAAAAATCAGAGGCCTTCCTATAGGCCCAGAATGAAAGAAGTGAAAAAGCCTTGAGAGAAACAACCCCATTTACTACAGCCCCTAAAAAAATGAAATACCTTGGTATAAACCTAACCAAGGAGGTGAAGGACCTTTACAATGAAAACTTTAAAACCCTAAAGAAAGAAATAGCAGAAGACACCAGAAGGTGGAACGACCTCCCATGTTCCTGGATTGGTAGAATCAACATCGTAAAAATGACCATCCTACCAAAGGTAATATAAAAATCTAATGCTATGCCAATTAAAATCCCAAAGCTATCTTTAAAGAAGTTGACCAAATAATCTCAAAATTCATATGGAGGCACAAAAGACCGAGGATAGCAAAGACAATTCTGAGTAACAAAAACACGCTGTTGGTATTACCATACCAAACCTTAGTTTATACTACAAATCCATACTTATAAAAACTGCCTGGTACTGGCTCCAAAATAGACACACAGATCAATGGATAAGGATTGAAGACCCAGATATAAGCCCACAAAAATACAGCCATTTGGTCTTTGACAAAGGAGCCCAAAGAATCCAATGGAAAAAGAACAGCATCTTCACCAAATGGTGCTGGCAAAACTGGATCTCCACATGCAAAAGATTAAAGCTGGACCCATACTTGTCACCATGTACAAGACTTAATTCCAAATGGATCAAGGACCTTGATTTAAGGCCAGAGACTTTAAAAACCATAGTTGAAAGGATAGGGAACTCCCTCGAGCTGATTGGGCTAGGCCAACACTTCCTAAACAGACATCCAATGGCATAGTCACTGCTACCAACTCTCAACAGTTGGGATCTTGTGAAATTAAAGAGCTTCTGTTCAGATAAAGAGATTGTAACACGAGCTCAAAGGCAACCCACAGAATGGGAGAAAATCTTCACGAACCACATATGTGACAGAGCTCTACTGTCCAGAGTGCACAAAGAACTTAGAAAACTAAACATCAAGGAAAACACTGGCCCAATTAAAAAATGGGCCCTGGAACTTAAAAGAAACTTTACCAGGGATGAAATTAAAATGTCTAACAAATATCTTAAAAAATGCTCCACTTCCTTCGCCATCAGGGAAATGCAAATCAAAACTTCCCTGAGATATCATCTCACCCAGGTCAGGATGGCAAAAATCCACAATACAAACAACGACAAATCCTGGAGAGGATGTGGAGAGAGGGGAACTCTCCTACATTGTTGGTGGGAATGCAGGCTCATACAGCCACTCTGGCGAGCCGTCTGGAGATTCTTAAAGAAATTAAAGATTGAAATGCCATATGACCCTGCTATCCCACTTTTGGTAATAACCCCCCATGCAGCAGAGGTCGCCTCGATAGCACAAGCTCGACCATGTTCATAGCAGCACTGTTTACAATAGCAAAGTCATGGAATCAACCTAAATGTCCAACAGTTGACGAGTGGATAAGGAAACAGTGGTACATCTATACAATGGAGTACTACTCAGCCATCAAAAATGATGATTACTGGAATTTGCTGGGAAATGGATGTCATTAGAAAGAATTATATTAAGTGAAGTATCCCAAACCCAGAAAATTAAGCGCTGTATGTACTCCTTAATAGGTAGCTCCTAGTACCAAACTCACCCAGCCCACATTGAGACACTCAAAAGTAAACCTATGTAACACAGTAATTGCAAGGATTATGAACAAGAGAGATGGGGTAGGAGGGCCACACCAGAAACAAGGAGAGAGGGGACCATGTTACAGCAGAGAAAATGGGCCTCCATCAAGGTCTGCAAATAAGTAATGAGAAACCTGGTTAAGTTCACAGACGTTCTTTCCTGATCTCACCAGAAGGGGAGGGCATATAGTCTAGCAGATAAAAAGTAATCATTTTGCAAATGGGTGATGGACCCCTCCCTCACTGAGGTTTCCTACTCTTATTACATCTACTCTTGAATGTGCTATTATAACAAGACTCCAGTTTAACAGCTTTTTGTCTCTGGCCAGGGGGTGACATACAGTGTCCAGCAGAATGGAGTGAAGGGCATTGCAGGAGCAGCAAAACTGCAGAAGAAAATCAACAAACCACAATCCAGAACTTCAGAGACTCTATATCAATCACATAGAACTAGGCCAGCCTAATCTTTCCCCATCCTGGAGCTCAGGGACATTTGCGGAAGAGGGGACGGTAAGATTGTAAGAGCAAAAGATTTGCAAGATTCTCAACAATAGTTGGGCCAAAGCAATCATAATGGGACTTTACATGCCCTGCGCAATGTCCAGTGCACTGTTGCCCTCATAAAGTCTAGCATCTGTTAAGGGCACCGAGACCCCTGGAGGCAAGGGATTGACAGCCATAGTAGTGATCCTATGCTTAAGGGGAACAAGAGAAAGGGCTTATGGAAATGCCACTGGGTCCTTATATGTCATCGGAGAGGAGGACCCAGTGGAGAGTTAGGCGTACACAATAAAGGACTCTCTGGGAATTTGGGGGAGGCACTGTGGGATGGGGAGGGAGAGGAGGAGTAGGGGTTTCAGTGGGAGGAGGGGGGAGGAAGGGAACTGGTAAAAAATTTTAAAATGTATAATTAAAAATTTTTAATAAAAAAAAGAGCACTGGCAAGAGCCTGTACTGTTCGGGGAGCCTTTGAGATCTCTCTGACCAACAACTTATCATTGAGTATCACATGTCTATTACTGTAACATTATTTTAATTGTCACTGGATGGCACATCACATGACATACTTTTCCCTGTGCTCTTCTGTATGGAAAATACTTTAGAAGAAAAATTATCCCAGAGACCATCATTCCATGAAATCAGAAAGTTACAATAACAACCACCATAGCAACATGTGACCATCAATGTGATAGTGGCAAGATATCAAAGAGAAAACCAACAGCTTTTTTTTATCATATTTAAGATCTGCTTGTCAGAATGGAGCACATTCCTGTCTCTATAATCTAGAATAAGAACCTATGGAAGGGAAGTATATAGGTCCCAGGAGAAGAGCCGACTATGAATGTTTAGCTAGGAACACAGTACACCATACTGCTTTGAAAACACCATAGAATAGAAACACTTAGCGCTCAACCTAGAAGCCCTTTTCTACAAAAAAAAAAAGGCATTTATTACTGAAAAGCACAACTCAACAAAATGGAGAAAAGAAGTGATTATGGATTGCTCAACCCTAAACAAGACATATGTCTCACTCACCCCCCCACTCAAAATGTGAAGAACATTGTGGAAGAGAAGGAAGCAAGATTATAAGAGCCTGAAATGGGATACTGGTGGACCAGACATTATCTCCTGATCATGATGGGGTTGTGATACACAAGAATTCATGGCAGATATGTATATTTACACAAGAATTGCACAGAAAGTAATGGAGGATGCTTTCCTCAATGACATAACAACTGATCTATGATACTTGCTGAAGTATGAATCACATCAGGTATATGTCATCAAAGGAAAACTAGATGACACACTGAGCAGCACAAGTGAAAAACTTAGAAATAGGTGAGAGGCTGGAAGGGGAGATGAAAGATTGCAAATGGAAAAAGAGGAGGACTCTACATCTTTTTGAACAGCACTTGCACATTATATTCATTCCACTGCTGTTTACATTAACATGGAAATGGAACCATTCTACATGTCCATCAATGTATGAATGAGTAATAAACATGTGGTACATATAGACAATGTAAAGCTATTCAGATATCATGAAAAATGAAATGATGAAACTTAATGGCAAATGGATGAAACTGGAAAATACTGTATTGAATAAGATATACCAAATACAGAAAAACAACTGCTACATGTTCTCTATTATATGTGGATGTTAACATTAATTATTCTAATTTCGGTTCTTAATATTCTGTATTACAGAATTCTTGTAATACCACAAAACTTGAAAGGGACCATTAAGTAGAAGTTTCGAAGGATGAAAATGATGAAGAACTTAAAGGAGCAGATAAAAAGTCCACAAGCAGTAAAGTGGAAAGTGGAATAAAGGGGTGAAATGCTTAAGGGGAAGGGAGCTGACAGGTAGGGTACTGGAAGGGTGAGGGACAACAGAGAGCACTAATGTAAGACACAACCAGATAGAAATGTCCCATAAACATATCGAAGATTTTTTTCAAAAAAGAGTATGAACAGACATGCAGGGGAACACACAGAGATGTGATATAACAGAAAATGCTTTATCCAAAGTTGTAAGCAACTAAGCATATTTCCCAAACATGGAAAAACAAATGCTGCATGCTCTTTCTTATATGTGGATGTTATTATTAAACATTAATACTTTCATTTATACATGTTATTCCTTCTAATAAGTTCTTGGTCAGAGAAGTCCCTAAAAAAGGTCATAGACTTTTTTGGTTTCCATCAGGAACTGACATTAAGACCCTATTGCTGTTACACATCTACATCACAGGACATAAAAAGAAGCATGTTGGAACAAATCTAAAAGCTTCCTCTTTGGTAGCAAGCTTTCAAAACACCAGAAAACACCACACAAGCTGCTGAGGAAGGAAAATTAATCAGCAGTCCATCAATCTGAAAATGCTGTAAGCTAAAATTAACAACTCCCCTAGTAAGTGGTGACCATCAATGTTATAGTGGCATGACAATCAAGGAACCAACCACCACTTTCCAATTGTTTTTTTTGTTTTTTTTTTTAAATATAATTTTTCCTCCACACTATGGAGCTGTCTTTTCATCTCATTTTTTTTCTTTTTGGCATGTCCACGTCAAATTTCTTTTAATAATTTTTTTATTTTAATGCAATTTTTATTATTATTTCAGCTCATACAAACTTAATAGGTACACCAGTTCACTCCATCCCTCCTCCTCCCCCCCACGGAACCACCTGCTCTCCCTCCCCTCACCCCTCCCGCCCCATCCCCCTTGCCTCCTGCCCCAATTCCAAGAGTCCTTTCTTGTGCATGCCTGACTCTCCTCTGGGCCCTCGTCTCTGATGACGTACAAGGACCCAGTGGCATTTCCCTGAACCCTTTCCTGTGTTCCCCTTAAGCATAGGAACACTACTGTGGCTGTCAATCCCTTGCCTCCAAGGATCTTGGTGCCTTTAGCAGATGCTAGACTTTGTGAGGTCAATAGTGTGTTGGACATTGCGCCAGGCATGCAATGTCCAATTATGATTGCTTCGGCCCTAACTTGTGTGGAGTACCTTGCAAATCAATGCTCCTCCCATTCTTTTGCTCTTACATTCTTAACGCCCCCTCTTCCGCAAATGTCCCTGGCTTCAGAATGGGGAGAGATTAGTCTGGCCTAGTTCTATGTGGTTGATATAGAGTCTCTGAAGTTCTGGATAGTGGCTTGTTGACTTTCTTTGCAGTTTTGTTGCTCTTGCAATGCCCTTCACTCCATCGTGATGGGCACTGTATGTCACCCCCTGGGCAGAGACAGAAAGCTGTTAAACTGGAGTCTTATTATAAGAGCACATTCAAGGATAGATGTAATACTTATACCCAAAAGTGGAATCGCAGGGTCATATGGCATTTGGCAATGGGAGGGGTCGATCACCCATTTGCAAAATGGTTACTTTTTAATCTACCGGACTATATGCCCTCCCCTTCTGGTGAGTTCATACCCCCTTAGTTGTAAATGATCAGGAACGAATGTCTGTGAACTTAACTTCTTGCAGTCCTTGATGGAGGCCTATTTTCTCTACTGTAACATGGTCACTTCTCTCCTTGTTTCTGGTTTGGCCCTCCAACCCCATCCCTCCTCTTCATAATACTTGCAATTACTCTAGGTAATACATAGATTGACCTATGAGTGTCTCAAGATGGGCTGAGTGGGTTTGGTATTAGGAGCCACCTATTAGGGAGTACATACGGCGCTTAATTTTCTGGGTCTGGGATACTTCACTTAATATAATTCTTTCTAATGACATCCATTTCCCGGCAAATTCCAGTAATTCATCATTTTTGATGGCTGAGTAGTTCTCCATTGTATAGATGTACCACAGTTTCCTTATCCACTCGTCAACTGTTGGACATTTGGGCTGATTCCATGACTTTGCTATTGTAAACAGTGCTGCTATGAACATGGTCATGCTTGTGCTATCGAGGTGAATCTCTAGTGTATGGGGGGTTATACCCAAAAGCAGAATCGCAGGGTCATATGGCATTTCAATCTTTAATTTCTCTAAGAGTCTCCAGACGGCTCGCCAGAATGGCTGTATGAGCCTGCACTCCCACCAGCAATGTAAGAGAGTTCCCCTCTCTCCACATCCTCTCCAGGATTTGTTGTTGTTTGTATTGTGGATTTTTGCCATCCTGACCGGGGTGAGATGATATCTCAGGGAAGTTTTGATTTGCATTTCCCTGATGGCTAAAGAAGTGGAGCATTTTTTAAGATATTTGTTAGACATTTTAATTTCATCCCTGGTAAAATTTCTTTTAAGTTCCAGGGCCCATTTTTTAATTGGGCCATTGGTTCCCTTGATGTTTAGTTTTCTAAATTCTTTGTGCACTCTGGACAGTAGAGCTCTATCAGATATGTGGTTAGTGAAGATTTTCTCCCATTCTGTGGGTTGCCTTTGAGCTCATGTTACAATCTCTTTATCTGAACAGAAGCTCTTTAATTTCACAAGATCCCAACTGTTGAGAGTTGGTAGCAGTGACTGTGCCATTGGATGTCTGTTTAGGAAATGTTGGCCTAGCCCAATCAGCTCAAGGGAGTTCCCTATCCTTTCAACGATGGTTTTTATAGTCTCTGGCCTTATATCAAGGTCCTTGATCCATTTGGAATTAAGTCTTGTACATGGTGACAAGTATGGGTCCAGCTTCAATCTTCTGCATGTGGAGATCCAGTTTTGCCAGCAACATTTGTTGAAGATGCTGTTCTTTTTCCATTGGAGTCTTTGGGCTCCTTTGTCAAACACCAAATGGCTGTAATTTTGTGGGCTTATATCTGGATCCTCAATCCTTATCCATTGATCTGTGTGTCTATTTTGGAGCCAGTACCAGGCTGTTTTTACAACTATGGATTTGTAGTATAGACTTAGGTTTGGTATGGTGATACCTCCAGCAGTGTTTTGGTTACTAAGGATTGTCTTTGCTATCCTGGGTCTTTTGTGCCTCCATATGAATTTTGAGATTGTTTGGTCGACTTCTTTAAAGAATTGCTTTGGGATTTTAATTGGTATAGCATTGAAATTGTATATTGACTTTGGTAGGATGGTCATTTTTACGATGTTGAATCTGCCAATCAAGGAACATGAGAGGTCTTTCCATCTTCTGGTGTCTTCTGCAATTTATTTCTTTAGGGTTTTAAAGTTTTCACTGTAAAGGTCTTTTACCTCCTTGGTTAGGTTTATACCAAGGTATTTCATTTTTTTAGGGGCTATAGTAAATGGGATTGTTTCTCTCAAGGCTTATTCACTTCTTTCATTCTGGGCATATAGGAAGACCTCTGATTTTTGCACATTTATTTTGTATCCTACCACCCTGCTGAACTTCTCAATTAGTTCCAGGAACTTCCTGGTGGAGTTTTTGGGATCACTCAGGTATAAGATCATGTCATCTGCAAATAGGGATAGTTTGACTTCTTCCTTGACGATTTGAATCCCTCTTGTGTCCCTTTCTTGTCTTATGGCTTCAGCTAAGACTTCAAGTACAATATTGAATAGAAGTGGTGAGAGTGGACAGCCTTGTCTAGTTCCTGATCGAAGTGGGAATGCTTCCAATTGTTCCCCATTGAGCATAATCCTTGCTGTGGGCTTGTTGTATACAGCTTTTATTATATTGATAAAGGTTCCTTCCATTCCTACTGTCTCTAGCGTTTTGATCATAAAAGGCTGTTGGATCTTGTCAAAAGCTATTTCTGCATCTATCGAGAGTATCATGTGGTTTTGGACTTTGGACTTGTTTACATGATGGATTACATTTATTGATTTGCGTATGTTGAACCAACCCGGTGTGCCGGGGATGAAGCCTACTTGGTCTCCGTGAATGATCTTTTTAATATGTTTTTGAATCTGATTTGCTAAGACTTTGTTGAGAATCTTTGCGTCTGTGTTCATCAGAGAGATCGGCCTATAGTTTTCTTTTTTAAGTGAGTCTTTATTAGGTTTTGGGATTTAAACGATATTAGCTTCATAGAAGGAATTTGGTAGTGTTCCTTCCTTTGCTATTTGATGGAACAGTTTAAGGAGTATTGGTGTTATTAACTCCTTAAGTGTCTGGTAAAACTCTGTGCTGAATCCATCTGATCCAGGACATTTTTTGGTGGGAAGATTCAAGATTACTTTCTCAATTTCCTTATATGTTATAGGACTATTTAAATAATTCACAACTTCCTGATTCAATTTAGGTAAGTTGTGTTTACTTAGAAATTCATCCATCTCTTTTGTGTTGTCAAACTTCACAGAGTATAAGTTTTTGAAATATGATGTTATAATTCTCTGGATTTCTTTGGTATCAGTAGTCATAACTCCATGTTCATTTCTGATTTTGTTAATTTGGGTTTTCTCTCTCCTGCTTTTGGTTAATTTAGCTGGGGGTGTATCAATCTTATTGATTTTTTCAAAGAACCAGCTTTTTGACTGGTTGATTTTTTTCTATTGTTTTCTTAATCTCGATTTCAGATATTTCTCCCCTTATTTTGCTAATCTCCTCTCTTCTACTACTTTTGGGATCAGATTGCTCTAGTTTCTCTAAAGCTTTAAGCTGCATTGTTAAGTTTTTTATTTCTGATGTTTCCATTTTTTTGACGTAGGCATTAAGAGCTATGAACTTACCTCTTAGAACAGCTTTCATTGTGTCCCAGAGATTTTGGTAAGTTGTATTTTCGTTATCATTCACTTTCAGGAAATCTTGAATTTCCTTTTTAATTTCTTCCTGAATCCAGTTCTCATTCAGCATCATATTGTTAAGTTTCCAGGAGTTAGTGTATTTTCTCTTGTTTGATGTGTTGTGGATGTCCAGCTTTAGGCCGTGGTGGTCTGATAGGGTACAGGTTAGAATTTCAACTTTTTTGTATATGTGTAGATTCGTTTTGTGGCCCAATATGTGATCTATTTTGGAGAAAGTTCCGTGTGCTGCTGAGAAAAATGTGTATTCTTTGGTGCGTGGCTGAAAAGTTCGATAGAGATCTGTAAGGTCCATTTCAGTAAGGGTTTGGTTAAGTTCCAAAGTGTCTCTGTTAAGCTTTTGACCTGTTGATCTAGCCCATGTTTAGAGGGCGGTGTTGAAGTCCCCAAGAATTATCGTTTGGGGGTTGATTTCTTGCTTTAGACACTGTAGGGTTTTCTTAATGAATGTGGAGGGGCCCGTATTGGGTGCATATATGTTCAGTATTGTGAAGTCTTCCTGGTGAATTGTACCTGTGACTAAAATGTAGTATCCATCCGTGTCTCTTATAATTTTCTTTGGTTTGAAGTCCACTTTGTCTGATAGCATAATGGCTACCCTTGCCTGTTTTCTGCTTCCATTTGCTTGTAGAATTGTTGACCAGCCTTTTATTTTTAGAGCGTGCCTATCTTTTGTGGTGAGATGGGTTTCCTGCAGGCAGCAGATTGATGGATTGTGATTTTTAATCCAAGTTTGTAATCTGTGTCTCTTGATCGGTGAATTAATTCCATTAACATTTAGTGTTATAATGGAGAAACTATTTTTAATTCCAGACATTTATTATGTTTAGTAGTTTTTGTAAGTATATTGCTTCGCTTTTAATGGTGTTATACTTGTCTTCTGTTCTCCTGGATATGCCTGTTTTTCTCTTCACGCTTGAGTATCATCTCTAGCATTTTTTGAAGGCCTGGTTTGATGGACATGTATCCCTTCAAGTTGTTTTTGTGCTGGAAGATTTTTCTTTCTCCCTCGATCATGACGGATAGTTTTGCAGGGTAAATCAGCCTGGGTTGACATTTTTGCTCATTCAATACTTGAAGTATGTCTCTCCAAGCTCTTCTTGCTTTTACTGTTTTGACTGAGAAGTCATTTGTTATTTTAATAGGTTTACCTTTAAAAGTCACTTGTTTTTTCTCCCTTGAAGCTCTCAGCACCAGTTTTTTATCTTGAATGTGAAGTGTTTTAACTATTATTTGCCGTGGCATGCTTCTGTTTTGGCCATATCTGTTTGGGGTGCGGAATGCCTCTTGCTCTCTTTTTTTATATGAGGAAAGTTTTCCTTGAGGATCGTTTGAAAAATTTCCTCAGGGGTGGTATTTTGCGATTCTTGCTCTGGTGTTCCATGAATACGCATGTTAGGCTTCTTCAGGGTGTCCCATGTCTCTTGTATAGTTCTCTCAAGTATCTTTTTGGCTTTAACAACCTCTTCCATTGAGCTGGTTAGTATTCCCACTTTATCTTCAAGGTCTGAAATTCTGTTTTCTGCTTCGTTAGTTCTGTTGATAAGACTCTCTGTGGAGTTCTGGGTTGAAGATAACTTGTCTTGTACCTCAGTTTTAAACTCTGCTTGAGTCTGTTTTAACTGCTCTATGCCAGTTTTTGTTTCTTGCACTGTTTTTCTCAACTCCTCCAAATGTCTGCTGTGTTCCTCTTCAAAGCGATTGATTCGATTATGTAATTCCTCCCAGATTTCCTCTTTCATAGTAATGAACATGGTAATGATCATATTTTGAAAGTCCTTATCCTGGGTCAGGCTTTCTTGGCCTTTTTCCATGGGTTTGTTCTGATTGGAGTCGAACATTATGGGATTAATTTCTTCAGTGGGAAATTTGTTTACTTGAGTGTTTCTTCTCATGGATTTGCACTTTGACTTTGGCATTGTCATTTTAACTCTTAAAATCTTTCAATTT
Source organism: Typhlomys cinereus (assembly GCA_023101885.1). Classification (NCBI taxonomy): domain Eukaryota; kingdom Metazoa; phylum Chordata; class Mammalia; order Rodentia; family Platacanthomyidae; genus Typhlomys; species Typhlomys cinereus. The sequence continues at coordinate 3,569,958 of JALPQD010000082.1, forward strand.
CACTAAACTGAATTATTTGGCCTGGGGTTCTGGGGGTGGGCAGGGACGGAGCTTACCTAGGTCGCAGATGAGGCCCTGCTGGACCGCGAGCTTGTCCTGATCGGCGGAGCCGGGTGGGGAAGAGAGGATGGGGACGTCGGCGTGGAGCTATTTAACCCGAGGTGGAGCTGGGGCGGTCCCGGGCGCAGGGGGAGGTCCTCCTAGTCCCTCGGCCCTGTGCACGGCTCTGGGTGAATGAATGATGTAGGAGCTGGGTCCCTTTGGGCTCCCAATTGTTTTTAAGGACATATTTTTCAGCAGGGAACACATTCCTGGTACTGTAAACCAGACCATGAATCTGTGAAATGGGAGGGAATAAGCTCTGGGGATAAGCAGACTGTAAAAAATGCTATATTAACTACCTTTTATGCATTTATCATTATATCCAAGATGGAAGCACCCAACATCCAACCTAAGGGCTTCCCTTTGCAATGGAAGATTTTTTTTTAATAGAAAGTGTAGAAAGTAAGTGACAGTGAACATTTTGCAGTACACAGGACATTTAAAACCCCTCTCTACTTCCAAGCTCATTAGCTTTGCAGTAGAAAAGACTATTAGATAATAAGAGCCTAAAGTAGGGCTGGGATGAGGTTAGACATTATCTTCTGGAAATTAAAGGACTGGCACTCATGTTATGTTCCACAAGGACATACATAGAATTTGGACTATCAACATTTCTATATGAAAGGGAAGAGAGCTTAAGAGGACCCCGTAAATCTCTGTGAGACTATGGAGATTAATTATTGATGGAGATTGAGATACTTTCCTCAATGGTATGCCTACTTTTGGTTCTTCATTTTCACTATGCTAGCAAAATTTATTATGTTGACATCTATTGAAATGTAAAGTTAATCTTGAGTTCCTAAGACAAATCTATGTCTAATTTTTTTAGTGATGCTGAATCCAAACTACTTATATTTTGTTAAATAGGTGAACAATTCACATTATGGAATTAACAGGTTCCACCAACTAGGAATCAAAAAAGTACAGCTATAGATATTCCCTCACATGCACATTTTTTAAACACTGCATCTCCACTGAACATGCATGGACTTATTCTTATTAGTCCATAAACAATAGAGTGTAGCCATAAAGATAAAAATACTAATTGATTATGGTCAAACTCTTCTTTTAAAAACTGTGCTAGGGGGATGGAGAGGTGGCTCAGAGGTTAAGCCTTGCAGGCGGAAGGTCCTGAGTTCAAATCCTAGACCCCACATATAGGCACCAGGTGGAAGCAGGGGTGGCCTGTGTTTCTGGTCCTGGTAGGGCAGAGCCTGTGAATCCTGGGGCAGAGTAAATGAGGAGGAGGATGGTGGTTCCCAAATTCACCCGTGGTTCTACACACACACACACACACACACACACACACACACACACACATATGCACACACGCACAATTGAACAAATAATAAAAAAACTGCTAGTTTTTGCATATATCCTATGCACATTCCTGTGTACATAAACTCTAGATCATTTATAAAGCATAACATAGGCCAAATATCCTGACAAGTTACCACATTCCATTGTTTATGGCTATACTCTATTGTTTATGGACTAATAAGAATAAGTCCATACACGTTCAATGGAGATGCAGTGTTTAAAAAATGTGCATGTGAGGAAATATGTATAGCTGTACTTATATAAATGAGGTAGATATACATATGATTAACAGAGAGATTAATGGTTGGTGAGTGCTACTTAACTAGTTAACAGATAAGGACATAGATGAACCTCTCTATATTCATGGGTTCTGCAACCATTTCCCATATTTATATATTTATAAATTAATTTACCATCAATTCCACAATTTCATCCTTTCTGATGGCTGAATAGTATTCCATTGTGTAAATGTACCACATTTCATTAACCATTCCTCTGTTGATGGACATGTTGGATGATAAAATGTTGGTCAGAGAGGTCTCAAAGGCCCCCAAACAATTGCTCTTAGTTTCTCTACAAAAAAAAAAAAAAAATCAGTAATACTCTATTACTGAAGATGCACCACAAGTGAATCACAGAAAATGAGCAAAATATATCAAATGGAACTGGTCTGAAGACTTCCTTCTTGCTGCATAGCTTACACAGAACCAAAGAATACTACAGAAGCTACTGGGGGAGATAAATAGTCACAGACCTCATCAGTTCCTGAGATCTGCATGACAACAGGTGACCACCAGTGTAATAGTGGCATGAGATTCTAAGAGACAACCAACAGCTTTCTGACTGAACTCAAGACTTGTTTGTCGAATGGAACGCATTCCCATTACTGTTAACTAAAATAAGAACCTAAAAAAATGGAAGGAAATAGATCAATATGGAAAATCAGCTAAGTACGGAGACAGTGCACCAAAATGCTCTGTAAATATTTAAAGAGCACTTAGCATCAGTAGAAATCTTCTTTCTTAAAAGATCTGGAAGATACTGTGCAGGATGCTGAAGAACAAAAAGCATCAATTGTCTTCACCAGCTATAAACTCTATGAGATCATCTTGCCAATTGAAAGGTGCTCTCTATAATAGTGGCACTGTAGTTTGGGGGGTAACCAAACTGCTTGGATTAAATCTGAGGTCCAGTACACAGGAATAAACCCATGGCTGGTTTATATCCTACTCATTATTATGTTTACCATACTTGTCTTTAACATAGCTTTAGACTTTGGGTAGATGAATGATGAAACAGAAATGAAAATCTGATGCCTTCTTTTTTTTAATTTTTTTATTTATTATTTATTCAATTTTGCGTGTATGTGTGTGTGTGCGTGTGTGTGTGTGTGTGTGTGTGTGTGTATGTGTGTGTGTAGAACCACGGACAATTCAGGAACCACCACAGACCGCCTCCACCTCCTCCTTGTTTACTCTGCCCGGGGATTCACAGGCTCCACCCTACCAGGACCGGAAACGCAGGCCGCCCCCGCTTCTGCCTGGCGTCTATACGTGGGGTCTAGGATCTGAACTCAGGACCTTCTGCCTGCAAGCCAGAGGCTTAACCCCTGAGCCACCTCTCCAGTCCCTTGATGCCTTCTTAATTAAGAAAAATAAATTAAAATGCATATATTCACTAAAAGCAATATGTTCTTTAACATAATAAATATAAGATTTCTAACATAGGAAATGATTAAGCTTTTTTATCATTAAGTCACTTGTAAATTAGTTTATTTTATTATGGATTATTCAGTATTGAAAGAAAACAGAGAAAAAGAAAAATTGGTTTCTCTTTTAATAACCAGCCAATTCTCAATCAAGTTTGGATACACAATTTTAAATCTTAAACAAGAATAATTTCTCAATTGACAATATTGTCCTACTTACCGCAATGGGTTACAGTTCATTATGATGACAGGAGCATTGTCACCAGCACTGTGAGACATAACATAGTCATAGGATGGGTTGATTTTATGTTTGCCAGTCTGACAAATACATACAATTCTTTCTCAGTCTTATCTATCTGAACAGAGGTTGAACCCACAGAATTTCAGAAGCTTGTCTCAACCAATTTTTGGAAAGCTCTTACATCTATATAATCCATTTTGATCATCTATCAATTTCTCTTGCTAGTCTTGGGCATCCCACCAGTGTATCCTTTTCCTACATTCATATCTTGTCTTCCTCCTTCCCCTCCTCCCTCCCTCACTCTTTCCCTTCCTCCCTCTTTTTCTTCCTTCCCCCTTTCCTCCATTCCTTCCTTTCCTTTCTCTTTTCTTTCCTTCATACCTTTCTTTCTCTTTCTTAAAAGTAAGACTATACTATAAAAAAGTACAATAAGAAAAATTACATTTAGGGTTTGGGTAGTTATTATGATTAATCTTTCAGGTCCACATAGTTTAGAATCTAAATCTGAGCTAAAGAATGACAATTTTTTTCTAGTCTCCTATGAAATTTATTGTAACCCCAGGAGAGTGTCTTGCTCTGGGCATGTGTTATACTCTCCACAGTTGAGTGCTCAGAGCCTGTCCCACTGAGTGAGCACCCAGTATGGCCAAGAGGTGCTATCAATAGGGTAAGCACAGGAATTCTCATTCAGTGGAGGCCATCCATGGTGTGAATGCATGGATCCTACCTCACAGGAGGTTGACCTTGTATTGAAAACATGGATATTAGAATTCAGGTGTGTGACAGGCACAACAGTGTGTCAGGCTACTAGTCATTCAAATGTTCACAAATTGGAACTCTGAATGCAGACACAGTCTCTCTTATCTTTGTTATATACTACCACATATACTGCACAGCAGACACAAGTGCAATTCCTCTTGGAACATTCTTTTGTATACCTCTGGTCCTTTGTGCAATCCATGTGACCCAAGTACAAAAGCTATCTCTCCTGAGCACATGAATATACACACACTTCATTCATTTATTCATTCATTTATGTAATTGTTTACAAAGCAAATATTTTAAATCATGTGGGATGTCTAGTTTTAGTTAAAGGTATTTGACTTTGACATATAGTAAGAAAATAGTCATAGTCATAAACAAATGTGCATATCTACATTTCAATAAAGCTTTATTGTCCAAACAGGCTGCTGATAAAATTGGCTTACTCTTGTCTAGTTTAACTCACTATCAGTTTCCCATTATCTTTAAAATGAAATATAAGTTCTTTTATCTGACCCACAAGATGTTACATGGTTGCCAGTACCTCAAACTCTGTCCCTGCTCTTTTATCTCCCTTTGTATTCTAGGCAATTCTCTTCTCCCTGCTATTGATATGGGCACAAGGCTATTGTTAACACAATTCCTGCCTGTCAAGTGAGCAGAATGCTCTATTCCCAAAATTTTTGCCAGTTTGCTGCCCAAAATTCACTGTTTTCATATGTATTAACATACCTTTCCAACACAAAGTTCCACCACCATTCTCTACTTTAATTACATTCTCTATCTAAATGTCTGATTTATTTATTCCATACTATTTGCTTGAATTAAAATGGCCCTATCACTTTGCTTATCATCTAGGGTACACTGTTTCTCTGTCCAATCTCCAATTAAACAATTTACTTGAAGATACAGTGCCTAAACTTTTCCTGAGACCAACTATATCCTACATATTAAATGAGTTCCTGATAAACTCATCTCTAAAGGTTAACAGAACTACTGAAAGATATGCTTAGGAGGGATTATTCATATATTGTTGTGTTCTTAATGCAGAATCATTCACTGATTCCGTACTTTACCCTGAAACTCAGTTCCAAAGGCTATTCACAATGTAATCACCACAAATTTTGTATTTTACATTTAATTATAAACAAAAAGTATGTTTTATTTATATGTTACAAATTTACATGTTATAAAATTAAATTGTAGTTCTAGCATAATTTATTACAAAGCATTTTGATAGTCTTCACATATTTTACTTTAAAAACCTTGTGTATTTTAATTTGAGAAAAAATAAACACTGTGTAACCATTAACTTGCTATATTTTTAATCAATGCCTATATTCTCAGCACTTTACTTTTCATTATAGTCAATAAAATGCTTTTAGGGATCACATAGTTTTCCTTCAAGTTTACTTTTGGTAGGGACCTTTCTTTCACCTTCACAATACTTGTAGAATATTAACAGAACTCCCACTCTTAGGTTTTAATTTAAAAAATGTAAGATAAAAACTGATTATTGTCTATTTGTTCATAAACTCTGACTTCAGAATAAGCAAATTATCTTCAATCTTTTCTATCTACCTGTTTTTACCAACAGATGGCAATGGACATTCCTTTGTACACATGATTTATTTTATTTTGAGACTGCCATAATGTATATGAAATGTGTCTTAATAATACAAAGGATATAATTATTGTTGTCTAACAACTCTAACTTTTCAAATATTTCTTCAAATGTTAAACTAATATCATCAAGAAATATTTCTTTGTTAATCTTACTGCTCTTTTGAAGCAATGAACAGTAATCTTATTATTAAAAAGACAGAACCTCTAAGGATAATGGAGATTCCACCTTTAACATGTTGCATCCCAGATTTTAACAATAATTTATTGAAAGATATGACTTTGCATGTTCCATTTTTCTTGACTTTCTTTCATATATTTTGCTCATTTCTATCCTTGCTCAAATAGGACATATGACTTTAGCATAATATTTCACTTTCTAGTACAAAATTCCATGAGATTGTTTTCCAGCTTTTCATGCATATTAGGTTTCTGCAAATCCCCTCAGAGCATAGTGACTTTTACAAGACTAATACATATTTTCATTAGTGTATATTAATTGTTCAATATAAGCTTGCTACTATGACATTTTCTTTTTTAATTACATTTTTATTACATTTTGCCTAATTTTTTACAAGCTCAATAGGTAACCCCCCTCTTCTTTCCCATCGTCCCCCATTGCACACTCCCTCATTCTAACCCCGCTCCCTGCTTCCTTCCCTTCTCCTCTCTTAGTGCTTTCTGCTTTCTCCCTCCCATCCTCCAGAGCATCTCTTTATGTGAGTGCTGAATTTCCCTATGAGTTGTCTACACTAGTGAGCATTCAGGACTCAGTGGCATAGTTGAGGCCGCTTATTAGGCTGCTTGCTATATGGGAACTCTATTATGACTGTTTGATCTCTTGCCTCTAAGGATCCTACTGACTGATTCCTTCTCCCTTGTGATTTATCTGTGCTAGACTTGGGGGTTTGTTGGCATATCAGCCATTATGCAGGTCAGGCAAGGTTTAACCACATTGTGACTATATCCTGGTTGCTGCACCCCTGACTTGTGTGGAATATGCATAGCTTTGGTACCCCCATCTTCAGGCTCTTACAATCTTGCCACCCCCTCTATTGCAAGGTTCCCTGAGTTTTAGGATGGGGAGAGATTTGACTGGTCTGGGTCTAGGTGAATATTGTAGGGTTTTTAGTGTTCCGAATTATGATTTGTTGCTGTTTTCAGTTTTGCTGTTCCTGCACTGCCCTTGGCTGCATCCTCATTGGTTATTGAGGTCATCCCCTAATAAAAGATGAAAGACTGCTTAAATGAAGATCTTAATGTAAGAAGAGACTCAAAGGTAGATGGAAGAATAGGAGTAGGACAGAGCAGAGAGAGGGATCAGTCTCCAGCTTGCTGGTTGGTTACCATCTGACTGCCAGTCCCTATACCCTCTCTGAATGGGGAGATCAAACCTGTTCAGTCTCAAGTGAACAGGAAGGGAAGTGAGTATGAGCTGCACCAGGTGTCTTGCTACTTACATGCAGTACATGACCATGACCTAATTTCTCTATTGAAGTGTGTTCGTCTCTTTTTTTTTTTTTTTTGAGATATTCTTTTCCCTTCTCTCCTGTTTATAATCCTTTGCAATTATGTGGGTATTACAGAGATTTACCTTTGAGTATGTCATTATAGGTTTGTAACTAGGATCCATGTATTAGGGAGTACTTATGGCATCTAACTTTCTGTGTCTGGAGTAATATAATTTCTCCTAATTCCATCCATTTCCTGGCAAATTTCATTAATTCATCTGTTTTGAGTAGTATTCCATTGCATAAATGTACCACATTTTCATTATCCATTCATCAACTTTTGGGCATTTGGATCGATTCCATGACTTTGGTATTGTAAATAGTGCTGCAATGAACATGGTTATACTTGTGTCAATGTAGTGAATTGCTGCATTTTGGGGGAATTAGGGAATTTGAAAATCATTATCTCAAGTATGGCTTTCTTGGCTATTTTCTGTGAGTTTGTTTTGGTTAGAATTCCATCATTATGGGGTTGATGCTTTTTGTAGGAGATTTGTTTTCTTGGTTTTTGTTTCTTATGGATTTTCATTATGATCTTGACATCTTTCATTTTATCTCTATGTCCTTCTTGACGTGTGCTTTTGGCTACACTGAATTAGACAGTATTACTACTAGAGTAGTTAGTACTGATGTTTACCTTGGAGATGGATGTGTCTGACTGGTGTTGCTAAGCGTTGTTTCCTAGATGAGATTACCGGACTATTAGTACATCAATGAATGTGGGTTTAATAGACAGGGATTGAAAATGAGTATGGTAGTGAACTTTTTGTGTTTACTTCCTTGACGATGTATGAGGGTGAGTGATATAGTCTCTGAAGCCGTATGAGTTTTGGGGTGGGATATATGGAAATCTTAATCTATGGTGACTCTCAGAGTTAGGCACAGGGTTTGAGCTCTGGGGACATTTACAGAGGATTAGTGATTGGGTTAAGCTCAGAGAAAACCTGATTGAGATTGTCTGGCTGATGGGGAAGGCCCATGGTGGGTGGGACTAGGCCCTGAACAGGTAAATAAAATACTGAGAACTGGTTGAGGAAATTGGCATCCTTGTGTATACTTGGCCAGATGTGCTGGTCTGGCAAGTAAGGATGGTCCCTCTCTCAGCCATTACGTAGAGATTGTGCGGCCAGTTCCCTCAGCTGTGGTGTTGGTGCATGCTCTCCCTCAAGCTTAGATAGACTGTAACCGGACTATCATAAGAAAATAAACTCCTTCTTCCCTTAAGCCATCTGATGGTCATTTATCAGCAAAGATGCAGGCGAACTGTAAGAGTGACTCACAATTGAGAACAACAAGAAGGTAATAAGCATTTACTTATCTTAGAGCTGGAAGTGAAGATTCTCTCTCGTTAGATGGGATAATGTTAGAAGTCCTCAGATGTACAGTGTTGGCCCCTTAGCTCATTGCTTGGGTTTTCTCTGGACTGTGTTGAATTCTTCAAAACTCAAAGAGCAGGTAGTCCACTGGGATGTGGAGCAGAAAGGGATTATTATGACATTCTCATAAATGTGTATATGGTATTTTGACCACATGCATCATTGTTTTAAAAATTATTCATTTGATTCATATATTTTATTTAAAACTAAGTGCAATTTTGCTCATTAACCTCAATTATTTTTATATAATACATTTTTTATTATTATTTCAGCTCATACAAACTTAATAGGTACACCAGTTCCCTCCCTCCCTCCTCCCACCCCCACCGAACCCCCTGCTCCCCCTCCCCTCACCCCTCCCACCCCATTCCCCTCGTACCTCCCGCCCCGATTCCCAGAGTCCTTTCTTGTGCATGACTGACTCTCCTCTGGGCCCTCCTCTCTGATGACGTACAAGGACCCAGTGGCATTTCCCTGAACTCCTTCCTGTGTTCCCCTTAAGCATAGGAACACTACTGTGGTTGTCAATCCTTTGCCTCCAAGGATCTTGGTGCCTTTAGCAGACGCTAGACTTTGTGAGGTCAATAGTGTGTTCGACATTGCGCCGGGCATACAATGTCCAATTATGATTGCTTCGGCCCTAACTTGTGTGGAGTATCTTGCAAAATCATTGCTCCTCCCATCCTTTTGCTCTTACTCTTACCTTCCCTCTTCCGCAAATGTCCCTGAGCTTCAGGATGGGGAGAGATTAGTCTGGCTTAGTTCTAGGTGGTTGATATAGAGTCTCTGAAGTTCTGGATTGTGGTTCATTGATTATCTTTTGCAGTTTTGTTGCTCCTGTAATGCCCTTCACTTCATCGTGATGGGCACTGTATGTCACCCCCTGGCCAGAGACAGAAAGCTGTTAAACTGGAGTCTATTTATAAGAGCACATTCAAGGGTAGATGTAATACTTATACCCAAAAGTGGAATCGCAGGGTCATATGGCATTTAGCAATGGGAGGGGTCGATCACCCATTTGCAAAATGGTTACTTTTTAATCTACCAGACTATATGCCCTCCCCTTCTGGTGAATTCATACCCCCTTAGCTGTAAATGATCAGGAACGAATTGTGAAATTAACTAGGTGTCACATTACTTTCTTGCAGTCCTTGATAGAGGCCTATTTTCTCTACTATAACATGGTCACTTCTCTCCTTGTTTCTGGTGTGGCCCTCCAACCCCATCCCTCCTGTTCATAATCCTTGCAATTACTGTAGGTAATACATAGATTGACCTATGAGTGTCTCAAGATGGGCTGAGTGGGTTTGGTATTAGGAGCCACCTATTAGGGAGTACATACGACGCTTAATTTTCTGGGTCTGGGATACTTCACTTAATATAATTGTTTCTAATGACATCCATTTCTTGGCAAATTCCAGTAATTTATCATTTTTGATGGCTGAGTAGTACTCCATTGTATAGATGTACGATGGTTTTCCTTATCCACTCATCAACTGTTGGACATTTGGGTTGATTCCATGACATTGCTATTGTAAACAGTGCTGCTATGAACATGGTCGTGCTTGTGCTATCGAGGTGAACCTCTGCTGCATGGGGGGTTATACCCAAAAGTGGAATCGCAGGGTCATATGGCATTTCAATCTTTAATTTCTCTAAGAATCTCCAGACGGCTTGCCAGAATGGCTGTATGAGCCTGCACTCCCACCAACAATGTAGGAGAGTTCCCCTCTCTCCACATCCTCTCCAGCATTTGTTGTTGTTTGTGTTGTGGATTTTTTCCATCCTGACCGGGGTGAGATGATATCTCAGGGAAGTTTTGATTTGCATTTCCCTGATGGCTAAGGAAGTGGAGCATTTTTTAAGATATTTGTTAGACATTTTAATTTTATCCCTAGTAAAGTTTCTTTTAAGTTCCAGGGCCCATTTTTTAATTGGGCCATTAGTTTCCTTGGTGTTTAGTTTTCTAAGTTATTTGTGTACTCTGGACAGTAGAGCGCTATCAGATATGTGGTTAGTGAAGATTTTCTCCCATTCTGTGGGTTGCCTTTGAGCTCGTGTTACAATCTCTTTATCTGAACAAAAGCTCTTTAATTTCCCAAGATCACAACTGGTGAGAGTTGGTAGCAGTGACTGTGCCATTGGATGTCTGTTTAGGAACTGTTGGCCTAGCTCAATCAGCTCGAGGGAGTTCCCTATCCTTTCAACTATGGTTTTTATAGTCTCTGGCCTGATATCAAGGTCCTTGATCCATTTGGAATTAAGTCTTGTACATGGTGACAAGTATGGGTCCAGCTTTAATCTTCTGTATGTGGAGATCTAGTTTTGCCAGCACCATTTGTTGAAGATGCTGTTCTTTTTCCATTGGATTCTTTGGGCCCCTTTGTCAAACACCAAATGACTGTAATTTTGTGGGCTTATATCTGGGTCTTCAATCCTTATCCATTGATCTGTGTGTCTATTTTGGAGCCAGTACCAGGCTGTTTTTATAACTATGGATTTGTAAGATAGACTAAGGTTTGGTATGGTGATACCTGCAGCAGTATTTTTGTTACTCAGGATTGTCTTTGCTATCCTGGGTCTTTTGTGCCTCCATATGAATTTTGAGATTGTTTGGTCAGCTTCTTTAAAGAATTGCTTTGGGATTTTAATTGGTATAGCATTGAATTTGTATATTGCCTTTGGTAGGATGGTCATTTTTACGATGTTGATTCTGCCAATCCAGGAACACGGGAGGTCTTTCCACCTTCTGGTGTCTTCTGCAATTTCTTTCTTTAGGGTTTTAAAGTTTTCATTGTAAAGGTCTTTTACCTCCTTAGTTAGGTTTATACTAAGATATTTCATTTTTTTAGGGGCTATAGTGAATGGGATGGTTTCTCTCAAGACTTTTTCACTTCTTTCATTCTGGGCATATAGGAAGGCCTCTGATTTTTGCACATTTATTTTTTATTCTGCCACCCTGCTGAACTTCTCAATTAGTTCCAGGAGCTTCCTGGTGGACTTTTTGGGATCCCTCAGGTATAAGATCATGTCATCTACAAATAGGGATAGTTGACTTCTTCCTTGCGGATTTGAATCCCTCTTATGTCCCTTTCATGTCTTATGGCTTCAGCTAAGACTTCAAGTACAATATTGAATAGAAGTGGTGAGAGTGGACAGCCTTGTCTAGTTCCTGATCGAAGTGGGAATGGTTCCAATTGTTCCCCATTGAGCATAATCCTTGCTGTGGGCTTGTTGTATACACCTTCTATTATATTGATAAAGGTTCCTTCCATTCCTACTGTCTCTAGCGTTTTGATCATAAAAGGCTGTTGGATCTTGTCAAAAACTTTTTCTGCATCTATCGAGAGTATCATGTGGTTTTGGACTTTGGACTGGTTTACATGATGAATTACATTTATTGATTTGCGTATGTTGAACCAACCTGGTGTGCCGGGGATGAAGCCTACTTGGTCTCCATGAATGATCTTTTTAATATGTTTTTGAATCCGATTTGCTAAAACTTTGTTGAGAATCTTTGCATCTGTGTTCATCAGAGAGATCGGCCTATAGTTGTGTTTTTTTTTTAAGTGAATCTTTATTAGGTTTTGGGATTAAAACGATATTAGCTTCATAGAAGGAATTTGGTAGTGTTCCTTCCTTTGCTATTTGATGGAACAGTTTAAGGAGTATTGGTATTATTAACTCCTTAAATGTCTGGTAGAACTCTGTGCTGAATCCATCTGGTCCAGGACATTTTTTGGTGGGAAGATTCAAGATTACTTCGTCAATTTCCTTATATGTTATAGGACTATTTAAATAATTCACAACTTCCTGATTCAATTTAGGTAAGTTGTGTTTACTTAGAAATTCATCCATCTCTTTTGTGTTGTCAAACTTCACAGAGTATAATTTTTTGAAATATGATGTTATAATTCTCTGGATTTCTTTGGTATCAGTTCATTTCTGATTTTGTTAATTTGGGTTTTCTCTCTCCTGCTTTTGATTAATTTAGCTAGGGGTGTATCAATCTTATTGATTTTTTCAAAGAACCAGCTTTTTGAGTGGTTGATTTTTTTCTATCGTTTTCTTAATCTCGATTTCAGATATTTCTCCCCTTATTTTGCTAATCTCTCTTCTACTACTTTTGGGATCAGATTGCTCTAGTTTTTCTAAAGCTTTAAGTTGCATTGTTAAGTTGTTTATTTCTGATGTTTCCATTTTTTTGACGTAGGCATTAAGAGCTATGAACTTACCTCTTAGAACAGCTTTCATTGTGTCCCAGAGATTTTGGTAAGTTGTATTTTCGTTATCATTCACTTCCTCAATTATATTTTAATAATTTTTGGTGTCATAGTTTTATCTCAGCCTTTACTATCACTTTGAACTTTAACTGAGTCATCTATTGTGCATATCGTCTCTAAAACGTATTTTAGATCTGCTCTGGTTTTCATTTCTGCTATTTATCCAAGTAATTGATTTAAAATTTTGAAGAGTTCTTAAAAGGTTTATAAAAAGTGGTTCTAAGATCTGACCTAAGCATTTAACACCTTAGTGTTTTTAAACCAAGAGTTCTGATCCAAAATAGAACTTTGGGAATTCACTTACATAGGAATATGTGAAGTAAATCAGTTTTAATATCTAGAGATCTCAGATTGCACTATGGTATCTCTGCAATATAGCACACCTGAGTTGAAGCTTAAATTTCATTATGAACTTACATTATATGTCATTCTTAACACATGGAACAAATATGAAACTATACTTTACTATCAACATAATGCTGAACCAGAATTTTGAACACATCATCCTGGTATTCTGACTCATCAGCATCCTGATGAATTTCATTACTGGAAATTGTAATGATCCACTACAGATTTCTGAATAATCTTCCAGATATTACATTTACCATGCTTCATTGTCTATGAAAGAGTCACTATTTCTCAATTCCAGTCTTTACAGTTTTAGTTACACTCCTATTACAGTGTTATTATTCAGAGCTTAAGTCATGAGGATATATTTTGTAGCCAAATAGCTCCCATCAGCTTGTGTGTATCATGTTTACAAAGCATCACACCCTAATTACTGCTGCAGTGTCCCACAAGCCACAGCTCAGGATTATTCAGTATGAGGCAGTAACAGAGTCTTTGATGTAGAGCCCTTAGCACGAGACAATGCAAATGACATTTACTAGCAATTTTTCCCCCCATTAATGAACAGTACTTCAGGGAGTATAAAGGCAAGAGGCATATAATTTCTGAACTATTTAAATTGCTAATTAGATCTGTACAGGAGGTGTATTCCTAATGCAGTCGATTACAACGGCTCCTAAGTGTTTGCCTTACAGTTGCTAATTACTGCAGAAGCCAATTAATTGCTGTTGACTTTTTGTATTCTTTCACATATCGCTAGTTAATATTTACATTTATAATGAAGACAAAATTGGCAAACACTGTGTCATTTTGTAATGAACAATTCCAATGTCTAAACAATGAACACATTATCCTCATTTGTGCCTGAAGAGTGAGCTGATTAGCATATGTTCTGTGCTGCTAGCACATTGCTCTTTCTCCTCAAGAGCAAAAGCGTCCCTTTGGTGCAGGACATGCAGGTGCAGTGTCTCCAGGGCTCTTGAAATTGTTTTCTGCCATATGCCATGCAGCAGGAAACTAAACAACAGGTATATAAAAGTACAACAGTGAAACATTCTCAGCTTTTCAATATAATTGTATTAGTTAGCTTTGCATTACCTGAGAAATACCTGAGATGGTTAGCTTACACATAGAAAAGGCTTACTTTGGTTCAGAGTTTCAGGAATTTTACACTATGTTATGCTGGTCCCATTGCTTTGGGGCTCTGGTGAGATCGTACATTATAAGAGAAATGTTTGTAGATTGGAACCCTTCACCTCATAGCCAGACATCTAATGAAAGAAGGAGCTAAGGTCCTGCTTCTCTCAAGTCACAGTGACCTGAAGATCTTTCAACAGGCCACATTTGTCAAAGTTTCCCCCACCTCCCAACAGTGTCATACTTTGGACCAAGACATTAACACATGGACATTTGGGGATCAATGCTAGCTTAGTTCTATAACATAAAGTCTTAAGAGAATGCTATTTAAAATTACAATTCTTTCAACCAACTTAGTGCTTGTCCTACCTGCATATGTTTTCTCAAGTGTAAAACCTTCAAAAGACCAGAAAATCAAATATTCCAGTGTTCTGCACCCAAGATAAGGCAATAGTTTAGACCTACTAATGAAAGGCACTTTCCACATCTGAATTCAGGATCTGATAATAAAAAAGCAAGGAATACTTGAAATTATCTAACCATGATGATTATTAGCAAGCATGGCAATAGCAGTAGCAGTGTCAGTCAGAACACACAGTGATCAGGGCTTCAGGTGTTGCTAGAGAAATCAGAGGCAAATAGCTTTTGTTTGTACATATAAATTGGTATACATGTTACTTGAATATAACTAGACCTCCAATGCAGGCATGGATTCAGAGTGCAACACATTCATTTTTTTAAAAAAAAGTATTGCTGGGCAGAGAAGATGACACAGACTTAAAGTCTTTGTCTTACAAGCAGAGACCTGAGTTCAGAGCCCTAGATCCCACATTAAAAAAAAGGGGGGGAGGGGAGTTGGGCATATTCATAGTTGCCTGTACTTTCAGTTTTGGAAACTTCAGATGAAAGCAATAAGGAAGTAGAACAATCCAAGATGATTACCAAAGTCACTCCTGGGTCTTCTTCACAGGCACTGCTACATACCAGCACACACACACACACACACACACACACACACACACACACACACATTCTGTCCAGATTTTCCAGGGATTCAGTTCTTGGCTAAAAAGAAAAATTAATGTGTTTTCACAGGTTTGAGAAGGTATAAGGAATATATCCATTGCCCAGAATGTCATGCTTTATGTATTCTTTTTTTTAAATTTTTTTATTATTTATTATTTATTCAATTGTGCATGTATGCGTATGTGCGTGTGTGTATGTATGTATGTGTGTGTTTGTGTGTAGAACCACGGACGAATTAGGGAACCACCATGGACACCTCCACCTCCTCCTTGTTTACTCTACCCCGGGATTCACAGGCTCCGACCTACCAGGACTAGAAACGCAGGCCGCCCCCGCTTCCACCTGGCATCTATACGTGGGGTCTAGGATCCAAACTCAGGACCTTCTGCCTGCAAGGCAGAGGCTTAACCCCTGAGCCACCTCTCTAGCCCCATGCTTTATGTATTCTTTAACTTTCTTTAATCTAATAATTTATTTAATTTAATTCTATTAAGATCTAAAGGAAATACAGATCAATCCATTTCTAGCTTTTTATTACCATTGAAAGCAAAGAAATAAAACACAAACATAGAAATGCCTTGATTTGAACCTGCCAGAGGGAATGAATTGGAAATAATTATTATCTTTGCCAGCATATTTGTCAAAGTATGTGTATAGTAAGCAGCAGGGATCTAAAGTGATTTTGTTAACCAGCTTTCTAACAGTGAACAACAACAGGGGAGAGGTAAGAATGATGGCTGGAATGATTGGATTTTCTCACTGGCTCACATAGAGTAGTCACAGAAAACTATAACACAAGGAGAGATAAATGCACAGTCAATAACTGAGTTTGCAAAAAGTTAAAATACCTAAATTCATAAGCACAGTGAAAAGAGTCTTGATGCTTACAAGGACTCTCAAGAAAACAACAGCAAAAAGAAGAAAAAATAAATAACCCTATCCCCAAAAAAGCAAAGGAAAAGAAAAGAGTAACATAATGTTTGATGACTCAGTTTACAAAAATACAAGCAAAATGGACTGGTGCAATGGTTCAGTGTTTAAAATTTTGCTTTCCAAGCAAAAGGACCATAGTTCAGATCCCCAAAATCTCCAGATCCCACATAAAAAAAAATTATTGGGGAGAAATTACAGACCCTGCACTTCCAATCCTGGAAGGCAGAGAATGGGAAACCCCAGAGCAAAGCAATAATGAGGAAAAGCAATCAAATATGTCGTGTCACTCTTGAAACTTCAGTGACATACACACTCAAGTGTCTTCTTGTACACATACCCCATACAAATGTATAACCACCCATATGCAACACACACACACACACACACACACACACACACACACACACAAGGCACACAAACAAAAAAGTTCTGATGACCTACACATGGCTATTTCTGACTTAAAGATACCACAATAACCGATTTGAACCTAAGGACGAAGTTTCATTGCCATAATATTTGCATGAGATTTTTCAGACACTGTATATTTTCACCATAAGATGTAAATAAAAATCAAGTGCAGAAGATCAAGAACTCTCAACAGCAGAAACAAGATAAGATGCCATGAGGTTGGTAGCATAGAAGTTTTGAATTATTTGCTTTAGTAAAAGTGATTTAATTGTAAAAGGTTTAATAGTTATCTCCCAAATCTCATGACAATTTTATCAATTGGTTTTGGTAAGTGAGTATGAGTTGACTTTTTTCCTTTTTGACATTTTTGTGCTTGTACATAATACATTCTGATTCCTTTCCCTCTACTTTTTCTCATCCCAGCCTTTTCTGTCTTCTTCTTGCCAGTCCTGCTTCCTTGCAAATTTTTCTGCTGTATTCATGTCATTTAGGAACCCACAAGACAGTTTCCTTAAAAATGTTAAATAGTCAACAAGCACTCAAGATTATTACATTCTTAATGATGATAATATGTTATGTGATCCATTTGACTCACCTCACTAGAATGTCCATAAGGTTATAAAGACAGACAGTATTAAACGTGTGGCCTTTCATCCTTACGTCTGTTTCAGCACATATCATGTTTTTATGTGTTGGTATGCATGTGTATATGTGTGAATATATATATATCTATTAGTATTTCAGTATATTTTTCTCTTTTTTTCAACTTATTAGCTTAGATGGAATTAGTATTCATTCTGATATTTTTCAAATAAAACTTTTTTTGTTGTTACTTAGCCTCCATCCTTTCCCATCACCTTTTTTTTCAAGCACCCAAAAAAGGAGATTTTAATATTACTTAAGATTATGTGCTTCACTGTTTTCAATTAAGCCATTTTTCACAATGTTTAAGCTTACAATATATTTCCTATTGCTCTGTCTGTCCACATGGACAATGACCTGGTCTTTAATGAGTATTTTAGCTTCCTACCATGAAAAAGGTGTAAAATGCCAGACACGAGACACCACAAAATGCTATAAGAGTTTTTATCCTTAGCACCTGGAGTGGTACGGGCCATTCAGAAAAGCCCGCAAAGCTGACTGCGAATGTGAGAAGGTCTGGCCTCTTGGTCAAGCCAAACCAGAATCAGGATGTTTACAGAAAAATCCATTCACTAATTTGCCAGAGCTTTGCTTGCTGTACTTGACCTCTCCTTTCTCTACCTCTTTCCAGACGCAATGTCATGCATGCATTACTTTGAATGCTCTCAGAAGTCATATGTTAGCTTCGAGCTTCTCTTGTCCTTTGCAGATGGCTGCTGACAAACCTTTCCTGCTCACTTGAGCATTGCCTCTGACAGTCCACTGATATAAGAAAACAGGGTTAGATCAACTTCCATGTCATTATGGAACCTAAATCACAACATCCATCAAGCAGCTGTTTCTGTGACTCTCTGTGTGCCCCTTGGGGTCTTCCCTCTTAAGAATTCCCACAGGCAGGGATCAGGTTCCGTATCCCACCCTTGATCCGTGTTTTCTCCACTGTTCTTTGATCCTCTCTGAGTCTCACCTTCCAAACTTTATTTGACAAGGCCCCACCTGTAGCCTCAGAGAGTGCAATTCCATTGTCCTCACACCTTCACTTGAATGTGTCCTTAAATATCAAAGAAATGTAAAGGAAATACAAGGAAGGCTGTTATGGAAAAAGTGTGGAATATTTTAAAAGGCGGAAAAACACAAAGTTAACTCTCTCAAATTAATGCATTCCCTTATGGAAATCTGGCTGGCTTCCTGTCACTTGGCAAGCCTTTGCACATTCTCACTCTCTGCCCTCCTTTTCAAGCAGAAGAATGACATAATTTTGGTTGAACTGAAGGTCATTTGGAGAGCATCCAGCTGTCCAGTTAACTAAACTACAAAAATAAAAGATCCAAGGCTCCCCTTTAAGTTTAATCTTCCGCATTGTCACTAACTGGAAGTTGTGGATGTGCGAATTTCTTGGCAACTGTCCTCAGCTTCACCCTTGGGGACAGTGAACACCCAGATATCCATCACATCTGCGTCTTGTCCTGGCCCAGCACGTTCTTTCTTTGGAGTCTGTGGTGATGGATGCACGTGGCACAAAACCCCTGTGAAATCACTCAAACAGAAGGAGTAGGGGAAGACGGGAGGAAACCAGCTGGCGGAACGGAATTGGCAGGGTTCAACCAGGGAAAGTCAACTTGCCAAGATTCAATCTTCTGTTAGGTCATCTGTTTCCGCCTAACAAAACAACTCTAGGATATTTATAGACATACATGAATTTTTATTCTCCACAATAGCCAATAACTTGTCATTTCTGATATTTGAATGTCAGTCATAGGAAAAACAAGGATTTGTACATAGAACATTCAAATGTAGTTTCCTACAAGTAGAAAACAAGAACAGATATACTATTTTTCCTATACCAAATGCCAAACCAAAACAGAATTTGTGAAGACTTTATAACTTGGCAGACATTATACTTGTTGCTGGACAGCTGAACATTATTTATAAGACATTTTGAAGCTAAGTGCTTTCAAATTTGTACATTTCCAGTCTTCACACTTCAGTTTTCCACATTACTAAAACAGTCTCTAATCACTTCTACTGAGGTGTTACTCATCTAATATCAACTCAGGTCTGAACTTCGAAAGTTAAATTTCTTACTGGGTAGATATAGTTGTGGCCTGCAATTCCAGCCCTGGAAGGCAGAATCTGGGTATTTTCAAAGCAATAAGGAGGTAAATCAATCTAAGATAACTCCTGGTCCCCCACAGGTATACACAGTCAAGTGCATCTTGCATACACCATACACACATACATACACATATACACACAGATAGTTAAGCTTCAAATTTCATATTTTGTCCTTCTGCTGAGACAATATGCTTGCATATGATGATTTCTTTGTTTTGCTTCATGAAAACTTTAAAACCCATTTCTGTTTGAGGTACAAAACCAGGTTCCATGCCACAGAATTTTCCCCATTCTGTAGTCTGTTGTTATCTAGAAATAACTTTTATTGTATATGAGGAAGTTGTGAAACCAGTGTGGGAAACTTGTGTATATATGTATACATACGGTGCACATTTACATTTATGTACATAGATATACACATAGAAGTACATATGTGTCTAAAGCAAAGTCTTAACATTTGTAAACATTATTAACATTATTCTATGCATTTTTCCACACTTGAATTGTGGAATCCTCATGTGTTGACTCAGCACACTATCACTGAGCTACTGCAAAAGTTTGTGTTGTACTAAGTCATGAATCGTAGTCCCATGAGTCACAAGTATGAATTGACATATCTGAGAGTTCCTGCCCACATGCTTTCCAGACCTTAGTACTGTCTTTCAGTCATAGGAAACATGGTGACTTTTCTCACAAATACTTCAGATTTCTCTGAAGATAAAAAAAAATAACTACTATGTGAATCATGAAAAGATCTGTAAAAGCTGGAAAGACTGTTACCATAGGAGATGAAAGCAGTTTGGACAAAAGAATTCAGATATTGTTAGCAGCTTAGAAAAACGTTTCCTGACATGGATTTGGGACAGACAGAAACCTTCAGGTTGTTCTGTTTCACATTCTGTAGCGGGGGTGCCAAATCTAAAATCTCTAAGACTGAAGAGGTAGTGTTGTCAGTAGAAAGAAAACTGAGTTGCTGTTCTAACAAACACTGAACACACACTATCTATATAAAATGTAGCAGAAAGGGGATCTACATGTCAGCAGGGAAGAGAGGCTAAGATGCCCTTTAATTTAGGAAGAAAGTCATGAGTGCGGATTGGCATGTGAAATTCCCAGCTTGAAATATCATCTCAGATGACTAAATAAACAAATAAAATGATGTGTTGGCCAAAAAGCAAAAGAGAATTCACGGTCAATAGCCAATTTCTTGACTTAAACATGACACCCCTTCCATGCTTGAACATATAAGCACACGCACACACTTACAGTCTCATGCACACACATACATACACATACACAGAATCACACACACATATCATGAAAACCTTCATGCACAAACTGTATCACACACACAAACACTTTATCACACATATAGTCACTTATGAGCACCTTCATATACATATACTCTGACACACATGCACACACACATGCATTTATTCAAACATACACATATACAGGAATTATATGTAGAAAAATGATAAAATACTTACCTGTCCCAGTAGCTGGATAAGATTCAGCAAAAGCAGCATCTAACAATGTCTGCATTCTCTCACTCATGAGCTGACAAGCGGAGAGTAAACCTTCCTTGCCAGCTCAGCATCTCGACCACCCCTTCTGACAATTTCTGCTGTTCAGAGGAAGGGCAGGAGTAATTGTCGAAAAACTTCCCAGTCGATGGCATTGCCAGTGAGAGGTATTTAAAAAGGCTTAGAAATCTAAATGAAAAAAGGACCTAATTCTCTGAAAGCAGTTCTGTCCAGGCATGTAGGAAAATATGGTTCATAGGACCTTCTTGGGATATTTTGCATCCACCCTTTGACTGCCACGAATTGGAATGGTTGGTAGGAATTTCCTACTGATTGTTGAGAATTGCTGAGGCTTCTTCAGACATCTATCAGGACCACATGATTTGCAACTTCAAGCTGGGAACAATGTAAATTTCTAACTTAAAGTTCTCCAAAGGTCATCTAAGACTCCCATACCTCCTGTAAGGCCCTTGGAATACATAGTATGGCATTCATCTCCTTAAGTACATAATGATGGATGCCTACAGCATTTGATAAAAGCCAACGATATAAAAATATACTCCAAGGCTGTGGCGATGGCTCAGTGAGTAAGCACTTACTGCTTGTGATAGTTAATCCTGGGTGTCAAGAGATTATCCAATTCAACACATTTACAATACAAGACCAGCTCTAGATCTGATCAGACCCTCCACAGATCTCATTGGAATCTCCCAGTAGTGGACCAGATAAAAGGAACCATAGAACAGGAGACTGAGAAGAAGAAAGATTCTCCAGGAATCCTCCAGGCTTCAGTCATCTGCAGTGACTTAGCCTGTCAATTGAATAAATCTTCTTTTTTACCTTAAGTTGTTTGACTTTGAATGCTCTCTCATAGCAGTAGTTAAGAGTAACCGTTACACTGCTCAACACTGACAGCCAGACTTGGGATACCACCTGAAAGCTGCTTGCAGGAGGGTGAGCATCTGTACTACTCCTATACAAAATGAGAGGCAGAGAGCCATGGAAGTGCCAGAAGATCACTGGCTAACTAGAATGGTTTACATACTGGAGAAGAGACCCTGCCTCATACAGAGTGTGAGAATGTCTTCAGTGAAGAATGACATCCATAGCTTGTCATGTGACCTCCTCCCTTACCCACATATTAACTCATAGATCATGGCATGTGCACAATATACATTCAACATCCTTCTTACATGAGTTTGAATCATAGTGACAATATACTCTATTTGTCAACATATGTGATCCTACATGTATGATTCATTACTGAAGGATAGTCCATAGATAGAGATGGCATAATTTGACATTTCCTGAGTCTCTCTCTGTCTTTCTCAAAATCTCTTTAACTCCCATCATGAATGGGATTTATACTTCTGACCCATAAAGTAACAAATTCCTAGAGTTGAGGGCCGTCTGTCCTGATGTTTATATATAAATGGAATTTGATTGACAATTCACTACTAGTTGGTCACCCTGTCAGGTATATTTCATGGTTTATGTAGAAAAAATAACACCAGAAGCCTTGCTATTTTTAATATTTTCATAATCTAAAATCAGAAATTTAAATATCATTACTTTTATTTACATCACTGTTATGGTTGTATTTCTATATCAACTTGACAGTTGCAGACTGTTTGGGGGCAGCTATAGAAGGTTAAAGGTTAGAATGGCCCCTGAACAAGCTTGTAGATACTTGACTGATTACTGTGGAGAACCCAGCCCATAGTGTGTGGTACTTTCCAGTGGTGGACCCGATAATAGGAGGTGCAAGAAGGAGGGACTTGCTGTGCAGTCCACTCTACATGCACGTTGTTCGCCTTGGAGCGTCGTGGGCTTCTTTGTTGCTGCTGCAGCTGCCTCCGTCCTTGGCTAACTTGGAGCTTCCTCTTTTCCACCTCGTTGCTGCTGTTCCCGCTGCCTTTGGAGCCTGGTCTCTGGGCCTTGCTGCTGTTTGCTGTTCATCGCAGACGTCGGAGCCCAGCTCTTCTTCACCCACGTCAGAATCCAGTGTCTTCGACCCTCCAGAGGAGCAAAGGCTTGAGACCTTCTTGGGATCTTTGGGCTTTGTGGAACATTCTAGCCAGGAAGGAGGCTGCTGTGGGCGGCTACCTTGAAGGACACTATTTTTACTGTGAGTTGTTTTTTAACAAACTTGTTTTATATATATATATATATATATACACACACACATACACACACACACACACACACACACATATTACATCCTATAGATTCTGTTTCTTCAGAGAACCCTGACTAATACAATCACTGTACATGATAGAAATATTAAGTAGATCCACTTATTTAAATGGTTTTTGTTTTTCTGATAGGTTGTGACTTTTCTGCTGATTTTTTAAATTTGTTTCCTATTTCTTACTAATTTGTAATGTTTCTTTTTGTATTAGTAATATAATTTCTATATATTGTCCATATTTTCTCTTCATAAGTCATTTGTTTCTATAATCTTAATTGCAGTGGGTACCCAACTGATTTCTCAAAGTTAGCATAAAAATAAAACTTGCCACTTTCTTCTATTATAACCATATTTTTATAGTGTTTCTAACACCAATGTTCTTCTAATTCTCTGTAATTCTGAAATTTTTATGTTTGAATCACTAGCAAATTTGATGGTCCACTTCAGAGTTGAAGGCAGGGCAAAATTATTTTGAATAAAAACACTCAAATTTTAACAAGGAATTATTTTCTAAGGTAGAAACATGTTCTGGCTCCATCCTGGTTATAAACCACATCACAACATGTGGGATGCTTTGATTCTTCCAAGTCAATATACAGGTTGAAGGACATTTGATCCTGAATCACTGCCTGGAAAGAGGCTGCTCAGAGGAAGTTCTGGATTCACCTGGGACTTGGTAGAAAGAAAGAATCTGGCATGGCTAGGTTCTGTGAGGTTTTATTTGTTATGCTTCCCAAGGAAAGAGCCTTTCTTTACTAGATGTTAAAAAATCTTCTCAGGGAATGGCTTAACCTGCTATATGATTTCTAAAGAATACATCATTCCATTGGTAGTAACAATGGAACAATTGCTTTTTTGACGGAGTTTAGATATTTTTCATAGTTTAGATAAAGGTGTCAACTTCATAGTTGACAGTTCCAGATCT
The DNA here is from genome assembly GCA_023101885.1 of Typhlomys cinereus. Taxonomy (NCBI): domain Eukaryota; kingdom Metazoa; phylum Chordata; class Mammalia; order Rodentia; family Platacanthomyidae; genus Typhlomys; species Typhlomys cinereus. The sequence goes on from JALPQD010000082.1 coordinate 3,594,135, forward strand.
GGGCACTTCTGTAGAGAATTAGTATTTGAGTCGAGCCAAGAGCTAGTTGATAGGGAAGGTCCAATCACTGGTGGATAGACTAGTCCCTGGGCAGGTAAATAAAAGGAGGGAATTGGTTAAGAAATTCAGCATTCTCCTGTATAATTGGCCAGACATCTTCTTTCTGTGGTCATGTGACCTGCTCCTGTGTTGCTGTAGACTCTCCCACCAAGCTGAACAAGCAACTATAACTGCACTATCATAAGAAAGGATAAATCCCTTGTTCCCGTAAGCTGTTTTGCTGTGGATTTATCGAAAACAGTGCAGGCTAAGTGTTGCAATACTGAAAATGTAAGAATGATCACTACGCAGAAATTGTGGAGTTCATGTGAGGATTAGACAAGACAGTTAGAGGAAAATCCTTAAATCTCATCGGTAAAGAATGAGGAACTTAGGCTAGGTCAGTAGAACATGTCTGGAATGTTAATCAACACAAAATAAACAAATTCAACCAAAGACAGTTGAATCAAGCAGACCACTTCATAGCTAGCTTCTGAAGGGACCTCCTTTCCTGTCTTGAAGATGCTTCGTTTTTTCCTAATGACTTACTATGGTCATAGCATCTGCATTCTCTATAAACCAAGACAGAGAGCATGGCCTTAGCTGTGCACACTCTACCCTCTCTTGTCCTTTGGACCTCAGGAGAAACACTTTGTCACCGCAGAGTGACTATGAAATCTACTACTAGAGGGAGAAAAAAGTTTTAGTTGCTGCAAAACATTTCCTAGTGATTTAAGGATATAACAGTCTCCCGGCTCGTGACTGTAATGAGCTGTGGGGCTTTCCTTTGGCTTTGGCAGGACGTGCCCTGGAATTATTTATAACAGAACAGCCACCTGCTTCTTGCTGTGATTTTCCTTGCTGCCTTGTTCTCAGTCAGCTTTGGCAATGGCAAAGGAGATCCAGCAGTGGCTGCACCATTCCACATCTCCAACCTCTCACCAGAACTGTGCTGACCAGGACACACACACATCTTCCAGTCCTTTCAAACCCCAAACCCCAGCTTCACCATGCAGACAGCTTCAATGACGCAGCCGTTCAACCAAGTGCCATTAACTCCAGCACCAAGGAGTTCTTTTTTTTTTTTCCTCTCAAAAGATTGAAAGTTATAAATATTTACTTCTGTTGACAAAAGGCAATTTGGGGGTGGGAAGTAAAGCCCAGCCCACCTTCATTCTGAGTATAGCTCTGTGCTAGCAAATAAGCAATACTTTCATTTTCTTTTCCACTTTAACAAAAAGCAGCCTTACATGTTCAGTAGACAACAAGAGGTACTATTAAGATTCAGAAAATGGAAAACCTAGACTGCAATAAAAGAAACAAAAAGACAGGCACAGGGGAATTCATAATGGCTTCCCCATGTTTTAGTAGAATACTTCCGTTTTTTATTCACCTCACAAACAGCGTTCACAAACAACAGCAAAGAACAAAAGCCGTGATTTATATTTATGGACAGGTATACACGCACCCCTGACCTCCTGCTAGCTCCCTTGTCCTCCCCACCAGAAGCAATTTATGGATGCTGGTCTAAATAAACATTAAGGCGGCAAGGCCACAAACTGACAGCCAGGAAAATCAATGGTCTCCAGAAACCCGCAAGTAGGATCAATGAAAGAGATTAGGCATCACGAGCTAGCGAAAGGCAGCTCCAGGTAAAGCAGCTGTTCTGTGTCTTGCAGGTTCTTGGCAACAGGACAAATCTGAACAGAGGCTCACAGCGAGTGGCCACTGGAGGCTGCTACGGAGTTGCAGACTGACAGATGACCAGAGGATGAAAGGGATTTAGATTCAGGCCCTGGGGAATTTTCAGTTGCTTTTCTAGCATCTTCTCACGAAGCTGGACAGCTGCACACAGGAAGAAGTACAGATATATCTTTTGATAAATCTCTCTGCTTTTGTTTCTCATTAGTTATCTTTCTCTGGATTTATTTATTACTCCTCCACTCCTCCCTGGATACAGACCAGTACCTCTTAACTCTCCCTTCCTCCTATGCTCACATACACACACACACACACACACACACACACATGCATGCATGCACGCACACACATACACACTCCTAAACATGCACAGGCACACATACACTCACATGTACATATATGTACATATGAACACACATACATGCACAAACACACAGGCACATACACACATGGACATACAGGCACATACATACATGCACATACGGGCACATACACACATGCACACACATGCATGAACATGCATAAACACACATGCACATACACACATGCACATACAGGCACATACACACATGCACATACAGGCACATACACACATGCACATACGGGCACATACACACATGCACATACGGGCACATGCACACATGCACACACATGCATGAACATGCATAAACACACATGTATGTGCCCACCACTACATGAGAAAGTACATACATGTGCATGTACACACACAGATACATGCATGTAAACATGTATATATATATCCACAAAATCACCCAGGCACATGTACATATACATACAGGCCACATGTACAAACACACAAATACACTACACACATGCATGTGCACATACTACACACATACACATGCACACATGCACATATACACATGTGTACACACATGCATGAAAATACATTCATTCATACACAGATATATACATGAACAAATCACATACATGTGTGTATGCCTTTAACATTATTTTTTGAAGAAAATCATTTATGCATAAATGCGCAATGAATATGTATGTGAACTGCTCAGATGAAAATGTCACCTATTTCTTCTCTGAAGAAAAGCCACACAATTCAACTTAAAATATTGGACCTCTAACTTGCAAACTAATTGACAACTGAAGAATGAAGCCTAATTATGCTGTTGAATTTACAGATTAATGTCCCTTCATTTTTCAACAAAAGAATGAAGGGCAGTTATGTTCTTGAGAAACAGAGATACTAATCAGAGTAGCAGCAAGGTGAACTAGCCTTCACCTGAATATAGAATCAGCCAATTGATAACTGAAAATTCAAACCCTAGTTTCAAAAGAATGGTTATTTTTGAAAACAAAGCCATATTTTACTCTGCCTCAGGATTTTCATTTGAGAAATGGGGATAAGGGTCACCTCTCAGGAATACAATGAGTCAGTAGATGTGACTGGAGATGAGAAGAGAGAAATATCAATTTCCTTGAACACTAAAAGATGATCAAATTTTAATTTTAATCTAGGGACAAAATGGAAGTGGGGCTAATACTTTCATTATAGTAAGATGGGAGATGCACAGTATGGCTTTGTAGTATGTCTTAGCTCTTGAATCTAAGCTAACATACTGCCATGCAATAGTGAGATAATGTGGAAATTGTCCAACTATAATCTGCTGGTGTCTCTGGCAGAACGTGAGCATGCTCAGGTTCACCTGAAGAATGCCAACATTCAAGAGCTTCAATTACCCGTTTGACCTTGGTCAACCTTCAAAGATTAAGGGTAGGACCCTTCCAAGTAACTGTTGAATCACTTGCTTATCACATGTTCAGGAGTGATCTGGACTAAGAGCAGGCAAGGAATCTCAGACCAGAACCACTCAGTTAAACCACTAGATCTTGAGTTAAATACGCTACTGCTGCTATGAGTCACTATGTTTAAGAAGAATCTAATCAATGCAACAAAAGATAACTGATCCATCCCTTATGTTAGTTGTGACGAGGGTCTTGGGAGTAGGGCAAGGGTTAAATGCTGTGTATGGTTTTTGTTTCTTTGTAAGTTGTTTTGGAGCATGTTCTGAAAATGCAATTGTTCTCTCTTCCATTCAGACAGGGCAGTGCAGGACTGAAATCTATAGGATTTTTTTTTGGAACCTTCTGTTAAGGCCTCCCATTGTCCAAAAAGAGCAGGAATGAAACCTTACCTTCTGTTCTGGACAGATCATTTTCCTAGAGTAGAGCAGAGTCATGAGCAATGATTTGGGGATACACTGGAGGGAATGAGTGCAAATAAGAATTTTTAGCACAAATAAAATAGCAAATAACCTTCCTTCCCGCCTTCCCTCCTTCCCAGGGCACTGTGTGTTCCTATGAAGGATCAAAAGAGTCATCTTCTGGAATCATCCTGGATTGCTTCTACTTTCTTCTTGCTTTGCTCTGGGATTTCCCAGGCTCTCCCCACTAGGGCCAGAAGTGTAGTCCACTGAATCCTGATGTTTTTATGTGAGACCTGAGATCAGAACTCAGGACCTTCCGATTATGAAGCAGATTCTTAATCCCTGAGCCATCTCTCCTGTTTGACTGCTTTACTTTTTAACCCCAACTTCTTTCTAGATAGTGCTCTTTCCTTACTTACAGGAAGAAAGCCAAGTGCTGTCTCTAAATGCCCATGATGAGCCCCAGATCCTCTTCTTTTATCTTCCATTACACTTTCACTAATTCTTCAAGAGCAGCTGAAATTTTTCAAGGTTTAGTTGCTTTTAAAGCTACCTTACTACCCTCAGCAAAACAAAACTCACGAACTTTCTTTGCTATGATACTGACACTTTGGATTTGTACTGGATCTTCTTAAATTATTATATTACAATTCTTCCTTTTCTTCATTTTTCACACAAAGTTTTCAGGCGTGTACGTTTTCTTTTATACTCAATAAGCACTGGGAGAAACATGTAGCAAGATAATAAACTTGAACAAAAGGAGGTATAAATTATATTTCTTCTCTTTGTAGATAAAAATTACCTAGAGAAATGTAAATATATACACTCACTTATACACATACGAGAATGCACATATGTGTATAGCAATAGACTGCAATTAAGATGAATTTTGGTTTTTGTGGTTCTATGACAGAATTTAATGTTAGCTTCAACTTTGTATTAGATCCTGAAAGATGATCCTGCACTTTATTTCTTGCCATGTAAGTTACAAATCCTACAGTGAGATGTGAATGCACTTCAACTCATTGACATCAGACTTAGTCTTCATGGGTACTAGCCAGTAAAACTGAGAAAGTACAGATATTCCCTGAAGAACAGGTGCTTTAAGGGAATTAATTATCTTTTTTCCTCTGTCTACAAGTAGGTAGAAGCTGAGCCTTCATATTGAATCCTCAATGAAGCAAAAATGCTGTGAAGAGTCATTGAAAGACCAGCTGATTCAAGAAACACATGCCTTGCTTTTACTGTTATCAAACTTGGAGGACTGGGGCTATTGTTACTCAGCATTTCCCAGTAAAACCGGATTAATAGACAGCCTTATTGTTCTTCAATTTGATTGATAGTTGTGAAGATAAAATATTTAATAAATATTTGTTTGCAGGGTCCTAAGTTTAGGAATGTCCCCCTTTATACTATACCTTATCTGAAAGTGAACAGCTAAATAATAAAAGATACCCGGGTCTATAGGCTGTTTGAGCAATCAAAACATGGTGCAAAGCCTCCTAGAAAGCCCTAGAGTCATGAAGAAGCTCAGGAGAATATCAGAAAACTGTGAGAACATGCTAAGTTCTTGTTGCCCACAGCACTTAAAGTGTGCTGCAGTTTCATAGCAAGCAATTAAAAAAGTAAAGATTTCTGGTTACTGTGGGAGGGAGAAGAATTTTCCTTGGTAAAGTTGTTAATTTTAAAGGTAATTCAACATGCACTAAGTATTGATAAGAGAAAAATCATTAGAAGCTTATACAGAGAACAGCCCCAGTCATGGATATTTTTCTAGTAAAATTTGCCCTTCACAACCAAGTGAATATGGAGCTGGGGTGATCTGAAGTGCTCTGTGTTTATGGAGCGAGCACATCTATCAGTTGGTCATGGCCCATAGGTTCACAAAATCATGAGTATTTTGTTCTCATGGGAAGAAAGAAGGGTTGAGAAACAGTTGTTGATCTATATCTACTTCTTGCATAAACATGACATTGGAAAGGAACTGGAGCTACTTTTCCATTGTAAAAAGGACTGACATGGGGCTGGAGAGGTGGCTCAGGGGTTAAGCTTCTGCCTTCCACGCAGAAGGTCCTGAGTTCGGATCCTAGACCCCACGTATAGATACCGGGTGGAAGCGGGGGCAGCCTGCGTTTCTGGTCCTGGTAGGGTGGAGCCTGTGAATCCTGGGGCAGAGTAAAGGAGGAGGTGGAGGCGGTCCATGGTGGTTCCCGAATTGCGCCCGTGGTTCTACACACACACACACACACACACACACACACACACACACACACACACGCACAGTTGAATAAATAATAATAAAAGAAGAACTAACATGACAACATGCCTGTGTGTTTCAGAGAAACTTGTCAAAAGAAATAGGATCTTGGAATGCTGGGTGCATTCAACCTGTCACATTAGTGGAAATTCCCCTACCCAACAAGATGACCATTTGAAAATGAAGGGATAGGGCCACCTTTACCCTCAGAGAGTTTCCTCATTTCATTAGAATGCTTTCTAATCCTTCAAAGATCCCTCTTGAGCAAAGAAAGCCCTACTGTTTCCCTATGAGATTTCTCAGCCATGTTGCTTTCATCTTGTCTGACATTCACTATCTACAGCTTTTCAACTGTCAGCAGCCTGGAGATGTTCTTCCCTCACTACAATGCAGCTCTGTCTTCTGCATCCCCTTCTATAGGCTTCTGTATCTGACTTGTTCTCTATAATCTGTAGCCTTCCTGTACTGTTGTAATGCTTTCTTCTTGTTACAGTCCTAAGTACAAGACATGATGGCATGCATCTCTTATTGTGAACATAGCCATTAATCATTCCTTTTATTTTGAACAATGTCATTAATGTGTTGCAGATTTTAGAAACTTTGAACTTTTATTTTCTGATCTGTCCTAGTCACAAAATCTAAATGCAATTCCAAAATTGAACTATCTAGAAATCCCTTGTATGAAATACTCAAGCAAAATACCTTCTCATACTATTAATTTTCCTGTAGATCATTCTTTCATGCCTTTCCTTATTCACAGATTATAATTAGAATCATTGCAATCAAGTTTTTAAAGATGTATGCCTATAGATAAATGAATACAATATGCTCAATCAGAAAGTTTTCTTTCACTTATTGTTAATTTTAATGTAAATTTAAACAGGATGTTTATTTCTCACCCTCTTACCATAGAGGATGAAGAACCTAAGTTCTTCTTTACATGCCTTAAAAGATAGTTGTTGATAAGGTGATAGCATACAAAAACCTAGATCTTAAACATAAATGGCTATAGATTATCAAATGTGAAAAATGTCCTTTTTAATGAATCTGATTGAAAAACAGCAAGTTATTATAATGCTAGAAACAGATATAACTACAATAGGATTCCCAGAATGTGGAATCAGATATTAGCTTCAGAAGAAGATAGTACAGTGTCTGAGGGAAATATGAGAGAGATATCATCAATTGCACTACTATTTCTACAAGTTAATATACATTAAGAGTCATTTTGTGAGACATCAGATGTGAAAATCCTTAGAAAGTCTCATGTATTGAAGAACTGGCCCCTTGCTGGGAATAATAAGAAGTGGGATTTAACTGGACAAAGAACTTCCCTGGGAACATTTCCCAGAGGCTGTATCCTGTCCTAGGCCTGTCCTCCCTCCTTTCTATCTTTTATTAGACAAGTGGCTCCTGCCTACTATCATGATGGAGCCAGAATTCATGAAATCAAAGATGAGACTGGCATCTCTAAAATCATACCTAAAAATAAAATAATAAGTTATTTGTTTTAGATATTTTGTCACATCAACACAAAAATCTGACTAGAGAAAAGCCTACACAATGAACTGATTTCGTCACTTGTAATGATGAAGTGTGTCTATCTCTCCCCAAAAGCAATATTAAACAGTTGTATTTCATAAATTCTATTATCTGAAATAGAAGTTGTCTTCAAATTTTTTTCTTGAGTTATTTGTTGTTAGACTTTACTGTAGAGCAGATCTCATTATTACCTGTTTTGTTGATTATGTGTTATTAGTTATATTGATTATGGAATCATTCTAATATAATGAAATGTCAATGTGATACATTAATTCTTCCAGTTATCTCTTCAATTTTTTAATTTATGCATTAGAAAACAAAATAATGTGCTACCATGTTATTTCCAGCTCTTTCCTGTATCAGTCAACTCAAAAACATATGCTGTTCTGAAAACAAGACAGAGTAACTGCTTAGGGATTATTATACAGATGCAACATTTTCATGACATCAGAGTGTTAGTTTATTGTTTACCTTCAGAAAAAATCAATTCATTCACAATAGTATGATGCAAGCACAAATGCTTTAAATCTTATTTCTTTAAAATATAGGTGGACCATTTGCCACATTTCATTGTTTTTGTCTGTTTAATATAGAAAACAGTGATGCAAGAAATGCCAAGTTTCCATCTGTGGTATTCTATGTGTGAAGGAAATGTGGTGCATTTTATTCTAAGACAGTGAAATGAGGTTAGGATTACTTTCCAGATGAAGAGGATATCTTCACATAGCTACACTGCAAGCATATTCTTCCAATGAAAGACCAGTGCTTTATTTTTTTAACAGATGAGAGATTTGGAATCAACGTATATTTGTAGAATTGTTTGCAGTCCCCAAAGTATCCAGTAAGTTCATTATCTTTTCTTCTTATCTTTGTTTTTCTGATTAAGTCTGTTTTATCTAACAAAAACATTGTACATATTTATATTTCATGCACATGTCTAAAGTAGGTAAAACATGTCCTTTGAACATTATCATTTTCTTCCAGTCAATTCATTCAGACTGCCTCCTCCTACATTTGAAAACATGAAGCACATTGCAGTTCACAACACTTTAGCATACATGAGAAGTAGAAAGGTAAAAAATATTCTAATTCCTTAAAAAAGAAAAGTATTCACTTTCTTATTGGGTGATTTGGGAACTAGTATTTGCATATTCTGTTTGAAGGTGAATATTCACACAATGTATTTCATGAAAATTAAATTTTTATATACCACTACAAAGATAGTCTCTGAATATCTTCATGCAGTCATAGTGAAAGTTTTAGTCATATTTCAAATGTTCACTGGTAATATGATAGTTCTTAAATGACCATCCAGTTGCTCTTAAGATGTAATCAATATTTAAAAACACTGCTTTAATAAAACTGAAGCACTGCAATCCAATCACAGTGAGGTTTGATGGCTGTTCTTTTACTGTTTTTGTTTTCTTTTCCTGAACTATGAAGATGTGCAGTAGGAGATTAGCTCCAGGAAAGATTGGCCAGGAGACTCCCCAGCAATGGAACATGAAGAGCAAAGGGTGGACCTACTCAAGCTCTGAGACAGGGTGATGGTAGATTAGCAATCAAGTTATTAGGATAGTGATTGTCTTTATGGGGGTGGGAGCACTACTCTAGGGGGACAGCTCAGAATCTCATAGACAAAATGTAAGGAGCATTGGATGACACTGATCTTCAGAAATTAATTAATTCGATTTCAAGACTTTCCAGGGGAATATACAAATTCCTATTGTCTTTTCCTCTAGTGATTCTTTCAGGATTCTTAAACACTATGCAAACTTTTATATCTTCTGTACCTACTTAGAATGAATTTTGGGCAAAATAAACTGGGGAAAGCACTCCCTTTTTAGAGGTGTTTACTGTGGGGTAGGTACAGGGGAGGGAATTATGGAGAGATAACTATAAGCCCATGCCCACTAGGATCTAGGCTTTCCTGCTTGGTTCAGCCTGCACTTTTTCTAAAGCATATGTTTTCATTTTCATGCTTATTCTAATTAAACTCTCCACTGCTTGCTGCACTACTGTGAATTCTTGCAGCATTACTTATACTAGAGGTTTTCCCATCACTGTTCCCATGAAATGCAGACAATATTCTAAACTCCCCAGGTTAAAGACTGAAGTAGAGAAGTAGCTCAACTTAGAATTCAAATCTCTGGGATCCCGTCTATGTGGTATTTTCTCTGTGTAATAAATAACATTGCGATTCTGGAAGTTGACTTTTAGATCATGTTTTATATGGCAGAATTCAAATTAATAGGAGTTGCTCAGTGCATGATATTTATTCTAGACGAAGGCTGTGTAGGAAGCACAGTGCCCTCAATCCATTTTTGCCCTCATAATCTTTGGGGATTGTCCCATGATTGGTATGACTACAGAGATTGGTATTTATCATTAAAAGACTGAAATGGCAATACCAGCTCATTCGCAATTCCATCACCAACTGTCTATAGACAGGAGCAGGGATTAAATCAGTTGAATTACAGATCTCATGAAGTGTGAAAAGTTTGAATCAGCAAAATCAAGTGTAAACCAGACAATTTTGAAAACATATAGCACGGGAGAAAAAAAGAAGTAAAGGCTTATATTGAATCTTTTGGTTCCTTGATGTTCTGGTAGACATATAACTCCAGTAAAGCACCAAGAGATGTGGATTGCACTGGACAGTGCTGCAAATGGTTTTCTCTTTGCTGTTGTACTGAAAGGGAAGGGACAGGATGGCATGTTAGGCAACTCCTAGCTGACTCCAGTGAGCCCTATTCCCAGGTTATCACAGTCTTATGCAAACTACAGTTGGATATTGGATTGACTTAGAAATTCACTTTCAGTAGAAGATGACATGGGTGATAAGGTATCATTTCCAGGGTAAGTTTCTTCCCTCCATGTTCACACTTGGCTTTTTTTACTTGGAAAGTTTGAGCTGCCATGTTTTTTAGGGTGACCCATGAAGACCCATGAGAAGGTTTGAAACATGCTAATGCCTAATGACACCCATATGAGCAAAACAGGAAGAAAACACACTTAAAGAAAGGCAATGCAAACAATAACTGTCTTTTTTAAATATTTGATCTTTTGACTTTAATTCTTAAGATAACTTTAGAACAAAAAGGGGCAGAAGACAATCTTCTGTTATTTACAAAAGGTCATTCAAGCATATCTAAACTTACAGTAATTCAGTTATTTATTTACTTATTTATTTTCATTTATTGTCCCTGGATAATCAGGGATGAGAAATTCTTTCCAGGGTAATCAACTGTGCCCTTGGATAGCTACAACTTTCAGCCTTTCTCATTATCCTCAAGGGGGTGGAGAAAAGCTGAAGGTTAAGCTAATTGCCAGTGACTAATTTCAGCAATCATGCCTGTCTAATGAAATTTCCGCAAAATTCTCAAAAAAGAGCAGCTTTGGGGAGCTTACAAATGACTGAGCATGTGGAGGCTCCCCAGAGTCAGAATGCTCAGAGAACACGTGGAAGCTCTGACTTCTCTTATAACCCCACCTATGCATCTCTTTGTCTAACCTTTGCAACAAACCAGCAAATGTAACTGTAGTGTTTTCTGAGTCCTGGAATCTGATAATACAGATTAATCTAACCAAGGAGTGAGTTGTTGGAACACTGATATATAGCTTGAACAGACACTGAGAAGTTGACTTTGCTAAAAGGTATTGATTCCTTATTTGAGTTCCCAGGGAAACTGACTGTTAGATGAAAGTCTGACATCAGATCTCCATTTTGTGTCTGCATATCTGTCTGTAGTCTGTCTTCTTAGCCTTGGCTAAAAGTACAGAGATAGTTTGTTGCCCCTAAGCTTTCCTCTTGAGCCACCTTGGAGTTCTCAAACAACAAAACCTCATATGCAAGACCATTTCTTAGATGAAGGCAATAATCCATGATAGAATGCCCATAATTGTATAGAAACAACCATGTCCTGAGAATTAGTTGTCCCACTAAAGCACTGAGGACTTCTTTTGACCATTTTATAGGACCCAAATTGAAACAATGATTAATCAGAAATGAAGGTGACCCAAGACTATATAATTCACATACCTCTTTTTCTCCACACAATTCTTGCTCTATTTAAAACTAAATGTTCTACCAGTATCCCAAAAACAAACTTGGGGCCACTGGATGTAACCATGCTGAATATATCTCATTTCTTTATTTTTACCAGTGAAGTTGGCATATTGAGGATAGGTGTCTAAGCTTATCTCATGGAGCTGTCAAGCTTGAGTTTTTCCTTAAAATTTTGGATACACGTTCAGTTGGTCAGAAACACAGGTAAACTAACTGGGGGCAGACTTTGTGAGATCTGATGCTATCTCCAGGTAGATAGTATCCAAATTTAGCTAAATCAGAAGACGCTTGGCTTATATCCATTTACCATTGGTTGACTGGTTGACTCTGCTAGGGAAAAGTCTTATATGTTTTAATGGCTAAAGGTGAAGAAATATTTTATGAGAATATGGTGACAAAAGTGAGTTCATTTTCTCCTGTATTCTCAGATACATATTCTCCAGGAATAACATTAAAGTAATCATCTTAGAGAAATTCCATGAAATACAAGAAAACAGCAATAATTAACCAGTTGGAAAGTACTACCAAAACAAAAGCATATGTTTAAGAAAGAAATAGAAGCCAAACAAAACATTAGAGCTGTAGAGTACTATGAGAAAACTAAAAGATATAGTATCCTCAAACATGGTTTCTATCGCTCTGAAAAAGAATTTGTAAACTGGAAATAGGTCATTTGAAATGAGCCAACTTGAGAAAAAAAGCAAAAGACTAATTAAAAATAATGAACAAAGCATAAGGGCTTATAAGATATTATGTCATAAAATAACCAATGTGAACTCTGAAGGAAGAAGGAAAGACATAAAGCTTATTTGAAGAAACAATGAATATGTATATGCATTTCCTGAGGAAATGAGTTCAGTCAGTATTTCAGAGAGATGGCTATACTACCACTGAAGCATTCATGAGAGCTGAGATTCAGAAACAACTTATGTGTCTCTGAGATAGGAATGGATTAAGAAAATAACACACACACAGACACACACACACTTGCTTGAGCATGTACAATGGATGTTATAGTTGTTATCTTAAAAATAAGGAATTCCTGCTATTTGTAATAAATAGATGCTCCTAGAAGACATTGGACTATGAATAGGAAGCTAGACACATAATGCAATGTATATTATACAAACTCATATTTAAAAAATTGAATGCGTAGAAGATGGGAGACAAATGATATTGCTGTGTTAGGAGACAGGAAAATGAGAAAAAGTTTGAAGGATATAAACTGTTACTTGTGAAGTGAATAAACAGTGGAAACCTTCCTCACAGTATGGTAACTATAATTAGCATTATGAAAATTTAATGGGACTAGCCATTCTCTTTGCCACACATGCATGTACATACACACATGAAATGGGAACTCCAGAGGATACATTTGTGCTAGTTGGTTTGATGGTGATAAACTCTGATTGATGTATGTGTGTATCAGCTCATTGTGCTGGACATATTTTACATGTACAATTGCTGTTTCTCTAGTAGAGAAACAGTGTTTGTTACAGTGTCTTAGAGGGATCTCACCTCTTCAATTAGTCATTACCTTTTTTTGCACTTGTGTCTTATACTTTATAAAATCTTCTAAAGTATGTATTAGATTCTGCTTGAGTGTTTCTTTGGAGACTCCTTGCTTCAAGAAGTCCTTATCACATGCGACTTTTCCTTACAGGCTCATGTGTCCAAGGCCTGGCTGCTGCATTGTGGCACTTTAGGGTGTGGTACCCAAGTGAAAGAAGTAGGTTACTAAGTAGTGTGGGTTGCTTCCTCTTTCCCTGTCATTGCTTGGTCATCATGGAATGAGTGGTTCCACTCTGCCATATCCTTCCTCCAAAATTCTCTGCCTCACCTTAGCCCTAGAAAGAATGGAACCATCTGACAATGACTGATACTTCTGTTACTGAGAACCAAAGTGATTCTTTGCATCTTTGTGTTTCTCTCAGGTGTTTGTGACAACATAGGTTAGAAGAAAACTCATTTCAAGTCTGGATAATTATGATTGCTTAGAAAAACATTTATAGAGGCTAGAACAAGGGAGAGAAGCTTTTCACTTTAAAATCATTAATCATATTAGAAAGATACCTCACTGGGCAAAATGCTTGCTATGCAAGTTCAACAGCCAGAATTTGGATCACTAGGACATATACAAATTTCTGATTGGATGTGATAGCTTGCCTGTCATTATAGCCCTCAAAAGGTGGAGAAAAGGTGGAGAAAAGGGATCCCTAGAGCTAGCTCACTAGCAAGGCTACCTGCAATCTGCAAACTCCAGGTTCAGAGAGAGCCCTGCCTTAATTAATAAAGTGGGAAGGAGTAGGTACGTGCGAATAAATGCAAGTCAGCGCGTTTTTTTGGACTTTTCTTACAGGCATATATATGAGGGGTACTTACAGGAGCAGGGATGACTCACAGGTAGGTACAACATGAAAACTTACTCCAACCTAGGTGGCAACTCACATAAGCTGCATCTCTAGAGTTCTCTGCACTACTTACAGGAGAGTTTCTTCCAAGAAGCTTGGTGTGCCAGGGAATATCCTTCCCCAACACTTATTAACTGCTTCCTTCACTTTAGGAGGATCCCTGAGAAGCTTATTTTAAAAACTTCCTGAGACATAACGAGCCTTTTTTCCATGATAGAATGTTTCCAGCTGCATCATGTCAAAGAAAAAGACCAGTCCCTCTTAGGGTAGCATTTAAGACCTGGTTTTTTACTGTATTGTTCTGCTCTAGTTATTATGGCTACTGGAGGCAAAGTCCAAGATAGCCTCATGCTATGCCCAGAGAAGAAATGCTGCACAGCAATGGGAGGCAATTACAATTTAGATGAGGCATTTCCACACAAGGTTGGACGCTGGGGATGACATTGATAAATCAAAGTCAGATCTACCAATTAGTTTCACTTTACATTGTGATTGTAGCAGGAAAAGAATGTTAGAAATGTTTAGTGTCTAAAGCGGCCCTGACAGTAATGAGAACATCTTTGCTAGGAACAACACTGACAGCTTGTTTCCTCTCTTTCTTCCTAGTCTTTTCTGTTTATTAATACAGCAATTCAGGTTACAACATTGAAACATATATCATAATCATACAGAATCTCCAGTGAAAAATATAAGTTAAAAGGCATCATAGAAATGTAAAACTGAAATTCAACCAGACTTCTTTGCTAATTTTTAGACTGCTCCTCTAATGTGCCAATGAAACCAACAGGAAACCTGAATAAATCTTTCAGCTCCTCTTGCTGTTATCTAATTGCTTTTGTCCCCGATTTTGAGGCCAGAAAGTCAAACCGTCTACTTCTATTTGCTTTATTTCAGAAAACACCTCTGACACCTGATTACCTGGGTTACTGCTGATGAGGTTGATTGTTTTAGCAGCATGGAGGCTGCTTTGGTGACTTCAAACCAGTTGAGAACCTGTGTTCTGCATCTGGGTCTGTGCATGTGTTCGGGTGTGACTCCACCCCCAGAGCATGCCGACACTGCCAATGTGTGAACTTCATGTGAAAAGACATAAGGGATGCAGAGGAGCAGACCGTGTCCTTCCAACCACTTTTCCTTATGGAATTGTTTCTCAATTTCATAAATATCCCCAAATCCTATCCCTTAGGGAGATGCACATGACATATGCGGCTGCACCAGCTTATGATTAATGAAAAATCTCTAAGAAGTCCTCTTTTTCAGTGGCTGGGAAACTGTGAAGTGAACAACAGAAGTCTCATTGGGTAATATGAACTTTGTGAGTGTTTTTAATTTCTAAATGGATGTTAAGTTACTTGGCTAATTTTAGTTTCATAAATGAGTATTCAAATTATAGAATATTGGACTGGGGAGATGGCCCAGAGAGTAAGTGTAACTGCATGCAAATCTAGACAAATGAGTTTGATCCCCAGAGCCCACATGGTAAAAGGAAAGAAACAACTTCTGAAAGTTAATCTCTGACCTCTACACACTCCGTGGCAAAGCGTATATGTCTATACTCTCTATAAATAAATAATATAATATTTTGAAAATCATATAAGTTTTAAGTTTTAAAAAAGTGAATTATTTCTAACCAAAAAGGGTCAATTGATAAAATTCTATCTTTCTTCTGTTTCCCTCCTTTCCATCCTGTTTCCTTTCATTAGCAGATAAGAAAATGAAGGCTGGGGAGGTTTAATCTGTCTCATGTTTTTATAACTATGTTTTCATAACTATCATGAAAATATGTGATGGCAACTCTCTCATCTCCCTGAAAGTTTTTTGTTTCTTTGGCTAAATTTCCTTTTGCTGTATTATCTAATTTTGCTTCAGGGAGAGAGAAGGGGGATAGACAGAAAGACAGAGAGACTGAGAGAGAGACAAAGAGAGAGAGACAAAGAGAGAAAGAGAGACTTGTACTTCCTTTCTTAACAATAGATTTATTTTCTTTATTTCTCACAAAGATTGATTTCAAGATCTATAATGTGTGAAGCACCCCACTTTCCCTTTCTGAGCATATGCCCTTTTGCAGATGTCACCTTAAATCCATGCTTCCATAACCATGCAGGATGCCTGCTCTGCTTAGCTCTATATTCACTAGTCAAAATATTATTTCCCTGTCCTTGGGCCATTCCTGGAAGCTGCCTCATACTCTTCTCTCTGAATCCATCTGAAAATGTGGTCAGAGGTCTAATAAAGTTACTTAAAACCACATCTCTCATTAAGGAGCCTCTTTTAAAAGCAACAGTAGCCTCCAATCCAGAGTTAGAACTCATCAGTGGACTAACTAGTTTTTCATACAAGCTATAAAGCAAAATATTGCATATCACAAATCACTCATTTTAATACACCATATATGAAAGTCATAGTCAGTCTGAAGTGTAATTACTCGTCTCCTGGGCTGCCCTAACAGACAGTAGCCTCAAACAGAAACACTGAGCAGAGATACGAACTCTCCTTTTACCCAGCAACGACCACCTCAGTGAGGTGCACTGGATCAGGAATTTTAAAAAGCCATAAAGGCCTTCTTGTCACTGTAAAGCTTTTCATTTCTTTTCCCTCTTGAAGGCTTTGCTATTTCTAGGAGAGATCTTAGACATTTGCTCAGTCTTGCAGTTCGAAGAACTTCCTTCTTTTCATTATTGCTTTAAGATTTAACATTATTCTGTCTGTTCCGCAAGTTCACAGGCTTCATCTGAGTAACGGATAAAATCAGGTGCACATATCACCTATAGCACAAGTCTTTCATATAGCAGCATCTGCTCTGGGAAAGGAAGATTCACAAGGGCAACAGACGCAGGGCATTCCTTGGCTCTTGCCTTCTCCACCAGGAAGAAAGAGAATTTCTTGCACTCCTGTGGAAAGTCTTCAGATGTTAGCACTCTGTCCCTTGTTGAGAGGGAGAATATACAAAGATAGACAGAGACAAAAATGCTCTGTGAAGATCATCTCCGAGGCTTTTGTGGCTGACCCTCCCACACATGCTTTGTGCCACTGTCCGTTTGCAGGGTTTTCATGTAGTTTACTGGGAAATTTGCCGTGTACTCCTCTCTTTCCCAGTACCTTTTAGAGCCTCAGGCTCTGTGTCTCTTCCCCAACAACCACTCGGTAACTGATATGTAAGTACTGCTCATCAGGTATGCTTAGCCTATGTGTGCAGAATGTATCCAGGAAGTATCTGCTTTTCTTTATATCTAGCAAAAGCATAGTTCTTACAATGATGTTACACTTCATATTTTATTCTATTCATTTCCTGATATGGTCAGTTCTCACTGGTTTTAGGTTACAGTTATTCTCTACTGGGTCACATGCAATGTTTGTGGAAGACTTGAACGAGAAGCACCAGCTGCATCGTCTATCTATGGTTTCAGTAAAGAAGGCACACAGCTCAAAATCATGTGAAAACTGTATGGGAACAGCACAAGTATGCAAGAGCTTGAGGTACAGGAAAGGCATTTGCTCACTAACAGAGCAGACTATTCGTGATGCTTTTTTTCCTCCTGTACTTAGTAACAGTATGATAACACCACATGTACTATTTTACATTCCTCCTGTCTGATTCCTCAAATACGCATAACAAGGAAAATGAATAGCACTAATGTCATCTTGCTAAATGTGTCTATTATGGAGAAGCTATGGTTCAGTGCTAATGGATTTTTTTCGGTCCTTTTGAGTTCTCAGTGTTGCATGCTACAGTGATTTACGGAAGGCCAGAGTGCTTTGCTGCAACAAAGGTCTGTCATGTTAAACACCCAGCTGCCCTTGCCCACTTTGTTCCACAACCCATATTAATTTTCCTGTGACTCAACCTCTACATTTAATCCATCATGAGTCCTAACTCTAGAAAAGCCTATGTGGGTGTGGGGGGGTGTAGTACTCACGGGTGCGCAAGCGTGTGTGTGTGTGTGTGTGTGTGTGTGTGTGTGTGTGTGTGTGTCTTCCTAGACCTATTGAATCCCTCATCTTTGGCCCAGATAACTCTAATAGCTTTGTAATTGGTTTCTCTGTGCTTAGTTTTGCCCTCCTGCAGTCCATTATTCATCCCAAGGTCAAGCTATTAATTCCAAATGTAAATTAAGCAAGACCACAGCTCTGATTAAAAAAAGTAGTGAGAAAATGTGACATTCTCTCTCATCCCCCTCCCAGAGTGTGTGTTTGGGCAGAGGTGTGTGTGTGTGTGTGTGTGTGTGTGTGTGTGTGTGTGGAGGGATATGGGTGTGTGAGGGGGGGAGTGTGTATTTTCATGCCTTCTGAAGAGAGGAATCCCATCTGAAATGCTCTTCTTCCCACTTGTGATGAACTTTAATTCTGGTATATCTGCGTGGATAAAAACTATGGTTGGTAAACACTGAAAATCAGTAGCATATGAACTCTTCCCACCCCACGAGTCAGAGACTTCTAAATCTTTACCTTGCCAGGGCTTCTGGAGCCCAGTAGGTCCCTTCTTGCATCCCCCAGTCCTCAGCCGTCAGTCACTCTCTTGTTCTCATCAAACCTGGTAAGCACCTTGAATACACCTACTTCACAGTGCTCCTTTCCATGACCAGCTCCTTTTACCCTTCAGTTCAAAGGGGCGTCTGGCAAACCCTGTCTAGACGACAGTGACCAAAGGTAGACAGGACCTTCATTATGATCTGAAGCAAAGTCTTTTCTTTCTTATCTGATTATAATCTCCTTTCATTAGAACACATAATCTCAAGAGGTGTGGTCACTACCAAGAGTTGTCACAGGTATTTTCTGAGTGCCTAGTCTAGCGGATACCACCCTGCTCATCAGCTATAATTCTTCTTATTATTTATTGTATGAGTGTGTGTGTGTGTGTGTGTGTGTGTGTGTGTCAGAGGGCACTGTGTGTTTCTGTGGAAGACCTAGAGTAGCTTTGGGAATCATGCTGGATTACTTTTACCTCCTTCTTGCTTTGCTCCGGGATTTCCCAGGCTCTTCCCACCAGAGCTGAAAGTACAGGCTGTTGTTATTCTTGCATGGCATTTTTATGTGGGATCTGAATCCAAACTCAGGACCTTCTGCTTATGAGGCAGAGTCTTAATCCCTGAGCCATCTTTGAAGCCCAACAAACCACAATTCTTAAACTCATTTCAAAATCTTACAATGTCAAAAACTCCCATGCCTAATTAAAACTATTGCATTGTCTGGATATTTGTAATAGCTTAAAAATATTTTCTTCTATGTCTGTAGAGATTTCAAAGTTGGATATAACAATACACATTCCGACCAATAGTGTGCATCCCAGACAACACTTCTGATCATGTTCAGTCTCCAGCATGTGAGTAATGTCTCGAGTGGCTTCAGACGGCCCTTTACTAACAGTTAGGCATGCCAACTAGTCTCTTGTGTATGCTGACCATTTTTACTGCCTACTTTGGTATAAGGAAGTCTAGTACCCATTTTAATTGGATTAATTTGATATTTTTGTTAGCTTTGTGTAGTAATCTCTTATCAGATACACAAGTTGAAAATATTTTCAAATCTTGCAAATATTGCTTCTCAGCAACATTTATTAAACACATACTTTTTCAATGCATTTGGTGAAAACTCAGTGATTGTGTGTGTGGGAGGAATATGTATAATTACTTCTGTTGCCTCTATTCTGTTCCACTAGCATATACTTTGATTTTTATGCTAGCATCATACTTGTTTAGTTGTAATATAATTTAAATCAGGCTTTGAAAAAATTATGATGCCTCCACTTTTGCTTTTCTTTCCCAGCATTATTTTGGCCACCTGTGGTTCCACATGGATTTTACAATTGTTTTTTCTATTTATGTGAAAAATTATGCTGGATTTTGGACAGGAACTTCACTGGCTCTATGCATTCTTAAGGATAGTGGGAATGTTTTGCATGTGTCCTGGCAATCTCACTTCTGGATGAGACTAGAGCTAAAGGAAAGGAAATCCCCACCTATTGAAGATCTGTGCACATCTTTGTTCACAACAGTATTCTTTACAGCAATCAACATTCAGATGTGACTTAAATGTCAGTTAAAAGATAATGGACTGCCTATGACATAGATAGATAGACAGACAGACAGACAGACAGACAGACAGACAGACAGACAGACAGACAGATAGATAGATAGATAGATAGATAGATAGATAGATAGATAGATAGATAGATAGATAATTGTGGGGGCCTCAGTCTAAGTGACCTCGGTGGTCTGGCAAGCTTAGAGAAAGATGTTTTGAGGGAGGACGTCAAGAGGGCATAGTGCCAGATGTTTTGAGCTTAGACAAAGATGTTTTGATGGAGGAAGATAAGAGGGGGCATAGCTCAGGATGTTGTGAGCTTAGACAAAATGTTTGGATGGAGGAAGACAAGAGGGGGTGTAGCTCAGGATGTTTTGAAGAAAACTCACTACATACAGCCTATGGACTTGCAATAAATGAGTTCCTGCTTGACTAGACTCCTTGTCACATCTGATTGTCCTGGGGAAGGAGGGCTGGGAGCAGGCAGACAGTGCACTCACCTTGCCCCTGATCCCCCGTGTGGAGGACCCGCGGGACCAGCCTGCAGAGTGGACCTGCTATTCCCAGAGACCCTCACATCTGGTGCCCAACATGGGGCATGAAGATTTGAGAGTGCCAAAAAGACCCATCAGGGCTAAGTGGTCTAAGAGGTGAATGAGACCTCCAAGAGATGGGTAACCCAACTAATAAGTTTGTTCTGTTCATGTTGCTCCTCCTCCTTCTGCCCTTGCTGCCCCTAATACTCCTGATATTCCTGATGCTGCTTCTGCTCCTGCTGCTCCTTTTGTTTGTGCTGCTCCTTTCTCTACCTTTGCTGATCCAGAACCCAGCACTTAAGACATTCAGATACATGCTTAAAAGTAGAGGACCTGAAAATCTCTAACTCCAATGCCTTAAAGGTTTGGGAGGTGGTAATACAACTTGTCCCTGGATCACCTCCACCAATTTGTTTGATCCTTGCCTGGTTGACATTGATCCGTTCTTTGCAGGTTGGGATAAATTCAATAAAAAAAGGAAGGATGATAGGACTGGAGAGGTGGCTCAGGGGTTAAGCTTCTGCCTTGCAGGTGGAAGGTCCTGAGTTCAGATCCTAGACCCCACGTATAGACGCCGGGCAGAAGCGGGGTGGCCTGCGTTTCTGGTCCTGGTAGGGCGGAGCCTGTGAATCCCGGGGCAGAGTAAACAAGTGGAAGTAGAGGCATCCATGGTGGTTCCCGGATTCGTCCGTGGCTGTACACACACACACACAATACATGCACACACGTGCACACACGCACACATGCACAATTGAATGAATAATAATAAAAAAAGAGGAAGGACATTCTAAAAGTGAGACCTCCCCCATCTAAAATGGCAGATTGGCTTAAAATGTCCCCCAGGGCTGCTAAGGAAGACCAACATGAATCTCCAGAGAAGAGACCCCCTAGACAGGTGTACCCGATTCTCCCCCAGTCACCCTTACCAACTGACAAAATGAGACATGGAGATTATGAAACCTTATAATCTCAACCTCCAGCTTACAGGGACCTTAACTGGGAGCTGGACCATAGGGCCATTAAAGCGCTCCCAGGGCCATTAAAGCGCTCCCAGTAAACCTCAACCCCGTTGGGAACTGCCCTACAGCCTGGTATCCTTGGGAGGCTAAAGACCTCAAGGAGTTAAAAAAGGCAGTCCTGGAGGATGGACCTAATGCCCGCTGGACTGAGACCATTCTCCAGGGTATTGCCCATCAACCATGTACTGTGGCTGACTGGCTATCTCTCACCTATGCGGTTCTCACCGGGCCCCTTGATGTCAAATGGTGTGCCCTGTTTAAGGAGGAGTACCAGCAGACTGCTGAGCAAAACCATAATGCCAATCCCCCATCCCTATTACCATGGGTATGCTGTCAGGGACTGCCGCCTTATATTCCTCAGGCCCACAACAGGCGGCCATACCCACACAGTATTGAGACCAAGTCCATATGGCCGGGCTGGTGGCCTGGAGAAAACTAGATGAGGGCCCCTCTGAGTCACCAATTGTTGGGATATATCAGAAAACAGGGGAGGATTTGCTTTCGTTCATAGACAGGGTTAAAAGCAGTATCAAAAGAAAGATGCCCCTGGGGGACCTTCGAGATCATGTCACCAAAATGCTGGTATGTGAAGGAATGAATTCAGAGCATAAACTTGCTTGCTCTGGACTAAGAGAGAGGTCGATGGACTGATGGGTGATAGCCGCTAAAGATGTGGGGTCTGCTACTCATCAGGCCTGGGCCATGGCCTCTGCATTGTGGGACTCCCACCATGAGGACCTGGCTGCCTAAGTTTGTACTCTACAACAGGTCTCCTTTGGCAAGGGGTGGACTACTTTAGGTGTGGCAAAGAAGTTCATTTTAGGAGAAAATGCCCCCTTGCCTCCTGGGCTTCCTCGAACACCATTCCCCGATGCAAGAAAGGCTTTCATTGGGCCAAGGACTGTAAGTCCAGATTCCACGTCCAGGGCCAGCCTTTAAACTCCCTCAGGGGCCATCCCCAGCCCCGTTAAATAAGGGGAGGAAGGGCAGTTCGAGCCCATTGGACAGTGCCCTTAGTCCCTGGATTGAAACCAAAAATGAATTTGACCGTTGGTGATAAGTCTTTTAAGTTCCTTATTGATACTGGGGCTGACCACACCATAATTAGAAAAGAAGAAGCTCCCCCCTCGGGGCGGCTGGTCCCTGACCCCCCTTTACTCAGTGTGGGTGGACAGTCTGCATCATGGGAAACTGCCAACTGGCAGCTTTGGTCAAACTCTAATGGTAGCTGCGGGGAAGTGAGCCCTCTGGCGGTTCCTGGCTTAACGGCGAATCTCTTAGGCCAGGATATTCTCAGAGAAGCTGAAGCCTACATCGCCACCGATCATAAGGGCTTTCATGATCATATACTAGGTCATGAGGAATATGAACAACAGCTTGAGGCAGGGAGAGCTAGCCACTCTAATTACCAAAACGACCTCTATTTTGAGGCTATAAAACAAAACACTCCCTGGTTCACCCCCAATCCTAAAGGCCACTGCTCATATCCAGGCCCTCAAAAATTCAGTGGACTCCCGGGGCCCCAATATGGGTTGAGCAGTGGCCCCTACCCGCTTTTAAACTACAACAGCTTCACATGTTAGTTAAGCAACAGCTTTGTTTAGGACATATACACTCTTCGCTTAGTCCCTGGAATTCCCCAGCTTTCATAATCAGGAAACCTAACGGCTCCTGGAGGCTCCTACATGATCTACAGAGGATCAATGAAAAGATGGCTTGATTAACACCTTATCTAAACCAAGGTGGAGCCAATCTGGGTTTGACCTAACATCTAGAAAGAATTGTTCCTTTAGTAATTATATCACTTAAGTGCTTCTTCAGTACATCTCTCAACAGTGCTCCATCAAAAAGATGTTTATGGCCTTTGAACATCCATGCCATGGCTCCCCAGAGATGCAGTTCAAGCCTGGACTACAGATTCATGAGGGCTTGGTCCAATCTACTATCCACATATCGGGGCATGCCTTCCAGAGGAGAGGTCCTTCTAGGGCTGGCAGTCAATGATGGGTAAGGCTCCACATGAGGGTGGTGTCCAACCTAAGTCAGGCGCAGTCCATTATGCTGGACCCACTCTGAGGCGGGGTCAACAAGGTCAGAACAACAACAAAAAAAACAACAAAAAACACTGTGGCTCCCGCTGGCTGTCAAAAAGGATAGATATGTAGGAAAAACAGACCAGACAGGCCTGTATTGTCTGTATGGGCTGCATGCAACTTCCCCAAGCTACCTGCTGCCATGCCTAGCACTGATGCCAACTTGCCTGACTGAGAAGACTGACCCGGACAACAAAAGCTCACACCGGGACTTATGGGATGTTTGACGTAGTTGTTACTATGCTCATGGATCATCAGAGAAAGCTAAAGGCTATGGGTAGAACTTGTGGGGTTCCATCGAGGTACAACCCTTTGAGCCCACTTCATTACAAAACAAAAAAGGGGATATGTGGGGGCCTTAGTCTAGGTGACCTTGGTGGTCTGAAAAGCTTAGACAAAGATGTTTTGAGGGAGGAGGTCAAGAGAGTGTAGTGCGGGATGTTTTGAGCTTAGACAAAGACGTTTTGATGGAGGAAGACAAGAGGGGGTGTAGTTCAGGATGCTTTCAAGAAAACTCACTACATACAGCCTGTGTGCTGGCTTGACCTTTAAGATAATTAGTTGCCCGTTTCCCCACCCTGGAATTCTCCTTGCAGTTTTTGCCTTTATAAGATGTCTATGGACTTGCAATAAACGAGTTCCTGCTTGACTAGACTCCCTGTTGTGTCTGATTGTCCTCGGGAAGGAAGGCTGGGAACCGGCAGACAGCGCACTCACCTTGCCCCTGATCCCCTGTGTGGAGGACCCACAGGACCCGCCTGCAGGACAGAGCTGTGATCCCCAGGGACCCCCACAGATAATAGAACATTATGAAATGTTTATATAGGAGATCCTGCCATTAGCCATAAAAAGAAAAGACTTTTGGGGCACAATAGCATGAGAAATCAAAAACAAAAAGCTCTGCCTGATCACATTTCAAAGTGGAATCAGATCAGAGTGTGAAGGCCCATGTCTATAATCACAGATATATGGAATACAGAGGATCATGAATTAAGGCAATGAGGTTGAATCTAACTTACATACATAATAGGAAAGAAGAATAACAATAACAATAATTTTTCAAAAAGATTTGGTGTTTGTGTGCTTGAACAATATTTATTGTTCACAGTTCCAGAGGTGAAAAGTCAAAGAACAACTTGCTAAATATTAAATACTAAATATTATTTAAACTAGGCATTGACTCAATAGGCTATTGGAATATTTTTAAATTGAATTTTTAATAGAAAATTTCATCAGATGTTTTTCCCCCCTTATGTCACTGAATTAGTGCTTAGCTGCAGTGTATGACAAATACAGAAAATAATGAAAGTCATTTTTAGAAAAAAAGGAGAGAGTGAGAAAGGAAAAATAAGGGCAAGAGAGAATTTTTATAGAGAATGAGAGAAAGACAGAGAAGAGATGTAGAGAAAGACAGAGGGAGGCAGAGAAAAAGAGAGGGAAAGAGAAAAACACAGAGAAAGAGAGAATATCAGTTGTCTGGGATGCATAGAGAAGAAATCAGGAGATAATGGAAACAGCTGACACATAGGGTCAGCAGGTGTAGATTTCTAATGTACAACACGAGGACTTTAGTTAACAAAATCGTCATGTATTAAGGACTTTTACTAAGTAAGTTGAGTTTGCTTACTTTTGCTCCCAAAATATAACTCTGAAATGATAGAAGTTAATTTCTTCAAAATATGAAATAAAATAAAAGTGAAAAATATCATATCAAAACATCAAATATAGCCAATCACACTTTTTAAAGGCAAGAAGCAGTCTTAACCACATACATAACCACACACACACTCACACACACATTCAAAAAATCAGCACAGTTTTCTTTTCAGTCACTATAAGTCTTCAAAAGGAAGCCAGCTAAGGACTCATAATGTAGTTTTGCTTTAGACTGCCTGTTGTGTTCAAGGACAAGTTTGATGCCCAGCACCACTGAAGACAGGAATCCAACACACCTGCCCAAAATCTGTATCGACTGCTTTGGGTACATTATTTGTTCCTTACAGGAACACTTGTGGAACTGTTGATAAGCTTAAGGTATCCAACCCAAGAAACCAAATTCCTTATCTTTTGGCCAACACATGCAATTCTACTTTCTCATCATTACTGATTGGGAGGAAAGGACTTTTACCAACTTGAATATCTTTCTTTCCTATGAACACTGCCAGTAGTTGATGCTCCGTAGTATTGGTATTCTTCAATCCTTGAATTCCTAGGCAATTTTCCTCTGACTGCAGATGAAAAGAGAGGGACTTAGAGAACCCAGCTGGACCTCCCAGGTTCACACAGCACGGTGTGCTCTGTCAATCATGCTCCCAGCCAATCAACTGCATGAGCAGTGTTTGTGTGTGTGTGTGTGTGTGTGTGTGTTATGTGTGTATGCAGGTTTAGTCCTAGAAACAACTCCTCAGCCTCTAGACTTCTCCCACCTCCAGTTGCTGTGCTATAAGTGAATCTAAATAACAGAATAATCATGTTTGGACCTACTGCAACGTAACTGGAGCTATGAGGCAATTGTTTATTTCTCCAACCTCCTTACCTGTTGCAGACTCACTCTCAAATCTCTCATGACCTGAAGAAGTAGGAAATCCCTGCTGTACTCCAGGGTCTCCTGTCTTCCTTTCTCAGTTTTCTTCAGAAAGTCTGGAAAATGACAACTATTTTATAATCTCTGGGGGGGGATGGCACTTGTGAAATAAAAAGCCAAATTAGGAACACTGCCACCTTCCCATAACTCTTACATGTCTGAGTTGCTAAAAGAGATTCAGGCAAGAATTTGTGCAAAAGGAGAACATGCTCACACCTTTGTCATTCATGCATCAAGACAATTTCAAAGTCAGTTTTCTTTCAGGCGTAACTTAACTGCTTTGAAAGGGAGAGGAAAGAGGAACAATTTTGTAGACAAGCAAGTGTGTAGGTTCATGACTAATTTAACATTTTGCATATGGGCTCTGCTTTCAGCATAAAAATGGTAGTCATACCTTGAAATATTTTCCCTGATTTATACAGAGAAGACATACTAGGCATGATGAGTAAAAACATTCATGTTTGACCAAAGTCATTTTTAATGAAATATTGACTAATATTTTTTTTACGAAAATAAGTAAAAATATACTTAAAGTGACAATAAACCAGGTTTTGTCCAGCTTAAACCATCTGGCTTTGCAAGCATATTCTCCCCACAGAGAAACATTTATCACGTGCTTGCAGTTACCTAGCTTGGACATTTACTGAGAACTATATTTGTTTTCCCTCTTTCTCCATTATCCCATTTCTTTCACAAACTTTTGAAAATCATACATTTTCACTCAACTTTGTCAACTGTTTTTTCACAAACAAATGCAGAGACATTCTCATGTAAATTTGATTTGTAATAGTTTTCAAAGTCCTCAAAACAAAACAATTCAACATCTAAGCAAAATGGCCAGAGGGGGAAGATTATCTAACAAATGGTTTCTGTTAATCAGGTTGCCATGAATGTGGAGATGCACATTTACTATGGTACACACATACCCCCACTTATACACACATACACACATACACACACAAAAAAATGCACTCAAATGAGCACACGCCTGCACACAGATATGCATGTGCATATATAAATATAGCAATAGACACTAATATGGACACATGAGCATAAAACATATATATAGATACACATGCATGCACACACAAACACGTGCACACACATGCGTCGATATATGTACATATACATACAAATTGATGCACACACACATGCACATGCATGTACACATATATACACACACATATATGTACATACATCTATACACAAACACATTATACAAACATGCATGCATAAATATACACACTGTATATGCAAAATCATATATACATATGCACAGACACATACATATCTGCACACTTAATCACTCACATATGTACATGTGTAAGCATACATACATGCAATCACAGGTATACCTATATGAATATACATTTACATGTACACACATATATATACATACATATATAAACACAGGCGCACACACATATATACAGGCATATATACGCACATATACACAGCTTACAAATCGGCATCATATACATATATATGCCTGTATACATTTATATATATAATAATCATAAATGGTCATTTATCACACTTTGCTATAAAACAGCAGTGAATTCAAGCTGAATCAAGAATTTTCCATGTCAGCATCCCAGGACACATGATTATGGATCTAACCTTTTGTGATTCTGTGTATTTCCCACTTAATCAGTACTGGAATGAACTCTGTTAAGTGGGATATATGAGATTCCTAAGGGAAAAGCAAATCCATTTAGAAAATAATGAGTCTTCCCCTGCCCCTCTCCCATTCTATTTTGAGCTCTATTATGCTATGGTAATAGTGTTCATCTGGGCTGTGCAAAAGCATAGTACAAAAATGCAGGGACAGTTTGGGCTATGAAAGGGTTGGGGAGCTCTGAATGTGACACTTTACAAAGGTGTCAAAATGTTTTGCTTGCCCTTTTACTGATGGGGACAGGCATTTGGTTGTGGACAGATCCTGTGGGGGACCTCAGATTTTGACAGTATAATTGGATCCCTGTTGCCTGGGCAATCACACAGAATTGAGGCCATCTTCATGCTGCTTTGCAATGGTCACACACTTGAGAGTGCAGAAACAATCTCACGAATACTCTAATTTGGTCAGTAGAATACTTTGCAGAGTCACACTGTGCGTTGTCTCTCTCTCTCTCTTTCTCTCTTTCTATGTGTATGTGGTGTTACACATTCCCAATTCCATTCTTCCTTCCCTAGCATCCATGAAACTGAACAGCATAATGCATGCAATTAGACCTTCAATAAAAGGACCAAATGGAGCAGGCAATGAGATTTCTTCTAGGGATGCAATGAGTGCATTAGGTTCCCAATACTGATACCACCTCTAACAAGGTTTGGGGTTTAGGGAATGTCAGTCTAGGCTTCTATTGCTGCCCCCAAGAGGAAGTTCTGTCAGAATGCAAATCCTCACCATTTCCACAGAAGAGCAGCAAAGAACATTATCTACTTTATTACAGACATAATGAAGCAAACTAAGCTGTTAATATTTTCCCAGCAATAACTCAACTGTTCAAAAATGTTCTTCAATATAAATATGTATTTCTGCAGTATTTAAGACTCATTTCTCATGTTTTTATCACGAGTTTTTAAATGATCATATCAAATTCTGTCAAAAGCAGCCTTGATGCATTCAAGAGCATTTTATAAGGGAATAAGTTTTGGTCAAATAATATTCCTGAGACATATGTAGATATATTTGCAGATTGAATATAACCTGTTTGGTGCTATGCTACTCTATGAGGTATTGAATTAAATTCTTATGAAAGTAACTCTATGCTCTATTTACAGAGAAAAGTACTTTTGAAATCGCCAAACAACAAGTTAATAAATAAAGTACTTGATAATCTATAACAAAATTTAAGTTTCTATATACAAAATACATTAGCACACTGAACAAATGTTAATTATCATATTGAATGTAGTTTCATTAATGGATTAGATTTGATTTGACCATGTTTTAGATAGCTCTGTTCTTGAAAAATCTCTAAAGTAAACAACAAAAGCCATATAAATTCCTTTTATAACATGGATAAACTTGCAGACATCACTGCACTATGTGAAAAACCCAATATTGAAGTCAATGGGTTATTTTATTCAATTTATATATAAAGTATACAGTAGGGATATCTGTGAATACAGAAAGTAGATGAGTGTGTAGTATAGTGAAAGGGCCTTGAGAGGATAGGTAAGCAATGATTAAGATTCAGAATGTCTGGTTTATGGTAATGAAAATTCTTTACAATCAAGTGCAGTAATGGCCACATAACATTAAAGAGAGTAGCCCCTCCTTGGGGCTTCATTTTCCAAGGTTTTGATTAACAGCTATTGTATATAGTCTAGTAATATGAAGAAAAATATCCATGATATTTAAATTGCATGCCATTTAGAGTACCATGATGAAATCCTGTGTCTCCTCACTCAACCAGTGAGATGTAAATCACCCAGTGAGTATTTGTGCTTCCTACCTGTCAGTCACTCATTATTTTCAGACCAACTGTCACAGCTTTCCATCTACAGTGTTCACAATCAAGTAAGCCTTGTGCTACTTGGAAATGGCCTCACAGTACAGAAATAGTAATTCAGAGGTGGCACCAGAAATAAAATGTGCAATATTCACGTTAACTGATCAGATACTTAGGTGCTGTGTACCAGCACTGCAGATTTGTGGGAGAAAAAGAGAAACACAGTGTATTCCAATAGAGTTTGGTACTATGCATGATATCACACATCCACTGGAAGACTTGTTCTGATTCCCTCACAAATGAAGGAGACGATCATGTACCAAATGCTCTTCAACTATAAGCCAGTTGTCTTTTATCAAATTTACAATAAAACAGCTGTCAAAATTAACATGTTTTATGGTTCTGGAAAATGAGGAGAATTTGTTGCTATTTGACAACAAAATATGTTTGATTATGTTTATTATTTGGGAAGCAAATAGATACTTTAAAATAAGCAAATAGCTTATTTTATTACAGATGCATAATGAAGTTGATGTCACTCTGCCTTCTCAAAGTTGTAATTGCAGGTAGATAGATACTGAGATGAAAGCAGAATATTTGCATGTCATGTTGAGGACAATTCATGATGATATGGAGGGTATTCTGCTCAGGTTCATGGGGAAAAGGAGGATTTATAGATAAACACATATCAGGAATGACAGGGGTGTTATGTAGAAAGCTACACATTTCTAACTCATTCACTCACTTAGAGTAATACTTTGCTATTCACAAAGGTACATAAAAATGTTAATATTCACTTGTCTTTGTATAATTCCTTGGATGTTGATAAATATGTAATATCATATTTCTACCATTACAATTTTGTGCAGAATACTTTCAGATATCCCACTACCTTTACTCCATTTCTTTGATCAGTTCGTTTACTCTACAATGTATTGATTTGTATATCTGGGTAGTAAACCCTCAAGTTGGTTAGTTTACTCTACAATGTATTGATTTGTATATCTGGGTAGTAAGCCCTCAAGTTGGTTAGTATCCATTCTATGCACTTGCTCTTCATTAGCCTGCTGTTGGCTGTTTTGAGTCTTTTGCCTTTCTACATGAACTTCAGAATCAGGTTGTTGCTATCCACAAAAGTATGCTATTAGTTCTAGAATTTTTCATTTGTTTTCATTGTTATTTTTTCTATTTTTCAGTGGTTTTATTTTGTGAGACATTTATACTGAAAAACCATGCCAGTTGTGAAAATTTGTTACTTCTTCATAATCTATATATGTTTGTGTCACTTCCCTGACTTACTCCATTACCTTTGAGTAAATTACTCAAAGGGACTTTGTCAACTCATTTCAAATGTTAGAGAAAAAAAATTATGGTTTCCCACCACTAAGTATGTTGCTTGCTTTAGTTTTCCTATTCATTCTTTTTGTCAAGTTGAGTTAACTCTCCTTCGGCATGTCTGCTGAAACTTATTTAATTTTTATTCTTTTATAATTTCATACATGAGTACAGTGAATCTATGAATTTTTTACACCTTAATCCCCAATTCTGTCCTTCTTTCTTTTCCCATTACAACCCTTCTCTTTCTCTAACACACTCCCTTCTATTTTCATTTCTGTCACATCTATGGCCCTCTGGGTTTCATCTGGGTTACCATGGTTGTCCTGTGCCTGGACACTTTCTGGAGCATGAATCACATCAGTGGGTATGCCACTGAGGAGAGCATATTATATTCCTGAATCTAATATTATCCTTCAACAGTCTCTCATGGATGCATGGGTACACGTGAATTTTTCCCCTTATGTAATACATTGTTGGTGGGCCAAATCCCATACAGGTCTTGTAGAAATATGCATAACTGCAGTGAATTCATAGATACAACCTACCTGCCATGTTCAGAAAACACTGATTAGCTGGCTTCCTTTTCCCTACAGGTTCTCACATTCTTACATCCCTCTCTTTCACATGATGCTCCCTGAGCCTTGGGGTAGAGGTGATTTACATGCTCTGTTTAGTTTCAAATAGGCCACAGTCACTCATTTCTGTACTCTGGTCACTTATGATTTTCTGTTATAAGTTTAATATAGCTAAAGGAAGCCTCTAGGTTTAATACTGAGTGCTTTTCCAATCTATGTGTATAAAGACAAATGTTTAAAAAACAGTTTAATACTGTTTCTTTTTTAGCTAAGCCTTAATAGATTGCATTTTCCTAAGGCCTATGCTCTCCACTTTAATAAGTTCTTTTTCAGATTTACAGTATAAGTAATGTAATCCCTGCTTACAAGTGGGTCGTACATCCAATCAGAAAGCAGTTGGTACCTCTCTCGACATTCATGCCATTCTTGTAGTTATGGTCAATTGCTATGATGGTGGCCATTGCAATCTTCAGCTTTCACAGACTGATGATACTGTTGATTGTTTTCTTTCCTAGCAGTGAACATAGTACTTTTTGGTATAATGAAACTGGCCATGAAGGAGGAAGCTTTGAGCAAGCTGGTTCAGTAGAGCTCATTGCCACATTCTATGATCAAGATGTATAGTGTCTTCAGCAATAGGGTCTTATTGTCAGTTGCATTGCAATCAAGAACAATCACAAAAGCCTATACTATTTGGGAGTCTTTGAAGTCTCACTAACCAACAATTTATTAGCAAGTATCACATACCTGGTACTGGGGATTTTATTTAATTGTCTATGTGTTCTGATTGGAACACTGCAGGGCATTTTCTGCCTTGCCCAATCTTCCTCTCTCTGTGTTCTCCTGTGAAGAGTATGTCTGTTTATACTTGTCTTTGAAAAAAAAAAAACAGTTTTTTGATTTGCATCATGTAAGAGGTTTCTGTCTAGTTGTATCTTACAAATTTAGTGCTATTATTTATTCCCTCACCCTTTTCTGAATTTGCCAAATACTAATTTTCTGTATCTAGCAATATAGTTTTATGATTTTTTTTGCTTATGTAAAAATTGAATAAATTACTTATTTCCTGAACTCCCTGAACCAGCTCCCCACATCTTATCTACCCACTGTGGACTGGGTCTTCCCCATTGATTGGTTAATCTGCAGGTTTGTTTAGGGCCTGCACTAGCCATCAGTTCTTCGTAGACGTACCTAAAGCTCAGCCTGTGATTACTGAGTTGACACCTGTGTCTACATATCCCACGTTGTGTATGTTTTCCTGAGTGTTCTAACCTGGGATCTAGAGCACAGCTAGAGCCATCTGGAGAGAGGCAGCATCCGTGTGCAGCAGCAGCTGTGCACCGCTGCTCTCCACTCGCTTTGCTCTCTTAGGATCTCTTTCCCATGGGACTCACATAATTAACTTTCTTTTCTGTTTTTCTGAAAATAAGAGACTGGAAAAGTGCATTTTAAGGCTCTCACATAATGATACTTTCCTCATATGAAAACTTCTGGAGGACTTCAATTTCTTAAAACAGAACTGGAAAAAAAAAGAGATTTTTTTCTATTCCAGTTCTGTCCATGAATATTACTGAATCACAAAATCATATCCCATACCACACACATAACCATCTGTGTTATTTAATCCTGGGTGTCAACATGACCACACTTGGCATTAGATAAGCTGTCAGACTGCCTGAAGAGATTATCGAGATCAACACCTTTACAATACAAAGAACAGCCCTCGATCTGATTGGAATGTCCCAGTAGTGGACCAGATGAAAAGAACATAGAACAGAAAACTTGGAAGAGAGACTCTTCAGGATGTCTGCAGTGACTTAGCCGCCTCCAGTTTCAGCCACCAGCTATGTTGCTTCTGCCATGAAAAACTGTTTCTCCTCTCTGGTAATGTAGCTGATTAAATCTCCTTTTCTCCCTTAAGTTGTTTGGCTTTAAATGTTCTCTCACAGCAACAGTTAAGAGTAGCTATTACATCATCTCTTATTGCTTTCACAAAAAAATTCATATAGTATTGTTTTTATCATAGTCCTTAATTAACTTATGAATTATAGATTTCATTAATCCTTCATTACATTCAAGGGACCTCTTCATGCTTAACAAGAAGTATAGCTTTATTAGCTAAAAATATAGGAATATCTTACTCATGATCCAATGAAATTTGACATGCTTTTTTACTACAATGTTTATTCACCTTATGTATATACAAATAAAGAAAATGAAAGAGTTTTCCCCTCCATTGCTTCAAACCAGTTATCTTGGTGGGATATTGGTGTAAAGAAACAGAAACTGAAAAATATGGTGTGTACATAAAGAAGGAGAATTGTTACAGTTCTAGGAATGAAATATTGTAGGATCATGTCACATGTGAGAGAAAAATATAAGTGAATAACACTCAATTCCCTTTTGACCTCATCAAAGATCAGCAGTGGGGTTGACACTCAAAGCATGTTTTCTTTTCCCATCTTTAAATCAGATTTTTAAAAACCCATGGAATACTATGGAAATAAATCAAATTCAATACAGGCAAATAGATCACAGCTGATAAAACATGCACAAAAATGGAGAGAAAACAATGCTCATGGTGAGGGACCAAGCAACAAAAATCCAAATAACTTCCTTGCAAAAACTGATGATTAGCAGGAATGCTTCGATTCAAATCACATAGAGCCTGAT
This sequence comes from Typhlomys cinereus, assembly GCA_023101885.1. Taxonomy (NCBI): domain Eukaryota; kingdom Metazoa; phylum Chordata; class Mammalia; order Rodentia; family Platacanthomyidae; genus Typhlomys; species Typhlomys cinereus. The sequence goes on from JALPQD010000082.1 coordinate 3,628,640, forward strand.
GATGATGTTCCCTTCATGCTTATTATGCATATTGTCATTGTATTTGGCATTTGTTCCTGCAGCCTGAAAAGATTTCAATCAGAGTCAATTGTCACAGTCTATAAAACATAAAGAGGTGACGTGAGAAAATATTTAAGTCATCCCTGAGCCATTCTCAGAGTTTCAGCAGTAGAAGTATCCATCAAGAAGGTTAGACACACCAGAACTACAAAGAGGGACAATAATAACTCTAGGCACTTCCTATCACAGTTATCTCAAAAGAGAAATACTTAAAATCCATTTTTTTCTCTTTCTTATAAACACTTCTCATAGTCTATTGTTGAGGCTCTGATTTATAAACCTAGCTTTTTATAATTGAGAACATTAACATATTGAAAGAAATCTCACTGTTACCTGCATGGTTTCTGACAAAATTATGACCAAACAGCTTAAGGGAACAAGGGGTTTTTATTTTGGGCTTATGATTCCTCTTTACAGTTGCTTGTTCAACTTGTGAAGACAGCCCACGAAAACACCAAGGGTCGAGGAAACTATCCTCACCATGTTGATATAACAGCTGAGAGAGGAATCATCCTTACCTGTCAGACCAGTACGTCTGATCAAGTACACAGAAGGATGACAACTTTCTCAACCAGCTCTCTGAATTTTATTCACCTGGTCAGGAACTATTCTTTGGGTTGAGCCTTCCCCATCAAATAGACAGTCACCTGCTGCAGATTCACTCTGGCTTTAACTCAACTGCTAATTCTCTACAAATCCGCCCAGAGCTTGAACCCTCACTGTCCAGTTGACACTTATGTCTAAGTATGAAGGCATCCAAAATTCTTAATAAATTAGCTTAACAAAAAACAATAGGGCCAGTTGGTGATCTCTTCTCACAGCACTGCAGCTAGTGGTGCCCAAATCCAATGTTGTCCATCAGATGAGGCAATTGCTTGCATTCTACTAGAAGTTCTCAGGGACTAAGACAATGATGATAGAGTTGGGGAAGATGTCAGCTCTAGATTTTACTAGAACGAGTGCTGTTTTCCTGTTTAAGTATAAAAACAGATCTGGACTTAAAAATTTGCCACATCTGAAAGATGCTTCAGAGGGTAAAGCCTTTGCCATATAAGTATGAGATGAGAACTGAAATTGATTTCTGACACAAAGACAACACAGTAGTGCAGATCTACACTCCTAGTGCTTCTGTGGCATGATGGAAGGAAGCAGCAGATTCCTCGGATGTTTGTGAACCAGTTTCCTGGTGTGTGTAAAAGCAAACAACTAAAAAGAGACTCTGCTTCAAACAAGGTGGAGCATGGAAATTGACAACTAAGATTGTCTTCTACCCTTCACAGTACACATACCTGCGCACACACACACACACACACACACACACACACACACACACACACACAAGAAAAAAAAATAGCTTCATTGACAGAGGAAGCAACACAGGATAATCTTTAGAAATATGAAGCATATTAGAACAGAGAGACTTGTGAAAACTGGGGCCACAGTTTGACCTTAGGGTGGGAGACTTCAGAACAGGAATGATAACTTAAGTGGGAAAAAATAAGAGATGACCACAATAGACAATGTAGTTCAAAGTGGATCTGAACACATCAGAGAAGTTTTTTCAAGGCCTCTTAATACTCAGAACCCCAGGGATGTAGCAGACTTTTAGCTCATATAACTTTCCAGGGTTTGGGGTTTAGTTCCACATCATTTAACATAGTGTTATGAGACAGGATTCAGGAAATTTATGATAAAGAATGATTATAATTTAATTTCCTTATGTTCTGGAGAGTGAGGAGAGAAGTGGTCTTGCTTTTAGCTGAATATGAGAAGCAAGGAAAGAAGTTGCAGGATGTGGCTTGATATTTCAGAGAAGCAGATAGGAGATCAATAATCTAACAAGAATCATTCCAGCTGTAAACCAAAGAAATGTCTAATAATCAGCAAAATTATAATGTTATCTATTATTGGAAAACTGGGATTTTTCCCATAAGGCAAACAACTTACTTTAAATTCATAGACAAATGTCTGCAAGAAAAAACAGAAATTAAAAATATTTAGCGTTCATGGATGATAGATATAGGATGGATGTAATCTGGTAAGGAGAATCTAATTTGAAAAAAAGTGCCAAATTGCTAAAATGTGAATACAAGCTAGCATAGAGAAACCAAATTTCCCAGGAGAATTCATAGTAGTTCATAAACTGGTTTTTCCCAGTTTTTATAATGGTTCAAATGATAGACTTGGGAACAAACAAAATGTCATGAGAATGTTTCTCTGAGATAAACAGGCAATCTGGGAGAGGCAAAAAACTCTCCCTGTATCTTCTGCCTGGGTCTCCCCTGTAGGGCAAAATCTGAACAGAGACAACTCTGTTGTCTCAACAAACAAAAGATCCAGCACAGCTAAGGAGAAAGAATAAGATTTTTAAAAAAGTCATTGTAGAGAGGATACCCTCTTTGTTGTAGAGATACCAAAGAAATGCCAAAAATGAGGGAAGAAACATAAAAGAAACAAAAGACAAAGCCTCTGGGAAGCCAACTCACACCGTATTCATCCCCTCAGGTTCTACTTTCTCCAAAAATATTCGAAATGTGACAGTGTCAACATAGTAAGTAAGAGTGTTTCAATTGAAAATGTCTTCAAAGGTCTGAGAAAGTAGCTGAGTAGTAGAATACTTGCTAAGTATATGTGAGGCACTGGGCTCCAAAAAAGGAGGGAAGGAGAGAAAAAGATGGAGAGAAAGAGAGTGAGAAAAGAGAGAGAGCAGAGAAAGAGAGAGCTGAAATGACCATTTTTAGATGGGTCACTAATTCTCATTTCTATTCCTAGTTGATCTCGCACCACAAATCCATCTGCACCTCATGGTAAGAGCTTTCCTCTTATTATGACAAAGTGTCCTAATTTGCTTTAACTTACTTCCCTGTCTCTCCAGGCTTGCACTACAGAGTACACGCATTAGTTACCAGCGTGGCCCACATTCACTGAAATGTGGGAGACAACTTCTGGAATTCCAGTTCCATGTTTTTTTCTCAGCTGTTCTAGACACCAAATAGTCATCACATTTCAATTGTGCTGTTCATGGGCTTAGGGGTAACTAACATGGTTCTAGGGACCCGTATTACAGTCAATATATATATATATATATATGTGTTATTAATACTGACCAAGAATAGTGTAGTGAAGGCTTATAGTGTGAGCAAAACATGTTTTAGAAAATACGAAGCAAACCATAAGAAGAGCACAAGTAAAAAAATACAGATAAATATATTGGGACCAGGTGATCTTGGGAGATTGGCATACAAGAAGGGAAAGCAAGGCAAATGTTTATATGAGATCATCTAGGAATAGGAATGAGAATTAAATCTCTTTCTCTAAATTCATATGTTGAAGCTTAATTGTCTATTTTTTTTTAAGATGGCGCCTTTGGAAGAGTTCGGTACAACTCTCAGGAATGGAGTTATTGTAGTTATTTGTTGGTTTTTCATCACTGCAACCAATAGATTTGATGAACAATTTAAGGAAGAAAAGATTTATTTTGGCTGAAGGTTTTAAGGGGTTTAGTCCATGGTCCTTGTGTTGTGGGAATTCTGTGGAATAGTCCTTAGACAGCAATTAGGGTAGAAGAGAGGAGCTTTATTCACCGGTGGTCTGTGCAGTCTCGGGCACCGCAGAGACCCTGGGGGTCGGGGTAAGAGGGCGTGGAGTCAAGGACACAGACTCCCAGAAGCAGACAAGTGGCAAACAAAGCAGGCTCATTTATTGCGGATCTTGGGCTTGCCTAGATACACCCCCTCCCAACATCCCATAAGTTCCCGCAGGAGCTTTTGCTGTGTTGCTGTCCAAGTTGGTTCTCTCAGTGAGAAAGGTTGACATCAACAAAGGCGCAGCACCAGGTTCTAGTTTGAGGAAGTTGCATTTGCGCATGCATGGCCCATTTCAGACAATACAGGCCTGCCTGGTTGTGTTCTTTCTACATATCCACCCTTTTTATTTATTTGATAACCTAGCAGGAGCCAGAGTTTTTTGCTCTGACCTTGTTGGCCCTGTCTCAAAAGAAGTCCAGCATGATGGACCATGACTGTCTTAGATTGCCCTGTCTTACAGGATCTTATCTGTCATTGACTACCGGCCCTTGAAAACCTCACCTCTCGAAGGCATGTCAGGATATGTGGATTGTAGATTAGACCGAGGCTTCATGAATTTCTGCAATCCAAGCTCGAACCACGTCTCTAAGGGGCCATGGCTTGGATGTTCAAGGACCAAAAGCACCTGTGACGTGGTCATGTTGATGGAGCGCTGCCTCGAGAAGTGTCTCCTTAAGGAGATACTTAAGCAATATAATTTAAAAAAGAACAATTCCTCCTATGTAGTGTAGGTCACTATCCTGGAGGGATCAAACAGCCTTTTAAAGTTATTCCAAATTCTAGTTATAAATCCAATATCTATAGGTGGAGGGGCCACACGCATCATGTTAATATATTCTATCTGATGGCTTAGAGTCAATGAATAATTAATGAAGGCCCGAGACCAAGGTCCCTTGATGTACTATGAAAGTTGTTCACGAGCCTTGGAAATGTTTGAGATCCGATAAGGTGTGAAGCATATGGAGGCATATCGAGGGTCACATGAGGCAAGAGCAAGCCTCCGAACAGTTGCAGCTTCTTCAGTTAATAAATCTACTTCTTGTTGTAAGGTCACAATAGCATTATAAGGGTGTTGGTTCACTGCTGAAGCAGTGGACTGTGCTGGAGGAGGAGACTCAATTAGGAGATCACTCTGGGGTTCTGTTTTCTGGGGGACCAACCCTTACATGGAGATGCCAGGCAAACCCAAGCTGAAAATGTGTACTTCTCTGTTGGCGGACAGACAAACACAAAGAAAACAAAAGGAATCTTCATGCTCACCTCTTGCAAAGGTAAAGAACATTAAACACAAAGGGACCAACTTACCAAAATACTACAGATAGGGGCGCAACACTCATACCTCAAGGAGAGAAGGGCCACCGAGGAAGCCCCACATTTGGGCACCAGATGTTGTGGTCTTAGACACCATGAAGACCCTGGGGGCAGGGTAAGGAGGCACAGAATCAAGGACACAGACTCCAGGAGTCAGGCAAGTGGCAAAGCACGCCCAACATCCCATAAGTTCCAGCAGGAGCTTTTGCTGTGTTGTCCTGTCCAGGTTGGTCCTCTCAGTCAGGAGGTTTGACATCAGCACCAGGCGCTGCAGCAGGTTCTAGTTTGAGGAAGTTGCATTTGCACATGCATGGCCCATTTCAGACAATGCAGCCCTGCTTGGTCGTGTTCCTCCTACAGTGGTCTGAAGCTCAGATCACTCTTCAAGGGCAAGAGTCTGGAGTTAAACTTGTACTTTCATTTTACACTAAGGAAGGGAACAGGTGGAGCAAGTGAAGCAGGACTTTCCAGAAGCAAATGCAAAGGTTGCTAAGTGTCAGCAGGCTGACTACAGAGAGCTAATGGCCCTGACTCTTATCAGAGCAGGTGCAAGTCATAAGGATGGGGTGGTATCTTTGTAATGTCCTCATTTGACTCCCTCTGGGATTGCAGTAATTTTCTATGTCAATTTATGCTTAGCAGTAACTTGACTGTTTACATTTTTCTACCTCATTTAGCACTTATGCTTGGGAAGACATTATGGTGGCAGATGCTTGTGAAGGAAGAGAAGTGATTACTCATGACTGACCGGGAGGTAGCAAGGAAGCAGAGAAAGGAGAACAGGTGTCCAAGTATTTCTCTCTCTCTTATCCCTTTACATTTCATCAAGGGACCCAGCACATGGAAGAGTGCCACCCATAGCCATGTTTGATCTTCTCCACTCAGTTTTCTCTCCAGAAATTTCCCTTCCAAGATTATTCTAAATCTATTCGAGATGACATAAATATGATGGTGTCTTTACAAAAATGTCCTGGAGACTGAAAAAGGTTAATGCTGATGGAAGTAGGGGAATGAAAAATGTTTTCCTCAAGGGTTTACCTACAAATATAATATTCATGTTGCATCAAGTACTTAGCCAAATGATATCAAAAGCAAACAAGATGAATCACAGTGGTTCACATATTCGAAAAGAGACATGAAACTAAGAGGAAGATTGGCAGGGAAGAATGAAGGCTGTGAAGGGAAAAGGAAAGGGTGGGATTGAGGACTAAGGTGTGAAAATATTATAAACTTACTATATGAAAGTATGACACTCTAAAAGAAAAAAATTAGCAAATAAGCCACCAAAATGGTGGGAAAACCATGTAATTTAGGGATCAGAGAGGATGTAGGAGTCTGAATACTACCTCAGACCATCTTCTTATTCTGTGATGTCTCAGACTTCTTGTTCTCATCTGGAAAGAGGTGCTGCTAAGGGTATCAGCACTGACAAATGATTTATGATCATAATGCAAAAAAATAAGTGAACCATACAGGCAAAAAAGACATGAAAGAAAAAAAGACTGGTAGAGAAGAAGAAAGGTGTACTGAGAAAAGGAGAGATGAGATTGGGGATTAAGGAGTGAAAAAAGTTAATGTATTAATGTATGCAATTCTAAGACAATTAAAGGGAAAAAATGACCTGGAATGCTCCCTTTTTCTTGTGTCAGGTGAGGATGAACAAGTTTGATTACACATGGTCTTGGACTCCTAACCTCCAGAACTGTGAAGAATAAATTAATGTCATTTAGGATGCTCAGAATATGAGATTTGTAGAAACCCAAACTGACTAAGACAGAGAATTTCTACATCTTCTTTTAATGTGCATGAGAAACTGCCAATGCACTAATGCCTTTAGGACAAGGTTTCCTGTGCCCTTGACTAATGATGCATGACTATAATTCAACTATTTACTGAAAAATGAGAGGAGAGACACCATAGACAAAGCCACTCAACCTAACAAATAAGACAAAAATAATTCTGATAATATTTTTCTTTTATTCAGCAAATATAGATATCTGGTATTTTTCTACCTAATAACTGCCTGGGATGATTAGATGCACATTCATCCAAGGTCCCATTTTATTAAAGCTTGTTACCTGGACATAAGACATATCATAGAAGTTTATCACAATCAAGTAGAACTGAGTATTTCAAAGCACATTTCCATTAGTGTCAAATATTGGAATTGTAGTTTGGGTTTTGATTATTTGACCACTTGGAAAAATTGATCCTCAAGCTTCTTTTGCTTTTTCTTCTATAACTGGACAGATTGATTATTTTTCCTGTCAATCAGTCCCTTTTCCTACTGTACACAGCAAATTTAAATTGCAAAATCTCTGATGCACAGGAAGAAACACCTTACCCATTGTCCACCTCTTAGTTAGAAAGCAAATCATAACCATAACATTATTCATCTTTCTTCTATTTCTCCATTTCAGGTCAGATAGTTCCTATCGTCTCCTAAGAATTTATTTGAGGAGTAATAAATTTCCTTTAATTTTTCTTGACCTGAGCAACATCAACCATGTCATCTTCTCTCCACTAATTGGGAAGATGCTGCCATATCCCTGTGTGATGGCTAAATGCAAAGCATAGTTTTGGATCTCAAAGGAATTAAACTGAAAAAAGCCTGTAAATATCTGTAACATTATGACATCATCCATTTGATTCTGTTAAAATTTAGATTTAAGGGCTGGAGAGGTGGCTCAGAGGTTAAGCCTCTGCCTTGTAGGCCGAGGGTCCTGAGTTCGGATCCTAGACCCCACGTATAGACGCTGGGTGGAAGCGGGGGTGGCCTGTGTTTCCGGTCCTGGTAGGGCAGAGCCTGTGAATCCCCGGGCAGAGTAAACAAGGAGGAGGTGGAGGCGTCTATGGTGGTTCCCAAATTCGTCCGTGGTTCTACACACACACACACACACACACAATTGAATAAATAATAATAATAATAAAACAAAAAATTAGATTTAAAAATTACATTTTTAAAATCTTACAGGGAAAGGTAGAGAATATTTTGAACTAAATAAAAGTAAAAATTGCAATGTATCATGAATTTTCAGGGATATTTAAAGTTGTCTTTAAAAGAATATTTATGCCAAAAAATGCTTGGATGAGGATATGGAAATGATAAATTTTAATTCAAATCAGTAACTATTGGAAAACAAAACACAAAGAACAAGCAACAGAGATATCACTACAAAATCTACAGACATTTAAAGGAAGAGATTTAGTCCAAGCAATTCTAAGCCTGTTAATAACATAGACAAAATGGACATTAATTCTAAAAGACACAGCTATCAAAATTTATTGAACATGTTATTTATGTAACAATCAGCAAGCTACATAGTTATGATTCATTAAATTCATAGTGTTAGGACAAGTAAGATAAAGCTCTTATTTACAATGTGTTTAGTTCTGTTTATTTCCTTAACTTTCTGTTATTTTGGCCAGGTTTAACATTGTTCAAATACACAGTTCGTGATGTGATGATTAGTGCTATCTACCCATCTGACATGTAGGACAGACACAGATGCACAAGCATCCATGTATTGATTCATCATTTACTTTCCACTCTTCACTGAAGATGTGATGTGACCAATTCCCTCAAGTTCCTTTAGCTGTGATTTTTCCCTGATATGATGGGTCACAACCTAGAATTGGGAGCTAATATGCCTTTCTCCCCTAAGTACTGAGTCAGATATTTTTGTGTAGCAATATATCATGAAACTGAAAAACAAACAAACAAAAAACAAACAACAGCAAAACCCTTAAGCCAGGACAGAAATATTAGCAAGCCTTGCTGTTTTTTATTTAATAAAAAACATGCACCTTAATTTAAAAAGGATAAATGTATCATTAAGGTAGAAAGATACAAAAATGATTATTGGGTATACCAGCTCTAAATTCTGAACACTGTCATTAACAGAAAATGACATATATACTTATGAATTTATTTATTTATTTGATATTTTGGCTAAAATTGGGGAGAGAAAAATTCTTAGTGTGCCTCTATGCTCAAAGCAACATTACAACTTATACAAGGAAGAACTAAAAGTCAGGAAGTATGCATATGTAGATGTAGCTGTGAGCCACTATTGCTTCAAGGGGAAAATAATTAAATTTTCCAGGGAGGTGAGTTTTGCTGTAGGCACCAGTGCCCTTGAGATGAACCATTTACATTCCCAGCATTTTTCCTTCAGGGTTACTAATTCCTTGAAACCCCTTTTATAATATGATTATTGCTAAAAGCTACATATAGTTCCTCCTTTCGGACATTTCGTTTTCATTTTTATTCTAAGCACTATAGTTTTTTTATCTTTTAATGAACTTGGTATTTGACAATTTCATGCATATAATGCAGTGCATTCTGATGACTGTAACTCTTGACAGTTCTAGTGTCCCTCCTGCCCTATTTATTACTCCTCCTCTCCAGAAGTTCCTTCATCACATTCATATCTCTGATTTTGAGACAAACATATTTTAACAAGGGTGATCTGTGTAGACATAGATTTATAAGAACTCACTGAAGACCCTGACGGCCTTGATTCTCTCAGAATCTATCAGCAGCCAATCCAATATTGACTTTTAAACTGTTTTAGTATTTTTAAGAAAATATATCCAAATATTTTGGCATGTAGTTCAGACCTGTAATACTATCACTCTGGAGACTGAAGCAGCAAGGTAACTGTGAGCATGAAACTGGTCTGTGCTCCTGAGGGAGCTCCAAGCCTACCTTGGTGCAGAGTGACACCGTGTCTCACAGAAAACAAAATGAACAAAACATGGAAAGCCCATTGTGTCTTTTTAGCGTTATAAAATTTCAAACAAACTTTACCAGAGTATATCTAGTTTTGAACTTTTTTCTACTTTATTTACCTGGAAATAAAAAAAAACTTAAATGCAAAATACTTCATTAGAGGAAAACATTATTTGGTAAGTTTATTGTGAATGGAACCTTATTTGTACAATATATTTTGCCTGTGAATATTATTGTTGTATAATGTTCTTGTTTGTTCTAACACATCAATATTCTTCTATCCTCAGTCTGAAAATAAATAATAATGAAGATTAAGAAATTCTTCTACATTGTATGTTCCTCTATCTATTAATTCCATTTGTTTTAAGATCCTTATGCATGTGAAGAATGTACAAAAAGCTTTTATGAGGTATCTATCCCTCAGTTGAAATAATTTTAAGTCCGGGACTAGAGTACAGGCAAAATATTTGTTTAATAAGTTATACTGAATCCAGTGAAAGAAAACAGTAATAATCTTGGTTGCATCTTACCTTACTTCATTTTTTACACTTTTTAAAGTCAAGAATTTTCTTCAAGACTTTTAGAATAATTTTTATTTAAATGGAAGGCTGCTAGCAATACAGTTATCTAACAAATTAATTTTGATTTTGATATTTGCATTGAAAGTTATATTGGTATTGAGACTCAAGACATTCCAAGAAGGTCATGAAGTCTAATTAACCTTTGATCACATTCAAGTACTTTAAGTTACATGAACTTGACTCTGTCCTCTAAATATAACAATGCAATTTCGGCATCTCATTAATAAACATGACAGCATTTATTAACAGTGCCATGTAACTAAAGTAAAACTTCATCAATTCAAACTCAAGGAATCAGAAGTAATCAAGCTACAACTAAGCAGTAACAAATTATCTGACATCATATTTCAGTGGTGGGGAGCTGAGACCTAAGCAACTTGCTGTTTCTGCCAAACAATCTTGATTACTTGTCGGTCTGGAAGAAGTTGGTAGAGTGTGGAAGGAAAGAAGGTTAATTTATTTGCACTCACATAGCCCTTCCATCTCTTGCTCGTTGACAAATAACCAAGATCATTAATTGAAGTGTTGCAAATCAATTTTGATGAATTCCTGATTCACGAGATTGTATACTTTAAATTACTAGTGAAATTTGAGGCTCTCCATGTTCAAGCATCATTTATTAGATTATTTATTATTATTTTCAATCTGATAGTAACTTCATCAAATGTTTATAAAAGGCGTGCATTTCATTTAATCATTCACCAACATTCTAACATCAAATATTTAATTATTTTCTCTTCATTTACTCACTCATAAAATGTTCTTGCTTTCCTTCTTCCTTTACTTGCTTTCTGCTTTTGTGAAAATATCATGCTAAACATTCATTAGCTACTAAGTAATAGTAACATGTACTCTATCCTTTTTCTTTACTATTTTGCCTGTGTGTGTGTGTGTGTGTGTGTGCATGTGTGTGTATGCGTACATGTGTGTGTTTGTGTCTGAGTCTGTGTGTGTGTCCGTGAATCAAAGGGTACTATGTGTGTCTGTGAAGGCTGAAGAGTGACTTTGGGAATCATTCTGGATTGTTCTATCTCCTTTTGGGTGTGCTCTGGGGTTTGCAAGCATTTTTACCTGGGATCTAGGATTGGAACTAAGCAACTTCTGCTTACAAGGTAGAGGCTTACTTCCTAACCCATCTCTCCAGTCCCCACAATCCTTTTATTTCTGTATAATTTTCTTCTCTTAAAAACTTAGCACATTAATTCATCATCTGTTTTGATCATAGGCACTCACACTGAGAATTTAGGCAATACTAATTTTTTTAAAAATACAGTTATTTAATATGATATACTGTATATAAATCATCATCTATAAATATCAATCCTTAAAAGAAATTATTTTTGTATCCAGCTTATAGTAAAATAAGGCATGACAAAAGCACACAGTTAATGTTCAATGCTAGAATTCTCCCTCAGTTCTTTCCATTTGGAATCATATTTCATTTTATTATTGAGAATTTTACATATACAAACAAAATAAGTTTATGTCCTTGCCTTGATCCTCTCCCTACCCATCCCTCTTCTCTCCTATCCTCCCTACCTACCCCTTCCTCTCCTGCTCTTTTTTCTCCCTTCAATCCACCCATGTCTTTCCTATCTACTTGTCCCTAAGTCTGTGTGATCACAGGACTCCTTTGGGGGTTCCTGTGTTGGTAAGAAAGACAGATTTCTGTTGCATCACATGTGGCCTGAAGTCATATTCCTTAACACTATACAATATTCCTTTATGTAGGGACAAAGATCGCTGGAGGTAGTCAGATAACTACCAGTCTAGCTAATTCCTGAAAGCAACGGAAGGTTTATCCATGAGCATGACTTTCATATGTAAACCAATCATTTCAGATCAACACCTCAAAAGAAGTTCTAAGGATGGTTCCTGTAACCTGGAGTGTTCTAAAATCATTCAAATTCATCAAATTCAAAGCTTCTTACTTTTCCTCACCTATTCTTTCCTGGGGAAATCACAGTAATTGCCAGATTTCACTATTCCTCAGTACCCTGCCTAATGCTCCTACTACCCTGTGTATGTCCTAGTATGGTGGAATCCCACCTCTCGGGTTCTGCCTTATTTGTAGTAGTTATACTAATTGGTTTCATTTACCTAAACAACAGGAAAATATTGAATTGACCTCTCCCTCTTACTATCTCCCCTCTTCTAATTACCCTTTGTCTCTTTCTCTTTCTCTTTGTCTTGTTTTCCTTCCTTCTTTCCTTTTTGGTTTAAAAATATGGAGAACACAAGGACTATCTAAGTTAAATGTTATCAAACTGGCAAACTGTTGAGCTATCCTTTACAAGATAATATAAATTTTAGGAAAATCTGTACTGTGAGTTTTAGGTGGACATATGTTCTATCATATTTAGTGATCTTGAGTGTGAAGAAACACTTCCAAAATCTGCCTTGAGCTATTTCAACTTTAGATGGTGGGTCAGTTTTTAAAAATCAGTTGTGTTTTTATAAAAGAGAAATTATTCACCAGAAACTCAAACAACAGCATATGGCCTTTCTTTTTTATTAACTATAGACATAAGTTTAAATATAAATTTCATTTGGCAGCTAAGACAAAATACAAGAACAAATTTGTGAAGTACTGCCAATATCACTTTACCTTCAATTTACAAAGCATAATGAATAAATTTTGCTGAAATCAAAAAATACCAAAGATAAGTTAGCATTGACATCTTTTTCTTTACCATCTTAACCAAACACATTTACCAATTATATATTTTGTCAATTGTACAGAATATGTACATGGATCAAATTCCATCTTTTGTGGTTACATTGGCTTTTTATGTGTACTTTTCATTTATGCTGTTTTTTTTTTGCTTAAGTTTTATGAAGCAATTGTTTATCTTAAGCTTCTATACACCCTTATATCTTCAATATTTGGTAAATTCTCCAAACTCCTATTTTTCTTAATTTGATTGTGATCTAAATTACTCATCTTTTCCTGTCCCATGGAGATAATATTCTCAAACTTGCACATTCTCCATTGAAATTTTTTTTCAAGAATTTTTTCCTCTGCCAGTAGCAAAAGAATTTCCCATAGGGACAAAGATGACACAGATAAATTTTGTTTTTGAAGGGATGAAAGCAAGAATCCAATAAATCAGTTCAATAATTAAATATGGCAGAATGCAAACACTGTCATAATAAAAGTAAATAGAAAATGCTGTGACAGAATTGAAAGTCAATTTAGTCAGGGAAATGGTTAACACAAGATCTTCATAGAAAATCTTTGAAATCAGTGCTTAGAGGTGAACATCATATGAAAAAATGACAAGATTGCAAGAATTCTCCAGTCCAACATTACAATGCTGAGAGGTTCAAAACTGCAGTAATGGTGTGATAGAAGCTAAGCTCAGAAGAGTGGCTGTGCTCATAATTCTCCTTCAGCTTCTTCTGACATCTCTTAGAGAACCTTCTTTAACAGCTTGCCTCCACAGGCTGCTCCTGCATTCATCCTGGATCAAGCCAGAGAGGCACTGGCAGGAGATGGGGCAAGGGGCAGAAGACAAGTGTAGTACCTTGCTTCCTTTCTGTACATCCACTCCGGAAAAATCTGTGATTTTAATGACCGTGGTGCTTCTTGTATGTTGATCCTGCATGTATCTGATTCTCACTGAGCTCCACTAATCTCTCTCCCATTGCTTCTCTGATCCACTATTTCTATTTCTTAGGTGTATCAGTCCTTGGTTCAAATCTCAGCTCTCCTCTTTTAGTTGTACTTCAATAAAAAAAATTACATGTGAGTCAACTGATTTGTGTGCATTTTGTCTAAGTATCCTTACCAATGACATAGGGGAGAGTTTAGGTATTATGTTCCTTTTAAAGAAATCATCTAAAAATGTGCTATAGGTTATGGAAAAAAGGCATGAACATGAAGGAGAATGTGTTGAAAAAAAGATGGAGCAAAAACTGTGATGACAGAGATAAATTGGAGGAGGCGAATAGGAAATGTATAAAGTTGTCGATAAATGAAACAATTGCTTTTAAAGTGTTTTAATCCAGAGTGAGTATAATATTGAACTTTCTGTGCTTCTTTTATAATAAACAAAAAAATATAGGAAAAGTATGATGACTATAACAGAATTTCTGTGTCGACCTCATTGTTTAAGACGACATACATGGTTGTTATAGTCCGTGCTTAGCATGCTAGGAACCCTAGGTGGATGTAGCAGTACAGGGGTTCAGCAAAGTAGGAGGATCCCAAGTTCAAGGTCAGCCTCGATGTAATAGCAAGTTTAATACCAGTCTGGGATATATGAGATACTGTTTCAAAATAAAGTGGTAATAAATAGATAAATAAGGAATTGTCTGATTTCAGCCCAGAACTAAACATAAAGTCCATTAGAATGAAACACAATAATAAAAAATTATGTTTCTTGGTGTAGAGGATTGTCCATCCAGAAACAAAGTGAACAAGAACTAAGCAAGATTGTCCAACAGAAATGTTTCTAGCTATGCCCCTTGTCCTCTACTTCTAAACCTTACAATAATAATTACTGATGGGGCTGGAGAGGTGGCTCAGGGGTTAAGCCTCTGCCTTGCAGGTGGAAGGTCCTGAGTTCGGATCCTAGACCCCATGTATAGACGTCAGGCTGAAGCTGGGGCGGCCTGCGTTTCTGGTCCTGGTAGGGCGGAGCCTGTGAATCCCGGGGCAGAGTAAACGAGGAGGTGGAGGCGGTCCATGGTGGTTCCCGAATTTGTCCGTGGTTCTACACATACACACACACACACACACACACACAAACACACATGCACAATTGAATAAAAAAATTAATAATTAATGATCTAATTCCCACAATAGATTACAAAATACCAGACCTTCCAAAATCAACGGAAACAAAAGATTTAACCCAGAAGATGTATACAATTATTCAGAGGAAAAAGACAAGTGCCAACTCTGGTGCTCCAGAGATCTCAACTCCAATTCCACAGCAGTCTGTTTCCTTACTAAAAAGGTCTCCAGTTCTGCTTAAAAATGATGGATAAAATATGTGGAACACACACCAGCCCACACATACCAATAATGCTTACAGAGACATACGTTTATATTTGCTCACTAATATGACCAGTAATCAAAGTAACGATCCTGGGCCGGGCCAACACACACAGAACTGTGAAGATTGCCATAAATGACAATGCATGGAAGAGAAATAGAAATAACCAGTGTGAGTGTGTAGTATGTATAACTATGTGTACGTGTCTATATCTCTGTGTGTGTGTGCGCATTCATGCACACACATGCATTTATAGACATAAATATCTAGGAGATTTAAGGATTATGAAAGAAAAATAGCAAACAGAGAAAGCAGAATTGTTGAATCACAAAGCTTAATAAGTAGCTTAAATGTAACAGCTTCTTTTAGAAACAAGAGGGAGAATATTGAGAAAAAGATGAAATACAACAGAACAATTACATTTTAAAAGAACCAAGTTGGCATGTGTACATATAGATGAACATATCTTAGTACTTTTTTAAAAAGTGCAATTTAGAAAATTTTGTATCTAGCAAGCAAAAGCATTTTACCAATAAAAAGGACATAGGAGATGAAAATACATGTGGAAAAATATTTACAAACTACTGGTGGCAAATTAAAAGTATATTTTAAATCACAGCTTAATTCTCAGATATGTTACACTTAAAAGAAAAATGAATACATTTTAAAATACTTTATTTTATTTATCATTATTTTGTGTGTGTGTGTGCACATGTGCAGGTCAAAGGACAAGTTTCAGAAATTGTTTCTCCCTTCCACTGTGGACTCCAGAATCTAAGGTCATCATGTTTGTATTTCAAGTTCTTTACCTGCTGAGTGACCTTGCTGTTTCCAAAGTATGTTTTTTGGGGAAAAGATATCTTCCTTTGATCCTCACAATGGTTATGTCTAACATTCTTACAACAAAGGACTAGCTAAGAGAAAAGTGGAATAAATTTAATCAAAGTGTTAAGTGATGTGGGAAACTTAAGATCCCCAAATTCAATAAGTCGCCATTTTTATGTGTTAGATTCAATGAAGAATGTTTCACTTTATACAAATACGGCTATAGAAAAAGATGTGGTCAATGTAGTACTGAACATGGTGCTTGCAATCCTAGTTATTTAGATACTTTTTGGACGTTTGTCTGAATTAGCTGTTCCTGGTTGCAGGCCAGAATGTCTTCTTGAAGAGGTTCTGCATCTGCTATCACACAAGGCATCCAAGCATTTCATTATGACCAGTTCTGACATAGAGAGGAATGGGAAAGCACAGAAAGGTACGGTATTAGGCTTTATGACTACCTTTGAGAAAAAGAAGATCTGATTTCAGTGACTTGCAATAGGATGAAAGAATTCCAGTTTCTGTGCTTTGCTTCTCAGAAGATTAAGTGGCCAAGGACAGAAATGTAGAGGAAGGTTCTGCCCTCACCTGGGCTCTGAGGCTGCATCTTAGGACTTCTACTCTCCTTAGGATCATAGTCATCTATAACCAATTATTGTTCTTTGGAGTATTGTTTGAAGAACTCAAGTAATAGGTAAGTGTGAATAATAAAGAAAAAGAAGCTCTCAGTGGTTAAACTACTTGCCAGATAAGCAAAAAGTCTGTAGTAATAGAGATCTTAAGATCCCACATAAAATGCCAGTAACATCTGTAATTCTAATCCTAGAAGGCAAATTCTCAGAATCTCTGAAGTATGATGATTAGAGAGACTAGATGTATAGGTCAACTATGGGTTTAATTATCCACCCAAGTTCAAGATCAAGAGTGGAAGAATATCAAGGATGTTTCATGTATCACTCCTAGGTCTACACACACACACACACACACACACACACACACAAAATTGTGTACACACACATGACCACATGCAAAGCACACATATACATACATGTATATACAAGTGAAAATGGTTAAAAAGAAGAAAAGAAAATTATATCAAATAGACTGCTACATAGGATTTCAGATGCCATTAAATCTGTGAAATCATCAAAAAAGAAAAATGTGAGAAAAAATCCAGGAGTGGGTTATCTCAAAGTCCAAAATATGAGTCAGAAATAAAGATTATTGATAGAAAATTCAAAAGATGAGCTATGCTTAACAATTCAAGTTAAAAAAAAGAAATTTTATAAATATACCTGCATCAGAGAAACAGAATAACCTAGCTTTTAAAAAAACACGTACTGTTTTCTAACTTACATAATACTATTATAAAATTAAGTAATGAAGTAATTCTCATGGAACATATTCTAATAAATTTCAAATAGTCAATATTATTTAGATTTTTATCTGCTTATAAATGCTATGAAAATGCAAAAATATTCTTTCTGCTCCTGGTCACAGCAGGCTTGCTGCTTTTTTGGTCAGCAGCCACTAGGCCATGCCCCAGGCTCCAGGCCATCAGTGGGTCCCATTAGCTAGTTTGTCCTTTCTGATCCAGGTCACAGTGGGCTCCCTGAACCTGCTGGTAAGGTCACTGGCGGCCCCTAAGCCATGCCCAAAGGCACAGCAGCCTCCACCAAGACACCTCCCCATCCTCCTATGATGTTCTTCCTTCTCCTACTACTGCTTTGTTTCTCTGTGTCCCCCCCCCCCCCCCCGCCATAATCATTAAGCAACTTCAAAGTTATCAAGAATTCAACAGAATCCATAAAAAAACCCAGCAATAAACTAGGGGACCAACACCATACATCTGATAACTTCTAAAATTATCCCATCAAAGAGGAGAGAATCTTTGCTTCCAGCTCTAAGTAAACACTTTTTACCTTCCTATTATTCACAATTGTTAATCAGCATAGTTTAAGATTTCCATACAGTCCACCCAAAAACCCATACAACTTCAGGGACTATACCATTCACCCTCACATTGCCAAGAAGTAAAACCTAAAAAGTATACTACCCTACTAATCTTCAATCCCTATCTATTAAAACCACATTAATTGATACACTAACAGTCCAATAGCCTCATCTAGGAAACAACACTTAGCAACCCCAGACAGGCAATCCAACTCCAACACAAACACTAACAATAACTGCTCAAGTGTAGTAATACTGCCTATTTCAGATCGACTGAAACACTCATCAAGAAGGACATAAGGGATAAAACAAAAAATGTCCAGATCATAGCACAAATCCATGAGAAACAAAAACCAAGACAGAAAATTTACTACAAAAACCCTTTCACCCCACCCTGCTCCGCCAGTAGGGACGCGCGCGCAGCGGTCCAGCCGGGCCTCACCACGCGACTCTAGATAAGCCCCGCCGGCGCCCGCCCACCAGAACCCCAGGTCAGCCCAAAGGGACCCAGCTCCCACTCCCGCCATCCAGCCGGAGCCGCGTGCATGGCCCAGGGACGAGGAGGACCTAACCCTGCGCCCAGGTCCCGACCCAGCTGCCCTGGGGTTAAATAGCTCCACGCTGATGCCCGCAATCCTCCCTTTTCACCCCACCCCGCTCCGCCGGTCCGGACCCACGCACAGTCCAGCAGGGCCTCACCCGTGACCTAGGTAAGCTCTGTCCCTGCCCACCTCCAGAAGCCCAGGCCAAATGAAACTGAAAGATCGTAAGAGTTAAAACGACAATGCCAAAGTCAAAGTGCAAATCCATGAGAAGAAACACTCAAGTAAACAAATTTCCCACTGAAGAAATTAATCCCATAATGTTAGACTCCAACCAGAACAAACCTGCGGAAAAAGGCCAAGAAAGCCTGACCCAGGATAACGACTTTCAAAATATGATCATTACCATGTTCATTACTATGAAAGAGGAAATCCGGGAGGAATTACATAATCAAATCAATCGCTTTGAAGAGGAACACAACAGACATTTGGAGGAGTTGAGAAAAACAGTGCAAGAAACAAAAACTGGCATAGAGCAGTTAAAACAGACTCAAGCAGAGTTTAAAACTGAGCTACAAGTTATCATCAACCCAGAACTCTACAGAGAGCCTTATCAACAGAACTAAGGAAGCAGAAAACAGAATTTCAGACCTTGAAGATAAAGTGGGAGTACTAACCAGCTCAATGGAAGAGGTTGTTAAAGCCAAAAAGATACTTGAGAGGAATATCCAAGAGATATGGGACACCCTGAAGAAGCCTAACATGGGTATTCATGGAATACCAGAGCAAGAATCTCAAAATACCACCCCTGAGGAAATTTTTCAAAGGATCATCAAGGAAAACTTTCCTCATATAAAAAAAGAGAGGCCCATCCATATACAAGAGGAATCCCGGACCCCAAACAGATACGATCAAAACAGAAGCACCCCACAGCAAATAATAGTTAAAACACTCCACATTCAAGATAAAGAACTGGCACTGAGAGCTTCAAGGGAGAAAAAACAAGTCACTTTTAAAGGTAAACCTATTAAAATAACAAATGACTTTTCAGTCAAAACAGTAAAAGCAAGAAGAGCTTGGAGAGACATACTTCAAGTATTGAATGAGCAAAAATGTCAACCCAGGCTGATTTACCCTGCAAAACTATCAGTCATGATCGAGGGAGAAAGAAAAACTTTCCA
The DNA here is from genome assembly GCA_023101885.1 of Typhlomys cinereus. Classification (NCBI taxonomy): domain Eukaryota; kingdom Metazoa; phylum Chordata; class Mammalia; order Rodentia; family Platacanthomyidae; genus Typhlomys; species Typhlomys cinereus. The sequence goes on from JALPQD010000082.1 coordinate 3,648,415, forward strand.
GCACAAAGACAACTTGAAGGGATACATGTCCACCAAACCAGGCCTTCAAAAAATGCTAGAAATGATACTCAGGCGTGAAGAAAAAAACAGGCATATCCAGGAGAACAGAAGGCAAATATAACACCATTAAAAGAGAAGCAATATACTTATAAAAACTACTAAACATAATAAATGTCTGGAATTAAAAATAGTTTCTCCATTATAACACTAAATGTTAATGGAATTAATTCACTGATCAAGAGACACAGATTACAAACTTGGATTAAAAATCACAATCCATCAATCTGCTGCCTGCAGGAAACCCATCTCACCACTAAAGATAGGCACGCTCTAAAAATAAAAGGCTGGTCAACAACTCTACAAGCAAATGGAAGCAGAAAACAGGCAGGGGTAGCCATTATGCTATCAGACAAAGTGGACTTCAAACCAAAGAAAATTATAAGAGACACGGATGGATACTACATTTTAGTCACAGGTACAATTCACCAGGAAGACTTCACAATACTGAACATATATGCACCCAACACGGGCCCCTCCACATTCATTAGGAAAACCCTACAGCGTCTAAAGCAAGAAATCAACTCACAAACGATAATTCTTGGGGACTTCAACACCGCCCTCTCAACATGGGATAGATCAACAGGTCAAAAGCTTAACAGACACACTTTGGAACTTAATCAAACCCTGAAAGAAATGGACCTTACAGATCTCTATCGAACTTTTCACCCACGTACCAAAGAATACACATTTTTCTCAGCAGCACACGGAACTTTCTCCAAAATAGATCACATATTGGGCCACAAAACAAATCTACCCATGTACAAAAAAGTTGAAATTCTAACCTGTACCCTGTCAGAACACCATGGCCTAAAGCTGGACATCCACAACACAACAAACAAGAGAAAATACACTAACTCCTGGAAACTTAACAATATGATGCTGAATGAGAACTGGATTCAGGAAGAAATTAAACAGGAAATTCAAGATTTCCTGAAAGCTAATGAAAATGAAAATACAATTTACCAAAATCTCTGGGACACAATGAAAGCTGTTCTAGAGGTAAGTTCATAGCTCTTAATGCCTACATCAAAAAAAAATGGAAACATCAGAAATAAACAACTTAACAATACAGCTTAAAGCTTTAGAGAAACTAGAGCAATCTGATCCCAAAAGTAGTAGAAGAGAGGAGATTAGCAAAATAAGGGGAGAAATATCTGAAATCGAGATTAAGAAAACGATAGAGAAAATCAACCAGTCAAAAAGCTGGTTCTTTGAAAAAATCAATAAGATTGATACGCCCCTAGCTAAATTAACGAAAAGCAGGAGAGAGAAAACCCAAATTAACAAAATTAGAAATGAAAATGGAGTAATCACTACTGATATCCAAGAAATCCAGAGATATATAACATCATATTTCAAAAACTTATACTCTGTGAAGATTGACAACACAAAAGAGATGGATAAATTTCTAAGTAAATACAACTTACCTAAATTGAATGAAGAAGTTGTGAATTATTTAAATAGTCCTATAACTATAAGGAAATTGAGGAAGTAATCTTGAATCTTCCCACCAAAAAATGTCCTGGACCAGATGGATTCAGCACAGAGTTCTACCAGACATTTAAGGAGTTAATAATACCAATACTCCTTAAACTGTTCCATCAAATAGCAAAGGAAGGAACACTACCAAATTCCTTCTATGAAGCTAATATCGTTTTAATCCCAAAACCTAATAAAGACTCACTTAAAAAAGAAAACTATATGGGCCTGGAGAGGTGGCTCAGGGGTTAAGCCTCCGCCTTGCAGGCGGAAGGTCATGAGTTAGGATCCCAGATCCCACGTATAGACACCAGGCGGAAGCGGGGGCGGCCTGCGCTTCTGGTCCTGGTAGGGCGGAGCCTGTGAATCCCGGGGCAGAAGGAGGTGGAGGCATCCATGGTGGTTCGCGAATTCGTCCGTGGTTCTACACACACACACACACACACACACACACACAGACACACATGCGCGCGCACATACACACGCATATGCACACAGTCGAATAAATAATAATAATAATAATAATAAAAAAGAAAACTATAGGCCGATCTCTCTGATGAACACAGATGCAATGATTCTCAACAAAGTTTTAGCAAATCGGATTCAAAAACATATTAAAAAGATTATTCACAGGGACCAAGTAGGCTTCATCCCCGGCACACAAGGTTGGTTCAACATATGCAAATCAATAAATGTAATTCATCATATAAACAAGTCCAAAGTCCAAGACCACATGATCCTCTCGATAGATGCAGAACAAGCTTTTGACAAGATCCAACAGCCTTTTATGATCAAAACGCTAGAGACAGTAGGAATGGAAGGAACCTTTATCAATATAATAAAAGCTGTATACAACAAGCCCACAGCAAGGATTATGCTCAATGGGGAACAATTGGAAGCATTCCCACTTCGATCAGGAACTAGACAAGGCTGTCCACTCTCACCACATCTATTCAATATTGTACTTGAAGTCTTAACTGAAGCCATAAGACAAGAAAGGGACATAAGAGCGATTCAAATCGGCAAGGAAGAAGTCAAAATATCAATGTTTGCAGATGACATGATCTTATACCTGAGTGATCCCAAAAACTCCACCAGGAAGCTCCTGGAACTAATTTAGAAGTTCAGCAGGGTGGCAGGATACAAAATAAATGTGCAAAAATCAGAGGCCTTCCTATATGCCCAGAATGAAAGAAGTGAAAAAGCCTTGAGAGAAACCATCCCATTCACTATAGCCCCTAAAAAAATGAAATACCTTGGTATAAACCTAACCAAGGAGGTAAAAGACCTTTACAATGAAAACTTTAAAACCCTAAAGAATGAAATTGCAGAAGACACCAGAAGGTGGAAAGACCTACCGTGTTCCTGGATTGGCAGAATCAACATCATAAAAATGACCATCCTACCAAAGGCAATACACAAATTCAGTGCTATACCAATTCGAATCCCAAAGCAATTCTTTAAAGAAGTTGACCAAACAATCTCAAAATTCATATGGAGGCACAAAAGACCAAGGATAGCAAAGACAATCCTGAGTAACAAAAACACTGCTGGAGGTATTACCATACCAAACCTTAGTCTATATTACAAATCCATAGTTATAAAAACAGCTTGGTACTGGCTCAAAATAGACACACAGATCAATGGATAAGGATTGAAGACCCAGATATAAGCCCACAAAATTACAGCCATTTGGTGTTTGACAAAGGAGCCCAAAGAATCCAATGGAAAAAGAACAGCATCTTCAACAAATGATGCTGGCAAAACTGGATCTCCACATGCAGAAGATTGAAGCTGGACCCATACTTGTCACCATGTACAAGACTTAATTCCAAATGGATCAAGGACCTTGATATCAGGCCAGAGACTATAAAAACCATAGTTGAAAGATAGGGAACTCCCTCGAGATAATTGGGCTAGGCCAACATTTCCTAAACAGACATCCAATGGCACAGTCACTGCTACCAACTCTCAACAGTTGGGATCTTGTGAAATTAAAGAGCTTCTGTTCAGATAAAGAGATTGTAACAGGAGCTCAAAGGCAACCCACAGAATGGGAGAAAATCTTCACTAACCACATATCTGAAAGAGCTCTACTGTCCCGAGTGCACAAAGAACTTAGAAAACTGAACATTAAGGAAACCAATGACCCAATTAAAAAATGGGCCCTGGAACTTAAAAGATATTTTACCAGGGATGAAATTAAAATGTCTAACAAATATCTTAAAAAATGCTCCACTTCTTTAGCCATCAGGGAAATGCAAATCAAAACTTCCCTGAGATATCATCTCACCCAGGTCAGGATGGCAAAAATCCACAACACAAACAACAACAAATGCTGGAGAGGATGTGGAGAGAGGGGAACTCTCCTACATTGCTGGTGGGAATGCAGGCTCATACAGTCACTCTGGCGAGCCATCTGGAGATTCTTAAAGAAATTAAAGATTGAAATGCCATATGAGCCTGCGATTCCACTTTTGGGTATAACCCCCCATACAGCAGAGGTTCACCTCGATAGCACAAGCACGACCATGTTCATAGCAGCACTGTTTACAATAGCAAAGACATGGAATCAACCCAAATGTCTAACAGTTGACGAGTGGATAAGGAAACTGTGGTACATCTATACAATGGAGTACTACTCAGCCATCAAAAATGATGAATTACTGGAATTTGCCGGGAAATGGATGTCATTAGAAACAATTATATTAAGTGAAGTATCCCAGACCCAGAAAATTAAGCTCTGTATGTACTCCCTAATAGGTGGCTCCTAGTACCAAACCCACCCAGCCCATCTTGAGACACCCATAGGTAAATCTATGTATTACCTACAGTAATTGCAAGGATTATGAACAGGAGGGATGGGGTTGGAGGGCCACAGCAGACACAAGTAGAGAAGCGACCATATTACAGTAGAGAAAATAGGCCCCCATCAAGGACTGCAAGAAAGTAATGTGACACCTAGTTAAGTTCACAATTCGTTCCTGATCATTTACAACTAAGGGGGTATGAACTCACCAGAAGGGGAGGGCATATAGTCCGGCAGATTAAAAAGTAACCATTTTGCAACCCTCCCATTGCCTAAAGCTGTATGACCCTGTGATTCCACTTTTGGGTATAAATATTACATCTACCCTTGAATGTGCTCTTGTAATAAGAGTCCAGTTTAACAGCTTTCTGTCTCTGGCCAGGTGGTGACATACAGTGCCCATCACGATGGAGTGAAGGGCATTGCAAGAGCAACAAAACTGCAAAAGAAAATCAACAAACCACTATCCAGAACTTCAGAGACTCTATATCAACCACCTAGAACTAGGCCAGACTAATCTCTCCCCATCCTGAAGCTCAGGGACATTTGCGGAAGAGGGGGAGGTAATTGTGTAAGAGCAAAAGGATGGGAGGAGCAATGATTTGCAAGATTCTCCACACTAGTTAGGGCCGAAGCAATCATAATTGGACATTGCATGGCCTGCGCAATGTCCAACACACTATTGACCTCACAAAGTCTAGCATCTGCTAAAGGCACCAAGATCCTTGGAGGCAAGGGATTGACAGTCACAGTAGTGTTCCTATGCTTAAGGGGAACACGGGAAAGGGTTCAGGGAAATGCCACTGGGTCCTTGTACATCATCGGAGAGGAGGGCCCGGAGAAGAGTCAGGGATGCACAAGAAAGGACTCTGGGAATCGGGGCGGGAGGCACGGGGGGATGAGGCGGGAAGGGTTTAGGGGAGGGGGAGCAGGGGGTTGGGGGGGAGGAGGAGGGAGGGAGGGAACTAGTGTACCTATTAAGTTTGTATGAGCTGACATAATAATAAAAAATGTATAATAAAAAAAAAGAAAATTTCCTACAAAAAGCATCAACCCCATAATGATGGATTCCAACTAGAACAAACTCACAGAAAACAGCCAAGAAAGCCATACCTGAGATAACAATTTTCGAAGCAGAATTATACCAAAAGTTTAAAGAACAACTAACATCACTATTCCTAAAACCGTTCCATAAAACAACAAAGAAAGCAACACTTCCAAATTTTTTCTACGAAATCAATATTACACAGATTTCAAAACCAAATAAAGATACAATTTAAAAAAACTATCGGTCAATCTCATTGATGAAAACAGATGCAAAGATTCTCAACAAAATTTTAGCTAAACAAATTCAAAACATATCAAAAGTATCATTCACTATGATCTAGTAGGATTTATTCCAATCATATAAGGTTGCTTCAATATATGCAAATCAATAAATGTAACACATCATATAAATAATTCCAGGGATCAAAACTACATGATATGTTCCATAGATGCAGAAAAAGTTTTTTGACAAAATCCAACATCCTTTTATGATCAAAACCCTGGAGACAAGTGGAATAGAAGGAAGTACATCATCATAATGAAGACTACATACAACAAGCTATAGCAAGGATCACTCTAAATGGTGAAAAACTTGAAGCATTCCCACTTCTATCAGAAACTACAAGACTGTCCATTCTCAACACTTCTATTTAATATTGTACTGGAAGTCTTAGCTACAGCCATAAAACAAGAAAGGGAAATAAAAGGGATACAAATAAAGAAAGAAGTTACATTACCTCCATTTTCAGATAATATGATCCTATACCTGGGTGACCCCAAGAAATCCACCAGGAAGCTCCTAGAACTAATACATTAAGTTCAACAGAGTGGCAGATTACAAAATATTCAAAAATTAGTTGCCTACCTATACAGCAAGGATGAAAAAAGCGAGAAAATCCTAAGAGAAACAATTCCATTTACCATAACCCCTCAAAAAATGAAATACCTTGGTAAAATTGTAATCAAGGAAGTGTGTGAGACCTGTACAATGAAAACTTTAAAATCCTAAAGAAAGAATTTCAGATGACACAAGAAGGTGGAAAGACCTCCTAAGTTCCTGGATCAGTAGAATTAATATCATAAAAATGACTATACTAGCAAAAGTAATATAAAGATGCAATACTATACCAATCAAAATACCAAGGCAATTCTTTACAGAAATTGACAAAACAATCTTAAAATTCATATGGAAGCGCAAAAGGTCCAGGATAGCAAAAATAATCCTGAGTAATAAAAACTCTGCTGGAAATATTACCTTTCCAGACCTTATTTGGCATGGTACTGGCTCCAAGACAGACACATAAATCAATGGATAAGGGCTGAAGACCTAGATATAAGCCCATACACTTACAGTCATTTTATTTTAACATAGGTGCTCAGGAAAACCAATGGAAAAGAACAGCGTCTTCAACAAATGGTACTGGTAAAACTGGAGAAGAGTGAAACTGGACCTTACTTGTCATCATGCACTAAAATCAACTCTAAATGGATCAAGGACCTTAATATTAGACCAGAGACTATAAAATCCCCAGAGGAAAGAGTAGGGGATTCCTCTTTTGAACTGATCAGCCTAGGCCAACATTTTCTAAACAGGACCCCAATACCATAGGAAGTAATACCAACACTCAACAAATGGGATCTCATGAAATTAAAGGGCTTCTGTTCAGATAAAATCATTGTTAATGGTGCAAAAAGGCAACCCAGGGAATGGGAAAAAATATCTTCACCAATCATACATTAGCTAGAAGACTAATATCCATAGTCCACAAAAATCTCAAAAAATTAAGTGCCAAAGAGATAAATGGCCCAATTAGAAAATGAATCATGGAACTTAAACTTTTCCCAGGAAGAAATTAAAATGTTTAACAAATACCTTAAAAATGTCCCACCTTCCTAGTCTTCAGGGAAATCCAAATCAAAACCACCCTGAGGTATTACCCTGGTCAGAACGGAGAAAATCCAAAACACAAACAGCAAATGCTGGAGAAGATACAGAGAGAAGGGAGGATTCACACATTGCTGGTAGGAAATGCAGGTCAGTGGTTTTTAAAAAAGTTAAAAATGGAAATGTTATGTGATCCTGCCATACCAATGCTGGGAATATTCCTCAGAAATGCTTCGTCTTACTACAGTAACACATATACTTCCATGTTCATTGAAGCACTATTTACAATAGCAGTCATGAAATCAACCTAAATGCCCCATAGTTGACAAATAGACAATGAAAATGTAGCACATATACACAATGGAATACTACTCAGCTATAAAAAACAAATTAATGAAATTTGTTGGTAATTGGATGGAGTTAAAAGAAGTCATACTGAGTGAAGTATCCCAAGTACAGTAAGCCAACTGTGTTTCATGTTCTACCTTATAAGTCGAACTTAGTTCCAAGGCATCATAATAACATATTCAAGGGAAAATCTCTACAATACCCATTACAATCACAAAGGATCATAACTAGGAGGGTAGGGGCAAGAAGACTAACAGAATGGTGACAAAGAAACACAGTTCAATAGAGAAATAAAGCCACTATCAAGAAAGGTCCGTAAGTAGAAATACAGCTGCTCCTGCCCACTGTCAGTTTCCTTCCTGCTCACTGGTGTTTGAACTGGTTTGAAGTTCTGGGAATGTGTCCCACATCATTGGTGGAAGGTGGAAGGGGGTTGATGGATAGTAGGTAGCCAGATGGTTGCCTGGAGGCTGATCCCAATTAGTAATGTGTACTATTACTGACTCTCTACTTTAAGCCTTTTCTTATAATGGCCTTTTATTTTTATTTATTTTTTTACAGTTTTTTATTGTAAGATAGTAAAGGATCTCAACACCCAGACAGGATGCAGCCTTGTGCAGTTCAAGAACAGCAAAATAGACAACAGCAGCCAACCGTAATGTAGGATACTGGCAACGCTGCAATGCTCACTTGAAACTAGGCCAGCCAATCTACCCAAAGGCTCCGGGAACATAATGGAAGAAGGGACAGTAAGACAGTAATAGCCTAAAGATGGGGAGGTCCACTGCTATATAAGACACTCTAGACAGGGCTGCTGCAGCCAGGAACTCTCTGCAATGAGACTTGACCTTACCAGACCTGTAGAATGGCTGACATGTCAACATGCCCCTATAGAATAGAGAGGATCCCAGGAGAAATGACTTCAAGCAATAGGATCCTTAGGGGTAAAGAGTTAGACAGTTGTAGAGGAGTATCCACATCAGCGGTAGGGTAGGGAAGGGATGAGAGAAGGAGGGTGGCAAGGATAAATAGGAAAATAAAAAAAAATTAAAAAGACTTCAGAACAAGAGTCAGGGTTAATCAGAAGCCAGATTTTTGCCTGAAAGAGTTCATTGATTTTTTTAAGTGAAAAGTTTGACCAAAATGTTTTTCTAGCCAATATTTTTTGATTGGAGATGGAACTTTAAGTTAAACATTTCAATAAATATGTTGTTTATTTACAAATGAAAATAAAAAATTAAAAAGTATCTTTATAGTATCCTACTTACTTTCCTTTTTTGTTTTCATATGTGTGCTAAAGGGAAATATATCCTTGTGTGTATACATATTCATACAAGTGAGGTCTCAAGTATCTGGACACATGCATGTGGGACCTTATGTTAGCATCCAGATCCTTGTTCAACTACCCTTCTATCTTCTTCTTTTGAGACAGGATTTCTAATCAAAACCAAAGCTCACCCAGCTCACTACTAAAGCCAATGTAGTTAACCATCCTACTATGAGGATTCTGTGTCCATGTTCAGAACCTAGAATTAGAGGTGGCCCACATCTACCCAGCATCTTTCAGTTTATGTGGCAAACACTTTAATCACTGTGTCATCTTTTCAACCCCATTCTTTCACATTTTAAAACCTCTTTGGGTAAATATTTTGAGGGTAATTTATTTAGCAAAAGTTGTTATTTTGGAAAGTCTGTTATTAAACAAAGCTTCAAATTGTGTGCATAAATTACACTGAGAATAAGAAAACAATAATGAAGGCTTATTCTATATTTATGCAGTACTAACATTTGGCATTAAAATTTAAAATGATTGACAACTTGTTCAGTTAAAACTTTAAAATCTTTGTTAGCAACATGGTTCAAAACTTAGTTTTGCATATGATTCAGCCTAGTTGTTGCAATCATAGTACAAATTGTTTTTACAGATATTATATTTTCTGTGCAAAAGTATTGTTGATACAGGGAGAATCCAGCAAGGTCTATCAGTTCAGATTCCTCTTGGTTCCAAGTAGAGAAGGACACCAGTCACACTAAAGGTCTTATGAGCTACTGTATTAGTCAGGATTCTCTGGAAGAGCAGAATCTCACAAGCCTAAAAGGAACCCAGAAAAAGTCTTGAGTCTCAATCATGCTGGAGTGCTGGAAGGGTTGGGCTCAGGCACCAGCAATGAGCAAGGCCCACAAGAGCAGGCTCCAACTCCAGTGAGAACAGCAGCAAAACCAAAAGGGCTGAGCTCTGAGCCAGTCAAGGACAGAGGCAGTAGCTGCAGCATCAGTGAAGAAGGCAGTGATGCCGAGGCAGTGGGCGCTCACAAGTCCCTCCTTCTTGTACTTCCTTTTGTCTGTTCCAAATTGGAAAGCACCACTCACCATGAGCTGGATCTCCCATATCAATTTAACAACCACCTGTTTTTCAAGGTCATGCTCGAAGCCTTGATCCTTTACAGCTGTGCCCCAAACAGTCTGCAACTGTCAAGTTGACCCCTAAATCTAGTATCACAGCTACTCAGAGACATTTGGGTGCCACTCCCACAGGAAAAGGTGAAGGAGGTCAGAGTTGCCTTCCTGCTTCTATAGTTTGCTCACTTTTCAAAGTACCATGGAGACAGGATGCTCTGGTAAAAGAACCAACAGAGAGAAACAGAGGAAAACCTTGGAAACCCACCAAGGAAATGAAAGGATATCAGAACAACTCAGACACAAAAATGCACTACCAAGAGAGCCAAGCATGACTTGAGCAGCATAGGTCCCTAATGTAAGGAGGGACCTCTGGATGATTTCCAAAAGAATAAGCCAAGGGGCATCCCAGCCCTCAGGACCAGCTCAAAGTCCTCAGGAACCACTAATACAGTTCTAGGTGGTCCAAGCCGAGGAACCAGCAGAAACCCAACTTACATGCAGGAAACAGAAGTAGGAGTGGTAAAAATTGACAAGGCATTGATCAAAGGGAGCCTAAAATGTTGTCCATCATTTAAGCCAATTTTATTTGAGCACACAGGAGTATTTAAAGGAAAAAAACAAACAAACGAAGAACAGCAGGGCCATTTCTTTAGAGGTGCCAAATTCTTTACAGGGTTATGTTAAACATACATATTCTGGGCTAGCAAGAAAAAGGTAGAAATGAAAAAGTGAAAAGAAAAAGTGCTATGCGAGACCAGACATAATGTCTCCAGGTAGAGTTAAAGGCAGGCAGGACACTTAGTTGCTAAAAGTGAATGGACAATGAATGTCTCAAAGCTGAGTTAGCTGGTTACTGTGATTATGTGCATAGTCTTGTGATCCATGTATTAACATATCTAATGGTCTCAAATGTACAGGGAAGAAACTGAGGGAGAAGTCTCACTCAGCCTATTCGGTTCTGAGCAGAACAGAAAATGATCTAAGAACAGATAGGAGACAAACTCAATTCCCAAAGGGAGGAATCTGTCTGCCACTGTCTATGTAGGCAGGAGATATATAAGCTCAACTCCCAAAGGGAGAAATTTGCCTTACAAATGTCTATTTTAGATGCCAATGAGTCATTCTCAAGAGAGCAAGCTTAAGCCTTTAGGAACCCCACACCAAGTGAAGATGGGTGACTCCTGAAAGAAATTCCATTTTGTTACATGACAGAACTCAAGGGGTAGCAACTGGGTGTCAACTTCAGAGAGAACTTACTGCTAAAAACTGAGTTACTCCAAGGGGTCTGAAGCCAAGGAACACCTATAGGTCAGGAAGACTGAATTTGGCCTGCTCCTGGGTGAAGGTAATCCTAGAAACCACCTGTAGACAGTAGAAGGGCCTGAACCTGACATTCTGAAAGATGCAGAAGTTTGGATGGTGAAGACCACAAAAAGAGAGCATCTCTCCTCTGCAACTGGAAACAGGTTCCGTTTATTGAGAACGACCCTAGAGTTTAAGAGCTCCTAGCCTGAGGTCAGTGAGTAGATGAAATTCTGAAGTCAATTATCTGTTGTTCACTGATCTAATAAAGCTCAAGAACTTCTGGGGGTTCCAAATTTGACATCCACAGTGTCATCAGCACCAAAACCTTGAAAGTACAAATGTGGTTCCTCTCGCTACCTGGATGAATCTGAAGACTGGGGCTGCTTCTTACATTCCCGTCACTTCCAAGTTGCCCTAAGGAGTAGAATCTGGAAGTTTTAAGAGGGGAAGGGGCCCACCTGACCTTCAGAATACACAACTAAGAATGTTTAGCAGAGGCCCCTGATAAAAAATAAGGACAATGGACCACTGTGAAAATGATTTTAGCAGGCATCAGACACTTGTCCACTTCCATACTTGGGAATAGCCAGAAACCAAAGTATAGACATGAATCCAAAAATCAAATGACTCTTGTCTTTGCATAGAACTAGCTGTTTCCAGCTTTGGAGACTTAGAAGTTACTCCAGGACAATATCATGTTTTTTCCTTTTATATATCATGACTTTAGCTTTTTACATGTGTAGCAGAATTTTTACTCTCTTAAGAGTTTTATTCATGTTTTGCTTCTAAGTATTTATCTAACTTTGCTTATGCATTTTTTTATTCTTGGGGAATACTGTTTCTATTTTTCTTAGTGATTTTTTTCTCTTTTTTTTTACTGTGTTCCTTCTAGTCTCCTTCTCTATATCCAATAATATTTTAACTTTATATTATTGTCTTTTTAAAAATGCTCTTGTATTTTTAAACTGACAAGATGATTCAGCAGGTAAAGGCAACTGTGTGCAAAATCTGGTTACTTGAATTCAATCCCTAAAACCCACACAGTGGAAGGAGAGAGCCAACTTCTGACTATTGTCTGCTGACTTCTACATGTGGGCTCTGAACATCTAGCTACTCTCTTTCTAGCTTAAAAGTATTTTTGTTTCTCTGTTTTTGTTGTACTACTTCTAACATTTATATGCGTGTGAAGGCCTGTGTACATGGGCCATGGGCCTGTGGAGGGCAGAAAACAACTTGCAAAAGTTACTTTTTTCCTTCCACCATGGGTGGAAATCATCAGAATTGGAGACAAGCAACCTCTCATGGTCAACCATTTTTCGGCCCATTATATGGACTTTTTCTCTGGAACTTGTGGGCCATTAAGAAATAAGTTTATTTCCTTTTTTCTCCTATTTACTCTTATGCTTTGCTGTTTGTGCCCCACTTTCTTTTACTTTTGTCTATTTAATCTTGCTTTCTCTCTTTTTCTCCTTCTTTCTAGTCAATTCATATAACTCATTTATTTATTTCCATGCTTAAATAATTTCAGGTTGCATAAAGCATTGTACAGTAGTCTTACCATTTTCAAATCTGTGGCTACTGATTACATATTGGTGCGCTTTGATTGGTCATAAGTGCATTTCTGTGTCTTTCATCTTGATGTTGTTGTGACTGGACACTTTGCATTCTTCTTGCTGTGGTACTGAGGACTGAAACCTCAAGAGCAGACTCTTCAAGAAGAATATTTCTATTGCTTCTAGATCCAGAATGAATATCCAAAGTAACAGATACACAAATTGCCATGCACAAATGGAGAAGGCATGAACCATCAAAACAGCATGGATATTCCAAAAGAGATAATGTCCACATCTACTGAATTTAAAGATACGGAGAAAGATAAAATACTAAATGAAGATTTCTCTCTTTTTTTTTTTTACTGGTTCAAGTGTTCAATGACTCAAAAGAAAATATAAACAAGCTGAAAAATTTCACAACATATACAGATAATTTGATGTGAGGAATCCTCGATATAAATGAAAAACTCAGCAACTTTTCCTTGGAAGAAAATTTTAGAAAGGAAGTTGTGAAAACATCAGTGGACAACAGGGAAAAAAGAAAGAGTATTGGACACAGAATGCCATACCAACAATACACTGCATTCAAACTCCAATAAGGAAAAATAAATGTGGATGAGCAAAATGTCCAAGAATCCGAGGATGCAATAGACCAAACCTAAGAATCCACAGGGAAGAATGGCATATGGCCTAAGATAATCACTAATGAGGATTTAAATTTAATTTTAGTAATTTAAAAAGATTATTTTTTACTAATTAGAGTGGCAAATAGACTACCATAAATGTTGCTTGTACAGCGCCTGAGTTTCAGCCCTGAATAAATATCATCAAAAACAATAGTAGTGTGAAATATTTACCTGCCATTTGAAAGATGAAAGGCAGCCTTGTACTCCTGTTTTGAAAGCCATGCCCTGTTCTTCTGACCTCGGATGCCTTTGTGTGCAACATTGTGATGAGTCATTTTCTTATCATGATTTATAATGTCCAGTAGCTATAATGTCATATGCGAACATAATGTATGTGAAGAAACAATACTTTGTTGAGAAATTTGATAATCGTTTTCAAACACCCCATATCATAGGTTATCTGCAGATAACCTATGATAATTTTCATTAGTACAAAAGCCATCTTACATATTAGAACAAGACATACATTGTAAATAAGAATTTTAATCAAATTGCTAATTCCATTTGTTTTATGGTACATATTTATAGTCATTGTATGTTTTGATAAATTGTTCCATTTACTAATATAATACACAGTGAGGTTTATCTCTTCAGACTAATTTTGGTTCAAATTCTACTTCATCAGATATCAGAATTCATGCTCTACAAGTAAAGGAAATACAGTAAAATTTTTTGTTAAAATTTAAGAGGAATTGAAGAGGCTTAAATCTGATTGACTATGAAGTCTATAGTTATGGTCATAAAAATGATACAAATGGCAAAAACTCTTATGCTGTAAATTAGCAATGAGAATATTAATTAATTCAAACATAGATAAGAAATCTCTGTATCTACTGTTCTTTTGAATCTGGTTCACAATGTTCCCATCAAGCTCTATAGCATTTTATATTCTGACATTTTTAATATTCATTTCTGGTAGATAAGAAAATAGAAGCATGGTAAACATTTCTCTTTAGATGCTTGCACTGAGGAACATGTTCCAAAATATGCTATGAATGAATTAGCTCAAGGGTGGAAAATTCAATTTAAATAATAAATTAGAAACATACTAGAAATTAGATTCTTGGGTTTTAGGGTAGATAGCTTTAAAAACTTATTTCTGCCCAAGCCTGCTAATTCAGGCAATGTTGTTATTTAATCATATTTAAGTTAAACTTCAAATTACTTACTGAGTATATATTTGATTTATATGCATCCTGCATCCGTCAATTTGCTGATAAAATTAATTGCTAAAATGTTTTATTGATAACTGTGCTGGTAGATGAATCAACCTAACCACTTTAATAGCTTAACCTCTGATTAAAACTCCTATAATCAATCCTCAACACGGGAATATTCCTTAATTAAATATTTTAAATAATGAGATGATAGCACAAAGTAAATGATGAAACTTTAGTTGCATAGATTGGTATTTTTGCACCATAATAAAAAGTTTCTAAGAAAGGTTTAAATAAGGTATAGAAGACAGCCTGTGTTCTGTGTTTCACTAAGATTTGTTGAAATATTTGGAAAACTCTAAAGGAAAGCTTGCTACATGCTTGTAGCTGTGAGTTCTCACTTGTGAGCGGAGATAACAAAAATGTCAAAAATATAATACCAACACATCTGCCTAAATAACTGCAGACTAACAGTCCAGACAGTTTCAAAGCTTTCTGTTACATAATGTGTACTCTTAAGAACATATTGTCTCTCAGTAACTTCAACACAAATTTATTTCAAAAAACGTGAAACATTTATTTGCTGTACTTATGCTTTAGTGGGTTTCACAATGATATTTTCAAAGAATTCCCATTTTGCTCATTTTTGAGAAGAGATCATGAATAGACACATTAACAGAAATAAAACTCTCTATTCCTGAAAATGTACTTAAATTTATGTTCTAGGAATTGAATGCTAGGAAAACTTCAAGAGAAAGATGTTAGCTCATTCAACTTTATCATTAAAAAAGAGCTGTTCTATTGGCAAGTAAACACTCTCCTTCTTAACAGTGTTGCAATGAGCATATGCAGGAAGCAGAATAGATTAAAAAACTGAGAACATAAAAATAAATCCCAAAATAGTTGTGGAAATAAGGTAAGTAGTCATGGCAGACAATTGCAAGCGTCCCTGGCCCAGCATTGTGAGGAGGGTTCACCTCCTATGTGGGCAGGTCAACTGAAAACCCAGCCTGGGACACTGTTTGGAGTTGGTGCTTGTGTAGGAGCATCTGTTAAAGCTCGTCTGTGTCCAAGAAAGCTTCTGAGCACGTGTAAAGAGGACGGACCTCTGTACTTACTGATTGTAAATGGGAGGAGAAAGGATAGAAGCAGAACCTACCTATCACGAACAAACTCCCAAAGCATGCAAAGTAATTGGCATTTATTATTCCTTGATAACTAAAGATTCATTGAAAGGAAATTGGGAGATTCATACTTCATCCTCTGGCTTTGTGGAATTTCTCATTATGTCCCTATGGAAAGTGCTTGTAAATCACTTTAGTCATTTGAATTTTAATTTAGAAAATCCTAGCTCCTAAGGTAAAAAAAATTCATGATCGAGGGCTACCAAATGTATTGTGACATTCATCTCATAATTCTGAACTTTGCTTTGTCATGTCTCTTTGAGTTTCACATTGCCTACTCCTTCAGTAGATGTGTATTTAAGATTATGTATGAGCTCCAGAAATGTCAAAGTTCAAGTTGGAGTTCTTTTGAGACTGCCTGTGGCATCAGGACATATGTTTGTGGGCAGCTGTTTTTCCAAATGTGAAGCACTTACCTCACACTACTATATTCCACCATATGGAGAAATGATTTGAAGCCAAAACATTTAATTAACAGTGAGTCTAGATGCACTCGTATTTGTTCGTACCGCATGCTAAGTGCTGAACATAGTGACAAAGCAAACAGCTCATTTGTGTGCATGACCAGGTCCCTGTCCTTCCCATCTGGTATCGGTAACACCCAAATCTTCTTTTGCCCACCTCTTTCACTCCATGCTTTGGATTCCATACGGAGACAATCAATTGCTGGGGGGGATAGTACTTCTATTTGGGAGCAATTAACAGAATATAGTTGGCAATTTGCACCTGTTATAGTACCAACTTGAGGCAACCGACCAGAAAATAGAACATAAGGAAGTATGAAAACCATAATCTTTCTTTTAACCAAGTACAAGTGTTTTGTGGCTATTTTATTAATGCCTTTTTAAAGGCTATATCTATTAGTACTGAAAAATTTGCTGAGAAATGAAACAGTACAAAAGAAACCAAAGCGAGATTATATCTACAACCTGTGATACAATTGCTTACTTTTAGACATAGTTCTGATTTTTCATTTAAGAAATGCCTAATGTAATGTCAAAAAGTATAAAGTCTACCACAAATTGCACTTATTATTCCCAATGAAGAAAACCAGGTGTAATTTCCAACACTAAGATGCACATGCTTCATGAACAGATCCTGTGATGCTTATGTAAGAAAAAAAAGCACCAGAAAAGACACAAATGCAACCCTAATGAAGCTCAGAAGCAGCATTGCCTCTTTGGAAGGCAAAAGCAGCAGCCCTGCCCACCCAACAGCAGGGTTTGTGTCTTTGTATTTCTTTTACTATTTTCTTCACTCCCTGTAAACTTTGAAACAATAGTTTTAGTCAACAAAGAAAGAAAGAAAATGTGTCAGACCTTAAGCAATCATCCTATCTGTTTATATGTGGCTTAAAATGTAAATCTCTTTATTCCATCCAGGAGAAGATGACCAGTACACTATTTGAAACCAATTCCATATAGGTTATATTTAAAAACAATGAAAACTTGAGTTTTATGCCATTATAATCTAATTAAAGGCAGTTCATTCTTGTGATTGTAGAATGCAAAGCAGTTGTGTTTATATTTTGCTTTGTTTTCCCATTTTCACTAAATAGAGTCCATTGGGTTTGGTGAGCGTGCTTAGAAAATGATGTCTTTTTCTTTTCCAAAATGTTTTTTGTACTTACAAACAAATAATCTTTAAGGATGGTTTTCATAAAAAAATTGTTGCTGTGTTTAAGCAAATATTAATTATATGAAAATACTCATAAGAATTCAAAAGCACATTTTCAAAGCAGTGTTCAGAAAAGGTGTCTGCTTCATTTACTCATTCAGGGATTGGGGAGCTCTCAATGGGGCTGCCGTCCTAGTGCTAATGACTCTTCACAGCAGGAACTCTGCTGGATAAACAAACTAGGATTGGAAAGACTGTCTTTATGTCCCAAGTCTGAGAAAGTCCAATGATTTATCTTCAAACACAGGCAGTTCCTTAAATGAACAGTTTCTAACCAGATGTTAATTGAGCATAAAATTACAAAACTTGGCTAGCACCCTGGCAGACTGTAAATTCATGGGGGAGAGGATAGGTTGACCTCTGTGTTCTGCATTGTACACAGCAAGATGGGACAGTCTATAAACACAGAACAAATGAAACCAAAAGTAGATCTTAAAGATTACTTCTGAAAAGAAATGCCATGTCTCATCATCTTTAATTTATTAATTGTAATTTTTTCAGTATTTCATCACTTCATAAAGTACTCCTAAAGATGTAGAGCTGTATCAAATATGTGCTGGACCTAATTTTACCTATTTTATATGCAAATAAGACTTAACAAGATTCTCTCACTGTCATAGTTAGGCACAGGTGTCAACTTGACAGTTGAGGGTTTGAGCTCTGGGCACATTTGAAGAGAATTAGTTATTGAGTTAAGCCCAGAACAAATCTGCAGGATTATCTAGCTGTAGGGAAGACCCAGCCCATGGTGGGTAGGATTAGTCCCTGGAATAAAATACAGAGAGCTGATTGAGAAAGTTGGGATCCTTCTGTTCTTTTGGCGAGACATGCTGATCTGGCAAGTAAAGATGGTCCCTTTCTCAGCCATGACATAGAGATGGTGTGGCCAATTCCCTAGGCCCTGGTGTTGGTGCATGCTCTCCTGTCAAGCTGGACAGACTGTAACCAGATTATCGTAAGGAAATAAACCCCTGATTTCCTTAAACCATTTGATGGTCATTCATCAGCAACCATGCAGGCAAACTGCTACACCCACAATACAGAGTGACTATGTGAACTCGTATTATTCAGCCCCTAAGGAAAAGTCTCTCTCAGAGATTGACTAACCCTTGTCATGGTTTGAATGTGACTATCCCCTTCAGGCTCATGTGTTTGAATCCCTAACTGTTGCTAGGATTTGGGAATGTCATAGTACTTCTAGGAGATGAAACTGTGCTGCAGAAAGGTATGTCACAGGGGGTGGACCTTGAGATTGGTAGTCCCACCTGGCTTCAGTTAGCCTGCTCTAGCAGCTGCAGTCAGCTTTCTCACCCTCCATGTTGGACTTGACATAAGCCTCCTTTAGCTTCTGCCAGCCAGCCATGCCTTTTCTGCTATAAAGGATGATATCTCCCTTCTGGAACTATAAGACAAATAAATAACTTTTTCTCCTTTTAAGATACATGACTTTGAGAGTTGCCTCTCAGCAGCAGAGAAGAGTAATTGCCATACTGCTTTAGCCTGATTTATTAATAAACTCACATATAATTGACTGGAAATTGCCCAAGATTTGTGTCAGTAAATTCAGTAATTTGTTTCATACTTAATAGATTTTCAGAAGAGAAATATATATTTTTTAAAATGTAGGGAACCTATATGCATATTGGCAAGAGCCTATAAAGCCATGACACTGAAAAAGATTGTGTCACTGTCCTAAGTAGACCAAACACATGGTCTTGAGTCCTTAACTCCACCACACTAATAAGTGAGTGTTGCTTTCCTTCGGCCTCCATCCTGTCTTTAAACTCTCTTTCTCTAGTTCTGTAGTTGGCACCTTCATCCTTGTACTGCAGGGATTCCCTCAGCAATCGGCAGAGACCACATCAACCAATCTTTTTTGTACATCACCTTTCTTAGTCTTCCTCCAATATTAACATTCATTCCTTCTCTTTGGCTAACATTTGTTCATGGATATGTTTTAAAAATGTCTTTAATTTCTCTGATTCTTTCCTCTTCCTTTGTTCTTGTATCCTTTGCCCACATAATTGTGAACCCTTTGCAGATGAGCTGAGAATATTTCTGAAGTATATAGTCAACCTAGAACCTCACAGACTAGAACCAGACTTGCCCTGAACACAGGGCCTGCTTTACTCTGACCCGCTGGTTTCTGGCAACAAGCGTGCATCATCCCATTCTTCACAAAAGAAGACTTTGTCTTTTCGCTCTTCTTCATAAGTGTTCTTTTCTTAAAACATATTTCAGTTGCATTTCTTTCAGATTAATTTGTCAAAATATATCTTTGCACTCTCTTTTCCAAGGCCCCTTCTGCTCCTTCTTCTCTACCTCTCACCTCTCTCTGTAAGTCTGCTATGTGAACTTCAGCTTGCAAACTTCCTTAGAAAATTTGCCTTCACCATTGTTATTCAAACAATGCATTATAATAGTTAGAAACGTTTTTTCAGATTCTGTGCTTATTGCCTTTGGGACTGAATTCATTACATCCCCAGTTTTAAATGCCTTAGTCCCATGAGAATAAATTCACAAATTATCAGAGGAAACCAGAAGACATGCTGATTTTCCCATGTTACCTTTACAATGAATTTTTGAATAACAAGTATTTCTCTTCCCACTGAAGTCCTTTACATTCCATTACACTATTTATGTATCATGGATATCTCTCACTATTTTTTAGTATTTTTTTATATTTGTGTATCTACCTATTGGGTCACCTACATCTAGTTCCACCTGTCATCTACTTAGAGAACTAGCTAGCAAACTATGTATGTCTTTCATTGAAACACTGACATTACTTGAATGATGGTGAAATTGTGTCAGGATCAGGGGTAAGTATATTTATAAAGAACACCAAGGAAGGTAAAAATTAAATGGCCTAGAAACAAACAAAAATTGACTTATTAAAGGGATATAGATATTAAACTCAGAAAATCAATTCACTTCTTAACAATAGTAATAAGTCTAGAGTGTAATGAAGCTGTGGCTGGGAAAACCAAGATGACTAAAGTGTGGTCATGGGACAGATCCAACAGTCAAAGAGGAGCCACGAAAGGGACGAGCCCAAGAATTATAAAGAAGAAAACATTGGAAGATTTCAGTAAACTAAGGTGTCAGTCATCTAAACCACGACCCTCCAATTCAAACTGTTAAGGGATTATAAGCTCAGTCTCAGTCTTTTTATTTAATAACCTCTAACTATAATGTTGAGAGAATAAAAGAATCTAATTCCAGCTGCCCCCAACTGCAACTTTGCATACTTCTGAGTCGAAGGCATATGGGGGAACAAAGCAATAAAGGACTTCATGTGATCTTCAGGCCCCTATCTTAGAGAATAACCTTCTTGGGAGGACAGTCAATGTCAGCATTTATAGACCTCATGGCCTCTGCTATCACCATTGTCATCAGTTTCATTTTGTTAGTCATATGCTATCTTCCAAGCACAGCGATATTTCCTGTAAGTGAGAAAGATCCTTTCATCGTCACGCTTGTTTGGTCTTCCCTGGAGCAAAAAGAGGTATATGTGTGCCCAGGCTTTAATTCACTGTATTAGTTTGTTCCTTTTCTCTTTTAACCTTGACCTCTGAGTTCAAAGTTAACTATTTTAACCAGTAGTGCTTCTGTTGGTCTTATACCAGAAACTACTTGTGTCAAATGACCTTGGGAAGATGCACGTGCCACCATATTAGCAATTATTTTTGTTTGACATGGTATAGCCACAACTGGTATCAAATCAGAAGCCATAAACCAATAAATTGCTTTGCTACTGGGCTGTCAGCAGAATACTAAGAATGCGAAGGCACATCTCCAGCAAAAACCACTCGAAGCTAAGGTTGCATTTAAAACAAGTTCTCTCTTAGGAGAGAGAGAGAGAAAAAAAAGACACCAATATATTAATGCCCTTCTTGGAAGATGAGTTCATCCTCTCTAATATGCATTAGGGATAATCTACTCATTTGCTGAGAGGTTTGCAAGCCATGGATAAAGGGCCAGGCTGCTTGTCTATGGCAGCAATAAGCAGAATCACACAAGCCCATCCGCCTGGTCTATTTTCTCAAGCCAGCCATCAGTGTAATTATCCACATTAGTTGAATTCTCAGAGCCTGAAGAGATGTTCACAAATCAAAGGGCACTGGAGTTCACTCTGAAGAACCTAACTGTTTGATTTTTAATAATTCCTCATCAATAATGTCTGAGGTATCAAAAGGAAGCCATTTCTGTTGCATTTGTTAAGGAATCATTATTGTTGTTTTATTAGCATACAAAAATGACATCGTAAAGCAACTTTTGCATTTTGTGGCTGCTATACATTTTCCCCCATTAGATGGCATCTGTAATATAAAATGAGAAAATATTAACCATAAGAAAATATTGTACAATTTTCTGAAAGAATTAAGCAATATATCTCAAGCAATAAATACCTAGTCACCACTTTCCCTAAAAGTTTTGAAAGAATTATCTGCAACTGTACATTTGTATCAGAATTGATAATGATAGACTAAAACAATCAAATATTTAGGTTAAAATGGTTCAGGAAAGGCAAGAACTTGTCTTTCAACTTGGTCTCTGCAGTGAAACAAACATTAGCTAAGGCTGAAGTTCTGGGACTAGCACTCCATGCATTTGATGGCAGAAGACAGATAGCAGCCAGCAGAAAGTCCTTGTCATATGAGGATCCTGAAACCAAATGTTCCCAAAGGTAATTTTAGGGAACATGCAATCATGTATATTAGATGGAAGTTTGTCCAAACATGTGTGTTGACATGGGCTAAATGGGAAATTTTTCACAGACATGTTTCCTAAGTAAGCTCTACACCAAAAAATTAAACACATTGATTCACAGGTGGATAAGGGCAAGTTTTCACAACAATCCCCTCCGTTTTCTCAGCCAGAGGCACTTTCTCAGTATGGCACTCCTTACAACTTAATGATATATTCTGAGAAGCATGATGAAGTCCTTTATCTTCACTCACAAAATATTGAGTGTGTTTATACAAACACATATATATTGCATGGAATGACACATGGAATTCATGCAAAGATCTATCAACCATTATATTCTCATTTTCTTCCTCTCCCTCTCCCTCTCCCTCTCTCTCTCCCTCTCTCTCTCTCTCTACCTACTTACCTACCACCTCCCTTTGTGATTATATTTGTTTTCACATTGGAACCCTTCACTATAAAAATTTTGGAAAGCTGTTATAGAAGGCTAATATTTGCACACATTCATGTGTGTGTGCAGGTGTATGCGCAACTTTCCTGTTGATATAACATCCCTCTTGTAACATAATTATAGTGGCTCAGCATCAGTGAGCACTGAAACTGCCCTTATTAAACCAGTAAAAGAGACCAATCTTTTCTTAGATTAGATGGTTAGATTTAGATGGGCTTTTTCCCAGGTATTTTAGATCAGCAATAGAAAAGCCTAACAGGGAGAAAGATTTTTTCATTGTTCCTATTATGTGCATAATGGAATGAAATATACTTGTGGCCAATTTCAACAGAGCTCAATTGGTATTTATGTAAGAGTTGCTGGCATGAGACTTGTCTGCTAACAATGCACTAAGTGAGGTCTCAGCCCAATGGTTTAAAGTCCTTGAAGTCCTTTGAAAATCTGATCCCAGAGTAACTGCTTTTATATTTGTTGTAGAGAAAGAATACCCCACTTCCATATACACCCTTATCCCAGCTACTTTTCAAGCATCTATGAACGTCACAATATGAGAACTAACCTTGAGAAAAAGCTGCTAAGGTCTTTTCCCCTTCCCATACTAATCTGAATTGCCCTTTTGTGCGAAGTAGATATGGACAAGTAGAGATGGGAGCTGGGAAGATGGTACTTATCATCCACATATTGTTGGATCGTCCTGACTAACTGTTGAATGATATGCAACATGAGCTCATTCCCCCTGCGCGTCCACATACATAGGGAGGATGGTTATGGAGTCTGAGGATGCTAATACTTCTTTTTATTTTCAAAATTCCTTTCTTACCACTGTCATGCGTGTTCAACAATAAACCATCATCCAAGTCATGGTGACCAAGACAATGACTCAGGAAGAAGCCTGAGACCCAGTTAGATGAGTCAGGTGATGGAGCAGAACCAGGCTCAGAACCAAATGGTCCTGACTTCTGAGGTTCACCAATATTTTATTATTGTATACATTTTCAGCTATACATCAGTTTGTCTCTCCTGATGCCTAATATGCAGGCCATTGATTCTCAAAATAGAATGGACAACAAACATTAGCCTTTTTGGAGTTAAAAAAGGCACTGGTTTGATGAATATGTTACAATCTTGAAATGTTTTATAGATCTATAAGAATAAAGTCACTTTGGGAAAATTGTGTATTTTGGAAAGCACTAAATATTCCTACCATTTATTCTTTAATAATTTTTTAATTTTGAGCAAGCATTACTGGTTTATTCTTTAGCTATATCATCTATGTATCCTTGGGAGTTGCTCTGGATGTAGTTGAAGGAGTCAATCTCAAGCCATGGTGAGACATAGAAAGGCAAAGGAATAAACCCCTTGGAGGATAATACATTAAGAGTGTCCTCTGACAATCTCAGAATTGTATAACTCAGAATATGGGAAAACAGGAGTCGCAGTCATGTGGGGGACATTAGAAATACATGGGGCTCACAGGACTGAGTTGTGTAGTGTGGATGTGGGGGTTGTCAGGCCAAAAGTCTGATCTCTGGATGATACATTAGCGTCTGAAAAGGGCTGCCAGGTACTCCTTCCCTGGGAGGTTGAGTTTGCCTCTTGTCTGCAAGACAATGGCAGACCTAACTGCTTCCCTTGGAGGTAGAGTTTATCACCAGTCTGTTCATAGATCGTTTTTGTTTTTCTTAGAAACTGGCTGGGCTGTTCCTTCTGCAACAGTTCTTTCCTGCTTATCTGAGATATGTTAATGCTCAGACCAGGTAACTCTGTTTTGAGGCATACATCATCCATTTCCTTCTAGCAACAAAGTGCCAAGCCTGGAGACATCCTGCCTGGTCCCACAGCAAGTAGACATTGCTCCTGACTTTGTGAACTGGAATGTTTACGTTTTACATAATCCTGTAAAGAATTTGGTTCTGCTCTTCTCTGATGTTTTCCTGAATTTGGTCCTGCTCCTTGGCTGTTTTCCTATAAATACTCATGCAAGTTACAATAAAGATGGCTTGGATGATGGACATCCTAGGCTTTCTCTGACCTGATGCCTGATCAGTTCCTACCGCTCCCACTTCTGTTTCCTGCACGTAAGTCTGGGTTTATGCTGGTTCATGGGCCCAGATATGTGGAGTCTCAGAAAAGAGTTCATGGGAAATAAGAAACTCCTATCACTGGGGAATTCAAGATGTAGCTGACCAAATCAACTATAGAAGTCACCATATGTGGAAAAAGTAAAATCTGAACAAAAACAGCATCAGGAATATCCACGGCAATGTATGAATTGGAATTCTGTCCAGATGTTAAGCCTGAAGAAAGAAAACTATATTACACATAAAAACTGTAAACGTCAGAAGAAAAGTTACTATTCCAAACAATGACTTGCAAGCATGTCAGTGTACAAGTAAGAGTGTATAAGCATTTTCAATCTCTCAGGAGAAAGGTTAACTTCCATCGCCCTGCATGTTTACATGCTAGTGTCTGGCTAGATCAGTGGAAAGGTCTTGGCAAGTGGGAGCATGAGTAGAGGAGGCACCACAATGGCATCAGAGAAGACAAGTATGTGCTAGTGGTGTGCTTACTATTGATGGCTACGAAGACGACAACTGGTCACTTCCACACACCAAGGCCCTGCTTCCTTTGGGAAGCCTTGGAGCTCTTCAATTGAGCTGAACTTAGACACTAAAGTCTGTCTAGTGCCCAGACTTTGTACTTACCTTTGATAAGTGAGCAACAGATTCAACAGACACACAAAAGTGAACTTCACCAGCAGTGTTGATTCAAAAAACTCTATCTAATCATATTTGAAGAACTTTTTCTAAAATTACAAAAACACAAGGTTATGCATTAATCTTTATGAAGAGGTGTTAAGATGAAAGATTATCCTTGCGCTTGACTGTATTTTCCCAATCGATACAGTTCTTAGAGAGAAGTTACAGGTCTCTCGCAAGTTTTGAGAGGCCATTTTTATCAAGAAATAAAACTAATCTTAGTTTTCTTCAGTAAATGTGTTTGGGAAATCTTCTACCTCTCTCCAGAAAGTTATGGCTTCCCCAGGATTCTACCTCTGATCAAAGCCTGAGATATTTTGAACTGGACATAGATATCCTATAATACTTTTGCTAACTGTATTTCTTTGTGTGTTGATCAGCTACTTAAATTTATATCTGAAACAGCAACTTCAAGCTTATCTGGAGTTCAGCCTACTCATTCTTTTTTATGGTCAACTCCCTAAGCAAATATAAATGTGTGATCTTTTAACATTGCAAGTCTCAAATTAATACACCAAAATTCAGAAAGTACATAAATGCATCACAGGAAGGTTTCCTTTCCCTGCCTAGATTTTCATTTATAACTATTTTCTTCTTTCTTATTTAGTAATTTAATTCAATTATTCATGGCCACACATAGGACTCACGAAGGATAATTTTTAGAAGTTAATTCTAGTCTGTCTCCATTTGGGTTCTGAGGATTGAACTCAGGTCACCACATGCTCACAAGCAACTTTGCCTACTGAGCAGTCTAACCAGCCCATATATATACTTGAAAAATAGGCTTACAGAAGGCTTCCTTATGGTGTTTGCATCCTGATTTCCTTGGGTTGGTTCCTCTCTAGCTCCCTCTTCCATTCCCTTTGTATTTGTGCACTGACTTGTTCCTTTCTAATTTCTTGGCCTGTAACTCACATTAACTCACATAAACAGGGCCTGTAAACCCCCTGTTTAGACACATATTGAACAACTACAACTTGGGTTCACATGCAAGAAAAAGCATATGCTATTCACATATATGAGTCTGGGTTGTCTTGTTTAATGTTCTCTAGATCTGTTTTCCTACAAAATTCATAATTTCATTTTTTTACTGCTGAATAAATTTCTAGTGTGTATATGGACCACATTATCATTATCCTTTCATCTATTGGTGGACATATAGGCTGATTCCATTTCCAGGGTGTTATTGTGAATACAACAGTAATAAACATGGATGTACAAGTGAATCCATAGCAGGATGGTGCATCCTCTGGATTTATACCTAGAATGCTATAACTGAGACATCTGGGAGGTCTATCTGTAGTTTACTGAGTAACCTCCACACTGATTTCCATGGCGTTACAATGGATAAGTGTTCCCTTTCTCAAATTCTCACCAAGATTTATTATTTGTTAATATTATGTTAACCTTTCTGAATTAAGTCAGATGGAATCCAAGAGTAGATGTAATTTGTATTTATTTAGTAGTTGGGAATATTGAGCACTTTTCAAAATATTTATTGGCCATATTATTTCTTCTGAAAATTTTTCTGGCCAGTTTATTGTCCTACTTATTGATTGACAAGGGGTTTTGGGTATTTAAAATTTTTAAAGTGTTAGTCTGTTACAGAAGTATAAGTGGCAAAACTTCTCTCCCATTTTGCACACTGTCCACACTGCTTATACCTTTAATTTTTTACTGTGCGTAAGTTTTTTAATATCATGAATTTCCATTTGTCAATTCTTAGAGCTATTTCTTTTGCTATTGGTGTTATATTCAGATTTTTTTTTGGCTAAATTGACATCCTGAAGTATTTTACCTTATTGGTTTTCAGCATGTCTGGTTTCAAATGAAGATCTTTGGTCTGATTTAAATAGATATATTTTTTTTTTTTTGTGCAGAGTGAGAGATTTCAATCTAATTTCCTTCTCTGCAGGCAAATATCCTGTTTTGCCAGTGCCAAGACTACATTTTTTCTTATACATATTTATTACAACTGTTTCAGAAGTTAGATGTCCATAGGTCTGTATCCTTTTCTCTGGATCATCTATTACAGACCACTGGTCTATGTGTGTGTCTGTGTGAGCACTGGGATGATTTTGTCACTATGGCCCTGCAGCATAGCTTGAGATAATTTCCTTCTTAACAATTTTAATATTTGTTTATATGAAGATGACAGATTTTTATATTCTAATTTATCTGTCTTGAAGCTTTAATGAAAGTGCATAGCAGATCCAGAAATTTTCTTGCAAAGTTCATGGAGTTTTTTATAGAGTTACACTGTCTGAAAATAGGAAAGCCTTAAATTTTAACTTTTTAATTTTTAAAATTGAATATTTCTATAGTCTTATTGCTTTAGTTAAGTCTAGCAGTACCTCAGGTAAGAATAGAGAGAGTGGACACTCATGTGTCATTCCAGAATTTAAAGGAAATATTGTCTGTTTTTCCCCATTTAGCATAATGGTTATCTATGGGTTTGTTCTATATAGCCATCTTAGGTTGAGGTGTGTTCCAACTGTTCCTAAGTTCCTTCAGGACTTGTGGAATGAAGACATGTTGAATTCTATCAAATAATCACTCTGTACCTATTGACATTGTTATGTGATAACATCCCTGGGACAAAACCAAATTGATGGTGATACATGATGTTAACATGATTTTAGATTTGACTGGTGTCGTGTGAGTACTTTTCCTGGGAAAACACACACAATTGTCTATCCACCCCAGATATGAGTTCCAGGACAGGACAAAGTAGCAATTATATCAAGATCCATCTTGACAAACCAAGAAGTCTATTGGGGTTACTTATAAGAGTAGGGTGAGGGTTACTTCCAGGAGCAGCACAATTCACTATTTTTATTCAATTGTCCGTGTGTATGTGTGTGTGTGTGTGTGTGTGTGTGTAGAACCACAGACGAATTCGGGAACCACTATGGACCACCTCCAAGGAGCAGGACAATTCAGTCAGTTACATCACCAGAAAGCCTTCCATTAGCATGAATGAGATTCTAGGAAGCTGCACCCTTGAAGAACTCTACTCTAGGAATTGCTAGGAGTCTCCTCCAGACTTCTGGGCTGCTCTGGGGTTTTGCTCCAACTGCTGAAGTGTTTGCTGACCACTCTCTCTCCAACTTCTTGTCTGTGCTCAGCAGTCTCTTCAGAATGATATGCCATGGTCATCTTCATATTGTCTTGAACTACTCCAGGAGCTCCTAAAAACTTCCCTGCTTCTTCCAGACTGCTTGGCTGTTCAGCAGTCTCTTCCAGGCTTCTCCACTGCTCAGGCATCATCTTCAGACTGAACTGGCTGTCTTGGCTGGCAGCAAAGTCTTCTTCTCCAGTCATTGCTTGATCTTTTTCCACATCCTTCCAGGTGTCCCGCCTCTTAGTTTGCTAATCTCCGGAACTTCTTGAGATCAATGGTTGTTTACTTACTGAAACTTCCTCCAGGATGGGATGATTCAGCATCCTCTCTGGCTTAGACTAGGGCAAAGTCCAAAGGGCTGCCCAGAGGAAAAATGCCACACAATAACTGCCAGGTATTTTGTCTAGGATTTTTATATCTATGTCTGAGTGACAGCGAGATTGGTCTGTAATTTCCTATTTCTTTCTTTTCATCTTTCTCCCTTCTTCCCTTCCTCCCTCCCTTCCTCCCTTCCTCCCTCCCTCCCTTCCTCCTTCCCCCTCCCTCCCTTCCTTTCTCCCTTCCTCCCTTCCTCCCTTCCCCCTCCCCTCTTTCTCCTCTCCCCTTTCTCCCTTCCCCATTCCCCTTTCCCCCTTCCTTTCTCCCTTCCTCCCT
The DNA here is from genome assembly GCA_023101885.1 of Typhlomys cinereus. Classification (NCBI taxonomy): domain Eukaryota; kingdom Metazoa; phylum Chordata; class Mammalia; order Rodentia; family Platacanthomyidae; genus Typhlomys; species Typhlomys cinereus. The sequence continues at coordinate 3,677,706 of JALPQD010000082.1, forward strand.
TCCTCCATTTCGCTCTCTCCTTCCCTCCTTCCCTCCTTCCCTTCCTCCCTCCCTCCCTCCCTCCCTCTTTTCTTTCCTTCCTTCCTTCCTTCCTTCCTTCCTTTCTTTCTTTCTTTCTTTTTCTATGATTTTTAATATGATCACTTGTAGTTATAAAGCTTCATCTTCTTTCACTGTATCTAGAGGTTCTGGTAGATTGTGCTATCATTTGCATTGATTGATAAATTTTAAGATTCACGTCCAGATTTCTTCAGTGACAAATCCAGGTCTAAGAGTTGGTTACTGAAGTCTTCTACTGCTACAAGTCCAGGTCAATGTTTGGTTTTTGAAGTTGGGGACTCCAAGATTTTATGCATAAATATTAACAATAGCTATGTAATTATGAAGGATTGTTCCTTTAATAAACATTAAGTGAATCTCTTCATTTGTTCTGAATGGTTTGAAGTCTGCTTCATTAGATATAAAATTTGTGCTTGAGTTTGATTATTTATACTCACAAATATCATCTTTATTTTTTATTATTTAGGCATAATTTTTGGTCTTAGCTTCCTTACTTTTTAAGACTAATATTTTTGTACTTTGACAATTTCTTTATTATTATTATTATTTATTCAATTGTGCATGTGTGCGTTCATGTGTATGCATGTGTGTATGTGTTTGTGCGTGTGTGTGTGTGTGTGTGTGTGTGTGTGTGTGTGTGTAGAACCACAGGCAAATTCGGGAACCACCATGGACCGCCTCTACTTCCTCCTTGTTTATTCTGCTGGGGGATTCACAGGCTCGGCTCTACCAGGACCAGAAACGCAGGCTGCCCCCTGCTTCCGCCTGGTGTCCATACGTGGGGTCTGGGATACGAACTCAGGATCTTCCATCTGCAAGGCAGAGGCTTAACCCCTGAGCCACCTCTCCAGCCCCTACTTTGACAATTTCATACCTGTATATAATGCCTTCTGATTACTCCATCCACACTATCTCTTATCTCTCTCCCATCCCTGCCAGCCTTCCTTTTTCCTTACAAGTCTTTCTTATTTACTGTTGTCTTTGGATTTTGTTTTGTTTCTCACTGGGTTTATCCAAGGCCATTCTCTGACCATGAGTTCGGGATTATGTCTTGGAGTTTAGTAATCTCCTGTGTGAATACAATGAAATACTTTTCCTTTCCCTCATCAATTTTCTAGTTGTCCAATGTCTACCTGAAATCTTTAGAGAGTCTGGATTTCTGCATCCTCCATAGCTAGCCTTTGGCCTGGTGGTACATTGTGGATACACTGTGAGCTTTGCGGCACACAGTCTTCTTTGCGGCACAGGGTATCTTTCTGTGTATAAACATAGGTATTTAAGAAAGTGATTTGACATTCCTTAATTTTAGTTAAGTAGCCATAGTAGGTTCCCTACTCAGGCCTAATCCTCCCCAGATGTTGGTTTTTACCTGGGTTAACATTGCCAAGCATGGATGAGCTCTTGGGGAAGGGACTCAAAAAACAATATATAAACACAAAGGCACAACTAAATAAAATAGGTGTAATGCTCCCAGTCATTGCTTCCTCATGGCTGGGGAGGAGGGAACACTGCCCTTGTTACAGTCTGGGTGGAACAAGTTCCAGTTCTCCCCACATACTTTTCTCTGAAGTGTGGGCCACTGAGGCATTCTCCTTTGCTAAAGGCTTTCCATGAGTTGAGGCTGGTCCCTGTAGATCTCTGATCTTACTGGCAGTCTGTCTGATCACAGAGCCCAACAGTCTATCCACTTGTTTCTCCAGGCTGTAGCATCTCCCACTGTGTCGTTCTGGTTGCTGGGTTCTGGCATGGCTCTTCCACTATGCTCACCTTGAACTCAGTTCCAGTGACTGGACTACTTAGTCCCACAATCAGGTGGGACTCTGAGGTAGCCATGCTCTCAGATCCTGGGCCTTCCTTCTTTTTTTTTTTTTTTTCTTTTTTCATGGACTTTTGAAGCTCTTCCTTAGTCTCCTTTCTTTTTTTTATTATTATTATTATTATTTATTCAACTGTGTGCATATGCGTGTGTATGTGCGTGCGCGTGTGTGTCTGTGTGTGTGTAGAACCACGGACGAATTCGCGAACCACCATGGACGCCTCCACCTCCTTCTGCCCCGGGATTCACAGGCTCCACCCTACCAGGACCAGAAGCACAGGCCGCCCCCCGCTTCCGCCTGGAGTCTATACGTGGGATCTGGGATCCGAACTCAGGACCTTCCGCCTGCAAGGCGGAGGCTTAACCCCTGAGCCACCTCTCCAGCCCCCTTAGTCTCCTTTCTTGGGATAAAGTCTTTTTTTTTTTTTTCTTGTTTTTACTCTGTCAGTTACCAAATGTCACTGAAGTGGTCTCCAGATGGCCATCTTATCTGGAAGTACAGAAAAATATATAAGAACTATTAGCTTATTCAATAAATACAATGCAAAATTAGATCAGCAATACTGAAAAAAGATCAAGAATATTTCAAGTCAGACCTATAAACCTCCTCTCTAGTTCCCCAACTCCTCCCACAATTCTCAATGATTGCTACTCTCACACCAACTGGGCAGCTGTCCTGTATTTCCCACTTTTATAGTGGTTATGCATATTTTGACAATTGTAAGATAAAGTGCAAATCACATTATTGCTTCTGAAAGGAGTTTTAAGTATTTCTTAGAGGGAATCCCATAACTAGTTGTTGTAGATGTTAATCAAAGAAATTCTTTTTTTTTTTTTCACAGATTTCTTTTTTTATTTTTTTATACATTTTTATTATTACCGCTCATACAGACTTAATAGGTAGACCAGTTCCCTCCCTCCCTCCTCCTCCCCCTGAATCCCCTGCTCCCCCTCCCCTCCCTCTCCATCCCCCAGTGCCCCCCCCCCAATTCCCAGAGAGTCCTTTATTGTGTATGCCTAACTCTCCTCTGGGTCCTCCTCTCGATGACGTACAAGGACCCAGTGGCATTTCCTTGAACCCTCTCTCGTGTTCCCCTTAAGCACAGGAACACTACTGTGGCTGTCAATCCCTTGCCTCCAAGGATCTTGGTGCTGATGCTAGACTTTATGAGGGCAACAGTGCACTGGACATTGCGCAGGGCATGCAAAGTCCCATTATGATTGCTTTGGCCCCAACTATTGTTAAGAATCTTGCAAATCGTTGTTCCTCCCATCCTTTTGCTCTTACAATCTTACCGCCCCCTCTTCCGCAAATGTCCCTGAGCTTCAGGATGGGGAGAGATTAGGCTGGCCTAATTCTAGGTGGTTGATATAGAGTCTCTGAGGTTCTGGATTGTGGTTTGTTGATTTTCTTTTGCAGTTTTGCTGCTCCTGCAATGCCCTTCACTCCTGCTGGGCACTGTATGTCACCCCCTGGCCAGAGACAAAAAGCTGTTAAACTGGAGTCTTGTTATAATAGCACATTCAAGGGTAGATGTAATAAAAGTAGGAAACCTCAGAGAGGGAGGTGTCAATCACCCATTTGTAAAATGATTACTTTTTATCTGCCAGACTATATGCCCTCCCCTTCTGGTGAGATCATACCCCCTCAGTTGTACATGATCAGGCACGAACGTATGTGAACTTAACCAGGTGTCACATTACTTACTTGCATTCCTTGATAGAGGCCTATATTCTCTGCTGTAACATGGTCCCCTCTCTCCTTGTGTCTGGTGTGGCCCTCCAACCCCATCCCTCCTGTTCATAATCCTTGCAATTATTGTATTACATAGGTTTACCTATGCGTGTCTCAATGTGGGCTGGGTGAGTTTGGTACTAGGAGCCACCAATTAGGGAATACATATGGCGCTTAATTTTCTGGGTTTGGGATACTTCACTTAATATAATTGTTTCTAACGACATCCATTTCCCAGCAAATTCCAGTAATTCATCATTTTTGATGGCTGAGTAGTACTCCATTATATAGATGTACCACATTTTCCTTATCCACTTGTCAACTGTTGGACATTTGGGTTGACTCCATGACTTTGCTATTGTAAACAGTGCTGCTATGAACATGGTCGTGCTTGTGCTATCGAGGTAAACCTCTGCTGCATGAGGGGTTATTCCCAAAAGTGGGATAGCAGGGTCATATGGCATTTCAATCTTTAATTTCTTTAAGAATCTCCAGATGGCTCGCCAGAGTGGCTATATGAGCCTGCATTCCCACCAGCAATGTAGGAGAGTTCTCCTCTCTCCACATCCTCTCCAGCATTTGTAGTTGTTTGTATTGTGGATTTTTGCCATCCTGACCGGGGTGAGATGATATCTCAGGGAAGTTTTGATTTGCATTTCCCTGACAAGATTCAACAGCCCTTTATGACCAAAACGCTAGAGACAGTAGGATTGGAAGGAATCTTAATCAAAGAAATTCTTAAATATATTCCTGGTGATATTGACTTGGTTAGAGATGTTTTTCATGATAAATCAATCGAGAAGCATTTTTGATGCTCAAGAAGGTACAAAACAGGAACAACAGCCATCCTGCTGTTGAGATTAGAGGGTGGGTCTTGGAACTTGTACAATCATCATTATCTCTCCGGCCTCTGGGCTGTACTTCTCAAAAGTCACAGGGTGTTTGGTAAATGTCAGCACTTACTGAAACTTCTGTGTGTGAGAGATAAAAGAAACTTTTGGTCTCTTATTTGAATACATTCGATGGTCCATAGAAACATCAGATTGAAATTGTGACTTCTTATATTATTATGAAATTATACAGATATTGGCAATGTATCTGACAAGGGTCACTATGAATATGCTATGATATTCTTTCCAACTTTAAATCTGTTACTTAAGCATAATGCATTGATTTCATTGTTACTGTTGATTTTACCTGCCCTCCTACATTGACTATTGATCTCGTAACACTTCACAATTTGTTTTTATTTAACAAAATAATCCTACTGAAATATTAAAGAATTGAATCAGCAAATTGCTGCAAATATTCTAGCAGTCATGTTGATAATACATACTGTAAGTCTTGATGTATTGATGTCATTTAGTTTGGCATCTTGTAGGATCTTGTTTATTCATACACTCTCCAAAAAATTTTTCACATTATCAACCTTGCTCAAAGCAATGTACTAAGTATTGGTTTATCTAAATAAAGGAAACAGACAGACTTTCTACCCACATGCAATTTGTTTTCAAGTAAAATGAATCAGTCAAATAACATTTATAGATTTTCATGATTATTATGCAGGACAATTGGAATCAACTGTCCTAATGTTGTAGGGTTCTTGTGTTCCTAAGTCAAAGATCAAAACCAGAATATGGTATAGAGGATTAGGGTAGAGTTTATTAGAGGAGAGAAAGGTTGGAACTCATGGACTCCAGAGGTAGAGTGCCATGAGGGGCTAGGATGCCCTGGAGAACTCATGGTGCCTAGGCATGGAATCCATGATGAGCAAGGAACAAGAAAAGAATCCATGGCACTAGAGTGCCATGAGGGGCTAGGGTACCTCCGTAAGAAGCAGGCAAGAAACAGACTCATGGCACTATTGCAATGAGGGGCTAGGGCGCCAAAGATGGCTGCCAGGGCCAGGCATATTTATACACCTAGACAAGCCTGAGAAACTGGTTTTTTCCCATTGGTTAACTCCCTTTGGGGCCCAACCCAGTTGCTCTTGGGCCCATGTGGGATAGAAGTCAAGTTGTTTGATATGGAGAGCTCCTCTCCATAATTCCTTCATAGAGAAGTTAGCCATCTTATCTCTGGGAGGATTGGAGTCAGTTCCTCAGCAGGAGTGTTCCTTCAGGGTGATTCAAGCAGTGGAGGATGACTTTCAGGAATTCCAAAGACCTTCAAAGACCTTGAAAGACCCATCCCAACATGGCTGTTCTAATCCTGCCTCAATTACAAAATAGACACACCACAGCTAGATAGCAGTAAGCAGAGATTTGACTTGATTTGATGGACTAGAAGAGGAACCCCTGAAGAAATGTGGCTTGAGTGACCTCCCACAGCTCAGAAATAAACTAGACAAGATGCCTGCCGACAAAGGAGCCACTTCAAAGCCTAGTGAAAGGAATGGATGTCATGTGCAAGAACATGAGGAAAAGTCACAGTACCCATACTGGAGAGGGACAGAGGAATGGGCAAAGGGATAGGACAAGAAAATCAGAGTCACTGATCCATGAAGACGTCCTCCTAAGTGAAATATGAAGTCACTGAACATTTCTAAGCAAGGTGGCCATGTGGTTATTTTATGTTTCTCAAATACAAATCAGAGAATAGCTGAAAAATAACATAGTAAATTATAATATTGCAAATGTGGTATGACAGGAACTTAATTCAAGATACTGATGGTGAAATAGAATCCTTGGATTTTTGAGATGTTCAGGATGCTGTAACCAGAATATAGGCTCAAGTGGGTAGTGAAAGAATGCTGTCATCCTCAAATTTGGGATAATATAACTGGATTATATTTACCAATTATAGTTTATGAAGGGCTAGAGTCAGACTTTATCTGTGTGTGTGTGTGTGTGTGTGTGTGTGTGTGTGTGTGTGTGTGTATTGGTGTTGGCGTCTGTGTGTAGAAGGACCAACTATGTTAAGTTTGGACTCAAAGAGGAGGTTATGGGAAACCATCACGTAAATGGTTTGGTATTTAAGGAGATCTGTCCTAGAAAGAGAAATGTGAACTTTGAGGATAGTCATACTTAAGACATCAGTCAGAATGAGGTCTGATAAGATGCTATGGATTCACAAGAAGAGAAATCTGGCTAACCTTAAAAAAAAACACAAGATTTAACATCTGATTAACAGAGGATGGAAAAGTATAAGAGAGTAGGTTGAATTTGCAACAGCATACACATTGTCAATGGAAACTAAAGGAGAATAGCATGACTCAACAGAAGACACATGTAATTGGAATACAGAACCTCTAAATTCCAGCATATTCTCAAATGCCAATGAAAAACAGGGGTACAACAAAGATTTAGCATGCCAAGTGCTTCTGTCTGTCTTATGTATTAGAAATAAGGTTCCTATTTTACTTCTTTTGTATTGCATATCAAACACTAGCACAGTGTTGTGATCATATATGTGAAATCATATGTGAAACTATACATGTGAAAACATGGAAAGGAGGAACTATAAACAAAACATACTGCATGTGAGTCTCTCTTTCTTTTTTTCCTTTTCCCTTTCTTTTATTCTATCAGTTTACATTCATTTGTCATACACACACAGGCACACACACACACACACACACACACAAACTCTGACTGTATTTCCAGAGGCCTAACATGTCAGTAATAGCTTATTATGTTTTATTTAATGCACTTACAAATATTTCTGCATCAGAAATGTTGCCTATATCCTGCAAGATGGTCCACGCAGAACAAAAAGTCACTTATGTAAAAGTTAAAATTTTGACATACCCAACTCTTCTCTTCAAGCTTGTTTTAACATACAGCATATTAAAGGCTTTGAAGAGTTCTACAGCAGAGACAGTGATTTAATATTGCTTAACCCATGATTTCTAGTTATTTGACTTTGCACATATATTTTTCAGCATGTTACCTGTAATATGTCATGAGATATCAAAGTATTAGAATACCACCAATCAGCTTAGAAAACAGCAGTCTATTTTATTACTTTCACTGTCTCTTGGTATTCTGTCTCTGACTATGAATGTGTATCTAGGAAACATGTAACAAGGACTTAGAGCCTGTATGTTCTGGAGGAAGTTACCGTTGGTTGGGCCAGCAAATGTTCAGTCAGTAAGCACATTTGCTCTTAGTTATTCTTCTCTAAAATATTCTGTATTTATTTAAGGAAGAAAAAAGAGGGAGATATATCAGAGGAAAAGTTATTAACAACAACAAAAACCAAACACTTCAATACTTCTTCCACATGGGTTCTAGGGTAAAACTCAGACTGCTAGGCATTCTGACCCTCTGAGCCAAAAATCCCCTGACCAATCCAGAGATAATTATGATCAGCTGGACCACAGGTTAACAGCTTATGCATGCTTTCTCTCATCTTCTCTCTCCATGCCTGGACTAATTGGGAATTTATTTCAGTACACTGGGAATACTGAAAAAGTTAAATTTCCTCATTCCCAAATGTCCTCATTGATTGATTAATAAACTTTTTCTGGCTTTTCAGTTTAATTTTAATTGGTTTCCTAGGAATCCATACTAAATTCATGATGACCTAAGAGACAGGTCTACTGACATACTAGCATGCACTTATTTATAATTTATATACATAACATTTATGTACATGAGTGTACACATTCATATATATATATAAACTTAAAGCTTTATTATTCTTTGCTATTTTTTGAGACATGGCAACATTATAAATCACTGAATGTTCTGAAACTTTCTATGTAGCGCAGACTGTTTTCAAACTGGCAGCTTCTCTCTTGTTTTTACCTCTGGCATAGTGGAATTTCAGCATGTACTGCAATGTCTCGCATTGTATTCTTGTAGAATCAGTCTGTCAAATGTGTTTTCACAAGAATGAGGCAGATTTGAATGGAAATGTGATAGTCTGTCTAAAATTCACATAGGATTTATGGAAAAAATGGCTAAGACAGCATGTTAATGTTATGCTGATTATATGTTGAATACTTCATATTTAATAAATGACATAGAATACATAATTAAGGTTAATTAAATAATTCATCTGATAAATATTATGAAATGTGTATGATTATATCTATGGGTCATTGTCTTTTTATTTTTGAAAGCACTGCTGCAATATGTAGAAAATTAGAAAATGGGGCAGGATAAAGAGATGGAATAGTGAGTGAAAATTGAAAAAGAAAGGAGCCCTTGCACTAGAGAGTCTGGTTGAAGCTGCTCACAAGCCAAAGGTTGAGAATATTACACAACTAACAGAATGTGCTGTAAGAATACCCTCACAGAGATATATACCCTTTATGAGAGGTATTTCAAGTAGGAATGTTAAAATTCAATAATCCCTGCTAAGACCTATTGAGTTGGGCCCTATTTCTTTCCCAGTTGTAAACCTGAAAGTTTCTGACAATCTCACAAAAAAGACCATAAACTTTGTTTAGAGTTGCAATATGTCCTAACTCCTTTTGGGATTTATGCCAGGGATTTATGCTTTTGGGATTTAGACCATGTGACCTGAGGTTTTGTTTTATCAGACCGTAATCCTGCTCAATACACTAAAGAAAAAAAGGACAGAAATCTTTTGAGCATTGTAATATCTAAGCTGCCACTCATATATTTGAGTATTATTAAAACATTTAAGTGTGACTCTGCTGAGAAGTCTGTAGCCATATCTCACATGTGCACCTAATCAACCCCCAACCTGTGCTTACACATTTATTAGAACATTTTCTTAATAAATTCTAATTTTGCTTCATACTGACTTGTCCTGAAATTTTTATCTTCAATGATGTAGAGTACCCTGGCTTCACCTGAGTGTGGGTCTCTGGAAAGAACCAGGTGGAAGCATGGAACTGGGTCGGCAGCTACTGTTCTTGCAAGTCAATGGAATCAAGAACTGAGAAGAACTAACAGACAACAAAATTCTTACATGTAATACTGTCACTTAGAAACATTTACTTTGAAACTTTCAATGTGCTTTTCTGTATATCTTAGTAAAATCATGGATACAATACAGGTATTCTAGAAAGATAGATGATAAATATAGATAGATGACAGATACATGGATGATAAAGATAGATGATAAATTGATAGGTAAATGATGGATAGAAGATAGATAGATAACAGAAAAATGATTAATAGATGATAGGTAGACTATATAAGTGCATAACAGATAGAGAATAGGGATAGATAATATATAATTACATAGGTAATAGATTAAATAGATACTTAAGTGATAGAGATTCAGACAGAAATTGACCAACACTATCCTTTAGTTTGTTCAGAGAGATTTTCTATGGTTTCAGCCTGAAAAAGTTCACTTCTTCCCTCTTCTCAATGAGCAGAATCTTTGGATAAAGTTATCTCAGAATGTAAATGATTCATGTAGAAAATGTGTTCAGTGACATGAGTATGGGAGTGTGTGGGTTTCTTCAGGTTGCAAGTCTGGTTTGAATGGCTCCTGGTCACCTTGGCAGACAGGTGGAGGGCAAGGCAAGTTTAGCATAAACAGGCCACATGGGAAGAATTCTTTTTAATCAGATGTTGCCTTTCCTCTAAAAAAGGAAATAATGAATAAACCAGATCCCAGCTTGCTGCTATCATTTATCTAAGGGAGCCTTAGAAAAGCAGAAGCTTCAATACAGTCAGTGATTTATTGCCCAGGGGAATACAAGGAAACTCCCTCATGTGAGCTATTCATTTCTTGCTCTGAACATCCCAAATCATCTCAGTAGGAAAGCATGTGTGTCTGTGACCTTGGCCAATTTCTCAGGTTTCCCTTTCCATTTGTTAAATAGGTCATGGCACATTGTTTTCCTCAGCTGGAGCCCCAGTTCCTGGTGAGATTCCTTCTCCCCAGCCTTGGCCTCTGCTTCACTTCCTTCTACCCACCCTCTGGGACTGCCAAAGTACTCAGATAACCTGAATTATGAGGGTAGATGGTGGACAGCCAGCCAGCTTTTTCCACGATGTGAGACGGTCTGTGATTCCATCCAGTCTACAGGGCAGGCAGGTGGTTGGAACATTTGCCATTGCAAGAGTTTACAGCCTGCCATTGCGCCTGAGGAAGAGTCTGAGTGGGCTTTGCTCTCACTGGCCTGTGCCTACGTTAAGTATGTTCTTGGTTCTTTCTAAAACAGTTGCTATGAATTCTAGCTTCTTCCTTCAACTTTTCCAACTTTTCTGTTACATACCCCTCCGCTGTCCATAGGCAGGCAGCTTTACCAAAGTGGTGACGATGAGATAGACACTTAGAAACTACTGAAAAACAGCAACTGCTCACTTTAAGCACCAACAAAATTCAAAAGATTAAAAACCTGGCATTTCAGCATCATTTTGTGTGTGTGTGTATTTTGGCTGAAGGCACGGATATGAAGCATTTTGCTTCTTCCTTCCTAAGTCACCAGCGAAAGCAAAGCCTGTCACCCTTTCATAAGAGAACAAGTGTTCCTGAGTGCTCGCACACTGGGAGAAATCAGCTTGGAAGAACCAGATATGTTCTCTGGGGATGATAATCAGCATACTGAATATTCATCAAACCACCATGCAAGACTATATGTGTCAGGCCTACGATTGACTAGACCACACATTCGCCAATATTTCTTCCTGTTTAGTAGCACATACCTTTTGCCCCTATTGAATACTGAGCCTTGTGGCAATAGCCTAGTGATAAACATGGAGGTTATTAGACCCCTTTATTTTTTCCTCTCCCCACTGCAGCTGTATGGATTGAATTTCTTTTCTGTTCACCATTACTCTTCTCTTTAGTTGGTGTGCAGGGTAGGTGGCCCACTCCACAAACCATGACACTTTTGCTTTCATAAAGTGAAAGATCACAGTTGCTTTGCAAGTGATTGAGTCTTTCACCACACACTATGACACGAGACAGAATAAAATAGGACTGTGTGGGAACACTTTGTAAAATGGAATCTGGGGTAAGGGTGTTTTTTAGCTGGAGAGGGCAGGAGTGTAGCTGGGTTCAAGCCGGATGTTAGTGTAGGAAACATCAGTGGTTTGTAGGAAGAGACACGTACACTCTGGAGATGGGAAAGGGAGAACATGGAGGGCGGTGGGTGGGGAGAGATTGTAAAGAATGTGAGGATGGAAGCAGGGGAAAAATGTATCAATCTCTTGTATCAGGAAAGCAGTTGCAAATAGAATTGGTGGGCAGGAAGTCCATCCTAACATGATTGTATTTAATTGTTTGGAAAGTATGCAACCACTTACATAGCAGGTCCATACTATTTCCCGGAAGCCCCAATTTATAGTCCTGTGGAGTAGCCACAAAAAACAATGGAATGATTTAGATCATAGAGGCAGAAGTTGGGAGCTTTCTAGAAAAGGAAAAGAAAACCTTCCAGTAGGAGCTAGGCAGATTGAAAGTTTCATGGTGGTCTCCTGAGGCCAGCTTATATAATGGCTTAAAGAAAAAATATTGGCCTACCTGCAGCTGAGAGTTTCTGTCCCTGGGCAGCCTCATTCCGCAATGGTCAGTTCCAGGAATCAGAGACTAAAATGCCTATCTAGCTTTAAGTTCTGAAACTGTCAACCTCTGTCCAAGACAAAGTTCTAGTTGTATGCAATGATTGGTGTCCCAATCATTGGGGCTAGTGTCCTTTTTTGCTACACTTGAAAAAAAAATCCTGGTGGCATGCTGTTGGTAAGGAAGGCTTCTTTGGCTGTCCTTGATAGTGGCTAAAATATTTGGCCTAATTAGTTTTTCATTTTTGTTGTTTAGCTTCTTTGACTCTGCAAATTAAGAACTCAAATCTGTTTGATCAGGTTTACTTAAGGCGTTTGAAAAGTTTCAAAAGTTGTTTTTGGATGTCTGGGAAAGACTGAAGCATGAGGTGGGTGTTAAAAGAAGTCATCCTGTTTTAGAATCAGTTTGGTGAATTTAAGGAGAACTTGTGTGATAGGTCCTGGAAGAGGTATTTCCTGTAGAAAAAAAAATTCTTATAGAAAATTCTCTGGATATGTTTCGCAATGCTGGGTCTTCCATTTGATTTCCAGAGCCAAGAGGATCTTTCATTTTCCCTCCACAATGGAATGTGGTGGGATCTCTGGAGTAAGTCTTCCAAGCTAAAGGGCTGTAATGTTCTTTCTCACTTTTATACTGATCTGCATTCACCCTCCAGCAGTCTCTCACAGCAGCTATGTAAATATGCCCACTAAGCCCAGGGTACTCTAGCTAAGCCCCAGATAAGCATTATGGAACTGGCTAAGACTCTCTGGGTTACCTGACTCTACAGATTCCTGGGTACTCCTGCTTGTTCTGCAACCGTTAGCCTCAGAGGTATCCAAGTAAACCAAAAACTTTTAATTCATCTATCTTTTCCTTGCAATTTATTATTTTACAAGTCATAACTGAGATTCTTCATAATTGAATTTATGCTTCTTTATCTTAATATATATTTTAGAAGTGAATCAACCTTGTGGTTCTTCATCACTTTCTGCCAGCCTCCATGGTAGGTCTGGCTATTGTGCTATGTCAAAATTTCAATGCAGATGGGAATGAGATGCAGTGTGTCCTCCCTCATGGGTCCATGCATGAAATGCTCTGAAATCAACTTGTAAATCTGATCACAGCAGGGGACTCCTTTAAGGCAGACCAGCTTGCAAATCTGGTCACACACAGGGGACTCCTTTAAGGTGGAACATTATTACTGATTCACAGATCATGGTAAAGAAGAAACTTTAAAGAAGACAGAATTGTGGGATGGTCACTTCCTTTATCACAGGATTGGGAATGGTTTGCCATGAACTTTGGTGAGAATCAGTCATGTTTGGATTTTAGAGTGGCAGAGAGAATTCCTATTAAATTTTGAGTCATCACTGGAAATATGAACTCAACTGAATAAAAAAAAGTATTTGGCTCTTACTGTCAATGACATCAATTTTCATGTTAACAAAAGTGAACATTTCTCCTTCAGATTAAAATCAAGGAAAAATAAGGAGTTATCAATGATGCAATAACTAAATACAAAGAAGAACAGGAGAAAATGAAGAAATTTTGTCATTATACCTGAACAGTGAGTTGATTCTGATATCAAATAGTAATTGTGATTTTTCTGCCATGATTGATGCTGTGTTGTCATGCTAATGTGCAAGTTCCTTAGGTGAAGAGATTGAAAATGTTTTGCACTGTGGACAGAAGATTTTTAGATGTCAGTAACACGTTATCCAATAAAAAATCACACCGAACCAGAAATAAAATGTTGTAGTTTTAATATGTTCATTTTCAATGTCTCTTTGTAATGAATTTATTGTTTGAAAAATAATTGTGATGAAATAAACCTTCCACTAACTTTTTACTTTAAAGGATGAAAGCTAAATTCTTAATTCAGAGTAAGCTTAGAAGGATTTTTTAAATAAAAATATGTATTTCAGGGGAATTGAGAGAGAAAGGCAGAACAGATAAACTGCTATAGAATTTGATACCAGAGAAGTGGGGTATTGCTGAATGTGACTATGTGGATTTTATTGATTCTAAATGGGTTTATTAGACAAAGTTTAAAATGTTTGAAAATTTTGAGACTGTGGGTTACAAATACCGTTCTGCAGAGTTTAATGGGACATTTGGACAATGGAAAGACTGAGAAAATTGTGTATTATTTGGGTCCAATTTGCGATGAAGGGAACAAGGACTTTCACAATGCTGAATTTAAAGATAAAGGACTGGTTTGCTTGTAAAGTAGAGCTGTATTGGCAGCCTTGATGTTTCTAGTGAAGACAAGGTATACGGCAGAGCAGCAATGGCTACTGGAGAAATAAACTCCACTGAAGGAAAATTTAGTGCTTTGCACTGGGATGGTAGAAGAAATGAATATCACCAATTTGAGATTCTATCCAGCAGAGATTCTTCTGAAAGTCAGCACAGAGAAGCTGAATCAGCTGTGATTCCAGGTAGCCTATCTCCACCTAGAGGTTATGGCAGAATTTGACAATGTTGTCCATGTGGTACTACTGGCTTTAGAGGCATCAAAGATGAAAGAGGGAGGAGGTCGTGGATCCCTTCTCCAAGGTTTCAGAGAATAGTGGAAGCCAAGCAGTGTGTGGCAGGAAGATTGCAGAGAGGCCTAAGAAGGGCATTTTGTGCTACAGAGCTGAAGCCTAGTTTGCCATTGAGAAGTGAAGATGTTAGAGATGCCAGAGTCAATTTGGGACATCTGACAAGGAGAGCTGTGTACATGGGATGTGTGCTAAGGATAGCTGTGAGTGGAGATTTAACCTGCTCCAAGGAAATGTTATTTATGCAATTTTAAGCTGTGAAGAGGGACTGGGATTGCCCAGAATCTTGAAGCCAGCATGACTATGTGAAGAGCAACAGAATAAGAACATTAAACTATAGGATAAGGTATTTGACTGGCTGAACTTTAGTCTTAACTTGGTATTTTCTTATTGTACTTTTATTGTACTTGCATTTTATTCCATTTTATTACATTTTATTGTACTTCCATTTTAATGTGTTATCTTTATTTCTTATTATACTTCCATTTTAATGTGTTATCTGTGCTGAAGTAGTTAACTTGATTTGACAGGATCTTATGTCTTATGATCAAGAGATTTCAGACTTTAATATTAAATGTATTTATAAGATATATTTAACACCTTTTGGAACAAGGATTAAAGATTACATTTTTAAAAGTATAGGTTTTTGTGTCAAGTTGACAAGGGGTGAAATGTCATAATTAGATACAGGTGTCAACTTGACATTTGAAGGTTTGAGTTCTGGGCATATTTCTAGGAATTAGTAGTGGGGTTAAGCACAAAGCAAGCCTGGAGGAGATTGTCTAGTGGATGGGGAAGGCTCAGCCCATGGTGGCTAAGACCAGTCCTGGGACAGGTAAATAAAATGGAGGTAACTGTTTGAGAAAGGGGGCATCCTTGTGTATACTTGGCCAGATGTGCTGGTCTGGTAAGTACGGATTGTCCTTCTCTCAGCCATTATGCAGATATGGTATGGCAATCATGTATGTTCTCCTGCAAACTGGACTAAGAGCTGTAACCAGGAATCATAAGAGAAAATAAACCTTTATTCCCTCAAGCAATTTTGTCCTGATTCTATCAGCAACATACAGAGTAACTGCAACACTCTCCCAGCCACAGCCCAGGGAAGACTCTCCCTTTAGCATAATGAAAAAAAAGTTCTTTTTTTTTGTTTGTTTTCATACGAACATTTGATTTCCGACTTTTAGCACAAAAATTTTGATAATAATTTCAATTTATATTTAGCTACTCACAAAGGAAAGAATTGCATGGTCAGTAAAATGCTAAGAGTTTTCACAAGAATTAGAACATGACAGAAAATATATACTATAGGAATAGAAAGATGGCTCACAAGGAAAGGGACCTGAGTTCAAATCTCAGATCCCAGGTAAAAAGGTCATATGGAAATGGCCAAGGTCTACACTTTCAGTCTCAGAAGGAAGAACCTGGGAAACCCCAGAAGAAAGCAATAAGGAAGTAAAGGAACTCAGGACGATGCCTGAAGTCACCCTAGCGTCTCCACAGGCACAGGCATATTCAAGTGCACATTTCTACACACACAGTTACAGTCACACCCACAACTGCACCCATACACACAAAGAAAAGAAAGGAATACATTATAAACATCATGAGGAAGGTACTTTTAAGGGCAAATTTAATTAAAATTCACATGTATAGGTATAATGTCCATGTACTTCCCAACCCATCAATGTGTGTGTGTGTGCATGAGAGTGTCTGTGTGTGTGTGTATAGAGATACTTCAGATGAAAGAAAAAACATTGAAAAGACATCAGTAGTATTATATGAAAATATGGTTTCTTCCAGGAATCACGGGTGCTCAGGGTTAATTCTAGAAGGTTACTGCACAACAACCACAGAGTGGTGATCGCTCATCACCTCCAGTAGGAATAATTTATAGTTTAATATTACATGCAGGCACATTAAATTAGTATTACTCATCAGAACCCGCATATTAATAAAACAAGTTGAATTAGCCACTGGAGAATCATATTTGGAAATTCAATGACAATTTTACATTTTTAATAAAGTCTATGAAATATTATGCTAGAGCAGGTGGCACAGAGAACTATGGTCAAATTTGACGTTCATTAATAATTGAAGTGTGGAACGTGACAGAGGTGAAAATTGATATTGATTTCTTTCCTCTAATATTTGGAGGACTTCTAAAAGGTAAATAAAATGAGATAACAAGACATATCAAATCTTGCTGATTTCTTTGATCAGCCCCTCCCTACGTAAGAGCACATTCCCCACATTTGCCTACCCAGTCGTGAATAATTCAAGGCCCGTAGACTTTCTAGTTCAATGCATTATAAAACACACTCAAGCTGAGTTTCAATCATATTAGACTGAAAGCTGAATTTTTCATGAAGGATTATTTAAAACAAAATGCGTCTTGGGCCCAACAGCCTTTGAAACCAAACAATCCTGAGAGTTGAGTAAGGAAATGTCAATACTGTAGAGAATTTTTCAGTTCAGGAAGCTAAAGGAATCCTGTTTGATGTACATTAACCATATCAATATTAACAGCCTTCCACTAGGGTCTAACTTAGGTGTGGGAGCTGCAGCAGAGTGGGTTGTATTTTAAGTAGTTGGGAAAGCACTGAGAGAGTTGTTCTTAAGTTGAATTTGACCTGCCTCTGGGAATGCTTCTTCTTTGTCCATTTTGAAAGCTTTCTTCAAGTGGAATAATTTGTCCAGCTCCTTCTTACCACTCACACCCCTAGGAAAATGAAAAAACTCAAACACAGATGCAAACAATGCTGATGGAATGATAGGAACAACCACTCTGACTTCAAAGTAACTCTTCCTATAGAAAGACACACACATAATTGAGATTGTAAATGAAAGACGTCATTTTAAGCCTTATTTTAAATAATGAGTCATATCCTTGTATTGGAACTTAAATGGGGAATCATATCCTTGTAATAGAACTTGTCTTGCTTGGTAGGTAGCAAACTATCAAGCAAAATGATCTTCCGCAGGCTTCACACAAAGTGAAAAGAATGCAATTGCTAATGAATGTTTTTGTTAATTCCAAAGGCACATAGTCAGCATAACAAGGTCTATTCACATCACTATCAACAGGAGATTTTTGTAATAACTAAACCTATTCTTCAGGCCATTTAAAACTTCATATTAATTAATTCATAAGACTTTCCATCAAATTAGATATAATTTTGCAAGCAAGTTTAAAAGAATAAGATATTCTCATTTAGAGATGTAAAAAATGACTGAGGAAGAATATATGAAAGGAAAGGAGACTGGGAGACTGAAGAGGTAAGCTAGACATTAGCTGTGGGATAAATCTTCTTTTCCATTTCTAAAGAGTGAACTCTATTGACTTTATTTTTTATTTTTGCTATACTTTGTGTATGAGTGTGTGTGTGTGTGTGTGTGTGTGTGTGTGTGTGTGTGTAGCAGACGAATATGAGTGTGTCTGCCTATGGAAGCCCAAGGAGGACATCAGGAATCATCCTGGATTGCTCTACCTCCTATTGCTTTGCTCTGTGATTGTCCAGGCTCCAATTTCCAAGGCAAAAATGCAGACTGACACCTGGCATTTTTATGTGGAATCTGGGGATCTAAATTCCAAACCTTTTGCTTGTGAGGCAAAGGTCTTAACCTCTGAACTGTCCTCACTCCTCTATTGACTTTTGAGCTTATCTCACAGGTGAGGTGAAAAGATGTAACTTCTATCTAAAGCTGTCCAAACACTAGTTCTTTCAGTCTTCTACTAGTCAAACAGCATAGAGTCAATTAAGTGAGAGTCTATCAACAGTCATTGTAGTCAAAGTGAAATACTGAGGTAACTGCCAGCAAAAAAGAAGGCAAAGGTGGATTACAGTCTGTTTTCTGCTGTTATAATGGAATTCTTTGGTGTGGTTAATTTGCAAGATACAAAGATTCACTTTGGATCATACTTCTGAAGGCAGAGAAGTGAAACAGCAAATGACTAAATCTAGCAAGGAAGAGCCTTTTGCTGCTAGGTGAAAAGGTGTCCAAGAACTTAACAGGAGATGTGGAAGAGAGAAACAAAGGGGTCCATATACTTTCTAACAACTTATTTTCACATGAATCAACCCATTCCCAGCAGTCTCAAGAGACAAAGATGCCGCTTTCTAGCTCTACTACATTGGCAACGTAATCCCCATATGTGTTGTGACAAGCGTGTTAGAGACACGCTTGAGCTGAGGAGAGACATTCAGCTTGAGTTCATATTGCTTTTAACCATTAACTAGGACAAGAGTCAGGTAAAAATCTAGAGAGGCGGTGTGAAACTTTGAGTTTCAATGAACTATGTTATATAAAGTATTGCAATTTAAAAGTCCTTTAAAAATGAAGAGATGGCCTTTTATAAAGAAACCCTCCTGCCTCCTTTCTTGAACTACAAAAATATGTTTTTGTTTTTTTTTAAGTCAAAGGAATGCAGAGGAAGGGTTCTGTGGGTAAAAGCACTTGCTGTATGAGATTGGTGGCCTGAACCATTTATTTGGAATCCAGATAATTAGCCTGCTGTGGTGGCACTCACAATCTATTACTCCTGTGGTGAGATCCACAACAGAGACACTTCACGATCCAGCTAGTCTGGAGTACACAGAGTGGCAGAAACAGCAAGGGAGACCTTGCCTCAATAAGGTGGAAGGTAAGGACTACTTGAAGTTGTCCTGTGATTTTCACACATGTATCATGGTCTACATGCCCCTCTCAATTGGGCCATACACAAGACAGCCAACAAAAAGACATATAAACCATCAAAATAAAGAAAGCCACATACTAGTGTCTCTTTAGAATATAGCGTGTGTGTGATGAGTGTGTGTATTGTGTGTATGGGGGGGTTAATGAGGGGAGAGAATAAAAGGGATGAAAAGAAGGGAAGGAAGGAAGGATCTATTAAATTACCTTGACATGGCAGGACCCAGCTTGGGTTCTGTTCATCCCCCAAATGAGGGGGGATTTGTACAAAAGCTCCCAAAGAAGATGGAACAAGTGTACAGAATCACAGAAATCAAGACAAAGAAAAGTGATTAATAGGAAAACACTCATCCTCTATCAAAAGCTCCCAGGTTTAAAGTGGGTAATGAAATGGTACAATTTTCTTTATTCTTCTACTCTTTGAATTTGTCTATTCAAATTTCAGTCAATACTTAAGACCATCCTGTAAGGATAAGTACTTCTGCATGTGTGGCCTTTCCATCTTCAGTTTCATCCACAGGGGGTTGGTGTGCACTCTTACACTGAGTTTGCTTTCTGTGCAATTGTCAAAGGAGATGAAGGAAAGCAACAGCCACACATGGAGCTAATCAAAGCAGAACTTTAGGTTTAACCAAAACCACCTTCTGTGATCTCAGGCATGCATCCATATTCCTAACTGTTAGTGCTCTAGCACCACAAGAAACAAATCTGGCCACTGCTCACTGCGTAGCTGGACACGTTTCTCTCTCCTTTCTAACAGAGAAAAAAATGCTGATTCTGAGCTTGCATCTTAGAGAGTGAATTGAAATTACTTTCAGGAGACAAAACTAATGAAAATGGATAAAACCATGCAGAGGCATTCCATAGGGTTTTGTTTTAATTAGAGTAAAAGAGTTAAAAATTAAAAAATACTACATTCTATTACACTCATCTTAAATCTGAAAAATATAAATTCAAGTAAGAAACATTTCTTAGACATTTCAGTTGAGTTTTTAAACATACATTAGCTCTAAATTTATATTAAGTGCAAATAGCTAAGAACTTCAGTAATGATTGTCATTAGAGATATTTGGTTACAAGCCATTGTGAAGTAAAATTATCAGAAAAAAAGCCACACTTGTTATAAATAATCAAGACTGACAGAATTTCTGTGTTTGTGGAGAGTTGGACTACAGCATGTCTAGAGCCAAAGTATCCAGCTCTCTCACAGCACATTCAGTCCATCTCAGTGTGTGACCCATCTTCCTTGTGCAATTAAGTAAAGAAAAAATAGCTAACCTTTTTTAGAATGTGTGAATGAACTTCTAGCTTCCACCAGCCCAGAAGCTACAACAATGTTATCAAGTAGCATTTTAGGTATGTAAACAGATTTTTTTTTCACTCTGTAAGGTTCTTGTGTTAGTTAATCTTGGTTGTCAACTTGACCACACCTGACATTAGCATTCAGGCCACTTGCAGAGATTATCTATATTAAGATATTTACAGCATGAAGACTAACCCTAAGTCCAATTGTTGCAGGGAAACCAGTCTCAACTGTCTCAATGTCATAGGGTTCTTGTGTTCCAGAGTGGAAGATTGAAACCAGAACTCGGTGTAGAGGATTAAGGTAGAGTTTATTAGAGAAGAAAAAGATTTGAACTCATGGATTCCAGACACGGAGTGCCATGAGGAGCTAGGGCACCTCCATGAGAAGCAAAAATGAAACAGAGCTCGTGGCACTAGAGTGCCATGAGGGGCTAGGGAGCCCATGAGAACTCACAGTGCCTAGGCATGGAATTCATGAGGAGCAAGGAACAAGAAACAGACTCATGGCACTGGAGTGCATGAGGGGCTAGGGAGCCTCCAAGAGAAGTAGGCAGCTGGAAATGGACTCATGGCACTAGAGGGCCATGAGGGGCTAGATCGCCAAAGATGGTTACCAGGGCTAGGTATACTTATACACCTAGACAAGCACGGAAAACTGGCTTTATCCCATTGGTTAATTCCTATGGGGTACAATCCAGTTGCTCTTGGGCCCATGTGGGTTAGAGGTCAAGTTGCTTGATATGGAGAGCTAGTCTCCATAATCACTTCATGGGGAAGTTGGCCATCTTATCTCTGGGAGGATTGGAGTCAGTTCCTCAGCAGAAGTGTTTCCCCAGGGTGGGATGACTTTGAGGGGGAGATGACTTTCAGGAATTCCAAAGACCTTGAGAGACCCATCCCAGCATGGCTGCTCTAATCCTGCCTCATAATGGGTGCTCTTAATAGCACACCAGATCAAAAGAGTCACAAGATAGAAAGGCTGAGGGACCGTCTTGCCCTACGCTGGTAAACTCATCTTCCCTCGTGTAGCCATTGGAACCAGCACTTTTTGACCCTCCATGACAGACATGACTTGAACCACCTCCAGCTTCTGCTGTGTGCCATTCCCTCTCTGCCATGATGTATCAGTATCTCCCCTCTGGATCTATAAGCCAAATAAATTTCCCTTTCTCCCCTCAAATTAGTTGAGTATTGTCTCTCAGCAACAGAGAAGAGTAACTGTGACAGTACTTACCTGAAATTCTTTCTGATGCATTTAAAAAGTGTCTTGATTTATGGATTTCTTTATTCTGATTCTATAAAAACTTTATAAACCTTCTACCAAGTTGAAACACAGTATTGAGGGCAACTGAAATATGTACTCTGGGTCCTAGACACTCTTACTTGGCTGCAGAATAAACTTCTTATTCCTTTTGAGATGGCAGAAGTATTTTTTTCCAGGGCTGGAGAGGTGGCTCAGGGGTTAAGCCTCTGCCTTGCAGGTGGAAGGTCCCGAGTTCGGATCCTAGAACCCACGTATAGATGCTGGGCGGAAGCTGGGGCAGCCTGCGTTTCTGGTCCTGGTAGGGCGGAGCCTGTGAATCCAGGGACAGAGTAAACAAGGAGGAGGTGGAGGCGGTGCATGGTGGTTCCCAAAATCGCCTGTGGTTCCACACATACACACACATACATACATACACACACGCACACATGCCTACACACACAATTGAATAAAATAAATAAAAAATTTTAAAAAAAGAAGTATTTTTTTCCATTGACATAATGCTGCTTATTAGGAACTGGACATTCATTTACTTGCAGACAATTAAACATTTTACTTTAAAACTAGTAATATTCTAACATGGCATTACAACAGAACAAATGCATACAAGTTAAAAAAGAATACACTCAGACATTTGCAAGTCTGTAAAATCTAATGTAAAATCTAAAGGGAAACTTAATAAAATCATTAGAAACCAAATCTAAGAAATAAATATACTGATTAAAAATAAAATTCTGTATTCATGTTTCAATAAAAACAAATCTAAATAATTATGAGACATAAAACAATGGGCTGGAGAGATGGCTCAGAGGTTAAGACTCTGCCTCACAAGTAGAAGGTCCTGAGCTCAGGTCCCACATAAAAACACCAATCAGAAGTGGTGGTGGCTTGCACTTCTGGGAAATCCCAGAGTGAAGCAAAAAAGAAGGTAGGAACAACCTAAGAAGTCTCCAGTAGTCACCATTGATCCTCCACAGGGACACACAGTCCCCTCTGATACACACACACACAAACAATCACAAACGTGCACACAGTAAATAAATAAATAAATAATAAAAAAAGTTAAAATGTGTAATGGTAGTACTTTTTAATTAATGATTTTGAAATTAGGAACTTTACTTCAAGCTATAAAGAAAGAGCTATTGTGAACTTACTCATTACCATAAATACTTTAAGAACTGGATATTTCTTATCTAAACTCTGCAAGCACTGGACAGCTACCAATGCAAAGATACATTTATAAAGAAGATACATTCTTGGAGACCCCCAAGTTGCCCCGTGTCTCAGCGGCACCCAGGCTGCCTTGGGTTTTAGCCTAGGACACGCCCCAGGCCCCAGCCCCTTTCTTTCTCCCAAACTCCTGTCCACCCAACTGGATATGACTTGCTTACATTCCTCCATCCCTGGAGCTTGGGAGGGCCACTAAGCCAAGTCCCAGGTGCCAGGTGAAGAATTCTGCCATCAACATCAGCCCCTCTGCCTCTCTGGCCCCCTGGGGACCCACCCACCTGGTCTACAGAAGACACACTGCTACTCAGAATTCAACAGAGTCCAAAGAAAACTCAAGAAAAGTTCTAAGCGTTGAAGACCATACATCTGAAAACTTCTACAATCATCCTTTCACATGGGAGAGTTTCTTCACATTCAGCCCAAAGATAAGTAAACCTCCTTTTTTTTACCTTACTGTTCTTTTCTACTATTAATCACTGTAGATTAACTTAGCCATACAGCCACCCCAAAAACATATACAACTACAGGGAGTACACCATTCACTCTCACATAGCACCAAGATACTAAATCGTAAAAGTGCACTACCATACTAATATTCACCCCCTGTCTACTTAACCTGACTTAACTGATGTACTAACAGCCTAATAGCCTCAACCAGGAAATAACAATAACAAAAGACAAACACACCCAACCCCAAGGCAAGCAATAGTAATAACTGCCCAAGTGTAGTAATACCAACTAAATCAGTCAAAAATACACAGAAACTGAAAATCCCTAGAAGACAAAACACACAGAAACTGAAAAGCCCTAGAAGACAAAACAACAATGCCCAAGTGATACAGATCCATGAGAAACAAAACCCAAGAAGCCCAATCTCCCACCGAAAGAATTAACCCCTTAATGATGGATTCCAACAAGAACAAATTCACAGAAAACAGCCAAGAAAGCCAGACCCAAGACAATGACTGTCAAAGTATGATTATAACCATGATTAGTACTATGAAAGAGGAAATCCAAGAGGAGTTAAACAACCGCATCAACCACTTTGAACAGGAACACAACAGGCATCTGGAGGAGTTGAGAAAAAGAGTTCAAGAAACAAAAATAGGCATAGAGCAGTTAAAAGTCTCAGGCAGAGTTTAAAACTGAACTAAAAGACAAGCTATCTTCAACCCAAAGCTCAACAGAGTCTTATCAGCAGAACTAACGAAGCAGAAAATAGAATTCCAGATCTTAAAGACAAAGTGGGAGAATTAACCAGCTCAATAGAAGAGATTGTTAAAGCAAAAAAGATACTTGAGTGAAACATTCAGGAGATATGGGACACCCTGAAGAAGCCTAACATACGCATTCATGGAATACCAGAGCAAAAATCTCAAAATACCACACCTGAGGAAAATTTTCAAATTATCATAAATGAAAACTTCCCTCAACTGAAGAATGAGAGGCCCATCCAAATACAAGAGGCATTTCACACTCCAAGCAGATATGACCAAAATAGAAAATCGCCACAGCAAACGATAGTCAAAACGTTCCACATTCAAGACAAAGAAAAGGTTCTGAGAGCTTCAAGAGAAAAAAGCAAGTCACTTTTAAAGGCAAACCTATTAAAATAACAAATGACTTCTCAATGGAAACAGTAAAAGCAAGAAGAGCTTGGAGAGACATAGTTCAAGTATTAAATGAGCAAAAATGCCAACCCAGACTGATATACCCGGCAAAACTATCTGTCATGATCCAGGGAGAAAGAAAAATTTTTCAGCACAAAGACAACTTGAAGGGATACATGTCTACCAAACCAGGCCTTCAAAAAATCCTAGAACTGATACTCAAGCTTCAAGAAAAGAACAAGCGTATCCAGGAGGACAGAAGGGAAGTTTAATACCACCAAAACATAAATATCAAACAACATGCTTACAAAATCTACTAAACACAAAAAATGTCCAGAATTAAAAATAATTTCTCCATTATAACATTAAATGTCAATGGGCTTAACTCACTGATTAAGAGGCACAGATTACAAACTTGGATTAAAAATCACAACCCATCAATCTGCTGCCTTCAGGAGACTCATCTCACCACAAAAGATAGGCATATCCTAAAAATGAAAGGCTGGTCCAAAATTCTGCAAGCTAATGGAACCAGGAAACAGGCAGGGGTAGCCATTATGCTGTTGGACAAAGTGACTTCAAACCCAAAAAAAGCATAAGAGACACAGATGGATACTACATTTTAGTCACAGGTACAATTCACCAGGAAGACTTCACAATACTGAACATATATGCACCCAATATAGGTCCCTCCATATTCATTAAAAAAATCCTACAGCATCTAAATCGAGAAATCAACCCCCAAACGATAATTCTCGGGGATTTCAACACCGCCCTTTCAACATGGGATACATCAACACGTCAAAAGCTTAAAAGGACACTTTGGAATATAATTAAAACCTTAAAGAAATGGACCTTACAGATCTCTATTGAACTATTCATCCACGTACCAAAGAATATACATTTTTCTCAGCAGCACACAGAACTATCTCCAAAATAGATCACATATTGGGCCACAAAATGAATCTCCACATATACAGGAAAGTTGAAATTCTAGCCTGTGTCCTATCAGACCACCATGGCCTAAAGCTGGACATTCACAACACAACAAATAAACAGAAAATACACTAAATCCTGGAAACTTAACACTATGATGCTGAATGAGAACTGGATTCAGGAAGAAATAAAAGGAAATTCAAGATTTCCTGAAAGTGAATGATAATGAAAATACAACTTACCAAAATCTCTGGGACACAATGAAAGCTGTTCTAAGAGGTAAGTTCATAGCTCTTAATGCCTACATCAAAAAAATGGAAACATCAGAAATAAACAACTTAACAATGTAGCTTAAAGCTTTAGAAAAACTAGAGCAATTTGATCTCAAAAGCAGTAGAAGAGAGGAGATCAGTAAAATAAAGGGAGAAATATCTGAAATTAAGATTAGGAAAACAATAGAGAAAATCAACCAGTCAAAAACCTGGTTCTTTGAAAAAATCAATAAGATAGATACACCCCAGCAAATTAACCTAAAGCAAGAGAGAGAAAACCCAAATTAACAAAATTAGAAATGAAAATGGAGTTATCACTACTGATACCCATGAAATTCAGAGAATTATAACATCATATTTCAAAAACTTATACTCTGTGAAATATGACAAAACAAAAGAGATGGATGAATTCCTAAGTAAATACAACTTACCTAAATTGAATCAGGAAGTTGTGAATTATTTAAATACTCCTATAACATATAAGGAAATTGAGGAAGTAATCTTGAATCTTCCCACCAAAAACTGTCCTGGACCAGATGGATTCAGCATAGAGTTCTACCAGACACTTAAGGAGTTAATAACACCAATACTCCTTAAACTGCTCCAAAAAATAGCAAAGGAAGGAACACTACCAAATTCCTTCTATGAAGCTAATATTGTTTTAATTCCAAAACCTAATAAAGTACACTTAAAAAAGAAAACTATATGCCAATCTCTCTGATGAACACAGATGCAAAGATTCCTAAAGAAGTTTTAGCAAATGGGATTCAAAAAGATATCAAAAAGATCATTCACGGGGACCAAGTAGGCTTTATCCCCGGCACACAAGGTTGGTTCAACATACACAAATCAATAAATGTAATTCATCATATAAACCAGTCCAAAGCCCAAGACCACATGATACTCTCGATAGATGCAGAAAAAGCTTTTGACAAGATCCAACAGCCTTTTATGATCAAAACGTAGAGACAGTAGGAATGGAAGGAACCTTTATCAATATAATAAAAGCTATATACAACAAGCATACAGCAAGGATTATACTCAATGGGGAAAAACTGGAAGCATTCCCACTTCAATCAGGAACTAGACAAGGCTGTCCACTCTCACCACTTCTATTCAATATTGTACTTGAAGTGTTAGCTGAAGCCATAAGACAAGAAAGGGACATAAAAGTGATTCGAATCGGCAAGTAAGAAGTCCAGTTATCTCTATTTGCAGATGATATGATCCTATACCTGAGTGTTCCCAAAAACTCCACCAGGAGGCTCCTGGAACTAATTGAGAAGTTCAGCAGGGTAGCAGGATACAAAATATACATACAAAAATCAGTGGCTTTCCTATATGCCCAGAATGAAATAAGTGAAAGAGCGAGCCCTGAGAGAAACAATCCCATTTACTATAGCCCCTAAACAAATGAAATACCTTGGCATAATCCTAACCAAGGAGGTAAAAGACCTTTACAATGAAAACTTTAAAACCCTAAAGAAGGAAATTGCAGAAGACACCCCGAAGGTGGAAAGACCTCCCTTGTTCCTGGATTGGCAGAATCAACATCATAAAAATGACCATCCTACCAAAGGCAATATACAAATTCAATGCTATACCAATTAAAATCCCAAAGCAATTCTTTAAAGAAGTTGACCAAACAATCTCAAAATTCATATGGAGGCACAAAAGACCCAGGATAGCAAAGACAATCCTGAGTAACAAAAACACTGCTGGAGGTATCACCATATCAAACCTTAATCTGTACTACAAATCCATAGTTGTAAAAACAGCCTGGTACTGGCTCCAAAATAGACATTCAGATCAATGGATAAGGCTTGAAGACCCAGATATAAGCCCACAAAATTACAGCCATTTGGTCTTTGACAAAGGGGCCCAAAAAATCCAATGGCAAAGAACAGTATCTTTAACAAATGGTGCTGGCCAGCAGTGTTCCTATACTTAAGGGGAACACGGTTAAGGGTTCAGGGAAAGGCCCCTGGGTCCTTGTACTTCATCAGAGAAGAGGGCCCAGAGGAGAATCAGGCATGCACAAGAATGGACTCTCTGGGAATTGGGGCGGGAGGCACTGGGGGATGGAGAGGGACGGGGGAGGGGAGGGGGAGCAGGGGATTCGGGGGGAGGAGGAGGGAGGGAGGGAACTGGTGTACCTATTAAGTTTGTATGAGCTGAAATGATAATAAAAAATATATTAAAAAAAAAAACAAAAAACAAATGGTGCTGGCAAAACCTGATCTCCACATGTAGAAAATTAAAACCGGACCTGTACTTGTAACCTTGTACAAGACTTAATTCCAAATGGATCAAGAACCTTGATTTTAGGCCAGAGACTATAAAAACCGTAGTTGAAAGGGTAGGGAATTCCCTTGAGCTTATTGGACTAGGCCAACAGTTCATAAACAGACATCCAATGGCACAGTCACTGCTACCAACTCTCAACAGTTGGGGTCTTGTGAAATTAAAGAGCTTCTTTCTGTACAGATAAACAGATTGTAACATGAGCTCAAAGGCAACCCACAGAATGGGAGAAAATCTTCACTAACCACATATCTGATAGAGCTCTACTGTCCAGAGTGCACAAAGAACTTAGAAAACTAAATACCAAGGAAACAAATGGCCCAATTAAAAAATGGGCCCTGGAACTTAAAAGAAACTTTACCAGGGATGAAATTAAAATGTCTAACAAATATCTGAAAAAATGCTCCACTTCCTTAGCCATCAGGGAAATGCAAATCAAAACTTCCTTGAGATATCATCTCACCTGGTCAGGATGGCAAATATCCACAATACAAACAACAACAAATGCTGGAGAGGATGTGGAGAGA
This sequence comes from Typhlomys cinereus, assembly GCA_023101885.1. Classification (NCBI taxonomy): domain Eukaryota; kingdom Metazoa; phylum Chordata; class Mammalia; order Rodentia; family Platacanthomyidae; genus Typhlomys; species Typhlomys cinereus. The sequence goes on from JALPQD010000082.1 coordinate 3,706,424, forward strand.
GGGGAACTCTCCTACATTGCTGGTGGGAATTCAGGCTCTTACAGCCACTTTGGCAAGCCGTCTGGAGATTCTTAAAGAAATGAAAGTTTGCAATGCCATATGACCCTGCTATCCCACTTCTGGAATAGCAGCAGAGGTTCACCTCGATAGCACAAGTGCGTCCATGTTCATAGTAGCACTGTTTACAATAGCAAAGTCATAGAATCAACCTAAATGTCCAACAGTTGACAAGTGGATAAGGAAACTGTGGTACATCTATACAATGGAGTACTACTGAGCCATCAAAAATGATGAATTACTGGAATTTGCTGGGAAATGGATGTCATTAGAAACAATTATATTAAGTGAAGTATCCCAGACCCAGAAAATTAAGCACCGTATGTACTCCCTAATAGGTGGCTCCTAGTACCAAACCCACCCAGCCCACCTAGAGACACTTGATGATAAATCTCTGTAATACAGTAATTGCAAGGAGTATGAACAGGAGGAATGGGGAAGGAGGGCCACACCAGAAACAAGGAGAGAGGGGACCATGTTACAGCAGAGAAAATAGGCCTCCATCAAGGACTGCAAGTAAGCAATGAGACATCTGGTTAAGTTCACAGACTTTTCGTTCCTGATCATTTACAACTGAGGGGGTGTGGTCTCACCAGAAAGGGAGGGCATATAGCCTGGCAGATAATAAGTAATCATTTTGCAAATGGGTGATTGACCCCTCCCTTACCGTGGTTTCCTACTTTTATTACATCTACCTTTGAATATACTCTTATAAGAAGACTCTAATTTAACAGGTTTTTATCTCTGGCCAGGAGGTGACATCCAATACCCATCAGGATGGAGTGAAGGGCATTGCAGCAACAGCAAAACCGCAAAAGAAAATGAACAAACCATAATCCAGAACTTCAGAGACTCTATATCAACGACCTAGAACTAGGCCAGCCTAAGCTCTCCCCATCCTGAAGCTCAGGGAAATTTGGGGAAAGGGGGCAGTAAGAGTATAAGAGCACAAGGATGGGAGGAGCAATGATATGCAAGATACTCCACACTAGTTAGTGCCGAAGCAATCATAATTGGACTTTGCATGCCCTGTGCAATGTCCAACACACTACTGACCCCACAAAGTCTAGCATTTGCTAAAAGCACCAAGATCCTTGGAGGCAAGGAATTGGCAGCCAAAATAGTGTTCCTATGCTTAAGGGGAGCAAAGGAAAGGGTTCAGGGAAATGCCGCTGGGTCCTTGTATGTCATCGGAGAGGAGGACCCAGAGGAGAGTTTGGCATACACATTAAAAGATTCTTTGGGGATTGGGGAAGGGGAGGTACTGGCGGATGGAGAGGGAGGGGTAAGGGGAGAGGGAGCAGGGGGGCCAGGGGGGCGGGGGGGGGGGGAGGAGCAGGGAAGGAGGGAACCGGTGTACCTATTAAGTTTGTATGAGCGGAGATAATAAAAAATGTTAAAAAAAACAGAAGATACAAAGATACATTCTTGGGAAAAGTTCTACCTTTATCTTTTTCTTTCTTTCTTTTTTTCTATTACTTATGCAATTGTGTCGTATGCGTGTGTACACATGTGTATGTATGTGTGTGTATGTATGTGTGTGTGTAGAACCACGGATGAACTCGGGACGAATTCCACCTCCTCCTTGTTTACTCTGCCCTGAGATTCACAGGCTCCGCCCTACCAGGACTAGAAATGCAGGTTGCCCCAGCTTCTGCCCAGCGTCTATATGTGGGGTCTAGGATCTGAACTCAAGACCTTCTGCTTGCAAGGCAGAGGCTTAACCCCTGAGCCACCCCTCCAGCCCAAGTTCTACCTTCATCTTGACATCTCTACTAAGGAAGTTTAACATATGTCTTCATGGGTCTGTCTCTTTCTCTCTCTCTCTCACACACACATACACATACACGCATACACACAGTAAAGTGGGTGGGAAATATACTAGAAAGAGATTCTCTGATGGAAGGAGGAGGGTAACGTAGGATAATATGGGAGAACCTATGAAAATTGACAGTATACAAATATGAAACTGTTAAACTACTGAAAAGGAAATAAACAAAAAATTTAAAAATTAAACTGCCCAAACTATAAGATAGAGAAATAACCCCCCACACACACCCCTTCAAATATAGAACCTTTGAAGAAAATAGAGACTAAAGTTTCATGTTGTTAAAATAACAGGCAAGCTACTAGAGGTAGGAGCTCTGAGCAAATCTGTCACAGGCATCTGCCATGCATGCTGTGATTCCTATGATGTGATGTACACTGAGAAACACTAGGAAATCTAGAAACGAGAGAGCTCTGTGAGGCCAACCAATGTTAAGAAGAGAAACCACCACAACTCTGAGCTGACACTGGTGAACATTTCTGAATTTCAATGAGACCCACAGAGTCTAACTAAAAGCCAGTCCATTGTATGTGAGCAATGGCTGTCCTTGACATTAAGGGCAACACTGAAATTAAATAAAATAAAAAAATCTATGCAGGTATCAATTTTATGGTTGAGAGTTTGAGCTCTAGGCACATTTGTAGATAATTAGTAGTTGAGTTCAGCCCACAGTGAACCTGCAGGAGACTGTCTAGTTGATGGAGAAGGCCCAACTCAAGATGGATGGGGTTAGTCCCTGGATAGGTGAATAAAATACAGAGAGCAGGTTGAGGAAGTTGGCATCCTTGTGTACACTTGGCCAGACACGCTGGTCTGCAAGTAAAGATTGTCCCTCTTTCAGCTGTTATGTGGAGATGGTGCCAGTGTCCTCGGACCTTAGTGTTTGTGTAATGCTTTCCTGCCAAGCAGGAAAGGAAGAAACAATGGTATGAGAAAACAAACCCTTTATTCCCTTAAACAGTTTTGTCTTTGTCGGGAATTTTATCAGCAACATGGAGAGCAAATGCAAGGAAGTCATTAAGTTTTAAATTTTTTGACACCTTGAAAAGATATAGTTTCAGATCCCAAAACCCACATAAAAATGCCTGATGGAAATGGCAGTGATCTTTAATTCCAGCCCTGGTTGGTAGACTTGGGAAACCCCAGAGCAAAGCAATAAGGAATCAGAGCAATTCAAGATGAGTCCAAAAGTCACTCTTGGCACTTCACAGGCACAAACACACTTAAAGTGCCATCCTACATACACACACACACACACACACACACACACACATGCATGCATGCAGGCACAAATGCAAAACATAAATGCAAAAGCACAAAAAAGACACATGCAAGAATTAATATATTTAAAAAATGATATCAAAGTCATAGAATGCTACAGGAGCTCAAACATTTTAATTCCTTTTTCATATAAATCATTTATCTTCTGTCACAAGTTTGAACACTATATTTTATCATTGATAATTGAGTTGATAGTGCTTAATTAGTTCACTCACTGGTGTTCAAAATAAAAGTACAGAGGTTTCTAATGACAGGTCTTTTTTAAATTTTTTTTTTATTCAATTGTGCGCGTGTATGTGTTGTGTGTGCATGCGTGTGTAGAACCACGGACCAATTCGGGAACCACCATGGACGCCTCCACCTCCTCCTTGTTTACTCTGCCCCGGGATTCACAGGCTCTGCCCTACCAGGACCAGAAATGCAGGCCGCCCCCGCTTCCGCCCGGCATCTATACGTGGGGTCGAGGATCTGAACTCAGGACCTTCTGCCTGCAAGGCAGAGGCTTAACCCCTGAGCCACCTCTTCAGTCCCTAATGAGAGGTCTTTTAAGATGGCTAAAGCCTCTCAGCCTGTGCTTGGACTTCTCAGCCTGTGGGTGAACCCTTCAATCTGGGGGCAGACCTCTTAGCCTGGGGGTGGACCTAGCCAGCAATCAACAGCTAAGTCTACTTCCAGGAAGAAGACCTCTTAGCCTGGGTTGGACCTCTTAGCCTGGGGGTGGACCTAGCTGACAACCATCAGATAACTCCACTTCCAGGAAGGGAAAATATTTTTGAGTTCTGGACAAATGAACAAAATGGATCTAACAAAGGTCATGATATCATATGACAGTCTGAACATGTAATGATTTGCCCTGGCTTTTAACCTAAGTGTTTGCCTAGATTATCATAGTTTGGACATTGAATGAGGTTTTTATGATATCACTTTGTGATATGTATACCTGTTTATTCATCCCATTCATCTGTGTCCACTACTTACTATGGAAAATACACCCACTCTGGGGAATAGAGGAGAAAATCAGAGTCCAAGTATAATAAGTAAACGTGCCTAGTTACTCTGATTACAGTGTCTTCTAATATTCAGAAAGCTAGGAAGTCATTCTTCTCAAGTTTTTGAAGAAGGATTCATATCATGACTTGCATGACCGCTGAAAGTTTTGATTCTGTAGATAAATGTGCTAACATGATGTCCTGCAACCTGTGCTGTGGCTTGGTCCTTAACACCTGCCTGAGCCTCTAAACAGGCAACCATTTTGATCCTTTAGGGTGGATACCTGCCTTGCATTCCTGACATTATGCATGAAGCCCTATAAAAGAACAAAACAAAACAAAACAAAACAAAAAAACGGAAGAGGTAAGAACTTCCAGCACTAGAAGCCCAGGTGCAGTCTGGGCCAATAACAACCTAAGCCTACATTTCACATTAGCAAGCACTTTGGTATTCTGAATTGGCCTTTCTGCTGGCTTCTGATTCATCCTTTTCTATTGCTCACGAACACTTCTGTATCTATAATTATGCTTCTGCCTGAATATTTTGCAATAAAATATCAAGTAACAAAATGTAGCACACCTCACTGCCATTTTTCCATTGTTGAGGTGGCTGAGCATGATGTGTGAAATAAAAGTTTCCCTTTCCTAGTGGGGTGCTTTCTTGGCAATATATACAATTTTTCAAATTCAAACACATTTAAAATATAGTCCATTTGTACCCTCCAAATAATTCCTTTATGTCTAAACTCTCATGTGTTTTGTGTTCATATCATTTTGCCCTTCTGAGAAAGTCATAAAGGTGAATCATATAGGTAGAATTTTGACAAGCATCTCTTAAGAAACTTTCTAACCTCCTAAGTCCATTCCTCTCTTAGGAAACTTTCTAACAACCTAAGTTGATTCCTTATGATAAGGAAATCTTTGAAGTATGGGGAGTAGACCTGGGACTTTATTCTTCTTTGATGTTGGCTTTTGGGGACTTATTGCCTCAACAATGTAAAAATTTGGAATCACCTTCTGGGACTAGGATTACACTGAATCTGAAAATATAGATGGAAAGACCTTCTAACATGATATGACTGAGTTTTCCTGCATAAGAACCTAGACTTGTTCTTCATTTACTTAGTCTTTGGGGCTAATCTTTACATATCTGTCTTTCTGTGTATCTATCTACCTACCTATCTATCATCTGTCTATCTATCATCTATCATCTGCCTATCTGTTTATTCCAGTTTTTCATTTTTCTCATAAATATATGAACAAAGAACTAAGGAAATAAGGGGTTTTAGTTTTCCTCATGATTCTGATTATATTAACCATGCCACATCTGCAGATAAGAGCGGGACATACTTTCTCTCCTACCAGAATACCTATATGTCCATATGCCCCAAAGTATGCTAAACAACTGAGGCAACTCTTTCCATTTTATCCACCTGCTCAGAGAATTGTCTTGCAAACAGTGGGTTGAGTCTTATCGCATCAGTTAAACAATCTCACACAGACTTGATAATTCTTCACATATATGCCCAAACCTCAGTTGTCATTTTTCTAATAGATATCTAAAGCAAATTGCCACTTATCTATCGATCACCTATCTATAATCTGTCTATCTGTCTATTTGTCTATCTGTCTATCTATCTATCTATCTATCTATCTATCTATCTATCTATCTATCATCTGTCATCTGTCATCTGTATATCTACTATCACCTACCCATATCTATCATCTATCTCTCCATTAACCCATCTATCATCTGGCTATATGTCTCTGTATCCATCCATTTTTCATCTATTATATTTGTCATCATCTACCTATTAGCTATTTATCTATCAATCATCTATCAATTGATTCTTTTATCTTTTTTGAAATGATTCATTTTACTCCAAGAAACACTCTTCACATTAAAATTTACTTTGTCTAATTTAAAATGTCTAATTTAAAATTTACTTTGTCTAAACCTAGTTTTTTTCTGATGTGTTCACTTCACTTGCCTTTGCTTTTCATTCTTTTATTTGCAATTGTGTACAATGTATCTTCAACCACATTAGGTGGTTTTCTTTTTTTTCCAGTATGAAAATCCCTGTCTTTTAAATAAAGCATTAAATTACAATGATTTTCAGTCAGAGAGGGGATATGTTGTCCCTGGTGTCATCAGCATCTATACAGAAAGCTGCTCACCTGGAGAATGCCAGTGACCTCCAGGCTCCAGAGGCAGCGACATAACAGTCTCTCTGGCGTTGTGTCATGTGCTCTGGGTGCATATGCTTCATGTAAAATACTAAATCTTCCATTATACATATATATTTAAAGTATGTTGAGCATCACAAGTTATGAAATATATTGTTTCATTAAGCTATGCATGCGATATGCACAATATATGATTTCAATATATTTTAGAATTTATTTAATTTGAAAGATAAAAAGACAGCAATGCATATCATAACACATGGATGGAGGTCAAAGAACAAATTTCAGAAGTCAGTTGTTTTCTTCTAATATATGGACTTCCAGAGATTGAGAGCAGAAAACTTACCTGCTGTATTATCTTACTCCTACTTTATTTATATTTTATTGCTCATCAGACATTGTTCTCTGAAGAAGTCAGTAATATGATCACCTGCATTTCATTGTTTTGTTCTTATCCAGCCCAGCCCTGTCGACTTTGTGACCCACCTCATGGTTGAACTGTTTCTTAGTTTACCTGCAATGGAGAGTTCATCTCCATGTCCTTTCAGAAACAGAGTATTGGGGCAAGTTGGTGACCTTATCTGTGAAGGATTAGAATAAGTTCCCTACAGATTAATAAGGTGTGTTCCTTCAGGATAATCCTGGCAGTGAGGAATAACCTTCAGAGAACTTCCCAACATAGTCCTTTCTAAAACTACTTAACATGGCATTCATGCAAAAGTCAGAAGACAATCTTCTGGTGTTAGTCCACACATTTCTACCTCATTTAATACAGAGTCTCTACATAAGCCACTGGTAATCAATTCCTGCCATAAGAGGCTTGGCAGAGCATCTACTCATTCCTCACATAGACCTTTTCCTCCTCTGTTTACTGTAACCTGATCCATATGTTCTAAGGATCCACATGGAGCCTGTGAACATTCCAGAATCAGAGGTCTAAATTTACCCTCCCACCTTCTGTTGCTTTAATCCAACTGTCTGAGAATCTATATGGAACACCTACTTACTCCTCAGGTACAGGTCTCACTTCTACCCTTCAACAACTTAATTCTGACCTCTGAGGACCTGTAGGGAGTACTTCACACTACCTGATCCTCAGCTCAAAGATCACATTCCTGTCAGTCTTAAAAAACTATTCACTTTCTACCAGTACAAACAGAGTGCCTGTGGTAAGATTAGAGCCTGCATTTCTGCTTAGTTGAACTTGTTTCACATGAACTACCCAACCCAGTAATCAGCACTGAGTAATGCCAAGACTGAACTTCAGGTATGACCTACCTGATCAAAGTTCAGACCAAAAGGGTAACAACAGCAAATAGAGATCCACCACCCACACAATACAAGAGGGCCAGATATCCATATCAAAAGATTCAGCTAATAACATAGTTTCAGACATTTAAGCTCCATCATGAAAACAAAACATGATTAGATGGGACAATGGTCCAGAGACTAAAGGGCTTACTGAATGAGCAAAAGAACTGGATCTCACATGTTCAGATCCCTGCAAAATCCTGAGCATTTGCAGCAGCATGCCTGTATCTTCAGCCTTGAAAGTAGAAAGTAGAAACACCAAATTGTTTTATTGGACCACCTTTAAGAGAACAAGGTACAAGAATAATCGGGATGATTTTTAGTGTCAACTTTATCCATATGCAGGTGAATAAGTATAAATATACCACAAGCAAAACACAAACAAATTTAAAAATATGAGGTATAAAAAACAAAAAAATTATGTATTCACACAAATTGCCAACCCTGTAATAATGTAATACAATAAGAACAACTTAGACAAAATAGCACAAAGTGGGGCTGGAGAGGTGGCTCAGGGGTTAAGCCTCTGCCTTGCAGGTGGAAGGTCCTGAGTTCGGATCCCAGATCCCACGTATAGACGCCAGGCGGAAGCGGGGGTGGCCTGCGTTTCTGGTCCTGGTAGGGCAGAGCCTGTGAATCCGAGGGTGGAGGAAGTGGAGGCGTCCATGGTGGTTCCTGAATTCGTCCGTGGTTCTACACACACAGACACACGCGCGCACACACGCACAATTGAATAAAAAAAAGCGCAAAGTATTTAAAAGAACAGCTATAAATATGTTCAAAACGTTTAGATAAGACATTAATATATTCCTGAATGAATTTCAAAAGAAGGAACAATTTCCTTAATGAAATTAAAGAAAACACAAATGAATAGCTGAATGAAGTGAGGTCAACTTGGTATACGAAAATAAAATTTGATAAAGAGGCAGAAATTCTGAAGGAAACACAACTTGAAAATATTTCAATAGGTCCAATAAAAACCTAGGTAAAAATCTCACAATACAATGAAAATTGCCAAAGACAGAATTTCAGGGCTAGAAAACAGAGGAAAAATAATTAGAACAATCAGTAATGGACATGATAATTTATTGAAATTCATGCCAAGAACATGTGGCATTTTTTGGGACACATAAAAGTCATATATCTGAATTAAATTAAGTCATAAGATTAAAGTCATAGAAAATACTTTCAGTGATCACAGAAGAAAATTCTCCAAATACAAGGAAATCGATGCTCATCCACATTCAGTTGTCACAGATAAATAAGTAGGACTAATGATAAAATTGTCTTTGTCATACATTAGCTACAACACTAAATACACAGAATAAAGAAAGAATATTGAAATTTGCAAGAGACAAGAACCAAGACACATTAAAGACATGATCATTAGGAAAGCAACTATTTTTATGACAACTTTGAAAGTAATAAAGTGAATACTTCAAATTCTGAAAGACCACTAATGCCAACTCAGATGACTTTATGAAACAAAGCTATGTCATAATTAAATGAGGTAGAACTTTATATGATTAAAATAAAGGTAAAGGAATTTAAAACCACCAAGCCAGACTTATGGAACATACCAGAAAGAATACACTGGACTGAAGAAAAGAATAAGTAAATCTAAGGATACACAGGAGAAAATAACAATGTTAAGACAATCATTAAACAAAGGACAATTAAGAAAATGCACACTAAAATCAGGAAATTGAAGAAACTAATATATGTCTTACTAATAACCTTAATATAAATACTAACAATTCCCCAATCAAAGTGCACACACTAGTATGCTGGTTTAGAAAATGAGATCCATCTTTATCCCCAAGAAAAACAATGCACACTATCATCTAGTCAAACAGTGGAAAAAGGCATTCTGAGCAAATGGAATTGAAAAAAGCAAGCAAAAATGAATAATGCAATATATGGCAAAATAGATTTTAACCCAGAATTTTTCAGAATAACGAAGATCATATCATACTAATCAAGGAAACAGTCCATCAAGACATACAATTCTAAATATAAGCAAACCAAACTTGTGTGAACTCAATTTCATTGAACAAGTAGTATTCAACATAAAGCCACAGATTAATCCTAAAACATCAATAATGGTTAACTTTGCTTCCTGATCTTCATCAATGGACAGATTATCCAGAAAAAATAAATAATCAGAGAAACACTGGCTTTAAATAGCATTACAGACTTAAGAAATATGTACAGACGACTCCCCACAAACACTACAAAACATGCATTTTTTAAATTTTTTTTTATTGTTTATTCAATTGTGTGTGTGAGTGTGTGTGTGTAGAACCATGGGCGAATTCGGGAACCACCATGGACGCCTCCACCTCCTCCTTGTTTACTCTGCCCCGGGATTCACAGGCTCCGCCCTACCAGGACCAGTAACCCAGGCCGCCCCGGCTTCTGCCTGGCATCTATACGTGGGGTCTAGGATCTGAACTCAGAACCTTCCGCCTGCAAGACAGAGGCTTAACCCCTGAGCCACCTCTCCAGCCCCAAAACATACATTCTTATAAGCATGTTTCTTATAAGCACTTTCTTCAAAATTGACCACATTTTGGGTCACAAAGCAAATTTTAGCATATATAGGAAAATTAGTAAAATGAGTCGTGTTCACTGGATCAGAATAGAATAAAACTTGAAATAAATATGAAAAATGTTTCCAGAAAATACACAAAAAGGCACCATTAAATAATTAATGATAATCAAAGAAATTAAGGAGGAAACAAACCAACTATAATTGAATGAAAAAAAACTACAACATATCAAAACCTCTAGATTCACAAGGAAGTCCTGAATTGAAAAATTCCACCTCTAAGAGCTTACATTAAAAAGTCAGAGGGAACCAAAAAAATTAGCTTAATGATGCTAGTTAAAAGCTCCAAAAAACATGTATAAACCAAAGATCAAGCAGTAGATGGGAAGAAATAATTAAAATCAGAGCATGAACAAGTCAAATGATACCAAAACCTCAAAGAGTAAATGCAATGAAAAGATGAACAATATTAAGAAATGCTTAGTCAAAGTAATCAGAACAAAGAGAAAGAAATCACATAATAATAAAATAAGAGTTGAACAGACAAAGATTAATTAGCTATGGATAAAATTCAGAAAATTTAAGGGCTTATATTGACAACTTAAATACCATAAACTGGAAAACCTGAAAGAAATAGGTGAATCTAGATCCATCTTTCTACCAACATTAATCTAAGATGAGATCCATATTTTAAAAATTTCCAAACTCTTGTTACAAATACAGTATTACTCTAATAACCAATTAAGTAAAAGATACAATAGCCACAAATGAAAACTACAGATTAATATGTCTAATGTATGTAGATAAAATTATTCTGGACAAAATACTTAAAAACTGACTATAAGATCACTTGAAAAAAGATTATGTATCCTGATTAAGTTGGTTTATTCTAGAGATATAGGGATATTTCAACATCTACAATTCAATAAATGTGATAAATCATATAAACAGACTCAAAAACATAAATCACATTGATATAGGAAAGGTATTTGAGAAAGTCCAACACCTTTTCATGAAATAAACCTTGGAGAGAAAAAAGATGGAGGCCACATATCTGAAATAATAAAGGCTGTATACGAAAAATCTACAGATAGCATCATATCAAGTGAATAAAATCTCAAATCAAACCCATTAAAATAAGAAACATGACAATACTGTCCAAGGTCTCCAATGATACAGCTCCTTGAATATTGGTATAATGCACAGAGTCATGGGTAGAGAAGAGAAAGTAAAGGATAATAAGTAAAGAATTTAAACTGTACCTGTTACTGCATGAGATTCTAAAGACTACTAGAAAATTCCTAGAACTGAAATATGTTTTCATCAAAATGGTAAGATACCAATTTAATATATAAAAATCAGTAGTCTATCTTTATACACATGACAAACACACTAGTAAGAAATCAGGAAAAAATCTCATTCACATAACCTCAAAGAAATTTAAATACCTTGGAACAAACCAAATCAAGAAAGTGAAAGACTTTTAAACTTACACTTTAAAACTATGGAAGGAAATTGAAGAAAAGAGTAGAAGATGGAAAAGCCTTCCATGCTGATAGATTGGAAGAATTAATTTCAGGAAAGTAACCATCTTACTGAAAACAGTCTATATATTCAACCTGATTCCAATCATATTTTCTATATCACTCCTCACAGAAAGAGAAAATGCAATCTTAAAATTTTTGTGGAAACACAAAAGACCTTGGATGACCAAAGTAATACTGAGCCAGTAGAATATAAACTGCGTGGCTCTGATACACACCTGTAACAAATCAATGAAAAAGAATAGAAAACCCAAATACAAGTCAACGTAATGAAGCTACATACACTTTTTATTTCAGTCCTAAGGAATACATTGGAGAAATATTCATCTGTATATCTTACCTGTAGGAGACTAAAACTTGGTCCATATTTCTTACTCTGCATAAAATCAACTACAAATGAATGACGGCTTTCAACATAAGACCTGGAATCCTGAAACTGCTAGAGGGAAAAAGTGATGGTACATTACAAGTTACGCATGGGCATAGGTAAGGATTTTCTGAATGTCTCCACCTAAAGCCAACTTTTGACAATGGGACTTTATGAAGTTAAAAAGCTTTTGTATAGCAAAGGAAATGATGAATCAAGAGGATGGGAGGAAAACCTTTGCTTCTTATATATCTGACAGAAGATAAATATCCTTTTATTTATTTTTGCGTGTGTGTGTGTGTTTGTGTGTGTGTGTGTGTGTGTGTGTGTGTGTGTGTGTGTGTGTGTATGTGTGTCAGAGGGCATTGTGTGTCCCTGTAGAGGGCTGAATCATTCTGGATTGCTTCTACCTCCTTTTTGCTTCACTCCTGGACTTCCAGAAGTGCAGATTGCCATCATTTCTGCCTGGTGTTTTCACATGGAACCCGGGATCTGAATTCAGGACCTTCTGCTTGCAAGGTAGAGTCTTAACCTCTGAGCCATCTCTCCAGCATAGAAGATAAAAATCTAAAACATAAAAAGAATTTTAAAAACTAATTAGAAAACAAATAACTCAATAAAAAGTAGATCATAGAATTGAGCAAAAAGTTCACAAAAGAAGAAATACGAATGGCCAAAAATTATTTTTTTAAGCATTCAGCATCCTTACCATCAGTGAAGTGCAAATCAAAATTGCTTTACAATTCCATATTACCACCCCAATAAGAATGACTATTAACAAGGTAAAAAATGATGACACATGCTCGCATGGAAATGACACGAAGAATCCTTTCATTATTGGTGGAAACCTAAACTGGTGCAAATACTGTGAAAGTTTGTGTGGAAGCATCTCAGAAAGATGAAAAGAGAATTACTTCATAACTTGATTACACAACTCCTAAGCATACACAAAAAGGCCTTGCTAAACTAAGAGAGAGAACCTGTGCTTTCATCACATTTATTGTGTATTATTCACAATAACTAGGAAATTTAATCAGCTTATGTGTCCATCAGCTGATGAATGGATAATGAAAGCCTAGTATATTTACAAAATAGAATTCTATTAAGGACTAAAGAATAATGAAATTACACAAAAATAGATGGAGCTGGAAAATATCTTACTGCATAAGAATATCCATGACTAGACAAATGACATATGTTCTGCACTACATGCAGATCCTATGTTTGATGCTTTCATATTTTTCACACCTAAATTGGAGTGAGTATATGTAGAGGCCAAGAAGCCAATATGGAGCCAAGAAGTGAAGGGAGATCACAGAGGACAGAAGATTGATCAACACAATACATACGATATGGAAATACAGGAGAAGAATTCTATGGGCAGAGTAGTTTAGTGAAGATCTAGTTAGGAAAGACCTCACTAGGGAAAGTTAAGGTGTGGGGGAAGGTCAGCTAAAACTAATCATGTATGAAAAAGCCATATGTAATTTTAAAAGGCAATTAAAGTATGTATTAAAAAAGAGTGATTTCAGGCTGGAGAGATGGCTTAGGGATCAAGACTGTCTCACAAGCAGAAGATCCCAACATTGGATCCCAGGTCTCACTTTAAAAAGTCAGGTGGAATTGCTGGCACCTGCACTGGCACCTGCACTTCCAGCTCTGGTGGGCAGAATCCAGGAAATCCTAGCATGAAATATAAAGGAGGTATAAGCAATTGAGGATTATTTCAAAGTCACCCTTGGTCCTCCACAGGTTCTCACATGTTCTTTGAAACACACACACATACACACACACACACACACACACACACACACACACACACACACTAAATGAGTGTGATTTCCAGGGATCTCTGAGGGGCTCCCAAAACAATATTATGCATAGTTACTGTTCTTGATTGCACATCTGGTTCTATTACTGAATTCAACAGAGATAAATCCCAGATAAATCAATTTGGAACTGAGCTAGAAACGTCCTTCCTGCTGATTAGTGTTGATAGTGCTGAAAAGTTGAGAAGTGTTATTGAAGGTTTTGGAAGAGAAAAGTCATCAGTGATCTAACCCAGCTATCTACAATGTATGCTGCAATATTAACCTGCCAGGTAGGATGGCTCACAAATACAATAGTGCTGTGAATATTCCATAGGTAACCAAAAACTTCCAACACCTGCTCCAGGGGAGGGAATACAAACTTGATATTGTAAAATTGGCAAAAATTCTTTGGCAAAAGAAGTTACAGGTCCTAGGGGAAAATCAACTGCTGACTTCTTGTTAAATAGATTTATAATTAACTTCATTTTGTTACCAGATCACACAAGCCAGTTTTGTGCCTCCAGTTTGACCACACAGCCTCATTAAATTAATAATTCAAATTAAGAGTCAAAAGCAGAAAAAGAAAATTTATTCAATATGACTGTATTGGGGAAAGAAAATCCTGCCAAGTGCTGTTGACAAGTTGTCAGAGTTGTGTGAAGTATCTTTTAGAGAAAAGTTCCTCCTCTGACTGGCACCAGTCCTGCTTTCTGACCTCAGTATGAGATTCCTGTGAAAGCTTTAGCTTTCAGAGTCCATTGTTCTCATAGTCCTGCCAGCCAGAGAGTTGAGGGAAAGGTCCTACTGTTAGGTGTCTTTTGTTTCCTTATTTTCTGTTAACTGTCATGTCTTATAGTAACAGGGTAGGAAAGCTGTAAATTTTATACATGTTAGAAGGAAAAGGTAGAAAAGAGGAGAAAATATCATACCTTTGAGTTAGTATGGAAGTCTGCAGAAAGTCGTAGAAATGGAGATCTTCAGAGACACAGTGAGAAAGCCCAGGGTGTCAGGGAAAGCATGATTAGGCTTTTGGTTGTGTCATACATGGTCAGGTACAGGTGTCAACTTGACAGTTGAGGGTTTGAGCTCTGGGCACATTTGTGGAGAATTAATGGTTGAGTTAAGCCCAGAGCAAACCTGCAGGAGATTGTCTGGTTCATGGGGAAGGCCGAGGTGGGTGCGATTAGGCCCTGGAATAAAATACAGAGAGCTGGTAGAGAGAGTTGGCATCCTTGTGTATACTTTGCCAAACATAATAGTCTGGTAAGTAAGGATTGTTCCTGTCTCAGCCATTACGTACAGATGGTGTGACCAGTTCCCTCAGCCTGGTGTGGGCACATGCTCTCCTATCAAGCTGCACTACAGACTGTAACTGGATTATCAGTAAGAAAGTAAACCCCTTGTTCCCTTAAACCATTTATCAGGAGCCATGCATGTGAACTGCAACAGATTGCTACCCAAAGAAGGTAAACTAATAGAAGGAGATGGAGAAGTTACACTCTGTGAGTTAAAACTAAAAAAAGTAAGCATCCTTAGCTGTAAAGATCTGTAAGTAACTGTCCTAAGGGAGAGGCACTACAGGTATGGAGACATTATTCCCCCTTTAAAAAAAAAAGAATTATTCATCCCATTTCCTTATCATATCTTCAGGTGAATCAGCTTTCCTGGGAGGTGTATGTAAAATTTTGTGTACCTTAATGCTGCGTCCTTATCCGACCATCCTGGTGGACAAGGTCCCAGCATGGCAGAATATTGTTTCCAGGAAATATTTTCTGGAAAAATATTTTACTTGAAATAAATGAGAGAAATAATAAAAATATGGGAATTGTCAGGCCTTGGTGCTTCTGCCCAGTTGGGGCCTAAAGACTGCTCGCTGGGGAATGTCACAGTAATGCCCATGGGCAGGTGCTAGGGATTCCTCCCTATGTAATTTAAGTTTTGCCTCTGGCAGGAGGAATTCTTCTAGGTAACCTGTTCTTAGGTTTTTGGGTCTAGCTTCCTGCTCCCTGATTTAGAGAAAAAGCCTGTTTTTAACTTTAAATCAAATTGCAATTAGAGATTTTTATGTCTAGTCACACACAGTAAGTAGACTTGTTAGCCAGAATGTATACAATGATTTTAAAGAAATTAGAGAATAATTTCAAGAGTCTTAAAGCATAGGTGGGTAAAATTTCCATCTATGAACTAACTCAGAAATTCTATAAGTATGAGACTATGCCATCTGTTCACTAGAACTTTAAAAGGCTATTTGATTCTCCTTGGATTATAATTTATGCTATCATAGGAGGAATTGTTCTTTTAATAATTATATTGCTTAAGTGTTTCCTTCAGCACATCTCTCAGCAGCGCTCCACCAACAACACCACGCTATAGGCGCGTATGGCCCTTGAACATCCAAGCCATGGCCCCCCTAGAGATATGGTTTGAGCTTGGATTGCAGAGATTTGTGAGGCCTTGGTCTAATCTAGTATCACATATCCTGACATGCCTTCCAGAGGAGAGGTCTTGTGAGGGCCAGTAGTCAATGATGGGTAAGATCCTGTGAGACAGGACGGTCTAAGACAGGCATCGTCCGTCATGCTGGATGCCCTCTGAAGCGGGGTCAACAAGGTCAGAGCAAAGAACTCTGGCTCCCGCTGGCTGTCAAAAAAGATGGATATGTAGGAGGAATGGACGAGGCAGGCCTTTATTGTCTGTATGGGCTGCGTACATGAGTGCAACTTCCTCTAGCTAGAACCTGCTGACATGCCTGGTGCTGACGTCAACCCACCTGACAGAGAGGACCAACCCAGACAGGGCAACAGCAAAAGCTCACACTGAGATTTATGGGATGTTGGGGGATATATAAGCAGCCCAATACCATTTACAAAAATGTATAATAGGAATGGCACACATATAGTTAATTGTAATGAAAAACATGTTCTTTGTTGAAATCAAAAGGAGCTCAATCCTCCTCTGTGTATTTTAAAAATGCAGTCTCTGTTAAAACAATGACAACTATGTAGGCTTAGACCCTATGGCTATTTGGTGGAGCATTATAGATTAGCTAGATTTGGAAATACTGGGAGAATGGTTCTGTTAAGTCCCTTTACCCCAAGCAATGGGTTAGGTTTTTGAAAAAATGTCTAGGAGACTAGGAGAATACCTGTCTGTTTGCAGGTGCAACATTCTTTACCCCAAAATTACTGTATAAAAGCTGTTACAAAGTTTCAGTAAAGTGGGTCCAGATTCACTCAGCCTAGAGAGTTGTGTGTGTCTGTTCTCCATCACCAACGCCTTGCCCACCTAGTCTGGGGGAGCCCTAGTTTGGAGGTCATGGCTCTGGCCTACTACATCTTAAATTGTCTTGTCTTCACACAGGATTGATATTGGAAGTCAGATTCTGTTCCTTTCTCCAGAATGATGCGACTTTCCTAAGAAGCCTCCACAAAGGAGCCTCCACAAGGTCCAGATACTTTCACCTTTTTATGTGGTATCTTAAATCCTAAGGAGGCTATAATGATTTGAAATATGAGTTGTCCCTGACAGATTCATGTGTTTGAATCTTTAGCCTTACTGGAGGCAGATAGTCATAGGGGCTAGACCTCGAAGTTGGTTAGTCCCAGACTGAGTTAATCTGCCCAGACTATTTGAGTTAATCTGCTCTTGAACATGTAGCAACTCTCAGTCTCCACAATGTTTGCAATGACTAAGGCTACCTCCAGCTTCTGCTAGCCAGCCATGCCTTTT
Source organism: Typhlomys cinereus (assembly GCA_023101885.1). Taxonomy (NCBI): domain Eukaryota; kingdom Metazoa; phylum Chordata; class Mammalia; order Rodentia; family Platacanthomyidae; genus Typhlomys; species Typhlomys cinereus. Next base: position 3,724,079 of record JALPQD010000082.1, read on the forward strand.
CCGCCAAAAGGGACTGCATCTACCCTATGAAACTGTAAGCTGAATAAATTTCCCTTTCTCTCCTTAAATTGTCTGAGCCTCAGTAGTGTATCATAGCAAGAGAGTTGGTATAACTGCCACAAAGGAACAATTGTAATGTCTCCCTTTCCAGTGTTTCCAGGGAAACTAGAGGATTGGATCTGAAACAGACAAAACAGGGTGCTACTCTCAGAGGCCTCTAAGCCTCCTGATATTTGTCTAGCTGCCTAACAGTATAGCTGCGTCACATGGTAGATAATTTTTTAATTTTTTGAGAAACCTACAACCATTCTGCTGTATTGCTTTGCACCTCCACTAGCAGTGAATAAGGGGAGTGAATCCTTTTCCCATGGTCTCACCAGCATTTGTTGACAGATTTCTTGATGAGAGCAATTTTGAAAAGAGGAAAATGCAAATTGAAATTTTTTGAATAATTTTCAAAATGTTTATTATTAGCCATTTGTGTTTGTTCATTTGAAAAGTGTCTGTTTGTGGATTGCCAGTTTTGCTTTTGTGATTTACTTTTTACAATTCTTGATAAATTTGGGGGTATTAGTCCCATATCTGAAGAGTAGTTGGTAATAACTGATATATTCTTCAAGCTGTCTGTTTACTCTGCTGACAGTTTTCTTTGCAGTCTTAGCTTTGCGGAAAGCAGAGAAAGAAGACAAATGAAACACATAAAAGAAGCAAGAAGAAGAAAGGAAGGAGTCATACTGTCATTTCAGGTCATTTCAGGTCATTGTCATTTTCAGGTGATATGATCCTTTATATAAGACTTTAGAGATTCAGCCTGAACTTTCCTATATCTAATAAACACTTTCAGTAAAGTTTCAGGACACAAGTTCAATACATAACAATCAGTAGCCTTCATATAAATTAATAAAGGACTTATATAAATTAGGAAATAAATTAGGGAAAAATTCATACTTAATTGTGCTAAAAGTACCTAGGAATAAATAAAACCAAGAAAGTGAAAGATCTATGTAAAAATTATCATTAATGCATTGTAAAAGAAAAATAAAGAAGATAGATCATGGAAACATCTGCCATGATCCTAGTTTGATATAATTAGTACTGTGACAATGACCAAAAGTAATGTAACATTCAATGAAGGTTCTGTCAAATTACAGTGAAATTCTTCACAGAATTAGAAAAACTCAAAAATTTATAAGTAATAAGTAAGTACAAAAGATCATAGCAGGCAAAGCCATCAAGAAAGAACACTGTTTTATCTTGTGAGTTGGAGATTTCACAATAACTGACCTCACATTACATTACAAAGCTGTAGTGAAAAAGACAATATGGTACTGGTACAAAAACAGAGAGGGAAACCAATGAAATAGAAATAAACCCAAACAACTATGGCCAACTAATTCTTGATAAAGATATAAAAAATTCTGTAAAACGACATCTGATTCAACAAATGACACTAGTTAAACTTGATATCCACCTGCAAATAAACAAAAATAGATCGTTATATTTCACCCTGTGTAAAATCAGTTAAAAGAAATCAAAGATCTTCATTAAAATCTCAAAAGCTGAAACCTACTACAGACAAAAAAATATAGAGACTGCTCTTCTAGATAAAGGCACAGATAAGAACTTTCTGAACAGGTCTCCAATAGCATAGTTATTACCCCAGATTAGCAAATGGGACTTCATAAAATAGGTTTCTGTTCTGGGGGAACAGAGCCTCACTGTATAACAGAAACTGTCATCATACTACATTGCCCAGACTGACCTCAGTCTCATAGCAGCCTCAATTGCTTATGTGCTGTGACTACAATATTGTATACTAGATTCCCCTAGGTAATGAATTTTTTAAAAATTTATTTATTTTATTGACACTTTAAAAAATTAGTGTTCCATGCTTAAGCACACATTTTAACATTTTTCTTGGACAGGGTAAAAAAGCTCTTTTGATGCACATTACTAAATTTTGTTTGTATTTTGTACCACAAGCAACTGTGTTGCTCAGAAGGAGGAAAATCATGATAAACAGATGAAATTCTTATTTTTTAAATAGGCCTTAACCATTGATCTTGAAGTATTTACAGAAGCAATATCACAGTGGAACTACTCAATTACAGCTGTTATAATGCCCCTACACAATTAAATTCCCAATAAAAATTTTTTTTCTGGCACATTCCCAAGGTTTGAAAATGTTATGGTTTATGTGACAGTTAGATACAGGTACCATCTTGACAACTGAAGATGAGTTCTGGGCACAGTCGTGAAAAAATTAGTATTCGAGTTAAGCCCTGAGCAAGGTTGCAAGAGATTGCATAATCAGTGGGGTTCAGGCTATGATAGGTGGGACTTTTCCTGTTCAGTAGATAAGATAGACAGAGTTGATTCAGAGAATTGGCATTCTTTGGTATACTTGGTCAGACATGATGTCTGGCAAACAAGGATTGTGCTTCTCTCAGAGTCCTATAAGTATTATATAACCAGTTTCCTTGACCCCTAGTATTGGTGTGAACTGTCCTGCTAGGTTGTACTAAGAAATGTAACTGGACAATTATAAGCCAGCATAAAACTCCCTGCTTCCATGAGCTGTTTGGTGCTGAATTTATTAGCAAAATCCAGGCAAACTGTCATAGTTTGCTCTTTTCATGTTTGGCTTTGATTATAGCAAATGGGCACAAAATTCTAACAGATTGAGTTCACTTTTGATCATTGCTTTAATCATTATTAGAGAGGGTGTCTTTAGACATGTTATCATCACTATTGCTTTCTTAATCTGTTATTTCCAGACTTGTTGGATAGATAGATGCCTCAAAAAATACGTTTGTTAACCTTGTGCTAGACAGATGCAAGTGTCAATTTTACCAATGAAGGTTGAGCTCTGGACACATGTGTGAAGAATTCATAGTTAAGGCAAGCCCTAAGCAAACCTACAAGAGAGCAATTGATGAGGGAAGGCCCAATAAATAGAGAACGGGAACATTCCCTAGGGAGGTGGATAAGATGCAGGGATCTGGCCCAGTATTTTGCCATAATCTGATGCTTAGACAGATTCACAGTCCAGCACGCGAGTATTGCCCCTCTCAGAAGTTCTGTGGCGAGGATGGGGCCGGTTTCCTGAGCTCCTGGTGTTTGTAGGAACGCTCCTGCCAAGTCAAACTCTTCCTTTATGCTGTTTGATCATGAATTTCTCAGCAAAATGAAGGCAAACTGCAACAGACCTGTTTGCTGAACTCAGATATTCAGGAAGAGCTTTAGGGAAGCAGTGAGATGAAGTCTTCCCTTTGAATGTGCTGGCGAGGACCATGTTCTGTGGCTTCATTTGCAAACTGTAGCCAGGAGATGGTGGCTGTACTCTGAGCTTCATTTCTGCAAACTTCCTTTCTTATCGGTATTCAACATGACTGATTCCTGCCAGGTAAGTATTTGTTTTTCTCCTTAGGTGCATGCTATTTGACTGTGTCCCTGGGATTTACAGCCCCACACTTGGTCAGTATTTATTGATTGCACTTTTCATTGTATGCCCACATTTATTAGCAGAGTTAACTGTCACCTTACTACCAGAAGACTCTGTTTGAGCTGCTGAAAGGCTGGGTCCCTGGGAGAGGTGTTCTCTGAGGAGGCACTGTAGTGGAATCCAATGAAAAAGGCCTTTGGTCCCTCTGCCTTCTTATTCCATGATACTCACCATGGCAAGCACTGGCTTACTGCAGTCGAACCCAGCAGGGACAATTTCCCACAATATGTGGCATGACTGTATCTGTAGGCATAGATTTTACCAAGGGTTTATCTTCTTTTTGATGCCACGCAGATATAAGGCTGTCACTTTTTGTAATAATAAGCTCTCCCTGTTTATGACAGAATTGAAGCAGATGCCACCATTTAGAAACATTTCTGCATCATGCTATGTGACTTACATCCGTAGACCAGATTAATTAAAAACCTGATTTTCCTCTTTATTTCACATTTAAATAAAATGAGTTCATATTCTAAACAGTGCAATTGTTCATTGAAAATAGTCTGAGTTATGGACTGAGACCACATTCTGAACTGATTCTAAACTGTATTACCAACAAATACAACATGCTAAGCATTCCTTTAGCTTTAAACTAAATTCTTGCAATAACTTACATTGGCATGATCCCTCATTATCTCATAGATGAAGAAACTTGAAGCCCAGCTCCTATGCAGTGTTAAAGTTCAAGCTCTTTCTGAGAAGCACTGGAGCATGTACTCTGTGCTAGTCCGTTCTATCAGCTTATCTTAGCTATTTTAAATTCAGATGGACACATTTTTGTTGGAGATATGTAGGAAAATTACTCTGGACTGGGGAGATGGCACAGGGATTAAAACCTTTGCTTTTTGCCTCACAAGCCAAAGGACCTGAGTTCAGATCCCTAAAACCCACATAAACATGCAAGCCATGAACCTCAGTTGGCATAGCATAAACAAGCCCATTCACATCTGGGTTAAAGCTATAGCTTTGTTGGTGCTTCCATCAGGGTCTTTCTCCTGTTTTCTCTGTTAACTATCTCAAAACTACCAGCTCCAGAAAGATAAAGGCCTGAGTGTGCAGATTCTGAAACAGGCGCTACAGCCATACTTCACACCTGTGGTCATGGGTCACACTCAATATGAGGTCAAGTGAGGTCAGGACTGCCAAGAACAGGTGAGTTTTCCTCACATGAGTGAATCTAGTAGGTCCTTCCTTACAACGGTTTCCCATTCCTATCCTTCCCTTATTTTGAAATTAAGAATTGTGCAAGACAGTTATGGGGGCACAGGCTTGGGAACTGCAGGTGGAATTTCCACTTCCTACCAGCCATATCTCCAATTTCTTTTTAGTTCCTCCTCTCAGCTGACACCTGGGTGACCAAGTATCAAGTTTTGTTTTTATATATCTCAATATTGTATTAAAATAACATTAAAACAAGGAGAACAAGAATGATTAAGGAAAAATATCTGACACAATAAAGTCACTCATAGGAGTTAGGAAGGTACAGGTGGATGACAAGAGCCAATCATCTTCGAACTTCCTTATTTCATAAGTAAGTAACTTGGATGCGCAGAGAGAGAAGTGGCCCAGGAATAGTCAGAGGGTCAGTGGTCAGGACTCCTTGCTCCAGAGATTCCGGGGTAGAGCAGAAACAGAGTACTGCATGCCCCTTTATCTAAGAGAGTTGGGCTTCATGTACCTCCTTTATTAGAGCACAGTGTATAGAAGCTTACTTTATCCCTATTCTTGAATTGTAGATTGACTTTTTACAAAAGTGGAAACAAATACTGAAGCACAGTATGTTACTGGATTGTGGATAAAGCATACCAAAATAATTATAATATCAAATCCCATGCATTCATTATGCATGATGGGAGAAAGCAATATAATCTTCTTTTAGATATTCTTCCTTTTCAAAATGAAGAATACTACCTATAGTTTACAACACTGACTCAGAGTATCTCTGTGTTAATCTGGGTCTTCTGTATAGTCCATCACTTACTAGAGCTGCTGAATCGCTTTGGATCTCCTTCTTCACTGTAGAAATGGGGTAATAACTCTACCCACCTTGCAGGGTTGAAAGTAGGCAGAGTTAACATGTTTAACATAATTAGAGCGTTAACGTGCTTAACATACTAGGGAGTTAAGATCTTTAACCTAATTAAGACTTTGTATTAATCCAAGCCTTTCATGACTGTTCAAATTACTGTGATTGTTCCTTATTCCGCAAGATGTCCTTGAGAAAGTCTCCTAGCAACTTGACTTGCCTATCATTCGCTCATAAATTCTCTGCTTCCCACATGAGATGCCTGCCAAATCCCATAAGGCCCTTTTCCAGGTACTTCATATCTATTTGCCCTGACAAGCAGACAAGGAGTCCTGGTTTGTCACAATCAACAAGCCAAAGGGCTAGTCTTCTTCCATCCAAGTATTATCAGTGGGGAGATGAGGGTTAACGATTCCATGGGCTATGAGTGGTGCCTAATAACCAGTCTCTTTGCCACTCTAGACTACCATGCACACATGTGGGTCCTCTAAGACCCAGAAGAGTGCAAACATACCATCATCATTCCACAGTTAGAGATTTGCTTGCTGTGATCAAGTTGAACATATTTAAAGTCAAGATGAGACAGACTTTGCTCAAACTCTTTGCGAGTTGCCTAACAGACCCTTCACATGAAGCAGAGCTTTCAGAGTTGCCATATCTGTCACCGTATGGCCTGTTTTAAGCAGTGATGATACCATTTAATTCTCTCTTGCCTCAGTTTTGGGTAAATCAAGGAAGGTGAGTCAAAATCTGTCTTTTACCACTTCTGACTATCATAGTGTTTTAAAGAGATTGTCTAACATAAAGGTTAATATTTGCAAACATTAGCAAGGAATTGGTAAGAAGCAGCAGTGACATTGAATCTCGCTGTAGCATTGTGTTAAATCTGTAGCAAGCTGACATGCAAAGGGTGTCATCTAGATAAAACTCTATCCTGTTTCTTCTCTGAGGAGTAGAATAAGGAGAAAAAAGTGAATGAACAAAGGAAGAAGATTCTGGGGAAGTCAAAAAGTTTTCCCAGTTATTGATGCATGATAGAACTTGACAGTCTATGATATTTAAGACAGCAGAGAGCTTAAGGTTAAAGCCTCAAGCACTGGCTGGCTCAGAATTTCTCAGCAATGCTCAGGAGAGAATTTTGCCCTAGCTATAGTTATGAACATAAAACTTCCAGCTATTAGACTTATATATTTGATCTTATCATCAAGCCACAGTGACCCAAACTGTTAGGAATGCATCCATGTACTCACATGGTCACTTGCACACTCAGTAAATAGTGACTACTTTATGTCAGACACTCCTCCAAGGAATAAACACAATGTTTCCCTGGACACCATGGAGTCTCCATTGGAAGAATCCTACCTAAATACAAATGGACAAAAAGGATCACCATGAATTTATGATCATTCTGCATTACTACCCTTGAAAAATTGACAAGTGCTCTGAATAAAGAAATAAAGGTAGTTCAGTGGTTTTCATGAAGTCATGTTACTGGACTACCAAGAAAACATCTTTTTAAGAGATACCATTGAGCCAGGTGCCAAGGAAGGGGAGGGAATTGTTTATGAAACATGTTGGTATGTCCCAGATAAAAAGGGAGGCATGAGGGAAAGAATAGGAGGAACGATCAGGCTTTTTCCCAATGTAAGGACTAAGAAGCTGAAAGTTTAAGTTACAACATAATCCACTAATTTATACCAGCTACCCTGGATACTTTCTTAAAGAAACTAAGCATGGATACATTATATATAATTATATCTATCTATCTATCTATCTATCTATCTATCTATCTATCTATCTATCAATCTATCTATCTGGTGTATATAGACACACAAACACAAACACATAAAATTCAAAAGAATTACCTAGTTTTCATTTCCATTAGAAAGCTGTACCATTTTCTTGGTAAATACATAGCCCTAGTAGGGATGATCTTTATGGTGTTGGGGATTGAACCCAGGGTCTTGAACATGCTGTTTCATTACTCTGCTACAGAATTGCATCCACAGCCTACAACCATTACTTTCAGAAGCCAATTCCAGCAAACACTAGCAGATAATAGGCGTGCCTATTATTCTCCCTAAGACTTGGGCAAAGAAGGACAAAACTCCCAGACAGTCTGTGGTGTGAATTTCATGAACAACAATTGAAACTTCATTGGAGTTTGCCCTGAGGCCTATTTCATCAGCAGTCAAGCATTGAAAACTTTGAATTCTCATCCATTCATCTACAGTTGTGTTTATGGATCTAACTTAAGCAGTTTTCAACACACATCTGTGGCTCTTTTAATGTAGTGAATGCGCAGGTGTATGCCTGAAGATCCAGGGACTGTGTCCAGACCTGGTCTTTACTGCTGAAACAGACACCTCTGAATGCTTGAGTCACTGTCTCTGCCATGTCTGCTCTTGTGTAGGTAGGCCAATATCCTTCCAACTAGAGATATTTTGAAATTACTTCTCCCTACTTACTCTTCCACTTTTCTCTATTGCTTATGCTAAATAATTCAGTGCACTGCTCCAAAAGGGAAGGTGAGTCACTCAATCCATCTCTGTATTCTTTGGGAGTTAGAGTGAAGGACAAAAATGCAAAATAAGTCTTACAAATCTAATGAACTTAGGGAAAAATGTTGCCTATCTCACTAAAAAAAGAATGCCCACATCTGGAGCAACATTTTATGGTTTCGTTTGTCTCAGTTCCTGAAACAGACAAGCCAATTTTGGGGGATGATTTAGGTAAGGGAGTGAAAAACTCATTGAAGCTATCCTGTTTCTGATGTCACCTATGAAGCCTAGCTCTTGAAACCTCTGCAGTCACAAATTGGAAATGCACATGTCACGTGACACATTTCTGGAAACCTGCCCAGGATACACATGTGCTTGACACAGGTCTAATATATCAATTTAATGAAAGGCATATTAGGAAAATGATTTGTGATGATCCTAATGGAAAGGAGATTTCCTGAGCAGACCTCCTTTGGACTGCAATACACAAACCCCAATCCCCTAAACATAGCTTGTAGTCACCACACCAATGAGTCAGTACAGTACACTGAGGACGGCTCTGCCTCTGCTTCCTGGGGAAAGCACTTGCTAAATCTCAAACCGGGGTCTAGGAGAGGTGACCTGAAAGGATAGGAAGGAAATTCTCCTTCATGAGCCCCTGCATTTCTCTTTTCATATGTAAGCGACTTGTTTTTAGTATACAAGTTCATTCTTCAAGAACAACAAAAAATAAGTTTCTGCTTATCCCAGAGAGCTAATTTGGTTAAATCTGATACACCAGCTTCTGAATAGCTTCATATCTACTCCCAAAGTCACGTAATCTTTTATCTTTTATTTATAATGATTTTCATATTCATTTCTCAGCTGAAGCAAATACTTCAGGGATAGCTGGCATCGATGGCTAATCTTTTTTCTTTCCCTTTTTGTAACATGGACTTTTTGACCCTTGAGAAATAGCACTGACAGATTTTTTTAAGAAGAAAAAAATAAGAGCAGGAGAGCAGGGATTCTTGTTTAACCTGTTAAAGGTAGGCTGAGCCTCTCAGTAGATAGCAAGGCTTTACATAAAGCCATTACTCTATTACTTTCCCTCGAGAGCAAGATTCCTCTCCAAGAAGAAGCGAAACCTGAACTGAATGTGTCCTGTTACTAACTTCTGATTAGGAACACGAAAAGGAGACAAGACACTGGAAACAGAAGCGTAAGGATGTATGAGATGAGATGCATGAGATGGCTTTTCAAGTGCCACTAATTTCCCTGGTTGACCTGGTGCATAGTTTCAGTTATGGAGCCCAAGTACCTGCATCATTCTCTGGAGGCCAAAAGAAGTTGCTGAGCAAAGAATGCACAGAACTCTGCTCTCTGGCACCAGTCATGGCCCTGTTTTTCCTGTTGCAAGCTGACAGAGAGACAGATTGCAACATGAATTAGGAATCCCACCAGTACAGAGCCACTGTGCAGTTGACGTATCAGATTAACATATACCCAAAGTATATCTAAATTTAGATGCTAGAATTAAATAGGTAACTTAACTTCATCTCTGGTTCCATGGTGAAGGGACCATTTAAGCATTACTTCCCCCACCCCTGTCAAGAAGTCTCTTGAAACAGCTAGTAGTTCTTGATTTCTTTCCCAACTTCTCTGCTGGGCTCTGAAAACCTTGTTTACTTTTGGTAATCTCCAGAGAAACCTAGGAAATGCTCTGGAAATGCCACTGAATCAATGTACTCTGTGCTTGGCTTCTGCCAAGTGTCACCACAGTGCCATGTGTAGACTTTGGTCTTGAGCAGATTAAGAAATACTACATTCTTTTACAAGTTCTGGTGTGATTTCAAATAACCGCTCTTCCAAGGAATGACCTGCAGTGCACAAAACCCACAGTTTTGTTAAGAGCCTTTATGGAACGCATAGTCTATTTTTTTTTTTTTTTGGTATAGACTTGTGAATGAATGGTTGTCCATTAACAGCTATTTGCAGAAACTTGAACCAACCAATAATCTCTGCAGCCTTGAGATTTCTTCCATAAAATGAGGTCATAACACAAAGCAATACCTGTGTGAGCCCATGGACCTTACAAACTGTGAACTAAGCAAAAGAGGGGATGCTACTTGTCATCCTTTCTTCTCAGGTCCTTCTAGAAATGGCAAATACATCCTTGTATCACACTTTGATCACTTCCACAAACTGAATTTCCACAAAGACGGAGGAAGACTCTTATAGGGTTAATTTGTTTAGCTTTTGGTTTGGATTCCTCAGGCACACTGTATCTGGCCTTAATATTTTACACTGTAAGCCACATCATCTTTTATCTTTTATTTATAGCGATCCTCATATTAATTTCTCAATAGCAGCTGGTGCAGCAGGAGGGACGAGTCATTGATCTTCCAATTTATCCGCTCCTCTTACATATCCTGAGGTCGAAGCAGCCTGGTGAGATTGATGGACCACTGGCAGCCGCCCAGCCACTGTGTGTTCTTCATGCATGAAAATCAACCACAGGAAACTGAAATTCCACAATCGGAGGCAATACCAGCCACCCCTGTAATAAATATAACAGTGCGTTCCTCAATAATTGAATGGGGTGTCTGGGATTCGATAATGAAAAAGCTCCGGAAGCAGCGAGCCGCTGGGGCTGGGACTGACTGGCAGAGGTGGATGCTGGGCTGGGGTGGAGGTGAGGGAGGCTGAGTGCAGAGGCCGGGGTCTCCTACAGGAAGCAAGTCTGGACACAGAGTAAGCAACACTCCCGCCATTTTCTATTAAACCAAACACTTTCAGGAAATATTTTCTAGAGGCTGCAAGAAAAACAATAGGCCCTCGGATGGTGTTGTGAACCAGTAATGCAAAAGGCAATGGGCCTTTCTGCTACACGACATTAGTCCTGGATGCCTGGAGAAGCACTGAATCACTCACCGGTTCTGCGAGGGACGTGCCACTAATTGATTCTGGAAGGTCTTGGTGCTGAGCAGTGGCCTGCAACTACACTGAGCGGATCTCAGTCGACTTGAGTCCCCCGACAGCAGTTAACCTTGAGACACTGCCTTTTCGCCTCGCCTGCTCCCCAGCCAGTCTTTCTGGCGCCAGCTCAGCAGTGCAGATTTATTTGCTCATCAACCTTGTGTCTATCTAGATTCAAACCCAGCCAGAGGTGAAGCTCTCAGTTTTACCCTGTGAGGCTGGGGACAGTAAACACTAGGTTTGGAAGGGAAATGCACTGTTGTGGCATGCCAGCAAAGAAGTCTACAGCTGGGGCTGCTTCAGATTTCTCCTGCCTCTTGGTTATGACTCAGCATGTGTATTTATAAATATGTGTATTACCTCCATATTAAAGAAATAATGATTGACTAACAATATCTTCCAGGTATAAACAGCAACATCATGCTGCTTAGAAATCTAAAGTAAAGAATTGCTGGGAAAATATTTATTCCTAACAAAAAGTGTTAAGAGATTTGTAAGGCACATGGGGTTTGAGCAATGAACTGATTTTCACAGATAGATCCTCACAAAGATGCTACCCAGCATGTTCTTTATCTCTCTCTAATGAGCAGGGGCTGAGAAGATTCTTGTAAGAGCTGAAATCATAACAAATTGTGTCAAATAACATTCTTACACAGACAAGACCACTGTCTGGTATGGATAGATAATAAAGTGTGTTACTCTTCCAACAGGAATATAGGATTCATACACTTATTTTTTGCTTGCTCATTGATACTATATTCTATTTTCTTTTTTTCTTTTATTGGTCTTTATTTCATAGTAACTCCTAGGCATTACTGAGTAATGGATATAAGTCCCCAAAGAAAAAGCAAACTATGTGAAATATAGTAATATCTTGATCTTCATTCTTTCTGCTGAAGTGTCATGGGCCCCTTTCCATAACTGACTTCCATCTAGATACTCATATTTAATAGGAGAGAACAAGCACTGTTTTTCTTTCTGAGGCTGGATTACCTTGCTTAATATAATGCTTTTAAATTCCACCTATTTCCTGAAAATTTAATATTTTTTTCTTCCTGTGGGCATGCATGTGTGTGAGGAGGTATTGAGGAGGGCACTTGAGTGTGTATGCTTGTGGAGGTCCAAGGATGACATCAAGAATCATCCTGTGTTACTCTACCTCCCTATTGTTTTCTTCCAGTGTTTCCCAGGCTCTGCCTTCCAAGGACAGACGTTTAGGCCACCACTATTTCACCCAGCCTTTTTACATGGGGTATGGAATCTTAAATCAGATTCTGTGCTTTAGAAGCAATGTTTCACTCTAGTCATGGAAAGCTATGTCTCCAGTCCAAATTCATTTTTTTTTATTAAGATATTTTTATTCGAACAAAATGAGCTTTTGTCCATGCCCTTTCCATCCCTCCTTTCTTCCTTTTCTTGCACTTTCCCCTCCCTTCCCCAATTTATTTCTATCCTTCCTGCCCTCATGACTCTTTGCTTGTGTGGACCAAAGGGCTCTGTTCAGCTTGGCGTTTAAACAAGCATGTAATCAGGCAATTCTTACCTCCAATCTCTAGTCAATCAAGGTCTAGGGTAGTCTATTAATTAGTGAACAAGATGTCATTGTTTCTAAGGAACTTGAGGGGAGATAGCATGCTTCCCCTACAACAGGGCTTCTGCATTCAGGAACTCACTGTAGTGAGATCTACAACCATATCTACACAGTGACTGACATGTCAATATTCCCCCATGGAAGAGTGAGGATTTCAGGAGAAATAACCACACAGAGTAGGAATCAGAGGGCAGGTGCTAGACAGATGAAGAGGAGTGTCCCCATCTTTGGTTTACCACTGAAGGGTCACTTATACTGCCACAGAAGCCTGGTCACCTAGCTCAGCTGCCATCTGTCTGGGTTGGCAGGGAATTCTTTGTATGCCCTGCTTTGAATTTGAAACTGTAGCTTCTGTGTGTGTGTGAGTGTGTGTGTGTGTGTGTGTGTGTGTGTGTGTGTGTGTGTGTGTGTACGTGTGATATCTGTGCTTCCTAATAAAAGTAGTCACAGAGCAAGGTGAAGTGCTTCAGTATGGCCAGTATCTGAAGTCCTCTGGTTATTGTGAGTTAAACTCATATCATCAGGTCTTGGAAGCAATCACTGGCGCAGCAGGCAGTTACATGTTATGACTACAGTGACTTGACCATTGGTGTACCTCCCCACCTTTATATTACTACATTAAGCCCCCTCTTCCACAGGTTCCCTGAGTTTTAGAATGGGAAAAGATTTGGATGGCCCAATTAGGGCTTGGCTTTTCAGGGTCCGTAGCTGATATTCTGTATTCTGGGAAGTTGTGGTTTTCTATTTTGCTAATTTTCCATTGTGATAGGCCGCATCTTGTTTGAGTTGAAATCTTTTCTCATGAGAGGTGTTTGGATTGTGGCTTATTATCAGGTATTGTTTATAGTTAATACTAAGACATCTGATTCTATCTATTGTTTATCTTCCACCCTTCTGCTATTATTCTGAGAGGTGCACGTGTTTCCTGGAATTAAGGGTAGGGAGTAGAAACTAGTTGACAGATAATTGATTACCCAAAGACTAACCCTACTACTTACTATGTCCTAGTCCTGTTTCTCTCTTCTCTTTAAAACTTTTCTTTTGCAAATGCCTTATTCATATATTTGTCTGTATTCTTTTGTCTCCACTCTTTTGGGATCTTCAGCACCCCCCCAACTTATATTCCTTTGTAGTTAGTATTTTAAAAGTTTCTGTTTGATTTCATTATTAATATTTAATGGAATGATGCATTTTATGGGTGAAGATGCAGCATCTGTTTTTCTGAATCTGGGATACTTCTCTCAGTATAATTTTCCAGCTTCATCCATTTACCAACAAATTTCATTAATTTATTTTTTCCTGACAGTCAAATGTTATTCCATTTTATATATGTAGCATATTTTCATTATCCATTGGTCTGCCGTTGGATACATGGGCTGATTCCATATCTTTGTTATTATGAATAAAATTGCTATGAAAATGGATGCACATGTAAGTCTATAGCAGGATATAGTGGTTTTTTATTTCCAAGAATGATATAGCTGGGTCATATATTTTTCAACTTTTAAAGGAACTTCCTTACTGATCTCTGTAGAAGTTAATGTAATTTATATTCCCACCAGTAATGTATGAGGATTACCATTTCTCTGCTTCCTCGACACTTATTGTTTGCGTTTTGGACCTTAGCCATTCTGACTGGGATGAGATGATACCACAGGGTGATTTTAATTTGCATTTCCCTAATGATTAGACAGGTGAAATATTTTTTTAAAGAACTTTTGTTAGACATTTGCTAGCAAATTCTTAAAAAATGCTCCACATCCCTATTCATCAGGGAAATGCAAATTAAAACTACCCTGAAATATCATCTCACTCTAGTCAGGATGCTAAAAATCCACAATACAAACAACACCAAATAATTTAGAGGCTGTGGAGAGAAAGAACTCTCATATACTGCTGGTGGGAATGCAAGCTTATACAACCTGGAGATCAGTATGGAGATTTCTAAAAAAGTTAAGGATTGAAATACCATATGACCCTGCTATACCACTACTAGAAATAATCCCCCCAAGTGCAACAATTCACTACAGTAAGTGAGTACAACCACCTTTATTTCAGCACTATTTATGGAATCAACCCAAATGTCCAGCAGTTGAGGAATGGATAATGAAAATGTGGTACGTTTATACAATAGATTACTATTCAGCCATCAAAAAGATGAATTAATGAAATTTGCTGGGAAATGGATGGAATTAGAAGAAATTATATTGCGTGAGGTATCGCAGAAAGTTAGACACTGTTTGTACTCCCTAATAAGTGGATACTCGTTAAAAACCCATTTCATGACATGCTTAAAGGCAAATCTCTGTAATATCCACTATAATCACAAAGGATTATAAAAAGGAGAGAATGAGAAAGAAGACCTCAAAAGAAAGGAGACAAAAGAACACACTTCAATAGGGAAATTAGGCCACAGTGATGTATTGCATGTAGGTAGCAAGACATCTGATGCAGCTCAGTCTCACTTCCTTTCTTGTTCACTTGGAACTGAACAGGTTTGCTCTCCCCACTCAAAGAGGATATAGGGACTGGAAGTTAGACACTAATCACCTGGCAAATGGGAGACTGACCATTCTCACTGCTAAGTCCTACTCCTATTCTTCCATCTTCTTCTTAAATTAAAATCTTCGTTTAAACAGTCTTTTATCTTTGGTTAGGAGATGACCTCAACAACCAATCAGGATTCAGCCAAGGGCAGTACAAGAAAAACAAAACTGAAAACAACGAACCCTACAATATTCACCTGGAACCTGACCAATCAAATCTTTCCTTATCCTAAAGCTCAGGGAACCTTGTGGAAGAGAGGGCAGTAAGATTATAAGAGCTTAAAGATAGCAAGGACCAACATATGCAAGATACTCCACACAAGTCAGGGCTGCAGCTGCCAGGATACAGCCACAATATGATTGGACCTTGCCTGACCTGCACAATGGCTGAATGTCAACAATCTCCCAAGTCTAGCATGGATCACAGGGGAGAAGGCTTCAGGCAATAGAATCCTTAAAGGCAAAGAGTTAACCAGTCATAATAGAGTTCCCATACTAGTGGACAGCCCAAGAAGGGGCCCCAATCTATGCTACTGAATCCTGAACCCTTACTCGTGCAGAGGACTCAGAGGGAAATTCAGCACCCACAGAAACAGATGCTCTGGAGGATGGGAGAGAGAAAGCAGGAAGCGAGCACCAAGAGAGAAGGAGGGAAGGAAAAGGGGTGAAAGAGAGGGGAGAGAGTGGGGAGCAGGGGGGCAGTGGACAACAGGAGGGAAGGGGGAAGGGAGTAGAAGGAGGTACTTATTGAGCTTGTATAACTAGGCAAAAAAAATGTAATAAAAAGAAATTTGTTAGACATTTGAATTTCATCTTGTGCAAAGTTTCTTTTTAGTTCTAAGGCCTATTTTTTTTTTACATTGGGTTGTTTACTGACATAGTATTTAGTATTTTGTGTTTTTATGTCCTCTATCAGATGTGAGGTTGCTGAGGCTCTCCTGTTCCATGGGTTGCTTTTTTGCTTGATTAACATTGTCTTTTGCCGAAAACAAAAGCTTTTTAATTTCATGATCTCCCACTTGTGAGTATTGGTCTTATTTCCTGTGCAATTTGGGTCCTATTCAGAAAATGCTGTTCTAGGCCAATCAGTCTGAGTGTAGGCCCTAGTCTTTCTTCTAGGAGTTTTATAGTCTCTGATCTAACATTGAGGTCTTTGTTCCTTTTGGAATTAATTTTCATGCAGAGTGACAAACATGTCATTTTACTCTTTTGCATGGAAATATCCAATTTTCCCAATACCATTTGTTGAAGATGCTGAGCTTTTTTCCAATGATTCTTTGAAATCTGTATTAGTCAGGGTTCTCTGAAGAAACAGAATCTATAAAATGCAATATATATATATAAATTTATTAAAATAACTCACAATAAAAATAGTGTTCTTGACTGGAATGTTCCACAAAGCCAAAAGAAACCAAGAAGGTCTCAAGCCTTTACTTCTCTGGAGGGTTGAAAATGCTGAGTTCTGACCTCGATGAAGAACAGCTGGGCTCTGATGTCAGTGATGAACAGGAAGAGCAGCAAGGCTAGAGACCAGGCTACAAAGGTAGTGGGAACAGGAACAACGGGGTGGAAAAGGTGAAGCTCCAAGTCAGCCAAGGACAGAGGCAGCAGCAGCAGCGACAAAGAATACCAGACGCTCTGAAAGCGAATGAAACGCGCAGTGGACTGCACAGCAAGTCCATACAAGTCCTTCCTCCTTGCACCTCCTGTTATTGGGTCCACCACTGGAAAGTACCACTCATTGTGGGCTGGGTTCTCCACAGCAATCAATTAAGTATCTGCAGATTTGTTCAAGGGCGATTCCAACCATTAACCTTCCACTGCTGCACCAGAAACAATCTGCAACTGTCAAGTTGACACCAAAATGCAAACATAACATCTTCGTCAAAAATCCATTGTAGGTGTATGAGCTTGAATATGTTTCTTCAATTTTAATCCAATGATCTGTATCTCTGTCTTAGAGCCAGTACCATGCTGTTTTCTTTGGTAATGTTTGTTGTTTAAGTTAAGGCCTGGTATGGTGATATATCCCACAGAGTTTTCATTATTCTGGATTGTTTTTTCTATACAGGGATTTTTGTGCTTCTATATGAAGTTCAAGATTGTTTTACCAATTTTGGTGAAGAATTGGGTTAGAATTTTCCTTGATATTGCAATGAATCTGCATACTGCTTTTTGTAAGATGGTCATCTTAACACTAATTCTACCAATCCTTGAACAAAGAAGGCTTTCCATCTTCTGGTGCCTTCTGTAATCTCTTTTAAAGTTTTTAAAGATTTCATTGTATAGGTCCTTTACATCCTTGGTTAGAATTTTTTCAAGGTATTTCTATTTTTTTGGGAGCTGCAGCAAATGGAATTTTTTCTTGAAGGTATCTCACTTTGTTTATCCTTGGTGTATAGAAAGCCCTTTGATTTTTATACATTGATTTTGTTGTCTGTCATTTTACTGAACTTATTAGTTCCAGAAGTGTAAAACTTCTGGGGTCTCTCAGGTATAGAATCATTTCATCTGAAATTAAGCATACCTTGACTTCTTCTTTCACTGTATTCCTTTTGTATACTTCTCTTTCATTATGACTTTAGATTAAACTTCAACTACAATATCAAATAGAAGTGGTAAGACCAGACAGCCTTATTTAGTTCCTTGATCACAGTAGGAATGCTTCTAGTGTTTCAGCATTTAGAATGATTTTTGATATATTCTTATAAGGTATAGCTTTTATAAGGTTGATATATGCTCCTTCCATCCCTATTTCTTCCAAGGATTTATCACAAAATATTGTTGAATTTTGTCAAAAGCTTTTTCACCTTCTAATGTGAATTTATTTAGTTATATATTTGTTTCATTTTTGCATGTGTGCTTTGTATGAATCAGAGTACACTGTGTGTTCCCATGGAGGCACAAAGGTGATGTTAGAAATTACCCTCTTCTTTGCTTTGCTCTGGAGTTTCCCAGGCTTGGCCTTCCAGGGCCAAAAGTACAGGCTGCTGCCATTTTGGCCTGGCATTTTTAAATGGGATCCAGTATCTGAACTCAGGGCTTTCTGCTTGCAGTGCAGAGGCTTAAATGTTGAGCCATCTCTCTAGCTCAAGAATCATGTGATTTTTGTCTTTGCATTTGTTTATGTGATGAATTATATATATTGATTTGTGTACATTGATCCAATCTTGTATCTGGGGAATAATTCCAACCTGATGATCTTTTTGATATGTTTTTGAGTCTGGTTTGCTAAAATTTTATTTAAAGTCTTTTCATCTGTTTTGATCAATTAGATTGGTCTACAATTTTCTTTTTTGTTGTTGTATATTTATTTGATCTTGGGATCAGTGTAATTTTGGCTTGATAGGAAGAATTTGGAAGTGTTCCTTCCTTTTATATTTTGTGGACTACTTTAAAGAGTAGTGGTGTTAGTTGTTTTTTTAAATGTTTGGTAAAATTCTAAACTAAATTCATTCGGTCCTGGACTTTTTTTGGTTGAGAGATTTGTAATTACTGCTTTAACATTCTTACTTATTATAAGACTTTTTAAATGATTCAATTCATTCTGATTCAATTTTGGTATATTATATGTGCTTAGAAATTCATCCATTTCTTTCTGATTATCAAATTAGATATGGTATAAATTTTTGGACTATAATCTTATGAGTCTCTGAACTTCCTTGGCATCTGTTCTGATAGCTGCATTTATCTCAATTTCTTTTTACTTTGGTTAATTTGCTAAGGGTTTATCAATTATGTTAACTTTTTCAAAGAAACAGCTCTTCGCTTGACTGATTTTTGTGTATTGTTTTCTTTTTCTCAATTTCAGTTATTTCTCCTCTGATTTTACTAATCTCTGCCAATCTGTTGCTTTTGAGATTGATTTGTTCCTTTTTTTCTCTGAAATATTAGGCTACATTGTTAAGTAATTTACTTTTGATGTTTCTTTCTTTTTGATGTGACCACTGAGTGCTATAAACTTTCCTCTTAGGACCCCCCTTCATCATATTCCAAAGATTTTGAAATGTTATGGTTTTATTGTCATTAAGTTCTACAAAATTTTGAGTTTACACATTGAATTCTTTCGAGACCATTTTCTCATTCAGTAGCATGTTGTTTAGCTTCCAAAGTTTGTTTACTTTCTGTTGTTTACTTTTCTATTGGTGTTTAACTTTTTTCTATGGTGATCAGAAAAAGCACAGGATATAATTTCATCTTTCCTATATAGGTGGGGGCTTCCTTTGTGACCTGATATGTGGTTTGTTTTGGAGAAAGTTCCATGAGCTGCTGGTGTTAGGATGGAAAGTTTGGTAGATATTGGTCAGGTCCATTTTTTTATTGTTTGACTTAGTTCCAGTATGACTCCGTTCAGTTTTTGACCTGTTGATGAGTCTATTGTTGGAATCCCCTACTATTATGCTTGGGTTGATTTGTTGTTTTACAAGTTGTAGTGGTTGTTTAAAAAATTTTGGTGAGCCTATGCTTGGTGTGTATACATATAGAATAATTCTCTTTTTATTTTCCTACTTACATTTTCTCGAAGGATCTTTAACCATCCTTTGACTTTAAGATAGTGCTTATCTTTCAAGGTGAGGTGTGCTTCTTGGAGGCAGCAAATTGATGATTTGTAGCTTTTAATCCATGCTGTTAGCTTATTTCTATTGATCAGGGAGTTAAAAGTTCATTGAGGATTAAGGTTATAATTGAGAGGGATTTACTGACTTCTGTCATTTTATGGAATTTAGTGATTTTCGTGTTGGTGGTTCTTTGCTTGGTAGTTGTGTTGACATTCTTTCTTTTCTATCCTCTTTAGTGTGTTTATCAATTTCTTTAATCGTAAATATTTTTCTTATATCTTCTACAGACTCATGTACTAATTATTTTTTAATCTATTGCTGTGAGAGCACACCAGATGTCAAGCAATTTAATGGAGATTTATTCAGCTTATGGTTCTGGAGAGGAGATACAGTCTTTCGTGGATGTGGCATGGCTGGTTGCAGAAACTGGAGGAGGCCTACCTAGATCTCTACAAACATCATGGAAGTTGAGAGTTGCAAAAGCAGACTTCTCCAGAAAGTAGGGTTGAACTAATCCACCTCAAGGTCCACCCCCTATGACTACTTTCCTCCAGCAAGCCTCCATCTCTCAAAAGTGCCATGACCTTTCCAAACACATGAGACTATGAGGGACACATTTCAAACCATGACACCTTACTTTGTAGACATCTAGTCTGTAGTTTGTAGTGAAAGACTTTTTTTTTCTTTCACCTTCAATCATGACTAATAGTTTGGCTGGATATAGCAGTCCAGGTTGTCATTTGTGATCATCCATGACTTGAAGAATGCCATTCCAAGCTCTTCTGGCTTGCACTGTTTCCATTGAAAAATCAGCTGTTATTCTTAAAGACTTGCCATGTGGTATTTCTACTTTTCTCATATGTGATTGGTGCATTTTGTACCTAGATGGGGATCTCTTTCTTTAGGTGTGGGAAGTTTTTGTTTATGATTGAGATAAAGATATGTCTAAAGTATTTAATTGGGTTTATATTCTAGGATTCCATGAATATGTAGGTTTGGCTTCTTTATGGCTTCCCATACTTCTTAAATATTCCTTTTATGCATTTTTAAAAAATGTTATCAGCTTCTTTAATTGAGTGATCCTTTTCTGCCAGGTTGTCTTCCAGATCTGAAATTCTGTCTTCTGCTTGATCATTTCTGTTGGTGATGCCTTCTTCTAAGTTTTCAATTTCAGTTTGCTTGGTTTTGAATTCCAGTTTCATTTCAGTATGGAATTTTCCACCCATTGCATGCTTAATTTTGTTTCCTCTATTACAGTTTTCATCTCATTTAGCTTTTCATTATTTTCCTGCTCATTTAAGGTCTTATATTTATTCATCTCCTCTCTGAGTTCTTTACCTTCCTTAAATATTCTTATAGTCTATTGACCATATTAATAATAGTCCTTTGAAATATATTATCTTGAATGTTGTTTTCTGGTTATTATCTCCAGGAGGTTATTATGATTGGGGATAAGTGTTGTTTTGTAAGAGATGTATTTTCCTGGTATTTGATATATTTTGTGGTTTTAGGATGTGAGTTGGTCATCTTGTGTTAGGTCTTCATTAACTCTCTTTGGTGTGTGTATCTGGCTGTTCTGAGTCATATAGGGTTGCCTGACTTTGACAGTTGTTGAAAAAGCTTCCCTGGATTTATGTGGGCTATTGTTGTTTAAGGTTTAGTCTAAGGTTCTTCATGTTGTTTTGTGGAAGTGGTTGTTATAATGTGGTTGGTGTATAAGCGCAGCCCTGCTTTGGAGGTGAAACAATTTGTGATTTAATTTAATTAAGAAGTTTGGGATTAGGAATCTAGTCTGGGAGGTGACATTTGGCTTAAGTAACAGAACAGCTGTTAAAGGACAGGATAGAGTAGGTTTAGTAATCAGTAATTTAGTAATTAGCAGAATTACAGCTGAGATAGATTTGAAATTAAAGTTATTAGGGTTGTGCTATGGTGAACAACTCAAAGCCAGGGGAAATAGGTATATTGGATGTGGGCAGGATATTGGTGGTCTAGAAGGAGGAGTGTGTATTTCTTGGTAATAAGTGATGAACAAATAAAATGGCAGTTATTTAATTTGTGGTTGTGAGGTATGTTATCCTTTGTTGAATGTTGTGATTCTTGTGATCCTCTATTGGCTGAAGTTGGTCTTCAGCCTTTAGTGGTTCCTCTGGCATCTAATTTGTTGCTAAATTTATTATCATTAGCAGACGGTGGAGTGTTTGTTATTGGTGGGGAGGAGATAGGGCTGCCAGTGCACAGGCAGGGCTCCAGAGAGCATTCCAGCACAACCGCTGACACTGAGGGTTGTTTGGTCATAGGTGCTGGGCCTAATTTCCTTCTTCTTTATAGCCGATTAAAATTCCATTGCACATAGGTACCAGGTTTTTATTATCTATTCATCTGTTGATAGACATCTAGGCTAGTTCCATTTCTTTGCTATTGTTAACAAAGCAATAAGCATGACTATGTGTATACCTCTGTGGTATGATATAGTACCCTGTGAGTAGGTACCTAGAAGGGTAGAGCAGGGCGCAATGTTAGTCTGTTTTTAGTCTTTTGAGAAATCTCTACAATGATTTCCATAATAGTTTGCACATCTACTAAGAGTAAGGGTGCTACTTCTGCCTCCATCCTTCCAAACAAATTTAGCATTTGTTTCCTTGGTGGTGCTTGACTATTAAGTCTATATGAACTATTTGGATGTTGTCATCTAACATATTACTTCTGATGAAATATAATTATGGCAGTACATGCAAATTTTGTGGAAACAACATTCTAAATTAGGGCCCTCCCATAAGAAAATTCTAAACAATAATCATGATAAAGAAAGATAGTGAGAATGATCAGCCCCTGTTTAAGCCAGAAGGAGGGTGGTCTCTCCAGTGAGACCCTTCTGATGCTCATCCCTCATCAAGAATCTATTGGCTTCCTATGGCAGAAGTAGCCCTTGGAGATGGGTGTTGTCAAGGGTGCTGGATCTCTAAGCATCCTTTCTTTACCAACTATAATCAGGAAAATCAGTGAATGGTTCCAGCAGCCAGAGGGTATATCTCAGGAAATGGTTAACCACATTAACCAATATTAGAATCACCAAAAAAATGGAAAATGCTTGGATGCAACTAAAGAGTTGAAGCTTGTGTCATACATACTTATCTTCAATTATTATTCACATTTCCTTAGCAGTCACTGTTCAGCTACCAAGTGAATAAGCTTCACATATGTCTAAATGAAGTTTAGGAAAAGAAAGTGAGATGAAAGCCAAAATGCAATTTCTAATGACTAAAAACAGACATGGCTTTTCCTAAAAATGGCTAGCTATTAGCCATTACCCTATAGGTGTCACCTTTGGGGTAATGGCTAATATCTGACCATTTATATATATTATATATAAATATATATTATTTATATATAAATTAATAAATATTAAATATTATGTATATTAAATATGAACACATAAAGAATGCTGTGGTATAATGATGGAAGAATTTTCCCCTAATAAAAATATTGCTAAAAACTTGCATGGCTGCCTAGGAAGTCAGAATATGTTCTCTGCTGTTTCTGGACTTCATCTGTCTCTTGTACATTCCAGAACTGTTGAGAAAACATATTTGTCAGAACTTTGCAACCAACAGCTCATGATTCTGTGATAAAAACTCTGAAATACAGTTACAGCCAAAGAAGTCCTTTGAAAATAAATGTTCATGTCATTTTGACATATTCATCATATAAAAGAGTTGTGACTCAAAGAACATTAACACTAATTCTTAAGGTAGCTGAGAAAACACACTTCAAAATGCTTAAATTCTAGACTCATTTCATATGTGAGCTTTAGGATTACCAATGTGATTTCTTAATCTCTGAATATTTGAGAATGAAAGCACTTTGATGTTTTTCCTCTTGAAATCATTTGAAGTCTCAGTTAAACAAACAAATGAATAGATTGCTCCTAGATGTTTTTTTCTTTCTGTATAGATTTATAATGTGTATGTCTTCCACCATCCAAGTGTTTCCTGTATCCATGAAATCTCATAGTCGTACTTTAGAATCCCTTTAAATATTTTGTGTTCTAAGATTATCACAACTACTTTACCATGTAATAAGATAGCTATGTGCATGTGCATGCTTGCAAGAGTGCTACCAACAGTCCTTCCACTCCAGAAGCAACTGCCAGCCTTCTTCCTCTTCCTCAATGATGTGTAAACAGCTTCCAACAGCGGGAAGTTATGAGAAGTCATCTCCCCTCACAGTCCTCAGAGACACAGGAAAGCTATTTCTCATCCTATGTCCTTATTAGCCCTGGACACCACTGCTCCCAGAGGCCATGAACCAGAGCTTTCTAATGGCTGTGGTGGGTTTATGATCCTCCAGTGCCTCAAGTGCTCAGGGCCCTGCAGCCGAGAGCAAGTGAGCAGCCACAAAGCATTTTTTTTTTTTACTTACCCACTTGTGTGACATGTTGATAGGTGAATATGAAAGTCTCGCTTGATGCTATTAATGAATGTAGAATGCATTATTATCATTTATTAAGAAGTCTACCCCACACCAAAAAATCAGTGTCTATTTTTAGGGAAATACATAAGTACACTCAGCTAATAGTTAGATATGGCTTTTGATCACAAATAGCATATTTTGGCAGCATATACTTCTATGTTTTCCCCAAAATAACTTCATTAATATATAACTAATATATGGTAAACTGAATATATTCAATTTGCTATTTTATTTATTTTATTTTAAATTTTACTTTATTTTTATTTTTGCACATGGGCATATGCGGTGTGTGTGTGTGTGCGTGTGTGCATCAGAGGCTATTGTGTATCCTTATGGAGGACAAAACATGACTTCCCAGGTTCAGCCTACTAGTGCTAGACATACAGACCTGCTTCCATTTCTGCCTGTCATTTTTATGTGGGACCCAGGATCTGAACTCAGGTCCTTCTGCTTGCAAGGCAGAGTCTTAGCCCCTGAGCCATCCCCAAATTTTATTTTTTAGTTAGCTAAAGTATATGAGTTCTTGTATGTGAATACATGTGTGCACATATATAGAGGTCAGCAGACAATTTTGTAGAACTGATTCCCTCTTCCTACCATTACATAGATGTCAGGGATTTAACTCATAGATGGTAAGCTCTTTACCATCTGAGCCATTTTATACTCTATCATTAGAAATATATTGTATTTCTCTAGAAATGTATTTAAGTAAATATAAACAATAAGATCCTTTTCTTGGACTAATCTAGGTTTAAATTTTCATTCCTTAAGGGCATGCTACACTTGGATGTGAACACAGTGAAATTTCAGTCATTATCAGGGAATACACATTGTTAACTCCTCTAAAACTTCTCTTAGGTTCTGATTCATTTTTTAAGAGATTTTAAAAAATTGATTATTTTAAAAAGATCTTCATAACTTGAGTGAAATCTCATATGAACAATGTAAATAAATATAAATGAAAAGATAGAGATACTAGTTAGCAAAGGCCTATATATTGAATAGATTCTTCATTACTTATTAGAGTCACAAATCCTATATTAATTGGAAATTTGATCTTTAGTCTTTTTTGGGTGAAAGAAGTTCTTTTAATAAAGAACTCCTTACTTTTGCTCATATATTCTTATATTTAAAAACAGTTAATGGTCATCCTTTTAAGAACAATCTTGGAAACAAGTAAAGTAGAAGGAAAGTGAAGCTATTTCAATATCTTAAATTGCAAGAAATTTAATGGATTGATTGTTGAATATTCTGGAATTTAACCTCATCTTCCAGAGTTAAAAGGGAACATCCAAATAGTTACCATCATTACAATGTCTTCTATTTTAAGCATAGGTAGTGGAGAGATGAAATAGAGTCCTGTCTATAAGGTGTTTGCAATGTATTCAGGGGAAGGCATTAACAACCTCAGTAAGCAGTAGTCAAATGTAGACAAAGCAAAGGTTCTGTATGATAAAATTTGTTCTATTGACAATATACCCCCCAGTGTCTAAATTCCTTTAGTGCATTAAATATGTCTCAGTATCCACTTTGGGATTTGTCTTAGTGATACTGATGGCCAAACAGTTCATATGTCTTCTGCAAAATGTGCCCTATGCACAGAAGTTGTTGACATTGATAAAGGCCATCCTCCATTGTGAAAGGTCAAAGGTCACCACACTAAGCTCCAAGACAAGGAAAGGAAGTAGGAAAGAAATCACAGTGTAGTTGAGAAGTAAAAGTAATATACTTTCACATCACTGTGCAGAGATTCTGAATAAGTTTAAAAGCTGAAGTCAGTGTCCCATATATCTGGCTTCTGAGCCACATAACCAGAATAGTTCCTGGGGAATCTCCTGTTAGGAAGTTAGGTCAGTCACAATCCCCACTGCATCATGATTCCACTCATGCATCTTGTTTGTAAAGCACCTCTGCAAAAATACCTGTACTACCACTTTTTCTTGCATTTGGAGCATGGCACCATGTGCTTTAATTTTGTTTTGTGACTTATAAACTATGATTTTATCACAATTTTGGTTTAGTTCTTATTACAAAACCTGGCTTCAAGGAAGAATGAAGGAAACCTGATAATTGAATATGATATATACGCAAAGATATCCATACTGGCTTACCCACTTCGTTGTTACACCCAACTATTCCAGGCATGTTTACCTGACAAAGACTTGCCTCCCAATGCTGTGTTCCTGTTTGATTCTTCATTATTACCTTATTTGAGAAAAAGTTTTTGTGAATGGAAATAAGCTAAACACATCATGAAATTAGGTTTTGTAGCCTAATTGGAAATGTAGCAGGGTCCCCAGGGTCATATAGTGTTCTCACGAAGAAGGAGAGAGGAAAATTTGAGAAAAGAAGAGGTAAGATTTGGATACACAGAGTCAAAGATGATATGGCAAGAAATGGGAAGTAGAGTGATGGGGCCACAGCCAAATAAACAGGAAACTGCCAGATGCTAAATGAGGCAAGCAATGGGTTCTTCCCAGAGCAGCTGTGAGCATTATGGCCTTGCTCACCCATCATTTCAGACTCTGGTGTCCATGTCAGGAGAGAACAAATCACCAGCTGAGAATACCTAGGCTTACAAAAATTCCTTAGAAACATCACTAGAAGTTGATGTAGCAGGTGTTACACATTTCTCCAGAACAGTTTCCTTTGCAAACCTGCCTAACCTACCATGAATGGCTGAGACTGTCAAGGGCAAAACATCCCATCACACAAAGACCAGGGCACAAAATCACTTTCCCCAGCATGATGCAATGACTTCCTCTCCAAAATTACAATAACGCTGTCCTTATTTCAGTATTTCAGGATAATGCACCAAAGATCAGAGTTTTCTAATGACTCTTTCATGAGTAAAATACCTTAATTTCACCTGAGTTTTAGATGCAGGAAATGTAGAGGAAGGTAACTGCTGATAACTGCAGCTAAAGGACTTCTCTTTGAACTGGAGCCAAAAGATGTCATTGCTAAACTCAGAAAGGAGAAGATTTCACATTTGTGACACATCTGTGATGTAGCAGGGATGCAAGACAACTTACTCATTCTCTCAAAGAAGAGGAGAAATGAAGCCAAGCATGCCCAGAAAATGGTCTCTGAACTTTTCAGGTAAGTCCTTTGTCCCTAACCACAAAATAAAGGAAGGAACCAAGCATGAATAGCCACCAGGAGGTTTTGCTCTGGGGCTCTGGTCACTGGAGCTCTGTTTACTTGGGCTCCTTCCTTTGGGATTCCTGCTCACTGGGAGCTTTATTGTGCAATGAAATTCTCTTCGCTGGTGGCTCTGTTAATTGGAAGCCTCTTCAAAGGGAGCTTTGCTGCCTGGAGCTCTGTTCACTGCGACTGTGATTTTTCCTTGGGCTCTGCTCACCTGGGCTCAGTTCCTAGGAGCTCCATTCACGGAAAGCCCTGTCCCTGGGAGCCCTGTTCCCTGATAGTTCTGCTCTTTGGTTCTGTTCACCGGGGCTTTCTTCACTGGGTCATCTGTTTGCTGGGAGCTCTGTTTACCGTCTTGCAAACATAGGGGTAAGAAAAGAACATTCCTTCTAACTTCTGCCTTTCACAGTAACATATTCAAATAGTCAAGAATGAATCCAAGTTCATGGAATGAAGCTGCACTGACCTCAGGGACTGTGGAGCTTGGAATTCTGCAGATTCACAGCATAATTGCAGTATATCTTGAGTGATCTTAAGTTTCCTTAATAGGCATTCCTTGCCCCTTCTCTGTGTCTGACCTAACTTCCTGTGATTATCAGGTAAAACCTCTTGAAATGTATTTACTTAGCAGACACTAGCTCCCAATTAAAAAAAAAATAGCATCTGAGATCTATAATGGATTTTCCCACTTTTCTGTAACCTACCTACATAATGTTTTCACCAATAAACTTGGGAAATATTTGGATTTATTGTTTTCTTTGTTTTGTGACTATAAAACCTAAAGAAACTTATCACAACAGAATGATGGAATTTGGGGCAATCTGAACCTTTATTTCTGAGCTATGTTCACTCATATCTGGCACTAGAATAAACTATTTCTTATCCCTTTTGAGGTAAGAGTTGTGATTTTCCAGTAACAAGTCCTCCTTATTCTCCACATATTAATTAATTAATAACTAGGTGCCTTAGACAAAAATCACTTGGCTAATTAGTAATAAAACAAGTAGATCTTTTCCCAGGTATCTAAACGAATATAAACCAGTATAGCTCAGATTTCTCACCAATGACATACACCATATCCTTATAATACACATTACTGTGAATTGTGATGCAGTCACACACTTGAACTTTTCTTTTTTTTGTAGATTAATCCTAGACACATAGATGGAATGGAAGGAAACAACAGGAAAAATGTCAAATACAAAGGAAACACAGTAACACCAGTTACAAGAGCCAAACTGTTAGAACAAGAATTATGTCATTTTATTTTATGTGTGAAAACAAACATTGTGCCCCTCTGTATTTCTAATTTATTTAAATTTCATTTTAACGTCTAACCACTCTGTACCACCTTCACATCAGTAATTAACAGATGGTGGTCCCTTGCTTCAATAGGCCTGTTGGCTAGAGAGTATTAGATTCCACCAACAGTGTGAGATCACTGGACTTTGGTTATTACAACAGCATTTACCTATCATGGGGTGCTTAGGAACAGGAGATATAGCCACAACCACTCGAATCTCCAATTCCTGTGAGTTGAAGCAGAGGTATGTGATCATGTTTGTCATTGCTTCCGCCTTTCAAGCCGTTTCTCCAAATCAAGTTCTTCACATATTCCCTGTTATAAGATCATCTATTACTTTGAATATACTTGCACCCTTTGTTCTGGAGACTTGATGCCCTTATAGTTGTACTCTCTGATGATTATTGCCTGTCCTTGGGATTCTATACTTACCTGATATCTAGAACCCAGGTGGCCAATGTGAATAAACAACGTTTTCATCTGAAACATGCCTACATCAGCTCCAGTCTTCAGAGACAGATCTCTTGCTCTCTAGCTGAAAGAACCTCACATCATCCCATTTTTCTTATACCTACTAGATATAAAATACTACTGTAGGAATGAAGGCTCAACAGTTTATCTGTTATGAACAAAAGACAGCAAGGACTAATCCTTGATGTTTCTGAAGCTTAATTTAGTGAGGCATCCAAAAGTGTCAATGATTATCTGGCCTCATATATATTGCTTAGAATTAAAACAGACCTACAAATTTCTCAAAAGTAAATCCTTTAAGAACTTCAATACTTCCTATTATCTTTTGAAAGTCCTACCTCTTTTAAAACACTCCTATTATACCTGCCAGTTGGATATCCCACAGTCAATATGTTAATAAAACTCATTAAGAGAAGGAAACTACTGTTTTGTTTTCATATATACTGGAGCTTCTGGTCTCTTTGTTTGCCTTTTGCTTGTCACCTTAACTATGGGGATGAGTGGAGGAAGCTCTGAAAACAGATAGAGGTATGTTGCACAACTTTGTGCATAAATGTCTTCATTGGGAGGATTGCCAATGACGCTCAAATCATTATGCGAATTCATGTGTTGTTCTGAACAATTTATCTTCAGCTTTTGACAAGCCAGGTATGTGTAGAGCTGCACCATTAACTGGGGGCACTTTGAGATGTTTGGTTCTAGTTGCCATGAATATGAAGTGATTCCACCAAGGTCTGAGTGAAATTTGAAGAACCTGCATATACATTGGTTAGAATTAAAATAACAATCCTTGTCAAGATGTATCTGGCTTGTTTTAGGCTCATATCAAAGAGCTAGGCACATACTGGCAAAAAGGTCCAGTTGTGAGACTCCAGGACAACTGCTCTAGTGTGTCGTATCTTTATATTATACTGGGAAACTGTTTGTGGAGAGTACTCTGGAGCAGTCAAGGGAGCGCTGAAGCAAGATGGTTTCACCCATTTTTAAGCCAGATCCATCCATTCTGTCCCTTAGAACAAGTTCTTACAATTTCATAAAGAACCCTTTTCCACGTTGTGTCTTAAGCCTAGGAGGGGTTGAACAAGGTGCAAGCAGCATGCTGCAAGGACTATTCTCTTTTTCGTGAGCAGAGCCCTCAGCTGGAGCAGTGGGACATACACTTAGGGAGGCAGAGAACAGTTATAAAGCCACAGTCAACTGGTTTTTGCACTGTGGGTCCTGGGAACTTAGACTCCTTATGGGTAGTGCAGGTTCAGACTAAGCAATGGTTTTGAATTCTCATGTAGCATGAGATATATAACATAAGGGATACACATTCAATATTTTTGTCTTGACAACTACAAGGACTGTAAGGTAAACAACAATAACATTAAAAAACATAGATATAGTTGAATAAACAATCGTCGACTATGGCCTATAAAGGTATATAAGACAGTCCTGGTGGTATCATCTCTTCCAGAAAACATGATGGTAGCAACTAAGAGCTGATATGGTAGATTATGCTACACATGTTGGATAACATGACAGAATCCATCTATGAATATGCCTTAAAATAACAGTGAAATGTCATACCACATCAGTTAATTCCAAAAATAGTTCCTACAAGAAGAAGGGCATAAATTCTGGCCAAAGGTCCAATAGGATGAATGGAGACCAAGAAGAGAAGCCTAAAGAATCTCCATACTGTGACAAACCAAACCATTCGAATAAATAAAATACCTTAGCTCCCAGTGAATTATACCCTCCCCTAGATTTAAGGCTGCATCTCTGTCCACATGTTAGTTCTGTTAGCATTGCATTTGACTGAATGTATAGTATGTTAGGAAGAGGATAGAGTGCTTAGTGAAGGGACATCATATGGACCTTTAAATTTATTAATGCTTCTTCAAGGATGATAATTTAGCCAATAGAGGCAGGTTGCCTAAAAGGCTCTTAGTTTCTGTATGACTGTATGACAGGTCGTTGCTTTCTTCAGCAGCCATTCTACCTAAGGGTCAAAGAGTGATGCCATGGCACATATTCTTTGGGACCCAACCATGAACAGCGGTTCAAACATAGTTGCTGGGGTCATGATCAGCACCCTGGCATTACATCAATGTAATAAACCATGTTTGTGCACATTACACCTAACTTCTCAAGACACAACAGAAAGTTGGGGTGGGGGTGACTACAATAAATGAGCATTATCTACTTTAATAATGAAATCTATCACTCTGTGCATTGGTATTAATATTAATATTAATAACTATTTAAAAAAATAGAAACAGGGTCTAGAGAGATGGTTCAGGAGTTAAACCTCTGCCTCACAAGCAAAACTTCAGATCCTGGGCTTTTGTAAAAACACCAGGCAGAAATGGCCAAGGTATGCATTTCTGGTTTTGGAAGGCAGAGCTTGGGAAACTCCAGAGCAAAAGCAAATAGAGATAAAAGCAATCTAGGGTGATTCCTGAAATCACCCTTAGGTCTCCAAAGTCATGCATGGCGCCCTCTGATACACACACACACACACACACACACACACACACACACGCACGCATGCACACACGCACACAAAAATACAATAAAATAAAATACATCTTTGCCATCGTCTTCCCTGTTACTAAAAATCTCAACAGATATTCCAATTCTTTTTGATGTAGTCATCACATGGCTAATGAATTTTTCTCTTTTGTGAAAATAAATTCAAATAGCATGCAAGCAATAACTTAAGAACGTTTCTTGTTTTAAAGTAGGTCTGTGGAAATCACCTTTTCCAGAGATTCTTTAGGAAATACTTTTTCCTAAAGTTGTCACAGTTTATTTCCTTTGGAAGAAATAAAACATTGATTCTTACTGAATTCTTCTGTGTTAATTATTTACAAGTTCCAACTTGACAAGCTGAACCTTTGGGAATATAGTTAACATAAGCCCTGAGCAAGCCTGTGGGAAATTACCTAATGGATGTGGGAAGCCCCAGTTCAGAGTGAGTGTGACAGTCCTTTGAGAGAGAGATAAAATGGAGAGTGCTGGCTCAATATTTTTCCAGACTGGCAAGTATGATCCTCTCTCAATTCGTTCTGTGCTTATAGTGTGGCAAGTTCTCTCAGATCCTGATTTTGGTATGAAATCTTCTGCTATGTTGATAACCTATAACTGAGAATTGTGAATATAAACTTCTTGTTCCCATAAAGTGCATGGGCATGTATTTCTATCAGCAATATAGAAGTAACAGAAACCGAATTTTGTTCCATTTTGTGTGATTAAAATTAATTATGCTGTTTTTGTGCCTTTCGAACTGTGTTGGAATCTCACAACCTGTTACAAAGCCAGGCTGAGCCTATATCATCTGCGTGACCCAAAGAAAAATTTTGGGAGTAAATATTGCTTTATCAAATACATCAAATATAATGAAGTGCACAGAACCTGCCTGCCAGGAAAGGATGAGGCAAATCATGGGGTTCAGTCAGCTCAGGGATCTCTATCTTTTCCTGGGAGACTATACTGAAACTGGTACAGTCGCATCACATCAACCTTGGAGAGTGTGTGCTCCCTGCTAAAGGTAGCATAAGGGCATTAGAAAGGGCCTGGGAATGTCCCGCTAGGATATTAGCCATGACTTTCAGCTCACTTGTGCCCATATTCAGAAGAAAGGATCCGTGACACATATGCACTGTGCACTTAGACTGTCAACCTGGGTCAGGCACTAAGGAAAATTCAGAGCTATTGCCCGTACTGGAGGAAGAAACACTTCTCGGACTTAACTGTATGGTTAAGACCATTCCCCTGGCTGGTGGTGCTCTCATACATGGTGACAATCACTGTGATGGTCTAAGCCTGCTGCTTGCGCTGTGTTTAGGTTGTTCAATGGGGTTCCCCCATTGTTTTTGCCATATACAGCTTCCATAATGGATGGCAACCTTTCTAGCAGACTCTGTAGACTCTTCCCTGGAGATCATTCCATTTGAATGAGAGAGAATATCTGGAAAAAAAAAGTGCTATTAACTTGTAATTATCAAAACCTGTGATCTTTCAGAGTAATAAGGACCTTTCTCAAGAGGGCACACATGCATATTTTCCTAAGTAATAAGCCCTGGACTTGGAGTGTATGTCATCTAATTGCCTGTCGTCTCTTTGTCAAAATAAAACAGAGGTATGTGATTAAGAAGAGACTTAAAAAGAGATGGCAAATGGAGAAGAACTCCCAATACAATGGATAAGAACTACCAAGGAAATTGGTTCTGAACAATGAGTACATAGTAACCTTTAGGCCTTGGAGACTAAGATAGACCTTGCTTTCATATAATAAAGTTCTGTGCCTTTGGGGTTTAGAAGAGTTTCTACCCTTAGGACTAGGAAAACACATTATACAAAATTCTCTGTGTATCACCCATGAACTTTGCCCATGAGGACCATTACATGCCTAATCACCAGAATCCTGAAGGAGGGATGCAGATTCTTGGACATCCTTACCCAGATGCATCATTAGCTGCTGGTCCAACCCCAGGGTGGTCTGTGCTCCTGGAGAATCTGGATAAGAAAATACAATGAAAATCATTGTCCACATCTCCAGGTCTCCATGGATCAAGGGGAAAAAAGGGCCAATCTGGATACATCTTTGCTTAGAACCCAGGTGCTTTGCATGTTGGAATAGTCATGGCTTCTGGCTTTGGACTTTCTGCCAGAATGACCATCTATGGGGACAGTAGTTCATTGTTTTGCAGTGCTCCTCCTTGTTGTGTTCATAAATCTACAGCTCTTGTGAGTGGAGGGAATTTGTGTTGGCTGAGACCAAACTGAGACCAGGCTGAGTGCTCACATCAGAATTGACTGAAGGGATTGTCCAGGACCACTTCTGTTACTCCTTTGGTCAAAAAAAAATCTGGCATCCATCTACCTACATCATGATAAGTAGTCAGCAGCACATCACTGTATTTGGACACAATTCCAGTACTACATACATTCTAGATACTTGAGTCCACTTTGCTAGAGCACAGACAATAAAGCTGGATGGGAGCACACCGTAAACATGGGCTTTAAATCCTCCTCCTCATGATGTCACTAAAAAAAAAGCCCATACAGATAAAGCTTTCAGCACTTATAGGAATCACATTAGATCCAGGAAACAGGTGAGAGCATACCTCTGGCTCTTTTGTTTGTAGCAGCAAAGTTCACTTTGTCATAATTACATTGCTTGTGGTTAAAATGCCAGTACCACCCATGAATTAAGATAAATCTTCAGACTACAATTATTTTCCACCCTCACCTATTCAAAGGGCAGATCGTGCCACAGGAAGAAGGATACTGCATCTGCAAGTGTAGAACTTCATACTCCTGGTTCTTTTTTAAGTAACTATGGGTCAACAGGAGAGAACGAGCTTTCTCCACATAAAAGGAAGCACCATCATGTCCAGGAAATGTGTTGGAGGACACATATCTTGTCCAGCTTCCATTATAGTTCCACCTTCTCACAAGTTCTTCCTGAGACAAGAGTTTTGCTGTGGATTTAATATTTACCGCTGAGTAGCCAGTTTTTTCTCAAACAACTCACAAACCAAGAAAACCATCTTGAGGATAGAGAAAATAGATAAGTATTTCTCACAGCTTGTAGCATATTCCATCAAAGTGCATTCAGTCATGACTGGTCACTAGATGCTCTGCTAGGCCCTAAGCACAGATATAGAGCTGAAACACATCTCATCCCAACAGAATTTATAATATATCAGGGATACAGGTGATTAAGACCCAAGTTTCCACCAGAATAGAAGCCCGCTGACCACAGAATTGGTAAGAAGAGAACACATTTTTGCACCTACTTGATTTTACTGAACAAAAATATAGGATGAAACATATATTGTCCATGCTTATAAGAAAGAGGAGGGATCAGCAAAGAAAAGTTGTTTCGATGTTAAAGCAATAATACACAAAATCTCAGGGCAGGAAAAGAGATGATTAGCCAGTGGGTCATTAGATAGGTTATCAAGTGCTATACAAGACAGAAAGGAATGGAGGAGATGACACATGGGCTTAGCAAATGTAAAACATGAAAGCATATCACAGTGAGACATTTGCCCACTGTGACAGTCTTAGCCATCAACCTATCCTTTAGGAGGTGGGCCTCTGAGCATAGTTATGATGGAATAAGGCAGGATTCTGTTCAGGTTTGTAATAGGTTGTCATAGATGCATAGTTGACATGAGACAGCCCAGACCATAGTGGGTAGGACTATATTCCTTTAGGTAGGTGGATAAAATAGAAAAAATTAGCTTTTAGTAAGATATTCAATTCAGAGAGCAAATGTAAACGGCTTTGGTCTTTGGGAGTGTACAACTTGGAAGAGTAAGTTGGAATAAAATCCCCTTGATCTCCTAAGTTGTTTGGATCAGACACTTTTTAAAATTTTTATTTTATTATTTTTTATTTATAGTGTATATTTTTCCACTCACACAAACTTGATAGGTACCTCCACGCCTCCCTCCACGCCTCCTTGGATCCCCCTACTCCCTCCCCGCTTTTCCCCTTTCCTTTCCCCCCTCCCTCCCTTTCTCCTAGTGCTCTCTCCCCCCATTCCTGGAGCATCCTTTACTGTGCATGTCAAACTTCCCTCTGGTCCTCCTCTCTGATGAGGTGTAAGGATTCAGTAGCATTGCCTAGAGCTCTTTCTTGTGCTCCTCTTTGGTATAGGAACACCATTGTGGCTGTTAATCCCTTGCCTCTAAGGATCCTAGTGCCTTTAGTCCATGCTAGACTTAGGGGGGTCAATGATATGTTGGTCATTGTGCAGATCATGCAAAGTCCTATTATGATTACTTCAGCCCTAACTTGTATGGAGTATCTTGCATATTGTTGCTCCTCTCCATCTTTAGGCTCTTACAATTTTACCACCCCCTCTTCTGCAAATTTCCTGAGTTTCAGGATGGGGAGAGATTAGGCTGGCCTGGTTCCTGGTGATTAATGTAGGGTCTCTGATGTTCTGAATTATGGTTTGTTGGTTTTTTTTCTTTCTTTTTTTCTTTTTTCCAGTTTTGCTGTTCTTCTACTGCCCTTGGCTCCATCCTGATGGGTACTGGATGTCACCTCCTAGCCAAAGATAAAAGGCTATTAAAATAGAGTCTTATTAAAAAAGTAGATTCAAAGGTAGATGGAATAAGAATAGGAGACCACGGTGAGGGGGGTCAGTCTCCCATTTGCAGGATGGTTACCTTCTATCTGTCTGACTGGTGAGATCAAACCCCTTAAGTTGCAAGTGACCAGGAAGGAAAATCTGTGAGCATGACCAGATGTCTCATTACTTCCTTGCAGTACTTGATAGTGGCCTATTTTCTCTGCTGTAGCATGATCCCCTCTCTCCTTGTTTTTGGCAAGGATCAGACACTTATAGCAACAAGGTTATGAATCTAAGACAGCCAACCTCTTAGAAGTATGGGGAGTCAGGAAATGACTATCAACATGGAGGTGATAAGATTACATGTGGGCTTTACAAAGACTGCTGTGCTGTGAGCAGGAAGAAATAAATGGTGCTTGAGCAGAGGAGATGAGGCTTCTGGGAATCCATGCAGTATTGCGAGCAAAGTTAAGACCAGGAGCTCCATATATGAACTCACTGTCCTGAGGTATGGTGAGGAAGAGTTAGCAGAAGTGGGATGCAAAGGTAGGGACAGCAACAAATCTAGTTATGTGGCTCATATAATGGATGCAATGAATTTTGGCCGAAATATAAGCTACACTTCAATAACAGTAGCAGTCTGTATATAATACTGAGAAAGCAGTTCACCTATTTATTTATCAATTTAATGTGTTGAGCATGTGGCATGAACTGTGCACTACTGAAGTTAGGAGTATCTATCATGAGAGGGATGATGTTCCTAACTTAGTGAAGTTTTACACTGTTGCTGGAAGAAAACCAAGAGAAAACATGTAAATTTCATGGTAGATTAGTCAGCAACAAGTGACGTAGAGAATAA
The DNA here is from genome assembly GCA_023101885.1 of Typhlomys cinereus. Taxonomy (NCBI): domain Eukaryota; kingdom Metazoa; phylum Chordata; class Mammalia; order Rodentia; family Platacanthomyidae; genus Typhlomys; species Typhlomys cinereus. The sequence continues at coordinate 3,761,102 of JALPQD010000082.1, forward strand.
AGCAATGAGCAGGGAATAGAAAACAGTTCATAGAGAAACGTGGGCTTGCGAGCAATACTGTGCAGATAAAAGCTGAGCATTATGAGAGAACTGATTGGGGGGTGAGGGAAGAGCCTTCTGCGTGATAAGGTATGCAGTGCAAAGACTCAGAGGATGAAAGGCATCCTAAGCGAGAAGTTTGTACACTAATATAGTTGGAGTGCAGCCAGCAAGTAGAAGAGAGTCAGGACATAGAAGATGTGAAATACAGTCCCTGCACAACTTAGTGGTTATGTGACCACACATAATTCACTCAGACTTCAACAGCTCAGTGCTTTTCCTGTGATCTGTTTACATCTCAAGGTCTCTAACAGAATAAATGATGCAGAGAAGTAACTTATGAGTCATATTGCTATTAGTATATATTTATATATGGAATAGATGGATAGATAGATGTCAGGTGCTTTTTATTTGTGTGAATATGTATACATGCACACATACACACCTGTGTGTGTGTGTGTGCATACACATGTGTGTGTGAAACAGGATGTGTATATGCCATGATATCTATGTTGAGGTCACAGAACAGCTTCAGTTGTTAGCCTTTCCTCTATCTTATTTGAAACACGTTCTCTTGCTTTATTCCACTCTATACATACAATAGTAGCACTTAGGCTGGGGATTTCTGCTCTCTCTCTCTCTCTCTCCTACCCATCTTTCCATAGGAACACTGAGATTATTACTTCTAAGTTTTTCTCTACATAGGTTCTTGGAATTTATATAAATGATAGATATACAAAACATAGATATTAATAGAGATAATATGTATATAGATGATAGATAATAGACAGACATGCTAGATAAGATATGGATGATAGATACATAATAGATTAGATAGATAGGTATATGATAGAGAGAGATAAAAGATAATAGATAATAGGAAGATGAATCTAGACTAGAGCAATAGACTGAATCTTCCCCCATTTGTATTTTGAAGTCCTAACCCACAATTATGATGATATGAGGAAATACAGACCTTGGAAGATAAGAGGCTTGTCTGGGCAAGAGGAAAAGCCTCCTTCATGGAATTAAGGACTTTATAAGGAAATAAATGTCACCAGAACTTCCTTTGTCAACAAAATAAAGCCAGAATCAGAAACTAGCACTTTGAAAGAAGCTCCCCTCACCAAAAATGGAATTTGCTTCATGGTAGGTTGCCAGTCTCCAGAGATTTTCTTAATTTTTAAATTTTTTTTTGCAGTTTTACAAGCATATTGAGCAATTATCCCTGTCCCCTCCTTCCCCCCCCTTCCTTCCCTTCATCAATCCCTGCCACTTCTTCCCACCTTCCGCTCTATCTGCTTCTATGGGTCCCAAGGTTCCCTCTAGATCATCTGCTCTAGTGAGGGGGAGGAGGTTCGGGCTTCCCTGGCAGACCAAGTAGCCCTTCCTTAGGCAGATCCACTGATAGGGACACTCCCTTTCATCTGTCTAGCCCTAGCCCCTAAGGTTTCTACCTTGTGTAATTACTTCTGAGATCATTGCTAGTTGGCATGATGGTATGTCAGTCTTTATGAATGGCTGTTAAGGACAAGTCTCATTGCAGTGAGTTCCTGAATGTAGCAGCCCTATCTTGAGTGGAATGCCTTGCCCAATGGTGGACCCTCCCATCTTTAGGCTCTTATAATCTTTCTGCCCCCTCTTCTGCAAGGTTCCCTGAGTCTTAGGATGGGGAAAGCAATACAATCTCTTCTGTGGTATTTTTTCTGTAGCAGTCTTTGAGATGACAGTTATAGATGCTTGATATTAGATAGAAAGATAGATTAGATTAGAAAACATTAGATGAATGATAGATATAGTGGATAGATTGATGATATCTAGATGATAGAATATTGTTGGTAGATATGCAGATATAATATATATGACTATAGATAGAGAAATAGTAAGTAATAAATAGGAGGAAACATAGATTAGATAAATCAATAGATAATAGAGCCCTGTGTACAGGTGATAATAGCTAGAAATAGAGATAAATATAGAAGTAGATGACATCTATTCAGATCAATGCTAGATAGTAGACAATATATAGAAAGATTATGAATAGATAGATGATAGACAAGCAAATAGATAAATGGCAGAGAGTCAGATAAGTATCATATATAAGATAGATAATAAATGCTATACATAGATAGATGACAGAAGATAGATAATAGATAGTAGTTGATAAGTAAAAAAATGATAGATCCATAGATAGATATGAAGATAGATAGGTAGGCAGATAGATAAAGATAGGTAGACAGGTAGACGATAGATAAAACATGATTGACAGATGATAAACATGATAGAAGATATAGGTAAATAAACAATAAATCACTGACTTATAGATAGTAGACAACTGATAGGATGATGATAGGCGAGTCACATAGAGCATGTGCACACTCTGCAAGGGAGTTCCTTAGATAGTCTTTGTTTCTATCGAGCGATTCAAATGGGAGAACCCTACTTTAAGAGAATATAAAAAGACTCACTTTTATGATGAAAACAGATGGAAAATGTGATAACTGAGACTGAAAATGCGCAGCACTGTTCCTAGTGCAGTATTTCTGGAATCAGCCCTGTGAACACAAGAGCATCATCGCAAAGACACCGGCTGTGCAGGCCCCTGCTGCCTGCTCCATTTGATTTAAGTCGTCTGTGACAGTCACAGAGCTCCCAGCTCCTGCTCCCTGGTGACACAGAAGACCTGTCCTCAGAACCACTTCAAGAAGCAGGACCGAAACTATTTCTGCTCCCTCGTAGTCCTGCTTCTTCTCTACCACACTTGGCAATACTGCTGGGGCCAAAGCGTAAAAACTCATACTTCCTCGAATATTTTGTAAAAAAATAGGACTTGAGATGAAAATAATGATTTGGGGCTGGGGAGATGAGTCAGGTGTTAAAGCTTTTACCTAACAAGCAAAATATCAGAGTTGGCATTCCCCAGATCCCACGTTAAAAAAAAAAAGATAGAAATTGCAGCAGCCTGCTTTTCCTGCCTTGGAAGGTAGAGACTGGGGAACCCAGGGCAAAGTCATAACTGGGTAGAGCAAACCAGGGTGATTCCTGATGTGACCCTTGGTTCTCTTCAGGCACACACACTCAAGTGCCCTACTGTGCACACCTGTACGCATGAACACACACACACACACACAAACACACACACACACACACACACACAAACACACACACACACAAACACACACTGAATAAATATTTTCATATGCTATGTTATGATGGTACGTGACTATGTAATGAATAAACAATACTGAAATTTGCCAGTTCCCAACAGTTTTCTCTTTTCATTCTAATATATCACATTATTCTATTAACCTTATTAATTTTGCCTTAAAACTCATGACATTCTGTTAGTTATATCAATGAGAAAAGGGGTAGCAGAGTGACTGAAAATATCAGTTCAAAAAACTGACTATCTACAGTAAAATCCTGTGGCTGGTAAGCTCTGCAAGCCTCTCCATGGCCTTCCTCTGCCTGTTTCATCATCTATTTTCTGGCAACAAGAGTGATGATACCACATCACATTGTTGTTCATGATGCTTTCATAGAAAAATGAATTTGAATGCTTCAGCATCCAGCACACAGAACCTGTCAAGAAATATTAGCTATTGTTATTGATTTCTTGTTTAATCTGCTTTCTCAATTACCTTATGGTATTCTCTCTGCACAAACTGAATCTTGCAGTCTCTGCTTTTCCCTTCCCTTTGTGCAGTAAACTTATGTTACCAATACATTTGTTGTTTTCTGTATGCAGTTGGACTCTAAAGGTCAGAATCTTCAAAATTTTGTTGACTAAATGGTGCCCAGTCCCAGGGAAGCTAATGCAATAGAATTGTGATTTTTCTCTGAAGATATAGTGCTGTAAATTCATTTATTTAAGTGTTTTTAAATTATGCCTATTCCTTAGATCTGGGAAAAGCCTAGGATCTGGATTTCAAGCATCATTTTAATTAAAAGTTTACATCTATTTTGATCCCTACAATGCATTGGGCCTCACATGAGAGCTTATCAGAGATCTTATTCACCTAGTCAAATAAAAAATTTTATATAGGGTAACCCAGAGTTGAAAAATCGGTAAGAAATAAGCAAGATACTTTGCATACATCCATTGCTCAATAGATGTAAAATGACTTATAGAAAACTTAAGAACTTAAGATTTATCCATTTATGCCTTTCCAATTATATTTTCATTTCCAATATCAAGAAAATTCCCCTTCCTGGACTTGTGCCCACCCAGGTGTCCCTGAGCTGGTAATGGCTATGATTCTAGGGTCTGGTGATACTATTACAGCTCAGTTTATCCAGAACAAGTCTCCAGGACAAGAGTGATGTCTGCAACACTTTCTGGCAGGAAGGTGGAGACTTGCAAAACTATCAGTTGTTCAGTGTGAGGGCCACAAGGCAAGACTTAAGTTTGTCTAAGCCAGGACAGCGATTAGAGAAAAAAAAAACTAATTAAATCAAACCTCACCTAAAAAATCATCTCTGTGGTATAAGTAGTACTTTGTTTTAAATTCATGCTCAGTTGTTGATGACTGATATGAAATATAGTCTAGGAAATAGTTTCATAGGATGGAGGATTACTGAAATTTTTGGACAAAGACAGAGGATTTGAAGAGAGCTTGTATGATCACTTAAAGAAAAAGCTTCATTGTATGATGTTTTCCACATGCATTTTGATAAGTGTAATACTTCACAACAGGTCTGTGTTAGTTTCTTTTGGCCATTAAGGAAGATAAAGCAATAACAGCACCCTGTTACCTTAAAATAAAGTGCATTCCTTCTCTTAGAGTTCCAGGCAGATGATTGAAGCCCAGAAGTTTTCAGGGAGATGCATTTCTCTGTCCTCAGCATTGCTCAGCGTGAGTCCTAGCCACCTATTCCATGCTGTAGATCATCTGTCCTTTGTTGACAACACATTCTTCCTCTGACTCCCTCTTTTTTTTTATAAAGTTTTTCTTTTTTAATTTTTCATTATTTTATTCAGTTGTGCGTGTGTGCATGTGTGTATGTGTATGTGTAGACGAATTCGGGAACCACCATGGACCGCCTCCACCTCCTCTTCCTCCTTGTTTACTCTGCCCGGGGATTCACAGGCTCTGCTCTACCAGGACAGAAACGCAGGCCGCCCCCGCTTCCGCCCAGCATCTGTACGTGGGGTCTAGGATCCGAACTCAGGACCTTCTGCCTGCAAGGCAGAGGCTTAACCCCTGAGCCACCTCTCCAGCCCCCTGACTCCATCTTCTAAGATCACCTATGACTAGATTCAGAGTCAACCTAATAATCCAAGACAATCTTCTCATCTATACAATTTTAGCTGAATCTCATCTGTGACATCCCCTCTAACCTGTAAGTAGGATTCACAAGTTTAGGGACACCTTGCGGTGGGCCTACATTAGTCAACCCACCATGAAGTAGATAGTTAATTTTTTTTCAGGTGCAGAAAATGAAGCTTGGGTAAATAATATGATGTATAATATTTTAGAGTAGCTAGTAGATGTAAAGTAGTAGATGTAGAACATCTACTAACATATGTTTTTAACTCTGGGAATTTTTACTTAAGAGTGACATTAAAAGTCTGGGTCTAGGGGCTGGAGAGGTGGCTCAGGGTTTAAGCCTCTGCCTTGCAGGTGAAAGGTCCTGAGTTCAGATCCTAGACTTCATCTATAGAGGCCGGGCGGAAGCAGGGGCAGCCTGCATTTCTGGTCCTGGTACGGCCGAGCCTGTGAATCCCGGTGCAGAGTAAACAAGGAGAAGGTGGAGGTATCCATGGTGGTTCTTGAATTTGTCCGTGGTTCTACACACGCACACACACACGCACGCATGCACGCGCGCACACACACACACACACACACACAATTGAATTAATAATAAAAATTTTTTTTAAAAAGTCTGGGTCTAATGGCATATGTTCGGGTGTTCGGGGGTTGAAGACAGTTGGATACAAGGAGCTTACTGGTCAATCAGCCCAGACTACTTAATGAATTCTGGGCTGATGAGAGGCCGTGCCTCAAGATGCAAGGTATATGATGCTTTAGGAGCAAGACTGGTCTTTGACTTGTACAAACACCTACATATATACACACATATAGACACTGTAACTGAACACTCACAAATATGGACACACACACATATACATCTGTGCTAGGGTTTTAAAACTTCATCAGATTGCTGGTTGTAAAAGCTCACAACTAGCATTAGAGAGGTTGAGGTAGGATAATTATCAAGAGTTCAAGGCCAACTAGGATTACATAGCTAAAGTCCAAGTCATCTTAAGCTAAGGTGCCTATGACTGGAGAGAGAGAGAGAGAGACAGAGAGAGAGAGAGAGAGAGAGAGAAAGAGAGAGAGAGAGAGAGAGAGAGAGAGAAAATATATATGGAAATGCTTAAAATTCTATGCCTATTTCTTTTACTTACCTAGTATATATATCATCCTTGCCCAGAACTGAAACACTCAAAAAACTGTTATTCTGCCTTACAAACAGAAAGCACTGCTATTTGATTTACAGTTGGAAATAGAGGATTTTCTAATAGGATATAAACAATATTTTTCCACTTCATGTACTTAATGTACAAACAGAAGTTGTGTACGCAAGGGTAGTGCAGGCTTGCCCAGGCTAATCCCAATAAACTGATCAAGAGCTGGTTCCAAAGGCAGGATGATCAGATCTTGTTTTACCCTGTCCTGCTCTGTCAAGTACCTGCTTAGAGAGATCATAATTTATCCACGGCCCCTGAGACCATGTCACAGTTAGATACAGGTGCCAACTTGACTGTTGAGGGTTGAGCTCTGGGCACATTTGTAGAGAATTAGAAGTTGAGTTAAGCTTAGAGCAAACCTGTAGGAGATTGTTTAGCTGATGGGGAAGGTCCAGCCCATGGTGGGTGGGACTAGTCCCCAGGCAGGTGAATAAAGTTGAGGGAATTGTTTGAGAAAGGGCATTCCTCTGTACACTTGACCAAACAGCATGGTCTGGCAAGTAAGGATCATCCCTCTTAGCTGTTATGTGAAGATGGTGTGGCCAGTTCCCTCAGCCCTGTGTTGACGTGAGTTCTCCTGTCAAGCTGGATAAACAACTGTAACCAGGAATCAAGAATCATAAGAGAAAATAAACCTCTTATTCTCTTAAGTTGTTTGATAGTGATTTTATCAGCAACTGCTATAGCTCTTCTACCCCAGACTTAAGAAATTAGCTGAGGGGTCACAGATGTTTGCTTGCACCACTTATCATTTGGCTGGTGCTTATAGCCTTTGTGATGATAGGTAGATATTTTTAAGTCTTTGTCTGAGAAAGAGCAAAGCAGCACCGATTATGACCCCTGGTGCTTTGCAAAGGTGATCTGACAAGTGAAGCTGCAAATTCATCTCCAGTATCACACACATCTGTAAAAAATTCTAGCCAGGCCTGAGGAGCAGCCACAATACATTTTTCTGAGGCTCAGTGATGGTTTGCTGAGTTTTAGTGATTCTTGGTGTACCTGGGCTGGCAGCAGTAGGATCTCTAAACTTATTACGCTCCATATGTCAGCTGTTTTGACCTTTGTTCACAGGAATTCCTGAGTAATAGTTAAGGCATTAGGCATACTTTCAGGAGGTCCCTGTCTGTCTCTCCTCCTTTCTTAATAAGGGCCTCCCAGTATACTCTAAATAATGCAACATAGGCAAGGTGTCAGATATATCTTCCCTGCTGTTTCATTAGACACTTTCCAATCTCTAAGATTCCATGCTTAACAACAAATATTCCCCACCAATAGGATGCTCAGCTATTGGGGGACTAATGTATAACTTATGAGGTCTCAGTTTCCTCACTTGATAAAGACCAATTTGCTACAGGACCCCTATTTCTATGTTTCACTAAACTCAGTGACAGAGAAGTGCAGACAGAATTGGAATTCTGCTCCAGAAAAACTGATATTATATAATATATTCTCTCTAACATATTCTATATATATTTATGTTATATATTATGTTATACACATCATATTCTATTGGTTTTGTTCCTCTAGAGAACCCCAATATATAAATCATGCTCATTTTATGCTGACTAGATTTTTATCTATTTTTCTTCTTGCATGTGTGTGGGTGGTTTAAAGGTGGGTGTATATACACTCATAAGAGGCACTTGAGTGTGTATGCTTATGAGGGTGATATTAGGAATCATCCTGGATTGCTATAACTCCTCCTTATTATTATGCTTTGGCTCTGCCTTTCAGGGCCAAAATTGTAGGCTGCTGTCATAGTTAGGTACAGGTGTCAACTTCAGAGTTGAGGGGTTTGAGCTCTGGTACATTTGTGGAGAATTAGTGGTTGTGTTAAGCCCAGAGCAAACCTGCAAGAGATTATCTAGCTAGTGGGGAAGGCCCAGCCTATGGTGGATGAGACTAGGCCCTGAACAGATGAATAAAATACTGAGAGCTGGGTGAGAAAGTTGGCATCCTATGTATACTTAATCAGACATACTGGTCTAGCAAGGAAGGACTGTCCCTCTCTCAGCCATTCAGTAGAGATGATGTGGCAGTTCCCTCGGCCTGGTATTTGTGCATGCTCTCCTGTCAAGCTGGACTGAGAAGTGTAACCAGAAAATCTTAAGAGAAAATAAATCCCTTGTTCCCTTAAGCCATTTGATGGTCATTTAGCAACAACCATGCAGGTGAACTGCAACAGAATTGGTGCCAGAGAAATGGGGTGTTGCTGATAAATCCGACTAGGTGTATTTTGTAGCTTTTGAATGGTTTTGGTGGACAAGGTTTGAAATGTTTGAAGATTTTGACTTTGTGGAATACAAATACCGTTTTGCAGAGTTTGGTAGGCCATTTGGAAAATAGAGATGCTGAGAGAGTCATGGATTTTTTTGGCCCAGTTTGTGATGAGAGGAACAAGTCCTTTAGTGAAGTTGATTTTAAAGACAATAGACTGGTTTGCTTGATAGAGGAGAGCTGTGTTGGTGACCATGAAACTCTGGATGTGGAAAGGGCTTCTGTTGCTATTGGAGAAATGAATATCAGTAAAGGAAAACCTAGTGACTTGCACGGGAATGGTGGAAATGTGAAAACCTCCAAAAGGTGATTTTGTGGTTTGAAAACCCTGATTCCTTCAGGGGCGGAAAACCCAAGTTAAAGCTGTTTCTTGCCCTTTGGAAGTTTGGCTGCCTAAAAGAGGCTTTTCCAGCATCAGCGCACAAAACTTGCTATAGCTGTGGCTCGAGTGGACCAAGCTACATTTCAGCCTTACTTTGGAACCTGTCAGAGTTCCCAGATGATAGTGGTTTTGGTGTACTACTGAGGGGTTCATGGAGAGCAGCCAAAGCTTGGCACCATGTTGCAGGCATAGAGTTCCTGCAATAGAAGGTGAAGCTTATAGCTGCAGAGGTGAACCCAGAGTGGTGTTGGAGATGCCAGAACCGTGGGATGTATGCTGAGGATGGCTGCGAGTGGAGATTCAGCCTGGTTCAGAGGAACTCTGCTTTTACAACTTTGAGCTGCAAACAGGGACTGGGAATGCCTAGAATCTTTGAGCCACTGGGACTATGTGATGAGCAATAGAAGATGGACATTGAAGAACAGGGTACAGTATTTGATTTGCTAGATTTTGATCTTAATTTAAATGTTTTCTTATTATGTCAAGATATACTTATGTTTTAATGTTTTATCTGTATTAAAGTATTTAACTTATTTTGATTTGATAGACTTTTATAGTTAAAAAAAATCTCAGATATTTAAAGAAAGACTTTCGGTTCCAACATTTTAATAACCAAATTTTAGTGAGAAAATATTTTAAATTTGTTTATGAAATGTATTTATATTTTTAAGATTTTTTTAACACTTATATGGACAAGGATTGAAGGTTACAGTTTAAAAATGCTATTTTTTGGGCTGGAGAGGTGGCTCAGGGGTTAAGCCTCTGCCTTGCAGGCAGAAGGTCCTGAGTTCGGATCCCAGATCCCCCATATAGACGCCAGGCAGAAGTCGGGGCGGCCTGCGTTCCGGTCCTGGTAGGGCGGAGCCTGTGAATCCCGGGGCAGAAGGAGGTGGAGGCATCCATGGTGGTTCCCGAATTCGTCCGTGGTTCTACACACACACAGACACACACACGCGCACATACATACGTACACATGCACAATTGAATAAATAATAATTAAAAATAAATAAATAAATAAAAATGCTATTTTTTGTGTCAAGTTGATAAGGGGTGGAGTGTCATAGTTAGGCATAGGTGTCAACTTGACAGTTGAGGGTTTTGAGCTCTGGTACATTTGTGGGGAATTAGTTGTGTTAAGGCCCAGAGCAAACCTATAGGAGATTGTCTAGCTGATGGGGAAGGCCCAGCCGATGGTGGGTGAGACTAGGCCTTGAACAGATGAATAAACTACTGAGAGCCAGTTGAGGAAGTTTTCATCCTTATGTATACTTGGCCAGACATACTGGTCTAGCAAGTAAGGAGATCCCTCTGGCATCTCCAACACCACTCAGGGTTCACTTCTGCAGCCATTAAGTAGAGATGATGTGGCCAGTTCCCTCGGCCTGGTGTTGGTGCATGCTTTCCCGTCAAGCTGGCCTGAGAAGTGTAACCAGAAAATCATAAGAGAAAATAAATCCCTTGTTCCTTTAAGCCACTTGATGGTCATTTATCAACAACCATGCAAGCAAACTGTAACAGTTGCTGCCATATCCTTCTATCATTTTTACCTGGGATAAGGGAACTCAAACTCAGATCCTTTTGCTTGTAAGTGGTGTCAACCTGTGAAATTCCAACCTACATTCTGTCTTTTTTTATGAAACAATGTAAATGAACTTTTTGTATATTTCTATCTTAATTAAAGTATAATTTTGAAATATGAACTAGAGTATGAACCTCATCTACCTATGTAAATCTAAATTATTAATATACAATTGATTTTCTTATAATTCATTTTGGTTTTGTATTTTTAATGATTTAGTTAATCATATAATGTAGCAAATATTTTCAGATGTCAAGCTGACACTTGACAATTAAACCTTTAAGCTGACCAATAAAGAATTATTTAGTTAATTAAAACTTATAGGAGCTTATATAATTGCATAATTGATGTAAGAAAACCCAGGTACTAGTGCCCATTCCCTGGGCAGGTGAATAAGATAGAGGGAGATCTGGTTGGGATTTGGCAGAATGGTCAGCTGCTATTGCTCTGGTGTGACAAATTTCTTTGGCTTGTGATACAGATAACTCTTCCGGTATGATGACTCTAACCTTGAATCATGAGCATGAATAAGTCTTTCCTCCGAATGGAATGACTCATGTGTTCATTACTGCAATGGGAATAGGAAACTGAGACAATTTTGTAACCGAAAAGTAGGTTGTTGCTGACGAACTTGATCTTGTGACTTTTGTGCTCTTTGAGCTGTTTTATTAAGGAAATAATAGGAAGACTTTGAAAATAGACTAGAGAGGCTATTAAGCAGAGATTAATGGGCCATTTTGGCATGAGTTTGGAGGACAGTAGCACTGAGAACCATGTGGCTGGTAAAGGCTGATCTCATGTTTTATAGTGATGAGGTTGATTTTAGAAGTAATAACAGATTTTTTTTGGATAGAGGATAGCTGTTTAGGCAAGTTCAAAGTTTTGGACAAAGAGATTACATTAAGCACAGCAGTTTAAACTATAGAAGAAAGTAATGTTATTGAAGAAGAATTTGCATGGCATACCGGTCCAGTGAGAAACATGTTCTCCTGAGAGAACTACACCCTATGGAGGCTCCATTTAGACTCACTTAGCAAAGGAAAACCTAAGTGTTTTCCTACCCTTCCAAAGAAGCCATCTACAAAAGTACTTTTCCAGGATCAGCACTCTAAAATTGATATAGTTGTTATCTGAGTGGGCCGGGCTGCATTTCAACCTGGATAAAGATCTGATTTTTTTTCTAACAAGAAGGATGGAAAGTTAAGGGGGTTATGGATGGCCTGCAAAGGAAGGTAAAGCCTAGAGTTTTGTGGAAACCCTAGCATACTTGAGATGCCAGAACCATGTGAGGTGCACTGAGGAATGTTGCAGGAGTTGAACTTTAGCCCAAAAAGAACCCAAACCTAGAAAGATGGGATCACTAGTGTTTTGGAACTGTCTTAACTACATGACAAGTAGTACATGATAAAAAGTAAGTTACCAGACTTGGTGTTTGCCTTGCTGGACTTTCACTTGCTTATTCTTTAATTATGACTGATAGTCTCTTCCTGTACCTTGATGCTTCCATTTTAAAATATGAATGTTTATTTTGTGTTGTTAAATGTGAGAAGTATGTAACTTGTTTTGGATTTTGAAAGAATTTACAGTTAAAGTTCTTGAATGTTTTAAAATTTTGGAACAGAACTATTAATGACAATAGAAATTTAGGAAAACAGTTGCCATGACGCATCAAGAATGGAAGTTCAACTTGTCCATGATTCAGGACCCACCCATGAAAGTTCTTGAACTCCAATATCACGTCGGCATCAGTGTGTACATCATGCTGCCTGAGAATGACCTGTCCCAAGTTGAAAACAAACTGACTTTCTGGAATTTAATGAACTGGACCAATCTCAGGAGAATGAAGTCTCTGTATGTGAAAGTGTTTCTTCCTCGGTTCAAGATAAAGAAGAATTGTGAAATGAAGCATCATTTGAGAACCCTGGGGCTGGAAGATATCTTCGATGAGTCCAGAGCTGATCTCTCTGGAATTGCTTCCAAAGGTCCTCTCTATATGTCAAAACTAATGCACAAGTCCCACATAGAGGTCACAGAGGAGGGCACAGAGGCAACTGCCGCCACAGAAAATAACATTGTAGAAAAGCAGCTCCCAGAATCCATGATGTTCAGAGCCGATTACCCCTTCCTGTTTGTCATCAGGAAGGATGACATCATCTTATTTACTGGCAAAGTCTCTTGTCCTTGAAAATCCCATAGGTTTCTAAGGCAATAGTCCCTGATACCTCAGAGATACATTGTAAGGTAATAGAAATTAACTGGAAGCACATGGTGGGTTTTTTTTTTTTTTTTGTCTCTTTTCTTCCTAAAGTTGGTCAGCAAATGATGCTGGTGACTTGACCCTTTTCAGATGCTTGATACATGACCTCAATTGCTGCTTACAGCATTTCTGCTACTATTTGCTTCCCTTCTCTAATTTTATTGGCTTTCTGTCCACATTCTTCACTTCTATATCCCCCCAACCCCCAAACCCTCCAGGGTCCTTCTGAGAAGTATTGAGCCTGCTCTTTAGGCAATGAGAATGTGGAAAGCCCTGGGAACCTCTTTTTTTGGAAACTCTTAGTTAACATAGAAACTCTAATTCGACATATGAGGGTTAAAAGTAAGTCCATTTGCTTCCTAGAAACTAGTATGAGAGATAATGTATCCTTGCTGACAGAGAAGACATTAGAATTTACTTCAGTGTATTTAATTTTCAAATCAGTGTGTAATACAGATGCTCAGAAATACAGAATTGAGATTGGTGAGCAACCAAAGCATCTCATTAATAAATTTAAGTTCATAAAAATAAAAAAATAAAAATTGGACTATGAGAACTTTTAATGTTGAACTATGAGAACATTTAAAATTAGACTGAATATATTTCATCTATGACAATGAGGGATAGGTGGGCTATGGCTCCAAAATGATGTATTTGTGTGTCAAATCAATAAGGGATACCGTGTGGCAGTTATTCTCAGATTACAACATGGTACTTAAGAAATAAGTCTCCCAGCACACCTACAGAAATTATCTAGTTAAGGCGAGGCAGCGAGAGATTATCTAATTTTATAATTTATGTGGAAAGACACAGGTAATGAATGGTGGGTGAGAATATTGCCTGGGAAAGTGGATAAGACAGAGAAAGCAAGTTGCAATTTGGCAGACTGACAAGCTAGAAAGCAGCATCAGTCCTTGCTTGGTCCCTGTTCTCACTGTGAATAGGATGTCATGTTCCTTTGGCCCTGGATGCTGGTAATTCTCCTATCAAGATCATCAATTCTCATCCAAAAATAGTGAGCATGAACAAGCCTCTTTTTCCTTTGAGTTATTTTGATCATGTATTCATTATAGAGGTAAGATTATGGAACTAAGACATAAAACATTAAGAAGAAATCAAATTAGTATTAAAAATGCAACTTACAACTAGGTCTAGTTGCAAAAAGGGAAAAAATAGGAAGATGCAGTCAAAAACCAAACTCCTGATATATTGATACATCAAATTCCAGATACATGCCAATGTATAACACATGTTTTCAAGTCTGTTGTTTATGTGATAAAGTCACTACAAGTATTATTTCTGAGAACAAAAGAGTAAGAAGAAGTACCAAAGACCATGTTGTTGTGTGACACTTTTCCTGGAGAGAGGACACACAAAACATCTGTTCATTCCAAGTAGGGATTTACTGACAATCAAAATAACCATTACACCCAATCCAACTTGGCAAACCAATGAGTTTATTGAGGATTACTTACAGGAGAATGAGTAAGGGTTAACTATATACAATAAGAGGAATGACACAAATACGGCTACATCACTAGAAAGCTCACCCCAGCCTGAGAGAGACTTCTGAAACTGAAGCACTGGAGTTCTCTGAAGACCTGCTAGACAGACTGGAGTCTCCTCAACCAGCAGCTCTTTAGCGAATTATTCACCTAGAACAGGGCTCTCCTCACCCAACATGAAACATGTTAGTTTCAAGAACTTCTTAAAACTTAATAATTGTCTCCCTCCAAGATGAAATGTTTCAATGTTTCAAATTGCTACAACCACAAAGGCAGAGACCACTCACCCCAGTTAGTTTACACTAGGAACAAAGTACAGAAGGACATATTATAGCCCCAGAGGAAAGATACATACAACATGCTAAGTTGCTAGAAATCCTTTATATCTTTACTGTAAAAGCACACATTATCAATACAATAGGTACTTAAGAGTTGAGTTTATACCTTTAAAAGTACATTGGAGGGAGGGAATGGCTTGATGGTAAGAATGCTTTCTGTCCAAACATGAGGACCTTGGTTTGAGTGCACAGCAGTCACACAAAACACTAGACATGGCTATTCAGATCCATAACCCATCATCACAGGTAGGAGACAGGTCAATTTTTGGAGCAATAATTTGGGCTGACCAGCCTAGCCCAAACAGCAAGTTTCTGGGCCAATATGTAACCCTGTCCCAAGACAACAAAGCAAACAATGATAAAATAACACATTTGTCACTTGCTCTGATCTCTACATGTTTTCATATAGATACATTTATCTGTGCAAAGCACATGTACCACACACATGAAGCTCACTAAACAAATTCAAATAGAAGACATATGAATGAAGAAATAGCAGTTATGAGTTATAACTCATACAGATAAGAACATTAGCTTTAAAAATAAAGGCCACATGGGTGATGCAGCTGGACGTAGCTTGAGCTTCATAAGTGGGTATAACAATGTGTTTCAAAGTTTGGTTCACAGAGTTGTGCTGTGGTTTGGGGGAACTTTGGAAGTACTCTTATATCTTTGGACTTGTGTTCTTGAAATATTGCTCTCAAGAGACTTTTCACAATTCCTCCATGAGAGTTGCTCTAAAAGCTTGAGTGTGAAGTCTCATCTCTGACGCTGATTCTAAATGCAGTCACTTGTGTACTTCCATGCATTCTCAACATCAGCATTTGCCATGATGTGGCACAGTCAAGAAAGGAACCCATGGCATATTATATCAAAACTGCACAGGCCACTTCTGCTCCATGAACAATTTGCTGCCCATGTTTCATCATAGTGACACACAACTAAATAATACAATGGATAAGAAACATCAATTTTGACAAGTGCATAAGCTGAATAAATGAAATGACTGTACTTTCTATTCCAAGACTTTGGAAGTGTTTAGCTGTCATTGAAAAAGTAAGAAAGAACAATACAGTTTCGTCGAACATGTTATGTGTCGATTTCTAAACTATATTGTTACACATTGAAAATTAGTTAAAATTGCTTCTTTTAACCAGGACATTGAAGGAAATAGTTACCTGTTTTGATACTAGAAGTAGAAACAAACAATGATGTAAGATATTCAAGAGGAAGAAAATCTAGAGCAATTGAATAGTAAGTTGCAGGAGCCACAAAACATGCTAAGGAACCCTTAGACACTGAAAGAGAGAGAGAAAGAGAGAGAGAGAGCTATCAGAACACTTCGGCTCCTTAGAGGACAAACTCAATCAGCAAAAGCAGAAGGCTAGAAATCAGATGAAGGCAAGATGACTCAGGTATTAAAGTCTGTGCCTGGAAAGCAAAAGGACCTGAGTCTGGATCTGAGATCACATGCTAAAATGTACCAGCTCTAGAAGTCAGAATCTGGGAAACCCCAGAGTGAACCAAAAAGAATGTAAAACAATCCAGGATGATTCCGGGTGTCACCCTTGGGCCGCCATAGACACATGCATGCAAGTGCCCTCTTGTACATCGCCCCCGCCCCCACGCACATATAGGCAAAAAGGAAAAAAGTGACTAATGTTAGAGCCCACATGACAAAAAGTCATATGAAAAACTACAGGTCTGTCCCAGCACACACATTCAGCTCCCTCAGTCATTCCAGTGACCCACTGATTTACCTTAATCAGAACAGAGACTTCATTCAGTTGATCAAAGATTTCTTCTAAGGAAAAGGCTCAGAAGTCAAGTAAATCTAGATAAGACTGAATTAAACAAAACTAAATTCATTCTGGCTTCAAAACTTTCTCAGAATCCATATCTGTGGAACACTAACATGGAATAACCCACAAGAGCTGTCACCTCAGCCTCCACTCAAAATAGTGATTTGCAGGCCAGCAACAATGAAATACTGCTCTCAGAACTAAACCACACAAAACATTGTCAGATTTCTATTCTTTCCTCTTCTGCTTCTTCTTCCATTGTCTCTGCCACCTGGAGTGCTTCTCTGATCTCCACCTGCCAAATCTTTATCCATCTTTCAAGAACTATGAGTTAAATAATTACATTTTTTAAAGATTTTTTTATTATTTTTTCAATTGTGTGTGTGTGCACGTGTAGGTGTGTGCATGTGTGTGTGTGTGTGTGTGTGTGTGTGTGTGTGTAGAACCACGGGCGAATTTGGGAACCACCATGGACGGCTCCCCCTTCTTGTTTACTCTGCCCCACCAGAACCAGAAACGCAGGCCGCCCCTGCTTCCGATTGGCGTCTATATGTGGGGTCTAGGATCCGAACTCAGGACCTTCCACCTGCAAGGCAGAGGCTTAACCCCTGAGCCACCTCTCCAGCCCCAAGAATTACATTCCTAAAAAGATACATATTGTTCTACCTTCTCTGACTAGGAGAAAAACAAAATCCTAAGTGACCTTAATTCTGCAATTATGAATATATTTGACATTCTATATATGTAGACTTCTATGCAGAGATTAGAGAAATGATAAGAAATATAGGCTAACATTTTTTAGTTATGTTTGTATGATGCATGTGTGGTCATTTTTCTTGTTATTTCCTAAATAATACACTCGGTAAATATTTGCCTAACATATGTATTATTATATATTATGAAAGTGATATAGAAATACTTAAATTACTCAAGAGTATGTACATAGGATTATACAAATTCATACTTACAATTTTATTTACTGTTTAAGTGTGTGTGTGTGTGTGTGAGAGAGAGAGAGAGAGAGAGAGAATGTGTGTACAGCATGTAAGCATATGAGTTCCACAGTGTCCATGTGAAGGTCAGATGACAGCTTTTAGAAGTTACTTTTCATCTTTCACCTTGCTTAGGTAGGTGGTCTTCTTGTTGTTCTGTTACTGTGTTGTAAACACCAGGCCAACGGGGCTATGAGTTACTGACTGATTCTCCTATTTCTGCTTCCGATTTTGCCATAGGAATCTTGGTATTTCTACATGGTTTTGGGGGAACAAAATCAGGTGATTAGGCTTGCATGGCAAGAAAATTTATTCATGAGCTATCTCTCCAGTCTTAGTTTACACAACTGTGAAAATATTTTTGTAAAGAACTTGGGAAGTCCACAAATTTTAGACTGTGTCATAAAACACAAATATATATCCAAGGGCATGTGTGTTCAGCGTCACTTTAGTGTGAGTATATGGGTGCAAATACATGAATACGCAAGTATGTGAATATGGGTGTTTTACAGGCAGAAAGTCTCTTGTAATTGCTTTTAGTGATCTAGTTAATTACTATAAAGTTTCCTTTAGCCTGGCCTTCTAGAGAATAGGGTTGTCCTTTAGATATTAGGCAATATACACCTTTCATACCCCAGATGTGAGAAGTGAGACTAGCAGAACATAGATGCCTTATGCTGTCAGAAGATAATGAATAGGATGTTTGTAGATCTAGGCTGGAGAGGTGGCTCAGGGGTTAAGACTCTATCCAAAACTGAAGATCTGAGTTCAGATCCCAGATCCCAAGTAAAAATGCCAGGCAGAAATGAAGGAGGCTTGCGCTTCTGGCTCTGGTAGGTGGAATCAGGAAATAGAAACAACACAATGCCCTCTGATACACATACACACACACACACACACACACACACACACACACACACACACACAGAAGATGTTGTTAGATCTGTGAAGAAATTCTTTAACTGTACAGATACCACACATTATCTCCATAGATAGTGAAACAGAGAATTTGTCATCTTTTCCATCTTCAGCTACAAAGAGAGGTCATAGTGAGTGATACATGGTTGTTCAAACTGAACAGGAAAAGCCAATTAGCATGCAAATATAAATTATATATTCAAATTAATTAAGCTAGCTGGATGACATTTATTAGAAACATTGGGGAATGAAAAAATAAGCATCCTGTACAGTTAACATTTCTGTTTGTTCTCTGGACTCTGTTTTATGTTATGTAAAATTGAGTTAAGGCTCACATGCATCTACCAGGCACTGACAGTCCATTATAAAACTCAAATAACTCTATACTCATAGCATTTTTTAAAATCTGATGACCTTAACGTTTTGGGAAATTCATATTTAAGAAAGATTAAATGTTCACATTTTTATTTGCCCAAATATGAGTGCAGATTATCAATTAAATTTTAAAATAAAGCATAAACACAGTAGAAAAAAACAATTTATTTCAAAAGTGAAAAAATGAGTATGATATCATATTATATAATTCCCATTATCATTCGAATACTCTAATGTGACTATTTTGTGCTTGGGTATACTGTGATTGAGGGGGTCCAAAAAGAATACTTTGTAAGAATTTCTGGAAAGTGAAGAAGACCAAGAAAAGTTGAAGACAAAAGAATCACAACAGTAGAAACAGAAAAACTCAAAAGAAAATGGAGGACTCAATGGGAAAGAGAAAGCAAGCACAGAGAATCAAGGGGGACAAGAGAAAATGGTATAATGTAAAAGAAAGGGAGAGAGGTAATTGGAATAGAGGGTGGGAGAGAGATAATCAGTATAGAGGGGGCAAAGAAAGCAAGAAAATAAGACACATAACACTCAAACTGCTCTTCTATGCCTTTTGATTGAGGAATTGAAAAAATGAACACTTAGACTTATTACCGAGAAAATTATTCAATCCTATGGCTTAGGAGGTTTTTTTTTTTTAACATTTACTATCCAAATCTTCATTTGCTTACTTACCGTTCTACTTTTGTCATTATTACTTGTGACTGCATAGATGCGCTTATCTTTCTCTTTTGTTTATAGTATGAATATCTTCTTTAATGCTGGCTTAGTAGTCACAACTTTAATTTGAGTTTATCATGAACAGTTTTTTTGTTATTGTTTTATTACTATAGGTTCTTCGGATATAGTAAACTAGGTTCATAATTACTGTTTTCATACTTGAAGGATATTATTCCATGACTTCTTATTTACCCTTTCTAATTTTTGTCGAGAAATATTTTGAAATTCTTGTGTATTTGCCTTTCTGTGTGTCATGGTGCTTCTGTCTTATAAGTTTCATTTGTGCTTTGTGTTTTTTAAAAGGAATATGGCATGGCTAGATCCTTGATTTCATTATGTGTATTTTTATATACCTTTATTGTGAACTTCTGTGCCTATGATTTGTCTGTTTGTCTCTTTTAATGGTATTTTTTGATGTAACATTTTCAATTGTACTTTTTTCTTATTAATTTACCTTTGTAATTGTTTGAATGTTCTAATTTATCTATAAAGATTTCAAGCTTAGACATACTGAACACTGACAGTCTTCCAATTGATCTACTGTAGTGGTAAAACTTTCCACTAAAGTTTTTTTTATTTGAATTGTTGAGCTTTTCATTTTCAAGATTTCAATTTAATTTGGTTGTTTGCCAACATTTCTAACTCTTCACTGGATTCCATTTTCATATTCTTTATTGAATTCCTCATTTTGTTCAGCTATTTGCATCTTCTTTGAATTCATTCAGGAGTTTACTTATGCCCTCTTTGATTTCATAGAATAGTCCTATGATAATTTTTTTCAGTTCTTTGTGACTTCATCTAAGTTATACTTATTGGAATCTAAGACTGAAAGATTATTAATTTTTGGATGAGTCATATTTTTTGGTGTTTCCTGATTTTTTTTGCTTCTATATTGTTCTTGTATATCTGGGATTACAGTAAATTGGAATATTATTAACCACTTGTTCTTATAGTAGAAGTATTTCCAACATAAAAATTGGGTTTGGATTATGATAGGGTAAGGTATTATTTCTCTTCACTGTATTAGACATGTAGTTTAGTATTAGACCCTAAACCTAATTACTCAAGACACTAGGCCTAAACAATTGTACTGCTCCAAGAGAAGAAATCATCTGCAAAATCAACCACATAGAAGGATAGGGCCAATTAAAAGAACAACTAGTTTCATTTAAAAAAAAAATAAAGCAGGCATTGTTCAGGGGTCTGGCTCCAGACTCGCTGCAGATGCTTTGCCCTCTAGCTGGCTCCACCCTGGACTCTTGGCAGCTTTCTGTATAGAATTCTTGAATTCCAACTTTCTTTTTCTTTCGCTGCATTGAATCACCTGCCCCACCATGTCAGATATGGCCCTATGCCCAGCTTCAAGATCACCACCAAGGACTTGAAGGAGAAGAAAATTGTGGAGGAGGTCTAGAATGGAAGAGGCGCCCTGCCTATGGGAATGCTAATGAGGAAAATGAGGAATGCCAATCTCAGATGACATGCGCTCTCCACCACCTCACCAACACGAATTTGAAAGGGAGAGGAAAAAAGAACTAAAACTTCTAAGGCCTTGCTTTATTTCATAAAAGTACTTTAAAAAGAAAATTTGCATTTTTCTTTGCATTTTATATTTTTGTACATATTGTTAGGTATCAGCCATATTTAATGAGAATGGATGACTAAACTAGCCTTTGGAGCATTCTTAGCCTGCTTCTGACTCTACTTGTGGTGTGACCATGTTCATTATAATCTCAAAGGGGAAAATGAATAAAACCTTGTTTAAAAAAAAAGCAAATAGAGCAACAACAACAAAAGCAATCTTATTCCCAGCATTCCAGTAGCTTCTTTTTTAATGTATGTACCCAGCTATAATTGGTTTGTATGAGATGGTTAAAAAGACCAAAGATAAAAGGTTTCTCTTTTTTTCTTTTTTTTTTTGTCCTCTTTTAAATTGAAGTTGCTGTTTATATATATAGGCCTGTTTGATGTAATTGTGAACCAATGTCCAAAAATAAACCAGAATTTTATTTTGCTTAGTTTCTCTATTAAAAAATATAAAAATTTAAAAATACAAAGATTATTGTGATCTTAACACAATAATAATGATGAGTTCAAAATACCACTCTAACTAATAGGCATCATAAACCAATTGGATTTAACAAGCACCTTCAGAATGTTTCACCAAAATATTGCATAAACATTATTCTAAGTAACCCATGGAACTCTTAATCAAAATTGGAGATTTTCACATGCAAAGTTTATTTTAACAAATATTAGAAAATTAAAATAAATTCTTCATTTTTTAGAGCCACAATAGAATAAAATGAACAGCAAAAGAAAGTATAAAACATAAATGCCAGGAGAATGAACTACACACTACTGAAAAATTAATTAATTGGTCCTTGAAGCAATCAAAAGACAAATTTAAGAATTCATAGAATAAATGTATGAGAGTTCTCTTCTCCCCATATCCTCTCCAGCATTTGGTGGTGTTTGTATTATGGGTTTTTGCCATCTTGACCATAATGAGATGATATCTCAGGGTAGTTTTGATTTGCATTTCCCTGATGGCTAGGGATGTGGAGCATTTTTTAAGATATTTGTTAGACATTTAAATTTCATCCCTACAAAAGTTTCTTTTGAGTTCCCAGGCCCATTTTTTTTAATTGTTGTTATTATTATTATTATTATTATTATTATTTATTATTATTATTTCTTCCACTCATACAAATTTGATAAGTACCACATTCCCCTCCCTCCCTCCACCCCTCCCTGGATCTCCTTGCTTGCTTCCCCCTTTTCCTGTTCCTTTCCTCCCTACTTTCCCTTTCTCCCAGTGCCCCTCCCCCATTCCTGGAGCATCCTTTAGTGTGCATGTCAAACATCCCTCTGGATCCTTCCTCTGATGAGGTACAAGGACTCAGTAGCATTGTCTAGAGTGCTTTTTTGTGTTCCCCTTTAGTATAGGAACACTGTTGTGGCTGTTAATCCCTTGCCTCTAAGGATCCTAGTGCCTGTGATCCATGCTAGACTTTGGGAGGTCAATGATATGTTGGTCATTGTGCAGGTCATGCAAAGTCCTATTTTGATTACTTCGGCCCTAACTTGTGTGGAGTATCTTGCATATCGTTGCTCCTCCCCATCTTTAGGCTCTTACAATTTTTCAGCCCCCTCCTCCGCAAGTTCCTTTAGGATGAGGAGAGATTAGGCTGGCCTAGATCCAGGTGGCCAATATAGAGTCTCTGATGTTCTGAATTATAGTTTGTTGATTTTTTTTTTCAGTTTTGCTGCTCCTGCACTGCCCTTAGCTCCATCCTGATGGGTATTAGATGTCACCCCCCTGGCCAGAGATAAAAGGCTGTTAAAATAGAGTCTTATTATAAGAGTAGATTCAAAGGTAGATGGAATAAGAGTAGGAGACCACGGGGGGGGGGGGGTTAGTCTCCCAGGCCCATTTTTTAGTTAGGCCATTTATCTTCTTGGTGTTTAGTTTTTTAAGTTCTTAGTGCAGGCTGAATAATAGAGCTCTATCAGATATGTGGTTAGTGAAGATTTTTCTCCTATTCTGTGGGTTGCCTTTTTGCTCCGTTTAAATCTCTTTAGCTGAACCCAAGCTCTTTTAATTTCATAAGATCCCATTTGTTGAGTGTTGGTTGTATTGACTGTACAATTGGATTTCTGTCTAGGAACTGTTGGCCTAGCCCAATCAGCTCAAGAGGGTTCCCTACCCTTTCAACTAGGGTTTTTGTAGTCTCTGGTGATTTCTAAAAAAGTTAAAGATTAAAATGTCATATGATCTTGCTACTGGGAAGAATCAATCTTTCATAATGCAGAAATTCTATTTATAATAGCAAAGTCATGGAATCAACCCAAATGCCCAACAGTTGATGAATGGATAATGAAAATGTGGTACATTTATACAATGGAATACTACTCAGCCATCAAAAAAGATGAACTAATAAAATTTGCTGGGAAATGGATGGAATTAGAAAAAATTATATTAAGTGATGTATCCTAGACACAAAAAGTTAGACACCATATGTACTGTATGGAACTCTAGTCCAAAAACACTTAACGACATATTCAAAGGTAAATCTCTGTTATACCCATTGTAATTGTTGGGCCCACCCAGGATTTGCCCAAAGGCATGGCCGAGCACATGGGACTAAAGATGGCACTGAGAGCTAGTGTCATGAATGTAACCTGATCACATTACAGAGCCCTAATTGCTTTTAAGTACTGACCTGCCCTCTGTGCTGAGTGGCATTGAACTTGACCATTAGCACCTGAGGGTTGCCTTGACCTTTTGACACAATTGGCCACCCGTTTGGCGGCTGTTGGTTTTTGTCTATATAAGCTCCTTTGTTTCCCCCAATAAATGGAGATTTGCCTTAGACAAACTCCCTGTCCATTGCTGAGTCTCTGGGAAACTGAGGCAGAGGCGGGGACAGTTGACCTTGCCTTTCTTTGTCACCGCAGCAGGCTGCGCAGTCATGTGAGTGGGCCGAAACACGCCATGCCGTGGGTGAGCGGACACTACAAACTGGCACCCGAACATGGGGCAATTTCTGAACCCGTCGAAGCTAATCAGGGATCCCGAGGTGAGGCCTGCTCCTGAGTTTGGGGAACGCATTTTATAAGGTTGTTGACCCAATGCTGTTAGCACCAAGCTATGTACTAAAAAATCATGGTTTTAAAATCCCAGAGCCCCGCATTGCCGAGGTGTGGGAATCAGCCCGTGAGATAGAGAATCTAGCCAGAGAGCAAGAAAAAAATTTTAAGATATTGCCTTTGGATTTTCATTCCATGGGGGCCGCACTCAAGAACGCTTTGCTTCCTGACCCAATCCAGCGCCTGCAGGTAGAGAGGAAGGAGCCAGAGCCACAACGGACTCGTGCGCAGCTCCAGGGGCCTTGGGGCCAACAAGCCATCCAGGGCACGCAGTAGAAGAAGGGCCACTGGAGCCATAGAGCGGAGAAGCTACGTGGCGGGGAGGTAGCGTGCGCTGGGGCGGAGGTTCATAAAAACATGGTTGCGGGGAAGCGCCGGCAGGGCGAGGTAATGCACGCCAGGGCGGAGCTTTGTAAAAATACGGCAGCGCGCGATGACAAGGCCCACAGCGGCAGCAGTGGTGGCGCCCACAGTGGTGGAGGCAGCATGCGCAGAGCAAAATGTTTTTGGGGGGAGCTGCCCACTAGTCCCAGCGTGGGAAAGAGGTTGTGGGTGCAGACCAGTGCAGGGAAGTTGCTGCCCTTAGAGAGAGTGCCTGGGACTCGTGGTTCCCTTCGTTGATGGGAAAGGGGGTAGAAACGGTTCAGAAAAAATACCGCCTCCCATGCGCCTTCACAGAAACCTATCCCAAATCCGCGCAAGAACATGGCCCCCGGCAGGCTAGAGCAGGGAGCTCAGGGGGGAACTGACATACAAAGTTACTTAAAAAGGTTTTGACTCGTTTGGCTATTTGAATTTCCTATAAAATATGTGTGTTTTATGTTTCATAATAACAGTCGTGGCCACTTTAGTTTTTTTTTGCGAGCTTATAATCACATTTTGGTTTTGACTTTGTTCATTATTTGGCACGCCCAATTTAAATGCATGCGCACACTTAAATATTACCATCAGAAAGCCTAAGTACATATTGATTAAAATATCTTGATCTTCATGAAGCTTCACAAGAGATAGTATTGTGTTTTTACCTAGGAAAGTTTGTTTTCACATGTGTAAAACCATCGAGGAGGACAAAAAAAGTATATAAAAAATATATATGGTACTTGAATGCATAAAGGTTTAAAATAAGGTTTATAGGATAAGAAATCTTACTTAAAAAATTAAAATATGTACAGGAGGTTTGAGTTGATTGCTAAAATGATGTTAAAATATGCTATAAATGCTATGGAATGTTGGGTTTATAAAAAGATTAAGAGATAGAGATGGTGATTAGAAAAAAAGGTTATACATTGTGCTTCTTTTGTGCTATAGAGGACATTGAGCCTCGGGGGTTGGAGATTAAGAATTAAGCTTCACGTATTCAAATGTATTTCAATTGTCTGTTTTGATTAAGCAGGAATTTGGTAACTCATAGAATCCCAACTTCTCAAGGACAGCAGGAAGCTCATCCATGGGGTCACGAGTAAAAACTGGGAAGGTCTGAGACTAGGGCCTGCAGCCGCCTGAGCAGGGCTCTGCTCAGAGGCAGCCCCGCCCACCAGATGCAGTCTTGGCTGTAACTTGAATCCTGGATCTCACAGTAAAAGCAAACAGGCTTCTGCTGGGAGAGGGAGGAAAAGGTCACCTTTAAAATCTGGAAATAATGTCTTAACTTCTGTGTGAATGTGTGAGTGAATGTAGGCCTGTTGTGGGAAACCTATTACACCTGTGCTCCCCACAACGGAATCCCTTGAAACCATGGGATTCAATGGGGCCAGTTCTGTGTTTCCATGGTGATATCGTACAGTTTAGAGTGGGTTCAGATTAGAATCTAATCGCTGGGTTTATATAGTGATTGGCAAAACTCTGCTGAGCCATGCGTCCTTTCCCCCAAGTCCAGGTCCACTGAACTGAAGCCTAAGGAGAGATTTCCCCTTCCTGTGTCCAGGAGCTAGCTAAACAATGCAAATGCTTAGTCCTGCCAACCTGAAAGAGAGTCAACTTATAGTATATTCTCGGACATGCCTTGTTTACATCTTAGACAAGAGATAACCCCTTTAAACTTATTTTTAGACCATTTTTAAGGACTTTAGGACTAATGATCTAAGACTTAATGTGGAGAAAGAAAGAAAAGAGAAAGAGCCACAGTAATCACAAAGGATTATGAACAGGAGGGAAGGGGAAGGAGGACCACAAAAAAAAAAAGGAGATAGGGGATCTCGCTTCAGTACAGAAAATAGGCCACGGTCAAGTATTACATGTAAGTAGTGAGACATCTGGTGCAGTCACTCTTACTTCCCTTCCTGGTCACTTGTAACTGAACAGATTTGATCTCACCAATTAGGGGGGATATAGATACTGGCAGATAGACGGTAACCATCTGACAAATGGCACACTGAGCCAACCCCCCCCCACTGCTGTATCTTATTCTTATTCTTCCATCTACCTTTGAGTCTCCTCTTACATTAAAATCTTCATTAAACAGTCTTTTATCTTTGTTTAGGAGGTAACCTTTGATACCAATCAGAATGCAGCCAAGGGCAGTGCAGGAAAAGCAAAACTGAAAACAACAACAAACCATAATTCAGAACACTGAATTATTCACATGGAACCAGATCAGCCAAATCTCTCCCTATCCCTGCATATGTGCTGTCCCAGCTCTAGGGCGGCTGCCTGACTGAGGCAGGAGGACATAGAGTGTGAGACCAGCCAGAGCTGATGTGCTTTTGTTTGCTACTGCATCCCATGTTAGTTTACTCATTGTTGTGACAAGGAATCCACTTACCTAGAGGAAGAGTCATTTTGGTTTATGATTTTAGTGTGTCTAGTTCATTGTGGCTCAGTCACCACGTGTAGTTCATAGTTGTTGGGGGCCTTGGCTTGGAACACCCCTCATTTTGTTGCAATAGGAAACAGATTGCTAGACAAGTGAAAAACCTAGGTACAACCCTCAAAGCTTCTACTACTAGTCAAACAACTAGATCCTAAGTCCCAAAGGTTCTATAACCTCCCAAAGCTGTGCTACCAAACACAAGTGTACATGAAACATTTTTACATCCAAAGTGTAGCACATCTCTAACCTAACACTGTTATTGCCCAAAACTTCGGGTTTATGTGAGTCTTTGTCTGAGATGATAAATCATATTCAGCATTCTAAAGTTTCATGTTTCTCAGTTCCAAAATTGAAAGAAATACTTTGGGATTTGCTACCTTCAAATATTAAAAGATACCTGCCTTCTTTCAATCTATATGACTATACCCAACTCATTATTTTTATTATGAACTTGTATGAAAGGCAAAATATTAGTCACAGTTGACATAAGACAACTTTGTAATGTATTTCAAATCTATTAAATATATTAAAAGCCACATAATTAACAGAAAAATACATAATTGATAAGGTTGTGATCTTACTCCCATCTGAAAAATTATACTTAAAAGATTTGAGAAAATCAATGACCTCATTACTTAATATGAGAAACTTCATACATATAAATGTTTGGAGACTAATTTTATCCATCACTTTCCTTATTCTCAGGTTTTTTTCAGAAAATACAGGCAGTATTTAACTTGAGAAGACACCTTTATTGTGGAAACTATAAAGAGAAT
The DNA here is from genome assembly GCA_023101885.1 of Typhlomys cinereus. NCBI lineage: Eukaryota > Metazoa > Chordata > Mammalia > Rodentia > Platacanthomyidae > Typhlomys > Typhlomys cinereus. The sequence goes on from JALPQD010000082.1 coordinate 3,789,011, forward strand.
ATCTATACCCCTGTTTTTCAGTTTTTTCCTGTTCATCATTTTATCCATAGAAATGGGGTTTGATTCATAGTAGTTGCCAGTTATGCAAAAGAGAAAAAGATGAAAAGCTAAAAAAACACTGCAGTTTACTTCATTATAATGATGAAATCATTATTTTAGAAACTGTAAGATGTTATACATCATAAGAGACACCTAAATTCAGCTGAAGTCAAACCACATTCTTTGAGCCATGGATAATTAAAATAACCTCATGTTTCAAGTCTAAGCTCAGGATTTTTAGGAGTACAGAATCTTTAACGGTAACCTTCAGGAAATTTTCTTCATGGTACCTGAGAAAGGTGCTGAAAAGAAGCTTATGGACCAAGAAGAGAATTTAATAGGCTCTTAACCCCTTTGAATTGAAGTACAAGATGTGGGATTAGGAAATGAAGCAACTATTTAAGTCCCTCCATTCTATTTTCTCACTCAGCTCAGAAGAAATCCAGCTAGCAAAGCACATTACTTGAGATTGTATGTGTGTCTTCATTTCTTGGAGTACTGAACTTTCCTATTGATGAGAGTCTTAGATCAGTATCTCTAGACAACATAAAATCTACATTTTCTACCAAGAAATTAATGCAACATGATGATATCAAGCAGAGTGATTTCAAATGTCACACTGAAATAACATTTCCACTAGCTGAGTATATAATACAATTAAAATTCTAACTTTAAATTGTAAAAGTGTTAATTGCTCAGCCTTGGATATGTTTAATTGTTACTACTGTGTGTTATGCTAATTAAACAAGTCTTCTCAATAATTGTGTGAAGAAGCTGGGAAGCTCTTAAGACTCCTGCTAATCCAGCAATCTCTTTTGCTTGTTTCTAATTTGTTCATTTTAATGTACCAATTATGTGACTTAGAGTAAATAAATACATTATGAAAAACCTCTCTTTGGGGACTCTGACCCCCAAATGCTTTAGATAAAATGGAACAATCATTTTTCTAGATTAATTATTCAGCTTCTGGAGTGGAATAAGTGAATAAAAGGAATAATTTACTTAATTGTGAATAAGCAGAACTATCTTGATGTCTGAACATTTTTGTTGTGAATTCTCAGATGCTAAGTTACATTTTCTGAAGAAATCTAAAGGGGCATAAAACCAGATAAGCTTATGTAAGAATAATGTGCTAAAGTCAGAAGAAATAGAGTGCGACCGCACAGAAGTTCTGTTTGTGGAAGGCAGCACTGAGGATGATGCAAACGCTCAGACAGTGGGAGGACACATGCTGGTACGCGGGTCAAGCAGAGCATTGTGACTCAAGGACACTTGAGTGGTTCGTATGAGCTGCATAGTTCTTTCTCTATATTTAGAAATAACTCTCTTTTCAGGGTCTTTGTCATTCTCATGGAAGATTTTAAGGAAGGTTTGTTTCAACAGGTTAAGGTAGAGTATAATGAGGTGCTGCATTTCCGCTCTTTCCAAGTCACCTCACAGATAATGATCATTCTGCTCGCTTAATAGATTTAAGGACACATCTTCCTGCTCACCCTCTTATCCATTAAAAAATAGAAGCCAGTGACTAGCATACTTGTTTCTTTTGTACTGTGAGAAAATAAAGTTTTCCAGATTATAAAATTCCTGTTAGCCAAATAACTTAATAAACCTCTGATTTGATCACTATCATTTTCTTTAGATTATGAAAACAGTAAATAATGAAAAATTTCAAGACCCTTAAAAGCAGCAGACGTGTATCCTCACAAACCAAAAGATCTTCTTTACATAGCTTAACAAACTTCATAATTACTCTTTTAAATTTTCAGGTATGTCTGCAATTCCAATAAATGTAACTTGGCACTTAATTAGTTTTCTGCCTGAAGTATTACAAGATATTGCTCATGTAATGACAAATAATTTATTTATAACTTTAGGATTCTGCAACAGTCTGCTATTGTATGATAGACTGTGCTTACATGTCATGTCATACATTTTTTTGATGCCACCGGTATTGTAAAATAAGTGGACCTGAAAGTGCTGTTGTATTCATGAATTCACAGCAGTTATACATATTCCCACAAGATATGCATAAGTATTTTCCTATCTAAAAACTACCATGGAAGAGGAAAAATCTCAAGAGACCCTACACCTCCCTGACAGAATGATAAGGGTTAATGCTGATAGTGGGGGAAATGAAAGATGCTTTCCTCAATGATATATTTATTGATATAAGATCCATGCTTTAGCAAGAGCCTAGACACATGTCACAAAAGGCAAATCAGATGAGACTCAGTGGACCACACATGCAAAAAGACTTGAAAATAGGAGATATTGTGGCAATGGAGAAGAAAGGTTGCAATCGAAGAAAAGAAGGAATAGGTTTGGGAATTAAAGTGAAAAAAATTCATAAATTTTCTGTATCATGTGTGAAACAAGAAGAATAATAGACAAAAAATTCCAGAACTTAAAATAACATTATTTCTAGTTTTTTGTGGCTACATGAAAATTTCCCCAGGAATACCATATATAAATCTTTTCTTGAAAGGAATATGTTTTGGTATTTTTCAGAAATCAATGTCTTTCTATAGTGTAGCTACTCCATATGGCACGTGTCCAGTATCTGTCCTAAGAATAATTTTCTTATAAGCAAATATTTTATTAAATAAAAGTATCAAATGCTTGACAAGCTGCAGTATTCCAAACATTAATACCTAACTTAAGTGTAATCTATAGTTCCTATGGTTTCTTCCTGGTGGTAGAAAAACATTTCATAAATTATGGATTGGAATTACTAAATATTTCCAAACCATCTTTAACCATTAAATCCTACATACATCCTCATACACTTTCCTTATTAAACTTCAAATTCCCTCACTAGGTTTACAGTTTATGTCTTTCTTCCAAATATTTATTTTCCATTAATATTCATTATTCTATATAGTTTTTAAGAAAAATATTTCCCTGAGTCAGATAAGAGTAAAGCTCTATAAGTCTAGAATTTAATAATTGCAAGTTGAGGATATGCTGTATGGATAATGGTCCCCCAAACATAACTATGATATGCATGATATGATAATGATCTAATTATTGAACATATCAATTCTATGTTATTAGGCAAAATGTAATATTTTTTGCAAGTGTGATTAAGAAATTGGAGAACAGAAAATTGTGTGTGTCATTATTAGGGACAAGATGATGCAGGATGCTAGAACCACATGATCCTTTGATAAAGGTTATCAAAAGTCAAAGTAAGAGGGAAAGCAATGCAATTATGCAAAAGCTAGAGTGAAGCTCTCTAATGATGCAGAAAGGGGCCACAAGAGAAAAAAATACAGATGGCTACCAGCAACTAAAAGTGGGGAGTGGGAGGTGATTTCAATTTTTCTTTATTGCTTTAAAATAACACCTGGGTCTAGTAAAGAAAAGAAGCTGGCATCACTTAGAATTCTACATATGATCTTACCAAAAAAAAAAAAAAAGCCATGAAGCAATACCTTACTCTTCTGGAAGATAGAAATCCAATATAGTGCACTACTACTTATGAACGGCAACTGTGTTGATTCAGCTACTTGATGAAACCCTCATGCTAACTCTAAACAGACACACAAAAGAAAGAAAAGAAGACCAAACTTCCACAACATCAATCCATTCCCATGAGAAAAATATTAATCCATTCATGTGTGATCTATTCTCACATCCCAAACACTTCCTTCTAGGCTGTAACATCTCCCTACACTTTCATGTTAAGGAATTAAGTCTACACATAGTTTTTGTGAACAAAAACTGTCTTTAAAAATAGCCAGGATAAGTTCTTTTATTCCTTCTGACAAAGGAATAAAGTTGAAAAATAAACAACAATATACACAAATGTAGAAAAATGCATAAACTCATAATTAGTATATCCTTGAACAGTGAGTGAATGGCTCATCGAAGTCTGTAAAGAAGTTTAAAAAGTTCCTGGAATCAAGTGAAAACAAAAGAGACCAAACCCCATGGGATATACTAAAAGCAGTCCTAAGAGGGAAGTTTAGTTATATTATAAGTGTTTACATTAAAAAATGATGTTCTCATAAAAATAATTTATTTGGTTACCTTAGAACCTTGGAAAATAAAAAATAGCCAAAAAACTAGAGAGAAAGAATTAAGTTCTTGCCAGAAATTACTTGCCATTAAAATAAACAAACACAAAATTATAAAAAGAATCAATAAATTGAAAATTTGTTTCTTTAAAAAATAAGTAAGATTGACAAATAATTAGTCAAAATATGCAAAAGAAACAGGAAGAAGACCAAACTTAGAGATAAAAAAAGATATTGCAATAGAAACAAATGGATTCTCAAAATCAAAAATATTAAGAACATATTCTACCAAATTGAAAAATCTGTAATCAATGGAATTTTTAGATGTATATAACAATCAGAGTTATACCAAAGTAAGATAAATAATCCCAACAAAGTACAATGAGAAAAACTTAAGCAGAAATTTTAAAAAACAGTATCTTCTGACTCATAAAGTCTGGGTTTGAATAGAGTTACTGCTGAATTCTACTGTAGAGTTATAGAAGAAATATTATCAATCCTTTTTAATTTTTCCAAACAAAGTAAAAGAAGAAATGTTTCTAAACTATATTTTGTGAAGCTAGCATAACCCTGACATAAATAAAGATAGAGACACACACAAAAAAAGAAAACCACACCAATTAGGGTAAATATAGTCACAAAAAATTTCTTAATGCAGTATTTGCAAACAGAATTCAAGGGCACATCATGATCAAGCCTAGTTTATTCCAGAAACAAAGTGATGGCTCAAATTACGTGAATCAATAAATAGTATTTATTGAATTAGTGGACTCAAGAGCATAAATTGTATGACAATATTAGTAAAGTAACAATAGACTTGTCCATGACACAGTTGTACCATTCATGGGTATTTATCCAAAGGATTGCAATTCTTTGTTCCACAGAAAGACCTTCACATCAATGATTATTGCAGGAGTCTTCACAATAGCTAAGTTATAGACTCAATTTAGCTGTCCATTAAAGTAGAATAGTTAAGAAAAATGTTGATCATATACAAAGAGTGCTTTTTTTTAATAATGTAAACTGAAAAACCATGTACAGTAATATGTATGTAACTGGAGGTAATTATGTTAACAAAATTAAATCAATTACAGAAAGACAACATCACGTTTTCTCTCATTTGTGGTTTCTAGATTTTATATAGTTATATCAAATTTATATATGATATATCTTTGCACACACATTATATATACATATATGTGTATACACACACACACACACACACACACACACACACACACATAAAACTGTCCACAAGCATAAAAAAGATCAAAGAAGAAAAAAGGAGGATGATGTATACATATAAATACCAACATGTATTTATATGTATATATGAAAGCTTTAAAATTAAGAATAAAAAAGAGTTTTAATTAAAGCATCCTAAATAGGTAGGTAAATCCACTCCCAGAAGTTGCAGGTTATTGAAAGAAAATTCTACTCAGGTTTGGGCTACCTAACTATAAAGGGAGGCCCTGAAGCTTTCAAAACACAGACAATACAAGACTGCTGTTAGTTGCCCACCAGAGTTACATGATGATATCATTTTGCAATGGGAAACACTTGGCATTGGTTATAGGATGTACAGTGATAAAGCCTGGATTGAAGTGAATGTTTGTTCCATACTGATTAGCTTTCAATATACTATTGAGACTGCTCAGGAAGAAATACCATCAACAGTGTAGCATAGTTGTGGTCCTTGTGGATGTTATACTACCAGCCTCTCTGGAATGATGCATCCACTGCTACAATAGTGGCATGATTGTTATTGGAGTAACCAAACACTCCGCTTTAATTTGAGGCCCATTCCACAGGGAGGAATTCATATCTAGTACTATAAACCTGATCAAAAGCCAATGACAAAGGCAGAACCCTCAAAGAGAAGTTTCTGCTGCTGTTCTGCTAAATGGATATGGTATTCCTGTGACGTTGCCTTCTAAATATTTCTCTTTATGTATATAGATTAGTATTGCTGTCAGCGCTGTTAAAAAAGCATCTTTTTGCAGTAGGTTGCAGCTACTATAGAGCAACATAATTGGTTTAAAATGTTGAGAATAAATGATTGTTGAATTTTAAGCCTTAAAAGGACTGTAATTAAACTCTTCAGTTCACATTTAATAAAACAAAATACTTGGCATTTGATTCCAATGTGTAGGTCTCCTAAAGATTTTAGACAGATGTCCAATAGCCAGTCATTAGGTCAGGCTGTCTTTTTTATTATCTTTTACATCTTCCCTTGTTACATAATCAATAAACTGAGATGGGTGGGTAGGAAAAAAGACCCTGGATATCATTTGATCCCAAAGCTGGAAAATGTTATCTTGTCTCTTGATTTACATATGCTCCTTCCACTAGAAACATGCAATAGGAGAAAATCAAATGGAGAAGGAAGCAAATGACTTTCTGATGACACATTTTAAAAACATGTATTGCCAAAACCCCAGGACGCATGAGCATGAAGAGAGAAAATAAATCTAGCCTCTTTCCCATTTAAATCACACTGAAAAGAAATTGTTGGCTCCTTCCTCTCCATGGTACATATTTTTACTTAATTGCTTTCTATGACAATGACCCACACTCAACTCTCTCTGGGGAATGTTCTATTGATTGGAAATTCACACAGTAATTCCCAAGAAGGTAAGTTGTTGTAAGTTTTAAGATAAGAGCAGAGGTGATTCTTAGTTGCAAATTCTAAGACTTCATCACTGATTTAGTGCCTCTGTTCACAAATAAAGTTCTACATGAATTATGGAGATGAAAATTGTTCTGACTCTGCCAGACTTCTAATCCCTCTATATATGAAGATATCTAATTCTTACATTGTAATCCCAAGGAAATACATGCTTTCCTACTATTTATTGCAGTCTCTGCCAGACTTCTAACCTCTCTAAATATGAAGATATTTAATTCTTACATTGTAATCCCAAGAAAGTACATGCTTTTCTAAGTATGTACCTATTTCTTTCAGTACCATACAAGATAAGGGGTAAAGTGAGCAGAAAGGGGGTAGTTCATAACTAAAGCCAAAATTCAAGATGGCAAATATTTAAATATTGTAGATTTACTATGCACTTTTATTATTCTGCTCTTGGGTTATTTGTGTCATTAAAATAAAAGCTCTCTAATACACAAACTGAATGTCAAGAAGACAAGCTACTTCATGGTACTATACCACTGAAGAAACAGGTTTCACCACAAGAAGTGCATTAGAAGCAGCGGCAACAGAGTAAACTCTGCTTTCCTTTTGGAAAGGTCATTAATGGTGTGAAATTTTTCACTGTGATGGTCAGGGGAAGTCAAAGGGAAGATTCTCAGACACTACAACCCAACCCTAGTCACTATTGTTACATAGAAATAACATCCACAAGTCCAGTGCATGCAGTGCTAAATATTTATGCCATGGAAGTATCAGTTTTATCTGGTTTTGTCATGCAATTAAAAGGCATGCCTGGTTAATTCAATTTTGGTGCTGTTTATTGAATTCTGTGGGAAAAAAAGAAAAGAAATTCTTCCTCTCTGGTAAATTAGAAGTTTCAGAACACGTTTTTTAATTCAAACTCTTTGTTGTGCTATTTTGATATATTAAATATCCAGCAAAAATAAATCTTGAGTCATAAATCTGAAGTGATAAAATTAATCCTATTGCTGAAGACAAGTAAATATTTTATTGCAGTTTTATGAGCTTTTGTTCCCTCTTCACTCCCAAGTTATGTTTTTAGTGGTTTGAAGATATTTTGCTTTTCTAAATTACATTAGCGACAATATAGAAGTAATATAATTCATATCTACAAAACTGTTATACATCCTTAAGTTTGAAATATGCTCACATCCCCTCCCCCTCAAAAAATTAGAAAGATTAAATATGAATAATGGTAGGCAAATTAGTTTATAACCTAAAAAATCCTTTGCATTTCAATGTAGGCACTTACTCTATTTTGTGACAATATTGATTTGTTAGTTTACATTTTGGTGCTAGCAAAAACATTAATTTTAGGAAAGAAGAAAGCATATTAGCTAAATCCTGCGTATGGTTTAGATCCAAAGTAGCTCCCCGGAAGAGTGTTACTTTCAAGAGTTGATCTCCAGCAGGTGGCACCACTCAGAAACAATGGATCAAGAAATTATGACACTCGATAAGCCATTGATGAAGGTTTTCAATGAGTAACTGAATGAGAGAGGCAGGCCACTGAGGGTATTCTTTTAAAAAGCATATCCTCTGTCTGGCTACTTCCTCTCTGTCTTTGCTTCCTGCCTGGCACGAGGAGAAGAGCTTTGCTCTATTGCTTGCTCTCTATCATGATGTGCTGTCTCACCATGCATGAAACTGAGTCTCACAGAAGAAACTTTACCAGAGTGCCTTGTGCAAGATCTATTCATGTAATTTAACCATCAAACATATTTAACCTGCTTTACTGGAGTACATTAGCCAATAGGGACCTGATTAACTTTTCCTATCTGAAATACAAAAGCAAGTATGAACAAAGGACTGAAGATAATGAGAAGGGAGCGAAGAAGGGAGGTTTTGGAGACATTGCATATGGAGAAGTGAAGGAAAACATTCCTTGAAGATGGAATATAAGCATCATGTGTCCTATAGTTGTCCCAGCCTACTGACATGAGAAACAGTCTTATGTGTAATTATGGGGTAGGGTAGGACCATACAAGTGGAGTTCAGGAAACTCCTCGAGTTCAGAAAATGAAACTAAAATCTAGAGAGAAGGTTGCTAATGTTTCAAGGAAAAAGGATTGAAGATGAAAAGACTATACAAGAAAATAACTTCTTAAAAATAACTTTAATTTTCACTCATCACACTGCCCAATGTCCCTGGTTTCTTTTTCAGAATGGTTGCATATCTGCTTTGAACAGTAAGATGAAAGACAATGCATTATGTGAAAAGCAATAGAGAAAGAGTATCTTTTTTCCTACTGGCTACAGTTTGGTGTGATTTGCTAAGTTAGAGTTGTCTTTTTAGATAGTGATTTCCATAATACCATTTGAATCTCAGTCACTGGTCTACACAAGTTCACATACATTATACAATTAACTCTACCAGTAGTTTTTCTACATAGTCTTGATCCCTTTCTTCAGCATAGAGAAAAGGAAAATCTCCAAGTTCTGTAAGGAAAATTGTTCTTTTTTAATTTTTTTAATTTAGTTTTTCCACTCATACAAACTTGATAGGTACCCCAGTCCTCTCCCTCCCTCCACCCTTTCCTGGATCCCCTTGCTCCCTCCCCCCTTTTCCCCTTCCATCTCCCCTCCCTCCCTTTCTCCCAGTGTCCCCTCTCCCCCATTCCTGGAGCATCCTTTAGTGTGCATGTCAAACTTCCCTCTGGGTCCTCCTCTCTGATGAGGTGTAAGGACTCAGTAGCATTACCTAGAGCTCTTTCTTGTATTCCTATCCTTTGGTATAGGATCACTATTATGGCTATTAATCCTTTGCTTCTAAGGATCCTAGTGCCTGTGATGCTAGACTTTGGGGGGTCAATGATATGTTGGTCATTGTGCAGGTCATGCAAAGTCCTATTATGATTACGTCAGCCCTAACTTATATGGAGTATCCTCTGGATATAATTGGCATAGACCATAATCTTTTTGTGGTATTGTATCTCACAAAATTATTTACAGAATTTGTCAGAAACTTATCTATGAAAAGAGGACACTATAGTTTAACTATTCTCTACCTCTGCTTTGCCTCTGAGTGTGGAACCAAGCACTTAATGAAGCTACTTTTAAAGCACTCCCCTAAATATTTGGGTCATATAAGTCATTATTTTGATAATTACTCAGGATTTTAAAAAGTTATAAAGAGACAATCCTTTGCCTGCAAAAATCATCAAAGGTATAAAAATATTATCTTGTACACTAGATTTTGTGATATTCATACTTCCATTTGGGTTTTTAGCTGATCAATTTTAAGACATGAGGAAGATGCTACTAAAATGTTTGGAAGCTTGGCTTACCTTAATGAATCTTTTATGAAGTATTCTAATAAAATATTTGAAATGAATTCTTAACTTCGTTTATAGTCAAAAATAGTCCTTCTTGCTCTGGTATGCTTTCAGATATAGTCCCAAAGTGTAGTGTGAATCAATCAAGTAGAGTTCACATTTAAGAAAAAAAAAAGCAAACATTATGAATGGAAAGGTGACTGAGAATAAAGTGCTTACTTTGCAAACATGAGGACCAGGTTTGGATACCTAGAGCCCACAAACATGATAGACATGAAAGTATATGCATTTGCAACCACAATGTGCCTATCGAAAATGAGAGATGGAGATGCAAAAATCTCTAGAAAATCATGGGCAAACTAGCCTGATTTATGGAGCAGTGGTGAAGAAGCATGGTCTCAGATAATGTGGAAAGGTGAAGGATGATACAGGAAGGTCTTTCTCTACGTTCACATATGTACAGTCTCTCTCTCTCTCTCTCTCTCTCTCTCTCTCTCTCTCTCTCTCTCACACACACACACACACACACACACACACACTTCACAACCCTCATTCTTTTTGTACATTCTGTCTGTGCAGATTATAACATAATCTGTAAATCCTAAGCAGTTACTCCTGTACAAATCTTGCCTGAAAAATCAGTCTCTGCAGATATAGAAACAATAGAAACAGGATAAACAGAGATTTTTCATCTTCACGAATGTTTCAAGGTTGTGTTTGGGACCTAAGAAACTTAACCTTGAAAAGTCACTTTTTCTTTGGTGGTTTGGTTTGGGAATTTGAAGTTGTTACACCTAGATTTGCATGCTATGAGACTGTGAGTTCCTAAACATAGGCATAGATACCACGTTCTGTTTTCCCATTTCATAAAGCAACAAAAATAGCAATAACTGAATGTGTTAGGCAACCAGAGAAACCTATTGAAATTCAACATTGCTGTATATTTTACCAGTTACAATAATGGAAGAATAAAAACATATTCTAGTGCTTAAGGGACTAAAATTTCGTTTTATACTTTTCTAATTAATATGAAAATAGTCTAATATGGGTAAATGAAATAAATTAAGGAGATTGTTTCACCCTAAAGATAAAAAACAAATGTATACCGGGTTAAAAGATGCATTTTGAAAAGAAAAGAAAAACAGAGAAAATACAAAGACTTTGCACCAAACAATTCATCACAGAAAAGAGACCTGCAAGATATTGAGAGATAAAATAAAATATATCAATTTGATTAAAGTTTAGCAGCAGCAACATGGTAGCTACAAGTTTCTGCACTGGAGTACGGCAGTGTACATACCTGACTATATGGCACTTGTTCTGTAGAGAAGAGATGGCTGCCTTTCATAAGAAGCTTTTTATGACACTGAGTACAATGAAGAGGAAGACAGAGAAGGGTCAAAGAAAAGTCCATGGAAACCAAGGGATCAGTTGAGCTTTATAGGTTGACACATGCAAGACTAACATGATTTTCAGTCTTTTCCAGCCTCAACTTGCAGTTTTAGGTTACATTTCCAAGTAAGTAGGAGACATGCAACTTTTGCAATGATAAAAGAGAAGTCAGAGAGAGGATTTTCACTTGTCTTAGATAATGAGAAAAATTATCATTTCTTCAGATATGATTCTAAAGATGTATTAGGTTTAAGGGTAAATAGCTAAGATTATGCAATATTTTCATACAGCATTTCAAAAATCTTGAGAGTATAGATGAGATTGCTCTGAAAAAAAGGTCCAATTAAGGCCTATTTTGAAAGCCTAAAGTAAACCAAAATTGTTGACTTAAAAATTGACTTATGTTTCCAATTACACATGAGCTATTAATGCATTTCATATAATCTAAGTAGAATGTTTAGTATATAACCTGATTTGTGGGGCTCAGTTATCTTAGATTTGAAAGAATACAAAACCAGGATATCATGTGTCTTGTCATGAAAGGCATGTATGCCACACATACAGAGTCACTTTAAGTTGTCTATATTTACAAAACATTATGTACTTGATACAGTTTTCAGTTAAATTGTAATTTCATTTATAGAATATTTTCTAACAATAAAATTGTGAATTAAATTACCTGCTAAGCAACTGAAATATGTATGTGAATTTTGAAGTCAATTTTTCATTGATACAGAATTTTCAATTATTCTTTTGGCTACTTATTCTCCCAACTAAGCTTTGAAGTAATTGATTCTTCATAATCCCTATGTGTGTCTAACTGGGATATTGAAAGTGAGAGAAACTAAAACCTAAGTCATGGAAGCATTTTATAAATGAATATGAATTTTTGCCATCATATGAGTTCAATTTTAAAAGTTTGAGACTATGAAGAGATAGTTTGAAAATTTTTAGACAAAAAAATTAGACAGGGTTTGTTCCACACATTGTTGACAGAAGTCTGAGATGAAATCTCTAAAGTGAAAATGTTGAATTGTCTTCATTGAGGTCTTATTGATATTTTTTCCCCTCAAAGTTAGAATGGCTTCCAATTTAATTTGAACAATATGCAGTACTTTTGAAACTAAGTATACTGTGCCCTGTGTTGGAACAATACCATTTTATATAAACCAAGTAAAGGATATTTGCAAAATATGTTTCCTTATACAGTAAGTCTATGGGAGCCACTGTTACATATATCTTACATAGCTCAGTCTTTACTGTATCCCAGTAGGGTGGATATTATCCTCAGATGCTTTTATCCTCATGTTTTATTATGACCTCCAGAAAGTACCATTCCTTAGGTTCAGTGTTGAAATTCAAGAAGTGATTGAGCCAGATGTCTTGACTTTCAATCCAGTCACATTTTTAATTATGTGTCACTCTCTACAACTACCTATTAGCTAATCAGAAAGGGGATTCAATCAAAAGTTCATCTATTTTCCTATAGTATCAGTAAATATAGAATTAATATATCTTCCAAATGATGTTTTTGATGCCTTAGATACTATGTAAACTCACTGTCAAGTCCCTGATAAAAATCTTCTAAATATTTAGCTCTATCTTGTTTCATTAATTCCTTTGTTTGTTCTGTATTATATCAAGTCTAGATCAAAGAAAATGATAATGTTTTCTTCACTCCGAGGACATCTAGATTATTTTACACTAATTTATAAATTAGTTATAGGCTATGCTTTGTCTAGGTCTGAAACACAATTAATCTTTGGGGCAGCAAGCCCTCTTGAATTACTACAAATGAAACTTTCTATCTATTTGATAACTAAAAATTTTAAGCTCTGATGTTAAAAAAAAGATAAGTCTTGATGATTGCTAATTATATGACAAACTCTAGCCCTTGTGAGCTGGAAGGATGTGTATAAATATCACTTTGCTGTTCATCTTCTCCCTGGTTACATTTTCATTGTTTGACCTGCTCCATCAAGAAAATCAAGTACCAAGTATTGATTTGACTACCATAAATACAGATACCCTATTTTTCCCTGAAATTACTTTGTAATATTATTGTGTGATTGGTGAGCATGAATATCATTAAATTAAAGGTTGTATCACAGTGTCAAAAGTGTGGACACAGTTGGTAGATAATATTTTGTTATAGAAATTCTAGTTACAATAATTTGGGGCCTAGTTATTATCCTTTATTGGAATTCTAAATAACCATAATAGTGATCACTGAGATGTATAAATTGAAGATTTTGCCTAGTCTTCTTATTCTATAGCCAGCTTTTACTGATGCTATGTTATGACATGATATGATGTGACATAAGATACATGCTATGATATAAATACCAGTTATATGTACTTTGAAACATTTTCAAATTTCATTCTGTATTGGTGATGTAGTCAGTGAAAATTTGGAATTCTTCACAAAGTTCAGTATTCTCTTATTCTAAAAGAACTGACTATTTTAATTCCATTTTATACATAAGAAAATTAAAGATCAATTTTGCTTCTAGCATTGCTTTATAAAAGACTGTATATTATTGTATATTTCCTGGTCTTTATTCCAATATTGTACTTTCTTTATTGTATATACAGTGAGCTATTAAAATGAGTGCACATGACTGTTAATTATCATCATCAATTCTCCCTAGAGTATCTTTTATAGTATATACATATGTTTTGTTATTTCTGATGTATGAAAGATTCAGTGTTTGAATTTTTCAAGTAAACAAAGATCTTTGAAAAATTTCCTTTGATCTTTTTACTCAGGTTTCCCAGCACATGCTCTCCAACCCCACAGATTCTGGTCCCTTCACCAATGTTTGATTAAACAAACAGTTTTACAAAAGGCATGAGAACAAGCAATAATACTGCCAATTTTCTTCCATTTTGGATGACTTCTTGGAAGCACCAATGTCATGGTACATTTTTCCATGCATACTATAGAACTGAAGCATAATTTACAAAAAATAACCTATTTGGCTCATGATTCTAAATTCTGAGAATGCTGAGAGTATATCAGTGGTGTCTGGCAAGGGTATCACAAAATGGCAGAAGATGATAAGGCAAGAAATTGCACGCAAAATAAAAATCACAAGACAGCAGCAGACATGGTCTCCCAACACCCATGACCCAATCCTTCTCCCAAAGTTACCACAATGGCAAGTACTTTTCAACATGAGTTTCAGAAGGCAAACCATATTTATGGCAATCAAGCAAAAATTTTGTTTTAAGTTTTCTGGGCAGAGTTATTTCACATGAGAACTTTGATCTTCAGCAAAGTTGAAGAAAAATAAAACATTGGATTAAAGCAAATAAAAGTAGTTGCTAATATTAAGAAAGTGAAAAGCTAGTAGCCATTTGTCATAGTTAGCCACAGGTATCAACTTGACAGTTGAAGGTTTGCGCTCTGGGCACATTTGTAGAGAATTAGTGGTTGGGTTAAGCTGAGAGCAAACTTGTAGGAGATTACTTTAGCTGATGGGGAAAGCCCAGACCATTATGGAGGAGACTAAGCCCTGGAATAAAATACATAGAGCTGATTGAGAAAGCTGGTATCCTTGAGAATACCTGGCCAAACATGCTGGTCTGGCAAGTAAGGATTGTCCCTCTCTTAGCCATTACATAGAGATGGTGTGGCCAGTTCCCTGGGCATAGAGTTGGTGCATGGTCTCCCATCAAGCTGGACAGACTTGGACTATCAGCAAAAAAATAAACCCCTTGTTCCCTTAAGCCACTTGACAGTGGTTTATCTATCAGCAACCATGAAGGCGAACTGCAACAGAATATGGTACCTGGTAAGTGAGGTGTTGCTGATAAATCTGACTATGTAAATTTTGTGGCTTTTGAATGGTTTTCTGGACAAAGTTTGAAATGTTTGAAGATTTTGACTTTGTGGTTTACAAAGACCATTCTGCAGAATTTAATGGCCATTTAGATAATGAAAATGCTGAGAAAGTTTGTGAGTTGTTTGGGTCCAGTTTTTGAAGAAGCTAATGAGGATTTGGTAAAGCTGAATTTAGAGATGATGGACTGGTTTGCTTGATAGAGGAGTGCTGTGATGGGAGCCTTAAAGATTTGTATGAGGAAAGGCAGGCTGCTTCCTTTGTTAGAAAAATGAATATCAGTGAAGGAAAACCTAGTAACTTGCACTGGGACAGTGGAAAACATGAAACCCAACATATGGCAATTTCGTGGTTTGAAAACCCATATTCCTTAAGGGGCCAAAAGCTCAAGTTAAGGCCATTACTTGCCCTTTCGAAATTTGGATGCTTAGAAAGGCTTTTCCAACATCAGCACACAAAATTCACACATCTGTGGCTCTACTGGACCACAAGCTATGAGTTATGGCTTTGATGTATTACTGAGGGGTTCATGGAGAGCAACAAAAGCTTGGTACCAAGTCTCAAACATGGAGTTCCTGCAAGGAATGGTGAAGCTTATAGTTGCAGAGGTGTTGAAGATGCCAGAACCATGGGATGTATGCTGAGGATGACTGTAAGAGGAGATTCAGCCTGGTTCAGAGGAACTCTGCTTCTACAACTTTGAGCTGCAAATAGGGTTTGGGAATGCCTAGAATCTTTGAGCCACCTTGACTATGTGATGATCAACAGAAGATGGACATTGAAGTAAAGGATGAGGTATTTGATTTGTTAAACTTTGATCTTTTTAATGTTTTCTTATTGTTCAAGATTCTTCTGTTTTATCTGTTTTAAAGTATTTAACTTATTCTGATTTAATATACTCTTAAGATTAAAAACTTTGAACCTTTAAAATGTTGGAATTGAAGTTTTAATGAGAGAACATTTTAAATTTGTTTATGAAATATATTTATATCTTTAAGATAACTTTTAATGCCTATGGAAACAAGGGTTAAAGGTTACAGTTTAAAAGTGATATATTTTTCTGTCCAGTTAACAAGGGGTGGAGTGTCATAAGCACAGGTATCAACTTGACAGTTGAAGGTTTGAGCTCTTGGGGACATTTATAGGGTTAAACCCAGAGCAAACCTGTAGGAGATTGTCTAGCTGATGGGGAAAGCCTAGCCCATGGTGGAGGGGACTAGGCCCTGGAATAAAATACACAGAGATAATTGAGAAAGTTGGCATCCTTGAGAATAATTGGCCAGACATGCTGATCTGGCAAGTAAGGATCATCCCTCTCTCAGTCATTACGTAGAGATGGTATGGCCAGTTCCCTTGGCCTAGAACTGGTGCATGCTCTCACATCAAGCTGGACAGACTGTAATTGGACTATCAGTAACAAAATAAACTCCTTGTTCCCTTAAGCCATTTGATGTGATTTATCAGCAACCAGGCAGGTGAACTGCCACACTGTCCAAACAGAAATCCAAATGTAACTGATGGTTAGAGTCTGATAAGGTCATGCCATTTAGACATATCCATATGTCAGCACACAATATTTATCATTAAGATCTGCTAAATGGAGAATTAGAGCATCTGGAATGAAGTGGGTTTTTACTTCATGCGTTTGGGAAAGATTGCTCGAATTCCTAAGGGTCTTCTAGGAGAATGCCTTGCAGAGTCTACTGGTGACAACGTCACTTGCAAACAGATCACTGATTTATCTCTCCCATCTTGAACTGAACCACATCAGAAACAGATATTCAGACTAGGAATCCTCTCTTGCTGGTGACCTGTAAGCCTTCTCCTCCCTTTGCTGTTGTTGGAGCATTTACAGTGAAAATTGTTCTCTTAATTTTTGAGAATTTGGATGAAATAATTTATCTGTTGAGTAACTTTACCTGGACCATGAAAATATCAAATGAAAATTAGTCAAGAGAACTCTACTGTGGACAAATGGCACTAGAGGAAGCCAAAATTGGCTTGATGCTGTGGCTCTGAAGCTCAGGGAGCAGGAGCTTTAACACAACCTTTTTATTTCTCCAGAAAATTAAAACCTCTGAACCAAGACTGATGGATTGCCCTCTCCAGATGGTTTTTAAAATTATTAGTTAATCGTGTTGTGATAATAGGTAAGCACAGCCTTTCTTGGGAAAGACAGTGCCCTACTTTGAAAGTTCCCTCATTATTTTCATTTTTTATTAATTGTATTTATTGACAACAATGTCACATATGCACACCACCCAGCTCTTCCTCCCATCTCCTGATATCCCTGCTTGTCACTACTTCCTTATACATTTATCTTTTATTATTTAAAAACTCAAAGGAAGCTTTCTTTGTACCCAAACTCCAAGATTCAAAGATCCTATGCCAAATCCTTCTCCAACCTCATTATTTTAAGGGGAAAAAAAAAGTTCATTCTTCACAGTGGAGACTAGATTCAATTTTTTCCAGATTAAACCCCCACTATCATTTAGTGCTTTCAATTTACTCAAATCTTGCTATAAAGGATAGAATGTGAAGGGCACTGGAAATATGCAGAGTCAAAAGTGGTTATATAAAATCTGTGATGAGATGAAAAGTCTGTAATTAACAATGTGATATTTCTTCATCCACAGAAGCACAGATAATTAAAACGGACCAACCATTAAGACTCCCAGGAGCACAGAAGAAAAAGACTGCCTCACACTGCCCCCTAGCCAGCACAAGATTCCACTCTTCACCATTATCACTTTGTATTTTAAATCTAGTTCAATCTATTTTGGAAATTTAGCTCTGATCACTGCTGAAACCATTTGGCAAATTATTGAAAAAACACACATACAGTGTTCTTACCCATTTAGCATTAGGCAAGCCGGTCAGAACAGTTCTCTTCCATTGCCATCTGCCATCCACACACTGCCTGATTCCTTCCTTCCTTTTCTCCTTTCCTCCTTTTCTAATTCCTTTAACATTTTCTTACTCCATAATTTGAATCCTGAAAATAATGAAAGTAAATATTAAGCTCTTTCGCACTTCTGAAAAATTCACATTTGTTAACTCCTTGTCACTCCATTCTGGCAAGCTCTTTTTATATCACTCTAGCTGAAGTATGTTTTACATGCTTTAATTAATTGACCCCTATCTAGTGTCCAAGCACAATCCTACTGTCTTACTAACAGAACTGTTCACGCTTGCCTTCTGATTATGGGTAAGAGATGGTTTCAGGAACTGAAGATGAAATATGTGAATATCACAACCAAGGCATAGAAATAGCTGTTTTAAATTGCAAGTTATGATTTCTTTAAAATTTTATTCTTTGACAGTTTCATACATGAATGCAAAAAAATTCATATCACTCTCACCCTTTACTGTTTGAGCCATTCCTCTTTTCTTCAAACCTTCCCTTCCAGTCTTCCTCCTACAGAAAGGACACTGTTGAACTCAGATGGATCATGAGTTTTGTGAACAGACCAGCCTGGCCACTGAATACTCCTGAGTGAATACTATTACCTGTGGATCTTCCCTGTGAGTCACAAGGTGATGAGGGAGGAGGACATTCTGTGACAACCAGTAGACAGAAGCGTGGAGCAATGACATTCTATTTCAGGAAAGTCAACAAAAGTGTTAAAAATTAGCTAACACTGCTGGTGTTACTGAAAACTACAGAGCAGAAATAATAGGCAGATGACATTTGATTAAATATTTAATTAAGCTAAATACACACAAGCTTCTTAATTTTGAATGTGCTCTGTAACATGCTGCTCCACCAAAGTGATGAAAAGAAACATTTTTAAACAACTCTTTCTTCGGATCATATTTAATTGCTGATTTGATCATACCAAGTTTGACATCCATCATCACCTTCAAAGCCAGATACTTTTCATATTGCAATTCCGCACATTAGAGCTCAGTATGCACATTGTCCCTTCATATTCAGAACAATGACATTATTATAACATCTTTGCCTTTAAATATCTTTGAGGTTTAAGTGTTTGATACTGAGTGACCAACAAATGCATTCTTATGATATTTTTATGAGCACAGCACTACAGAATGAGGATATGTCCAGGGTTGGAGATAGATGATTAATACTTTGGGGTCATGAGCAGAGGACCTTATCTACCTTATCTGAGAAGAGGACCTTATCTACTTTATCTGAGAAGTTTTTTCCCCCTAAGAGGAAAATATGTTCACTCTATTGAATTAATATTCTTATTTCTACCAACTCAGTGAACTAAAGAATTCTGCACTCTGAGATTCACTAGAAGCTGTAAGAAGAGTTACATACCTGGAAAGGACATTTTAAAATAAAAACTTTAAATTTTTGTATACACACTTACAACCATATAAATTCCAAGTGCCAGAAATTTTGTCTTGTGGGTGCCTTACTTTTTCCTTTCTTAAATCCACCATGACCTGCTATATGTAATTAAATTACATGTTTACTACTTTTAGAAGGCTGAGACTCCTTCAGGACTGGATCTGAACCTCACTTAAATTTGCTTTTGTAAACACTGCACATGGCAAAATGAAATTGCTATATCATCATATATTTAGTGAATTCAGTTACTGCTAATAAATGTTACTGCTCTATCAGTCAGGGAATTATGATAAGCCAAAGATGCTGGTTTTTTGACTAGATTTTTTTTACATTTTTTATTATTATTTATTATTTATTCAATTGTGCGTGTATGCGTGTGTGCGCAAATGTGTATGTATGTGTGTGTGCGTGTGTGTGCACGTGTGTGTATGTATGTGTGTGTATGTATGTATGTGTGTGTGTGTAGAACCACGGACAAATTCGGGAACCACCATGGACCGCCTCCACCTCCTCCTTGTTTACTCTGCCCCAGGATTCACAGGCTCCGCCCTACCAGGACCAGAAACGCAGACCGCCCCTGCTTCCGCCTGGCATCTATACGTGGGGTCTAGGATCCGAACTCAGGATCTTCCGCCTGCAAGGCTGAGGCTTAACCCCTGAGACACCTCTCCAGCCCCGACTAGAATTTTTTGAAAAGTAAGTTTGGTTACCAGACTTTGATGATAACCATTACTTGAGTTTTCTACCCACATTGATAAAGGTTCAATTGATTCCATAGTTACCTTCTAACCAGAAAAGAATGAGGCATTAATTGTTGAGCCATTCTCCCTTTTCCAGTGCCCTCCTTTCTAGCAGAATACAAACTATCCCTATAGAAACCACTTGAGACTGTGCTTTGTTGTAAAGCACATTCTGTGTTGCAAATGTTATATGAATGTTACAAATGTGTTTTAAAGAGCTATAAACTTCTAAATATTTACAGCGTTCTTGATACTGATGCTCCCCAATCCATTCTTTGGGGACAAAGCATATGGCATATTAAAAAAGAAAACCATGGGGCTGTTGAGATGCTCAGCCTGTAAGGCACCTGCTAGCCAAACCTGGCAACCTGGTTCGAAACCCAGAAGCCTACATGGTGGAAGAGAAGAAATGACTTCTGAAATTGTCCTCTGACCTTCACTTGTGTGCCCTGGCATCTCTTTCTCTGCCCCATACAAATTAAATAAATAAATAAATAGGTAGATAGATAGATAAATAGATAGATAAATAAATAAATAAATACAAATAAGTAAATAAACGAAAATCACAATTACAAGATTAACATACAAACAAACAAGAATGTTAGCACAATCAAATAGCTAAAGGTAATTTACAAAAGAATTAAGAAGTCTTGAGAAGCAGGTGAAAAGGGTCTGTGAAGTGACTGATGGTTACTCAGCACTAGACTCTGAACCAGAAGCCAGGATTTAATTAAGGCTCTTTGTATCCTGACTAGGTAGGTTTTCCTGCAGATAATGGGGACATGATAGAAATAAGCTGAAGGAGCCTCAGCAAACAGACACCACGTAGGGCTGTAAATGATTGGGCCATGCCATAAGCACATGGGAAAACACCTTGAAGAGATTCGCACCACTGGGCCACCCTAATGAACCTCCCACTTCCAGCAGTTCTGCATGGCCCAAACAAGCAAGCTTTGGAGTGGAGCACAGTTCCTTTATGAGCTCTAAAGAGTAAGCGCATGGATAGTTGAGGTGGTCACATGGCTCCTGCCTTATCAAGGGAACCCTGTCCAGCACACACACACATTCTGCCAGGGATGACTGATTTTATGAGTTAAAATACTTTAGTGCTTGACTAATTATCAGCTTAAGACTACTTAACAACTGAGCTAATATGGTCAGGAAATCTCTGCTTGAGTGACAATTTTCAGACCTCATGTCAGGCTTTTTATCTTCTTTCTTGAGATGCAACCAATTCTTCTTTGCCAAAAATTTCATTCATGAGGAATAAGAGGATGGAGTAGGATCATCTTTTGAAGTAAACACAGAATATTTTATGTCAAAACCATGGGTATCATGAAATGATCTACATGTATTAAACTGATGAAAACATTATTCTTGAGGGCAGTTTGTGTTTATTTCTTTAATTTATATGTCAAGTTGACAAAAGTACATCATTTGTAAGGTATTTTCTTAGACATTACAATATAGATAGTGTCACCTGCACTTTTCTTCTGTTATCCAATATCTTTTCCCAAAAGCTTGAATTCTTTTGACAGCTACATATTATGTTATCTCTATAGTTAAAGGTAGTAGGCTTTCTATTGCAAGTTCTTCAGTAATTGATTTTAGATATTGCATGTTCGTTTTATTATAGTAATTAAATCCACATGGCCCCCAGTCAATTATGCACACACATTAACATACACACACATGCGCACAAACACACAAATACAAACATGTGTGCGCACACATATACACATACTCTCTCCTGCTCACCTTTCGGATAGAGTTATCATATTAAAAATATGTGTGTGCATATGTGTGTGTGTTTATACCAGTGCATGCATGAATGTCAGCAGACAATTTTTACACATTAGTTCTCTCCTTCCTCCCTTGAGGTAGGATCTCTTGTTTTTACTGCTCGAAGTACTCCAGGTTAGTTGATCCAAGTACTCCAGGTAAGCTGCTCTGAGTACTCCAGATAAACTGTTCTGAATATTCCAGGGTAGCCGCTCTGAGTACTACATGTTGGTTTTTCCTTCTTTCCTGGAAATTCTTCTGTCTTTGACTCCAATCTCATGGTGGACCTCTGGGATTCCAGGTGTGTACCACACCTCTTGCTCTTCTTGGGCTCCAGTCACTGATTGTTAGGCTTTTACAGAGAGTTCTTTTACTCAATGAGCCATCTTATCGACTCGGACACATTATTTTTCAATTGCAAATCAGCCTTACATTTTTAGCATGGCTTAGTAATATATACCAAGATTATAAGTCTTTTCTCCTACATTTCCCCTCCAAATGTAATGATTACCTTTGTCCCTCTTCTTTCCTATTAACTTTGGAGTAATGTCCCAGATGTTCTAATGGGACTTTCAGTTTAAATTCTAATTTCCCTATTATTTTTCAGATAACTATAGAAAATGGCTTGTTCATTGCTTTTACTTTTTTCTGATCATGATATTTTTAGGAAGGGCTGTATGCCAAGCTCTCCATTCTTCTGCACCTACCACCCACAGCTGCTTTTGTGTGTCTATCTGCACTATAGCCTAACTACAACTCCACCCTTCTGTTGCTCTGATTCCGCCACTTCCCAGATTAGTGTTTCTTATTCTTGGTTACACATATGCTGCAGCAACTCCATAAAAACAAGTTTAAAAGAGACAAATTTTAAGAACTTTTGTCCTTAAATAGAATAAAGAAATCAAAGAAAATATCAGAGGATGGAAAGACTTCATATGTTCTTTAACTACACAATTAATTTTAAGAAAAGGTCTATGTTACCAAAGTAATGTACAGATTCAACCCAATCTCCATCAAAATATCAATGGTTTTCTTCACAAAACTAGAAGATACAATCCCAAAATTCACATGAAGACCCAAAACACCACAAGCAGTCAAAGCAATCCTAAGAAGGTAAAATATAGCTGTAGGCATCACAACACCTGACTTCAAGTCAAGCCTTAGAGCCATAGGTCAAATGTATCATAACAGATGTGCAGACAGCTGATGCTAATTGTCATACCAGCTGTATACCAGACAAGAGGTTAATATTTAAGATTTATATAGAACTATAAAATTTAAACACCCAAAGTTCTCCAAAATTTCAATCAATAGATGAACTATTGTAATGGTCAGATAAGCTATTGTAATAACAGCAGATCTTCAAAGAAGAAACACAAACAGGTTATGAGTATTAAGAGTGTTCATTGTGTCTAGTCATCAGCAAAATGCTAATTAAAACTACTTCAAAATTCTATCAGATCTTAAGCATAATTTCAAGCATTGAGGAAATAGAAGACAATAAATGCTGGCAAGGATGTGGGGAAAGAGAAACCTGTAATTATTGCTGCTGGTAGTATAAATAAAAGAAATAATTATGAAAGCTTATCAAAAAATTAAATAGAACCACCACATGATTCCAGAGGACTCTACCATGCCATCACAGAGACATTTGCACATCCACGTTCATTGCTGTTGCATTCACACTACATCCACGTTCATTGCTGTTGCATTCACACTAACGAGAAAATAGGTGCCCATCAGGAAAAGAATAGGTAATGAAAATATGGCATATATGTACAATAAGTTTTACCCATTACAAAGATGAAAATATAACATTTGCAAGAAGATAAATAGATCTGGAAAGCAGCATATTAGGTTAGGTAACCCACAATCAAAAAGATCCCCCCAAATTACATTTCCTGTCATATGCAGGTCTTCTCTTTTGATGTATATCTATATGGTTGTAAGTGTGATTTATAGAGACACATAGTAATATGTATGCATCTACATGGCTGTGAGTGTGGATTATAGAGACAAATGAACACACAGACACACACACACACATATATGTACAGAGAGAGAGAGTCGTGTGGGTTATAGAGACATATTCACATGTATATATGTATCTGCATGGTCATGAATGTGGATGTACAGTATGAATCTAGGAAGGAGACTATGACAGGGAAGAAGAGGGTCTGAAGGAAGAGGAACAAAGGGAACATGAGAGGTGAAAGAAGATGGGAGCCCAGAAATCAAGACTACAAGGAACAGAGCCAGGGGAGAAGAGAAAACAAAATCAGCAAAAAGAAACATCATTTGAAAATGCCCTGATGAAGCCTTATAGTTTAATAACTTAGAAAGAACTTTGTTGTCTAGAAATGAATTTCTTCTTACCTCACACTGTGTTGATAATTTGCATGAAAAGGAATTTGAAATTCAGAAATACTCTTCCTCAGAAATGAAAAGGATTGCTTTCTTTATTTTACAATATCCATTATTTCTAATAGGAAACCGGATGGCAGTTGGTCCTTCCTCATTAAATTTCTTCAATTTCCTATTGTTAATTTTTTCCCTCAGTCCATAGTATAGTCTGCATCTTAAGCATTCCTCCAAAGAGAAAGCTACATTCAAAGGTTTGGTCACCAACTAGTGGTGTGTTTGTAAGGGAGTGTTGTCCTCAGACAGTGGGCCCAGTGAAGGCCAGTCAGGCCACTGGGACAGTTGAGAAGGTCACTGGGAGTCTGTCCCTCTCGCTGTCTTTGCTGTTCAATCCCTAAACCAGAATCTCCCTCTGCTACCCACACACCTGCTTTGCCACAGAGCCATGGGATACTTCGAAGTGATCAGAGACTGACTTTTCTGAAGGCATGACAAACCAGGTTCTCCTGCCTTTCAGTTTGTTTTCTCAAGTTTGTCATCATAGCAATGGAAAGCTTTGGAGATTATCTTTCCCTTCATCATTTCTATAGATTTTGAAGATAAAAATTTGTTGTTGCTATTTTCGTTTTATTCAGTTTGCTTGAGACACTCAATTGCTTTTCCATGCTGAGTACTCTTCAGCTCTGGTAATTTTCCTATAATACTTCCATGATAGTTTATATTTTGCTCCATCTTATTATATTTTGTTTTCCCTTCTACTAACTTTTAGTCTTCTAGATGAAATTCTTGGAAGAATTTTCAGTGTCTTTTCTCATTTAGTTTTAATCTTTTCAATTTTTTATTCGATTTTCTGGTGGGATTTCTTTGCCCTTCTCTGGCAGTCCTTCTATTGAATTTCATATTTTCCTTAAGTTTCTTAATATCCCAAATCTCTTTTGATTCTGACCCTTTCCTGATTAAAGCAGTTTAGTTCTATTTCACAGTCGAAACATCACTCATGTCACTGAAGAAATTAAATGCACATGCTTCCGACCTTCCTCTTTATTCTCAGAATTGTGGGTGTTGACTGTTGGGCCTTTCATTGATTCTGTTTATATGGGATTTTTATTTATTGATACTGCCTGTCCTCTGAGTAGACACTCAATCATACAGCATATGCCTGTTGTAAACACACTTACAAATTTATCCAAATGTATGAATGACAATGCTATGATTGATAGAAGAAGAAAACAAATAAAAATCAAAGTAAGAAAAAAGGAAAGAAGAGAAAGGCTCTGTTGGATTGTAGTTCTGTCAGAGTTCAAACATCTCCCCTTAGCAATTTCTAAGTCTGCACATCCATGCATGTGAACATCAACCACAGGCAGAAAGCCAGAGCATACATTGTCAGAGAAACTAGATAGAATTGAAAAAAATAGAAGTGACCTGCTCTGTCATTAATTTTACAAGTAAATAAAAACAAAAATCAATTCACAGTGACATTTATAAGTCTCAGTTGATTTTCCAAGTAGGCTAGTACTGAATGCAGAAGAGCTTCCTTTCACTCTGGAGTTTGAACATGCCTTGAGACAGGAATGTGGCCAGTCATCTCAGCCGTGCGGGCCACAGTGCTCCTCGTGCTACAATTATGAAACCACTGCTATCAAAGCTTCCTCATGTTCATCCCAATTCCACCACAATTTCTAACAGAATTTGCTGCAGTTTTATGGAACAAATGTTTCTGTTGGTTTTATTTCATTCCTCTAAATTGTCATGGAAATAAAACCGGAAGTGTTACTTCAAACTATGGAATAGAAGCTTTGACAATGGTGCTATCTCTGTTTAACTGTCCTTTGTTCACATGAACTATTTCTTCACTTTGAATTCTGCTGAAAATTCCTAACTTCTGAGAGTCTCTTCCTACACATTTCATTAGTAACAGCCAGAAGCACATTCACACATAAGGTATTTCAAGGAAATGGTCAATTCAAATGCGATTGCAAGAGGGAATATCTTCAGTTATTCTTCATATCTTTGCCTTAGCTCTTCTGGTAAATCACCTAACACTTCTTCAGAATAGTGTATATCAGAGCCTTTCAAACCTAGGAGATTATAATAATGTGCATCAAGGCTGGGAGATGGCTCAGGAGTTAAAGATTTTGCCTCACATGAGAAAAAGGACCTCAGTTGGTTCTCCAGATTCCACATAAAAATTTTGGGCAGATATGGCACTACCCTGTACTTCTGGCTATGGAAGTTGGAAGCAAGGAAATTCCAGAGCAAAGCAATAAGGAGATAGAATGATGGATCCAGAAAGATTCCCAGTGTCGCCCTTGGACCTCAAGTATACTCAAGTACCCTCTGACACACACATACACACACACACACACACACACACACACACACACACACAAATAAAAATAAACAAAACTTTAAAACCATATATAATCATACTTAGTAAATCTGCTCTGGGATTAAAACAACAAGTGTTAGTAAATTGCCAGAAAAAGCCAAGACTACTGGTCCCTGAGCAACACTTAATAACAATGTATGGAAACTAGTACAATATGCATGTATGAGCCTGAGTAGAGTCTAAGGAAATGATAATACCAATCAGGTTCATTGATAATGTCTCTAACTCCCCCTGCGTCTCTCTGTCTTTAGCTGCAAGGAGCACATCCCACAACTATTATCATGAAATTCATTGATTGATCTCACTACCTAAGATCATTTGAGGCAGATGAGAATCTAAAAAAAATTAGAAAATAATAAGTCACAGTCAATGGACTTAGTGATCATAACTAATTTCTTGCCACCCTCAAAACCAATGAGAGCCTCCAATTGTTCATCTGTTGTATCACATATGCCTATTCTCCTGAGATGGATCTCACCTCACTGCTCCAACATATTCTCTCCTCTCTACTCTATAGATTCAGCAGTGCTCATTTTTGTCTTAATGACAAAATTCAGTCAACACAATCACATTCTCACTCAAATCTTAGGTACCATTTTCTTCCTAGTCATATTTCCCAGCTTACCACTTAGATGTTCCCTATATTTAAAACCAAACCAAGATGCTCTAATCCACAATTTGCAAGTGCTCATCTGCTCATTGGAAATACTGATGCCTAAAATGCTATTTCTCACCTCCAGTGTCCAAACTCTACCCCATCAAAACTTATCCACTGATTGTGATGTATTTCTCTTCTCAGTATTGTTAAATTCTACAGTAAGTTTTAATTATTGCCGTATCATATAAATAAAGAGAATCACAATTCAAGTATAAGTCCTATGACCGGAATTATAGCTGAATTATGAGGGGACGTGGGCATATTAATTGTCTCCATTTTCTTAATTTTACAATGAAGCTAAAACTACTACCTTCTGTGTGAGATTTCATGAAATTGAGGCATGCCAAAGAACCTAGAACACTAACTGATACTTGCTAGATAATGTTTATAATAATGATAATAAGATATAAGTGAATCATAAGGCCAATAATAAAAAAAAGTTTTACTTATATAGACATGGTCCCTGAAACAAAACTTGCAGTAAGAGTCCCCATGATAACTGACTCATAAAGTCATCGTTCCTTGTTGTCTGGTACATAATAGTGCCCCAGAATTTTTGTGGTGTTAAAGTGAGCAACATTGAGCCCAAACTCTTACTGGTTTCTTGCATAACTAATAACTAACTTTCTTTTTGTCTGCTCAAACAAGTTTTTCTTTTCCTCTTACCTCCTTCGATTTCTTTTTAGGAAGAACTACCTTTATAATAATCCCAAATTGCCCATTATTACATTACCATTTCTCAAAGAATTATCTCCTCAATGTCTCCCCTGCACTAATATTTCCTTAGAATGGTCCTATAATGGAATGTGCCCTTAGTTTGTAAGAAGAACCCAGATTCAAAACCTAGTTCTTCCATACATTACCAATCTAGAGCCAAATGCTGAGTGAAAATCAACATGCATGAAGCTCCCACACAGCTAAAATGTCACAAAGTTGTTTGGAAAGTCAAAGTATTCATAAATAAAAAGCACTTTTCACAAAAGTTAAGGTTTAATGTTAGTCTTCCAAAGACTGTTCACATTCCTTGTCATGTTTGAATTTCCTTGAAACACTTTGTCTTAGCAATGTAAGGGGTATAATGCACATTCTATACTATTATGAGCACACCTGCATACGTATGAGCAATGAAAACCTGAAAGGCTGTCTTCTGGCTTTGGAGTTCCTTTGGGGAAATGAAAGCATAACATATTGATAGGTGTTTTGTATTTTTGCAGCAACAGATAAATAAGACTGCAATTTTTGTACAACTGTTATTTTAAGTATTTTCCAAGACTGTCTCCATTTATAAGGGAGAGAGTAAACTGACTTTCAGCTAGTTCTCCTTGACATGCATTTTTACAGTGGCCACTTTATGCCATCAGTTAGCAAATGTTCTGTGGTATCATTTCAAATCTATATTTTGATCTTCCACATGCCCTAAGCAGATAGTGCCTTTACCTAAGCAGAGTCTATTTAACCACTTTCCAGCAAGGCATAGTACCTGCAACCTGGAGAGAGTTATGACTGAGTTAATTACAACACAAATTGCATGAAACATTTTCCAGAAAACCCGATTTTTGAAAAGTGTGAGCATAGGCATTTATTTCTTATGGAATTTGGGTCTATAGTTTTGAATAATGTTTTCAGAAAAGATAGTATGCATGAAGACATTTTAACATTTCACAGAACTCCATATAAAGGCATTTTAGTATATAAAACAAAGTTTATTCCATTCTACTCTAACAATAATATTCTGATCTCTCAAAATATGGTAATTAATTTTTTATGATCAACTGTGTACAATTTAATATTAATATCACATGAAATTCATAGGATCTATTCTTTTTCTCTCTTTTTCTTTTCTCTTTCTTTTCTCCCTCCACCCCCAAGAGACCTGAAGCAAGTTATTACGCACGCCTTTTGCTATTCCTACATAATGCATCCTCTGTATGCATTGTAGAGCTGAAACTTGACAGGAAAGTTTATGACAGGCTGAGATTGTAAAAATGTATTTTTTATTTGAAACAATTTTGCTATAAAAGCACATTTCAGTCCTTTAAAATAATGGTTGACAAGATTTACTGTATCAAACGTAAGTTTCATACCTCAGTCAATGGTAAATTTTAGACAAACCATAGCAGTTGAACTGATAATGACTTTTAAAAATCTTTAAGCTAATTTGTTCTCAGATGAACACGGTTTTTGACTTGAGAAGAATTGTACTTTATCATGCAACCTGAAAATTATTTGGTTTGCATATATCTATTTTATTGTCCTTTTCTTATTGACAGAGACAGGCGTCAAGGCAGTGCCACATTAATCCAGAAACTAAAATAAGTAGACACTTGTGACTTGTGAATATTAACATGTGTCGATAGCTCATTCACTTTTCCCTATATTAACCTGTTTTTTTATTTGAGTCAATTTGTACAAAATGTCTTTAAATATCAGAAAGTTAAAGACAACTCGTTTTTAACTTATTGGCATATAAATTTGCCTGTGGTGGTGTTCTTCTGCTATCGCAAAGAGAACAGACAAGGATGTCTGTAACTGCAAATCCTTGGGGAGGGCAGAATCACATGCAAACTATGAACCTAGGCCTTCACTGCCCAGAGTGGAAAGCAGAGAGCAACATGGGGTTTATGAGTATCCAGAGAAATCAGTGTTGGGCTCTGCAGGGAACCTGTCTCGTGAGCATTTCAAGCTTGGTATTTCCTGAATAGTTGTCTCTTCTATTCTCTTGTCTAAGAAAGAATATAATGGTAGGCTTAAAAGTACACTAAAGCAAAAGCAGGAAAGAAGGAAGGAGAGAGGGAGGGAGGCAGGGAGGAAAGGAGGGAGAGAGGGAGAGAGGGAAGGAGGGAGGGACGCAGGGAGGGAGGGAGGTAAGAAGGGAGGGAGAGAGGAGAGGAGAGGGATAGAGGGAGGGAGGGAGTGGAGGGAGGAAGGGAGTGAAGAGGGAGGCTGGAGTTAGTGAAGGCGAGAGGGAAGGGGAGTTGAAGGATGAAGGCTGACGGAGCCGTCTTTCCCTTCATTACCATCTCGACCATCTTTTTTTTCCACCACCATACTTACCCGAATCACTACCTCGTTTTTGTTAGACTTTTATCTGTTATTCATATTGGACTTTAGTATTCACTTTCCTTGATAATTTTCCCCAAAATGAGTCTTTTCTTTTTTTTAACATTTCAAAAGATTCCCATACATATACATGTATGTAAAACATTTTGTAGCAATAATTTCTTCATATCACATCAATCACAAGTATATTTTGAGTGAATTATGCAGAGGTCTCAAGATATAAATCAAAATATACTTTATGTCAGGAGTCAAAGGTGCATCTGTCTGGTAGAACATTTGTCTGGTATACACAATGCACAATGATTAATCCAAAATGTTTCATATAGAATTGAATTCAATGGTAAAAAAAATTCATTATGGATAATGTGGATAGAAAAGTCTAATTTACCCAACCCTAAGCTTATTTCATTAAAGGAGTTCATTATAAAAAGGACAGATAAGCCCACGAATACCACTTACGTCCTAAAATAAAAAATTCTGTATATTGTCACTAGATGTTATATGCTCAGATAACCTCCTTTCCTGTGCTGTCAAAATGCAAGAAATTAGGATAAAGGCAAAGAAACATTTTTCAGTTTTTTTTCTGTGTCCTTAGTTTGATTACATGTGTCCTCAATCGGCAAAAACTGGTATTTGATTTGCCCCTGATTTGTTCAACTCTACAATTATTTGAATGAAGTTTTGTGTGTGTGTGTGTGTGTATGTGTGTGTGTGTGTATGTGTGTGTGAGAGAGAGAGAGAGAGAGAGAGAGAGAGAAAGACAGAGAAAGAGAGAGAAAGAGAGAGAGAGGACTGTGTGTGTCTGTGAAGGCCCAAGGATGACTTTGGGAATCATTTTTGATTGTTTATACCTCCTTTTTACTTCATTCTGGGATCTCCCAGACTCTGCTTTCCAGGCCTGGACGTTCAGGATGCTGCCATTTCAACCTACTATTTTTACATGGGATCTGAACTCAGGTCCTTCTTTCTGCTTGCAAGGCAGAGTCTTAACCTCTGAGCCATCTCTCCAGACCTTAAATGAATTTCTGAAATATAATATTTAACAACAAAAAAGTCAGATACAGAGTATTATAGATACAGGTATGAACTTTATGATTGAAAGCTGAGCTTCAGGCATATTTATAAAAAAATTAATAGTTTAGCCCTGAGTACGAAATTTCTAATTGATAGGGGAAAATCTCAATTGGCTGGATAGGACTAGTTCCTGGATAGGTGGATAAGAGGAAGGAAACTATTTTAGTAAAGTTTGGCATTCTTCATTGCCAGACAGGGACTGCTAAGTCCTGAACTGAGCTGATAAGATCAGTCAATTCCATGACCACGAGCCCCTGTCTTACTAAATGATTCAGAGTGGCATTGTTTGGCATACTTGGCATAAAGTTTGTTCCTCTCTCACAGTCATGTGGACATGGTGTGGCCAGTTCTTTTGTTCCTGGTATTGGTGAAGACACTTCTGAAGCTGGATTAAGAACTGTAACTAACAATCATAAGCCAGAATAAAAACCTTTTTCCCCATTTGGCCATTTTTTCATGTGTTTGTCAACAACGTGCAGAGTAACTCTGAGACACAGAGTATATATTATTTTATTAAACAGCTACAAATTGCAATGTACTAAACTAATGTGTAGAATGAAAGTGAGAGAAGATAAGTGGTAAACAAACACGGGAGGAATTAGTAACTAGAAGTATGGAAGGGATACCAGAGTTCTGGGAGAGGAATGCTATAACATAGGTATGCTTGTTTATCAAAATGTTTCAAGCCAAAATTTATAGTTGTGTTGTTTGCTCCACAAATAATGTACCTCAAGAAAATACTTGAAGAATTATGCAACTGGATCTTGTAATTACATCTGAATCCATCACAAATGCATTAGAACTTCTAATTCTAGGTTTACTGGTCAGTATACCATTGAGAATGTAGGTTTCAGAAGCTGATGCATAACTTGGAAGACTCCACTCTACTATGATTTTTATTGACGATGTGTGCTAGAGAAAGTTTCCTGTGCTTGTTTCCCTAATAAAAGCTCTTATGGAGTTGTGTTCTGTGATAATTAATCTTGATTGATAATTAATCAAGATTAATTGCTGGGCTGGAGAGGTGGCTCAAGGATTGAGCCTCTGCCTTGCAGGCGGAAGGTCCTGAGTTCTGATCCTAGACCCCACGTATAGATGCCAGGCGGAAGCGGGGCGGCCTGCGTTTCTGGTCCTGGTAGGGCGGAAGCTGTGAATCCCGGGGAAGCGTAAACAAGGAGGAGGTGGAGACGTCCATGGTGGTTCCGTAATTCGTCCGTGGTTCTACACACACACACACACACACACACACACACACACACGTGCACACACACATACACACACAATTGAATAAATAATAAATAATAAAAAATTAAAAAAAGATTAATTGCCAACTTAACTAGAGTTTGAATCACCATAGAAACACACCTCAGGGTGTGTCTGTAAAGGGAATTTTTAGCAAGACATTGCTGAAAATGAAAGATGCACCTTTGAATGTGGATCATACCATCTCATGCTCTTGGGTTCTGGATTGAATTAAAAGTAAAAATGAACCAAGAATGAGCATCCATGTCCTGCTGATTCCTGAGTATGGGTGTAATATAATCAGTGCCTCATGGTCCTGCCATGCTTTCCTTGCTATGAGGGATTATGTCTCCTAAAACTGAAGCTAAAATAAACCTCTTAGTTGATTCTTACCAGATGCTTGTTCACAGCAGCAAGAAAAGTAATGAATACAAGTTCCAAAACTAATTCTATAGATTTTTAACGAAAAAAAAAAGAAACTGAGAGACTAAACAAAGCAAGTGGTATTATTTTTCAGTGACTTTAAGCACATTGAGTAAGTGCTACCTCAGAAAAAGTTAAATTATGCATTAGCAATGTGACACAATACTTTACTAGCATTACAAACCCTTCAGACTTCAACAGTTCACATTATAAATATTATTTCTGAGTCATAAAAAGTCTAATAGGAGTTTCCTGTTTCATTTCCTTCAATGATCCTGTTCTTATCTGAGTCTTTATTGCACATTTGAGGAAAGAAGATGTAGAGAAAGTACACATAGTTCTTAGATTTTTAAAAAAGAGTTGGCCATCATTTCCATTTAAGCTTACTGTAGAGTAAAGGAGCCAGACTGCCACCCCGAGCTTTAAGTGACAAGGAAAAAT
Source organism: Typhlomys cinereus (assembly GCA_023101885.1). Taxonomy (NCBI): domain Eukaryota; kingdom Metazoa; phylum Chordata; class Mammalia; order Rodentia; family Platacanthomyidae; genus Typhlomys; species Typhlomys cinereus. Next base: position 3,822,749 of record JALPQD010000082.1, read on the forward strand.
TGTGAATGACTTGTGGCTCTATTAGCCCTGTCTCCACACTGCCCTTTTCCTTCCTCTGAAAACCACAGATCAATTTTTGAGGCTTTGTCAGTTGAACGTTTCACACCAGAATTCATAGAAACAAAGAGCATTTGATCTACAAACACATGTTATTCTCTGTCGCATGCCATCTGAGAGCAGCTGACTTTAGATTTAATCTGAATGGCAGGGGTTTGTTCTCCACTTCTGTGTGATAGATCATGCTTATGAATGAGCATTATATCCAAGTCTTCATGCCTGGGTATCTCCTCTTATCAATCCAAATAGAACATAATTTTACTCTTTTCCACTGTAACACGAAAGAAGTCTTGTGTGATAGAGTCAGTTATCCACTTGATTGTTGAAGGTTGTCTGGGTCACAGCTATAAAGGATTGATAGCTAAGGAAAGCCCTTAACAAGTCTGCAGGTGATTATTTAATTGATATGAAAGACCCAACCCGCAGTGGGTGGTGCTGTCCAGTGATGGACCAGATAAAAGGAAGTGCAAGGGGGTGGGACTTGTCCTCTCCTGCCCTGTTTGCACTTGCTGTGTTGAGTTCACTGCTGGTCTTTGCTGTCTTCTCGGTTGCCGCTGCTGCTGTGTCTGGTTGATGTGAGAGCCCTTGCCGCCTTCAGAGCCCAGCATCTTAAGGTTGCTGCTACTCCTCACCTGAGCCACGTGTCTTCAGCCTGTTTGTGTTCGTCTCTGGCATCCGAGTCCAGCTTCTTCACACCTCAAATTTGATTGAAGATCAAACTTTTCCAGACCATCCTTTGGTCTTCTGAGATATTCAGCCCAAAAACTGAGCAGCTACAAGCGGTACTGTTGAACTATACCGATTTTATTTTAAATGATGATTTCATACATTTCTTTATATTTACATCCATTCTATTGGTTCTGTTTCTATAAAGAACACTGACTAGTTCAACTTAGTACAGTAGAAAGCCACCAGCATTGACATCATGAGTAAGACCATACCTTCTAAATTTATAGTCAAAAATAAATATTTTACAGTAGAGAAATTCCTGATGTCAGATTTCTAAAGCCTTTATAGACTTAATCTATCCAAAGATCATTGTTAAATGTTGCCCTTTACAGCTTAGAAATTAATGATTTGAAGTGTTTAGAAATTAAAGTTTAATATTGTCATAGTGGCTTTACATAGTATATGTGACTTTTCCCAAAACACTAAACTACAACCCAGATTCGGACTCGGTATTACTTGTGTGCCATGGGATTTACTTCTTATTAAGGCAGGAAAAGGTTTTATAAAATAAAACTGTGATGACATTTGTGTACAGAGAATCCTAATGGATCAAGTTTATGACAAAGATTTAGTAAATCTTGCAACTTTACAGCTTAAAGAATTATATTAGTAATCAAGAAAAATATTTCTTATGTTAAAATTTTTTTATATTTCTATACTTCTGTTTACAGTAGCAAAAATATAGTGCCTTGGATATTTTTTCCATTTGTTTCAGTATATGAATAAGACTGTTTTGTTTTGTTTTGTCCTGATTCAAGCAAAAAAATACCCAAAACATTTGAGTACATAGAAAGCATGAAGATATATTTCAGAGCAGAAGTAAGATATTATTTTCTCTCATACAGATTAAAATGGTATTTTAATACTGAGTGTAAATAGGTGTGTGTCAACAACATATGGTATTGTTGATTCTAGACCTTCAATAGTTCACCGGTAAGCACGCCCATCCACAGTCACAAGCATGCATGTAAAGAAGAGTTTTTGTTGTCATTTCATGAGAGTATTGGGTGCCTTGTCTCCAACCAATCCACACTACCACTAACACAATGTCTAGCGTATAACAGATTACAAAGTAATAAAATACCCCTTCCATCTGGCCAATTCTGACCTGCAACAATGAATAGTTAAGCCAGTTAGGAAATCCATCTGAAAATAATAAACTAAAGCCAACTGGACAAAAGCCCCAAACAATAATTTTTAATACGATTTCCACTTTTAAGTTTCATTGCTTTGTTGAAATTTCCATTCCCAAAATACAACACAAAAAATATAAATTCAGAGCTTCAATGACCTTGGAAACAATTTTAAATTTTTGATATTTATGACAAATGAGTATCAGTTTCTTTTCCCCATGTCGATTTTGGTTGGGAAGGGGGATTTTTTTCCTGTGGTTCTGAACTCCTAGGGTATATTGAGAAAAATGGGTTAATTGGGTTAATGGGTTGAGTTCAGATGTCTCATGTCATCCATATGAGTGATGTTTTACTAAAAACATGGATATTCTGGTTAGCATAAATGGTTGGACATTAATAAATTAACATCACAAATGTGAACAAGCTAAATAACTAATGTTCATTGAGCCAAATAAAGCCTTGGAGAGCTGACTTTGGCTTTTGTACCTTTCTTTTAATAATTTGAACAAATTAACAAATGCTAATCCTAGTTTAAATGGTATTTTATGCAATATTTTAGAAATTCAAAGGTATCTTCTAAAAAGTCTGAAAACATTTCATATCTCTGTGATAGTACGGATAATTCAAAAGCATGGACTTCTTTAGAAAGATTTGTCAAACATGTAAATTGTGATAATTAAAATATGAAGACTTAAAATTAAGTAATGGATGTTATATTATCTCCACTATCAATGTTAGATATATTATATAAATCAACTTATCAAAATACTTTTGACCTATAATAATGATGAAATATTTATATTCCTATAATTACAAGAAAATGGCCTTTCACTTCATTAGAAATTATGTTTATAGAAAAAATGGTAGGCAAACCATGTGCAGTAGTGAGGGGCTTAGGTCAACAAAAATCAAGACTTAATAAAGTGGGCAATATGTTAAGTATGATTTGAAGTGTTTACTTCTATCATTGTAGTCACAAAATACCCTACAAAAGTAACTTCAGAGAGAGCGGATTTTGGCTTGTAATTTCAGAGTACATTTCACCATGTACTCTGAAGCTATGCTAGCAGGAAAGTGAGGCATCCGGTGTCCCTGTACCACATGGTTAAGATGTGGAGAGATGAATTCTGGAACACTGCTCCCTGTCTCTTTTTCATTCAGTTGGTGAATCTAGCCCACGGAACAGTGCTGCCCACGTTGAAGGTGGGTCTTTCCTCCTCAGATAAACCCTTGTGGAAACACTCACATAGATACACTCAGACATGTGTTTCTTTGGTGACTCGAAATAGAATAACGTGAACAATTAAAATTTATGATCTCAGGACGCTCACAGGAATATAACCAATAGGATAAAGACAGAGAAAAAAAATGGATTATACAGAATTAGGCCACATGTTTATGAGGACACACCAGTTCTATGATTGACAGATGACACCAGCAACCTGAAAACAAGGACAAGGATGTCGTTCCAGTCTCAGTCCTGGAACAACATCTCTGGGAAGGAAAATAGCACTGTCTTAGTCCCCAGGACACCAGAAGTGAGACTAGCAAAGATGATGCTTCATTTGTAAGGTCAAAAGGCTGGAAAAATCTCTTTTGAGAAAGTGCTCAGTCATTTTGCTCAATTCACACTTTCAGCTGATTGGATGAAATGTCAAAGTAATGTCTCAGCAAATATCAAAGCACCTAACAGGTCATTATGCACAATTAAACATTACAGACAAGTAAGTTTTAAGCTTCATTGCTAAGCATCTTGTCGAGTCCATTTAATAATTAGAATAACTTGTTAAGAATATGAAATTAATCATTTCATTTAATCATTTAAACCTCAGTGTTAGGAAGGCCTAGAGGACGGTGACAGCTGAATGTTGAGGAACAGACAATAGAAACAGATGCCAAGGTAATAATGTTTCAAAGGTAAATTAAGCCATGCAGCAAAGCCCCTATCAGAGAAAGAAGCATCTCACTAGACATCATTTGGTAACTATTTTACAGATGAGGATGGAAACAGCCATCCTAGTGTCTGTTATGGGCCACAAGATACGACTCTATGTGAACACCAATCATTTGCCCCATTAAGTGTGTGTTATCTTTCACTTAAGCAACTGACCCCCAGCATAGATTCAACGGAGCTCAGAGGAGAAGAGAACTAGGGTGGAAGATGGAAGCAAAGCTCTGCTTAAGCAGCACAATTGAGGGGCAGCAGGCACTAGAAGAGCCCACCCTGTTCTGTCTTGAAAAATAGAATCCAGTGGGAGCTGCATGCATGTCTGCCGCTTTCTCCATGAGCTAGGGCATGGTGTAGAGGCTGCTCAAAGAACGTTAGTGAAGTTGCTGGAGAGGACAGGAAATTTTTTTCCATAGTATGTAACACATCAAAATTTTATCAAGAAGGCATTTTTTATTAGTTTAGATACATGAAATGTATAAAACGTGTCTCTTTCCTGTGTTCACTCCCTCATCCCTTTCCCTGAAGTGGTAAAGTCAACTCCAAGTTTTCTCATTCTTAATTTTCTATAAAACCAAGAGAACAGTAAACAGCCTTTCTTGTGAACTTTTCTGAGAGAAGATATTCCTTTGACTATAGATCATGATGGAGACATTCTTACATGACTCTTTATGTGTGGAGGTGAGGACTACTTAGACAATTTCAAAAGTAGACCAACAATAGTACAGTTTCTGACCAATTTGTACAGGCAGCTTCTACAGGTATCTGGGAGCCAATTGCTACCTTTTCAGAATTGTGTGTTGTTAAACCCACCACTATTAAAATTCATGTCATCATTCATTTTTAAATAAATTAAACCCAAAGTTAAAGAATTAAAGCTCATCATTTCCTAATTATCTCATATTTCCTGTGCTCTGCATGAAACAGCACAGTGTAAATACGCAACACGTGTAGCTATGCGTTCCTTCCCAACTCTGACTTCAGTAGTACTGCACCTGCAGCCACGAATTGGTCACAGCAGGGGTGTTCACATGCAGAAATTTATACATCTGCTTTATTGTTGTAGTGAACTGGTTGTGGATCACCTGTCTGGACATCAATGATTGAAACTATGAGTGGCAAGGTCCGGTGATTGGATCTTATACTAGTGTGGTATCACTAAGAAGTCAGTGATAACTTGAATACAGTGCTTAGCTTACAGCTGCTTTTTAAATACAGTTTTTATGAGATACAATGCCAAGTTGTGGATTTTATTCACTCCTGCCTTTGAAAGAACCATTCCAACCATATATAATTTTTGTAGTCTTTTACATTTGAAGTCCAAGTCCCCCCAATTCTTCCTGGAAAATCAAAGCCCAAACTACTTCTGTGAACTAAAGAAAAGAACTCACTGTTGTCACACCAACGATTGGATATCCATATATGCAGTTTCCACACTTCAGTATTCAACCACTTCAACAAATTGCAAGTAAAACATGCACATATCTTCTCTTAATATGCCCTAAAATTTAGGTATTAAACAGTAATCTGGGGTTGATTTAGAGATGCAGGAGGGTGTGTGTAGACTATTAGCAAAGACTGCATTATATTCCACAAGAGATCAAGCATCTGGAGAGTTCAATACACACAGAGAATCCTGAAAGTAGGCTTTGGCAGGTAAAAAAAATAACTGAAAGGGAGCAGTAAATGGGAGACAAAGATGGAAGGAGAGAGAAGAAGAGAGGAAAGAGAGAAAAGAGAGAGAAGACAGTAAAATACAGGTTATAGCACAGGGGAAAATATTTGTAGAACAATCTAGATATGGGTTTTTAGGAACTAGATGTGGTAGGATCTTATTTCAAAGAGATATCGATTTTAAGTTATATTTGTTTCTACGTTTCAGATAGAGAAAATTACAAAAGAATTTTTCTATCAACTTCAAATGTCTGTACTGTTACAGAGTTCTTTTCCCTCCTGGTTTCAATCCCCTCTTTATCTCTTAAGTATTTTGAGGTCAAAGAAAAGTTCTAAATGTAACATTGGAAAGGTAAATAATTAAGAGAAAGAGGGAAATATGGATACTCTGGAAAGTTATAGATACTTTAAGGTGGCTGAGAAGCTGCAGTTAGCCAATCTTACTAACAAGTTGATTTAGTCAGTACTTTAAAACTTCTAGGATTTAGTCAGTATTCTAAAACTGTTATTGATTGATTTGTGAATCAGTCATAGGAATAATCATCCTGTCTTTTTATACTGTACTTTTTAATCAAGAAAGAAAAATTTTACATGCTGAAATAAAGGGAATGTTGAAAGGGAAAGCAGATTGTACAGGAAAAGCTCAGAGATCAGTTGAAGAAAAGTTAGACCACCTAGAGTGATTCTATCATCTACTTGATCTGTCAGCTATCCTCTATCTACATGCAGGTACAGATAATTCGAATTTTGTAGGTTTTTTGTATAAAGTTCCATTGTCAATCAGACTTATTTCTTATTCTTTCCACTGGTAGAAACTGCACCTTGAGGTAATGTGTTGCTGACTGGTTCATGGTTATATTTAACCAAGGATAGAGAATAGAGATAGATATAGAGAGATACATACATATACATATATACACAGATGCATAGATAGATAATATATAGACATTAGATGGAGATATGAAAGTATAGATAATAGGTAAATGGGAAATGATAAATGAGAGTTAGAAAATAACTGATAGATAGGTAATAGATGATAGATAAGAGATAAATGAGAAATGGTATCTGACAGATAAGAGAGAGAGAGAAAGTTTGGGACTTATATGTAGGATATAAGTAAGTACATAATTTATAAATTCATGTGTCTATAATTCATAGTACCTGTTCAGATTTTTTAGATTCCCAAGTAAGCCTATGATCTCGGAAACATAAATTCCTGATATTGATCCAAGCAGCTTATGTATTAATCTGTAGCTCTCTAAACTTTTATTATCCAAGAAAGTAAAAATGAAACTGTGAATTGATTTTTCAGTTAATCTACTTTTTTCTATTTTCTTTTTTCAGATACACTGAGAAACATGAAATGGGTAAAAAAGCAGAAAGAAAGAAAGAAAGAAAGAAAGAAAGAAAGAAAGAAAGAAAGAAAGAAAGAAAGAAAGAAAGAAAGAAAGAAAGAAAGAAAGAAAGAAAGAAGAAAGAAAGAAAGGAAAGAGAAAGAGAGAAAGAAAAAGAGAGAGAAAAAAAAAGAGAGAGAAAAAGAAAAAGAAAGAGGGAAGTGGAAGAGGGAAGGGAAAGGGAAGGGAGGGAAGGAAGGGGAGAGGAGTAGAAGGGAGAGAAAGGGAGGGGAGGATAAGAGTTGGCTCACTCTGTATTATCGGTATAGTCTTTTTGTGTCATATAGAAGTTTAAATTAGCATATCAGTACTTTATTAACACTTCCCTGTGCTATCCTCTTCAACTATCACAAAATATTTAAAGCCTACATTAGCCAAGCATATATTAGCCAAGAGTTGGTTTATCTTTTCTATAATTACTCTCATTTTGTACAGATTTTCTTAATAAATATATTCTTGGAATCCTCTTTGTTGTCTTCAATTATAGTAAGTAAACTACTTCCTTTTCTCCTTGACATAATACTTTATAAAGAATGTGTTTTATTGCTTACATATACTGCATAGTTCTTTCATATTAGAAAAACCATCTATTTTCCTTTCTTTCCATGTGTTTTCCACTTCAGTTAAGCTCTTTCAGCATATACAATGGCAATTTAAAAATCCAATCAATCCACATAGTAATCAAACCACCCTGATGGCACTTGAAGGGAAATCTTAGATTAAAAGTTAGACCATGGTTGATAAAACACACAAATTCATTGCTAATATAAACTTAAACGAAAATTAATAAAAAGTTAAAATACATTATAAGACAAATTAGGACTTGGGCCTGGACATACGTTCCCAGTACATTCTGTCAATACTAAATACCAGTCTACAAGTTGACTTCTAAATCAACTAGAGATGACAACATTTCTTCTTGATATGCCTATTTGGGAGTCTTTTCTACTGGCCACACAAAATACCCTTGTTGGGGTACTTTATGAAATATTAGTGCCAGATTCATGGGATGTTAATCCTGGAAGGTCCCTCCGTGGTCTGTAGTCAATCCATACAATGCTTCTGTAATTGACTCTTCATCATTATTGTTGAGTTAGCGTGAGAATTTTGGAACTGTAAATCTAGGACACCACAAAGCAGTCTAACAATATCATGATTCTCCTGTTCTGACATTTTCCATTGATTGACACACGAGGGAGAAGAAAGGGAAGCCACCATTAACTTAAAGACAAATACACTAGTACATTAAATTCAGGATTATTTGATTGATGGGATTGACTTGCAAGGTGTTCGCCACCACCTCACTCACAGAATACTTCCGGGAGGATTCTTGGCAATGAATTTTCAACATTCATTTCAGGCAACTGTGCTGATTGATTCTTTTTTCCCCTATGTATGTAATGACTGTTTGCATGAATTTACCATTTAGTTTTCACAGATGCACAGTAAGAACAATGTATTAGCTAAGTGAGATTGGCAGGGTATGAAGAAGTCTGCTTAAAACTTGAAAAAAATATAACATAGCCTAGGTTGCACTTTTGGGGTTTGGCAGGAGTATATCAACTTCTATTATTTCATTTTACATAAAAAGGGTATACACATTGTTCATATGGAAAAAATAAGAAGAACAGATCAAAAATATGAACAGATCAAAAGATAGTTGTAAAAGGTACAGGTTATATGGCGGTGGGGAGGGGTGAGAGAAGATTGTCAGGCAGGAGGCATTTCAATTAAACCTAAAGAATGCTTTAGCAAACTATTGTGTTCAACATGACACAATTTTGATAAATCACAAAATTTCTAAAACATATTTTTAATATCTTTAATACTAGAAAGTGATGCTAGTGAAGTGACTGGATATATTGAATATCTTAACTGTATCATGCTGTCCCATGGTACATACATGGATCAAAATACTACATCCCAGAAATACTAACTAGAAAACAGGAAAAGTAAAGTATTTGAAGTTGACATAAAGCACATTTGTGTGAGTATAAGAACCATATAGATGATACCAATTTACCAAGTTTTATTAGCAGGAGGATTTTGTTAAGCTTTGAGTTTTATTCTGGGAGTTTTCAAGCACAAATATCTCACATATATTCATAGAGATCCATCTTTATTTTCAGACTTATTCTTAAAATTTATAGTTTCTATGATAGACCATGACTCCCTCCCAACAACACACTGAATTCCCAAATTGAAATTTTGGGAATTGATGGGATAGATAGGAAGAAGAGATAACTTTTATGTGTTTGTTTGCTACTCAAAATCCTGATTTTTGTGGAGTGTTTTCTTACATAGTTGATTTCTGTGGTAAAATGGACAGATACTACTCTTTAGAATAGTGACTGGATATTGAATATCTTAACTGTATCATATTGAGTAATCTGTGTTCTTATTCAAAACATAAGAAATTGCATTCAAAATTAACACTTCCAAAAATAACATTTCCAGAAGCTGTGGTGATAGCTCAATTGAAAAAAAAAATGATTGCCTTGAAAACATGAAGATCTGAGTTCAACCCCAGAGCCCTCATAAATCAAAGCCAGGTATATTTGTAATCTCAGCACTGAGGAAGCAAAGACATGATTCCTGTGGCTCTCTGGCCATTGACCTCAATTGCTAGGCAACTCTCGTCCAATGAGACATGCTGGCACTCAAGGAACATCTCCAGAATTGTTCTCTCACCTCCACTTATGTGCACTCAGGGGTGTTCACCTGCACACATACATGAACCCCCATGATGAGACATAAACAGCAAACACACAAACAATAATACTAATAGGCACAGGTAGAGATTGATTTGCAATAAAAAACTAGATCCATAGGGAGAAGTTAATGAGACTTTAGAGAAAAACAAATCTCAGTCTTAAAAATTGCTACATAAAGACTGTTTCCAGTGTCAGCTGATCCTGAATACCAGAAAACTGAATAAATCAAATGCAACATTTATGCTACATAAAGACTGTTTCCAGTGTCAGCTGATCCTGGAAAAGCATACCAGAAAAACTGAATATAAATCAAATGCAAAATTTGAGTGTACACATTAAGCCTAAAAAACAAATCTAGAGATAAATAAATTCAATCAAGTGAGACTAATACTCTTGTTTAGATATTTCTTTCCTTATTTGTTTTCTTTAAGATTCAGGTAGAATTTTCAGTTTTGGTATGTGCATACACAGTGAAATGATCACTTTAGCCAGTAACAAACTCATTGCATATTACCTTTTCTGTTTTGCACTTGGAGCATCTAAATCTAGTCACTTCACAGTCTAGCATTCAATGAGCCTTACTTAAGCCCTCATGATGTGCACTAGCTCTCTAGAGACCTCATCCTATACAACTGCCATTGTAGACTCCCTGATCTTCCCTTGGTAATTATAGCCTCCTTTATTTCTACAGGTCAATTTTTCTTAGATTCAACATTTACATAAGATCATGTGTGTCCCATATAAGTGTGTCCCAGAGAAGGCTAAGTAATAGACAACTCAATTTTTAAAAAAAATTTTATTTGTGCTTTTTTTCTCCCCTTAGTGCTCATTTCCATCTCCTTCCTTCTCCCCTGAACTTTTGAGGAACTTAGGTAATATTTTCCATAACAGTTATATTAATTTATATTACTACCACTGAGTGTAGGGAATTTTTGCTTCCATACTCTTACCAGCACTTGGTTCTCTGCCTTCTTGATACAAGCCACCCAACAGTCATGAAAAAATAGTCCATTAAGCTTAGACCATCAGTCAATTTCTGAAGATCCACTATGCTGAAAAATTGCCATATGCATGCTTATTATTCTTAAGTGTTCTAAGGGGGGATTCCAACCATCTTTTTACTCATTTTTTAATTTGACTATTGTTTTTCAGCTACTGAGTTTTCAGAGTTCTTCATAAGTTTTGCACATTAGCCACTTATCAAATGGTACAACAAAATGGTATAAATGTATTCTCCAAATTAGTGGATTGCCATCATTCATTAACTTCTTAGGTGGACAGATATTTCAGTTTGATAAATTCCCCATTTGTAAATCCTTACTTTTGTTGCCTAGGCATCAAAAGCTAATTGTAACATCCAAAACCTAATTGTCAAAGAGTTTATTCATTGGGTTCCTATGGAAAAAGGCCAGAAACGTGTTTGACGTTGGTGGTAGTTTGAAGTGGATTGTCCCCCCACAGGCTCATGTGTTTGGTCTCCAGCTGGTGGCACAGTTGGTGAGGGTTCTGGGACCTTCATGAACTGGAGCTTTGCTTGGGGGAACAGTGGTCACTGGGGGACAAACCTTGAGATTCATTAGCCTGGCCTCAATTCCTCTCATTCTCTGGATCTCTGCCTCCTGTAGGGGTGGCAATGTAAACTAGCCTCCTGCTTCTGCCACCATGACTTACGCTGTGTGGTTTCCAACATAATGAAGTCAAGATCTTCTGGATCTATAAGGCAAGAGCCAGAGTGTTTTTCTCATAACAACACCAGAATAACTGCCACAATATTATTATGCAACACGGCACTATTAAATATTTCACAAAAACTAGACAGGTAAGAAAACTTTGTCACTCTAATAGAAACATATGTGATGCAAATCCATAATCAAAAAATCATTGATAAGAGTTGTGTTAAAAGATGAAAAGCAATAGATAATAATAACTATTATTTTTAAAATTAAATTGAGAACAAAATAGTAAAAATGAGAAGGAAATAGAAGTAAATGCATAAAGGAATTTTAATATGCATTTTAACAGATTGTATATATTTTGAATTTTTATAGTTTATACCAAAATGAATTATGGCTCTCTAAATAGAAATACCAATTTTTATAGATTTCTATTATACCAATTAGTCTCATCTGCCAATGTGATACCTAGGAAGGTGGTCTCTGAACTCACCTTCAGAGAATTATCTTGTTAAGACAGCCCACTGTGTAAGCCTATAAGAAATTGCCTTGATTGAATACAATATGTGAGAAAACGAGCCCATACAGCGACCATTCCCTGAACACATGGATACAGATGAGGAGAGCTGGCTGAGCATTTAGCAAGCTGGCTTATTAGGAAGCAAGTATGCAGCATTGCTCTACGTCCTCTGCTTTTGTCGTGAATGCAATTTGACTAGTTCTCCCAGTTCCTTATGCTTGCATGACTCTCTTGCCAAGATAGACTGTAACCTAGAATCAGAAGCTGTATAAAACTCTCCTTTCCCCTAAGTTGTTTGGATTATGTATTTCTTGCAACAATGACTTATAAAACTAAAATGTCAGTTTTACAATCCAAAATAGCAAATGCACCTATAAAACATACACATAATATCTCAATGTGAAAAGTGCAAACTATTTTGCATAAAAATAAAAGAAGTCTAAAATGAAAGTGTACATATTTATCATGGTTTGAAAGACTCAATATTTTGAAGAACCTCCCTTCTATACAATGATTCATCAAAGCAGGATAATCCTCATCAGAGTTCAGATTAGTTTTTCACTGTTGGTAGTGGTTGTGTGGGTACTAGTGTTGTAAAACTATGATAACACAACTGAAATATATAAGATTTTAATCATTTGGTAACAAGATTATTAGTGAAAATCACTATGGTCAAGAGAGTAAAGTCTGGGTACATCAGTAGGCACACAAACCAATGCAGCATTGCATCTTGAACTACTGGTCAAGACTGGATTCCTCTGAGAATCAATCAACTGTGCTCACATAATTTCACATTTGTGAAATTTTCTTTCCTGAAAAAAAGAAGAAAAGTTAGTGAGAAATCATCCAGCAAGAGAACAGGCTTGAAAAGAGTTTGATGCACATTCTCAGGAGCACACTCATGGAAGTTTAGGGGAAAACAATTAGAGATGCATCCAACAAGACCTTGGGTGCCAAAGAACAGATAAGGCTAGGACTGATATACAAGGCATCTTGGGATCTAGAAAGGATTTTACTTGGTGTAAAATTTCAATCTCCATCAAATACATAAATCTGTAGAAACTCAATAGAATAAAATCATTAAAAATAAACTTATTTCTGCATTTCTGTGAAAGTTAACATGTAAAATGTTTTTCCAGACAAATGGTTAGCCAATATAAGTGATACAGACAGGTAGTGGACAGAGAAGACTGTGAGAAGGCTGTCCTGCCCTCTGGGTACCTGCTCTCCCTCACATAAACAGATCAAATTAAGTTCTCTTTGTTCCTGGTCTCTTTGAAGCTGGGTTAGGATGAAGGACTTGCAAGATTAGTACAAGATGGCTGATGTGATTCTGACAAGGCTAATGCTAGGCCGTGAGGAGGCTTGACATTTACATCTCAATTTGTCAATGTACTGTTTTTAGAATGCTCTCTTTCTAAATATCCAAAACATTTGCAAAATCTAAGGCAAAAAAAAAAAAATGGTAACATTGACTTCCCGTTTCTAATCCTTAGGTAAAATTCCATTAGACAGTCATTAACCATTAACCATGCAGGAAGGAAGGCAGTGTGGGTAAAGAGTGTTCACATGACCAATAGACAACAACTGCAAAGAAGACCACAACCAAGAACTCTTCATTAATCCTCTGTAAGAGATCACAACATACTGATTCCAACCCATTTTATTTTTAGCGTGTATAGAAGTGGGTGTGTGTTGGTGTGGGTGTGTGTAGATATATGTAGGTTGTGTAGGTATGTGTAGAAGAGTGGACTGTGTGTGTCTGTGGAGGCCCAAGGGTGGCTTCAAGAATCTCTTAGTTTGGTCTGCTTCCTTATTGCTTTGATCTCAGGTTTTTTAGGTTCTAACTTCCTTTTTTAAAAAAAAAACATTTATTTGTTTGTTTCCTTATGTGTTTATTTTTGTATTTATTTGTGTGCACTCATCAGAGGGCACTGTGTGTCTCTGTGGAGTTCCAAAGGTGCTTTCAGGAATCATCCTGGATTCCTCCCACCTCCTTTTTGCTTCACTCTAGGATTTCCTACGATTTGCCATTTCTACCTGGTGTTTTTACATGAGATCTAGGATCTGAACTCAGGACCTTCTGCTTGTGAGGCACAGTCTTAACCCCTGAGCCATCTTTACAGCCCCCAAGCTCCACCTTATAATGTCTGAAGTGAAGGCTGCCACAAATTCTGCCTGGCTTATGTATGAGATCTGGGATCCTAAGTCAGGTAGTTTTGCTTGTGAGGCAATAGCTTAACCCCTGAGCCATCTTTCCAGTCCCAAGCCATTAAATTTTAGAACAGTTTATTATGACAAAAGGCATAATTAAAATAATAATTGCTTCATGATTTATGTAAAAAATTACACACACTGAGCAAGTCTACAACAATAAAATATTTATTTCCTCCCATTTTGAACACTAGAACTTTGAAATCAAAATCAGTACACTGAAATATGGGTATGAGCAGGTCATATTCCCTCTGGAGATTATAGGGAAGCAAGTGAGCTTTGACTTGTCCATCTTCTAAGGGCCAATATTCCTTGGTTTTCAATGAAACTGCTTGAATCTTTCCTTTTGTGACCACATTGCCTCTTACTGTCCACAGATGTCCAATCCTGTTCTGCCTCACTCACAAAGACATTAATACTTGTAGTTAGGTACTATTACACAACATAAAATAACAATCTGACCTTAGGGTATTTGATGATTTATGCAAGGATATTGTTTTGTGTAGCAGTTCGCCTGCATGGTTGCTGATAAATGACCATCACGCAGCTTAAGGGAACAAGGGGTTTATCTCCTTACGACAGTCCGGTTACAGTTCATAGTCCAGCTTGATGGGAGAGCATGCACCAATACCAGGGCCGAGGGAACTGGCCACACCATCACTGCATGACAGCTGAGAGATGGACAATCCTTACTTGCCAGACCAGCATGTCTGCCCAAGTATACAGAAGAATGCCAACTCTCTCAACCAGCTCTCTGTGATTCATCCAGGGCCTAATCCCACCCACCATGGGCTGGGTCTTCCCTACCAGCTGGACAATCTCCTTCAGGTTTGCTCTGGGCTTAACCATCAACTCTCTACAACTGTTCCCAGAGCTCAAACCCTCAACAGTCAAGTTGACACTTGTGCTTAACTATGACATTTTGTAAATGTGACAATCACAAGTTTCAGAGATTGGGATGTGAATATTTTGTTTTTGTGTGTTGATATGGGTGTGTGCATGTCAGTGGGTATAGGATACTTGAGTGAG
The DNA here is from genome assembly GCA_023101885.1 of Typhlomys cinereus. Lineage (NCBI taxonomy): Eukaryota > Metazoa > Chordata > Mammalia > Rodentia > Platacanthomyidae > Typhlomys > Typhlomys cinereus. Next base: position 3,837,834 of record JALPQD010000082.1, read on the forward strand.
TGAGTGTGTGTGTATGTGTGTGTGTGTGTGTGTGTGTGTGTGTTTGTGCCTGTGGAGGCCAAAGATTGACTTTAGAAATCATTCTGGATGTCCCATTACTTTGTAGTTTTTCAGGCTCTACCAGGCCACTACCATTTTTGGTCAATTTTTACGTGGGATCTGGGATTCAAACTCAGGTCCTTTTTGTGTGTGAGGCAAGACTTTAGCCCCTGAGCTATCTCTTCAAATCCATGAATATTCATTTCCAGTTTTCTTGTGTGGTGGTAGAAGCATGACATTTATTGGCCTAGCATAATGAGCAATCAAGATCTTTCAAGGAAGCTCTTAGGATATAAAGGAAAGTAGAAAGAAGCCAGGCCTCCTGAGTTTTACTCAAATGAACTTGCATAATCCTGTGAAGAAGTGTCAAGTTTTGACTGTGCATCATCTTCCATAGGTTCATGTATTTGCATCCATACATTGTGTTAATTTAATGTTTGGAAAGTTTATGGTATCTTGAGGAAAAGGAGCCTTGATAATGGAAGTCACGGCACAAAGGAAATTGAGCTTTGGTAACCCAGTCCAGCTTCCTTTTGCTCCCTCTGTCCTTATGATGATAACAATAACCTGACCCAGCCTTCTTCAGCTTCGACCTCCAAGCCATGCCTTTTGTTATGAGACTCCCGCTACAATAAACAATATTCCCCCTCTGGAACTGTAAGCTAATGAAATCCCCCTTCACCTTTTAATTTTTGTCTGAGTATTGTTTCACAGCAGCAGAGAGAGTAACTGTGACAGGAAGAATTCTGGCTAAAGTTATTTTTAGATTATCCTAGGTCAAGTGATCTCTCGTGTGATTTACCTGCATTTAAATGACAAAATAAAGAAGAGCAAATGAATAGAAACCTTTTGTCCTATGCATGTGAAACATAGGGCACTAGTGAAGCTGCCCTGGGCTGTTTCAATGGATAGATCATCAAAAGTAAATCTTGTCACCAATTATCACCCATTTAGTTCCCATAGGGGGCAAGCATTTTGGTGACTGACAAGAAAACTGTAGGAAGTAGACATGCATCCCTTTGCCTCCTTTATTTAAATGATTACCAGCTAGTAATTGCTATGAGCAGCATCGAGTTAGAATGCTAGCTCACGGTGACTTTTTCTGAGATGAAACAGGGGAAAACGGTTAACTGAGAAGTTAAAAACAGCGGTTCCCACAAGAGATGATCACAGCCTGGTACCACTAAGATGCCAGGAGCCACCAACAAACAGCTTTGAGTGCACAAATGGAGAGACAGACCAGCCATGTTTTATACTAGGTATAGTGCCCCCTTCTGTTATGTTGCTATGGAAGAAACAAGTGCTCATGGAAAAGGCAAACTCAGGACTCACAGGAGGGTCTTGCAACCAGGACTGCCAAAGGAAAAACTTAAGAGTTTATGTGGATTATTTAACAAGGGGAAAGAAGAGGAGAGGGGAAAGAAGGGAAAAGAAGGGGAGGAGAAAGGAGGTGAAGGGAGAGGAGAAAAGAGGAGAGGAGAAGAGAAGAGAAGAGAAGAGAAGAGAAGAGAAGAGAAGAGAAGAGAAGAGAAGAGAAGAGAAGAGAAGAGAAGAGAAGAGAAGAGAAGAGAAGAGAAGAGAAGAGAAGAGAAGAGAAGAGAAGAGAAGAGAAGAGAGGAGTAAAAAATAAAGGAAATAATAGCAGCTGGGCTTTAAGCAAATGGTTCTCATCTCCAGATCCTGAACAGAGGCTACAATGTTATTAAGCATTACAGATTTGTAGGAGTATTTTCCAAGATGGATTATTACAATGAAATGTTTACAGAAGCGGTCTCGAAGCTGTGAGCCATCCACTAGGAACAAGCAGGGAAGAGCCTTATTGGGTTACCTTTTAGAAGTTAAATCTCACTGACACTTGTGCATTTTAATGACCATTTCCTAGCATCTGCCACACTCCTCGTTGCTCCTTTTGCTCTCCAATGTGTCCTCTGATTGTTCTGAGTACCGAGGTGCCACTGGAGGACACAGGGGAAGAGTCTGACTTATAATTGCAAACCTCAGTTCCTCAGCATATCTGTGCCCCTTCAAGCTCCACTTCTACCAATGACTTGCAATTCATACCCTCTTGGGCTTTTGTTTGCAGAAGGAGAGGCTTAAAGAAACAGTTTCTATTTATGGAAGGAAAGTCGATGCTGTAACGTCATGGTTTTCATCTATTCAAAACTGTTAATGGCTTTATTAGCTTGATCATGAGTGTATATGATCTCAACATTGACAGACCCTTCCTCAGCAGCCAGCCTCTTTCCATTCTCCTGGATTATGAAAAGCAGGTACTCTATTACTGAGCTACATTCCTAGCCTAGAACATTACAATGTTAAGCTGTCCTTTGCTTTATGCAACTTTAATGAAATTGTAGTTTCTTACCCTCAGTCTCACCTCTGTGATTTTGGAAACTATTGTGGATGAATGTGACCATTTCCAGGTATGAAAAGAACCTCCTTTTAGATTTAATTTCATTATGAGAATGTTGTGCATGTCAAAATGCTAAACTATGTGCTATAAAGCCATGCCTTTATTATACTGTTAATTTTCTACATGTAGTTTGGGAAATGTTGCAAGTTAGCTCACAAATAATCTTTAAGAGATACATATCTATTTTTGAACATGATGTGACTGTTCAGGCTTTAGTAGCACTTTATATCCATTCAACTGCTTCACTCAGAAAACACGTGTGTCTGCCAAGATTACCCATCGTGTATTTCCAAATAAGTTGCATGTTCTTTGAAATTGAGAACCATATTTACATCACAGATTTCACATATACATATACAGAATATCTATTTCTTACTCAAATCAAATTTTAAAAGAGGAGAAAATTTCTGTTTTTTACACATTTTTTATTATTATTTCAGCTCATACAAACTTAATAGGTACACCAGTTCCCTCCCTCCCTCCTCCTCCCCCCGAAACCCCTGTTCCCCCTCCCCTCACCCCTCCCTCTCCATCCCCCCGTGCCTCTCGCCCCAATTCCCAGAGTCCTTTTCTTGTGCATGCCTGACTCTCCTCTGGGCCCTCCTCTCCGATGACGTACAAGGAACCAGTGGCATTTCCCTGAACCCTTTCCTGTGTTCCCCTTAAGCATAGGAACACTACTGTGGCTGTCAATCCCTTGGTGCCTTTGGCAGATGCTAGACTTTGTGAGGTCAATAGTGTGTTGGACGTTGCACCGGGCATGCAATGTCGAATTATGATTGCTTCAGCCCTAACTTGTGTGGAGTATCTTGCAAATCATTGCTCTTCCCATCCTTTTGCTCTTACACTCTTACAGCCCCCTCTTCCGCAAATGTCCCTGAGCTTCAGGATGAGGAGAGATTAGTCTGGCCTAGTTCTATGTGGTTGATATAGAGTCTCTGAAGTTCTGGATAGTGGTTTGTTGATTTACTTTTGCTGTTTTGTTGCTACTGCAATGCCCTTCATTCCATCGTAATAGGCACTGTATGTGCCCCTGGTCAGAGACAGAAAGCTGTTAAACTGGAGTCTTATTATAAGAGCACATTCAAGGGTAGATGTAATACTTATACCCAAAAGTGGAATCGCAGGGTCATATGGCATTTGGCAATGGGAGGGGTCAATCACCCATTTGCAAAATGGTTACTTTTTAATCTACCAGACTATATGCCCTCCCCTTCTGGTGAGTTCATACCCCTTAGTTGTAAATGATCAGGAACGAATGTCTGTGAACTTAACTAGGTGTCACATTACTTTCTTTCAGTCCTTGATGGAGGCCTATTTTCTCTACTGTAACATGGTCACTTCTCTCCTTGTTTCTGGTGTGGTCCTCCAACCCCATCCATCCTGTTCATAATCCTTGCAATTACCGTAGATAATACATAGATTTACTTATGAGTGTCCCAAGATGGGCAGGGTGGGTTTGGTTTTAGGAGCCACCTATTAGGGAGTACATACGGCACTTAATTTTCTGGGTCTGGGATACTTCACTTAATATAATTGTTTCTAATAACATCCATTTCCTGGCAAATTCCAGTAATTCATCATTTTTGATGGCTGAGTAGTACTCCATTGTATAGATATACCACCGTTTCCTTATTCACATGTCAACTGTTGGATATTTGGGTTGATTCCATGTCTTTGCTATTGTAAACAGTGCTGCTATGAACATGGTCGTGCTTGTGTTATCGAGGTGAACCTCTGCTGTATGGGGGGTTATACCCAAAAGTGGAATCGCAGGGTCATATGGCATTTCAATCTTTATTTCTTTAAGAATCTCCAGAGTGGCTGTATGAGCCTGCACTCCCACCAGCAATGTAGCAGAGTTCCCCTCTCTCCACATCCTCTCCAGCATTTGTTGTTGTTTGTATTGTGGATTTTTGCCATCCTGACCGAGGTGAGATGATATCTCAGGGAAGTTTTGATTTGCATTTCCCTGATGGCTAAAGAAGTAGAGCATTTTTGAAGATATTTGTTAGACATTTTAATTTCATCCCTGGTAAAATTTCTTTTAAGTTCCAGGGCCCATTTTTTAATTGGGCCATTGGTTTCCTTGATGTTTAGTTTTCTAAGTTGTTTGTGCACTCTGGACAGTAGAGCTCTATCAGATATGTGGTTAGTGAAGATTTTCTCCCATTCTGTGGGTTGCTTTGAGCTCGTGTTACAATCACTTTATCTGAACAGAAGCTCTTTAATTTCACAAGATCCAACTGTTGATTGTTGGTAGCAGTGACTGGGCCATTGGATGTCTGTTTAGGAAATGTTGGCCTAGCCCAATCAGCTTGAGGGAGTTCTCTATCCTTTCAACTATGGTTTTTATAGTCTCTGGCCTTCTATCAAGGTCCTTGATCCATTTGGAATTAAGTCTTGTGCATGGTGACAAGTATGGATCCAGCTTTAATCTTCTGCATGTGGAGATCCAGTTTTGTCAGCACCATTTGTTGAAGATGCTGTTCTTTTTCCATTGGATTCTTTGGGCCTCTTTGTCAAAGACCAAATGGCTGTAATTTTGTGGGCTTATATCTGGGTCTTCAATCCTTATCCATTGATCTGTGTGTCTATTTTGGAGCCAGTACCAGGCTGTTTTTATAACTATGGATTTGTAATATAGACTAAGGTTCGGTATGGTAATACCTCCAGCAGTGTTTTTGTTACTCAGGATTATCTTTGCTATCCTGGGTCTTTTGTGCCTCCATATGAATTTTGAGATTGTTTGGTCAACTTCTTTAAAGAATTGCTTTGGGATTTTGATTGGTATAGCATTGAATCTGTATATTGCCTTTGGTAGGATGGTCATTTTTACGATGTTGAATCTGCCAATCCAGGAACATGGGAGGTCTTTCCACCTTCTGGTGTCTTCTGCTATTTCTTTCTTTAGGGTTTTAAAGTTTTCATTGTAAAGGTCTTTTACCTCCTTGGTTACATTTATACCAAGGTATTTCATTTTTTTAGGGGCTATAGTAAATGGGATTGTTTCTCTCAAGGCTTTTTCACTTCTTTCATTCTGGGCATATAGGAAGGCCTCTGATTTTTGCACATTTATTTTGTATCCTGCCACCCTGCTGAACTTCTCAATTAGTTCCAGGAGCTTCCTGGTGGAGTTTTTGGGATCACTTAGATATAATATTATGTCATCTGCAAATAGGGATAGCTTGACTTCTTCCTTGCCGATTTGAATCCCTCTTATGTCCTTTTCTTGTCTTATGGCTTCAGCTAAGACTTCAAGTACAATATTGAATAGAAGTGGTGAGAGTGGACAGCCTTGTCTAGTTCCTGATCGAAGTGGGAATGCTTCCAATTGTTCCCCATTGAGCATAATCCTTGCTGTGGGCTTGTTGTATACAGCTTTTATTATATTGATAAAGGTTCCTTCCATTCCTACTGTCTCTAGCGTTTTGATCATAAAAGGCTGTTGGATCTTGTCAAAAGCTTTTTCTGCATCTATCGAGACTATCATGTGGTCTTGGACTTTGGACTGGTTTACATGATGAATTACATTTATTGATTTGCATATGTTGAACCAACCTTGTGTGCCGGGGATGAAGCCTACTTGGTCCCTGTGAATAATCTTTTTAATATGTTTTTGAATTGATTTGCTAAAACTTTGCTGAGAATCTTTGCGTCTGTGTTCATCAGAGAGATCGGCCTATAGTTTTATTTTTTAAGTGAGTCTTTATTAGGTTTTGGGATTAAAACGATATTAGCTTCATAGAAGGAATTTGGTACTGTTCCTTCCTTTGCTATTTGATGGAACAGTTTAAGGAGTATTGGTGTTATTAACTCCTTAAATGTCTGGTAGAACTCTGTGCTGAATCCATCTGGTCCAGGACATTTTTTGTTGGGAAGATTCAAGATTACTTCCTCAATTTCCTTATATGTTATAGGACTATTTAAATAGTTCACAACTTCTTGATTCAATTTAGGTAAGTTGTGTTTACTTAGAAATTCATCCATCTCTTTTGTGTTGTCAAACTTCTCAGAGTATAAGTTTTTGACATATGATGTTATAATTCTCTGGATTTCTTGGATATCAGTAGTAATAACTGCATTTTCATTTCTAATTTTGTTAATTTGGGTTTTCTCTCTCCTGCTTTTGGTTAATTTAGCTAGGGTGTATCAATCTTATTGATTTTTTCAAAGAACCAGCTTTTTGACTGGTTGATTTTCTCTATCGTTTTCTTAATCTCGATTTCAGATATTTCTCCCCTTATTTTATTAATCTCTTCTCTTCTACTACTTTTGGGATCAGATTGCTCCAGTTTCTCTAAAGCTTTAAGCTGCATTGTTAAGTTGCTTATTTCTGATGTTTCCATTTTTTTGATGTAGGCATTAAGAGCTATGAACTTACCTCTTCGAACAGCTTTCATTGTGTCCCAGAGATTTTGGTAAGTTGTATTTTCATTATCATTCACTTTCAGGAAATCTTGAATTTCCTTTTTAATTTCTTCCTGAATCCAGTTCTCATTCAGCATCATATTGTTAAGTTTCCAGGAGTTAGTGTATTTTCTCTTGTTTGATTGTGTTGTGGATGTCCAGCTTTAGGCCATGGTGGTCTGATAGGGCACAGGTTAGAATTTCAAATTTTTTGTATATGTGTAGATTCGTTTTATGGCCCAATATGTGATCTATTTTGGAGAAAGTTCCGTGTGCTGCTGAGAAAAATGTGTATTCTTTGGTACGTGGGTGAAAAGTTCGATAGAGATCTATAAGGTCCATTTCTTTCAGGGTTTGATTAAGTTCCAAAGTGTCTCTGTTAAGCTTTTGACCTGTTGATCTATCCCATGTTGAGAGGGCGGTGTTGAAGTCCCCTAGAATTATCATTTGGGGGTTGATTTCTTGCTTTAGATGCTGTAGGGTTTTCTTAATGAATGTGGAGGGGCCCGTATTGGGTGCATATATGTTCAGTATTGTGAAGTCTTCCTGGTGAATTGTACCTGTGACTAAAATGTAGTATCATCAGTGTCTCTTATAATTTTCTTTGGTTTGAAGTCCACTTTGTCTGATAGCATAATGGCTACCCCTGCCTGTTTTCTGCTTCCATTTGCTTGTAGAACTGTTGACCAGCCTTTTATTTTTAGGATGTGCCTATCTTTTGTGGTGAGATGGGTTTCGTGCAGGCAGCAGATTGATGGATTGTGATTTTTAATCCAAGTTTGTAATCTGTGTCTCTTGATCGGTGAATTAATTCCATTAACATTTAGTGTTATAATGGAGAAACTATTTTTAATTCCAAACATTTATTATGTTTAGTAGTTTTTATAAGTATATTGCTTCGCTTTTAATGGTGTTATACTTGTCTTCTGTTCTCCTGGATATGCCTGTTTTTCTCTTCATGCTTGAGTATCATTTCTAGCATTTTTTGAAGGCCTGGTTTGGTGGACATGTATCCCTTCAAGTTGTCTTTGTGCTGGAAGATTTTTCTTTCTCCCTCGTTCATGACAGATAGTTTTGCAGGGTAAATCAGCCTGGGTTGACATTTTTGCTCATTCAATACTTGAAGTATGTCTCTCCAAGCTCTTCTTGCTTTTACTGTTTCGACTGAGAAGTCATTTGTTATTTTAATAGGTTTACCTTTAAAAGTGACTTGTTTTTTCTCCCTTGAAGCTCTCAGCACCAGTTCTTTATCTTGAATGTGGAGTGTTTTAACTATTATTTGCCGCGGTGTGCTTCTATTTTGGTCGTATCTGTTTGGGGTGCGGAATGCCTCTTGTATATGGATGGGCCTCTCTTTTTTTAGATGAGGAAAATTTTCCTTGATGATCGTTTGAAAAATTTCCTCAGGGGTGGTATTTTGAGATTCTTGCTCTGGTATTCCATGAATACCCATGTTAGGCTTCTTCAGGGTGTCCCATATCTCTTGGATATTTCTCTCAAGTATCTTTTTGGCTTTAACAACCTCTTCCATTGAGCTGGTTAGTACTCCCACTTTATCTTCAAGGTCTGAAATTCTGTTTTCTGCTTCGTTAGTTCTGTTGATAAGACTCTCTGTTGAGTTCTGGGTTGAAGATAACTTGTCTTTTAGCTCAGTTTTAAACTCTGCTTGAGTCTGTTTTAACTGCTCTATGCCAGTTTTTGTTTCTTGCACTGTTTTTCTCAACTCCTTCAAGTGTCTGTTGTGTTCCTTTTCAAAGCGATTGATTCGATTATGTAATTCCTCCCGGATTTCCTCTTTCATAGTATTGAACATGGTAATGATCATATTTTGAAAGTCATTATCCTGGGTCAGGCTTTCTTGGCCATTTTCCATGGGTTTGTTCGGGTTGGAGTCTAACATTATGGGATTAATTTCTTCAGTGGGAAATTTGTTTACTTGAGTGTTGCTTCTCATGGATTTGCACTTTGACTTTGGCATTGTCGTTTTAAGTCTTAAGATCTTTCAATTTCACTAAACTGAATTATTTGGCCTGGGGGTGGGCAGGGACGGAGCTTACCTAGGTGGCGGATGAGGCCCGGCTGGACCGCGCACGCGTCCCGGCTGGCGGAGCGGGGTGGGGAAAGGGAGAAGAGGAGAAAATTTCATCTCTGAAATCAACTGAAAATGAAAATCAAATGTCAATAAAAAAGTGAAAAAAAAATCAGGTGCAAAATATACTTTTTTATTATTATTGCTGCCTTTATAATTTGCATGTGTTAAAGTTATTTTAAAATACTCTGTTGAAGGTCTAGAGCTACAACTCAGGGTAATCGTCTAACTCAGTGTGTGTGAAAGTCATGATTTCAGTAGTTAGCACTAGAAAATAAGAAAAAGAAAAGATTTGAAAGACTCAGAGGTTGTTTCCCAGAGAGTATATCAGGATCAAAAACTATTTATTTGTTTGTTTTCCTCAACATTTCTGAATAGAATAATTAGTGTAAATTTTTATCTTCAATCTAAAATTTCACATGAATAAGTAATGATATTGTGATTATATACAAAAATGTTGTCACAAAACACTGGAAAAGACCTCAGGCCTGTTCCTCAGTCTGAACCCATGTGAACAGACAATAGGAAAATCTAATCAAATCAAAACTACTAAAAAAGTGGTATTAATAAAATCAGGGGAAAGATGAAGAATCTGATTATCACGGTGACATATTAACAAATTAAAATTATCAACTTTCAATAGAAAGTTACAAACGTACAAAGAAACAAGAAAGAAAGATAATAAAACGGGAAGTTTCCTAGAAGAGGAATCAGACAACAGATCTTCTTAATACAGCTTTAATAGCAACCTTAAAGGTTTAGAAGTTACTGGAGAACCCCAAAACATTGAAGACAACAATGTTTTCATTAAGTGGATTATAGCTATGAAGAGGTATAAAATAAACACAAAGAAAACACTGCTTGTCATAAACAACTCAAAGGTACAGTAAAATTCACCTATAGGATTTAATCTGGATATTTCAACAGGGTATTAGACCTGAACAGGAATCGTTTACTTGAAAATAAGAAAGCAGAATAGTCACGGTTGAAGTATAGAGAAGACATATTTGGTTTAAAAAATGTATGAGTATAAACACTTAAGAGCTTCTACAAACCTTAAACAAGACAAATTCAATACATGTCTATCAAGATATACTACAATAAAACTATTGAAAGACAAATAATCTGACAACATAAAGACAGGAGTAGCGAATCACATACAAGAATATCTCACTAAGCTTGTCATCAAATTTCTCATTAGACTTTGTAGTGGTCAGAAACTAAGTGGACATATTCAAAATGTTAAAAGGAAAAAAGTGAGAAAATATCAAATATAAGTCATCTGTTCAGAGAAACTCTCTTTCCAAAGATGAAGAAAGAATGGAGGACAGATTATTCCATAAAGTACTCACTATACAAGCATGGGGATCCAAGTTTGATCCATTTATTAGAGTGAAAAAGTAAGGAAAGATAGTACATGCTTAAAATTGCCATGCCAGGGAGTCAGAGATAATTACATCCTGGGAGCTTACTAGTCAACCAGACTAGAATAATTTGTACACACTGGGTCCTAGAAAACATATGTTAGACAACCCTCTTGGGGAACAAAAATCAAATATAATGGGTTAAAATAAGGAGAAACATTACCAAGTCATATGAAGAAATAAAGATATTGCTACATGAACAATTATCCAAATTATTGCTATACCAATGGTTTTAACTTTTCTTTTTAACAACTAAATAAATCAGGAAAACAACACTTTAGAATTTATTACTATAAGACTGAGAAGATAACTTGGTAGAGTGTTCTTCAAGCATAAAGAGCTGAATTCAATCTCAGAATCTACCCCCACAAAAAATAATAAGTGAAGCACAGTGGATGCACTTATAAATTCCAGTGCTGGGTGGGAAGAGACAGGCAGATTCCTGCAGCTTTTCAGTCAGCCAGTCTAGCCTAGTGGGTAATTTCCAGGTCAGTGAGTGCCTCTGTTTTTCAAAGCAAGGTGAACTGTGTCTGATGGATAACATCTGAATCTGACCTCTGTTCTCCACATGCATGCACATCTCTGTGTTCACATGTGTACCTGCATATTCAAAAATTCCTAAACTTACATAAGCACAAATATACATACACACAAAAGAAAAACTATTTAAATTAGTCTAAATTATAATTAGACATTTATATTTAATAATAATATGATAATAATATGATAAAGATTAATTTCATAATTATCAGGTTAGACATTTGAAGATGTAGCATCAGTAATACTGTAGCATCAGTAATTTAAATGGTTTTGTGGGACAGAGTTTTGTATAATATGGAAGTTAAGTTAGCATAACACAAACTAGAGTTTTAAATTTGGAATATTACATGCAACTATTAATACAACACATATAAAATATATAAACAATATGAGAAACAAAGAGTTTCAACAACAAAATAAGCAAGTGATACAAGAAAAGAAAAACAAGAGAGACAAAGAACAATACAACAAAACAACTATAAATAACAGAATGGTAGAAACCTTTCTTTTTATCCTGTTAGCTGCCTGGGATAGCAGTAAAATGTTGTGGCAACACGCATGGATTCTCCTTCTCTCACACCTCCCCACTCTAGTTCTGCAAACTAGAGCTGGAAATTGAAATCCAAATTAGCATTCCCTTTGCCATCTCAGATGGAGAGGTTACATTCAATATATGGTTCAGAGTCTCTGGTTTCCATTGTTTTCCAGATTCCCATTGGAATATTGGTGAGGTCTCAGTAGTGGTCACCAAGACACCATTCTATATACTTCTTACTGGTGCCACCTCTGTGCAGAAGATTTATGAGTTTGATGCCCCTCTTCACACACACACATACACACACACACACACACACACACACACACACACTTACACACACGCTGAGTTTTCTACTGCCTCAGCCCAGACATTGCTCTGATTGCCGTGACATAAGATGCTGGTAGTAAGATTCAGTGTGGATTATAGGGTTGGTCTAGTGGGCCTTGGACGTTAAGGAAACTCTAGCAGTATGATACAATATTTCTCTTCCTTTTGCTTTCCTAATTGTAATCTGTCACTATGGCATGTTATCTACTCCACCATCTTACTAAGGAATCCTGTAGAATTCAATGAAAAATGAATTCTTGGCAAATCAAGGGCAAAAAAATCTCAAAAGCAGTCGGTAGGACAAATAATCAAGGTGATGATAGAAATCCACAAAGTAGAAATAAAAATAAAATCAATGAAACAGAGTTGGTTTTGGAAAACATAAACACAATCAACAAAGCCTTAACCAAAGGAAAAAGAGAGAAGATTCAAATTAATGAAATTAGAGATGAAAATGGAGATATTACAACAAGGGTGAAAAGAAAGACATTACTGAGGTTATCTAGAGGATAATGGGAACAAAATTTAAAAATTTATAATGCACTAAAGTGAACATTCCAAAAATTGTAAGAATTTCAACTCACATATGACCTACAAAAGTTGAATCAAGAAGAACTGAGCAATTTAAACAGAGTAATTATAAGCAATGAAATTGAAGCAGTAATTATAAATCTCTTAATTAAGAAAAAAAGTCAAAGCCTGGAGAGATTCAGTACAGAATATTAACAGTTATTATAACATTATTCTGCAGATTATTTACAACAGAGAAAAGGAAGGGAGGCTTCCAAACGCTATGAAGTCAGTATTATTCTGATCACAGAACCAAATTTAAAAAGCATCATAAAGACACTTACAGGCCAAACACACCAATAAATTCAGATATCAAAATCTTCAACAAAATACTTATAAACCAATCCAAAATCATATCAAAAAGAATATTCACAATGATTAAACAAAGGCCTTTTCTTCATTTACTAAGATTTCAGTGTTTAAGTCCATGTCGGTGATGAATTGCATTTACTTATTTACATATATTTATCCCTGAATGTTTGTAATAAATACAAATTGATCATGGCGAATGTTATTTTGATGTGTTGTTTTGGATTTGCTTGCAAGTATTTTATCAAGTACTTTTTTATTTGAATTCATCAGAGAGTTTGGCCTATAGTTTTCTCTTCTTTTTACTTCTTTTCTTTACTGTGTCTTTATTTATTTTGTTATGAGGGTAATAATAGCTTCAAAGAAAGAGTTTGGAAGCATCTTTATTTTTTTCTATGTTGTGAAATAATGTGAGAAGTATTAAAGAAGATTATCTATAAACCTTGTAGAGAATTGGGATTAAAGATCCATATATTCATATAATAAAGACTACACACAATAAGCCTAGATTAAGCATCATTTTAAAAGGAGGAAAACTAGAGGTACTCCAAATATAATAAAGAAAAGTACGGGAGGAGTAATGATATGCAAGATACTCCACACAAGTTAGGGCCGAAGCAATCATAATAGGACTTTGCATGACCTGTGCAATGACCAACACATTACTGACGCCTCAAAGTCTAGCATGGACTAAAGGCACTAGGATCCTTGGAAGCAAGGGATTGACAGCCACAGTAGTGTTCCTAAGCTTAAGGGGAACACAGGAAAGGGTTCAGGGAAATGCCACTGGGTCCTTGTACGTCATCAGAGAGGAGGACCCAGAAGAGAGTTTGGCATGCACATTAAAGGATGCTCCAGGGATGGGGGGAGAGGGGAGCGGAGGGGGGAAACAGGGAGTTGGGGGTGTGGAGGGAGGGAGGGGACTGGTGTACCTGTTAAGTTCGTATGAGCGGAAATTAAAAAAAAAAAAAAAGAAAAGTGCAAGTCTGCCCACTCTCACCATTTATTGTCAATATAGTGTTTGGAGACTTAGCAAGAGCAGTAAGACAAGAAAAGTTAAAGGGTTACAAATAGAACAGGAAGAAGTTATCTCTATTCACAGATAAAATAATTCAATACATAAATAGCCCCAAAAATTTTACAATGAAACTCCTATAACTCATATAGCAAAGTAGAAAGTTATAACATTAACATGCAAAATTTAGTAAACTTTCTATATACTAATGATGAAAAAATTTTGAAATGAAAAAAACACAGCACCATTCAATGTAGCCTCAATACTCTCTCTCTCTCTCTCTCCCTCTCTCTCTCTCTCTCTTATCTTGGAATACATATACCTCATGGTGGTTGGAGTGAATTGAACATGTCTTTTACCTCTAATTTCAGCCATGCCCTCTGCTATATAATACTCACCATAACAGACTATATCCCATCTAGAACAAGTCAAATAAATATCCATCTGTCCCCTAAGAAGCTTGAATTAGAGTACAAACCTAACAAAAAAGATAAATAATACTTGCAACAGAAATTGGTACTGAGAATTGGGGTGTTGCTGTGAAACTAGAGGATTTAGGTAACAGGTGAGATGTGCTATGAAACTGAGAATATTTAATAACAAGAAATTTGGTGACTGTTGTGCCTTTGCAAAAATAGAAAAGGCTGCATCCAAAGGGTAACATTTTTTTCACCAAAAAATACAAAGAATAAGAATGCAAATTCTTTTGGAAGGACAGAGCTAAGGTCAAAGCTCCAAAAGAATTTCTCTGCTCCTTTAAAGAAACATGTACAAAAATAGACCCATCAATGAATAAATTACAGTTGCAAATCCAAAAATAAGTCTATGTAATTGTACTGATATTGGAAAAGGAGTCAAAAATACACATTGGAAACACTATAGAATCTTCAATAAATGATGTTGGGAAAAACTGGATAGCTATATTGAAGAACAAAATAAAATCCTTATCTATCATATTGAACAAAAAAGTCAAGTTGAAATTGATCAAAGACATCAGGGTTAATCCCAAAGCTAAGATTTCTGGAAGAAAAAGAGAAGAGCTACTTCAAGAGATAGACTTAAGTAAGGACTTTCTGAAAAGAATCCCTGTCACACAAGAATTAAGGCCAACAATTGATAACTGGGACCTCACAAACTTAAAAAGCTTCTGTTTAGCAAAAGAAATGTAGCAAACTACATGATGGGAGAAAACTTTTGCCAGCTATTTGCGTACATTGGACAGAAGATTGGTCTCCTGAATATGTAAATAACTAAAAAATAGTCAGGAAAGCAAGCAACCCAATTTGAAAATGGGCAATTGATCTGAATAGACACTTCTCAAAGGAAGGAAGGAAGGAAGGAAGGAAAGGAAAGGAAGGAAGGAAGGAAGGAAGGGAGGGAGGGAGGGAGGGAGGGAGGGAGGGAGGGAGGGAGGGAGGAAGGGAGGAAGGGAGGAGGAAAGGAGGGAGGAGGCAGGGAGGAGGAAGGGAGGAATGAGAGGAGGAAGGGAGGAGGGAGGGAGGGAGGGAGGAAAAAGAGGAGGAGGAGGGAAGAAGGAGGGAGGGAGGGAGGAAGGGAAGGAGGAGGGAGGGAAGAAGGAGGGAGGGGGGGAGTAAGGAAGGAAGGAGGGAGGGAGGGAAGGAAGGGAAGGAAGGAAGGAGGAGGAAGGTGGGAGGGGGAGAAGGAGGGAGGAAGGAGAAGGAAGGAGGGAGGGAGGGAGGAAGGAAAGAAAGGAAGGAAGGAAGGAGGAAGGAGGAGAGGAGGAAGGAGGAAGGAGGAGGGAGGAAGGAAGGGGAAGGAAGGGAGGGGAAGGGGGGCGGGAGGGGGGAGAGAAGGGGGAGGGAGGAAGAAGGAAGGAGGACGGAGGGAAAGAAGGAGGCAGGGAGGAGAGGAAGGAAGGGGGAGGGAGGAAAGGAGAGAGGGAGGGAGGGGGGAGGAAGGAAGGGAGGAAGGAAGGAAGGAAGGAAGGAAGGAAGGAAGGAAGGAAGGAAGGAAGGAAGGAAGGAAGGAAGAGAATAACAAATATCTAAGAAATAACTAAAAACGTGTTCTACATTCTTCATGGAAATGAAAATCAAATCTATTATAATATTCCATTTTGTGCCAATGAGAATGTGTAAGATAATGCTGACAAGGGTATAATGAAAGAGGAACCATTATTCACTGTTGGTGGAATGTAAACGGATGTAGTCACTTTGAAAATAGGTGTGGAAATTCCACAGAAAAACAAAACAGAAATGGAATTCATGTTTGATTTTACATGTTTGATTTTAAGAAATTGAGGAACTCCTCATTTAAGAAATGAAAGATTTCTTTGGATTGCTTTGTATATGCCAACATCACTCAATGAAATGAGATCATTCCAAAATGAACCAACAGGTTATATAATCAGAATGAAAAGAGATGTACTCATTAAATTGCTTTACCCATTTTATTAAAATTCATTTTTGGACATGGAAAAAAGCTAAATAAATAAATAACTAAAATACCACAGAGTATAGAAATTAAAACTGATGGAGGTATGACCACACATGTCAGTAAGCTATACCATGAAGTCATAGAAATGAAAACAGCATTGTACAGAAGCAAAAACAGACACACTGATCAGGGGATTTGAATTGAAGACCCAGATATAAGTTCATTTATCTCCAGCCACCTGATTTTTAAAAATATTGTATTTATTTACGAGAGAGAAAGAAAGAGGGAGAGAGAACATGCAACACACGTATGCCATGGTACACAGGTGAAGTCAGAGGCTGCTGCTCTCCTCCTACCAAGTGGGCTTCCAGGGATCAAACTCAGGTCACCAGGTTTGTAAACAGATGCCTTACCAGCTGCGCCATCTCACTGGACCAATCATCTGATTTTTGACAAAGATATTAAACATATATTGGAGAAAGGACAGCATCTTCAACAAATGGTTCTGGAAAAGTTGTACATCTGCATTTAGAATTAAATTTCATCATTATTTCTCAACATACACAAAAATTAATTCCAAATGGATTGAAAACCTCAATGTTTTATCTAAAACTCTGAAACTTTTAGAAGAAAGAATAGAGTGCACACTTGAAGAGATAAGCCTAGGTAAAACCTTTCCATTACCATTCCAATATACTCAATAATCAACAAGTAAGACTTCAAATTACAATAGATTAATTTTGTCTTCAAAGTCAAAAGTACTTAGAAGGTGGAAGAATGAACAGAGATATTCCGAAGGAGACTAACTAAAAGTAAACAAGTATAACTTTACTAATAGCCTAAAGTTTCTATGGAATCTCAAAGGACCCTGAAAGACCAAACAATACAGAGCAAAGATAAGAAGAGCAGCCTTTGATTTCTTATTTTCCACCTTCATTGCAGGGCTTAGGGATTGGCTGAGTTGTAGGCTGCATGTTTAAAGTTTGTACAGCCTTGGGTTCAACCCTAGCACCATAAAAAATATAGTATTACAAACCTACCCTTAAACAATGCATTACTGTTCTGTCTCTAAACAAATCACTATAAAAGCAAAGCACCCAGAAATAAGATCTTACTTATCTATTTATGTTATAGGTGAAAATTCATGTTGATTTTGAAGAATTAAGGGAAAAAACTTGTTTCATTTATGGTGTTTAGAGGTAACATTGTTATAAAGTGCCTAGAATTAGGTAAGATCATTGATGAAGGTCCCAGGATGGAATCCTACTGCCTTTGTAGCTTTGTTCTTGTTATCTTTCTTCTTGTTCTCTCCCTCTTTCTCTGTCTCACAAAAGTAAATACACACACTTGAACACGCACATACACATACCAATGCGGAGATGCAAACATTCACACACATTTACATTCACACACTCACATACATGCATGCACTCATATACACATGCATGCATACATATTCACATACAAACATTTATGTACACTCACACACATACACACTCACATACACACACACGCGTAGTCAAAATATCCCTTGCCCTGTGCTACCTTGGGACTCGTCCATCAAGAAAGCCATCACCAAATGTGCCACCTTCAACCTTATGCCCTCAGATTCATAATCATCTTTTATCATGAACATACTTGGCAACAGGTATTTGTTTTGAGGAAAGAATGGACTAATATGGTTAAAATAAAGCTCTAAAAAGACATCAGAGTTCTTGTCAGCAATGAATGCAGATGGGAAAATAGATCCACATAAACAATTCAATTGTATTCTTTTCTGTAACAAAGTAAATTTAGCTCATATTAGGAAGAATCTCTAAATATAAGAGCTAAAATGGTAAAGCTCTTTGAAGAAAACATAGGTGAAAAACTTCACAAAGCTAAATTTGCAATTATTTCTTGCTTATGACCAAAGACAGATGCTACATAAATTATAATAGACATGCTTCCCAGTCTGAAAAACAGTGGAGGGAGAAAACTGACAGTAGCTAGTATCAGATGCCTTAATACTAACCACAAGCACCAGATAGGAAGCTTCCATTTATCTAAGCACCTCCCATTTTATCTTTAGATAAGAGATTTCAGAACTTAAACAAGACATAGCCTAGTACAACCAGACACAACCAACCAGAGTGCAGAGTGCCTGTGACCTAAACCACTTATCCTGAATGAGTCCAATAAAAATCTCTCCCCATGCTAAGGCTCAGGGAATCTGAAGCAAGAAAATGCAGTAAGATTGTAAGAGCCTGAAGCTGGGGCAGTCAACTGCCAGCAAGATAAGGTTGTTACACCCAAGAACTTACTGCAGTGAGACTTATCCTTACCAGACCTACACAATGGCTGACATATACATTCCCTCCATAGACTAGGGAGGAACTCAGGAGATATAATTACATGCAGGGGAAATGCTAGGGGTTAGGGCTAGACAAATGAAGGTGAGTGTCTGTCAGTGGATCTAATCAAGAAAGGGCCACATGATCTGCCACAGAGGGCTGAGTGGCCAGGCAGGAAATCCAAAGGGAATTCTGGGACCCCCAGAAGCAGACAGACAGGAGGGTGGAAGGGAGAAGGACGAATTGGTGAAAGGAGGGGAGGGTGAGAGAGGAAGGGGAGAGGGAGAGAGAGGAAAAGGAGGGGGCAGCAACCAACTACGCATTATGTTTGTAAAACTAGAAATATTTTTAAAATTTAAAAGGAGAAAATAGATAAAAATAAAAGAATTGACATGTTTCATTTCATGAAAGTCTCCCATATCACAGGATTCTAATGAAGGAATGAAAAATTAAAATGAAAGGGAAAAGGTCATTTCTATACCATATAAATGCTTACAAGCTACATACCAGGCCTTGAGAACTATATATCCATTAAAGGATGAATATCAGAATGCAAAGAGGACTCCTGAAAATACATAAACTGACATAAATTCAGAATTGGGCACATTAGCTTCTTTCTTAGACTTACCACAATGCCTTCTTTGTACGCCTGCATTTGGTAGCATTTTGTGAGCTTATTGTGGTCTTTCCTGTCTGCTATAGGACCTCAGGACACATTTGACTTACTGTTTCTCTACAACCTCAAGCTTGTAGTCAGATTTCAGACTTTACAAAGCATCTATGGCCTACATTTTAGTTTCTGATATGCTCTGATTGAGTTTTGAAATACTACATTTTGTGTGTTTGCTTTAAATATAGGTACTTTAAGTCTACAAATGGTCAGTTGCATCTCATGATTCAGAAATACTTCTATAGTTAGATTTGCTCAGATGGAAGGTGACCTAACATTTCAGAAGCCAACTGATCTAGTCCATGAGTCATGGAATAAGAATAGTCAATAAAAGGCTAAATGATTCTTACAATTAAATTAGCCAAGACACAGCTGATAAGTCATTAACTTAGTAGGCCACAAATGACCAACTTGAATTTTTCTTTTTTTTGAATAGCAAGCAATCCCCCTGAATTAGTTCTGCATTGCATGTTGAACATTCAATATATGTTCAATGTTTAAAGCCACTTTTACTGAAAGAAGAAATATTGGCATCAATTCTAATTGATATTTTGCTATCAAATGCATTTGAAACAAATGTATTACTTTTTCTGCTTTCTGTTTAACATTCCAAAGGGAGGGAGAAACATAGCAGAATTTATAGAGTCTTGGCCCTTGCCACCAAAACTTGCAATAAATTACAATATTATTTGGTCATGAAATTAACAACCCATAGAAAACAGACCATTAGCAAGGTACGCAGTGGTAAACAGCAGGCAATGATCATGATATAAAACAAAATAGAATCTGTTCATGTTGGCGTCACTGTTGATATAGCAATAATTAATTGCATCTCTGGTGTGTTTGGCAGGGAAGTTCTTTGACAGCGATTGCTATGAGTTTTCTTGTTAAGACAGCGTAGCTCAGTTTACATGGCCTTTATTGAGAGACAGGTTACGCAAGGCAAATTCAGATCTCTGCAGTGCTTGTTTGCAGAACAGCAGACAATTCCCATCTTTCTGGAGTTGGCTACCATCTCAACTATACGGGGCAAAGTGGTTGGCTAAAAAAGTTTAAAGGAAGAAGAACAACAAATAGACAAAAATATGGAGAGGGATGCAGAGAAGGCTCAGGGATTGACACCTTTGCCTCTCAAGGAAAAGGACAAGATCCCAAATAAAAATGCTGGAAGAAAAGAAATGGCAGAAGCTTGAATTTCTGGACCTGGAAGGCAAAGTCTGGGAAACCCCAAAGCAAAGCAATAAAAGAGTACAGGAATGCAGGATAATCCCAATGTCATCCTTGGGCTTCTTCTTTGGTACCACATCTGCACACACCCACATCACAGACACATAGAAAGAGAAAGAAAGAAAAAGAAAAATAGGGAGAAAGAAAACATAGAAGGAGAAAAGAAAAGAGAGCAAGGCAGAAAAGAAAAAAGATAGATCTGAAATGATTGAAAAAATATCCATTAAAGGCTATCTACATTTCCTGCAAGACTAGTTCAAACACCCAGTATACATCATTTTTAGACATGGCCAGGCCATTTCTGTAAAACTCCCACACTTTGAAGAGTGGATGTTTCTGGATTAAACATTAGCAAATCTCCAGAAGTGAAATAGCTTTTCCCTGCACACCAGGTATGTAACATTCTTCACATACACATTCTCCTACCCCCTAGCAAGAGGTCACAAATTTTTAATGTCCTCCCTTCCCTTTTCTATTCCTATCACAACCCCTGAATAAAAGCAATGCAGTAAGTGGGCTCTGCTTCTGAACCCAGAGACCCCCATTTGCAAGTTTTATTACTCATAGAATTTGTGCAGTTGTTGAATCGCTCATCTCTTTTAAATGAAAATAGTAAGCTTAGATTCTTGTGTGTGTGTGTGTGTACTTGATAGCATTTTTTTGTTTATCTTAAACTAACTTACAACCTTTTACTCAGTAAGAGAGAGTATGAATAGGTTCGAATATGTCTCAAAATTCACCATGTTGTTAGATAATGATAAAAATGTTGGGCCTTTTTGAGGTGAATAGGCCACTAATGGAATCTAGGTCTTTAGAGAAAGATGCAGCAGATAGTGTCTGACTGACTGGCTAGTATACTTCAGTTCTTAGCACTATGCAATGTCTCAAACCACAGGACTAATCTTGAGCAGGGAGCCTCTAGGACTGAGAAATACATTTCTGATTTTTATAAGTCATATTACCTCTGGGTTTTTTGTTTTAGTGGCACAAAAATGGACTAAGATTTTTCAAATCTGTTTGTATCACACAGCATTTAAAAAAAAAAAAAAAAAAAAGGCCTTTATCCTCAGGCGAGCTATGGCTTCTTTGACCTTGTGACCTTTTGACTTTTCCAGAAGGATTTTCAAGCAAGGAAAAGAATAGCCTGTCTGCTTTACTTTAACACTGTCCTTTCTTGATTTGATCCTGTGGTACTTAGGGAAGTTTGCAGAAGTGAAGTTAAAGTTCAAGGAAGGAAACTAGCTCTCCCTCCATCATGTATTCTGTCCATCACTAGTGCTCATCCAAGAGAACACAGGCAATGTCTGAGGCTCAGCTTCACAGACTGTGGCCCGCAGATAAGAATCCTGGTTTATGCACATATCAGTGGAATGGCCTGAACAGAGGTAATCTGATATATCACAGAGGCATGAACCCCCACAGGAGTAGAAAAGCCAGAGTGAACCCTGGCGTCCATAGAAGCATACAGGCAGAAAGGTGGGAGGGAGTGAGAGGGTACGAGAAAAGGAATGAAGGGGAGGGGAGGGAGAGGAGAAATTGGATGAATGTTCAATATATTTATAAAAGTAGAAAAAAATTAAAATGGTAAAAGAAAAGATCTAAAAATAAAAGACTCCTTAAAAGCGTATCAGTCAAGTACAAATGGAAAAGAACACCTACTATTCAAAGCAATTTATACATATTATGGAAGAGGAAGACTCGATGCCATGGGGATATCTTGCAAGGTGTGGGATTGTTGTCTAGCTTTACAATGGCAACTATTTCACAATGCAAACAATAACCAAAGGTCAATGAAATACCAGAAAAACACATATTTTATTATACATATATAATGTCTCAATAAGATTAATTTAAAAAATATAAAAAGTAAAAATCCTTCAAAAACTCAATATCCACTCCTTTTTTCCAGGGGATTAGAATGGAATGAGGGGACTGGTACTTTCAATTCTATACTGCACCTAGAATTACCCAGGGCTTTTCTTAAAGTGTCAGACTTCCTTTTTAAGACAAGCACAATGCTACTTCATTATTTTCTTGTTGTTGTTTTCTTTCTCTCTCCACTCTCTCCCAAATTAGTGAGGTCAAGCTCAGGAAAGGAAACCAACTCTTCCATTGTCATGGGCTTCTTTCAAAGCTGGTGTTCAGGAACCTATGATTTGCAAAACCTCTCTTTCCAAGGCTCATAAATCATAGTTAATTACTGCTGGGAGTTTGGAAAACTTATTTTGAAAGTAAACAGCAGATGCATGGTATTTTTGTTCTCTTGTCCCTCATTCCCCTAAAAGAAGTAATGATAGATATAAAAAATGGAAATGTGAAGCACACACATTAAGAAATCATCTTGTGGGTCGGAGATGGCTCAGTGGTTAAAATCTGCTTTACAAGTGAAAGGATCTGAGTTCAAAAGGATCCCAATATCCTCTGTGAAAATTCAAGACATGGAGGCAGCCTGCAATTTAGGCCCTAGAAAACCCTAGAGCATGGCTTAACTGTGTTTTCACTAAAATTCCACATGTTCTTTTCATTATAAATCTTAAACTCCCACTTGCCTTGCCCTCAAAAGAATAGTCGACACCTTCTAAATCATTCATGAAACCTCCAGGTCATTGTATTTTGATGGCTCCAAGGAATGTAAACCAATTGTCATACCAGAATCATCTCACAACTTGTAGTTCTAAAAATTAGCTAAGGTACAACTCAATGACACACACACTGATTTAAAATAATAAGGATACAGATACCATTGTGACAATTGGTACAGAAAGTGCCTTCCTCCTGCCAGATTCAGGAATAAATGCAGTATTTCTTACTGGCTACTTAAAGGAGAACAGCAACAAATGATTACCATTTTTGAAAGAAATATGTCTTTTCAAGTATACTTGAATTTTATTCATGAACTTATTCCTTGAATTAGATTCCTCATTATATATTTTTAAAGCAAATAATTGCTATCAGAATTGATGTAAGCAGTTATAAGGACAATACTTATTTCTGCTTGTTAACTTTTACCCTTCTTTATTTGATTGCCAGAAACATTAGGAATATACCTGTCATTCTTCTAAAAAATAGTGTAGGTACATTATTGTAACAACATGACAAAAGTTATTTAAAATGAAATATTTTAAACAGAGTAGGACACAGTCAATTTGAAGTCATAAATATTAACATTCGTGGGCAATTTTATTAAGTATCCCTTACATTTTGCTGACCTTTATTTTATACAGGATATCCTGAAATTTTCTGGAATTGTCATCTGTTCATAATTATATAATAAATATTTTAAGTGTTAATCATACAGTAGTCTCTTATCCATTATAACCTTGAACTGTTCCTCTCCTTTTCCTTGAAAGACATTGTTTCAAAAATTAATAAATATTCTCAGATTATTACCATATCAGTACTTTTATGATGGGAATCCCTCTAAGTTATTTCCCTCCTAATGGCTCTAAAGTCTCAATGCATATTTTTGTGTTCTGGTAGGTAAGTGGTGTAATTTTGCAATATACAAAGAGAACTTACAAGCTTCTGTAGTAAAATAAAAACTACAAAAATTCATAAATAAATCACAGTAACATCAGCTGCATATATTTTACTTTATGGTAATGTCTTGAGTCTGTCTCATCTTTTGGCATCTAGATATTACAGTAAGATAATAGTGATTCAATTTAGGAACCACATAATCTTTTCTACCAACTATTTCATTACTTCCTTTAAAAAAATGGGCATTAACTTGAGTATTTTTTAAAAAATATATAGTGCTAATGACTTCATCTTTATTCTAAGACTTAATTCAAAATCTATAAAACTGCATTGTTGTTGGCCTCTGTAGCAGCTACTCTGCATGTTGCTGATAAATTAAAGACAAAACAATTTAAGAGGGACAACGGGAGTTATTTTTAGCTTATGATTGTCTGGTTACAGTTCTTACTCCAAGTTAACAAACATCCAAATCAAATAGACACCATATACACAGGTCTTTAGAGAGAGGTAAATCTCACTTTCCATACTGTAATGGTTACTCTTAATTATTGCTGTGAGAGAATACTCAAAGTCAAGCAACTTAAGGGAGAAAGGGAGGTTTATTCAGCTTACGGTTCCAGAGGGAAGGTACAGTCTCTCAAAGCAGAGGCGGCATGGCTGGCTGGCCAAAGCTGGAGGAGGCTAAGTCACCGCAGACATCTTGGAAGCTGAGAGCTGCAGACTGCTTGCAGCAAAGGCAGACTTCTCCTGGAGGTAGGGTGGGACTAATTCACCTCAAGGCCCACCCCTTGTGACTGCCTTCTTCCAGCAAGGCTCCACCTCTCAAGGTACCATGACCTTGCCAAACACATGAGACTGTGGAGGACACATTTCAAACCATGACACATACCAACATGTCTGGCCAAATGTATAGAAGAATGCCAATGTCCTTAACCAGCTCGCTTGCTATTACCCACCTCCCCTGCTTTCACACACCAGGAACTGGTTCTTCCTCATCACTCAGACAGTCTCCTACAAACTTACCCAGAATTCAACTCAACTACTAATTCTTTACAACTATACCTAGAGCTTCAACCTTCAGCTACCAAGTTGGCACCTCTATGTATGACAGCCTCAAACAGCACCTGCATCTCTCATATGACCTGCTGAATCAAGAACTATTATGATATTTATGCCTGAAGTGATTTAATTTTCAAGAAACTACTACAAATATAAGAAATATAAATAGAGGAATCCTTTGGTTCTAAATTCCATAAGATATTTGAATATACTTGGGCATGGACTTTATTTTCAGCCTATAAATGAGCTCTCTGGTTACTTTGTAAGTTACTAACTTTAAGCATTTTGTCATAGTAATGGAAAAATCAACTAATACAGCATAGTGCTATCAAATATGACATAAATCACACACATTGCTTATTAAGCCAGTTGATCTATTTTCATTGTTAAGACTGCTGTACATCAGTATATGTTATATTCTATAGATATGGTGCTGGACCTGATTATGCTCAGGTCTGGCTCTGATAGGACTTATCACACAGAAACAGCTCTTCATTGTAACTGTCAAGGTTGCCTACAATCAGTGCTGTCACTAGCAAATAAAAACTCTGATACAAGTTACATTCTAAATAGACCTCACATTGTTTTTCTTGTTTTCTTTTTCTTCAAAGAGCCTGATCAATTTATCCTAGTTAGTGAGGTTTGGGAAAGAGTCACTTAATGAACAATGTCTCTTTGCCTCACTCCTTTGCCACACTTTCTTCTATGTACTTGAATTAAGAAGACCTTGATTAAAGTCACTTCCTGTAAACCTATTATTTTAAAATACAACTGCTCCTGTTTGGAGAGATTTCTACTACACCAAGAAGATGGCATTGCAATGCGGAAGTAGGAGCATAGGAGCAAGTAAATTTCAAAATGACAGCTCTAAAATTATCCTATCTCCTTTGTTCTCCTTCCTTCCCTCTGCTCTGAGCACCTGTGCCACCCGCACTGCCTCTGCTCCCCTTGATTACCGCCAGCACAGGTCTTCCAAGAGCACGGAGTGTGTACAGCTTCACTGGCTCCTGAGTCCTTGCAGGAAAGAATTGTTGTCCATTTTTTAAAAATTCCACTCTCAGGTCATTAACACAAAAAACTATATTATTTCTTTTACACTAGCCTCAACTTCATATTTCTAACCTTACCCTTTCCTGCCTAACATTGGAAACATTTTTAAAGAAAAAATATTTTTCCTCATCACCACCCCAAATTTCATATTCCATCCCAATATACTTTCCAATCTCTATTTTTGGTTTGAAGTCCACTTTGTCCGACAGCATAATAGCTACCCCTGCCTGTTTCCTGGTTCCATTAGTTTGCAGAATTTTTGAATAGTCGTTTATTTTTAGGAAGTGCCTATCTTTTGTGGAGAGATAAGTTTCCTGAAAGCAGCAGATTGAGAGGTTGTGATTTTTAATCCAAGTTTGTAATCTGTGTCTTTTGATTGGTGAGTTGATTCCATTTACATTTAGTGTTATAATGGAGAAATTACCTTTAATTACGGACAATTTTTATGCTCAGTGGCTTTCGTGAGCGTATTATTTGGCTTTTAGGTTTTGGTGGTATTATACTTCCCTTCTGTCCTCCTGGACATGCTTGTTCTTTCCTTCAATATTGAAGTATCTTTTCTAGGATTTTTTGAAGGCCTGGTTTGGTAGACATGTAAGCCTTCAAATTGTCTTTGTGCTGGAAAACTTTTCTTTCCTCCTCAATCATGACCGATAGTTTTGCTGGCTATATGAGCCTGGGTTGGCATTTTTGCTCATTCAGTACTTGAAGTACATCTCTCCAAGCTCTTCTTGCTTTTACTGTTTTCATTGAAAAGTCATTTATTATTTTAATAGGTTTATTTTTAAAAGTGATTTGTTTCTTTTTCCCTTGAAGCTCTCAGAACCTTTTCTTTGTCTTGAATGTGGAAGTGTTTAGACTATTATTTGCCCTGGTGAGTTTCTATTTTGGTCATATCTGTTTGGGGTGCAGAATGCCTCTTGTATTTGGATAGGCCTCTCTTTCTTTTTTTTTTTTTTTTTTTAATTTTTTTATTATTATTATTTATTCAATTGTGTGTGTGCATGTGTATGTGTGCGCGCATGCGTGTGTGTGTCTGTGTGTGTGTAGAACCACGGACGAACTCGGGAACCACCACGGACGCCTCCATCTCCTTCTGTCCCGGGATTCACAGGCTCGGCCCTACCAGGACCAGAAGCGTAGGCCGCCCCCGCTTCCGCCTGGCGTCTATACGTGGGATCTGGGATCCGAACTCAGGACCTTCTGCCTGCAAGGCAGAGGCTTAACCCCTGAGCCACCTCTCCAGCCCTTTTTTTTTTTTTAATTTCAGCTCATACAAACTTATTAGGTACACCAGTTCCCTCCCTTCCTCCTCCTCCCCCCCCCCCCCCCCCGTACCCCTTACTCCTCCTCCTCCTCACCCCTCTCCCTCCCCATCCCCCAGTGCCTCCCACCCCAATTCCCAGAGAGTCCTTTCTTGTGCATGTCTGATTTTCCTCTGAGGCCTCTCTTTCTTTAGATGAGGATCTTTCCTTTATGATAATTTGAAAAATTTCCTCAGGTGTGGTATTTTGGGATTCTTGTTCTGGTGTTCCATGAATGAGTATGTTAGGCTTCTTCAGCATGTCCCATAACTCTTGAATATTCCTCTCAAGTATCTTTTTGGCTTTAACAACCTCTTCTGTTGAGCTGGTTAATTCTTCCACTTTGTCTTCAAGATCTGAAATTCTATTTTCTGCTTCATTAGTTCTTCTGATAAGACTTTCTGTTGAGTTCTGGGTTGAAGATAACTTGTCTTTTAGTTCAATTTTAAACTCTGTTTGAGACTGTTTTAATTGCTCCATACCTATTTTTGTTTCTTGAACTGTTTTTCTCAACTCCTCCAAGTGTCTGTTGTGTTCCTGTTCAAAGTGGTTGATGCAGTTATTTAACTCCTCCTAAATTTCCTCTTTCATACTATGATCATGATCATGCTTTGAAAGTTGTTATCTTTGGTATGGCTTTCTTGGCTATTTTCTGTGAATTTGTTCTGGTTGGAACCTATCATTATGGAGTTAATTCTTTCAGTAGGAGATATCTTTTCTTGGGTTTTGTTTCTCATGGATTTGTGCTGTGATCTGGATATTGTTGTTTTATCTCTTAAGACCTTCTTTCAGTTTCTGTGTGTTTTTGGCTGAACTGAATTAGTTGTTATTACTACTCTTGAGCAGTTATTACTAGTGTTTGCCTTGTTGTTGGGTAAGCTTCTCTGTTGTTATTGTTATTTCCTAGATGAGGCTGTTAGACTGTTACTACATCAATTAAGTCAGGTTTAGTAGACAGGGAGTGAAGATTAGTATGGTAGTGCACTTTTACAATTTAGTACCTTGGTGAATGGTATAGTCCCTGAAGTTGTGTACATTTTGGGGTGGCTGTATGGAAAAGTTAAACTACAGTGACTAATAATTGAAAGGAACAGGATGGTAAAGAGGGAGTTTACTTATCTTTGAGTTGGATGTGAAGAATCTCTCCCATGTGATAGGATGATTTTAGAGGACTTCAGATGTATAGCCTTTGTCCCCTAGAGCTTTGCTTGGGTTTTCTTTGGACTCTGTTGAATTCTGAGGAGCAATGTGTCCTCTCTGGACTGTGCACATCCCAGGCAGAAAGGCAGAGCTTCTAGTTGTCCTGTAGTTCACCTGGGACCTGAGGTGCGCCTAGGGTCCTTCCCTAGCCCAGAGGGTACTGCTCTGGCTGGCTGGTGGAAGGAGCTTGGAGGAGTGGGTAACCTTGGGCTTGGGGGTGAGCTAGGGGGTTTACCTGGGGAGCAGTATGTCCTCCCTAGATTGTGCATGTCCTAGGTGGAAAGGGCACTTTCCAATCTCTACTAAGAGATGCAGTACACAAATCTTTGTGCTTTCTTGTACCAGCTAATTATTCCAATTTGTTCCATCTCTAAAGAACAAGATAAAAATCAACACAGAGATCAACTGTGTGATGTGTTCTAAGGGAAAGGTCTGAAGAGAATCAGTTTACTAATGAAGCTTGATGTTTTTTAAGAGTTGAAACAGACACAGCCACCAGAAGTCTTCTTTCCTTAAATTAGAGTTTTTCAGCAGATGTACATCTTTCATATTGGATAATATATACTTTAGGTTCAGAAAAACCTGAGCCAGAAAAAAGTAACCAGCACAATATTTTAAAGTAATAACATAGTTGTGCAGCTACCATACTCCCTGAGGGATTTATCCTACTTTATGGACACAATTTAGCTGAAACCTGTAAGAAAGCCTAGAACTACTTCACAATAGCTTGGAGAGTAAAAGGTCAGAAAAGATTATTGCCTGACCCAAGAGACCATAGTACCTACCAGAAAGAGCACAAGATGGGAAGATCTGGAAGTGTGTGTTCTAATTTCAATTATTGTAAATTCTTGAATAAACTGATAAAACTTGACGTTATCCAAATGTAATGATCTGCACCATCTCCTCAATAGAAGAATATACCAGGTCTTAAAAAGTTGCAGATAGATTTTTTTTAAGTTTATTTTAAGATAGGAAAAAAATTGTGCCTTCTTACAAAAATTGAGTAATTTGAACATACAAGGGAAATTTAGTAAAAGTCGTCAGTGTTCTAAACTATTTGAAAAAGTGCTCCTTTTTCTTTTATAATGTGGAGGGTTGAACCCAAGAATGCTCACTGTTAACTAAACGTGCTTTTTACACTTGCTTTTTTAAAAGTTTTTTAAATCATATATCTGTTAGATTAAAATCTGTAGGGAATAATCATTTAAAAAAGACATAAATTGTTTTGAGATTCATAGTCAGTAAGTAGACATTCTGATACTTATCTCTACCTATTAGAAAAACTAGAAAAATGTTCAAATATTATTTATCAATAAGGACTGCATTTAAAAGGATTCCAAGGTGGACTTCATATGTATATTTTGTATGTGATGATTTTAACACAAATTTGCAAATTATTTACTAACCTTCTATTTAACAGATGAATTCTACATCTTTTGAAAGTATATTTTATAGCCTCATTTTGATAGAGCACAGGTCACAAAATAATCACCAAAGGATTAACTCTAGATCTCTGTCTACTGTCATTAATGCAACACAGCCATGTTCATAATATATATTGCCTGTGGCTTTTTACAAAATAACAGCAGAGATAAATAGCTAAGTAAAGATTGCATGACTCTCAAAGCCTTAGGTATCTACTATCTGACACTTTATAAATAGATTTCTCAAAACATTAGGATAAGTAGGATAAGAAGGGAGACTGTGTAATACTTAAGACTAAGTCTGAGATGTCCAAGTATCTTCTATTTGATTCTCATGATGATTCATGAAATATTACTTTGAAATCTAGATACTTTGTCATGCGAAATTTAAGTCACATGGGTAATCCAGTCATGGGTAAACCTTAGTAGAGACCAGCATCCCTTACATACCATCCGAGATGACAGGCAAGTGAATTATACGAATCCCTATGATCAAAACTTCAGACGTAAGTATTGGCACAGATGAGACATCTAGGCTGTATACTGTCACAAATACTGATTCACAGATTTTGTGTTCAAAGTACGATTTTTGTTTTCATAGCAACACAATGTTTTGTTATGCAGCCATAGATAGCTGTAGAAATATGTGTGTATACAGTATATCCGAAGATATGTTCAGATATGAATATTGGATGTACAATTTAAATAACATAATAAGAAGGTACATAGACAAAAAGAATATGTACATACAAATTCTATACACAGTAATTTTGATTATCCATAAAATGAGACATACTTTATAATAGCTAACTTTTTTGAAGCTATATTTATGCACTTTTCTTCTTTATAGATTCATATGTATACATATATATAATGAAATTAAATCATTTATATATATAATGAACTTAAAGCATTTTCACCACATATTACCTGATACTAAACCCCCTCCTTTTCCCATTGAATACCTTCCATTAAACTAGTATCTCTTCTACTTTCATGTCACTTTGAGGGTGTGACCTACTGAGTTTCATCAGAGTGTTCTGCATTAGAATGTGTCTGGGGTACTTTGTGGGAGCATGGAAAATATATGAGTGGATATATCAGTGAAGGAAATAGCTCCTCTTCTCACAGCCAGCATTACTCCTCAGTAGTCCTCCAGGACAGGTGGTGCCTCAAGAGGTCTTCCCCTTCCATGGTGACCTGGGACAAGCCGAGCTGTGTACAGATCTCATGGAAGGAAATACAGCTGTAGTGAGTTCATGGTTGTCTGCATGTTTGTCTGCATGTATCCATTCCTGGGTAAGACATTTTGTTTTTTCTCCTCAAGCATAGCAATTTTTGGTTTTATGAAACCTAAGCAGCAGTGAGGAAACATCCATATCTCTTGTAGCTTGTTTTTGTTTCCATGACCTGTGATCAATAATTGATGGGTCTTCAGCCACAGTGTTTTACTATCAGGTTCGGGGAGTAAGCAAGAGCAATGACAGAGGCTATGCTGCTAGGTAGGAGCCCCTGAGCCAACAATTCACATTTTTCAATATTTTTATTTTTATTTGTTAACTTAATTCTCATTCTTAAATATCTCATGATGAACTGTAGAATGCATTTTGTTCAGCTGGGTTTTAGAATTGTTGCTGATATTTTTTTCTCCTAAGTAGCAGCAATAAGGAAGCAAAATCTGAGCCAAACAATGAAAAGAACAAAGCTACAGATCATGGGAATACCATGCAAAACTCAGAGAGCAAATCTTGAATATTATATGAGAAAAGTTTCCAAATTTAAAAAATCAATGAAATGAAAAAGTTAGTTCATTGAAAAGATAAATAACACCATCAAACCCTTACCAGATAAATCAAAAGAAAAAGAGAGAATATCCACATTAATAAAATCAGATATTAAAAGGGAGTTAATACATCAAGTATCACGAAACTCAAGAGAATGATGAGAATATGTTATAAAAAGTATATTCCACTAAACTTGACAATCTAAGGAAATAGAGGATTCTCTAAACAGATATGACTTAACATTCAATGTCAAGATGAAATAAACTATTGAAAAACAGCTATAAGAAGTACCAAAATTCAAAAATCCACAATACAAACAACACCAAATGCTGGAGAGGATGTGGAGAGAGGGGAACTCTCCTACATTGCTGGTGGGAATGCAGGCTCATACAGCCACTCTGGTGAGCCGTCTGGAGATTCTTAAAGAAATTAAAGATTGAAATGCCATATGACCCTGCGATTCCACTTTTGGGAATAACCCCCCATGCAGCAGAGGTTCACCTCGATAGCACAAGCACGACCATGTTCATAGCAGCACTGTTTACAATAGCAAAGTCATGGAATCAACCCAAATGTCCAACAGTTGACGAGTGGATAAGGAAACTGTGGTACATCTATACAATGGAGTACTACTCAGCCATCAAAAATGATGAATTACTAGAATTTGCCAGGGAAATGGATGTCATTACAGACAATTATATTGAGTGAAGTATCCCAGACCCAGAAAATTAAGTGCCATATGTACTACCTAATAGGTGGCTCCTAGTACCAAACCCACCCAGCCCACCTAGAGACACTCAATGATAAATCTCTGTAATACAGTAATTGCAAGGAGTATGAACAGGCAGAATGGGGTAGGAGTGCCACACCAGACACAAGGAGAGAGGGGACCATGTAACAGCAGAGAAAATAGGCCTCCATCAAGGACTGCAAGTAAGCAATGAGACATCTGGTTAAGTTCACAGACTTTTTGTTCCTGATCATCTATAACTGAAGGGGGTGTGTTCTCACCAGAAGGGGAGGGCATATAGTCTGGCAGATAATGAGTAACCATTTTGCAAATTGGTGATTGACCCCTCCCTCACTGTAGTTTCCTACTTTTATTGCATCTACCTTTGAATATACTTTTATAACAAGACTCTAGTTTAAAAGTTTTTTATCTCTGGCCAGGGGGTGACATCCAATACCCATCAGGATGGAGTGAAGGGCATTGCAGGAGCAGCAAAACCGCAAAAGAAAATCAACAAACCACAATCCAGAACTTCAGAGACTCTATATCAACCACCTAGAACTAGGCCAGCCTAATCTCTCCCCATCCTGATGCTTAGGGAAATTTGCGGAAGAGGGGGCAGTAAGAGTGTAAGAGCAAAAGGATGGGAGGAGCAATGATATGCAAGATACTCCACACAAGTTAGGGCCGAAGCAATCATAATTGGACTTTACATGCCCTGTGCAATGTCTAACACACTATTGTCCCCACAAAGTCTAGCATTTGATGAAAGCACCAAGATCCTTGGAAGCAAGGGATTGACAGCCAAAATAGTGTTCTTATGCTTAAGGGGAACACAGGAAAGGGTTCAGGGAAATGTCGCTGGGTCCTTGTATGTCATCGGAGAGAAGGACCCAAAGGACAGTCAGGCATGCACATTAAAGGATTCTCCGGGGATTGGGGGAGGGGAGGCACTGGGGGGTGGGGCGGAAGGGGTGAGGGGAGGAGGAGGGAGGGAGGGAACCGGTGTACCTATTAAGTTTGTATGAGGAGAGATAATAATAATAAAAAAAAAGAATTTAGAATGAAAAAAAAGTACCAAAATTGAAACATTAATTATAAATCTCCTAACTAACGTATCCAAGGAACAGATAGATTAAGCACAGAATTTTATCAGATGAACTAACATCATTACTCCTAAAGCTATTTCACAAAACAAAGAAACACAAATTTTTTCTATGAAAACAATATTGTTCTGATCCCCAAACTAAGTAAAGACCCATCAGAATTTTGTGCCAGTCTCATTAAAG
Source organism: Typhlomys cinereus (assembly GCA_023101885.1). Taxonomy (NCBI): domain Eukaryota; kingdom Metazoa; phylum Chordata; class Mammalia; order Rodentia; family Platacanthomyidae; genus Typhlomys; species Typhlomys cinereus. Next base: position 3,871,455 of record JALPQD010000082.1, read on the forward strand.
AACACAGATGCAAGCGTCCTCAACAAAATATTTGAAAACAATTGAAAATTGTATGAAAAGATCATTTAACATGATTAAACTAGACAGCCTTCCTATGAAGCAAATATGAACAAACAAACAGAGAAAAACTGAGAGCAAACAATCCAATTTACAAGTTTCAAAAATATGCAATACTTAGGAATAAACCTAACCATGGAAGGCAAAGATCTGTACAATGAAAACTTAAAGGCACTGAAATTAAAGAGAAAGCAAGGAAGTGGAAAGCTTCTCCATACTTGGCTGGATAGGATAAATACTGTGAAAAAGATTATATACATCTAATGCAATGCTAAACAATATAACAATGTAATTTTTTCATAGAAATTGAAATAAACAATCTTAAAATTCTTACGGAAACATGGAATGCCCCAGAGATGAAAAAATAGCTCTGATAAATAAAAACATTGCTGGAAATATCTTCATACTTTATTTCATCAGTCTCATTGGTGCCCATCAGTTTCTCAGGGAGGTATGGACCTTCTTGAGATCTTTCCTCTATCATGATATGTTGATAGGACAGTTCCTATAAAGTTTTTGTGAGAATACCCATATCGGTCATGAAATCAAGTACACTACAGCTCTGTCATGCCCAGAAGAGAGTGCCTGACCCACCTCTCTCCCACTTCAGTCTTTCATAATCTTACCTTCTGTTCTTCTTCAATGTTCCCTGAACCTTGGGATGGGGATGGGGATGGTTTAGATGACCTGTTTAAGACCAATTGATCCACAGTCACTTACTTCATGCAATTTGGCCAGCTGTGTTTTCTGTAGTAAACACTTTCTGTTGCAGAAGGAGGATTCAAGGTTGAGTGTCAAATGGTCCTTTAACCTGTGGGTATGATATCAGATGTTTAAAAAGCATTGTCACATAGTGTCTTCATAACTAAATATTTATAGCTTGTAATTCCTTTGTTTCCTACGTTCTACCTTTTTATAAGTTCTTGCTTTAGTTTACAGTAACAGAAATATGTTCTTTATTGACAAGAGGGCCTTAAAGTCGGTGAAAAAGCTATTGGTTGCCTGCTTGATAGTCATGCCACTATTACACTGATGGTCACTTCTCACCACAATGATTGCTATTGCAACTTCCAGCTTTCACAAACTGATGAGATCTTGGACTATTTTTTTCTCTACTAATGGCTTCCATAGTACTCTCTGGTACTATATATGCTGTCCAGCAAGAAGGCCGGAAGTCTCAGTTGCCTTTTTTTTGTCCATGTGCTATGATATACATACATATATATATATATATATATATATATATATATATATATATAATATATATATATATAATATGTGTGTGTGTGTGTGTGTGTGTGATACGTCTTCAGTAATGGGTTCTTATCATCAGTTTCTGGAGAGCAATGAAGAACAATGGTAAAAGCCTGCACTGTTTAGGGACCTTTTGAGACCTCTCTAACCAACAATTTATCAAGAAGCAACACAAACCTGTTACTTCTAGTATTGTATCTAAGAACAGCAAAATAAATAACAACAAATGCTGGCAGAAGTAGAGGGAAAAGAGAGACTTTATTCATTGTTGGTGGGACTGTCAACTGGTGCAGTCAATTTTAAAATTGTTAATGAAGGTCCTCAAAAAACTAAAACCTTACCCATCACATTACCCAGATATACCACTTTTAGTCATAGTCCCAAAGGACAACTTAATTCAGATGTGCTTGTATATCCATGTTCACTGTGGCTCTAGTTATAATAACAAGGTAATGAAGTCATCCTAGATTTCCATCGGTTGATGAATAGCTAATTAAAATGTGTCATGTATGCATAACAGAATACTTTTTAGCTCTCAGAAAATGAGATTCACTAATAAATGGGTGGAGTTGAAAAATTCTATATTGAATGAGGTACCCAGACATAGAAAGACAAATGTTCTTTCTCATATGCAGATGCTAACATTGAACCACCAAAATTATGTTCTTAACTAGGAATAACATTAACAGACAGAAATTTGCAAGTGACCATTAAGTGAGAGGTGGGATGGGGGTAAAGTATTGGAGAACAATCTTAATTGAGGTGATGTAAAAATTTGGAAAGAGGAATAAAAGGTTAAGGGGAGGGATAAAGGATTGGATTTAGGAAGAGGGGAGGGATCAATAAGTACTACCAAACAGATCAATAAGTACTGCCAGACAGAAGTACAACATATTATAAGTTTTTAAAAACTTACTTTTTAAAGGAGTATGAACAGACATACACTATACAAGGGGATCACAGAAAAAGGAAGACAAGAAACAAAAGTTTCTTATGAGTTGTTTGTTAGAGAGGTCTCAAAGCCCCCCAAACAATATAGGTTTTTAGTTTGCCCACCTGAGCCTAATAATAAGACTCTTTATCTGAAGACAACACATACATTGACCACAGGACATGTAGAAAAAGAACTGGTGTGGACCCTTCATCCCTTCTGTACTACTTTTATAATTTCAGAAGATAGCATGCAAGCAGCTGGGAAAAAAGCAACCAATGATCTCATTCAGCTCTAAATGCTAGAAGCTACAATAACAACTATCTTAGTAAGGGCTAATTATTTATGGACTACTGTCATGAATGTTATGGGATAACCATCTGCTTTCTGATTGGGGCTGGAGAGGTGGCTCAGGGGTTAAGCCTCTGCCTTGCAGGCGGAAGGTCCCGAGTTCGGATACCAGATCCCACGTATAGACGCCAGGCAGAAGCGGGGGCGGCCTGCGCTTCTGGTCCTGGTAGGGCGGAGCCTGTGAATCCCAGGGCAGAAGGAGGTGGAGGCGGCCATGGTGGTTCGCGAATTTGTCCGTGGTTCTACACACACACACACACACACAGACACACACACACAGACACACAAGCGCGCGCACATACACACAGTTGAATAAATAATAATAATAATAATAAAAAGGGAACATGTGCCTACTATAATAAACTAAGTGAAGATTCTGTGAAACTGGAGGTCATTGCCACTAATGGGGAACAAACTACTATGATTAAGCTACAGGGACATGATACCAAGCTTCTGGCTAAATGTATATCATTATATCCATAAGCTAGGCAAACTCATAACACTTTACCTAGAAGCTTCTATTATATTTATCTCTATTTATTATAGAGAATAATAACTGATCAAAAAATAAGTGACTTTTGACTGCTCAAACCTAAATGGGACATCTAAATCACTTCACATCCCAAGATTCAGGGAACATCACAGATAAAATGAGAAGAAAGATAGGAGAACCTCATGATGGTTGAGAGGTGTTGCTAGATAGTATTTGTTTGGAGACAGGGCAATTGAATAGATTAAATCACCGCATCTTTTTCTACTTTGACATGATTTGCACAAGATCTGGTCTACTGATATTTCACCATGTAAGAGGAATGATCTCATGAGAGATCATGCATTTCCATGACAGACTATTAAAGGTTAAATGCCAGATAGAGTGGGGAGGTAAAAGAGTACTGTTCTCATTGGCAGACCAGTCAAGATAACATCCTGCTTTGGCAAGTGTTCAGACATATGCCAGTTTGCATGAGCAACCCAGATGAAAGTCAATGGTTCACAAACTCAGAAGGAAGAAAAAGTAGGAGAGAGACTCTTTGGGAAGAATGTTTTCAATGAGAAAAGTAAGGGTGATTGGATTGGATAATATGGGGTGAAAATAGCATGCATTCATTGTGTTCATGTATGAAACTCTTAAAGAATAATTTAAAAGAACTGATAAACTTTTGCTCTCCAATATCTTCTTATCCTTCAAAAGAATTTCTTGAAAGACTTAATAACATTATCTCTATTCTAGAGATAAGAAAATTAAGGCAAAAACAGGTAATCTGCCCAGGTACTTTTAAGTGTATTACATATTTGAATTTTTACTCTTAATCTCCAAACTGTATGTAGAGGGAAAGAAAACACATGCTCAAGAAACTGGACAAGGGGCTGGAGAGGTGGCTCAGGGGTTAAGCCTCTGCCTTGCAGGCAGAAGGTCCTGAGTTCAGATCCTAGACCCAGGCGGAAGCGGGGGCAGCCCCGTTTCTGGTCCTGGTAGGGCAGAGCCTGTGAATCCCGGGGCAGAGTAAACAAAGAGGAGGTCAAAACGGTCCATGGTGGTTTCCAAATTCATCCGTGGTTCTACACACATACACACATACACACACACACATACACATGCATACATACATACACGCACTATTGAATAAATAATAATAATAATAATAATAATAATAAAAGCTAGACAAAAAAATACAGCAGTTAAGCTGAAGAAGATACAGCTGGAGTCACAAGTCCAAGTCTCTGGATTCTGCCCTACCTATATACTGGTTTGACTAAAGCATGAAAAAGAACAATGTGCATTGCAATTTTTAAGTTTTTTATTTAAAAATAGTAATCAACACAGTAGAATATTAATGAGTGAGGAAAATGTTGGTTATTTTCCAGTGGTTCGACACTGATTTCAAAATCACATTTTTTCTTACGTCTTTGTGTCAAAAGAAATTTTTCCTCCTCTTCTCATTTCAACTTGTTTTAACCATTCTTAATAAATTTTGAGCCTTATTCAATGTTTTTAGAAACATTGTAATGAAGCAGTCTCCATACCTGCACCGACATGTAGACTAAAAGAATACTTCAGGGCTGGCGCGAGGTTCAAGGGTCAAAGCCTTTGCTAATCAAGTAAAAGGGCCTGAATCTGGATCCCTAGATCCCAATAAAAATGTGATGGGGAAATGGCAGCAGCCTGCAATTCTGACCCTGGAAGGCAGAGCCTCAGGAAACCCCAAAATGAAGCAATAAGCACACAGAGCAATTCAGAGTGATTCCAAAGTCATTCCTGGGCCTCCACAGACAGACACTTTCAAATGCCTTGTTATACACACAGACACACTGTCATAGTTAGATACAGGTGTCAACTTGACAATTGAGGGTTTGAGCTCTGGGCATATTTGTAGAGAATTAGTGGTTAAGTCCAGAGCAAACCTGCAGGAGATTGTCTAGCTGATGGGAATGGCTTAGCCCATGTGGATGGGTGGGACTAGTCCCAGGCAGATGAATAAAATGAGGGGAACTGTTTGAAAAAGGGTCATCTTTGTGTATACTTGCCAGACATGCTGGTCTGGCAAGTAAGGATTGTTCCTTTTTCAGGCTGTTGTGTGAAGGTAAGACCAGTTCCCTCAGCCCTGGTGTTGGTGTGAATTCTGGATAAAGAACTGCAATCAGGAATCAGAAAATAAACCCCTGGTTCCCTTAAATTGATTGATGGCAATTTATCAGCAACAATGCAGGCAAACTACAACACACACACACACACACACACACACACACACACACACGTGTGTGTGTGGAAAAAGAATATTTCAAACAAGTTAAACTATAAAAAAATAAGAGTTTACTTGTGTAATGAAGTAAGGGTTTATGTTAATAAGTTGATCCAAATACAATTAGTAATACAAGATGTGCCCTAGGCTGAAACCAAGTGATGATTCCATCCTTAGGGGGAAAAAAAGTAGCCAAAGATTATCAGTATTGGCAGAAAATAAAATGTGACTGGCCAGAAATAAATATCTCATGTTAGCTATATCAAGGAAAAATAATGAGAAACAAACTACTACTCCAATTTTTTTATCAAGTATGAAAAACCAGAAAAAAAGGAAGAATTAATAATGGATATTTAAAATAATCAGAAATGTAGACCCAGCCAAGTCAAGGAGTCAAGGAGCAATGCAGACTGGACAATCCTTCAAAAATCTCTATCGTTAGTCATTCCGCTCTAATTTAAGCTATGCTGAAGAAATTATTAACCTAAAGAAAACATGACTTTGACATTAACTGAACAGAATTTCTCACTGTTATCAGAAATCAGATGATATCTTAAGACAGATAGTAGAGTTTAAACTCTATTGGTCTTATTTCTCTGGTGAACTACTCAAAACAGTCAGGCACAAAGCATTAATTAATAGGTTTAGTGGTTTTTATTTAAATAAAATTTTAATTTCAAAACCAACAGCCAGAATCTGCTCAGAGGACTAGAGTTTGCTGAACGCCATCATGGAAGAGCGTTCACGGCAGATCATGGCTGAGGTCAAGAGGCTGTGATCTGGTTCCTATTTTCCTACCTTTCGCCTTATAAACATAGGGCTGCAAAGAAGCAGACAATATTTTCCTTACATGAAAAGTGAGTTTTATCTCAAGGAATTGTCTCATCTGATAGAAATGTGGTAAATTTGAAATTTATAGAGCTGATTAGCCACGGGTCTATAGAAGACAGTGAATGGCAGGATTCCTGCTTGCTCGCAAAAAAAGTCAATTTTTGTTCTACTAAGGACTTTCTGTTTCACTCAAAAACCCACCAATTTAAATGATAATTTTATGCAAAAACACTCTTGCATAAATTCTCAGAAGAATGTCTTCAACAAATATCTGAACATTCTGGCATCACAAGAGTAAATGTGCACAATCAACCTCAGTCACACAGATTTCTCATCTTTCAGTGGTGTAGCAATTCATCTGCGTGGTTGCTGATAAACCACAAATCAAATGGCTTAAGGGAACAAGGGGTTTATTTTCTCTTACGATTGTCCAGTTACAGTTCTCAGTCTAGCTTGAAAGGAGAACATGCACCAATACCAGGGCCAAGGGAACTGGCCATACCATTTCTACATAACAGCTGAGAGAGGGATGATCCTTATTTCCAGACAAGCATGTCTAGCCAAGTGTACACAAGGATGCCAATTTTCTCCTTGCATTTTATTACAGGACCTACCTATTACCACCCACCATGGGCTGGGCCCTCCCCATCAGCTAGACAATCTCCTGCAGGTTAGTTCTGGGCTTAACTCAATGACTAATTCTCTACAGATGTGCCCAGAGTTCAAACCTTCAACTGTCAAGTTGATACCTGTGCATAACTATAACAAGAGGTGAATTCTATTTAGTTGAATTATTTGATGCCTTCCAGAGATAGTTTACCCTTAGGGAGTAGTTCATGGAAGGGCTTGTTTTCTCGCTTAAGCAACAGCAGAAAAGATAAAAATTCTTTAAGATCTCTTTACCACCAGCTAAATAAAGTGTCCAAAACATATAATTTCTGTATGCTTGAACTAATGTATAAGTCAGAAACTGACTTATACTCCCAGTTGTTTTATGGAATGTTTATTTTCATTGTTGGAAAATCTGACTTCCGAAGACTGGAAGCAGAAGCAAGATGTGGACAAAATTGTTATAAAATCTATGTGGAAAGATCAAAGAATAGTTCAACATTTTTGAAAAGAAGAGTAAACTGGCTGATGTGAATCAACCCACTCTATTTGAAATTTGTCTTGTCTGGATGAAGGCACAGATGGATACAACAGAAGAGATTCATGTGAATAGATTGACACAAACCAATGAAAAAGTAGACTTTCCACAAATGGTTGTATCACATGTGACATACAATACATAGACTTCTAAAAGTAGATACCTTGCCAAGCTTCCACATCTGACGTGTGCGTGCATCAGATGTGGAAGTGCAAAGTGAAGCCCAGTTATACTGAAAGTCAGTGTCACATAGGAATGAAAACTGCACAGGAAGCCACAAGGGAACAGAAACAGTGAGAATAGCAGAGTCTATGTGGAAGGAGAGTCCTCTATCCAGGAGAAAAGCCGTGCGAATTTGGGCATTTATTAGACAAGGTACTGGGAGGCAAATTCTTCCCTGAATTCTTTCTCATTGACCTATTAGGGCTAACGCATCCTCTCATGCCAGGACAGTTACTCATCGTGGTCATGTGCAATCAGCAGTTAGAACTGGAGACCTGGAGCTAAAAGAGCAGAAGCCTGTTGATTAGTTTTCTGGTGCCTGGCATAAGAGGAAATAGTGCTTACCACATACCCACTTGATCCTTCTTGCTCTGTGAACACACCACACCGACATCCTGGAGTCTTATTGGTTAAGTCCATTCAAGTTTGCTGAATGGCTTGTGGATTACATGAGCACACGCATGCTCAGGAAATGCCTGCCAGTATCGAAAATTCACTCATTCAGGTAGACCTAAGGGAAGAGAAGCAGGAAACAACAGAACAATACCCCTCTTCTGGCAATTTTATGTCTGAACTTCTTCCAGGCCCCCTTCCCTCGCTACCTTTCCTAAAAAAAAAAAAAAAAAAAAAAAAAAAAAAAAAAGCTATCTTACATGGAATCCATCATTTATGTTGCAAAACTTTTAGAATAAAGAAAGAACATAGGAGAAAATGTTTTGGACCTAGGGCTAGACGACAAGTTCTCAAGAAAAACCTGATTAATTCAATATCATTAAAATAAACTATTAAGTGTTTTGCAAAAGATCCTATTAAAAGCACAGCTGAAGATAACAGATACCTTTGTGTCTAAATGCATAACTCCCAAAATCTAAATTTAAAACAATACTCAAACTCACACCCCTCTATTTGTGAGTTTGGAAATCATTTTGGTTCTTTTCAGGGCTACCATTTCATTTAATTGTATGATTTGTCTATACTTAATTCATCTCATTCTCAAATCTCAGCCCCATGTCATTCTGCGTTATTGTCAGAAAACCTGGTGAGTTGTTTGAACAGAACTATTCTCCACCTGTAAGACGATGTTACTCCACAAGAGCACTGCAGTGCTTTTCATAATCAACTTGTGGACTAAGAACTAAAAAAAAAAAAACTAAGCTATAAAATGAAGAATATCATAAGAATTTCACCCACAGATGTTCTATATATTGCAAATAGGCATGTGGAAAATACTTAATAAAATAAGTCAACAGACAAACACATATTATAAACCACAATGAGCAAATAATAAAGACTAATAAGTAAAATATTAGTAATACCAATGAGAAAAAACATAGAGAAATTGGGCCAGCCATACATGACTATTGAGAGTATCCTACTCTGAAAAAGCAGGTTGGTTAGTCTCTTTTAAGTCCCAAAATGGATTAACCCTCAAACCCACCCTAAAGCCATCAAAATGGATTAACTCTAAGGCACTTAGCATATTTAGTTTTTTAAAAATGGAAACTCATGTTCACTAATCATCTTTGTGGGAAAGATGGGAGTTTTGTTCCTGGTTTCATTTCTTTCTCATTTATATCATTTCTTTTTCATTTATATAAAAGTCTATTTCAAATTTAGAAAGGGCTAAAGAAGTGATAAATCACACACACACACACACACACACACACACACAAGACACACTCATGGAGGAGAGAGAAATTTTCCTTATACCTGACTGTCTCAGGAGTCTTGGTTCCAGAATCTTAGCTGATACCTGAAACAAGAATGATAAGCCCCTCATATAAAATGGAATAATAGTTGTGTCTAACCTGTAAAAATCATCTAGAATAATCTAAACTCTAGAATGCTTATGATAAATAGTCAAATGATGACTGAATGTGGCTCTACCGTGTTGTCTATTAGGGAATAGTTGCAAGAAAAGGTTTTGGATGTTCATCACAGATGCACTTTTTTTCCTAACTATTTTTTGGTTTTTGTTGGCTGCATCCATAGATGGAGAATTCACAGACACAGAGGAATGACTGATGCTCTCTGGCCCTGTAAGCTGCACCTGTTTCACAGAAATGAAACAATTTGTTTACTAATACAAATAGTTTTCCAACATTGTTGGTATTTTCGATCATCTAAAAGGCTTTAAGAAACACTAGCTTCTAGGTCCACTTCCATAAATTCTGATTTACTTGGAGTACGGAGGAGTCTGAGCTAGGGGATTTATCAACGTTCCCAGCTGATGTTACAGTGTGGCATATTTGTAGACAGCCTGCGGGCTGCAAGTGAGTGATCAGTTACAAATCTAAGACACATGTAAGCTCTGCTCTTAAGTGTATTCCATCTTTTTTCCTCTTAGAAGATTTGTACTGTGGAAAAATAACTGACAGTTGTGTTGACTTTCTAAAACGGATGAAAATCTTCAATTAGCTTGAATAGAGGGGGTGTGGTAACTGCAGCAATGTGTATCAATTACTTACTGCCCTGTTCAGTTAGAAGGTTCTTCAATTCATGGGGCTGGAGAGGTGGCTCAGGGATTAGGCCTCTGCCTTGCAGGCGGAAGCTCCTGAGTTCGGATCCCAGATCCCACGTATAGACGCCAGACGGAAGCGGGGGCGGCCTGCGCTTCTGGTCCTGGGAGGGCGGAGCCTGTGAATCCCTGGGCAGAAGGAGGTGGAGGCGTCCATGGTGGTTCGCGAATTCGTCCGTGGTTCTACACATACACAGACACACACACAGACATACACACACAGACGCGCGAGTGCATACACACGCATATGCATACGGTTGAATAAATAATAATAATAATAATAAAAAAAGAAGGTTCTTCAATTCATGACTACTGTCCTCTTCCAACTAAAGGCAAAGTTTGTCCTAATGCATAGGGCATTAGGTAGACAGCAACACAAAGCCTTTATTCCCCCAACACTGTCACTCTCGTTCTCTTACCCCGACACACACACACACACACACACACATGCACATCAATGTACTTGAAAGCAAAATAAATGTATTGACCTTCAATTCTTCTCCTTTTTGGCTTGCTCTTATCAGGAAAACTCAGTGTTTAGAGCAAGGACAAATGATTGCCTTCTAGTGACTAATGTAGACAATGCCATCAGGAGACAAATGGCCCTTAGGGAGAACAGTCTTTTTAAAAAAGGTGATGCTCAAAAGAGTTTAGTCACTTTAGCTTAGATATCAAGAAAGAAAGAAAAGAAAGAAAAGAAAGAAAGAAAGAAGGAAAAAGCTAGCTTAAAAAGAGAAAAATGAATTTAGCTTTCAAAATAAGCTTTGAACTAATGCACTTTAAAAAATGGAAAGAAGTCTTAAACCTCAGATTTTCTTTCCTTCTGCCAACTACATGTCTCATTTCTATTTTATTTCTGATACTTAGTCACTGCAAGTAAGGCACTGAAAACAGAGCCATCCTCTGGCCAAGTGAGGATTAAATATTCCTTCCATGCCCACTTCCATGTTCTTGGGTTTGAACATCACGGTTTTGCTGAAGTATTATGTCTTGATTTGCCTTTCCACATGGCTGAAACAACTGCTACAAGTATGACAACAGGACACTTCAGCTATTTATGTTCGTCCATTTAAATTTTAAATCTACCAGTATAGTTTTTAGGATTCAAATGGACTAAATACCTTTGCAAGAATTGAAAAACATCATAATAAATCCATAGCATTTGTGTGTGTTTTGCCCCTGTGGTGCAGATATTTTAGTCTTTCCTCAAATAACTAGAAAGCAGGTAGCCTCTGGACCCTTTCAAAAGGGTGGGAAAAAAAGATCATTAATCATAATAATCTTTGGATTAAAACAATACTCAGAAACATGATATCTGCTGCTTCAGTAGGCTTGCAGGATGACCATGTTTGCTGTCACAGCTTCTATTGCCATATGTGCACAAAAAGAAGTGAACATAAAATTGAAAGAACACATAAAATAAGGATAAAGCCACTCAGGTTAACAAATCCACTTCCTCATCTGCTGTGCCCTGAAACACAGAAAAAAGAAATCATTTGATCTTAAGGATTAGCAAAGCAACAGTCTCTGTGAACACTGACTGCAGGCCCTGGATAAGGTGCCCGATGGAGGCGCTTGGAGTCTAGCTGCCAGCTTCTTCCTGTACCCCACTTCCATGTTCCCCTGATCAAGCAAGAAATTACCTACACTTTTGCCTTTGGAAAAAGTCAAAATTCAGTGTACTTGTTGCAGGGAAACAGTGCCGACCGTCCCAGTGTTGTAGGGTTCTTGTGTTCCGGAGTCGAAGATTGAAACCAGGACACCTGTAGAGGATTAAGGTAGAGTTTATTAGAGGAGAGAAAGGTTGGAACTCGTGGACTCCAGACATGGAGTGTCATGAGGAGCTAAGGCGCCTCCATCAGAAGCAGACATGAAACAGAGCTCATGGCACTAATAAAATGCCCCGAGGGGCTAGGGAGCCGACGATGGCTGCCAGGGCCAGGCATATTTATTCACCTAGACAAGCCCGGGAAACTGGCTTTTTCCCATTGGTTAATCCCCATTGGGGCCTAACCCAGTTGCTCCTGGGCCCAGGTGGGCTGGAGAGCTCATCGCCATAATCCTTTCATGGGGAACTTGGCCATCTTATCTCTGGGAGGAGTCAGTTTTTCAGCAGTTTTTCAGCAGCAGTGTTCCTTCAGGGTGATTCCAACAGTGGGGGATGGCCTTTCGGAATTCCAAAGACCTAGAGACCCATCCCAGCATGGCTGCTCTAATCCTGCCTCATACTGATAGGCTTGTTTTTTGCTGCCCAATTAAAAATGAAGATACGTCTTCATTTTCTACATCATTCATACAATGTGGAAAACATGAAGGTTGTGAGTATACATGCACTGATGTCAGAAAATTAGTAATTTTCTGTCTTAAACAACAAATAATTATTTAAGTTAAATGTAATGCTAAGCTCCAAGAAAATTTTAAAGATTTGAAAAACTCCAAAAACAATAATAATTTCTCCTCTCTATGTGCCCTCATAATTGGGAATCATTAAGTCCTTGATATTTATTTGTTACTTAATTATGTTTTGATTTTGTCAATGCTGCAAGAAAGTCATTCTATTAATAAAAGAATGCAATGTGTAGTTAAACAAGAACAGCAGTTTTGTGTGCTGACAATTATGCATAAAAATAAAAGAAAATGTGTATTTTGCCGATGATATAAATTGTAATTAAAAGCTTTGGTTCCCATGGCATTTGGATTCTCATGTATGCTTATTCTAAAAATGGTTATCCAACAATGAGTCCTTCAGAAGCAGTTTAAATTCATGACAAACATTACTATCTAGGGATCTGGAATAAAGTACTTCACTATACAAACTTTTCTTCAATTTTTATAGGACTTATAGTAATCAAAAATTTTCTACAATATTATAAAAGTTAACTGAGACTATGGACTTAAAGTGCTTAGTATAGGACAGAGTAAATGATCAAAAACAGGTTACTTTACCCAATAATATATATTTCATGGTGAACTGTCATTTGCATTATTTTGTATCAATTAATATTTTTCTGCTTCAATGTCATCCAACTACACTATTGTACTAGATTCTTCTAAGTTTCCTGTCTTTTTTTTTCAAAAAAAAAAAAAGAAAAAAGAACTACATTTCTCTCTCCCCTATTCTTGTCCCTATCTTATCTTGAGCTATTGGTGAGAGGGATTTCAAAAACCCCCAGGGCAATATAGGAATTTGACATTGTTCTTGGTGGGGTGCAGGGTACAGAAGTAGATAAGAAGACTCTATGGTTGAAAGCTTTCTCCCTTCTGGTCAGCTTTCATAGTATCAAACAAGAAGTACTATAGAGAGAAAAGCAGCCGGTGGTTTCACCCAACTATGAAAAGCTACAATGACACCACCGGCAAGAGGTGAACATTGGTGCAATAATGGCATGAATGTGTTGTGGACAACCAACTGCTTCTTGGTTGGATTTAAGGTCCATTTTCCAGTACAGATCACATGCCTGGTACTATAAACCAGAGCAATAACCTGGCCAAAGGGAAACCATAAACTCTAAGAGATAAAAAAACTTCTAAAGTGTAATGAAAAAGGACATGGCATCAAACTGCCATCTAAACACTTAACATTATACCCTTAAGGCAGCTTAGCGCTCAGCATTTGACATGGAACTTTCCATTTGCAAAGGAAGGTGCTCAATACAGAGAATTGAAATTGACCAAAGTACATTAAATAAGTGACTATGAAGTTGCTTGTCCAAAAAAAGACATCTAAATTACCCAACTACAAGATTCAGAGAAAATCATGGAAGAGGGAGAAGTAAGAAGTAAGAGCTAGAGACTGGGAAGAAGTGCTGTCAGGCAATATCCTTTAGGTATGACAGGGCACATGCATTCATGAACTCAGAGAAATATATCTATTTCCACAAGACATGCACAAATTTTGGTCTATCTACATTTCACCATGGAAAGGATGTCTCAAGAGGCATCATACCTCCCTGAGAGATCAATAATGGTTAATACTGTGCAGGGAACAATCTAGTATCAGCGGTAACCACTATGAACCCACAAGTGTTCAGGTATATGCTAATGTAAGCAACCATTAAGAAACTTGGTGAATTACACACCTCCAAAAAAAAAAAATAGGAAAGTAGAAAGGATACTCTTTGGGAAAAAAGATTTCAGGGAGAAGGAAGGGGCATGGGATTGGGTAATATGGGGTTGAAAATGGCTTAAACTAATTACACAAATGCATGAAGCCATAAAAAAAAAGTAATCACAAAATAACAAACCAAATACTAAAATTAAAATAAACCATGACTTTAGAACCCTATTTTTATAAATATATTTTCAGGTTCTTGAAAGAGTTTCAGGAATTAGTTCATAAAATCATGAGTTTTCAAAATTTTAAAATGCCATCCAGAAAAGGAAATTTTACAATACTGACACGTGTTCTGCAGCCTTTTCACTCAAAGCTGAAGTGCTTCTTCCTGTAGGGAGGAAGGAAACTCAAATGGTTCAGGAAGTGAAGGACACAAGGTGCAATGAAGAGAATAAACCTCACAAGTATCAGGAAACTCCTGAAACTTACAAAATTCACAATCCCTCCCCCAAGATAATATGAGCAGGGACAATTATTAGGAGAAGATACATGCCTCACAGCAATAGCATATGTGAATAATCCTCAATGCTGAGGTAGACTTTTCAGTCATGTGTTTGTTGAATTATCTATGCTTTTGTAAGTACCTATCCCTCATTTATACTATTGTATTAATCCAAATAGACTCACTCAGTTCAAAAGCTAAATTTGGGTGGGAGCCTTTTTATATCTATCTTCAGTATTCTATCTAGGAGGAACAGATATTTGTTCAAATCTTTCAAGGAAAAATCATGCAACACTATTTCTATAGTTGATAACTCAGGCAAAGTACATGTATTTGGAAAAGAAATAATTAAAATTTATGAAGATAAAATATATTCTACAGAAAATTATTTCAATAGTCAGACCTGTAATAGGAAAAAGATTGGTTCCCATCAATCCTCAGTCAAAGCAACACATTCACATATCAAGAATACACTTAAGGCAGAGATGGTTCAGGGGTTAAGTCTATGTCTGGCCAGTAGAAGTACCTGAGCTTAAAAAAAAAAAAAAAGCCAGGTTGAAATTGTTGTAGTCTACACTTCCTGCACTGTAAGGCAGAGTGTGGGGAACCCCAGAGCAAAGCTGAATAGAGAGAGAGCAATCCGCAATGATTCCCTAGGTCACTTTTGGACTTTCATAGGCATACACAGTACTTTCTGATACACACACACACACACACACACACACACACACACACAACACACACACACACCACTTAAGACAGAGGCTTCAGCATCAGGGAGGAGACCAGGACTGACTGAGAGTATGACACACATGAAACCCTATAACATACAGCAGACTCTGTGGAACTACAGAGTATGCTGGAGCTGACTTGGGGAATGTGTCTAGGTCCAACAACATATAACAGAGGTTGTGACAACAAGACAGATACAGGAGTTGACCAAGGGTAACACACTCAGGTGTTCAGTCCCAAATGGGCGGTAGATGTTGTTCAACAGAGAAGGGGTTAGTGCTCCCACAGAGTAAGCCTTCAGGTTCATAAGATCCACATCACATAGTAAAGGTTGCTTAATCAAGGAGGGGCTAGAGCTAATCCAAAGTGAGATGTATGGGTTTCATAACACCCAGCAGATGTTCAAAAACAGGGAGAGCATCAGTGTCAATAAAGGAAAAGACCCCAAGTGAAATTATAACAACACATGGTATGAGCTGTAAAATTAAGGAATCAGCCAAAAGCTGACCCAGGGTAAGGTGCACAGACCATGAATGCACTCTAAGAAAACAAACAAACAAAAATATCTGAATGAAATAAGAAAGTTATTGTAATATAGAAAAATAAATTTCAGTGGAGACAGAATTACTAAAGAAAAGTCAAATTGAGGTGAAGAGAAATATTCAACAAACTGAAAATGTCAGTGGAAAGCTTCTTTAACAGCATGTATTATGTTACAAACAGATAAAGGAATCAGATAACTCAGTTAAGATCAATGAAAAAATTTTTTGAAAAATGAATAGAATAGGAAAAAGCTTTGGGACATTGCTAAAAACCCAAATCAATGATTTATGGGCATTGAAGAAATAAAAGAATATCATTTCAAAGACAAGTGAAATATTTTCAATAAAATAATAGAAGGAACACTTTGCAAATCTAGAAAAAGACATGTATGTCCAGGTACAAGAGGCCTATAGAATACCAATAGACAGTATTAGTAAAACTCAAAATTGAAATGTCTGTGCGTGTGTCTGTGTGTGTGAGATCACAAGGCTGCCTAACTATGTAGTTAAAACCTTCATGTCCATCAACTTATATTTTCAAAAGGTCAAAAATTTCCTGAATTGTAACAGTGATTTTACTCTTTATATTCTTTTTCTATTGATTATTATTTTTCTATATCCAGATTTGGATAGTCAAAAAACTATTAATAATATTTAATATTGAAGAAGTATCCCAACATTGAATTTAATGACTCATTAATATTCTAAACCATGACTATGACCAGAGGTTGGTGTGTAAACACTGAATTGTGGTGGCATTTATTGAGGGGACAGAAAGATTTCCAAGTTGGGTGCTACATTTTGCTACTTTACTGTTCTGCTGGTTTTTGATCAATTTTCTTGTGACATTATTGTCACGCAGGTGTACATGACCTTCCATTTACTACTTGTTCTGTTGTTCCTTATTTCTCTCTCCCTCCCTGCCAAATTTAAGTCCTTTTTGTGTGTATTTTACATTTCTGTGTGATTCAGGGGTTGGAATCTTGTCTTGTTTCGGGTTTTCTTTCTGTTTCCTCTTCTGTGGGAGTCTTGTGCCAAGTGCTCCAGAGTCCTCTGTTTTTTGCCTGCTGCCACTTTTTGCTTAGAGAAGGTACCGGGTGGAGGTTGCACACTGCATGAATCTGCAGGTTTAATGCTAGTATTCAAGGTAAGAGAGAATATAAGGTTAGATCCTTCTGGGTCTGCGTTTTAATATATAACATCACTGCTATTTCAGATGAGCTACCTTATCAGGCAACACCTTGCTCTCCGCCATTGTGGGCACTGACCTACAATATTTAAACAGCTAATCTTTAAAGTTCTCTGGAATGGAAAGCACTGATATTACATACTGCCTCCAATATTCAAGGATTCCCCAAGCACTTTGAAAAGTAATTAATTAAATTAGATCACCAGTCTTACATTGAATTTGCAAGCAAATGTAAAGTATAGCATGCACTGAGCAATTTACCTAAAGGTCAAGTTTATTCCTCCGAAGAAATGTTAGATTTATAAATGGACAGATACTTGTTAAAGTATCACTGGCTTCAGGTATTATACCAGGTACTAGAATAATATGGATAACAAAATGTCATTAAAATTCAGTGAATTGATGAACAAGTTGGGGTAAGGTAGACAACGGTTTGAACTAGGTATTGCAATTAAGAGTTTCAGGTAAATGTGGTCTTTGGGCTAAGGCTTGAAGGAAAAGTGAGTACCTGGGTAAAGAATATCTCAGGTAGAAAGAACCACTGTAGTTTTTCCTAAGAGTAACCTTAGTTTGCTGCAATGCTGATTCCACCCACCAGAAACACAGGAGTATTAGCCTTGGCATCCAGTGCCACCAAGAGGCAGAAAGATTCCACAGTCTTGACAGTCAGGTAACCTGAGCTCCACTATGGCTTCAGGTCTATTTCATGTCATCCAGATTCTAAACAAAATCACTAAGAAACAGGAGAAAACTGGGAACACAGTGAACTTGAGGTGTCAAAAATATTCAGGTAACAGAAGGCAGTAAATAGTAAGTTGGGTCTCCAATTCACTAGTAGGCAAACACAATAAATTCTATATAATTCTTCTCTGCTGCTGTTCTATAAATTCCAGGTGAATTTTAAGAATTTTAAAAATGAAAAAGCTGAGATTACCAGGGAAAAGAAAGACATCTCTAGGTTTCTGAAATGATACTCAGAATTCAGAAGTGACTAACACCCACAGGTGTATTAAACCTATGCCCTTCTACTGAAACAGTCTGAGCTTTAACTCAAAATCCTCTGATTCTAGAAGTTGAGAGTCATGACAAAAAATTCCTGAGAAATAAAGAATTGGGTAAAGTAAATGTGGAACTGCTCAATTCCTGAAGAGGGGTGGGAGAAGTTACATGGAAGACTGACATCTGTTTAAGTACTCATGATAAAACAAAAAGAAAAAGAAAAAAACACAGTAATCTGAAACACAAACCAATCTTCTTCAGAGATAGGATATCAGGATTGTTCTTTATCTTTATGTCCTGCGCAGTATAGAAAGTAACAGAGAATAGGTTTGTCACTTACATGTATGTCCTATATAGTATAGAAACTACCAGAAGCAAAGATGGTATGGGAAAATATTGGAATCCGTATAGAATTGTTTCAGCAACAAAACTAACACTACTCCAAAAGGAAACTTTAGAAATTGGAACAGAGAAAGAATAATTCTATAGCAGTGACTTTATTTAAATATTACTCTATAGATTCCCATAACGATACCATTGCAAAATTTTTAAAACATATACATTAAATCCTGTACATTTTACATGACCAAATATCCAAAGCAAAATCATCTAATCACTAAATGTATGAACATTGGAAAGTGCATTGCAAAGGACAGTTTTATCTATGGAAACTTAGCATGCAATTTTTACTATGTACATTTTATTGAAATCTTTTAGCACCTGATATAAGACAGAAATTATGTCAAAATGAAAATGTAAATAGGTATTTTTAATTTTTTTTAAATCTATGAAACATCCAAATATGTATTTCTTACATAAAGTTCCTAGAAGCTATAAGAGTCTAATGTTAAGGTTGAATAAGCAAAAATGAAATTCAGTTGCTTAACATTCTTGTTCAGCTATCAAGACCTTGCAAATAAGTGCAAGTACTAAGAAATCCACATAATTCACCTCAGTTCAGCCTGATAGAAGCTGATAATGCTGTAGAAAGTATAAGACATTGCTAATGAAATGGTTATTAAATTATACAGGCAAGTCTTCTATTTCAAACCAAGGTTTCTTGGACTGTTTGAACTTAAGAAGGATGAGAAAGGGACAACTGTTCATTCTGTGATAAAGTCACCTGAAAGCGCACATTTGAGATACAGCTGGAGAGTGACCCTTGAGAGAGGACTCAATGTGACACTTGTTGAGAAGGGCATGATAGGAATCATACACTGCATGATTCTTAATCCTTCTTTTGGAATTATTCAAAGATACCCCAAACGCAGCTTCTTGAATGGGTCTTTACAAAAGTAAAAATGGCAATTCTTCCTTCAGTAGCAGCAGTGAATGGCTTCGTCTTCTATGGTCAGGGAAGCGGATGGTCAGATGGCAACACATGCCTCACAGCAGCTACTTCCCATGCGTCTCCTTCCATGAATCTCTCTTTTACAGCCTCTGACTGTCCTTTCAGTCATTGTTCTACATCTTCCCATCCTAGCTTCATGGAACCTCCCTGTAAATTTCTCATGGAGTCTTCAGTTAGATTATCACCACTCTCTCCACTGAGAAAAAAAAACAAAAACAAAAACAAAAACAAAACCTTGCAAGGTCTCTTCCCTGAGGGGTGACTTTGAATAATATGGATGGAGAGTAAAAACTTCAAAATATGACTTTTCTGCATAATAAAACAGGAATGTAGAAGTCTTTGGAAAATGGGAAAGCCAAGGGCACTTGAGCTATTCATTCTGATTTCCAAAGTAACATGTGGCAAGGAGGCCGGCTGTGCCAGCTAACCTTTTCGGAAAGTTGCTTCTGGGTATTGTGACACAGGATGTTTGAGGATCACAGCCTTTGTCTTCCTTTCTTCTTTCTTTTCAGACATAACACTATCACCAATAACAGGAAACTCTCCAGAAGTCCCTTACCAAGTAAGGTTAAACTGCAACACCTTGAAAAGATTTTCGGATAATGTGGTATTTGAAAGAACAGGAAAAGAGCTGGCTTTCTCCTTTCAACAGGTAAATCCTGTGCAGTGGAGGAAGCAGTTAACAAGTCACTCTCCACTGAGGCCTAGGTTAAGACAGAGATTTTAGAGGCCAGAAAAGCAAGGTAACTGCGGCAATCATGCTTTCAAGAGCATTTCTTCAGGTCACAAGCATTGATTTCTTTCCCGCTATATTTTTCAACTAACCAAACTTTTGCTTTTATTAAATGACCCAAGAATAACAGAGCAGCGGAGAAATCTTTAGATCTCTTTACCTTGGAATTATTCTGAATTTACAGTCTACTTGGTTTTATAGGGAAAAACTAAATGCAACTGACTGTATTTATACTTCATCCCTTAATCTGAATGGATTTTGTTTTCAATTCTTCCTGAGGAACCAACACATTTTATGTAATTCATGGAGTATTTTCTTTCAACAATTGATGTCAAATCCCTAAAAGAATACCGTGATATGCTATTATGTCAATTTTACAGACTGAAGTGAATTTCAAGCAGATAGGAAACATGCTCAATGCCATCCAGCTAAAAACTAGTAGAGATGAGAACTAAACCCAGACATCTTGTTCTTTCCTTCCCTTCATCCACTCCTGACAGCTAACACTCTCTGCTTATCAGTTGATGGGAATTTTCTAAGAATTTGGTTTTTTTTGTGAACTACAAAAGGTATGGTGGTTCTCTAAATGCATATTCCTTTTCCATTCAGAGTCTAGAGTTCCTCAAGTACTAGTCCCAGACACTGGGAATCAGTTGGATGGAGACCAAGAGGTGATTCACCCAACTAATAGTAAAAGGTTGATAGATGGGTCCATTGGTAATTTATTGTCCTTTTCCTAGAGTATAATAATCTCTAATATTTTGTGGGTTGCCTTGATTACTTCTTTTCCCTTTTCCCATTTATTTCTTTTACAGCCCCCTTATTCTTACGCTTAAAAAAGTGAGTGAACAGTGTTTGACTTATGATTCACAAAAGCAGAGACAATTTTACCAGGAAAAAATGGAATGTGGAGAAAAGATACAAATTACAAATATGTAAATATATAAATATTCTATTTGTAATATTTTTCAATGTATTAGTCTCAAATTTTTATCAGAATTTATATGATTACACTCTATTAGGAGTAGAGCTAGGAATGAGGAAAGTACTTTGTTTATAATATCCAGAAAAAAGACCTAAAACTAGAAATGTCTCCAGTGCCAAAAAAGAAAGGCTAATAAAAATTTAAACAATATAACAGTTTTTTTTAACCATGATGCTAAATGGTGGATATTTAATAGGACAAGAAGGACATACAATATGTCATTTCTTAGGCTAATATAACCAAAAACCACAAGATAAGTGTACTAACCAATAGAAGTGTTTTTTCTCACCATTCTCTAGGGAAGCTTGAGATAATATGGTGACAGGACTGAGATCTCTTCTCAGGTCTTCTCTTTAAATTGTGGGTAACCATCTTCTGTGTTTGTTTGCTTGCTTGTGTGTTTGTTTGTTTTCGACTTGGTGCATGTGTACGTCAGAGGGCACAGTGTGTGACTATGAAAGCCCAAGGGTGACTTCCAGAACCATGCTGGACTGTTTCTATTTCCTTTTTGCTTCTTTCTGGGATTTCCCAGGCTCTACCTTCCAGAGCCTAGAAGTGCAGACCATTGCCATTTCTTCCTGGCATTTTTACAAAGGTTCTAGGATCAGCACTCAGGTCCTTTTGCTTTTGAGGCAGAGTCTTAATTCCTAAGCCACATCTTCAGCCCCTCAGATATCTTGCTGTCTTCCCATGATACTTTCTTAGTGTATCTGTGCCCAAATTTCTTCTCTTACAGGAATAACAATAATTTCAATCCTCTTATATGATATCATTGTATAGTAGTTCTCCCTTTTAGAGCTAAATCACCAGTCACATTGCAAGTACTTCATTTCATTTATTTTTCTTACAATACTACAAAAATCCTGGGGATAGCTTACTGCACAAGCCTAATGATCTGAAATCATTTCTTCACTTCAATAAATTTTATTAGAGACAATTATAGATCATAAATACTTAAATGCTTATGGTCTATAAGTTTAACTTTTTCTTTTTCTAGCCACTTTCTAACTCATCTTCACAGATAGGAGAGAAAAACTACCTGTCAATTGTTATATTTTTTTTCCCTCAAATTCAGATTCTAAATTTGATCAGCTAAATGTTAAGTGGGCAGGATATCCAGTCTTGGCTTCTCAGCTATACTTCACTTGACCCACCTTACCTGTCTTGGTAAAACCAGAAACTGTGTTTTCTCAACTGATGAATTTGACATATACCAAGTCTCTATAAGTTCAGGTTATATCTGAAACTCCAAGTGCAGATTTGTCTTATGCCTGTGGAAAGATGTGGACAGAATTTGAAAAGAATATTTCAAGGTAAAACATGAAAGAAATCTATAAACACAGATACATATTAATAGTGAATTGACCAAATGAACTGTTAAATTCATAGAAAGGAAAACTATATAGATGTTTACAAAAATGAAACACTGTCTTCAGATTGAAATCATCAGTGTTTTGAATAGATGGCAAGAATTTTCATTTGACATAATGGGCATGACTTGTTCTGCGTTTGAGATCAGTGCTTGCACTTGGGAACTCCAGAATCCATATAAAAGTCAGGCAGACATGGTGGATTTGTAATCCTGGCACAAAAAATACCCAAGGCAAGCTGGCTCGCCAGCTAGGTTTGTCTGAGTGACCCTTTCTTATTAATAGCAATGGAGAGACATCAAAGAGAACCACCAACATCAACTTTGGGCACATACGTGAATATGCACAGACTTACATACACACATATATGCATTTACACACATATATCACACAAACGTGATATGCACAAAATAGTTAAAAAATAACAATCATTCTCCTCTCTTTCCTTTGTATACACTTTTTCATGTAGCAAAAATATTGACCTATGCTTATTGGCTGTTTTAGTTAAAAACAATTATTAAATTTTATAAAAATTTCTTGGAAATGATTACATAACTTTATTTCTTTGCTCATGTTTATCACATTATACTTTATTATGTTATATTATTTAACTTAAGCTATATTTATCATATTGCATTTTTAATTTAAAAGTTGAACTTTCACACATAGAGCAAACTGATAACTGGAAATAAAAGAATGTCCAGAATTGGACTGAAAACCATAAGGGAATTAAAATTCTAATAATATTGACAATATGATAGCTATATAGTCCTGTTTTAAAAATGTGTATTAACAATAGAAACAACATCAAATGTTAGTTAGAGTTGTGGAGAGAAGGGAACTCTCATACATTGCTGGTGGGAATCCAGGCTTATACAATTACTCTGGCGATCACTATAGCAATTTCTAAAAAAGTTAAAGATTGAAATGCCATATGAGCCTGCTATACCACTTCTAGGAATAATCTCCCATAATGCAGCAGTTCACTACAGTGACATGAGCACGACCATGTTCATAGCAGCACTATTTACAATAGCAAAGTCATGGAATCACCCCAAATGCACAACAGTTGAGGAACAGATAATGAAAATGTGGTACATTTATATAACAGAATTTAGGCGAGCAGAGTCCAGGCCTGGACGGCCGCAGTGGCCGAGGGACAAGGTGTAAGCCGTAGCCATCCAGTTTCAAGCCAGAGAAGCCCACGTCCTAGTGACATGCCTGGGCCTATATGCACCCCCTGCTCTCAGTGCCTTAATCACCCTATAGAATGGTAGTCAGAACTTGTGGTCTGGTTGGCCCCCTCAGAGCTTCTGCGAACGTGACCCTCTTGGTCTATTGATACATGTGCCCCTCTCCCCTGCAGACGTGCCAGCGGCTGAATTGGCCAGCTCCTCGTATAAAGTGGATATCATCTCCCCCCCACATGGTGTCTCCGGTGCCTGTTGTTTGTCTGCACCGTTGTCCTCACCCCGGTTCTTCCCCGCGCATCGCTCTGCCGTGGCGCTGACTTCCTGCAGCTCTGCAGGTCCCGGCCGTCATGCCTGCCGCTGCAACAATGGAACACTACTCAACCGTCCAAAAAAGACGAATGAGTGAAATTTTCCAGGAAATGGACGGTATTAGAAAAAATTATATTGAGTGAAGTATCCCAGACACAGAAAGTTAGACACCATATGTGCTCCCTAATAGGTGGATCCTCGTTCCAAACCCACTTAATGACATATCCAAAGGTAAATTTCTGTAATACCTACTGTAATCACAAAGATATAGGAACTGGCAAACAGAGGGTAACCATCCCACAAATGGGACATTGACCCCTCCCCCTCACCGCTGTGTCCTACTCCTATTCTTCCATTTACCTTTGAGTCTCCTCTTACATTAAGATCTTCATTTAAACAGTATTTTATCTTTGGTTCAATATCAATCAGGATGCAGCCAAGGGTGGTGCAGGAAAAGCAAAACTGAAAATAACAACAAACCATAATTCAGAACACCAAAGACCATACGTTAATCATCTGGAACCAGAACAGCCAAATCTCTCCCCATCCTAAAGCTCAGGGAACCTTGTGGAAGAGGGGGCGGCAAGATAGGACCGACAATGATATGCAAGATACTCCACACAAGTTAGGGATGCAGCAGCCAGAACTGGACTTTGCATGACATGCATAATGGCTGACATGTCAACAATCCCACAAAGTCTAGCATGTATCACAGGAGAGAAGGCTCCAGTTAGAGGCAAGGGATTAACAGTCATAATAAAGTTCCCATTCTAATGGGAAGCCCAAGAAGGGGCTCTGGGCTATGCCACTGAGTTTTTACCCATTACTAGGGTGGAGGACTCAGAGGGAGGTTTGACATACACAAAAGGATGCTCCAGGGGATGGGAGGGAGGAAGGCACTGGGAGAGGGGGAGGGAAGAGGAGGGGTGAAAGGAAGGGGGGGAGAGGGGATGAGGGAGGGAGTGGACAGGGATCCCTTTTGAGCTTATATGATTAGGAAAAAAAAACAAAATGTGTGAGAAAAAAAGAATTGATAGAAGTATAATTTTAAAAGCTACTAGCACATGAAATTGTATTTCATTTTAAAAGGCAATGCAATTATCTAGTTCTTCAAAAACAAATAAAAAATCCATCATCAAAAAGACAAAAAAATGTGTATCAAATTTCTTAGTATAAGTAGCAGAAACTAATGGTGAAATTTAACTCAATATCAAGTGTAAGATACCCCAGTGAGAAGTGGGGATCCTCTCTCTGTTCCTTGGTGAAATGTTGTCCACCCTAAGATAGTTTGCAACAGTAATGGGGAGTGATGTTAAGAAGAACAATTTTTACTGAGTATTTAAGCATGTTAAGAGGAGTTCTAGAGCCTTTCCAACATCATTTAGTCTCTTAATTTTGCATTTTACATATATGAAAAATAAGATTCCTGAGATGATAATGTCCATAATGGTGGGGGACGCCTAGTGCAGGGCAAAGCAGCAGAGTAGGAGACTGATTCACATTATGTTAGCTGTCAGGAAACAGAGTGGGAAGGAGGGAGGGAGACAGGGAGAGGAAGGGGAAACAAAGCAGAAAGCTGAAAGCAGGACCTAGTGGCCCAACATCAAGGCCCATCCACCAGTGATACACTTTCCCCAGCAAGGCTTCATCTCATAAAAGTTCTAGAGTCTTCTAAAACATGGAGCTATTCAATATCTCCATATACAAACATACAAATCTGGGTAGAACAATTCACATTTAAACCATAGCAGGTTTGATAACCAGCACTACCAAAAATATGAATAAAACAATTTGTCCTCCTAAAATTTCCCCCTTGAATATTATCTATAACAGTTACCCTTATTTGTTGCTGTGAGAGAGCACTCAAAATCAATCAACTTAAGGGCAAAAGGGAGATTTATTCAGCTTACAATTCCAGAGGGAAGATACAGTTTTTCATGGCAGAGACGGCATGGCTGGCTGGCCAAAGTTAGAGACAAGTTATCTCATACCCATCCGAGAGGCTGAGAGCTACCTTATTGCTTGCTGCTACCTGGAGGTAGTGTGGGCCTAATCCACCTCAAGGCCCACCCCTCGTGGCTGCCTTCCTCCATCACGGCTCTACCTCTCAAAGGTGTCATGACCTTTCCAAACACATGAGACTGTGGGGGACACATTTCAAACCATGACACTATCTAGGTTGCAACAAAGTAGCAGTCTTTTCTTTCAAATGAAAAATTTGACATTAAGCTTAACTGTTAAGATTCCTATCCATAACCATCAAATAATAACACTAAATCACATCATTCGCTTTACACTTCTTAAATGATGATCATGCACAGCAGGTCTTTGACCAAGAATGGAAGAGTTGGTCCAGGCTACTGGCACTGTTTGAGGAGGGGCTGAAAACTGTAGAAGGCAGAGCTTTGCTGAAGAAAAGAGGTCCCTGGTGCATATCACTGCAGATCTTTCTCTCTCTGCTCCCAGTCACTTAGGAGGTGAGTTTCTGTAGGGTTTAGTATTTGTTGTTCAAATGTGTCTGCCTACCTCCTCTTCCTCTGACATCAGTACAGTTGGGTTTGGTGGGAACATTCAGCATCCCTTGGAAAGAAAGCTTTTCTGTAATCCTTGTTTTTATAATTCCACTGGTTCCATACAGAAAATTTACCCCAAATAATTAATGCTTAACAAAAGATAATTCAGATGTATCAAAATACTTACAACTATAAATCTATCTGAATCTATTAAACTTCTACCCTCTTTCTTTGACAAACAAGTCTTAGAAAGAACTTGGAAGGAATTAAAAGTTAGATATTGTGACAGTTACTCTTTGACAGTATCCTCCCATCCTGATCCATGCTGGATAGACAACATAATTTACAGGTCAGTGAAAAATAAAATTCAGTACCTCTATGGATAAAATAGTGAAGAGGATCATTGACAGTGCCAAAATCTGAGTTTTTCATTTTCTCTGGAAGTTTGCCTTATAGCAACTTTTTTGGGGTGGTTTCTGTTTCCTATTTCATCAAAGAAAAATAAATTTTAAGTTAGTAGCAAAAGCTGATATCTTTATTTTATATCGCACCAATTCAAATACAGCTATTTTGACACTATAAGATCCTTACTTTTGAACCACTTGAAATCCTGTAATGCCAGTTTAGCATGCAAGTTAAGGTGCATTTGATTTATATCCATAATCACCTAAACATTGGATGAACAAATAAATCAGGATCAGCTCTTCTTAAACTGATGGAAGATCAGAAGTGTATACAGGTATGTGGTACCTCTTAAAATGTGCTCTCATAGCTGGCTAAGTCATACGACAAACTCAGATTTAAAAGTGGGGAAAGGTGGGGCTGGAGAGGTGGCTCAGGGGTTAAGCCTCTGCCTTGCAGGCGGAAATCCTAAATTCAGATCCTAGACCCCACATATAGACGCCGGGCAGAAGCGGGAGCGGCCTGCAGTTTTGGTGCTGGTAGGGCGGATTCTGTGAATCCGGAGCATAGTAAAACAAGGAGAAGGTGGAGAAGGTGGAGGTAGTCCATGGTGGTTCCCGAATTCGCCCGTGGTTCTACACACACACGCACACACATACACACACCTGCACACACACAATTGAATAAATAATAAAAATAATTAAAAAATTCTTAAAAAGTGGGGAAAGGCAATCCATCTGTAATGAGGCCATGGGAGAACAACGGGTCCTATTTCAATAAGAGAAAACAGGAGAAAAGAAGCATGGATCATGCCTAGAGGTATTGATCCTACCACAGTATTGCTTTGAGCCTTTTTAAATGTCCATGGCTTGTTTAATAAATTACATGTGTTAATATATTTCTTTTCTGGGAATCTGATGATTCCACCACTGCACATGAGACATGGCTCCTCAACTACGATTACTCCACCATTTTCTTTGCCACACAAAGAATACCTCCCAGAGAACCCTGGGCAGGTGCCCCTATGCCCGTTAGTGTTGTGTTGGCTATCTTAGACTAGTCTATTGATAATGTAATTCCACAAGCTTTGCAAGTAATAAGAAAAATATTGACTCATGATTCCTGTTAAAGTCCAAGTGACCATATCTGGTGATGACCATCTTACTGACAGAGAAAATGGCATAGTGCACACCTGGAGAGAGAAGAAAGTATACCATAGCCCTAGCTAAGCTGACTTTTAGAACAGACACACTCAAAGGTGAGCCATTAACGCTTCAATCCACTAATCTCATAAATGGGCTTTCGTGAGGGCATAGCTTTGATTGCTTCATATATATCTCATTTAGTTTTATTTATTATATCATGATGTTTATTACATCAACAGAGTGGAAAAACATCACATTCAAAAGAGAACAATGATCTCTTTATTTTGATTAAACTTTCTCATCACCTTATTCAGAACCTATCTTAAAAGAAGGGCTGAATATGAGATCTGAAGGCACAGATATATTTTTTGCATGTGAACATATGCATGCATATGTGTGTATGCGTGCGTGTGTACATGTATGTGCAAGGATGTGTATGTATAGGTCTATGTACATGTGTGTCTGTATGTGTATAAGAGGCAACCTGAGTATTTGGAGGCCTAAGAATGACATCAGAATTGTCCTCCCTCTGTTGTTTTGCTCTGATTTTTCCAGGTATAAGAGTGCAGGTTGCCACAATTTTCACCCCATTTTTATGTGGGACCTGGTGATTTGAATTCAGTTCCTTTTGTTTGTGACACAAATGCTTTAACCACTGAGTCATTTTTCCAGCCTACAGAATTATTTTTTCAAACTTTTGCATAGTTTTTATTTTTCTCCCTCATATATGGGATGTGTTGTGTGCATGTATATTTTCAAATGCTTGGACAGAGGTATATGTGAGCATGTGGAAAGGTTAATGGTGGGAGTCGTCCTCAATCACACGTCACCATACATCTCAACTGAACTCTTTGAACTATCTCCACAGCCCCAAAGTCCTTATAAAATGAACTTTTATGGATTTTTTAAAAATAGTTCAAGTTTCCAATATTACAAAATGGGATGATAGGAAATAAGTTTAACTTTAATATGCACTTCCAGCCCTAGTGGGTGGAGCCTGAGAAATCCCAGAGCTAAGCAAAAAGGAGATAGAAATAATCCAAGATGATTCCTATTCTTACTCTTGGTCCTTCACAGGGACACATAGTACCCTCTGATACACACACATACACACACACACACACTCACACACACACACACCAATGTTTAAAAATAAGTAAATCTTTTATTTTTGAAGAAAAACTATTTGTTCTCATTTTACTTTTGTTCAATGTAAAAATATATATTGTTTATTGCTCCTCAGCCAAATTGAAGAGTGCCTACAGGAGAAAAATCTCAGATAGAATTTGAATAATTTAATTTTTTATTGGTCATATGGGGAGGACTTATGTGTGGTATAAACTGTGTGTTGAGGTCTGGAGACAACTTTTGGGTCCATTCTCTCTTTTCTTTTTGTGGGTTCCAGGGTTCAAATTCAGATCATCAAACTTGTGTGACAAAACTTTTTATATCCACTGAGCTATGTCCTTGGCCCTTTGCAGAAAAGATTTGGAGGGCAGAGAAAAGGAATTGTAGCTATTTGAAAATATGATTTTAAAAACTTAAAAACTTGTGACTTGGATCTGAAAACATGATTTCATTGAATAAATAAGTAACATTTTACATTTTCACCCTTATAATTAAAATATTTGCTGGATTGACTTTAATCAGACAGATATATGTTGCTGTAGTCAGCCTGAAGTTTGATTATCATTCATTTTCCACAGACTACTTTAAAATATTGTTTATATTAGGTTAAATGAAATCAATACAAGAAAATGCCCCAAGCCTTTTATGCAATAAGGTTTCCAGTCTGAGGCAGTCAGTTATTCCTCTTGTAACTGTAACTGGCATCTTAAATGATCAGCTTAAAAAAATCGTTGTTGGTGATGGTTTTTGAGAGTCATCTTGGCTGTACATCATCTCATGGTCTCTGCAGAAAAAAAATATATCAGGAGGCATTAGATTAATTTTTAAATGCTCTTTCTCTTTAGGTTTACTGTAAAAATTCATCACTTTAACACATCATGTTTATTAAGCAGCTCCATGTTTTATAGATGATGTTTATACAGTCTGATTGTATGAGAGGCTTATACTTGGCTGTATGAGGTAAAGTAGAACGATTTTCACATATTAGAAAAACAGGTCTCTGCTTTTAACAGGAAGACATACAGCATTCTATGCTCTGTGCCATTTCGTCCAAATTTATATTTTGTTTTTTCTTTCAGGTGTATATGGATGTGTGTATGGTATATGTGTTTTTACATTTATGGGCACACATGTGTGGAGGAGTGAGTTGTGTGTACATACATGGAAAGGTCTAAGGTTGATGCTGGGAATCATTTTAGGGTATTTTTCCACATTTTTTTTCTTTTTGAGACAGGATCTGTAATCAATCAAAATATGCCTTGTCTGGCTAGCCAACTTACTCTGGGGATCTCCAATCTTTGCTTTTTCAAGTTGGAATTGCAGACAGACTGACACCCCTCCCCAGAATTTTATGTGATAACTGGGGATTTGAACTCTAGTCCTTTTGTTTGTGCAGCAACCTCTTTTACCACTGAGCCTGTACAAATTAAGTAAAGGTATTCAATGCTACAAATGCAGTCATGCCATTTCTGACCATTTACTTTCAAAGTCCAATTCATTCAGAGAACCATCCTATCAGATGCCTTCAGTTCTCCCATGCTCAGCATCTGATCGGCAGGTGTGTTCTCCATTAGAGAAGTGTGGTTCACATAACCTATGCCATAAAGCTCAAATTTCACATGGGCCAATTGAGTTTCCAGGGAACGCCTCTCTCTGTAGAGTGTAAATCATGTCCTTTATGGTTGCCTGATTTTACTCTGCCAATTATATGGTATTTACAACTTTCCAAAATGTTATTCCCTAAGAGATGCTCTTGTTTTATATAGCTAAAAAGGAAAAGCCATGACCTATAAGACAATGAAATGCAATGAATAAAGGTACACCAAACCGAAACTGGGTTACATCCTTGTGGAAGAGAAGGAATGGAATACTGATTTCTATTTTTACATGTTTTATTACATGTGTGAGTATGTATGTGTCATGGCACATGTGGGAAGTCAGAGAACAACTTGCAGGTAGGTGTTGGTTCTTTCCCTTCATCATGTGAGCCCTGAAGATTGAGTTCAGACTGTCAGGTTTGGTTGCAAGTGCTTTTACCCAATGAACCACCTCATCGGCCCAGATATCAATGTCTAATGTAGTGCATTCATTAAACATACACACTCATGTGGTGAGGAATGTGAGAATTTCTCTTTCCCAGAAACAGGGAGATCAAAAGAGAGTAAAAAAAGAGATGAAAGGAACATTTGCCCATCTAGCCATTCCCTCAATAATATGCGTGGACACACGGAAAACCACAAACTCCTCTTTCAAGTCACTGACTTTAGCAGTATGAACAACTAAGAGATTGAAAGAGACTGAAAATGATGTTGTCTCTGGATTTTTTTCTTTTTTTTAAAACATTTGAGAAGTTTTATTGAAAACGATAAAATACAGAAACACCAGGTTCTCATTTTTAAGTAGGATTTTTCTTAATAGAAGACACGAGTCTTCTCCTAAAGCTCAGAAGTTAAAATTTGTTGCTTCACATTCTGCTTCTGCCATGGGAGGGAGCAGGGGTAAAACCCAGCAGCTGTAGAACCTGTAGCTTGGATAATATTGTTTTTCTGCCATTTTGCCATTATAATATTGGAGAACACCACCTGGAAATTAGAGGGTTACAGAGCAGGGGCCAAGGCCTGAGTGAATGCATTAGAGCAAATTTCTAATTCCACGTAACTAGCTTGCATTTACTTCATTAACCAGCAGTTACATTCCCCACGCCTTCAATTAACACTGGTTCCGTTTTAATTCGATCAGTGAAGACAAGATGTGATATGAAAGCATCACTGCAGTGCAAGCATTCCTCAGCGCAATTGATTTATCTCCTTACAATTCATTAAAATGCAAACTATATTGAAATTGACTTTCAGCACTTTCAGGCAGGAATGTTTGTAATAATGTTAATTTGCAATTTTTTTCACTTTCTCTTTCTTTTTTTAAGCCTCTGCTGTTGTTACCAGGTTTGGCCAGAGGCTATTTTTATTGTGCAGACAGAAAACGAACAGTGAACGTTTATTCTTCATATCTTTCCGTGGAACCTGAGGTGTATGGAGATATTTGCTCTGTAACAAGCAGAGTCAATCTCATTCCCTGGCCTAGTCGCCGTATAACACCAGCAAACGCCCAGCTAGCCCTGCCTTTGCAATTAACCTTCCTGAGCTCCTGTGTCCCCTGGGTAATAATAAACTCCCTACATCCCCAGGAGAGAGCAGCTTTAGACTCTGTCTCTCCAACTGCCATAGACGCTGAAGGATTGAGGACGCTTGTGATTAAGAAGATGACATGGTATTAGTTAAAAAGTCCCATTTCCCCCACTCTCCCTGCCTGGGACTTAAACCTATTAAGGATTAGAGCAGCTCCTTCCCTCTCTGGTTCAAAGGACCTAAAATAGGAATTCTTGAAAGACTATTTACAATACCATGTCAATTCCCAAGCTTAAGAATAAAAGTAAATACCGGGAGGGAAGTGTCAGAGTCAAAATACACAATGCACGGTGTTCTGGCTAAAAATAATCTTCTCCCCTCAAGGAAACAAAAGAGCAGGTTTGTTTCATATAATTAGTCATGTCTCATTTGTTATATTATTATAAGATATGAAGAAACAAATTGATGTTTGTATGTTTCAGACTACTTTCAAGTGGACCAAATTGTGATGGACAAGTAATTAAAAATCCACATATGCAATCTGTCACACACTTTGTGAGACTTTGGAAAGAAGATAGATCCTTTACAATAAACCTGGACATTATGAAAGTGGCGGATTATAAATATCATAATGGTTGGGGAAAGAGCCAGCTTCCTATACACTGCAGCAATCCATGAAAGAGAACAAGCCAGGAAATAAAAGGAGATGTAAGGGAATGTACCTGTACCCAGTCACGAAAAAAAAAAAAAAGCCTAAGGAAGTCAATTCTGACACATTCCCATCCAATTTACCCTGGCTGGTGACTTTGTAGGGGAAAGCACAGCTTTGAAACCAATTGTATTATTTCACTTTAAGATACCTTCTAGTATATTCAATAGACCCATCAGAGCTTTATGCTTCTTTTTCGTCTCAAGCCGCCCTCACCGTGTGAGATTGGTTACTGTCTGAGGACTTCCTGAGAAGGATTTGAATGCAATTTCAAAGGCCAGACCTAGCAGCTTTCAAAACACTGCAGGCTTAGGAAGCAGGGTTAGTGGCCCAAGAGGAGTAAGGCTTGCCATTTCTAATTTCGCCTTTGGCTAAATCGTCTTGTGATCCAAACCAGGTGGAATGGAGACAGGAAAGCATTTCTAACCAAGTGACCCCCATCCACCCAAAGTGCTCAAAATGCAATTATCTGTCCCTGAATTAGGCTTCATGGTCCACATCAGTTTGCGGAGACCAGAGAGTTCTCATGAGAACAGAAACACTAGAGTCTTGCGTGTTTGATTAAATCTAGATTCCGCCCATGAGATTTCAGCAGACATCCAAGCCCCTAAGAGAAACTTGTTAAGGAACTGCCATTTTTTCATAACAGGCACAAATCACAGGTGTTTGTTATGCAAAGGGCTTATTTCAAGTCACATGACCAGTGTTCTCGGCCAAGGAATGCACAGAAAGGGCAGAACTCGGTTTAAACATTTAGAAAACTGCTGTACAGGGTACTCTGTTCGTCTATATAAAACCCCAGTCCCGAAAATATCATTATTCCTTGAGAGGTGAGCATTTTCCCTTATTTCTGAAGTGTCCAGGGATACTTTTAATTGAATCACTCACAGATCTGTGCGGCTTGCAGTGCATATTTTAGTGCTACAGGAAGCAATAATGGAGCGTCGTTGTATATTTAAAGTTTATTTTTAAAGCCTGGAGGTCTTGAGCAGTGGCCTGTAAAGATGTCCTGTAAAAATGAACTAATTTCAGTTCAAGAGATGGGCAGTTCACATCCAGGTTTCCAAAAGTTCCAAAAGGACGTTGACTTTCACAAACATAATTTTCAGAGAACTGACTGGTCAAAAACTCTTGGGGAACTATGATAAGTACCATTTGCCAGGCATAGTTTTATTCACATGTCTTTCTATAAATTTATTTCTAGTGGATCTAGGAAAGCAGAGGAGATGACCTGTCTCCTTAAATATTTCATGTCCTGGTCCCTTGTGCACTCAATTCTTTCTGAAGACTATCTTCTCAGTTTTCCATTCCTAAATTTCCAGACCGAAATTCAACTTCTAAGTTTCAAAGTCTTCAGATTCTCTCATTCATTCCTCAGACTTCTGGCTGGCTCTATACTAGGGTGACAACTCACAGATGCAAATCACCCACCCAAACCCCACCAACTGAGGCAGGTTCCTACTCGCTCACTGGAATTTAAATCCAACACATCCCAAGCAATTTACAGCAATGCAGATAATACTTACCATGTGATTAATGTTTGCGATTATAATGTAAACAGTTGCTACAGGATTTCTGTCCAGGTTCTTGAATCCCAGACTCGGAAGTCTGAAGCCAGGACACCATTGAATGGTTTAAGTAAAATTTACTGAAAAGCTGGGAAAGGGCCACCTGGCTGCTCAGGAGAATCAGGGGAAGCAAGAAGCAGCTTCTGGTTATTAGGCAGCCAGAAGGAAGGCAAGACAACTCTAAGTCTTGTGCTAAAGCTTGGGACCCTGGGATCTAAAATGGAAACTTTCTATTGTTTTTCTCTCTTATGTTTGGTGGTCTCTGCTGGGGCTAGGTTAGAAAGTCCTCTGGCTGGCTTTATGGTAGACCCCCTGATGAGTTGCCTGTAGGTTTCAGGTCAGCTTTCCCTGTATAAAAGGTACCTTTTACATAGATTTGTTGGGCTTGCTTAATTCTTTCTCTGTTCTCACTGCCTAGAGAACTCTACCTCTGTCATAGTAACTCTAACAACTAAGAAATGAACATGTGTATTTTACAATATATATCCTATTTTTTTTTTTTTTTGGAAAGTAGTCACAGTTTTGTATTTGACTTTCCACCCTCTCATTTGTGTGAGACATGAAAACAAAAGGCAGGAAACAGATAGGTTAAATCCAGAAACAGAGTACAAAACCCTGATGGGGAATAAAAAAATACAAGAAAATGAAAGTGGCATTCTGAAGAATGATCTTCATTAAAGTTAGAACATGAAGAAGTGAGGAAGGCCAAGGGCAGGAGCAGTACAGGGCACATTTCACAGGGCAGAAGAAAGATTCACAGGTGCGTTCCCAAGACAAACGAGTGAGGTCTCAAAAGTGAGACATGAAATGCTGAATCTCATTACTTAATTCTTGGTCACTACTGGGCAAAATTCACTTTGGAGACTGTACAAAATTGTGTCCAATAAGCACGGGCGTAGCAGTTCACCTGCATGGTTGCTGATAAATCACCATCAAGCAGCTTAAGGGAACAAAGGGTTTATTTTCTCTTATGATTGTTTGGTTACAGTTCTCAATCCAGCTTGACAGAAAGCTCACACCAACACCAGGGCCAAGGGAACTGGCCACACCATCTCTACATAGTGGCTGACAGAGGGACAGTCCTTACTTGCCAGACCAGCATGTCTGGCCAAGTGTACACAAGGATGCCAACTTTCTCAACCAGCTCTCTGTATTTTATTCTAGAGCCTAGTCCCACCCACCATAGGCTGGGCCTTCCCATCAGCCAGACAATCTCCTGCAGGTTTGCTCTGGGATTAACTCAACAACTAAATCTCCACAAATGTGCCCAGCGCTCATACCTTCATCTGTCAAGTTGATGCCTGTGCCTAATTGTAACAAAGGGTCACTGGTAAGAAAAGGCAGTAGGAGAATGAAGAGGCATGGTCTCTGTGCCTATGCACTGAAGAACTATGTGTTTTGCTTCCCTATAGAAAACAGGAGAAATGTTAAGATTGCTTATCTATCACTTATCTTTCTATTATTATCCATCTGTCACCTGTCTATCAATTTTCTATGATCTTTCAATGTCTATTATCTATCATCTCTCTCTATATATGATCTATCATCTAACTACCTATCTAAATTTCTATTTTCTGTCTATGCTATACCTATCTATGAGTCTATTATTTACCTATATTTATAATTTATATACATCTATTTAGATATACCTACATCTATGTATACATTTATTATCTATGTACCTAGCTACTTATCTGCCTATATACTTTGTACTATTTCTTTAATTAATATTATTATTTACTTTTGAAAAATCATACATGCATGCAATGCATCTTGATCATTTTCACTCCACTCCTCTCCTATTCTACCTGAGCACC
Organism: Typhlomys cinereus; assembly: GCA_023101885.1. Taxonomy (NCBI): domain Eukaryota; kingdom Metazoa; phylum Chordata; class Mammalia; order Rodentia; family Platacanthomyidae; genus Typhlomys; species Typhlomys cinereus. Next base: position 3,907,873 of record JALPQD010000082.1, read on the forward strand.
TATCCACCCCTCTGTCTTGATGACCATTATTTACTTTTAATATTCCTTTGAGTCCCATTAGTATGGATTGCAATTTTATTTTCTAATGTTTAATTGTTTTAAGAGTAGTGTTAAGCCTTCACTAAACTAAACAGCAACAACAGAGCTCACACCTCCCTTGACATCTCCTGCCAACATCCAGCAATGTACCAACAGAGTACATTGCTGTACACGATTCATGAAGTTACATTGCCTTATCTGCCCAAGGGCCACAGCTTACCTTTAGGTTTACTCAGTGGGACACATTCTATGGATTTTGACAGACTCATGCTGACAATTATAAATGTAGTTTGTAGGCTATTTTGGGACTTGGCATATCCAATTGCTCATAACTAGTGAATATCCTCATAACTATCCTCATAACTAGTGAAAGGCTAAGCATGCAGCAAGTATTCATACAGAATGGAAACCATCCACTAATCCATTAAACCAGTTGAGTGGGCTTTTCCAAGAAAGCATCTGCTTTGAACAAAACCACAAGTAAGCACTAAAGGCTGGTATGAGTGCTAATACTTTTTCGCTCATATCTTCCAAGTGGATTTTCCTTGGGCAAATTAATTAATATCTAAGAAGCTCAGTTCCCTCTTCATGTCAAATGAGGTTAAGATAGTACCTACAGCAAAATATAGTGGGAGGAACTAAAATAGTTCTTGTAAGTAAAGATTTTTATTGAATAAGAATTCTGCCAATTGCAAATGTTTTCATGTCTGTTGCAGTTCACCTGTATGGTTGCTAAGTCACCATCAAATGGCTTAAGGGAACAAGGGGTTTATTGTCTCTTATGATTACTGGTTACAGTTCTTAGTCCAGCTTGATGGGAGAGCATTCACCAATACCAGGGCCGAAGGAACTGGCCACACCATCACCACATAATGGCTGAGAGAGGGACGATCCTTAGTTGCCAGACCAGCATGTCTGGCCAAGTGTACAGAAGGATGCCGACTTCTTCAACCAGCTCTCAGTATTTTATTCACCTGTTCAGGGCCTAGTCCCACCCACCATGGGCTGGGCCTTCCCCATCAGCTAGACAATCTCTTGCAAGTTTGCTCTGGGCTTAACTCAACCACTAATTTTCTACAAATGTGCCTGGAGCTCAAACTCTCAACTGTCAAGTTGATACCTGTGCCTAACTATGACAATGTCATTTCCCTAATCTCTCTAGATCTTAATTATATATTATATGTGTTATATATATAATATTGGCATATATGGATATATGTGAATATCCAGGAGGAATATTGGCAGTTAAGTAGTAGAATTCTCACTGCTTAACTAACTTTTAATGCTTTCATTAAAAAGTTGCCAATCAAGTTGCCTGTAGCAATATCTGAAATCATTCATATAAATTGCTGTGATTACTGTTTTGAGGGATATTTTCATGTGAAATTCCATCAGTCAATCATTGTTTGAAGTGCTTATTGATATCCTTATTAATATCATCACTCCACTTTAATTCAGACATTTATACTTTTCCAATTGATTTATAAGATTTTAAATAGTAAGGCCTGTCTGATATGTTCTTCATTTCTCTTCTTTGTAATTTTATCTATTCTGTTTATGGTTGTAATGATAGCCATAAAAGACAATATCCAAATATCTGCTGCCCTTTGGGGAATCAGCTGCAAAACATCATCTGCTTGGTTTTTGCCATAGCCAGTAAATTTAACAATCATACTCATTTGAGTATCTAGCTATTTGACTCTAAGAAATTGCAAGCATTTTCAAAAATCTGGTTCTCTTTTCTTTATTTTCTCATATCACAGATACCAAACCCAGCTTGTTTTTAAAACCCTTGACTTACTTTTACCAATTTCTAGTCTTTAAAGCACATACTAGGGATGCCTTTACTTAGTAACTGTTACCTTAAGGCTCATTTTTATAGCATGTTCACTGGTTACAAACAGCATCCTTCCCATCATTTTCAGTCCCCCTCAGCACAGACGCCTCTGAATGGAAGGCCATGCGTTTTTTTGTTAGAATCACTGAATGAATAATTCATTAGAAAACTTCATCCAAGTCATGCATGTTCAGAAAGCAGAGTGCCTCTGTCAGTCACAAAGGTTTGGGCGGGGCTAAGTGGTATTCTGTGTGTTCTTGCAGTGTACTGCTGATGGCAGACTGCTATGACTGCTAGCTGAGTTAATCCCTACCATCCTTCTTTGTCTTTTGTGACAGGAAGATTAAGATTCGGGGTCTTGCTCAATTGTTCCTTTTGCAGCTTCGATCCTTCTTTTAAGTTACCAACAGATTCTCATCTACTCTCCTCAAACCCTGACCTGAAGCAATTTTCTATAGGAGGAGAAAATATAGCCTTTGGCATGTGACACCTTAAGACTTTGGCTGTGGATCTTTTATTCATTAACTTGGTCAGTTTGGGCAAGTTATATGATCTTGACAAATCTCGATTACTTTATCTAGAATATGAAAGGCACCGTGGCTATTTTACATGGGAATTGGTATGGTGAGAGGTGGTAGATTTTGATAAAAGATTACTCGAGAAAAGTCCCACTATGCAGTCCAGCCTGTCCTTGAGCTCAAGTTTGGTTTACCTTAGTTTCCTCAGACATGAACCACGATACCTGGGGATTCCCTTGTGGAAGCACCAGCCTCCTGCCTGTGGAATGACAAGCTGCTATGAGTTAATGTTCATCTCAATATTTTCTTCTCCACGGTTGTCCTACATCTCCTCTCTCTTCACATCCTGTTAAATATGCACAAAATACTAAGTGAGCACTCCACTTTTTCATGAGATAAAGTTTGTTTTCCCCAATATTTTCTGTTTTCCACCCCATATGCCTGTAGACCAACCACTTGGAGATATTCTTCATTGTTCCCAAATCATGTCAGTCTAGTTTCTAAGTCCTATAGATTCTGCCCTCACACTTATCATCACTTGATAATTACTGAACCATATATAGATTTCCAACTGGTCTGAAGATTTAGAAGGAATATATATATATATATATATATATATATATATATATATATGAATGCATGGATGAAGTCTTAAATATTTTAAGGCTAACTGTAAAGGAAAATTTGAAAATAATTAAATCTGAATCACATTGTTTTGATAATGTTGTGATGGGCACACCATGAAAGGTTTGTTGCGTACCTTTACACAAAAAACAGCTGTGAATCATGATAATGGTAGGTGTATATCTCCTCTTTGATGAATGTTTTCTGCAACTCTCCCTCTTTCCACTCCATTCTGAAGAAAATAAAATTAAGAATGCTGGTAATCTCAGCAGTATGCAGTAGAATCTTGGATCTATAAAACAGCCTTACATATGTTAGCAGGGAACTAACCTCCATCTGTTAACCTTCTACTTCCTGACTTAAGGGCTTTTCTGTTCTACAACTTGTTTTGGAATTTTCATTCCTTTTGTACCCTAAGAGGCATACATTGTCTTAACCAATTAAACCTGTTAGCCAATACACCACACGTCACTAAAGCCTTAAGGGATTTTCTCCTGCATCTTCTAAATGACGCCCTTTGATTTTTTTTTTTTAAGGAAAAGCCCACCAGTTTTTCTGCCTCCCTCTGGAGAAAGCTGGAGTCAGCATGGTGCCTTCACAATGCACGAATATTTATGAAGAAAATCTGCATGCCATAGAACCTGAATCTCACTCATAATTAGTGATGTCAAAATTTGCTTAGAGTAAAAATACCCTGTAGACTTTCATATCAACATCAATATCGTACGCCTTAAAGACAAAAAGCTAGGTTGAGACTAAAAAGGATATTTCAGACAAGCTACAAGTGGTGTCTTCCATTCAAGGATAACATGCATATGAACACATCTATACAGACAGATATGTGTAGGTGGGTTTTTTAATCTGTCACTGTAGAACTAACATCACACAGGCCTTGTACTCTAATGAAGGAACTGAGTATCGTGGTTTGATTTGCTCTTAGATTACCAAGAAAGCTAGACATAATAGTAGTTATTATCACAAAATTCTCACCAAGTGTCACAATCTGCATGAATCACCCTATTTACTCAGCAAAACAAGGAATTACCATCTTATCTTACAGGGAAGATGCTAAACCTCTTGAATAACTTGCCAAATATCATGATGTAAAAGAAAATAGAGGTATTCAAATAGTGCAATTTCAACATTTTGTTTGTAGCACTGCAGTCTGTTGCCGCCTAACATTGTGCTACCTCCTTAGCTTGCTTCCCATAGCCATTTAAATATGATACTCTCATTCTGCAACTGATCAAGAAAAATGATCCCCAGATCTAAAGTAATCAAAAAAAATCACCTTTCAGTTAAATGAATTTGGTTAGAAAGGAAAAGCTCTTGGATCCACTGGAGGTATTCTCTGACTTGTGGATACCCGACAGGTAACAGTGCTTTATAATCTAATGTTTGGCCAAGGACCGTATTAATCACAAAAGGGTGGGCCCACAGGATCTACTCGACATATTGATGTGAGACTGAATTGTTGAATCATCCATCTCTGTAATGATATTCTGCATGTGAGAATAACCATGAGAGGCATTTTTCTTCTTCTAAGAGTTTAGCAGAGGAAGTCATTTCAGTCCTACCCTGCAGCTTAACCTTTTGGACACTCAGGGGCTAGCAGTATGATACCAGTAGAGGTTTATTTCAAGCAGAAAGGCTATATTCGAGACACACATTTTCCTTCCTAGGACAGTGTCCACCCCTGTCATTAAGGTTTATAGGTATTTGTGAGAACCATTACTGTTACCAGCTATTCCTGTGTCCTGGAGAGAATCAAGCTGAATGTGTAAAATACAGCAAGCTGCTAAGAGGAAGATGTCCTCTAAAGATCTGGTATTGCCATGAATTTGAACTACTTCCCTTAGCCTGAAAATGGTGTCCTGGAGAGAATGGTCACTTAGCAGTTATTGGCTCATTTCCTAAGGGAGTAGAACAACATAACTCCCGGGCATGGTAAAGTGGAAGCATGTGGCTCGCAGGAGCCAAGGGCAGAGCAAATACTAACCCAAGTCACATGAATCCATCAGATTTTCATCAGTTATAAACACAGTGGAGTGTAATGATAGCAAAAACATGGGCCTGCAAAACCCTGTTACCTGTTCATGAATGGAATACCATCATTCTGAGGAAGTTTCTTCCATTTTCTGATTTTCTTATTGTAGTTAAGGCCCAACTCTGTGGCAGCATATGAGAAACAGGTTCATTTTTGCCCCTCAAGAAGTATCCATCTTTTGGATCTCTGACACGTTTTCTCAGTAGCTGTTTGTGCATGGCCAGCTCCCTTGGAGTTAGTCTTTTAAACTCAAAGCAAAATCCTATCTCATTTGTATGACACTAAATATCCCCAAATTGTTCATAATTCTGGAAAGAAGTGTCATCTTCAGATTTGGTAAATATAACACTTCACTGTTCCTGAATAGCTGGTAACCAGCTCTGGTATGATATCTAAGCAAAGCTCAGCTTTCAGAGATACATAGATATATTTGTAAACAAAAGAAAGAAGTGTAGATTTAGCAACCACTTAAAAATAATAGTATGATATGAACAAAAGAATTGGGAATATTAATTAAAGTACTACATGATTTTCTGCTATTCTTATATATCTATATTAGTATTATAAATAAATGATAAGACAGATTTGAAAAGCATAAAATATCAGTATATTCATATAATTCCACTGATAATCTTTCCTTGTTTCAGGAAACATGTACTTCCAACTCCCAGGCATGTCTCCTTATTGAATCCCAGTAAAGATCTGTCTTCTCAACATCACATGGATAACTAAACTCAGAGCCAACTTTTGACCTTCTTCACCAAACCTGTTTCCAACAGCCTTCCTTATATCAAATGGGAACTCCATTCCACCATCTGCTCTAGCAAAAACCTTAGGATGCTCACTAATTCCTCTGTATTCTCACAGCAACCAACATATTCCATGGGCCCTTGACTCAAAGGAGATATCAATCCAGACCCACCTACCATTTTTTTAAATTTCCAGTCCTCTACATTACCATCACTTCAGAGTTAGAAGTATGGCTGAAGTCACCAGAAAATTGATACATTTGATATTTCCAATATAACTGACAGCATTTAAAGATGGAATAAGAAGGAAGAAGCAAAACACAAAGAGAAGCTGAGAGAAAATTAGATACAGAAGGCACAAACAAATGAATAAAGACTGGGTTGGGAAGATAGTTCAGTGGTTAAAGCCTTTGCCTTGCGAGCAAAATGACCTGAGTTTAGATCTGACATAAAAGATAATGTCAGGCCAATAGGGCGACAGCCTATAATTCCCGCGATGAAAATTGGAGCCAGGAAAATGCCAGAGAAAAGCAATAAAGAAGTAGAACAATACAAGATGATTCCCAATGTCACCTTTGGACCGCCATAAACATATGTATTCAAGTATCCGCTTGTACACATTCTTGTACACACACACACACACACACACACACACACACACACACACACAATGAAAAACCAAAATAAAGAAAAAGAGAAAAGAATGAGAGTAACACAAACCTTTATTATGGGATTCAAGTGACCCTATGTGTGATCACAGTGGAGACAAAGCTGCTGTGCTGCAAGGAGTCATGTTAGCCTCCTACTGGCTGTTTCCAAAAGCATCCTAACTACCACACAAATGCAGCAGTTCTTTGTCCGTGGAGGATACGATGCAAGAGACTTAGTGATCCTTAAAACAGCAGACAGTTCTGATACCAATGCTGAAATCTAACTCGTAAGTGAGACAAAGTAAGAGAAAAATCACACTGCAAAACAATTATATATAGTAATAACATTTAGGTAAGTGTAGCCCCTCTCACAACATACCTTATTGTACAATTGGACCCTGTGATGATGTCACATACTATGATGTCTCTGTGATATGAATGATGTAGGCACTGTAGTAATGGTAGGCTTCCACATTAGCACGGAGACACCAAGAGAATCAACCAGACAACTAAAATAGTTATGAAGTGATGTCACAGTTCATCTGCATGTGGCTGATAAAATCACCATCAAATGGCTTAAGGGAACAAATTTATTTTCTCTTATGATTCTTGGTTACAATTGTTTGTCCATCTTAGCAGAAGTGCGCTATCTCCACAGAGCTATATCCACATAACAGCTGAGTGAGGAACAATCCTTACTTACCAGACCAGTCTGTCTCGCCAGGTATACACAAGGATGCCTACTTTTCTCAAACAGTTCCCTCCATTTTATTTACCTGCCAGGGACCAGTTCCACCCACAATGGGCTGGAATTTCCCCATCCACTGAAAAATATTCTGCATGTTTGTTCTGGCTTAACTCAACTATTAATTCTCTACAAATGTGCCAGAGCTCAAACCCTTAACCATCAAGTTGATACCTGTACCTATCTATGACAAGTGACAACAGGTCCCATGATAGGCTTGGAAAAGCTCAACAAAGAATGATTCTCATGTTAGGCAGGACAAGGCAAAGAGAACAATCTCCATGTGCTAATCACAATGTAGACTTCAAGGATTTATCTGTCTTGAAGTTTTCATCTAATACTTTCAGCCATAGTGGACTTTGTATAACTGAATCTGCAGAAACCAACACTGTGAGAAAGGTAGCCTGTTGCAGATGCTTGGACCTCAAATCACTGTCAGAAGAACGAGTCGGCCCCATCAGTTCCTCTAGATGGAGCAGAACAGCAGCTCATGTTTTTCCAATGACAAAGAAAAAAAAAGCAGAGAGAACTTTCCGGGTTGGGTTCAGTCTCAAGAGGTTAGGGGTGGGAGGAATTTCTAGCGCAGAACTGAACTGCTTTCTTAGCTGCCCTGGACAGTATCCCTTGGCAGCCCACCTGACTATCACCTCAGTTAGGGTCCTGTTGGATAGGCTCGGAAAAAAATGGAACTCCTGAAAAAGTCATTTGAGTGATGTCACGAGGGAGGTTGGACCAAATGGGGAGCAAACATCCATTCACAGCTCAATTCTGCAGGCCCAGGTTTCTCCACTTACGCTCCCCAGGAATGAGAATCGGTACTGTACTGCCTCTGGTGGATAAATTGAAGAGAACTGGCACAGGCTGAATGAAGGGGCAGGGGAGCTGGAGTGGTAATTGTCCTAGGCCAAGAAAGCAAACCACACATCGCCAGCTTCCAGAATAGAGAGAAAAGAGCACTGCAGCGTAAAACCCTGGTCCTGACCCTCGTATGCAGAAGGAATTATTTAGGCCAGCTACATTTTTTCTGAACCACTTTGCATTTTTATCCATAAAAACTTAAATGCATGGTTGTTATCTGTATTTTTTCTTGGAATTTCTAAAAGATTTACTTATGTTCATATTTCAAATCTCAGGCAAACATCCCATTTCATTGACTGGAAAATGGAGTGCTGTGTAGAAGATTGAGCCTTCCAAAGGTCAGAATTCTAAACACTAAATCCTATGAGTTATTCTTCTAAAGCACAAATTCCCTGTCTCAGCATGTTTGAGCAATTTCAAAATTAAATTATCCTTTTTTCCAAATATCTAAGTTGTGTTAATTGATTCAAGACCAATTATTTAGATATTAACAATTGAGTCTGGGGCTGGAGAGATGGCTCCAGGATTAAGATTTTGCCTCACAAGTAGAAAGTCCTTAGTTTGGATCCTAGGTCCCCCGTAAAAAATGCCAGGTGGAAATGGCAACAGCCTGCACTTTTGGCCCTGGTAGACAAAGCCTGGGAAACCCCAGAGAGAAGCAAAAAAGAAGTAGAAGCAATCAAGGGTGATTCCCAAAGTCACCCTTAGTCCTCCACAGGCACATATTGTACCTCTGATACACACACACACACACACACACACACACACACACACACACCACACTCACACACACACACACACACACACTCACACACATACACATGTGCGTGCACACAAATAAAAAAATTTTAAAAATGGCATCTGACTTTCTTCCACGGAAGATGCACTTCTCTGTCTTTAGTTTCCTTTCTTTTAAATCTTCTCTGTACTTCGAGTTCTATGGCTGTTTTGGGGGCATCTTCAAGTGATGCTTTCTTCTATACTATATTCTTTAATCAGGAACATTCTTTCTACAAACTACTTAGGGGTGACATTCCAAGGAGAGACCTGCTTTATAAGAAATGAAATTATAGATGAGTTCTTACTGAAATCGCACTTGTATTAATATCATATGTCCATAGTATTAAAACTTATGTTCATAACATTGTAAGCATAGTTATCCTCAAAATAACATTTTTGTTTGCACTTGACTTGTTAATTTCCTTCTAAGTCCTATATATGCGCACCAATACCAGCCCTCAAACTTGAAGCTTACAATTACAGTGTTGTGATCATTTCAGGGAATAAAATATATTTTTTGCAAGTGTTTCTCTTCCCTTCACTGTTTATTTTCTTAAAGGCATGCTCACCAGCTGTCCGTAATTACTTTTGTAGGAAGAACCAGAAAAATCAAACTGTGCTATTAGGACCTGAGAAGTAGGCAAAGATTTTTTTAGAAAACATTTAAATGACTGTGGTTTCCAATTGAGTTATGACTTTGCCAGGTGGATTACTCTTTTGACCAGAACCCCAGTATAAGCTGAAACAAGTAAACATTGTTGCTCCAGCAACTGGCTTAGGAAAAACACACATACTCTCCTGTCTACTATAAGTCCTTGTTGAGCACATGTGTAAACAGTCTTCACTTAATGAGCCTGGAGGAAATGCCAAGCAAGAAAGGGCCAATAACTAGCATGCAAGAGAGATTAGATAAGAGACTGATAGGGAATAGAGAAGTAATATATGCAGTAAAGTCTGTTCTGCTCTTTGGAAGGAAGAGAAGCCAGTGTGACAAAGACCACGGGGTCTGTTGAAAACAGAAGAATCAAAGCCTAAAAAGCTTTTAAAGCTGAAGTAGTACTTATCATTTGTTGCAGCCAGAGGACAGGAAATCTCAACTTTGAAGTAGTAATGTAGCTTGACCAAAGTTAGACAAATGTAGGGTGCAAAAGTCAGCCCAAAAGTTTCTATCTGCTTCTTCTGTTGAAATTTCTTACTTTTATTCTCCCATCTGCCTCTACTCAAGTTAGACTGGAACTGAAAGCACGTGACATCCAATTTGTTTAATTTCATAGAAACACTAATATTGACGAAAGATAAGCAAAACTTGGGAGACAAACAAATACCCGAAAAATGTTGAATTACACCAAATAAGTTTGAAGACAAATACTTTATGAACAGACAACTGATGTGGGTGGAGAGGAGTTACACAGAGAGAGCAGAGATTTGAATCTCAGGAAGTGATGGCTGTTTGTCCTGCAAGCTTTTCAAATTGTCTAGGACAAACATCTTTTCATGCCCACCACATCTATGTAGGAGCTGAAGGTTTTGGAGGCAGGAGGTAGGTTCATGATCAGTCATGTGGGCAGTGGGGATTCCCTAAGCATTGTTGCCTGCAAAATTTCTTACTTTCCCTGGGTCAGAAAAGCACCCTGAATTTTCAAAAGGACTTTTTACTGTGCCCAATATTTTTGCATCAGTGTCAGAAAGCAACATTCAATACATTCAAACCATCGTGAGAAGATGAACTTTCAGAACTGTAGTGAACATGAAGGCCTTTCCTTCCTCCTATCTTCAGTCAACCTATTTCCATTCATAACGTGTTAAATTTCCGTTTAAACCAATGTCCCTTGTTAAAATTTTAGACCAATTAGTAATGAATTCCTGTCATGTAGCTGTTGCCTTTTAATCAATGAGGTCAGTAGAAACGCAAAACTCAGCATTACTCATTAAAATTGTCATCATTTTAAACAAGTGACAGTCTCTAAAAATGTCAGATGGGCGGCTCCAAAGGAAAAGATTCCAATGGCTACATAACCTGTGTCTTGTCCACATTTGAACCCTCGAGGTCAAAGTACTACCACATCAATTAAAAGTTCATTAATTCATGAAAAGCCTGTGGATTACTTAACAGAACTAGCACTCATTTCAAATCAGCCGATGCTATTCGGTGTTCTTCACCACATTCTAAAAATTTATTATTATTATTATTTATTCAACTGTGCACATGTGCGTGTGTATATGCACACGCGTATGTGTGTGTCTGTGTGTGTATGTGTGCCTGTGTATGTGTAGAACCACGGACGAATTCGCAAACCACCATGGACGCCTCCACCTCCTTCTGCCCCGGGATTCACAGGCTCCGTCCTACCAGGACCAGAAGCGCAGGCCGCCCCTGCTTCGGCCCTGCGTCTATATGTGGGATCTGGGATCCGAACTCAGGACCTTCTGCCTGCAAGTCGGAGGCTTAACCCCTGAGCCACCTCTCCAGCCCTTCACCACATTCTAGAAGGGAATATTCTATGCTTTCAAATTGGCTGCATGTTGATTTGTTGTGCCTTTGAACTGCAAGCTGTACCCACAATATTTTAGACAAAAGGAAGACTAGAAAATCAGTTATGCATTAGCATTAGAAGACAACATAGCAACCAGTGTCACCATCCACATATGCAAAGTAGGAAAAGACTGAAAATCAGTGGGGCTTTTTTGTTCATTTTTAATTATCAGCACATTTATTAGGTAGAAAACACACTTTTGTAATTTGCAGTCTGTCACATGCAGCAGAAATATTTGTGTATTTTGTTTCTAATACATTCTAAGCTTTTCATTATAGGAATGCTTTATGCATTGATGGGGAGTTGCTCTACTCCACTAACATCATGCAACATTATAAACATTGTGTTTATAATCATGTGCACATTGTCCTGCCTGTGCAAAATAAAAACAAAATCCCACATCCAAAATAAAACTAGCCAGTAGGTGCTAAAGATAATACCTTTTTAAAGATAGTATGTGGATATATTCTTAGTATGTGAAAAGCAATTCTTGACAATTTGTTTTAAATAAGAAGTTTTATTAATGATGCTCACATACGCATGCTCATTTTCCCTCACGAGCTTTATTGTTTTGTTTTGTTTTTATTTTATTTTTTACCATACATACTCATGAAAAGAAAGGCTCTAGATAGAGAACACCAAAGTATTCCATGGTAGCCACACATTTTTCTGATGCTGATTCAAATAGCATTTAGTGCTTAAACTCTTTGTTGTGACTGTCACTGAAGGACCTAATTGTGAAACAGAAAAAGAAAGTATACTGTTTATTTGACCTGTGATCAACATAGGCCTTAGCAGTTCCCTTGGAATGCAACTGTGGAACAAGCATGACTCTTACTTGTAAAAATCACTATTAAGAAAATAATAATAAAAAGAGTCATTTCTATCTTACTATAGGCTAACAATATCTTTATGCTTTTAACACATTACTTTTTACTGTATTACTATTAATATGTTTAATACAATTACTTTTTATGTTTTGGTTAGAAAAGAACAGACTAATACCTAATCGATCTGTTAATTTTTAGTTGCCTTATTTTATTCTGTTAGTGTTATATACATGAATATAGTTAATTTATAATATTTTCATCCCTTAATCTTCAATCCCACCCCACTCCTCTTTCCCTTACAACTTTTCTTTTCCCCTGCCAGACTCCCTCCTACTTTTAATTTTTTTAAATGGATAACAAATTTTGTAACTTAATTTTCTGGACAAAGACTGTTGAATGTATAATGAACATATAATGATCTCCATCGATTCTTATGCTTAATTCCAAAAGAGTGTGTGTTGGGGAAGCATTGAGAGAGGAAGATCAGCAGGCTGACAATATTCAACTCATGGTTTGTTCAACAACAAAAAAAGAATCTCAGAGAATAAAACCCAAATGCACTGACCTTGCTGTTCTCATTGGAAACAGAAATGTCTTGTATTCAGCATACTTGCAAACTACAAAGTTGAAACCAATTGCAGTTCATCTGGAAGTCAATGTTGAGAGTTAAGGAAATGAGAAGTCTGCAGCCTACGTGCGTTCATCTGAAAGAATTGAATTTTTGAAATGAATTTCATGTGAAATCAACTCAGAAAGGCCCACTAACAGAGCATGCTTCATGTACATGTCATGAATTGTCAATAAATGGTTAGCTCTTTTGAACTCATTGAGGAAAAAAGCAGAAGCCAGGAGCCACAAGGATGCTACAACACCCATGAACTACCCAAGTTGTTTTTCTGACATTCAAACAGTTTTAGCAAAGAGACTGAAAAATCAAGTAGCTAGCATATGCTAAGTTCATATTATAAAATGTTAGCAATTTTTTATCACAAAGAAAAGAAGGTATGGTGCAATAAATAGCAGTCTGGCAAGCCATTAGATAATCATATAAAGCAGGCTTCAGAATGTGATTTGGATAAGGGGAAGAATTTCATAGCTCTTTCTTTTATAATCACACAAATATTACCAATATTTCTATTGATCTTTTAAGTACAATTGTATATTTTCAAGCCAATATGAGGACTTAGGAAATTATCACATGAAAAGTGAATTAGATAGACTGTTGAACAAACTGCTTACCTAAAGATATCTAAAAAATCGTTTAGATGCCTGACTTGTTGGATTCTTGCCTATGGATTCTTTGTGAGATTTCCTTTAAGCATGCTAGGTGGGGTATCCTTTCAACTTTTCCCAGAAAGATATTCATTTTAAAAACATAGAGCTCAGATCAACCATTCTGACATGGGATGCTTTATTTGTTCCTCACTAGATTTTGGCATTATGAATAAAGCAAGAAATGCACACGTAGAACAGTGAAAATAATTGTATCCTGCCCCATAAGAAACTGCTTTTTAAGGGTTCTTGTGTATAATTTCCTGAAATTCTTAACTTAGAGGATTCTTCCCTGTGTTACCCTCTCATATAACTTTTTATTTCTCTTAACAGTGTATGTTAGGACAAATTGTATGTCAGCATAGAATGAAAGTAGTGGCTCATTTGCAAATAAAATAAATGAAAGGTATTCATTATATTAATATATCACAAATTTTTAAGTATTTCCCATTAATGGGTATTTTATAATATTTCTGGATTTTACTTCCAGTAATATTGGACATATAGCTTTTCTTGCTCATATAAGTTATAACCATCACACAGATCCTAGAAATAAAATTTCTAGATCAAATAGCACATGAATCATTCGATAATAAATTGTCTCACAGCCCTCCTTCCTGCTCATCTCTGATGACATGAATGAACTGGATACCCTAAGAACTTCATTGCTTTCCCTGTGACAGAGACTGCATGAGCAAATCCAGCCTGCCCTGGAATATAACTTCCCAAAGGAACTAACCAGAACACAAATGTAAAACAATAATACAGGGAAACTCTAATGCCCAGTGAAAATGCAACTTGAGCCAAGAAAATGTCAGAAGCCTGCTATAGCTGGAAGATACCACAGAAGACACAGAAGTCTTTAGTGCTGCATGGGGAAATGTGTGGATTCATGGCTGTAGCAACAGATATCCCACAGCTTCTCACCAATTCAATGCTGTTCCTGTCATCTTGCTATATAGGTTTGCTGTATAAAGTTAAAACCTTCCCAAATGTTAAAAACAAGCTCTAGTCTCTGACACTTCTCTAAAGTCCCACTCTTGGTACAATTGACTCATACTGATTAGCACCTGAAATCTGTCTGCTAACAGGAAAACCTCCCACCCTATTTTCAGCACCACAGATTTTCTGTTCCCATTGTGCCATGTGAACTGCCACATAGATAGACTTTACTGATATCGATTACTCGCATTGGAATAAAAATACATTTGAATATGACCGTCAGCCCCACAAAGTTTCCAGGGCTTTTCCTGCATATGATAACAAAATGGCCTCAATTAATCACCCTCATCTTTTTTTTTCTCTTTTACATATTTAACTTTTTAACATTTTTTATTATTATTTCACTCATACAAACTTAATAGGTACACCGGTTCCCTCCCTCCCTCCTCCCCCCCCCTGAACCCCCTGCTCTCCCTCCTCTCACCCCTCCCTCTCCATTCCCCAGTGCCTCCCGCCCCAGTTCCCAGAGAGTCCTTTAATGTGCATCCCTGACTCTCCTCTGAGCCCTCCTCTCCGATGACGTACAAGGACCCAGTGGCATTTCCCTGAACTCTTTCCCGTGTTCCCCTTAAGCATAGGAACACTACTGTGGCTGCCAATCCCTTGCCTCCAGGGATCTTGGTGCCTTTAGCTAATCACCCTCATCTTAAGGCTTTCCTGTCCCAGAAAAATAAACTGCAAAGATAAGGATTTTTCTAAGCAGCATGTGGTGTAAACCTCTGCATACATCATTATCAATCAGCCCAGCAGGAAGGCTGAACCAGGAAGATTCACTTCCCTCTATTTGATACTCAAATGAGTTTCTTTGCCAGAGCAATGCATGTGGTTCTGAAGAAGAAATGAAAACTCTGAATGCCAGTGTCTTCATCATTCTTCAGCAGCTCTGAGAACAAATACTGCTTTCTGACTGCTCTCCGTAATTCTGCGTGTGCATGTATGTGTATGTACTCACATAAACATATGTGTGTGTGGCTTTTATTCTAGTACTCAGCATAAGGGTTTGTCTTGGGGAAAGTGATGTGGATGTGATGTGGATCTGAGGGACTGAAGCTGGAGTGGATCTCCCCACCTAGGAGGTAACAGTTAGATCCATCTCTGCTTAGTGAAACGGAAGATTATGATATTACAGTGGAACTATCTAGAGCATTGCTGAGGTGAGTACTTTATAAACTAACAATTACAGAAATTAATAAGGAGACAAGGATGCTTCCACAAGAAATGTTAGTGAAAGTGGATCATAAAAGTGAAGAGAAATGTTACTAGTTAAAAAAAAAAATGAAAGGCCTTTTCGGGCAGTGGCTACAGACAGACTGTCACAAGAGAACTTCTGCAAGATCACCAGTGAGCTGCAGAAGGCACCCACTATGACTAAGAGGCACCTAAACAATTCAGAATAGAGGTCTGCAAGCAGAATCTGTGAAGGTCTGGATAGTAAATTCCTACAGCTTTGTGGGCCACACAGTTTTATTCTGACAACTTCCTATCGCCTTTGTCATGTGAAAGTTGCTATAGAGATGTGATGAAATGAGCATGACCATGTTCTAAAAGAAACTCATTTTCAAAGGCAGGTGGCCACCGTATTTGGCAACTAGGAGTCACTGGCTAACTCTCCCATCAGGAAAAGAATATTAGTAATACCAATTAACATTGTTACTAATAATACATTATACTATATGTCAGGTGTTCTTCTGGTATTTTCAATTTATGCAACTTTACTCATAATATTATGAGTAGTATATCCTCTTTGAAGTTGAAGAGGGAAATCTAGAGTGTTTATCTCTTATTGCTGGTCACAGGTAGAATATATACCAAAATACTTTGTCTCCTGAGACTGAGTTCCCTCAACTCTAGGCTATATGACTCCTTGTAGGAATCCTGAGACTGAGTTCCCTTAACTCTAGGCTATATGACTCCTTGGAGGAATCCTGAGACTGAGTTCCTTTAACACTAGACTACATGGCCTCTTGTCAGAAGGAGAATCATCAGTCCTGTCCTCAAGGAGTTTCTTAGCATGGAGAAGGCTTTGTCAGATTGTGACTTAATGTGCATTGATGGTCTGTTAGCTTCCACTGCTCTGTGTGTGCTTTGTAACACTGAACTCTTAAATGATCTGAATTTCCAGACAGATCTGTTCCTGCTCCGTCACACAGGTCTGTTCTGTTTCTCTGTATTCTGCCCATTGATCTTCCTTCATTCCTGCAATGATTTTCACTCTATTTATTGTGGTAATGTTTGCACGTGGTGCTTCCTCTGTCTGCACTGCACTTTCCTTCTTTTTCCCTGAAGGTATGCTCTATCCTTTCAAGCTTATTCTAATCGGGTGCCCTGTATCTTCTAATGACCTTTTTTTAGTGAAATGCACAGTATTTACATTTTTATTCATTCATGTGATCATCTGAGCAATACTTTTCCTATATCAAAATAACTTTCTCAGTTTCTGCACTATTGCTGTGCCAGACTAGATGATTATGTTGTGCTGGGACTATGTGTACTATGATTTTCACTTATGTAAACTACTGATACCGCCTATGTCATTTCATAGGGCTACTGGTTCAATAATATTGCCATGATATTATTTGGTCTGAAATATTTCCAACCCAAGCAATGCTTACTACGTGTTTCACAAGCCTGAGTGTCCATCTCTGGAATAAATAATACTTGTTTTGAAAAGAAAGCAAAGACAGACAAGATGTTAAGTGATTAAAAATCTATTATATGTGTCCAGAATTCTCCAAGATAAATTCTTAATTCCCAAACCTTTACTAGATCTTACTGACTTGCAAATCCTGATCATCACCTTACTGTTCTCAAGAATCATCAAAGAACATTCCATAGGAACATTTTACAAAAGAGGAGATACAGTTTTTGGTTACATTTTGTAAAGCATTAAAAATTAGTTCAGTTTAATCCTATTTTTCAAAGCTGAAAATTAAGGGTTTTTTTTTTAATATAGCAATGCATTTAAAGGAAACCCTACATTTTCTGTGTATTTACTGAGCTAATACTTTTATTTGTAATGGCAAAAATTTTATTCTTTAGTCATTATGGGAAATTTTAAAAAGTGTGTTATAAGAAAGACAAGCATTCCTAGATCTTTTATAAAGAACAATGTTGCTGTTGGTTTCCTTGATGAATTTTCTTAGGAAAAAACTTTTTGTGCCCATATTTATTATTCTGTCTTCTAATCTTTCTCATGCATAAGTAAATAAGCCATTCCAGGCCATATACAGAAGAAAATTCTCAAAATCAAGTATAAGTGTGCAAATTGCATAAAATATTTAATGCAAATAATGACATAAATTACAGTGTGGAAGGAGTTAAATAGTTGTAACATTAGTATGCAACTTTTGGAGAAAGTAACTTTTACAAGGAAGCCTAAAGAATTATGTAATAAATATTTATATATCTTCCATTTTGCTTTTACTATGAAATTTTTCTGTAATTATTTTACTGCACTACGTGTCCATCCATAGTGTTTTACTGCAACTACAAATTCAGCAAACATTGTAAACCATTTTGGAATAAAATTTTCGTATAGTGAAATGCAAAACTCTTAAGCATTTATTGAATTTTGACAAATGTATACATTTAGGCATTTTTAAACTGTATAGAGATATTAAAGAGCCCTACTCCTGAAATTTTTCTTGTTGTCCTTCTGAATCTATACTAACTCATCATTAACCTCAAGACAAACACTGTCCTTATTTTTTTATCAACTTAAATTTTTGTTAATGTTAATCACTTTTCCAGGCTTTCCTAGAAATTCATGTTGTTGGTTATTTATAATGTTCTTGAATTTCTGTGTTTCAACAGTTTTTCCCATTTAATTGCATAGTGGCATAGTTTGAATTGCTTTGGACACACAATTCCCAGGTTATGCTGACATTCAGAAGACCATGAGCCTGAATGACAGAAGCTGACTTCAAGAAAGTCTCTAGGCTGCTGACTGGTTCCTATCTGTCATCCTAGCAAGCCATGCTTTCTATTCTGTGCCTTCTTTACCACAATGGATTTTGTACTTCTGAAACCATGACCCAAAATAAGCCTTTGCTTTTTTAGCTCATGACTTTCAGCTATTTCAGTCTTAACCACTCAGAAATGTCTAATAGAGTTGTATATTCCATAAATATAATGCAGTTTATTGATATCTCAGTTATTTTCAGTTTTGACCCTAATGAAAAATGCATTCATTTACACCTCATTTTAAGAATGTAACATTTTCATTTACAAAGATGGAATTGCTTGGTGGTTATTAAAAGGACAATATAAGTTCTAAAATGTTTTTATCTTTCCAACATTTTATACAACTTCCCTTTGTTTGATATCTTTACTACATATTGTTGTCTATCTTTTTAAACTAAAAGTAGATAACTTTTTGAATAAAGTGAATTCAAACACTTAACTCAAAGAAAACACAAAAATTAACTTAAAATAATTACAGATCTAAGCGTTCAATACTTTCAGAAGATAATACAAGGAAAATATTTCTGACCCCAAGGTTAGGAAAAGATTTTTACAGTGTAATGCCAAACAGTATGCTAAGCAAACTACTGGACATGTATTGCCTATTAATCAGAATTCTAAGCAACTAGAAAAGTTTGACCTATAAGCAAAAACTAAAAATTAAATATGCAAAAAATTTTTAGCCTTTAAAGAACTTTGGGTCTTGTACTCCAACCCATTGATCTTTATGTCTTTTTAAGAGTCAGTTATTTCCATGCTGTTTTTATTACTATGACTTTATTGTGTAATTTAAGATCTGTTGAAGATCTTTTCATCTGTGATCATCAATGAAATTGGGCTATAGTTTTGTTTTTTTGTTGTTGTTGTGTCTTATTTGGTTTTGGAATCAGTTGGCTTTGTAGAAGGAGTTTGGAAGTATTCCTTCCTTTTTTATTTTATGGAATTATTTAAAGAGTGTTGGTGCCAGTTATTCTTTAAATATCTGGTAGAAATGTGCACTGAATTGATCTAGTCCTGGATTTTCTTGGTAGGGAGATTCATTATTACTGCTTCAACTTCATCCCTTGCTGTAGGACTCTATAAATAATTTACTTCATCATAGTACAACTTTGGTGTGTCTTATGTGTTTAGAAATTCATCCTTTTTTTGTGATTGTCAAATTTGGTAGTGTATTTTTAAAGTGTATTTTAAAGTATGACTTTATATTCTCTGTATTGCCCTGACATCTGTTGTGATAGCTCCATTTTCATTTCTAATTTTATTAACTTGGGTTTTCTCTCTTTTAGTTTGTGTTAATTTGGCTAATGATTTGTCAAATTTGTTAAGTTTTTCAAAGAACCAGCTTTTCATTTGATTGACTCTTTGTATTATTTTCTTTGTCTCCATTTCAGTTATTTCTCCTCTGATCCTAATAATGTCTGCATATCTACTTCTTTTGGGTTTGGTTTGTTCTTATTTCTCTAAAGCTTTAAGCTGTATTGCTAGGTTGTTCACTTGTGATGTCTCCATTTTTTTACGTAGAGATTAGGTGCTTTGAATTTTCCTCTTAGGATTGCCTTCATTGCATCCCAAAGGTTTAGATATGATGTGTTTTCATTATCATTGAATTCTAGGATTTTTGAATTTTTACTGAGCCAGGATTAGAAATGAAGACCCAAATATAAGTTTCCTCACCTATTGTCTTTGAAAAAGTTTCCAAAACTATCCATTGGAAAAAGGACAGCATCTTCAACAAATGGTGTTGGCAAACTTGGATGTCTACATGCCAAATTATTAAACTGGACTTTTATTTTTCTCCCTGAAAAAAATTGCTCAAAAACTTTTGTGTTAGTCAGAGACTATAAAACTCCTAGAAGAAAAAATTGGGAATACCCTCAAACTGTTTGACCTTGGCCAGCATTTCCTTAAAAGGACCCCAAAAGCAGAGATAATAAGTCCAACTCTAAGCAAGTGGGACAATATTAAATTTAAAGCTTTTAATCAGCAAAAGAGACTGCTAATTGAGAAAAAGACAACCTGCAGAATGGGAGAGCATCTTCACTAACGACACATCTGAATGAGGTCTAATATCCAGAATATACAAAGAACTTCAGAAATTATATACCAAAGAAGTAAACGACCCCATTAAAATGGGCTACAGAACTGAAAAGAAACATCTCACCAGGTGAAATTCAAATGTCTAACAAACATCTTAAAAAATGTTTTACCCTCTAGTCATTAGGGAAATCAAATTAAAACCACCCTGAGATCATTTCATTCCAGTCAGAACTGCTAAGATCCAAAGCAAACAACAGCAGATGCCAGCATTGGCACAGGGAGAAGGAGACCCTCATATATTTCTGTACATCCTACAACCCCTTTGGACATCAATTTGGAGGTTCCTAAAAAGGCTGAAAATTGAATTTGATCCTGTCTACTGTCAGTTTGGGAACATTTCCAAAAAACATTGCATCCTGCAACAGAGTCACAACCTTGTTTATAGCAGCTTTTTTCAGAAATGAAACCAACCTAGATGTCCAACTGTTGACAAATGGTTAATGAAAATGTGTTACATACATACAATGGAATACTATTCAGCTGTCAGGAAAGATGACCCAGTGAAATGTGCCATTAAATGGATGGAACTGGGAGAAATTATGTTGAATGAAATATCCCAGATTCAGAAAGACAGATGCTGTATTTTCTCCCTTATAAGCAGATCCTAACATTAAACATTCAGCTTGATGTAATCAAACAGAAGCTCTTATGGCACCTACAAACATAAAGGAACACAAACCAAGGGGAGGAAGAAGACCCAAAAGAGTAGAAACAAAAAAACAGAGGTAAAGAGTGAGAAAAGACTTATGTAAGAAAGTCTTCAGTAGAGGAAAGAACAGAAATAGGACACAACAGGATTTGTCTCCAAGTAACCAACCACCTACTCACTAGCCCTAATCTCCCACCCACAATCACCGGGAACACATGCCCAGCAATGTGCATCAGTCTAGATGACAATGCCCTAGGAGAAAACTGACAGTAGACAGGATCGGATGCCTCAACACTATCTCCTAACACCCAAGAGTAGACCTCCATCTGAATGTCTGCCATTTTGTCTTTAGAAAAGAAAAGATCTCAACATGCAAACAACAGACGGCCTATTACAGGAGAAGTGCAGTAAAACAGACACCAATCAACCAGAGTGCAGAGTACCTGTGAACCTAAAACACTCAGTCAGAATCAGGCCAACCAAATAAAATCTCTCCCCATTCTAAGGCTCAGGGAATCTTGCAGAAAAAGAAGCAGTAAGATTGTAAGAGCCTAAAGGTGGAGAGGTCCATGACCACCAGGGCATTCTAATCAAGATAGAGCTGCTGCATGCAGGAACTTACTGTAATGAGACCTATCCGTATCATGTCTGTACTACGACTGACATATCAGCATTCCCCCATAGACTAGCGAAGAACTCAGGAGAAATAATTACATACAGGTGGAAACTTAGGGTCTAGGGCTAGTCAAATAAAGGAGAGTGCCCCTATCAGTGGATCTACCCAAGGAAGGGCTACTTAATCTGTCACAGAGGCCTGAGCCCACACTAAAGCAGACACCTGAAAGGAAGCCTGTGACCCACACAACCAGACAGGCAGGAGGATGGGAGGGAGAAGGATGGATTGGTTAAAGGGTAGAAAGGTGACAGAGGAAGAGCAGGGAGGAAAGGAGGGTAAAAGGAGAAAGAACGTGGACAACCACTCATGTTTGTAAAACTAGACAAATAAAAAATAATTTAAAAAAGAATAGCAATAAGAAATTGAAAGAGTGACAGTCTTGGCTAAAATATTGGAAAATTTTACATTGATAACTTACATCACAAATAGGAACTCTGATAACTTAGTGCTAAGAGAAGCATTCCATTCTTAAAAATGGGTACAGGATTTTAAATAGATATTGCTGCAAAGAAGATACATGGACAATTGCTGAACTACTCAGTCCTCAGAGAACCACGGATAAAACCTTCAGAATAGCCTGAATGACTGCTTTTGAAAGAGGACAATATGAATAACACAGTTTAATGATTCCTTAAAGTATAAAACATAACCACATCATACAACAGAGCAATTCTATTCCTGGAAATGAAATGACTATTTAGAGATACATTAATTTACATAGTAGAGCACAGTAGTAGCAACAGCATAAGGAATATTAGCATCAAAAGTACTTTGCAACAACCAAAGGACTCCAATGGTAATCACTTGGCTACAAAAGACATGATCCTCCAAAATCCTATGCTAAGTGAAAGAAGCTAGGAACAAAACCTATATGAAATGATTGCAAAATGACTGAGAGAGCTCATGAAAGGTAACCTGGGGCTGGGATGAGAATGAAAATAGACATAAACTGAGCAAAATGTTTGAAGTGATGAAAAGGCAAAAATGAATTTGGGAGATGCTTACACAACTGTGAAAATTTATTAAAACTCATTGAAGTTTACACTTAAAATGGGTGAATTTTTGCTGTGTAAATTATATATTAATAAAACTGCTTTTTAATATTGTTTAAAGAACACTGCTGGTTCAAAGATTTTCCTGAAAAGTTAGACAAATGTTTGAGAAAGAAGTGCCACAGTATTACAAAAATTCATACAAAGAAAAGTAGAGCATAATTTTCAAATAACTGTGTAGGCTCATGAAAGTTTGTTGCCCAACTTTGTAAAAAACATAATGCAAAGGGAAAATTCTGGGCCAATTCATGTCATAGAAACAGGCACAAAATTTCTAAGCAAATGGACAGTAACATCATGTGGAAAAATAGCAACACGGGGTCAGGATGGGCTGAAGCTAGAAATCACTGAAAACCATACAATATTACAAAAATCTAATTTTAGGAATACAAAAGCATTTCATAAAATTAAATATCCTTGTATGATAAAGGCATTTATAGCAAACTAGAATTAGTAGGTCTATATGCATGCTACACAATGACATCTAAGAAACTAACAATAGCACAGTGAATGGGTGATGTTTATAGTACACTGTTATTCATGTAAAAGATAGTTTATATTTGCAGAGACATGAATTACTACTAGATGACATAGTCATGCAAAAGAAAAATCTGGTAAAGTTTAATTCTGGGGAGCAACAGGGTGGTGTTTCTGTCCTGGGAGGTGTGATTTCTCTGTCATCTTCGTTTTAAGGTTTGCATTTTTGTGATGACAAAAATTATCTATCAGCCGGGAAGGCATATTATTCATGTGCAGGAGTATACAAAATATGCAAATTTGACTGGAGCAGCATCCTCTGTGTTTGAACTTTATAACTAAAGCAATAATTCAAAATCCCTTTACAAAAGTAGTTTTGTTTTATCAATATTTCATCCTCAAGTGTTATCAGGAAGATTGCATGAAATTTCTCGTTTCCTCAGTTGATTTTTCTCAGAAATAATAGAGGAAAAAATACCATGTCGAACCCTGAAAAATAAGGATTCTTGAATCTCTCTTTGAAACATATAAATATAAAAGCAAATAACAGAAATAATTTTAAGATCCCTATTTTGGGATCTCCTTTCTAAGACTGGGTATGTTATTTAATTTCACTTTTTATCGGTTGTTCATTTGGGGTCAAACTTTCCACAGTTCCATAATGGAAAATGCCACTCTATTTTCAGAAGCGCAGATGGTGGAAATGTGCTTCACAGGTAAACCATTTTATTTGAGTGGAACTGAATTAGCTTTTCCAACCCACAATTTCCAAATACAATGTCAGAAATGAAATACACCCTCTCCACCTCAGTGCGGTGGCGGGAGAAATCGTGCCGTCACTCACAGCATACTCTGCACAAGGAGCACCCTGAGGATTAAATCCCATAATGCCTTCCTTTGAAAGGACCTGCAGGTGGTCTCACACACTGACCCCAACCAGCATCATGTCCGCATCACTGGACAGTGTCTACTGATATCCAGGAACGACAGAGGTCAGTAGGATCCACATCTCTGACCTCGGGCCCAGCATCTGCACTTCTCACTGCTTCCGGGAGGATTCTTGTCAGCAGACTGACATCACACCAGCACCTGTGGTATCCTCCAGCTGTTACAATGCTGACATTTTTATTAATAAAACGCCAATGAGTGAGTAAACAAGTGGAGGAGCGATCCACTGCAAGTGACACGTGTACTCTGTACATATTTGACTCAAGAAACAAGAACTGCCTTCACTCACCTGCTCAGAAGCCATCTTATCAGACTCTAGCTGTACAGCAGGTAGAAGTGACATTTTAAGAGAGAAGGAAGAGGAGTGGGAGGAAAGGAAATTTTAAAAAAGCAAAAACCACTTTTGTTTTAAAGCAACAGAAAAATCTTACGCAAGCACAATCCAAGTGTGGTGCTGAAGACCAAAGTCAGGGTTCATCTGGCACATTTCTCTCCAGGAATGTGACAGCTACTCTCTGCCGCCTGCTCACCTCAGACTCATTTAGCAATGTCAATTGTCCTTTACTTACTATTTTCTACAGTAATAAAATAGAAATTTTATTTATAGATCAATGTATAGCAAGGTAGGTAAGTAGATAGATAAATAGATAGATAGGCATATAAATGATAGATAATAGTTTCATGATATGAAACCATTCATGAGATATAAATAGTGGTAGGTAGATAATAGTTACATGATAGCTAGCTCCTAGACAGGTGATAGGTAGCTGATAGATTGTAGTTACATGATACATAGATGACATAGGCAATAGATACATGATGTCATGGTTTAAATGTAATTTGTCCCCCACAGGCTCATGTAGTTGAATCTAGCCATAGTCAGTGTTTAGGAAGAGCATGAAAACTTAAGGGAGTAGAGCCTTGCTAGAGGAAGACATGTCACACTTCGTCCACAAATAATCTGTTCGGAAGTTTACGTCTAACTCTCTTTGGCCTCTGTGAACGTCTGCGGTGACCTGAGCCTCCAACTTCTGACACCAGCCACGCCTTTTCTGCCATAATGAACTGTATCTCCCCTCTGGAACCGTAAGTAAAATGCCTTTTCCTCTCTCTCTTAAGCTAGTAGCAGAACGAGTAACTGTAAGAGAAGATGATGATAAATAGTGAATGATAGACAGGTAGATGATAGCTAGACTATACTTATAAGATAGACACATGAATGATAACAAGATGATAGTTATATGATACAGATATAAAGATAGATAACTTATAGATACAGTTAGATGAAAGAAAGATAGACAACAGAGTATAGATAGATAATAGTCACTTGATATTTGCAGGACATATGATAGCTAGTTAGATAGATGATGAGGATAGATAACAAATAGACGATAGATTATAGTCACATGATAGATGAAGATGGTAGACAGATAAATGACAGTTTAGAAAATAGATAAATAGGTAAATAAAAAGATAAATAGATTGATAGATCTATTGTTATATTTAGATTGACTATATATTTGTGTAAGGACAATTCTACATTTCTAGTTACTTCTTTATGCCATTGAATTTTCTTCCTAAGCTTTACCAAGACAAGAGACACATTCCTAAAGCTAAGATTTTTTAATAGAATCATACCATGAATCAGAGTGTGACACAATAGAAACAGACCAAGCTAAAATAAAATGATATATTTTGAACCAATTATTTTTTAAAAAGAAGAAAAATTGCTCTCCTCCATAATGGGATTTTCCTCACATGAGGCATTCCTTCCCATATGCTGCCCTAGTTTAATTAAAATGAAATTTTCCTCCAATACTTCTGTATCCTCCAAAATATTTTCTCTGGCCATCCTTGGAGATTGCAGTTGCTCACACTGGTATCTAATTCTCTGGTATGGCTCTGATTCCATTCTTTAATAATTGTATTCTGCCGGCTGTTCTCTAGCCTTCAGCATTTTCTCCCAAACTAAGTGAACTTGTAACAATATAACATAAAGCTTTTCCTCCTTTTCTCTTTACTTTCTTTACTCTTGCCAATGATCTTGTTTACTCCTAGGGGCTACAACAAATTATCCTTTCCTGTTGTTTATAGCAGATACCACATGTGTGGATTGTGTAACTGTAAGCAGTTCAACATGTCATTCTTTTTGTAAAGAGTAAGTTTGACCTAACTCCAGACCCTGTACACGAATCAATGTTCTTCTGTTAAATTGACATTGGTCAAACAGTTCCACCTATCTGGACCATACTTCTAAAACTTCACAGAATACTATGCAAGTTCAGGACATACTTTTTCACAATATACACTATTATTATTTTTTGATAGTGAAATGACAATCATTTAGCACACCTGCCTGAATGTTCTCCCATGAGCACTTTGTAGCATTCTGCACAGTATGCTGTGTTGCCTTGACCAGACACTCTCTAACAGATTAAGCAGAACTTGAAAACATCAGAGTTTTATATGGTAGTTTGCTTTTACATCCGAACATCTACTCCAATTCAAGCTCTGACATCACAGGCAGTGTAGACCTACCCCACTCCCCAGATCCACCATATCTAAGGTTTGGTTAGCATTAGTGAAGAAGGGAAGTCAAAGCCCACTCTTTGCTGTCAGTGGAAGGGCATACTGTACTGGGTTTTCCTCCTCCTCCTCCTCCTCCTCCTCCTCCTCCTCCTCCTCCTCCTCCTCCTCCTCCTCCTCCTCCTCCTCCTCCTCCTCTTCCACTACTTCTAGACAGAGCTTTAGCAGTCCATTCAGTTCTTTGTTTGATTGCAACATTTCCTGTCTGTCACACTAGATGTCAAAGTGATGGCCAAGTTATGAAGCACTTGTATTGGTTTGTGCTGTAGCATGTATCCTGCTTAACCAAGAGTCTTTCAAGATGGGTCCCATTCAGGCTACTTCCCCTGGTCTCCATGGAAGAGCACAGACCAGATCTTCAAACCTGGAGAAAAACAGCTTGGCAGGTTTCTGACTGTTGGGGTGTCTTTATTATTTCATTGTTTTTTGGTCTCAGTTTCTAGGGTTCCAGACTTCATCCAGTAAATATAGGCATTAGGCTGGACTTTTCATCCTAAACCCAAGAAGACACATTCCACCTTCCCTATGAATTACAGCTATGATACATGCATGACCCAGACAATTTAGAGAAGCAAACAGCTCATTCATGTTCACAGTCCTAGACTATAGTCTGTTGTGGCAGGAGAGTTACTGGCAGGGAGTAGGGGAACTGGTTATACCCTCTGCAAAGAAGTTGCAGAGTCAGATTTTCCACTCGGTCCATCTGCCCAGTCCTGAACTAGCCTTCTCCATGACATGCATCTACCCAGGGAATGGCCCCACTCCCGTGTGCTGGATCTTCCTATGCCATTAAGTGATTTCCCACAGGCTAGTAGTTCTTCATGGGCATACTGAAGGCTCAGACCTCAATGGCCAAGTTCACTCAAAACTAACTCCCGCGGCATCCAAAAATCTTAGTAATCTGCATGCCACAGTGAGATGTCTTTCTCCTCTGCACACACAGCTGGATATTTAAGAGCAGGACCCTGTTTCCTTGTCAGAAAGAGGAAATAGTATAGCCTTCCAAAGGGAAACATATGAGAGTTGGAGGATTATTTCAAAGATTTCTTTTATGAAATATGCTTTTGAATGCATGGCCTCTCTGATCTAGACTGCTGGGGTAACGGTGAGTGTCAGTGTGTAGTAAACGGGATTGGGTTTAGTACTTTTCTTGGGTATTTGGAAATTATTTTCACTCTCTGCAACTGTCATGTTTCCAAATGTGTCCCCCACAGACTCCTGTGTTTGAGAAGGTCATGGCACCTTTAGAAGATAGAGACTTGCTGGAAGAAGGCAGTCACAGGGGGTGTGTCTTGAGGTTGGTTAGCCTCACCCTGCTTGAGTCTTGAGCAAGCCCAAGTCTGCTCCTGAGCTTGCATGTAGCAGCTCTC
The DNA here is from genome assembly GCA_023101885.1 of Typhlomys cinereus. Classification (NCBI taxonomy): domain Eukaryota; kingdom Metazoa; phylum Chordata; class Mammalia; order Rodentia; family Platacanthomyidae; genus Typhlomys; species Typhlomys cinereus. The sequence continues at coordinate 3,936,176 of JALPQD010000082.1, forward strand.
TGTCTCCAGGAAGGAGGTGACTTAGTCCATCTCTAGCTTCTGCCTGCCAGCCAGCCATGCCTTTCCTGCCATAAAGGACTGTATCTCCCCTCTGGAACTGTAAGCTGACTAAATCTCCTTTATCCCTTACGTTGCTTGACTTTGGGTGTTTTCTCACAGCAATACAGAAGAGTAACTGGTATAATAACCTTCAGAAATTGAGTTTTTTTGCTGAAATTCAGTGATCAAAGAATGTTCTTCCATTAAACTGTGCTTTTCTTCTTTTGTATATTAATTTTAAATTAATTTAAATTCTTTTATTTATTAGTTTGAGAGAGAAAAAGAGAGAGAGAGATAACATGTATACTATGCCTTGTGCATGGATGTCAGCTTTCTCCTACCACGTGGACGCTAGAGATTGAGTTCAGGTGGTCAGATTTCTATGCAGGTGACTTTACTTTCTGGGATGTCTCGCTGACACAGTTGTTTTTTTATTTTGGAAGGAACAGGTCAATCTCAGGATGATACATACTCTGTAAGACTCAATATATATTTGTAAAATGAGCTAATAAATAATTTTATATGCTAATTGTGAGATCATATTTGATAAGCCATAAGAATTCTAGGCACATTTTAGGTGTTCTTAAAAATGAATTAGTATTTTTAATATAAACTGAAAAAAGTAAAAATCAGGAGGAATTATTAGAATGCTGGCTCAGGGCTTTGGGAGATGGCACTAGGTTAAAGATGTGTAGAAAAGGACCTGGGTTCAGATCCTCAAATCCCACGTAAAATATCCAGCAGGCATGACTAACTAGACAAATACAAATAACAGGTTTCAAAATACAAAATGCAAATGGGCATTAGCTACAGGAAGAAATGTTCAACATCTTTCGCCCTCAAGAAAATGAAAATCTGGATGGCCTGGAAATTTTTTCTCACCCCATTCAGATGACTAACATCAAAAGAATAACAATGAACATCTCTGAAGATGCAGCCATAAACAGACCCTAAGTGCTGGTGGGAATGTAAACTTGTACAGTCATGATGGAATTCAGTATGGAGTTTCCTCTAAAAATAAATGGAGTGATGACATTTGACCCAGTTCCACCACTCCTGGGAACACATTCTAAGAAATCTCGCGGCGCATTCTACAGGAATGCCTGCCAGCCATATTCTCTGTAGCACTACTCACATAAGCCAAGATATGGAATCATCCCACAGTCCATCAACAGAGGACTTATAAAGAAAATATGATGCTTACGTACAATGAAGTCACATTCAAACAAGAAGAATGGAATTATTTGCATGAATTGAATGAAATTGGAGATTGTCATAGATTACATGAATACTTTTCCAGGGGAGACACCACACAACTGCCTTCCCACCTCAGATAGGAGTTCCACAATAGACCAAAGTGTTAACAAACCAATGAGGTTGTTGGGGCTACTTGCAGGAGTGGGGGTGAGGGCTACTGATAGGAGCAGCAACAATCAAAGACAGCTCATCACAGCATGACTGATTGACAGCTTCCATGTGACTGCCTATATGGATCTGATCTCTCTCTCTCTCTCTCTCTCTCTCTCTCTCTCTCTCTCTCTCTCTCCTCTCTTTCAATTGCTCTGGGATTTTCTAACTGAACTGCAGCATGACTGATTGACAGCTTCCATGTGACTGCCTATATGGATCTGATCTCTCTCTCTCTCTCTCTCTCTCTCTCTCTCTCTCTCTCTCTCTCTCTCCCCCTCTCTTTCAATTGCTCTGGGATTTTCTAACTGAACTGCTTAGCTGTTCAGCAGTCTCTTTAAGGCTTCTTTATTGTTCTGGGATCTCCTTAAGACTGCCTTTAACTGCTGAGCAATCCCCCTTTTATCTGCTTAGCTGGCAGGAGCCATTGCTCCCTCCAGCCATTGTTTTCATTCTGGAGGGAACCCTTTCCCCTCCCAAACTTGTCAGCTTTAATTGAATTCCATTCTGATGGGCATTAGCTGTCTTATCCAATCTTAAAGTCCCCCAAAATCTTGCAGTTGTTCCTGACCCCCGTACCTTCAGGTGTATTTGTAGGTCTCTTACATAGGCTTTCCAAATCTGTAATGCACTCAGGATTGCCTTACCTCGTGTACATAACAAAACTTTTTGCCAGGAATTAGCAGGATTTCTGGAATCTCACCTCAGCTCATTCCAATCATCAGGTGATCTCAGGAATCAACAAATGAAGAGAAACTACGGAAAACATTAGCAAGATCCAACATGAAAAGTTTTGATAGCTGTATCAATTGCTTTTTTAAAAAGAACATTGTGGAGTAGCAGCTTATGTGGCTTTCTTCCTAAGCCAACACCCTGCTTCCTCATTCTGGATCACTTCTGTGGGGACTTCATGTATTTCCTCACTTCCCATGAGCTAGATGAGGCTGACTCAAGCTGCAGCTCCGACCATAAATGGATGCATATTTTGAATGGTATTTTCCTTCAGGCACAAGCTCCAGGGTGTCTGTTTTCTGATCACTGTTCCAGTTTGCATCTTCAATTTAATCAGGCAAAGAAAGGCTTGAGCTAATAGTGCTTGATACCTGCATGAAGGGAAAGAAATTAGTAGGGTTGAAAACAAAGGTGGGTCTTCAGTTTCATGTCATCTGCACTCACACTTAGTGTTGACATCACTGCTCTCACGATTCATGCTACAGGCCTCGAAACTGACACATATGCTCCAAGAGAGAACTGTAGCACAGCAGGTGCGCAGAGAACATTTGGCAAGACAGACATGGAGGAAGATAAAAAAGCAAAACCAGCAGAGAGCAAAACCATTCTGCAGATTCTGAATAAGGAAGAGTCCAAAGGTGAAAGTTCAGCTAACTCACACTTCCCTGAAAACTAAGACCTGGATGCCTACGTAGTACAAAATAACATGTAACAATAAATTGAGTTCAGTTCCTTTTTTTTGTCAGTGTGTGTGTGTGTGTGTGTGTGTGTGTGTGTGTGTGTGTGTTCATAAGGATGGGAGGAGTAACGATATGCAAGAATCTCCACACAAGCTAGGGCTGAAGCAATCATAATTGGACTTTGCATGCTCTGTGCAATGTCCAACACACTATTGACCCCACAAAGTCTAGCGTTTGCTAAAGGCACTAGGATCCTTAGAGGCAAGGTATTGACAGCCACAGTAGTGTTCCTATGCTTAAAGGGAACACAGGAAAGGGTTCTGGGAAATGCCCCTGGGTCCTTGCACCTTATCGGAGAGGAGGACCCAGAGAAGAGTTTGGCATGCTCATTAAAGGATGCTTCGGGGATGGGATGGGGAGGCATTGGGGGATGGGGAAAGAAGGGGGATGGGGGGCACAGGGGGATAGGGGGTTGGAGGGAGTGGGGGAACCGGTGTACCTGTTAAGTTTGTATGAGTGGAAATAAAAAATAAGAAAAAAAGAGGATATTTGAGTATGTGTGTCTATGGAGCACCAAGGGTAAATTCTGGAATCCTCCTGGATTTCTCTCCTCCTTGCTTTCCCCTGAATCTTCTCAGGCTCAATCTGTTAGGGACAGCATTGTAGGCCTGTTGTGTGGCCCATTCCTCCAATCAAAAGAGACTATTTTGCACAACACTATTAAGATCGTGAATATTGACTATACCCTCAGAGACAGAGGAATCGAGAGGGACTAGAATGCATGAGCCCACCCATTTGCCCTTACACATGCCTGCACATGGAGGGCTGTGAGGGCTAGAATGCATGTGGGGGCCCTGAACACTTCTACATACACCTGCTTGTGCATGTACTGCTCTTATCCCCTCCCACATGAAGATGGGGGAGCCCAAGAGTATTATAAGCTGAGAAAGATTCATTAACGGGATTCCACATAGGCAGCAACAAGGAATCTGTGAACCATGCGATGGTGAGCTGCCTTTGAATTGTTCCTGCACCTGTCAATAGTCCTCACTTTTACTGCTGTAAATAAACTCATTCGTTTGTCGAGTTGGAGCTCAGCATAATCATTTCTTTGGTCTGTTGTAGAACTGTTATCGGGGGTAGGAAGACAGCTGTGTGTGTGGCGACTCCCCAGGAAAAGTCTTCATACAACCAGGGCACCACCATGCCCCTTCAGCATTTTTTTCATGAGATCTGGAAATCCAAACACAGGTCCTTTTTCTTGCAAGCAAAGGTGTTAACCCCTGAGCCATCTCTCCAGCTCCAGTTCCACTTTTTGAAGTGGGGACTTAGGAATTAATAATCAACTCTAAGGCCATTTAACTAAATGTTTAAAGTTGCAAAAGGTACCTGGATCTTTTTCTTTCTTTATAATACATTTTAAAATATTTTACTTATTTATTCATTTTGAGAGCAGACATATAGAGGAGGGACGAAAAGGAAATCATCTAGAAGCTGGTTCTCCTTCTACCAGCTACGATCTGGAGATGGAATCAGAGTTTCGTCCCCCCCCAGGTTTGCACACAGAGTCTCTACCTTCTGGGCCTCTTGTAAGCCTGGATTTTTCTCATTGTAAACAGTTCTTTGAGATTTAATTCACATGTCATCCTCATCAGGACTTAAAGTACACAGTCAATGGCTCTTAATAATCTGCAAAGCTGTGCAGCCCTCACAATTGATTATATAGTGCTGTCACCATCCCAAAAGAAGAGACTTAGCCATCACCTAGGTTTTCCTTTCTGTCCCCAGCCCTGGGCAGTTATTAATCTGCTCTTTCTCTCCATGGATCTGCCTGTCATGGACATTTCATATAATACAATATGGCCTTTGTGTCTATTTCCATTTAGTTTGCTTTCCTTATGCATTCCGTCCTGTAGCTTGCATTTGAACTTACTCATCTTTATGGTTACAGAGCCCGCTGTGCTCATTTTTCATCTATTTACCGAGGAAAATCTGGGTTATTTCTATTTATTGACTATTATGAATAATGCTGCAATGAATATTTGTGTACAGTATTTGTGTTTCTGTTTCCTTTGGAAATATGTATAAGAATGGAACTAGTGGCTTATATGGTAATTCTAAATTCAGCCTTTAAAAATTTAAGAATATTTTCCTAAGAGGTTGTACCAAAACAGCACGTGTGATTCTAATCTCTGTGCATCTTCATCCCATTCTTCATGTGGAGAGTAGTACCTACCTCATTTTAGTTTCTACTTAAACATTTTGCTTATGGCTTATCCTAGAATTTTCTTAAAGGACATCTCAAAATATATCTCAAATGTAAACTCTTCAGTGTTGAGGCCATTTAGTAAGAAAGTTCAAGTAGTAAGAAAGAAAAGGGGATGGACTTATGCTGGTACTAATGCTTGCAGATGGATATGTCTGCACATGTGACTATGTGAACATGTTTATAATGCATTATATATGTTTAAACTATTGAATATGTAGGTTCATATGTTGAATTGCCTGAGATACCAACTACTACCACCTGATTCTAAGTGACCTCAAGCTTGTAGCTTCAATGGTCTAGGTTCATTTTCCTATTTATAAGGAGGGAAAAATGTAACACATAATCTACTTGGAAATTGCTTATTTATAAATATTTGCTCAATATTCCTGTATCTTTTGACTTTATAATTGGAGGTATTCCATGTACTGGAAATTTTAAAAATCAGCAAATTTTAAATTCTGCGTTTTTACATGTTTGTTTCTAAATATTTAAACTGGTATTTTTATTTAAGTATTAATAGATTACTTGAAAATGGTCAGCACCAGCCCATAATAAGTGCTGACCTTCCACTTCAGAATGTGATTTAAAATTCTTCACACCAAAAGAAAAGAAAATTGAAAGAGTTTTTATTGCAAAATAAAATCATCAGTTTTCCTTTCAAAATAAATCGTTCATTTAGACACACCCGCAAGAAAGGTCTGGACTCAACCAGACGCGGAGGAGGAAGCCCCTCTGAGCTGACAACAGCGTGTGCCTCGAGGAGCGGGACTGCTCTCTTCTCCCCTGACTTAGCCCTTGCAGTTCCTGCTTGTCAAGCCTGGGGAGCAGTAGAACTAAGCAGCCCAAATTGGCAGATAATGCGCCTTATTTCCATGTAGAAGCAGGTGCATTTTCCTGCGGATAAGTAGTGTGATGACACTGATCCGCTCTGACAGGCCAGCTGATCTAAAATTACTCAGCATGCATCGCCACTGGCTGGGAAAGCTTCTCCCAGGGGCTTTTTCTGCAACTCTTCAATCCCCTGGGTGCTAATTAAAATTTACTGGATAATATTTGCAAAGCTCAATGGCCCTAGTTACAGCAATTATCAGTTACTAAATGTTAGTGCCGGAGATGTCACCTGATGATTAGCTTTTTTATTCAGAGGATTTTCCCTCTTCTCCCTCCCCTGACTCTTTCTCCTCAAGACAATGTGTAAACTAATGTCTCAATTGGCTAGAAAGAGAAAAAAATTATCCTTTCCTCATTGGACCACTAGTCACTGAGGGATCTGGATTTTAGACATAAGCATCCAATCCAGCTGTTTTAAAGTAAAGGGCTTTATTTGAGATCTACCTCTGAGCCATAATCAAATAAAAAGACACCAAATCAAAAAAAAAATCATTTGTCTATGAATTCATCCACTTAGAAGGGATCTGACCATGATCTGCCAATCTCGTTACTCAAATGACTGTTTATGAAATGGGATGTGGTATTTAAAGGAGATCCAATCATTTAGGAATGGGCCCTCAGTCCAGGTGTAGGTGAAATGTTTTACAACTGTACGTCTTGTCTTGACTCTGACTGCTGTAAACCACATGAAGACCAGACATATTTGCTGTGTTTAACTGTATACATAGCATCTTGATGGCCTTCAATAAGCAGATTATCTCAGCTAAAAATTAAGTAGTCAAGATTCTCTTTAAATAAATGATCTTGAAATTAATAAGCAAATCTTTAACTCATGATTGAGGAAAGATATCAGACCCAAGGACAGCACCTTGACCCTCTACAGCCATGGGTTCAGTCAACTTCAGACTGACAATGATCAGAAATACAATTCCGTCTGAACAGTACTAGGTAACAATTACTTATATGGAATTTAGATTCTTTTAAGTATTGGAAATAAACTCAAAATAAGATGTGTAGGTTATATTCTGGTGGAGTAACCTTGACATTTTGCTCCAGGGTTAATGTCAATTTTTTTGGAAAAGAAATAATACTCAAAGTTATTTGATTCACAGGAATATTTTTCCACCTTTCTCTTCCAAGGAGATGACATAAGTATTTGTAGAATACTTAGCACTTTTCAGACATTAATGGCAGCTTCAGGACAAAGGATCTTGGGAATATGTCAGGAGCTCAGTAGACATGAAGAAAAATTAAAGCTAGTAATGAGTACTCATTAGACATAAATGGTCACTAAGTTAAAAAGATACAACTAAGGATATTATAAATAAGGATCATAACTTCAATATTTTTTGCTTCTCATCTATAATGTGCATTTTTCATAATCAAGGAGTTTTTTTCTTCTAGCAATATTAGAAATTGAACCTAGGGCCTCGTGCATACTAAGCAAGTATTCTACCACTAACAGCTCAACCCAGTACCAAGAAACTTAAATACACATGTAACATTTACAGTTTAGACAATTATATTTCTATTCTAGCACTTTTCAGTTTATCATTCTGTACCATACATGCTATGTATATGGCAAGAAATGTCTCTCCCATTTTCCTCAGTACAGTTTCTCATGCTAATTCTAATATATCCAGCAAGTCCTAAAAACAAGTCTGGTGGTGTATTTTACCTGACATTTCAGGAAAATGTTTAAAATATTTTTTGTCCAGTATGAAATACTTTAGTTTTTGCATTTCTAATATACATTTCATTAAATGCATTTTTTGCATTTCTAATATACATTTCATTAAATTAAATAATGAAAATGAATAATGCACAAAGGCAAATTCATTTGTGCTTTTATAGCCACTCCCTTACGCTAAACTGACAATGAAGTGATTTTCACAAATATGTCATCAGCACTACATATTTGATGAATGGCAAATGTTTACGGGCAGGTTTTTGCTCTAGTTCAAAAATCATTTGAAACATAAGGACACTTGATAAGTAAGAGGGAAGGAATAAGAGGGAAGGAATAAGGGGAAAACAGTGTTGGAAAACAATCCAGGAAAAGAAGCAATACATACCTTTGAGAAATATGTGATTTGAGGGTCTTGATGATGCGTACTTGTGTAGCATGCATAAGACCCTGAGTTTGATTCCAACACTAAAATATATACATGTGTACAGATAGATAGATTATGATAAATAGACAGAAATAGAGATAGAGATACAATAGAGAGATGATAGATACAGATAGATGAGAGAGATATAGATGATAGATAAATAGATAGATAATAGGTAGACTAGGTGAGAGAGAGAGAAAGAGAATGATAGATGATAGAAAAATGGGCAATGAGCCTTAGGGATGGATCAGATATATTTTCTAAACTTGGCTTAGTTGACAAGTTCCAGGAGATGGCTTAATAAAGGATTGTAATGAAAAGGATACCTACTGACAGAAAAGTAGGAAGTATTAGGGAACAAACAAATATTGGGGCTGAAACATCTAAAGAATACCAACACACACACACACACACACACACACACACACACAGGGAGAGACAGGCAAGGAAGAAGAGCTACTGGGATCCAGCTGAGGATGGGGCCGTGAGGAGCTCCTGAAAAGAAATGCAATGACTCTGAACCCTTTCAGTGGACACACAGCAGAGCAAGCCAGGGGGTGGGCGGAAGAGGCACTGGGAACAAAGCAGAGGCAGAAAAGAAAACCCCACACATGTCACTCTACATCACAGAAAAGACCTCCTCTGTGGAGCTGACCTGCAGCCATGTTTAGCTACCACTTTCACACTCCAAACAGTCATAGTTTACAAATTTTACATGATAAATGCTGCTAAGGTTAGCCTATTGGCTTTCAGGTCTTCCACATACAGCATCTACTACTATTGATCCTCAGCTTCAAATAAAATGTATAATGATGGACTGAGCTGCCTACAATTCTTTTTTATTTTCCTAATTTTTCAAGCATATTGAGTCCTTTTCCCTGTTTCCCTCTCTCTCATCCCTCTTTCCTCCCTTTATCAATCCCTCCCACTCCTTCCCACCCTCTTGCCTGTCTGTTGCTATGAACCCCAGGGTTCCCTTGACTACTCTCGTGGAAGTCAGTATGTAGACATGCACATGCTCAATAAACTCACTGAGTCACTCTCTCTTTCTGCGTGGTATATCAAGTTGACCTTCCTCAGACCACTGCACTGATAGGGAAGTGGCCTACAGTTCTGAATGTGCAAATTTTCAGTTCTAAAGGAGACACCTACATCACCTATCCTCCATCCCCACCCCAAGGCTCAGGGAGCACAGAGGAAGAGGGGACAGAAAGAATGTAAGAGAGCCAGAGGATGGTGAGAAGTGCTGCCAAGGTCTTTTGGACACAACAGGCCTGTCATTATCATAGTTACTTTTTCTGCCACTGTGAGACAATATTCATACACAAGTTAGAGGGAGAAAGGTAGATTTATTCAGCTTATGGTTCCAGAGGGGAGATAGTGATATGCAGATAAACAGATATAGGGATATAGTCCATTACAGTGGAGAAGGCATGGCAGGGGGCAGAAGCTAGAGGTCAATTTAGGTCACAGCAGCCATCATGGAGGCAGAGGAAGCAAGGAGCCAACACTACAGGAAGTAGGGTTGAACTACCAAGTGCCTCAAGACCCACCACCTGTGTGACTTGCCTTCCTCCAGCAAGGTTCCACCTCCTAAAGACACTATTACTTTCTCAAACATCAACGTCAACTAAGGATTCAAACATATGAGTCTGTGGGGAACAATGCAGACTCAAACCGTGACACCCACAAACCCAGTGCGCCTGTGTTTACCTGCACAGAACTGTCAACATTTTATTGTGGAAAACAGGGCAGAGCTCCCAAAGCCCAACTCCTGTTGAAGACTATTGGCAATTGCCAAGTAGTCATGGCCAGGGGAAGGGATGTCACTTTTTCCAGTGGTGTAGTGATGGGTGTGTTGCTCATGTTCCAGTATGTAGACATGCACAGGCTGAATAAACTCACTGAGTCACTCTCTTTCTGTGCGTGTATGTGTGTGTTTATCTTTCATTCACATACACATGTAAGACTTGCTGGGAAAAAGAAGGTTTTCAGTTGAATGAGTAAGGATGAGAAGCAAAATATGGGGGAAAAATGACAATGATTCATTGTACAACATGAAGCTATCAAAAAACAAAAAGTTAAAAATATAAATTAAAAAATCTAAAAACATCCTTAAAATGGAGTTGATCCCTATGGACTGCTTCCTCATTGTGTAACGTGTGTACCTTTTTTAAATGAACTTGTAAAAATGACCTACCTACCTTGCATCATTTAAAAATTGTTAAAATTGGGAGAGGGTTACTACTAGTATATATATGTTAAGTGGTTTCTAGAATGTCCTGGGCACCCAGTCTAGACTCGGATATCTTGGGAATTCAAGAAGTAAAATGATTATTATTGGTTTTAAGTCACCGAAAATTCTTGTTCTAGGACTTAATTCAGACGTAATTTCAATTTTATCTAGTAGATTGTTAAATGAAACATCAATCATTGTGAATCGACCTGAAGTCAACCTCAGTCCTATATTTCAACGTAATTATTGCCCTCCAACTTCATGCCTCTGAAAACATAGTCACTGCTATCTTGTGTTTTCTTAAAGGGTTTGGGGGAAGATCTAACTTCAATTACTATTAAGCATTTCTTTGATTTGAATGTTACTTCTGACAGTTGGGTATGAAAATAAGTTACGTGCTCAACTTCACACACACGACTACTAGTAAAGAACAAATTAAGTCATGGGTCTAATGAATATGACAAAGAAATTCTATCTTGTACATTTCATTCACATTACCTCATAATCTAAAAATAGATTTTCTTTACTAAGGTGCATTAGTAGTTGCTACAAATGTTCCCAATTTTCCTTATGTTTGTTATGGAATATGCTTTCTCACAAGACAGTTCTGAATTTCAAGCTGTCTTCACGTTGCCTCTCCTACTTTCCTACTATCCAGCCAGAAATGTCTGCACTCTTCAGGTAAATGACTTAGTTATTGTCACATTAATAGACCTGAAGTTGCATATTCATTTTTTATTTAGAAAATGTTGACTTCCCTTTCTCTTTTAATATTGAACTTGCCTTTGAAGCAAGTAAACTATAAAATAGTAAAGGAAGTCATTTAGTTCAATTATTTGGATCTTTTCAAAAAGAAAAAGTCAAAAAGAAACCAATATGAGGGAAACAATCAATTTTTATTCTTGATTATGCATTCAATTTACAACACAGTTGAATATTAGTAGATTAATATACATTACTCTTTTAAAGAGTTTTAATAAGATGGTGCAATTATTTGACATGAATTATTCCCCATAGTTTCATGTGTTCCCACATAGGTTCACCACCCTAGCTGATGGCTTGGGAAGATTATATAACTTTAGAAAGTAGAGTCTTGCTGGAGGAATTACTTAACTGGGGCGGGTGTTGGGACTTGATAACCAGCCCCACTTCCTCTTTTCTTTTGTCCCTGCTTACTGACTGTAACTGCAATGTAACAGCTGCCACCATGTGTTCCCTACCATGATGGACTCTTCTTCTAGAACAATAAGCCAAAATAATAGCCCTTTCCTCTCTTAAGTTGCTTGGTCAGACTATTTTAATCACTATATCAGAAGAATAACTGAACAAATGATATTTTACTTTGAAAATTTATCTTAGACCAAACTACAATTGCTAATGGAATGTTTTTCTTTATTTTTTTTTTTTTGTGAAAAAGTTTCAAATTACTGATGCTGGTTTCAACTCACTATATAGCCGTGAATGACCATGAACTTCTGGTCATCCTACTTCTACCTCCCAAGTGCTTGGGAGTATTGCCATGTTCTCTATTATTATTTCTAAGCAAAAATTTTATTAACCAAAAATAGTTTAACTGGGACTTTTGTGATTAGCTATAAATTAGCCAGAAAATTCTGCATCTGAAGAATGTACTCTTTGAACTTTAGAGGAATTGTCATGCAGATGTGTGTGTGTATCTGTATGTATGCATGTACGTGTGTGTGTGTATGTGTGTGTACGTGTGTGTGTGTAAAATCTCACTACATTTTGACCCTGCTTGATGTATACCTTACTAGATAATTACTTGTAACTATTTATTATGTTCTAAAACTAATGTCGTATCCATGAAGACAGTCACAAACAACTTTGAAGGGCCAACAGAGATTCTGATCTCCCCATGTAATTTCAGAAAGCATCTTTCCAGAAGTTCATCTGCTCCTTCTGCCCAGTCCTGACACCTCACCTTCCAACAGCTGTCCTCTTAGTTCTTCCTCTACCCTACTGACCTCTCCTACCTTCTCTTACACAGGAGACAACCTAGAATACATTCCCAATACATATCCTGACATGCATTGCCTCTTCAACACCTTGACAGTTCGCTGAGTTTAAGAAGAACGGGCACTGGTTCCAGGCACACTAACACTAGGGGCAATGATGCCCTTTATATTGTAGTGGAGACAAGCTCAAGAGTCATCTGCCAACACGGATAGATATCACCACAGCAAATAGAAGGGAAGAAGGAGAACCTAAGATGTAGTACTAGAAGGACTGTGTTCAAAACTATAAGCAGCAGCCACTGAAGGTCCCTAGAAACAGTTTAACAGGGAGGCAAAGAAAGCAGGATATAGTTCCAGTCATTTCAGATAAAGCTTAACTACAGAAATATGATTCTGAAAGGATCATGACCTTACTTAGCTCCTTGGATAATGTGACACTGGCTGAGAGTGTGGATTCTTTTACTAGATTCCATCTCCTACTAAATTCTATTCTTTGTATCTCCATAGCACATAATTCCATATGACATTCTGCTTTCTTTGACCCATGTGACTAGAAAGAAAAATTCTCTTCTTCCCTCCCCCATCAGCCATTCCAGAGCCCACAGAATAATCAATTTCAATATTCAGGAGAAATAGACCACACAGGATCTATGGTCTCCCAGCAGGGACCTGACATATTAACTGTTGTAATGTCTCTAATTCAACCTATTTACTTTGGGATAAGCCTGTCTCTCCTGCTCATCATTTTAACCTATACATCAGCTGTGTCGTGACTATTTAGAGTGATAGGGGTGATTCTCGGGGCATAGTCATGAGAAGTCTGATGAGGGACTGGCTCCTGCAAATCCTGGCGCTTCAGGCTAAGGATGACTAATTCCATTCACGTCCTTCTGCCTGCATTGAAATCGTCTCTTGCCTTTTAAATTGACGTCTGTCTCGGGAAGTGAAACTGTGCTGATGTCACTGCTTGATGAATTGGTCCAGTAGAAACAGTCATTCTTGTCATGAAGAGAGACAAGGGAGAGGAGAAAGAATAGCAGAGGAAGGCGAGCTGAGCAGGAGAGGGTGCTCTAAGAAGAAAAAAAAATGATCAAGGAGAAATGTGAAGCTTCCTCAAACAAGTATCACTATTTTCATTTAAACAGTCTTAAAGCTTCTGCAACCCAGAAATAGACCATTGAGATTATGTCACTACAAGGACGTGTTAAAGAAAGAAAAATTGACTCAATGATTCATGTCAAAGGATAGCAAGCTGACTTCCTCAGGACCACCATCATGGGAGCAGGGACTACTATCCCAGGATCTTGCAGCAGGGGAAAGAGACTGGATAATCCCCAAACACAGCACTGAGCAGATAATATAACAGCCAAAAAACTTCTTTTTAAAAGTTGGTGGGTGGAAAATTAATCCAGGGCATCATCTAGATAAATTAACCTGACAGGGTCCTTGTTGAAGAGAGGTCACTGTGAGCAGGTGTCACTTGGGGACAGTGGAGGGAGGAACTGACTGCATACTGAAGGTAGTCAGATAATGAAGGCTTAGAGAACTCCTGCCAAACCTATTTAGTAAGTTCTTTACTTAAACTTGTTTTTCAAGAAAGTATGCTGATGAGGCAGGAGGATTTGGAGCCTGACTAAAATTTACTCCAGCAAAGAATCTCTGTCATATGTCACAGATTAGCATGGATCGGGTTAGTATCTATCCCAGAGAGCATCTCCCATAGGAAGCAAGTGAATAACGGGTGATTCCACACAAGTAACTCTTTTCTTTAAAGCCAGTGAGACCTTGCCACAGAGCGCTGACCTTTGGTGCCTTCTTAGCCTCAAAGATCACAATGTCTCTAGATTCTCGGGGACACAGATTGTATTTGCAGAAAGAGCAAGTATCCTTGAAATCAGGCTCGAAAGCAGACAAAACATAAACTAATGCTCCTATCATTCTTTTTTTAATTTTTTATTATTTATTCAATTGTGTGTGTATGCGTGTGTATGTGTGTGTGTGTATGTGTGTGTGTGTGTGTGTAGAACCACGGACGAATTCGGGAACCACCATGGACGCCTCCACCTCCTCCTTGTTTACTCAGCCCCGGGATTCACAGGCTCAGCCCTACCAGGACCAGAAGCGCAGGCCGCCCCTGCTTCCGCCCGGCGTCTATACGTGGGGTCTAGGATCGGAACTCAGGACCTTCCGCCTGCAAGGCAGAGGCTTAACCCCTGAGCCACCTCTCCAGCCCCTCTCCTATCATTCTTAAGGGGACTCAATTATTCTCTTTTACTGGAGAGAATTTTTAAAATTTTTCTTTCACTGGTTTATTTTTACATTTGTTTTTATTTACACTGCCAACAATTGCAGATTTTAGAATACCAATAAATCTGAGATCTGGTTCCTCAGGGTAGGCGGAGTGCCACTAATTAATGTCAGCAAGAAAGAATGATCATGTTTGTCTTTATAATATGTGATCGGATGTTGAAATTTTCTCATTTACATGGCTCAATTTCTGTGATTTAAGTTTTCTATTCATTTGGATATATATATTGAACCTATAAAGGAGGCCAAAATTAAAGATACTCGTTAATGTTCAGACAAGCCTGCACCCACTTTCGCCTTGGGACAGGCACTGTTTCAGAACTGATGACCTAATACCATCAGGAAAGCCCTGAAAGTGTTTGGCCTTGCTCCCCAGTCTCTGGAGGGTGAGGTGTTTTGAGGAAAAGCTGGGCAGCTCATTGCTGGCTACAATCAACTCTGAAGCCATGATCTAGACTGTTGCCCTGTCATCCTGGATGGAAGCTAGGATTAGATTTAGAAGATATCCTACTGCAGGGATGGCTGATGTCAAGGCAGGTTATTCAAGTCTGTCTTCTATGTAGAGGAGCCCCGCTGTCCTTCAGTGCAGAGAGAGGGGCAAAAGGGGCTACAACTGGTAGATAAATCGAGGTGTGCCAGACCAAACCTGCTTGGCTTCTACCTGAGACAGTACTCATTGTCATCTGCTGCCTTGTGCTCCTGGCAGACACCACACTGGCTTAATTACAGAACAGTATCGAGAACAAACTGATTGAACATTGTTTGGTCTTTACTTCTGGTTTATTAATTCTTAGAGGAGAGATATTTTTGAACTATCCTTTTTGGGATAATCAAACATTGATGATAGAAAATATAAATTTAACAAGTTCAAGTCCACCTAACTAACCCACCTTCACACAATGAGCATGTAGGACAGTGGAGACTGAAACCTAGGTCTGCTGTGTCGAGTGTGACATAGCCTGCATCACAAGCTCTGTCTCTGTGTGCTACGGGGCCTTGATTAGGCATCCAATTCTTAAATAGGCAGAGACCTGTGGATAGATAGGAAGAGATCAGCTCACAAGGATGGGGTCTTGCTTTCTTTCTGCCTGGGATATAGCAACAGGATGCTATTTTATCAGAGTGGTGTAATACTCCTTCCTCCTACAAACAGGGGGAGAAGGGATAAGTTATCTGCCAGGGACTATGTAGTTATATCATTAATTTTCCAAACACTTGTTTCCTGGGGCTATGGCTATTAATGACATCACACAGGTGCTTTGCTATCCTCTACCATTTGAATATCTGAAATCTAATTATTGAGTTCATGCCCATTCTCTCTGTTACTAACCACATATAGAACAATTTTTTTTCTGACGCCAGAAAAACCTGTCTAATTAACCCAAGGGTTATATAAACTAAAGAAAAGGTGACTGAGCAGCAACTTAATGAGTCCAATTATTTCCTTCAAGCCTTAGAACAGTACTAACAACATGCCTACCCTCGGACACCAAGGACGTAACCCTTCTCCTCACTTCCTGCAGGCTTCCCCAACAAAGTGCGGCAGGGAGGGATTTGACATCTACCTACGATCCTTTCTTTTCTTTACATGACCTCCAGAAAGTTAAAAGTATATGCAGAGTTAGATGTGGAAAATGACAGGATCGACCAAGACCATGCTGTAGATTATCATAGAATTAATTGAGTCTAGAAATTCTCAGTGACTTAGTATTCCTCAAGCATGTTCCATGATCTATGTTTATTGGGGGTGGTGGTTTAAAGAGGGTAGCTATACTCCAAGTTCTCTAGCACACAGACATTCGAGCTTCTTGTTGTGAAATATCTAGAACATGCAGTCTTCTCAGCTGACATCTTACAATGAAAAAGAGAACAGTTCACTCTGTAATGAACACACTTCTACTTTGTGTATTTGATGGAAGCCAAAGAGGAGCAATTTAGAAGTTATCATTCATTTCAATAAGCATAGGACAAATAATGAAACATTGATTACATGATTAGGGAATTTTTAAAATATATTTTTCCATCTATTTATCCATCATTTATTATTTCCTAAAATTTATTAAGGTAAAGTAATATCACCCCATAAGACTTACACAAAATCATGTTTTAATTTGATAACCTTTTGAAGGTCCTTCTAGCTCCAGCAAAGAATCTGGACTAGAAGACTTTTTTAAAAGTTTTTTTATATAAGTTTTTTAAATTTATATTTTTATATACATGCTCCTTGCCTCCCTCGTCCCCCCTCCCTTCCTCTCTCCCTTGCCTCCCACTCTTGTCCCATCTCACCCTCCCTCCTCTCTGCATGGGTCCAGTCTATTCTCTCCTGTTCTCCTGTCCTCTGGTTCTATGGGTCTTATGTATCATGCGTTCTCATGGGAGTTCAGCCTCTATGGCAGACCAAGAGGTCCTTTCTTGAGTGGCCCACTGATATGGTTACTTCCCTACCTCTGTCTGCCCTTCGGCTCTGAAGACCCTACTGCCTGAAATGATTTCTCCTGAGATCCCCATCAGTTCATGGGGCAGGTTAGTATGTCCATCACTGTGCAGATCTGATGAGTTCAAGTTTTATTGCTGTGAGTTCCTGGCTGCCCTATCTTGAGAGGAGTGACCTCTCCAGCAACAGAACTCTCCGTCTTTAGGCTCTTAAGTCAGGAACCTTGGCAAGATTAGAAGACTTTTTAATTGAGCCAGATTTTGCACACTTGAAGAAAAACCATAACGAGGAAGATGAAAAATAAACTATACCATTTTGAAAAGGGCACTGCATTAGTTTTTTCAAAATGCTGAAGGCTGAGTTCTCAGGAAACTATCTGCTAATGAGGTGCCCTGAGGAGAAACTTGGAGTTCACAGTGTTAGCATTTTGCAGCACTCATTCCCAGCATCCACGGAAGTGGCCACAGTAGTCAGGTCAGCAGAAAGAAACAATCCAGTTCATTTGATAACTTAATATGCAATTTCCTAAATGCTTTATCATTATACTGAATAGATTTAAGGATGGTTTCCCTTTGAAAACTGTTCAGAGTACATTTTCCTCCAGGAAAATCAAACCTACAATCTTTTTTTTTATTATTTATTCAACTGTACGCATGTGCGTGTATTCGTGTGCGCTCGTGTGTGTGTGTGTGTGTGTGTGTGTGTGTGTGTGTGTGTGTAGAACCACGGACGAATTCGTGAACCACCATGGACGCCTCTACCTCCTTCTGCCCGGGATTCACAGGCTCCGCCCTACCAGGACCAGAAGCGCAGGCTGCCCCGCTTCCGCCTGGCGTCTATACATGGGATCTGGGATCTGAACTCAAGACCTTCAGCCTGCAAGACGGAGGCTTAACCCCGAGCCACCTCTCCAGCCCAAACCTACAATCTTTGCAAAGGGCAGAAGAAAAAAATACAGCTGGAAAACAACTCAACAGTCATTGAACAAGTTCTAGATTATTTTCTTTATGGATTCACACTTAGAGATAGATAAAATTTGCAGCAATTGTAGGTGAGTAAATCATTTTAAAATTCTATCAGTCTGCTAATGAAGGCTACAACTGCACATTGTATATTGAGCCCCAAAGGAACCAGGTCATGTGTCACTATAATGCACTGGTACACTTTTGTCACAACCATACAAAGAAAATCATTTGTCCAGAGAAATACTTCAAACCAATTTCTCCATATCCAAGTTGAAAATGCACACAGTGATGAAAATGCAGATGTGATGGTTAATGCAACTTGAATGTCAGCTTGATGGAATCGTGAGGCGATCTGGATATTTCTGGGAGAGCATGTCCAGAAAGAAGCTATCAGGAGACCTCCGACCTAACCAATGGTTCATCCACTGACAGATTCACAATATGAATATAACATTGGAGTATGTTAAAATTGTGGAAGGTGGTGCTTATTTTGAGGAATTAAGCCACCATGGGTGTCTTTTTGAAGTGTATGTCTTACACTGGCCCCTTCCTGTCTGGATCCTTTCTGCTTCCTGCCAACCATGGGAGGACCATGACTCTCTGTCACACATTCCGCCTTGCCTAAAGCCCAAAGCAATGGACCTAGCTGAACTTGCACCAATTTCTCTGAAGCTATGTGCCAAAGTAAATTCTTTCTTTTTTTCAGTGATTTCTCCTTAGGTACTTGTCACATTGATTAAGATCTGACTAATACAGATAATAGGTTCATAAAAAATTTCGCTGATAAAAATTATAAATGTAAGACATTCTTTTCCATTGGAAATGTGCTATTACACTTTAAAATTCTCAGAACCACCTCCTTATTAATGATATGTATTAAATTTTCTCAGACTTAACAATAATAATCACTTAGGGATGATAATTGAGTCCCAATCCAAGCCACTCGGGTCAGCATCCTGAAGCGCAAAGCCCACACCTGGTGGGTTTTCTTGTTACCCATCATTTCAATGTGCAGTAAGAATTGCCAGGCACTGATGACAGATAATTCTTTATCTGCTGCTACAATCCTTTTTCTCCAGACTCCTTACATTCTTCCATCCTTTCTTACATTTTCCACCCTTTATAAAGAGCAGATGCATGCATATTATTTCCACTGTAGAGACAAGTTCCTGGAGGGCAGAGGCCTCCCTATTCAAATTTTTACAGTTGCTACAGGGCACAGGGAAGATACTATGTTAGAGTATTGAGTGGCATGCTGTCTGATTGTCTTCAGTAGTCCAATTACAGACCTTCTTCTTTCAGCTTATTTCAGTTTTTCAGTAGAGCAATCATATAAGACAGTATTAAGACAGAGAGAGGGAGAAAGCAATGGGGTCTTCTTTACAAATACCCTAATCTCACTCTTGAGGGCTCTACCTTCATGACCTAGTGAGTCCCTAGTTAGTCCTTCTGACTAACAAACCTTTCCCTACTCCCACCCTCTTCATTAGGGGTTAGAATGACAGTATATGAAATTTCAGACCCTTGCATCTAATAACCACAATCGAATGTACAGTATGTTTTCTAATGGGCCTTGGCCAAGATAGCTGTTTATCACTAATGGAGGTACATAATTTACTAAGTTATAGGAGCAGAGTATTTTAGTAGTGTATTTCTTCTTATGACAAGTCATCCAACAAATATGTTAAAGGCTTTTGTTTCATTATTTGTAGATCATCTGATGTATTTAGTACAATTCACTAACTTTGGTTAAATGCATTTCAAAAGAAATTTTAAACTGCTCTCATAAATATAAGGTGCCTATAAAGACACAAATATTAAAATAAACCATGCTTGTTTGCCTCAAAGACCACAATAACAGCTGAAGCACCACACAACAGAAAACCTACCACTTGTGTCTTATCTCCATCAGATTGGCAGAAATCATGGAATTACAAAAATAGCTGACTTTAGAAATGTCTCTGTTTAATTAGTGGGTGATCTTCCACAGGTGGAGAAAGAATGGCGTCCCTTGACTATTTCCAGCTTTACAATGAACCTCTTTGGAGGCATTTTACTACTTACATGCTGAACTTACACAGGCCCCAAGTTAATAAGAAAGAAGCACAGAATCTTAGCACCTATCATATATGTAACTATTTTTGTGCCTAGCTTTATCTTTGTGGCAGGTTTCTGAGCAGTATGGAGATGGACACTGACCCCTTAGGGCAGGGAGCCTATTACCTGCTGAATCTCCAGGGCCTGGCTCATAGTGATCACCAAACTGACCAAGATTCTATCGGTAACTAAATGCTCTCATTCTTTGTGAAAACCTCCTTGTAAAGCAATGTCCCTCTTGATTCACATACTACTCTGAAACACACAGCTATAAACTTTAGTTTTTGATATTTCTATATATATTACGCCTACACTTTTTCCCCTGCCTAACAATCCCTGGCCATTTGGGACCCTACCTGTGAGATACCTATGTAGTAGTTTCTGACAATTTACTTTTCTACTCAGACATGCTTCCATCCATACCTGGAGCCCAGGGTTTAGATCTTCATGGGAAGGGTGACCATCCTAAACACAGGTCACCTTTATAATCCACCCCAGCATTTACAGGTCTGGTTTCACTTTCTAGGGTCAAGGAGTAAAATGAAAAAATCCCTGGCAAATAACCTCGGTGATTTAGTAAGGAATCTCTGTTCCTGAACTGTATTTAGAACGTGCCCTGCCTCCCTCCTTCCATCCACCCTGTCTTGTCATCACTAGTCACATGCTAACAAAGAATCTGGGGAAAGTAAAAAAGTAGGGCAAGAAATAGAGAGGAGAGAGAGAAAAAGAAGAGAGAGAGGAAAAAGGAAAGAAAGAGGAAAGTGGGAGAAAGAAGAGAGGAGAGAGAGAGAGAGAGAGAGAGAGAAGCCGTTATCCACTGCCTATAAAAAATTTGTTTTTAATTCCCTGGCTCTCACAGATAGAAGCTGCTACTAGCATTTAAGATAAGATTAGTTGGTGTTGCGCTATCAGCACCTCCACATTTTCCCTGCAGGGATTCCTTCTGACAGGCAGAAGCTGGAGGCATGTCTCAGGATTAACACGAGCTAATGATTATACACTAAAGCTTTGGAACTGTCCGACTAATAGGATTAAGCAGTAGCAGATGCAGGTCCCCGTTCAGGTTAAAAATGCACTTTTTACCTTACAAAGTCAGACAGATCCCTTTGAACATGCAATGAATATGGATGTTTCCAATTATCACAGTCTTCCAGGGCTATACGATATGGTAAATTAATCCCTTTAGAACATCGGAAACAGGACAAAATAGCCTTCTTGAGGCAGAAATCCCTCGTTTTAGATTTGCTTTCATGGGGATAAGCAGCGGTGCACCTCACATAATTAATCTTATTACAAACAGAGAGAAAGGGGAAACAAGGAAAAAGTGTAAAATTTGTTTAAATATTTGAGAAACTTAGAAAAAATAAGTACTTTGAAATCAACATCTCTTAATTAATTTCCAAACAGTCAAAAACATAAGGCATGACCAGTAAGTGGCTGGGTAAGCTGGAAGGGATTCGTGCTTTCATATGCCTCTGGTGTTAGTACGACAAGGAGGGAAAAACACGAGGAACACAATCATAATGCTTGAACATTAGCAGCCTTCATAAGGAAGGAGACATTTGTAAGACATTTGCATTGATCGGATTTAACTCTCTCTGAATTCTGGGAGAGAAGGAGACAGAAAGGTTCCTCCTGAAGTATTTGTATTTTGCTACATGGCAGTAGGTGCGATCTCACCCCTCCAGATAATTCATAACTAACTCACCATTAATGAAATTAGATGCCACTGGAAGTGGATGTTAGTAAATGAAGCTCCCGGTTCACCAGCATGGTGAGTGTAAGGAGAGGGTTGGGGAGAAAGCAGATATTTTTTCAGAAAATCCACCCAGAGGAATGGAAGTAGGTTTAAAACAGCCCCACTAAAGAACATTTAGCATCCTTGGTTTGATTCTTTGTGGATTCTAAAGGCAAATGTGTTCACAACATGGGAGTTAATTTTGTGAGTTACAGCCAAGGGATGGCCTGTCACGAGCAAGCCCTAGAATCACATGCCTAACAGAGTGCATCTGTTCACGGCAGGAGTCAAGTCAACCACATGGGAAATGTCAACAAACAAGACTCTCTTTAAAAACATGAAAATGAGAGAGAGAGAGAGAGAGAGGTCTGATTATGTAAGATTTTTGTGCCGAATTCAAATGTGATCCTCAGTAAAACTAAGAGACAGAAGA
Source organism: Typhlomys cinereus (assembly GCA_023101885.1). Lineage (NCBI taxonomy): Eukaryota > Metazoa > Chordata > Mammalia > Rodentia > Platacanthomyidae > Typhlomys > Typhlomys cinereus. The sequence continues at coordinate 3,958,494 of JALPQD010000082.1, forward strand.
AAAGTGAGATGCCACCGATCGTGCGCCTAGCTTCTAACATGACCCACCTTCCTGTACATTTGGGCACCTAGGCCAAGATTTTCCCATGTACATCGTAAGTCTAGTGCTCTTGCCTGGACAGATGTTAGCAAATTTCCAAAAGCATTTCTAGTTTTTGAGCGCTGAACTACCTGATATTGCTTTTACTTTTACTTTCTTTTGTTTATTCTGTCATTAATTTCAAGAGATATAAACTGATTTCCAGATAGAAACTGCTAGCTAATAAAAGATATGCAGATAGCTGTTTTATTTTTCACTGTGTGTGTGTATGTGTGTGTGTGTGTGTGTGTGTGTGTGTGTGTTAGTTTGCATGGGGACATATGTTATAAGGACACTTGCCTGTGGGGACCTAAGGATGAAATCTGGAATCGTTATCCACTTTCCAGAACCTGAATGTAGACTTTTGCCATATCTGCTTGGAATTTTTATTTGGGATCTGGATCCAGTCCCTTCACAAATTCCTAAGTCTTTTTGGTTTGTGAGACAAAGATTTTTTTCTTTCATTTTTTTTTCCTAATCATGCAAGCTCAATAGGCACCCTTTCCTCTCTCTCCCCCTCCTTCGCCCCTCCATTCTCCACCATTGCAACCACTTCCCCACTTCTTTGCAACCCCCCTTCCTCCCTCCCCTCTCTCTGTGCCTCCCCCTTCCTCCCTTCCATCACCCACAGCATTCCTTTATGAGAGCATCAAACCTCCCTCTGAGTCCTCCACCCTAGTGAGGGTTCAGGACTCCGGCATAGCCAGGAGCCCCTCTTTAGGCTCCCCATTAGTTTGGGAACTCTGTTATGACTCTTTAATCTCTTGAGGTAAAGATTTTAACACTGAGCAATCTTCCAAGCATTGTTTGTTTATTTATTTAAAAATATTTGTGTCCTTCTCACTTGAAAGAAATTGTCATTGTTTACTGCTGGGACCTCTGCTAAAAGAGACACTGGTGCAAAGCCCTGAGTGCTGCTCTCTTGAGCTCCCGAGAGTGCTTGTGCTGATGGGCCAGGACCCCACAAAGAATAGCAGTGACTCATTACAACAATAAAGTCACTCAGTGGCCTTTAGGCTACACAGGTCAGACACAAGGAAAGCAAGGAAACCATGCAAGTTTTTCTAAGAAGCACAAGGCTGCGCATTTAGGATGATTTGATGATAACTAAGCAACCTACTTTTGGGTCCTCATTCTAGATATCAGTGTATCTGCCAGCCGTTCCATCAGGCTTTATGGGTTTGGTCCTTCATCTGCTAGCACAACTTTAAAACAGATTTATTATAGGAAAACATTCCAAACCAACATCTTAATTCAATACAAGTCTATTGTAATGTTTGAATTCTTCAATCATCTCAAACATTGACAATAATTCTACCACTTTCAAGTGAAGATTGTTATAGTTCTATCATTTTTAGAAGCATTTTGAAAATTATCATTGTAGGTCTGTTGCTGCATTTAAAATTCCCACTAACTTCTATATTATTCAAAACAGAAAATAAACTTTGACTTTGTTATCAGTACTGAGACATGTTTCATCACAAATCTTTTAAAAATAATCTGAGATTTCTCCCGAAATCACTACATTTCCCAATGCTAATGGACAATGAGTGTGTATATGTGTGTGAGAGTGTTTATGCATGAGAATGTGCATGTATGTGTGTATCTGTGTGTACATGTGTATTATGTACATTTGTATAAATGTGTGTATGTTTATGTATGTGTATGTGTTGTATATACTTGTGTGTCTGTGCACATACAGGGTGGGAGAGTATGTGTGTGGGAATATGTGTGTTTATGTGTGTGCATGTGTATATGTGTTCATGTAGGTATATGTGTATATATATATGTGTATTATGAGTACATGTGTATGTATGTGTGTAAATGTGTGTGAGAAGTTGGGGATTAACTGTATATGGATTTATGTGTATGCACATTTGTGTACGTGTACACTGGGAGAAAGAGGGGAGAAAAGGAAGCATGGAAGGGACTGTGTAACTTATTTGCCTTCAAAGACTTCACAAGCTTCTAAGAGAAACAAAGGAATTCCCATTCACAAATCAAGGATACCTATGTATCAGTAAAGGTAAAACCAGTATTTAATCAGAATGCAAAGTGAGTGAATATTGAGTAGTGCTCGAGAAAAGTATTTCAGAGAAAATAAAATATGAGAAAAGGTTAGAAGGATGAAAGAGAAGCTCAGGGAAAAGAAAACTGAATACAGCCTGTCTACTGTTCGACCTAACAAAGTATCCCTCTGGCAATACAGGTGTCCCAGCACGCAGTGACTACAGACAAAGGAGATCCTGCTTCCATCTTCTTCCTGATTCCAGTGGAAAGTCTTATGATAACACAATTGAAATTCTCTCCTATCCCTCTGGCTTCACCACAAATCTCTGCTTGCAGGACTTTCAACTCACACAATTTCTACAGTTGCTTGTGACATTCCAAAGCTCCCAGGAAGCTCAGGGCCTTGCAGAGGACTTTGCACTACCTCAGGGTCTTCTGACTATAAATAAATTGGATAGAAATGGAGATGAGTCAGACTTCCTCCTAGCCAGTCATTGGGACTGTGAAATATATAACAACAACGGTTTATGCCCTGATTTAATCCCTTGTTCAAGGGAGCTCAAGGCTCCCCGAAAAAGGCATCCCTCTACCATGTTCTCAGCTTGGTCTCAGCAAGTCAAGGATGTTAAGAAAAGAGCAAAAGAAAGAACAATGTTGGTTAGGAAAGCAGCTCTGTGGCTGAGAGCATAAATTCACATCCTCAGCACCCACACATGTTTGTAGCCCAAGTGCTAGGATGGGAGGAGACAAGACAGAGGAAACGAGGAGATGCTGGCCAGCCAGTCTAGATGAAATGTGGAGATCCAGATGTAGTGAGAGTCTCCTTCTCAAAAATAAAGCCACTAACTAACTGGCTAAATAAACAAAGTGGCAACAACCAGGAGCCTCTGGTCACTCATACACTAGTGAAAAATCTTGCTTACACGTGTACACACACACACAAGCACAAATATGGGCACATGCATGTGCAAAAAATTGAAAAAAAGCTTTTCACTGCCTCACCAAGAAGATTTGGATATGTAAAAGAATACATGCCAACATCTGACAATTGTGATGTGACAACTCAACTCCACAGATGAAAGTTCTGCACATTTTGCATTGCCCTTGGCACAAAGTTTCATATGAACTCAGAATGTGTGATCCCATTTCTTGCAATAGGCACACACTGGAGGTAAGGACAATCCCCAGCAAGCAGAAAGAAAATATCAGTCACCAAAAAAAAAAAAAATCATATGCATCCTCAATGAATTTTCAATCTTCAGGGAACAAACATGAGCCATGCTCAGGGTTGAATTCCCACAGCAAGGCATGTCCTCCGATCCCAGCTGTTTTACATGCACACAATTTGAAACAAAGTTGTTTTATTAGGAAGTGAGTCATATTGCATTCTGTTAATTGTCTAGGGATTCTGCCTCACTCATCCCTTTCTGCTGTTTTCTAGTGCTGCTTTTCACTGGAGTTCTGTGAAGGTGGGAATTGACCCGTTAGCCATGAGTAAACTCCTGAACCATATCTTTTAATGTTTATTTCTAATTGAAGATATTCATAAATAAGGGATTAGAAGCCATGTTAGATGCTGACAATTGTTGGAGGCCTGAAAAGAGATGTTACTTCTACGTTCCCCAAAGCCACAGTCCGTTGCTAGCAATTCATTGTATTGTGCCACATGTTTTGAACTAGTTAATGATAGTAAGCTTGTAAGTAAAATTACTTGCTCTGGGAAAGCATTATTTTTCCATGAGGAAAGCCTGGCAAACGTTCCTAGTTCCAGGGAACAGGACTACTTAGCCTAGTGAGGATGACTCGTCCCTGAGCCTTGCTGTCAGGCAGGATTCCAGCAGAGATGCCATTTTGCAATCTTAGCAGGACCAGGCCCCTGTCTGGAGGCAAACCGAGAAATAGTTCCCTGCAAATAGGCCTCTAAACAGCTGTCAGGTCAGAATAACTCTAAGTCATTACCTCTCTGGGCCATGTTGAACCAGTGACTTGTAAGTGGTGAAAATCTCCCAGTATCGTGTTACTAATCTCACAGGACAGTGCTTGCTATGTCAACAAGTGACCTTCCCTCTCAGTAAGCAAAAATAAGGCACTGCTAACTGTTGGAGTTAAAGGAGCAGTTGAGAGGTCAAAAGTTCAGGGAGCGAAGAAGTGGAAAGGAAGACTCCTCTGAGCTTTGCCCTCAGAATAAATGACAAGGTGCTGCACACGAGTTCACTCCCATTTCTGACCTGCTAATGACTAGCAATGCAGACCTTTGTCATAAAGACCCATGAGCAGTCTTCCTAGCTGCCATTAGCTCTAGAGCTTGGGCCCAATTTCCTGGCCAATTAGCAGCTCAGCAGTCTAAAATTAAAGAAGTAGGGAGCAGCTGTAAGTCTCTTGCTATGATTGCTTATAAACCCTTCAAATCTAGACTCAAATAGCTTCCCTATAGCTTTGCTCAATTGATTAACTCCGACTGGTTTATCACTAAACCATTCATTTACTTTAACAATCCACTAAAGCCTAGATAAAACGCATTGCATGTCCCTTCTTGGGTCTTTAATAATTAGCTATGTCTACCATGTCTTTTAATCTCTTACTTAATGAGCGGCTCCAATCTTTAATAATTTAAAAGCATATCAAGCCAAGTATCAATTAAAGAGAACTCTTCCAGGCAGGAAAAACAATAAGTGCTAAGTCAGTGGAGAAAAGCACATAGAGCCCTGTTGCTTTCCATTGCTCAAGAGCACTTGAAAACTATGGGATTATTTCAAAACATTACACTTCACTGCAATTTATTTTAGTAGCTTGCAGGCAAATTAAATACAAGAAATAAGCGTGAAGCATTTTGCTTAGACTCAAAAGAGAATCATCCAACCTAACTTTCTGAATACACTGCAACTTGCTCAGTTCATCCTCCCCGCCCAAGAACATGAACTGGCTTCAGCTACAAATTACCAATCTTTGACTCTTTCAAGTTCCTTGCTCATCTTAAATGTCTTGATTTGTCTAAGATATACAACCCACTGGAACTATCTCATGATGTATTGAAGGACATGGGCTACATACTTATTTTCTTTAAAGTTTTATTTATTTATTTACTCTGTGTGTGTGTGTGTGTGCGTGTGTGTGTGTGTGTGTGTGTGTGTGTATGCGTGCGCACACATGGGTGTATCAGAGGTCACAGTGACCCTGTGGAGGACCAAGGGTGACCCAGGATTGCTTCCTGCTTCACTCTGGGATTTCCCAGACTCCACCTACCCAAGCCAGAAGTGGGATTATTAGCATATTATTTATATGCTCTCATCCTAAAAGATTATCAGAACATTAGATTGAAAGAACGTAAGAACAAAGCTTGCTCCAAAACCCAGATTTCTACTTAATACACCTTGAAAGGGTCCATGTATAAGACACAAAACTAAACTTCGGTCACCTAAATCAGCCTTAGAAATACAACTAATATAACTGCAATATCCTCCTCCCAGAATTTGCTGTGTGATTTCTCAGTGTTTCCTATCAGAAAGTACAGATGTATTGCATAGCCCTCAAATCTGACATTGTACTTTTCTTTGGCAGATAACAAGCAGCAGAATGAGGTTATATCAGTTTTGAGACAAGGGCAGGGAATACGTTGCACATGTGTGCTTGCTACCTTGGAGACTTGCTACCATGAACAAGCCTATGCCACCCTCCAGGAGGACTAGCAACTGCACCAAGAAGCTAACTGTCACAACTGAAAGAGATCTGTCTTACTTTCACAACTTGTTGCTCAATAAATACTGACCCAAACAATTTAGGGAAGAAGAAGAGTTTATTCAGCTCATAATTCCAGATTCTAATCTACTTTACCAGCAGAGTTATAATAGCAAAGTAAAGGGAACTGGTCACTCCACATCTAAAGTCATGACAGAGGAAAAAGCCAATGCAGGCCAGCTTGCCAGTGCTCCAACCACTTTCTTATGTAGCACAGAACGTGGTGCCACTCTGAGAGGGCAGACCTCTCAAGAAAAGCGGTAAATCTCCCACCAGCCTGCCTTGGCTAGATAACTACATATAACCAGAGGCCTACATCCAAAGTGATAAATTGACAATTAAGACTGTCGCAACTTAGATAGCCAATGTCAACTAATTTAGCATAGATACAACAGAGAACAAGCTCAGAGAAGAGAAAAACCACACAGCGGAATCCAGTCCACTTTGTGGAGTCGTGGATTATGAGCCAAATAGTTGGCTACTCTTGTCAAGTTTTGAGATGATTCAATATTCAGAAAAACACAGTTGATATAATGCTTAAAATTTTACTGGATGGATTCCTGTGTACTTTCTGAATAAATTGAGGGGCCACGTTACCCAGCACTACCTAAGTAGAAAACAACTTTTAGACATAGACCCAAAATTTCTAAGTTGTCTTCTAACTGTGGTCACTATATCAATCTCTTGATCAGTTTTTCAAGTACTTCCAAATGATGTCATCATACATATCTCTAATTGCATTCTCACTAGCAATGGTTACTGTTAAAAATCTGAAACCCTAATTTCCCACACATGGGATATTCTCCATTAGTTGATAAGCATGTGTGTTAGAGCTGAGTGAGGAAACCTCAGCATAGGTAATATTAATACTTTACACATGCGTATTTGGATGTCTCAGTAGGACTCAGAAGCTATGTTTTCAGAACTTTCAAAGCAACCATCATTTCAGTGTTATCCAGAAGCACATGCCTATCCTGCCGTTGATCCCTTCAAAAGACACTGATTCCCAAGACAACAGTAAGAGTAACTTAACTATTTTGCCCTAGTATGCTTCCTTTAATAAATGACTACCGCAGAGTTCTGATTCTTTCTGGTCACAATGGGAGATATGACTGAATACTCTGGGTGGTGGAACAGCTCTCGTGTCATCTGATTTTGCCTGCTGGTGGAGATAACAATGTGTCAGTCTTAATGTCTGCATCTTAATACATTTCAACTGCGATAACCTTGAGCATGAGTCAGTAATGGACTGTGTGGAATAGAAGGGAGAAACACAGACTAAAAGCTTGTTTTTTTGTTTCATTTCCTTGTGGAGGGGAAAACTGACTTCCCTTGTCTCTGAAATGTGCCCCACCAGAGCCCTGTGGTGGTTCTGCCTGCATCCTCTCCCTCATTTGCATAGCAGGTCATCACTTCTGAAAGACTAATTCACACAAAATTAGTGCTCTTATTTTCTCAATAAGCCACTTAGAATACAAATTTCCAAATCCCTCAACAGCCACTAAATGTGGTTTTCTTTGGAAGGCAGCTAGCTATTTAAAGAATCCCAAATACCAATCAATTTTGAACACAAATATTAAAGTATATGACCCAATTTTGTTTGGGGTATTTTTTAAGGAACAAAAGATGATTTTTCTATTTGTTTAGGAAATCAGCATCTCTTAATAGCTTCTTTTTTTTTCTTTCTTTTCTTGCTCAGATACAATTAGCCCTCTTGCTTTTTCCACGGTTGCATTAAAAACTAGACATTGTTAATCTCACTGTAAAGATGAGAACTTGGGAATATGTATGTTGCATATATGAAAGACTAGATACATTTTTGTTTGGAAATTTATTAGTTGTTAATCATTAAATAAGCCAAAGCAAGGCAAGGAAACTGTCAAATCTACTATTGCGGGATTGAATAGAAGCTCATGTAGAGACAATAAAGAAATTCAGATCTCAAAATTGTATGTTCAGTAGCTTTTCCAGTTTTATAAAAATGGATGCATTTTTGCATAATAAAACGTAAATGTTGGCACAGAAATGTCAACTCCTAACAATCATTAAACACTTATTATAACACTGCCAAACATTTCACTAACCCCAAGAGCTCGAAATCTCATACCATTTTTGTAGTGACTTTGTGGTGTAACTATCATGATTTCTGTTTTCTGGCATAAAAAGTAATGTCATGGAGCTCTCTCAATAGTGCACTCTTACATTTTGTGTCTCCAAACCTGTCTTCTACTTTGTGAGAATACTGAGCAGAGCAGAACATCAGGACTTTTGGAAATAGATAATGATGGCTTATTTTGTTGGCTTCTTCTCTTGTTGATACAATATTTCAGAAAAGAAAAGTATTTCCATAATTCAGCTTTGTAATGTCTATGGATATGGCATATCAAATTTATTTCCTCTTTACACTAAACTCTACAACTATGTTGAAATTAATGATAGTATGAACACTGTGAGTATGTTGAAATTAGTGATAGTGGAACTGCACAGCTATGCTGAGATTAGTGATAGTGGAACTGCACAGCTATGCTAAGATTAGTGATAGTGGAACTTTCATCATCAGGAGCTTCTTACTGGCCCAGGATAGTGGGCAAATGGGTAAGTTAGAGCTTGAGTGAAAATTCAAGCACTGTATTACAAATGTCTCTGAAAGTCACAGATACATCAGTGACTCTCATCCCTTAGATGGCACTGCTCATTCTCCTGGATTTTTGTAAGATTGACTTTTTCAGCCCTTCTGAAATGGATTTGACAAGTACACCTGTTAGATATATACATTTAATATATACAATGTTATACTTTTATATATTGTAAAATGATTGCCACTATAAGCTAATTAGTATATCTGTCATCTTCTATAGTTTGTATGTGTGTGGGGGTAAACAATGCAGATTAGTTCTCATAGTAAATTCCAACTATGCCATGTAATAATAATAGGCATTATAACCATGCTATAGTGTCCTAAGTCATTAAATCTTTCAACTTTGTGACTAGCATTGTCCCATTTTTCCCTGTCTTAATCCCCAGGAATCACCATCCCAAGCTCTGCTTCAGTAAGGTTGACTTCCTTAGATTCCACATTAGGTATTTGTTTCTTTATAGTTGGTTTGTTGTACTTAGCTTTATTTTTTCCAGTTTCTTTTAGATAGTGTATATAAAACTATATGTACAATTTCTTTATTCATTGATGGACATATGGATTGACTTCATATTTAAATGTTATGGATAGTGCTGCATTGAACATAGAAAAATAGACATTTCTTTACCATTCTTATTCTCTTGTATATATAGCTAAAAGTGGGATTTCTGAATCAAAATGTAGTTCTATTGTTTATTTTGTTAGGAAGGATTTCATATTTACTGTATTACTGTACATGTCTACCAACAACAGTTCCCTATTCTCCACATACTCACCGGTCTTACCTTCTCTCTTTAGCAAAAGCCAACCCATCATTATATTGGTCATAAAGTTATGGTTTGGGGAAGAAATGCTTCTAATGTTTTTGAGAAGTGAATGAATCATGGGGATGGTAACCTTGTGAATAGATGAATCCATTGGTGAACAAATGAATAAATGGATGAATAAGCAGGACAGAGATAGAAAATGTAGGTCACGGGATGTGCCTTTGGGAAGTGTAATTTTTTTTGGTCTTCTTCTTTTTATCTTTGTTTCCTGGCTTGCAGAAGGGAAGAGATTCCCACTATGCACCCCAGCGGCATGATATTCTGGGAATGGAGCTGTTAACCATGACCTGAACCTCAGAAACTGTAAGCAGAATAAAACCTACTTCCTTGAACTTGATTTCTCTCAAGGATTTTCTTGCAGGATGGAAAGTTAGCACAGGGACGATATGTCATGGTGATTTTGGTTTGCTTGATTTTTATGGAAAGTACTTATTTCTCTTTTCAGACCCAGGCCTATGCTTACCGTAAACAAGATTCTCCCTGTCTGTTCAAGTTAAGCACAGGTGTCAACTTGGCAGTTGAAGGTTTGAGCTCTGGGCACATTTGTGGAGAATTAGTAGTTGAGTTGGGCCCAGAACAAGCCTACAGGAGATTGTCTAGCTGATGGGGAAGGCCCAGCCGATGGTGGGTGGGACTAGGCCCTGGAATAAAAGACAGGGAGCTGGTTGAAGGAGTTGGCATCCTTGTGTACACTTGGCCAGACATGCTGGTCTGGCAAGTAAGGATTGTCCTTCTCTCAGCCAGTACATAGAGATGGTATAGCCAGCTCCCTTGGCCCTGATGGTGCATGCTCTCCCACCAAGCTGGACTGAAAACTGTAATCGAACTGTCTTAAGGAAATAAACCCCTTGTTCCCTTAGGCCATTTGTTGTTCATTTATCAGCAACCATGCAGGCAAACTGCAACATTATCCCTCTTTCATATGTGAGAAACAACTTTGCTTTTCTTAGATAGAGCCCTATGTAAACACACACACACACATACACACACATACACATTCACATACCCTCACCCTCTCCTGATTTGGAAGGTTTGTGTTAAAGATCTATACAAAGTCTTTTGGAAGCTCCATTGTATGTCATGGATTACATTTGTCTGTTTAATGACTCTAAAATCCCCTTTTTGTCTCTGAATTTTGGAGAATTTTCTTATAATGAAAACCTCTTTATGTTCAAATTCCTTGGAATTGATGGCTTGGGATATTCACTTTCTTGTACAGTTGTGTATAGCTTTTTGTCATTGTTTCCTTACGTAGAATTTCTTGTGCTTTGTCTTCTTCTGGTCTGTAGGAATTTCCATAATACATGTATTGGTTTCATCATTCAATCCATATAGAGATTCTGGGCCACACCACTTACAGAATGAAGGCAGGTAGATGCTGTAGTTTGGGAGTGGGATAGAATAGTACCTGAACTACTGATGGGACTGGTCTGGCAATTGTCCAAAGAGACAAGCCAGGTGTATGCTAAAGCTGAGAAATCTACACAATGAAGTCATGTTCTTTCTCCTCTTCTCCTCCTCCTCTCCTTCTTTTTATTAACAATGTAATTTTCATGGTGCTGCCACATGGACATAAGGAAGGAGGTGACATACATAACAGGAGACAATTTCCATTTGTTTCAATCTGTCTTTGCTTTTCTGTGTATATTCAAGACAAGTTAACTTGTTAATTTGTTCACATCCAATGTTAACTCCTACCTTGACTTATCAATTCCTGTGAAGGCATTTCAGTGTATGGGTGAAATTTAAAATTGGTGTTCTTCAAAAGAGCAAGGACTATAAGCTATTAAGCTATCTTTCTGACATTGTTCTCCTATCAAGATTCTTAAGATCATACAATGATCAATAAACAAGTCTAAAACAGTTGAAGACATCAATAAGCAATCATATATTCCTCACTTGACATCTATGTATGCATTTATACATAAATCATGTACATATGCTTTCATATATCTATGAGAAATGAAGTATTCACAAGTGAGTGAAAACATGCAATCTTTAGAGAGTTCAAGATTACCATAGGCTATATAGTGAGAGTCTTTCAAAAATAAGAAAGAAGGAAGGAAGTAAGGAAGGGAAGGAAGAAAGGAAATAGGAAGGAAAGTAGATAGGAAGAAGAAATGAAGAAAAGAAGGAAAGGAGGAAGAAAAGAAAAAAGGAAGTGAAGAAAGGAGGGAAGGAAAATGGGGAAGATGGAATAGATGGGAAAAGAGAAAGTGCTAATGTTATAAAAAAAGGTGTAAGGAACGATTGACTAAAGGTTAATAGTAATCAATGAGAAGGTAAATTTTGTCTAGTTTTCACACTAGAAATAAGTAACTATCAATATTTGCTTTGAAGCAAATAGAAAATTTTAGACTATGTTTTAGAATTCATATTAAGTTAATAATTCTGGGGTGAAAAATATCATTTTAGTTAATAAATGTTATTAATTACAGATATGTAAATTGTCAAAGTATAATTATTAGTTTTGTGTAATTCAGAAAAAGTGTAATTAGAGAGAGATTTATATTTATGTGGCCATAAATGTAAACATAACTAATATGGAAAAATAATAAAACATCTAGCTAAAAAGATGTGACTATTGATTACTAAATTTCCAATTTTTCTTTAGGTTTGAAAAATTTTAAAAACAAATTAGTGGAAAAAAGGTTAATAGTGAAAGAACTGCATATTTTTCTTTCTAAGTATTTCTCACCATTTCTATTCCCCCCCAACACACACACACACACAAAGAAAAAAAGTAAAGGTCATTCTATGGTAATGATATCTGACATTTTCACCAAAAAAATCACTCATTTCAGAAAATGATAAGTATATTAAGGTTTCATTTCTCAAAGGAGGAAATTTTCACATTCAAAGACATTAAGATGATACAGAAAAGAGCCAACAATAATACTCTCCTGTGAACTAGCTTAAAGCCTTCTGAATAATCCAATGATGATAAGTCTAATAATTATAATAATCTAATGATTTCATCTAATGCAATTCGTCATGCTACCCATGCATCCCCTGTCATCCGGAGTAGACATGTGGTCCTCTCTTTCCTCTCCTTCAACTCCAGTGCTTGCTATTCTGCTCCTTTGATAGCAGCCACTGCAATTTATTTATTCACTGTCCCATTTTCTTTCTTCTTATTCAAAAATTACTTATTGAATGTCTATTTTATTCAAGAACTTTATGTGCACTCTGCTCTAGGAATGCTAGAGTAAAGCAAAGCATAAAAGAGGCCAAATTCCCTGATCTCAAGAGCTTGTATTTTTAATGAATGTTGTAGGACATAATGAGCAAGTCAAAAGACTATATTGCCCATCTGATGGTGATAAGTACTACATGATAATAATGGTGGGCTGGAGAGGAGGTAGAAGTAATTCAGGACACACACACAAGTGCACACACACGCATACACATATTAAATAAATAAATAAAGTTTGAAAAAATAATGGAACTGGAGATTAGGGAGGATGGTGTGTTTTAAATAATTTGTCAGAGATAGATTCACTGAGAAAGTGACAACTCCAAAGGCAGAAAAGAGGAGATTATATGGATATGAAAGAAAAGAGAACCTGTAGAGTTCTCCTGGCCAGGAACTCAAGGAGTGGTAGGGACATGGATTGGCTAATGAGACAAAATTCAGAAGTAGGACTGTTGAGCAGGGTAGCAAAGTGATCGATGTCATCTTTGAAATCATCACACTGACTTTCGGGTTAAGAAACTTTGAGAATAGGTGGAAGTTGTGAATGTGCAAATGAGGCTATTGCTGCAAGACAGGTAACATCTCTGGGTGGCAAGGACCACAGTACAGCAATGCATATGAGGAGAACTGGTCAGATTACAGAAACACTCTGAAGACTGAGATAGTATAAGCTCTCTTTTAAGAAGGCTCAGGAATGTCTCTGTGGTTTTTATTTTAACAAAGACATTTATCTATTGGAATTAAAATACCAATTAGTGTCTTCAATATTTTACTCAGAGAGAAAGAGAGAGAGAGGGAGAGAAAGAAACGCACATGCCAGAGCGCAGCATACATGTGGAGTCAGAGGACAACTTTCAGAACTCAGTTCTTTCCTTCCACAATTGGGCTCTAGAGAATGAATTCTGGTCACCAGCTGTGTACCTAGCTAGGTACCATTAACTATTGAGTCATCTCACCAGCTCCAAGAAGCAGAGGTTTAGGAGGATCAAGCATTTAAATAGATGCAAAATTAGAGATGTCTCTAGCATACTTGGATGCAAATTTTGGCCAATGAGTTAAATCTTATGCCTGAGGTTTAGGAGAGACTTTTTGGAATAGATATACAAAATCTATGATTTGAGCAGAGTAGAAATAGTGCTAAATCCAAAAGAAAAAGTTAGACAAGCGTGAGTATTGGCACATAAAATGTAGAGTCTAAAACTACACTTGGCACCTCAATGTTGAAAGGTCAGGGAGAGTTTGACCACTGGCATCAAGGAAAAGCAAGTAGACAGCTCCTGTGCTGGATGTCCAAGGAGAAAGTGCTGCAGAAAGCAGGGAGCGACGGGGTTTGCCAAACACTGCTATCAGTATGAGTAAGCAAAGAATGAGATTTAGATGAACTTGGCAGTGCAGTGTTGTGAATCAGCATTAGGAAGGTATGGAGATTGCTTTGGCATAGGATTTCAGGACCACCTAGCAACATAATGAGACCCCATCTCATTGATAAATTGAGAATTTACCTTTGGATGGAATGATATCAAAATTACCCATGACCTACATAAACTCACTTCCATAAAACAACGTGCTAAAATGTTCATGGAAGTATGAGAGCATGACAGGAAAATAAGCAAAACCAGCAAGAATGAGGACTTGCATGTCTCACAAGATAAACAGGGCTTGAAATAAGAAGAATGATTGTAACTCTAGGTTACTAACAATGAGCAGCTTAAAAAGGAAAAATTATATGGGCCAGAAGAAGGGAGAGAGTTGTTAGAGAGTAGACAGAGTCAATGATAATTAGCATAAAATATTACTGGTCTTAGTTTGAGTCAGGTGTAGGTAATCTGCAATAAAAGGTGATGATAACTCACTGAAGTTTGTTTCTGATTGTTTCTGTTGAAAGTCAGAACAGAACAAGTAGTAGGAAGCTGATCAGAAAGAAGTTATGGACCACCCCTTGTGATAGAGAAGACTATGATCAAGTAAGGCTGGTATAACAGAATTTCAGGATGGAGCTAAAAGCTCACATATGCAGTCACTAAAAGGAAACTGGCAGGTATAGTGTATGCTTGGTCTCCACCAAAATTAATTGTGCAGATGACAGGAATGGGAACAGAGTTACTTCCTATGACTGTGACAATGAATCATCATGAAATTAGTGTCTTAAAAGAGGACAAATTTATTCTTAAGTGATTCTGGAGTCCAGAAGTTTGAAGTCAGTTTACTGGATACTGCAGTTAGCATACATCCTTGCCAATAAATTTACCACCAAACAGCTGAAGGAAATAAGAAATTTATTAAAGTTACAGTGCTGGTTAAAGTTTTTATTCCAGCTGGGCAAGAAAACTCATATGAAAAGCAGGGTCCAAGGAAACTGGCCATACCATATCCACATAACCATAGAAATGTTGAGAGAGGGACAATCCTTACTTGCTAGACCAGCATGCCTGGCCAAGTATACCAAAGGATGCCAAATTCCTTGCACATTTCCTCCCATCTTATCTATCTGCCCAATGACTAGCCCCATCTAGCACAGGACTGGATCTTCCCCATTAATTAGACAAGCTCCTAAAGGCTTGCTTGGTGCTTAACTCAACCATGGATTCTTTACAAATGTGCCCAGAGCTCTAACTCTCAACCATTAGGTTGACACCCGTACATCACTATTACACTGGTCTAAAGTGGAGGTGCTGGCAAGGCTGTTTTATCCCTGGGGGTTCTGGGCAGGGACCGTTCCCTGCCTTTTCCGACTCCTAGAGAGGCATTTCTTGATTCGTGGTCCCTCCTACTGTGGTATTACCTTAGTAATAAATGTCCCCAGACTCCTGTGTTTAGCAGCTGAGCCATGACTGCAATGATGATGCTATTTAGTAGATGATGCTCCCTCAGGAGGAGGGGCCCAGGTGAAGGAAGGAAGGAACTGGGAGTTTCTCTGAAAGCTGTTCCTGTTTGAGGGGCTTTGAAATGTGAGACCCACAGACTCATGCGATTGGGAAGGTCATAGCACCTTTAGGAGGTAGAACCTTGAGGGAGGAAAGCAGTCACATGGGGTGGATCTTGAGGTGGATTAGTCCCACCCTACTTCTGAGAGAGGCCTGCGCTGTCAGTTGACAGTCTAGCGGCTCTCAGCCTCCCGGATGGGTGTGACTTAGCCTGTCTCCAGCTTCTGCTGCCAAGCATGGCGCTTCCACCATTGAAGAATGCATCTTCCCTCTGGAAGTGCAAGCTGAATAAATCTCCCTTTCTCCCTTAAGTTGCTTGACTTTGGATGTTTTCTCACAACAGCAGAAAAGAGTAACTAGTATACTTCCTCACCATATATTTCCACGTTTTAAGTTATCAGACAAATTTTCAAGTCTCTGTCTGCCTCCTCTATCATATTGACTTATGACTGCTGTGTTAAATCTGCCCCATGTCTGTCTTCCGAAGACATTTGTCATTGTATTCAGGACCCATTCACACAATAAACGGGAGTCTCCCATTCTGAAAATAGTTAATCAAATCTTCAAAAAAAAAAAAAAAGACCAGGTAACATGGCAGCTCAAGGTTCTTATAATAGGGATGAGAATAATATGGGGACCGTTATTCTTCCACAAGCAATGCTATGCTTTGGACAATCTGTTATAATAAAGTGAGAGTAGATACAAGTGATTATTATAGAAAAGTACTAAGAAGAAAAGTGGGAGAATAAAGGGATAACAAATGTGAAGCAAACATAATTCTCCAAGATGTGACATAGGAAAAGAGGCTAGAGAATAAGACACTTGAAGCTGAAATTTGGAAGGATGCGTCTAAGGACTAGAATCATTTAGATGAATCAGAATAATAAGCAGGATTTATAATACGGGTAATATTAGCAAGGTTGATACTGTAGCAGGGTCCAATTGTTTTCAGGAAGGAAAACTGTCCTCACCTTTTTATTTTACTACATGTGCTACAGTGACAAGTTCACACAGTTCTAAAGCTAAGGGACCTTTGTTCTATGCCTTTCTCATAGCACAGATGAGCTCTATTAACCTTAAAGTGTCTCCACAGTTAGGCTTGTCATGTTTTACATTTCAATAGTACTACATTATCACAAGGAATTAAATCTGTTGGAAGTCTTACACTTACTCAGTATACTTTATATTAGAAATATCAAAGCAACCACAGATAATGTTGACAATCAACTATGATCTACACAATTGCTACTGAAGTGCAATCCACAGTTCACATTGCGCCAAAAGGAAAATCTTCCAGATCTACATGAAACTTTCTGCAAAGTTGAAGGCCACTGATTATGTCTAATCTTTTCATATTGCCGAGGATGGTATTTCCAAAGTTCTTTCTTCAGAAACACAGGATTATGTTACAAAGAAAAAGTTTTCCTAAAAAGAAAAGTACAATAATTAAGTCATGATTTTTTTTTCCGGATCATATCTGACAAAGCATGTGGCCCATATGGCTCCTAGCTGGACATGCCCTGTGGACCCTAAGTTGAGGATATGTCAGTGGTGAGGACTCACTGTACAGGAAGTAGTGAGAATGTGTATTGGAGAGTTTTTAATCTCTCGTGTTTCAAATAAGAGTGACATAACACATAATTGTTAGAAACTATAAGAATGAGACTTTACTATTTACTTGAGGTAAGTTTCGATAATAAAACCCAAGCCCAAATGCCAACTTGAAGAAGTAAAGTATTCTCCTTCCAGTGCTTGTCTATGTGGTCTCCTTGAGGCTTCAAGGACTGGCCGAGGCGACAGACAGATTTACTTCCCAAAACTAGCAGCACACATCCAGGAAGTGGCATGCTCTTCCCATATATTCATTCGTTTTTCAATTTGAGAACTTACAATCTGCACACAAACTTGGACTTGTCTCTTTATTGCAGCTTGTGTGGCTCCAGCAGAATTACAAACCCTAAAGCATGTATGTCGGATAGAAACGCCGGTGTGCCACAAAGCACGTGTACTGATGATGGATGGCATTCTCCTCCCTGCACGGGTTAGTGCTTAGACTGTGTGCCAATCTAACATAAGGAGGACATTAGGCAGCAACTTGGATAGCACATCCTGGAGAGAGCTGAGAAAATAAACAACTCTCTAGGTTCAAAATTTTCCTGAGGAGGGAAATGCAAATCAAAATCTCCCTGAGATATCATCTCATCCCGGTCAGGATGGCAAAAATCCACAATACAAACAACGACAAATTCTGGAGAGGATGTGGAGAGAGGGGAAGTCTCCTACATTGCTGGTGGGAATGCAGGCTCATACAGCCACTCTGGCGAGCCATCTGGAGATTCTTAAAGAAATTAAAGATTGAAATGCCATATGACCCTGCTATTCCACTTTTGGGAATAACCCCCCATACAGCAAAAATTCACCTCGATAGCAGAAGCATGACCATGTTCATAGCAGCACTTTTTACAATAGCAAAGTCATGGAATCAACCCAAATGTCCAACAGTTGACGAGTGGATAAGGAAAATGTGGTATATCTATACAATGGAGTACTACTCAGTCATCAAAAATGATGAATTAATGGAATTTGCCAGGAAATGGATGGAATTAGAAACAATTATATTGAGTGAAGTATCCCAGACACAGAAAATTAAGTCGCCGTATGTACTCCCTAATAGGTGGCTCCTAGTACCAAACCCACTTAGAGAAACTTAAGGATAATTCTCTGTAATACCTACAGTAATTGTAAAGATTATGAACAGGAGAGATGGGGAAGGAGGGCCACACCAGAAACAAAGAGAGAGGGGACCATGTTACAGCAGAGAAAATAGGCCACCCTCAAGGACTGCAAGGGGTGACATCCAATACCCATCAGGATGGAGTGAAGGGCATTGCAGGAGCAGCAAAAGTGAAAAGAAAATCAACAAACCATAATCCAGAACATCAGAGATTCTGTATCAATCACCTGGAACTAGGCCAGCCTAATCTCTCCCCATCCTGAAGCTCAGGGAAATTTGTGGAAGAGGGGCTGGTAAGATTGTAAGAGCACAAGGATGGGAGGAGTAATGATATGCAAGATACTCCACACAAGTTAGAGCCGAAGCAATCATAATTGGACTTTGCATGCCCTGCGCAATGTCCAACACACTATTGACCCCACAAAGTCTAGCATTTACTAAAGGCATTAGGATCCTGGGAGGCAAGGGATTGACAGCCATAGTAGTGCTCCTATGCTTAACGGGAACACAGGAAAGGGTTCTGGAAATGCCCCTGGGTCCTTGCACCTCATCGGAGAGGAGGACTCAGAGGAGAGCTTGGCATGCACATTAAAGGATGCTCCAGGGATGGGATGGGGAGGCACTGGGGAATGGGGAGGGAGGGGGGTGGAGGGTTGGAGGGAGGGAGGGGACCGGTGTACCTGTTAAGTTTGTATGAGTGGAAATAATAAAAATAAATTTTAAAAAATTTTCGTGAGGTAGTTGGGGAATTTGCTACCGGGGGAGGAAAAGCAATAAACTAAGGGGAGTAGACAAGCAGTCTAAAGGAGACTGAGTAGCCAAGCCATCTGAAAGAGACTCCAGAGCAATCAAGAAGCCTGGAAGAGGGCAATGAGCTGTCAGTCTGGAAGAGACACAGAGAGGTCCAGAACTCTGAAGGAAATACTCCTAGGAATGGGTCATGGAGTCGAAAGCTCAAAGATTGCTGTTTCTATGATTTTCAGCCAGGCTGGTGTGGGCTTTCTAGCTGCCTTTGAGTCATCCCTGCTCCTGTAATTAACCCTCAAGCCTACTCCTGCAAGTATCCTCAGTATATTCATTGGTTCATCAAATTGGAGCTTGGCATAATCATTGTGCTGTCTATCAGTAGATTTCTATTTGAGGTGCATAGATAGTTGTGTAATATCTCCCCAGGAAAAGTTTTCACAAAACAACCAAGTAAGATATTAGGTATAGCATGTGGAAGATATTTTATAATGAATATCTATATGTCATTATGAAGATGTGAAGAATTTTCAAGAGCACTTTTTAATAGTGAGCAATTCTTTTTACATACCAGAGACAAATAAGCCAAGAAAGAAGTGAGGAATCAATCCTATTCACTATAGTCTAAAAAAAAAAACTGAGATAAACTTAACCATGAACGTAAAAGACCTGTAAAATGAAAACTATACAATAACACTGAAGAAAAACATTAAAGAGGATGCTAGCAGGCTGAAAGTTTTCCATGCTCATGGTAAGGTTAGTATTGTGAAAATGACCACACTACTAGAGACAATATACAGATTCAATGCAATCAAAATTCCAGTGCAATTCTTCACAGAATTGAAAAAGCATTATCACAATTTATCTGGAAATACAAAAGGCTCTGAGTAGCCAAAACAATCTTGAGCAATTGAAACACTGCTGAGGTTTCACCATACTGGATTTTCAGCTATACTACAGAGCCACAAAATAAAAGCAGCATGGAAGTAGCACAAAGGAAGATACATCAATCCATGGCTTAGCACTAGAACCCAGATATATGCTCTTGTCTGCACCCAAATTATTTTTTACAAAGCTACCAATCATACACACTGGTGAAAAGACAGCTTCTTCAACAAGCTATGATTTGAAAACTGGACATCTTTCAGAGAGAAGAATGGAAATTTACCATTTCCTCTCACTTTGCCCAAAAATTAAATCCAAATGAATCAGACTTCAGTGTCAAACTTGAAACTCTCACACTTTTAGAAGAATGAGTAGAGAGTACACTTGAACTGATAGGTAAAGATTCTTGACCATGGTCCCATCTACACAGGAAATAAGACCAATAATCAACAAGTGAGACTTCAAGAAATCAAAAATCTTCTGTTCTGCAAAAGAAACTGCTGATCAAGCAAAAAGACAATTTACAGAAGGGAAGAACATTTTTGCTTGCTATGAAGCTGATTGAGGATTAATCTCCAGAGCATAAAAAGAACTCATAAGATTAAACATCAAAAATGCAACAACTCAAGTAAAAAATAGGCTTTGAAACTAAAAAGAAACTTTTCATAAAAAAATTCAAATTTCAAACAAATATCCTAAAAAATGTTCAACTTCCCTAGTCATCAGAGAAATGGAAATTAAAACTACTGTGAGATATCATCTCACCCCAATCAAAATGACTAAGATAAAAGACATAATCAGCAGTAAACTCTAAGGAGGAAGTAGAGAAAAGGGAAAACATTCATTGCTTGTGGGGGTATAAACTGATAACGGCCATTTTGGAAATCAGTATGAGGGCTCCTCAGAAAAATAACAATGAAATTACCATTGAGCCTGGATATACCACTTCTGGGAATATACCAAAGGACTCTACATCTTACTACAAAGTCACTTGTACACATGTTCATTTCAGCTCTATTCAGAATTGCAAGGAAATTAAATTGCTCTACTTGTCCTTCAACAGAGGAATGAGTAATGAAAAATATGGTTCATATACACAATGGAATATTATTCAACCATCAAGGAAAATGAAATTATGAAATTTTCTGGTAAATAGATGCAACAAGAAAATATAATATTAAGTGAGATATCTCAGACATGGAAGAACAAATACCTCATGTTCTTACCTACATATGAATATTAACATTAAACTTCTTATTGATTAACTTAATTTGGAATTCCTGTAGCAACCAGAAAACTGGAAAGGGAACATTAAACAGGAGCAGGAGAGAGAAAGAAAGGGTGAAGAGTTTAAAGGAGATAATACAAAAGCATATGGTGGAACAAGGTGGAAAGAGGAATAAAGACGGGAGAAATTTAATGGATCAGAAATGAGAGTATAGGGCACAGGAGTGGCTGAGGGAGTAGCAAATAGCACTAAAATTGTAAGGTACAACTAGATAAAAACCTCCTATGTTGTCATATCAAAAAACTCTCTTATTTAAAAAGGAACAAGAATATATATATTAGTTTGGTTTTCTAGAGTCACCAAATCAATAGAATGAATATATAAATAGGGAGTGAATTGAGTTGGCTTACAAGATATGACCCAGGTAGTCCAACAATGACTGCCAGTAGCTGTTCAGACCAATAGTCCAGTGGGTGAGGGCTGAAGACTGGAAGATTCCTAGAGAGTCTTTAGTCACGTTGAAGACTTGGAGGGTTCAAGGGCTACAGGATCAAAGAAGCAAAGGAACCAGGCAGCTGGAGGGAAGAGCAATTCCTAACACAGCTACAAAGAGTCTTTCCTCTTCTCAGTCTTCGGCTCTGTGGCTCTTTTATCTGGCCCACTACGGGGAGGTTCCAATGGGATCTATGAAGGTTCCGATGGGATCTAAGACTGATCTTTGTATTGTCCAGATAATCTCTTCAGGTGGTCTCAGCTGATCTTGCCATGTGTGGTCTTAGCTGGTTTTAGTTAATGCCAGGTGTGACAAGTTAACACCCAGCATTAACCACCACAGTAGACTTACCCTATACAGAGGAATACAGAGAGAGGAAGAGAAGGCCAAATGCAATACCCTGTGATACCCCAACTATAACCCATAGTTGTATTTCCTGATAACTTGCTAGTCAGAGAGGTCCCAGAGCCCCACCCCTAAACAGTAGAGGCACTTGCCATTTCTTGGTCATGTCCAGAAACTGACAGTACAACCCTATTACCCAAGATGTAACATGCATAGACCTCCAAACATAAACATAATGCACCAGCTGGAGCTGGTCTCAAATGTCAAGCTGGTGGACCCGAAAAACAATCATGGTCTCAACAATCCATGAAAGCTACAAACCATAATAATAATCACTGTGGCAAGAGGCAACATCAATGTAACACTGACACCCACAACATTTGGATCAGACTTAAGGCCTGTTTTTCAGTAGGGAACACACTCCCGGAACCGTGAAACTAGAACAAGAGTGCATGCTGTGAAGGCTTAGCTGTAAAGTACTCTATCAAACTGTCTTTTAAGCAACTGCCATTTTACCCATAGACTGGAGGAGCATTCAGCACTCAACCTAGAATCTTCCTTGTCTAGTATAAAGTATTCATTACAGAAAATCACAACTGCATATAGTGCAGAAAAGAAGTGGCATCAGACTGTTTGACCCTAAACAGGAGGACATCTAAACCACACACACACACACACACACACACACACACACAGAGAGAGAGAGAGAGACATCCCATAATTCAGGCAATATTGAAAAAGAGGGAATGGTAAAATGTAAGATCTTGAAGTATGGCAAGAGGACAGCTGGTCATTCATCTCCTGGACATAACAGGACAGTTGTATCCATAAATTCACTGCAGCTATGTACATTTCCACAAGACCCGCACAGGAATTGTCAACATTTCCCCAAGGAAGGGTAAAGATCTCAAAAGACATACCTCCATGAGAAACTGATGAGTAATGCTAATATGGTGGGAGAAGCAGAAAATGCTTTCCTTAATTGTATACTCACTGATACATGATTCATATTCCAGCAAGTACTCAAGTATGTGCCATCAAAGACAAACTAGACAACACCCAGCAGCTCACACATATACAAAGATATGAAAATAGGATGGAGCCTGGCAGGGAAGAAGGGGTCCAAAAAGAAGAGGATGGGGAATGGGATTAGGGATTGAGGTGCGAAAATATCATAAATTCACTATTTTCATGTATGAAACACTAAAATAAAAAGATCTGAAAACTAACAATTATACAAATGCCTAAAATTTGACAACCATAGTTGGAATTTCCTTTGTGGCTTGAAGTCTTAAAATGTTTTATTTATGTATTACTCTGGTTCCCCAAAATGAAGATTTGGCTCTCGTTCTACCATTCTGTACTGCTTTTATTGTAAAGCTGATGTAAAAAATTATCAATTAATTTCTATAGTTTGCCTTATAACATTATAAAATTTGGAGGTGTTTCTATGAAGCTAATATCGTTTTAATCCCAAAACCTAATAAAGACTCACTTAAAAAAGAAAACTATAGGCCGATCTCTCTGATGAACACAGACAAAAAGATTCTCAACAAAGTTTTAGGAAATGGGATTCAAAAACATATTAAAAAGATTATTCACGGGGACCAAGTAGGCTTCATCCCCAGCACACAAGGTTGGTTCAACATACGCAAATCAATAAATGTATTTCATCATGTAAACCAGTCCAAAGTCCAAGACCACATGATACTCTCGATAGATGCAGAAAAAGCTTTTGACAAGATCCAACAGCCTTTTATGATCAAAACGCTAGACAGTAGGAATGAAAGGAACCTTTATCAATATAATAAAAGCTGTATACAACAAGCCCACAGCAAGGATTATGCTCAATGGGGAACAATTGGAATCATTCCCACTTCGATCAGGAACTAGACAAGGCTGTCCACTCTCACCACTTCTATTCAATATTGTACTTGAAGTCTTAGCCGAAGCCATAAGACAAGAAAGGGACATAAGAGGGATTCAAATTGGCAAGGAAGAAGTCAAGCTATCCCTATTTGCAGATGACATGATCTTATACCTGAGTGATCCCAAAAACTCCACCAGGAAACTCCTGGAACTAACTGAGAAGTTCAGCAGGGTGGCAGGATACAAAATAAATGTGCAAAAATCAGAGGCCTTCCTATATGCCCAGAATGAAAGAAGTGAAAAAGCCTTGAGAGAAACCATACCATTTACTATAGCCCCTAAAAAAATGAAATACCTTGGTATAGACCTAACCAAGGAGGTAAAAGACCTTTACAATGAAAACTTTAAAACCCTCAAGAAAGAAATTGCAGAAGACACAAGAAGGTGGAAAGACCTCCCATGTTCCTGGATTGGCAGAATCAACATTGTAAAAATGACCACCCTACCAAAGGCAATATACAAATTCAATGCTATACCACTTAAAATCCCAAAGCAATTCTTTAAAGAAGTTGACCAAACAATCTCAAAATTCATATGGGGGCACAAAAGACCCAGGATAGCAAAGACAATCCTGAGTAACAAAAACACTGCTGGAGGTATCACCATACTGAACCTTAGTCTATATTACAAATCCATAGTTATAAAAACAGCCTGGTACTAGCTCCAAAATAGACACAGAGATCAATGGATAAGGATTGAAGACCCAGATATAAGCCCACAAAATTACAGCCATTTGGTCTTTGACAAAGGGGCCCAAATAATCCAATGGAAAAAGAACAGCATCTTCAACAAATGGTGCTGGCAAAACTGCATCTGCACATGCAGAAGATTAAAGCTGGACCCGTACTTGTCACCATGTACAAGACTTAATTCCAAATGGATCAAGGACCTTGATATCAGGCCAGAGACTATAAAAACCATAGTTGAAAGGATAGGGAACTCCCTTGAGCTGATTGAGCTAGGCCAACATTTCCTAAACAGACATCCAATGGCACAGTCACTGCTACCAACTCTCAACAGTTGGGATCTTGTGAAATTAAAGAGCTTCTGTTCAGATAAAGAGATTGTAACACGAGCTCAAAGGCAACCCACAGAATGGGAGAAAATCTTCACTAACCACATATCTGATAGAGCTCTACTGTCCAGAGTGCACAAAGAACTTAGAAAACTAAACATCAAGGAAACCAATGGCACAATTAAAAAATGGGCCCTGGAACTTAAAAGAAATTTTACCAGAGATGAAATTAAAATGTCTAACAAATACCTTAAAAAATGCTCCACTTCTTTAGCCATCAGGGAAATGCAAATCAAAACTTCCCTGAGATATCATCTCACCCCGGTCAGGATGGCAAAAATCCACAATACAAACAACAACAAATGCTGGAGAGGATGTGGAGAGAGGGGAACTCTCCTACATTGCTGGTGGGAGTGCAGGCTCATACAGCCACTCTGGCGAGCCATCTGGAGATTCGTAAAGAAATTAAAGATTGAAATGCCATATGACCCTGGGATTCCACTTTTGGGAATAACCCCCCATGCAGCAGAGCTTCATCTCGATAGCACAAGCACAACCATGTTCATAGCAGCACTGTTTACAATAGCAAAGACATGGAATCAACCCAAATGTCCAACAGTTGACGAGTGGATAAGGAAAAGGTGGTACATCTATACAATGGAGTACTACTCAGCCATCAAAAATGATGAATTACTGGAATTTGCCGGGAAATGGATGTCATTAGAAACAATTATATTAAGTGAAGTATCCCAGACCCAGAAAATTAAGCGCCGTATGTACTCCCTAATAGGTGGCTCCTAATACCAAACCCACCCAGCCCATCTTGAGACACTCATAGGTACATCTATGTATTACCTACAGTAATTGCAAGGATTATGAACAGGAGGGATGGGGTAGGAGGGCCACACCAGAAACAAGGAGAGAAGTGACCATGTTACAGTAGAGAAAATAGGCCTCCATCAAGGACTGTAAGACAGTAATGTGACACCTAGTTAAGTTCACAGACATTTGTTCCTGATCATTTACAACTAAGGGGGTATGAACTCACCAGAAGGGGAGGGCATATAGTCTGGCAGATTAAAAAGTAACCATTTTGCAAATGGGTGATTGACCCCTCCCATTGCCAAATGCCATATGACCCTGCGATTCCACTTTGGGGTATAAGTATTACATCTACCCTTGAATGTGCTCTTATAATAAGACTCCAGTTTAACAGCTTTCTGTCTCTGGCCAGGGGGTGACATACAGTGCCCATCACGATGGAGTGAAGGGCATTGCAGGAGCAACAAAACTGCAAAAGAAAATCAACAAACCACTATCCAGAACTTCAGAGCCTCTATATCAACCACCTAGAACTAGGCCAGACTAATCTCTCCCCATCCTGAAGCTCAGGGACATTTGCGGAAGAGGGGGTGGTAAGAGTGTAAGAGCAAAAGGATGGGAGGAGCAATGATTTGCAAGATACTCCACACAAGTTAGGGCCGAAGCAATCATAATTGGACATTGCATGCCCCGCACAATGTCCAACACACTATTGACCTCACAAAGTCTAGCATCTGCTAAAGGCACCAAGATCCTTGGAGGCAAGGGATTGACAGCCACAGTAGTGTTCCTATGCTTAAGGGGAACACAGGAAAGGGTTCAGGGAAATGCCACTGGGTCCTTGTACGTCATCGGAGAGGAGGGCCCAGAGGAGAGTCAGGCATGCACAAGAAAGGACTCTGGGAATTGGGGCAGGAGGCACGGGGGGATGGGGCGAGAGGGGTGAGGGGAGGGTGAGCAGGGGATTCGGGGGGTGGGGAGGAGGAGGGAGGGAGGGAACTGGTGTACCTATTAAGTTTGTATGAGCTGAAATAATAATAAAAACTGTATTATAAAAAAATTTGGGGGTGTATATTTCAATAATCTTGGCAGAGTTTTTAAATTACGAAAAAGAAAAGGAAAAAATGACAATCATTTTTTTTCTATAATGTTCTTGTCATTGGCATGAACTTCCCAAGCTACTCTATCTGATGATTTTGGTCAAAGATTGCCTACATAAAGCACTTTATTTAAGATAATATAAGCTGATAAGGGAGAGAAATACAATTAATGTGTATCAAAATACCTCACCTCCAAAGGTGTATGGTGAAATAGATTAAAAACGGTCACTCAAATAACTCTTCACAGGGGGAATTAAGCATTCTTGTGGTATCCAGAAACTGAAAGATAATGTAAAACATGATCTCCTTAAACCTTTTCAATTCATTGTATAAGCCTTTGTAAGTTGCTCACTGTTTCTAATAATCTTTTAAAAGAATAAAAAGGACACAAGGATCTCATCTCACATACCTGTGCCAGGCGGGCCCATAGAATGACACGTTTGATCACGGTTAGTTCTGAGTGATCAACTGTGATCAACTGTAGCCCAAAGCTTAGGAGGCAGCAGAGCTCACACCTGCTTCTGAGATGAGTCTTTGGAAAGAAAATACTTTGAGATCTGGTAGCTAGGATAGTTCTTTCATTGAATAATTGGAGGACAATGAAAGGAGAAGAGGATGTCTTCTGAGTCACAATGTTTTAAATAAAGCTGAATATGACCCCTTATAAAACAGATCTCTAAAAGATTTTCACTCACAAAGTGTTTCTTGAAATCTTTTCAGAGCTATTGAAAACTGAATAATGAATAATCATTCATTATTGAATAATGTTGCTTAATGATGATAAAATAGTCATCAAATTTCTTTTTACACTTAAGAAACAAGTAAAAATGATTGGGAAGAAATCTGTTTGTATAATTTTCATAATTGGTAAAATCTTTTATACTTTTTTTCTCAAAGCATTTATACATTCTTCAAACTAGTTAGCCAATATAAATTTTTATCTTATAGACCTGTTCTCAATTCTCCTATTATTTAAAAGTTATAAAAACATAAACAGTAAGAACACTTGGTGGGAAATGTTTAAATTCATAATACAGATTTGGTGCCATTTAAAAATGAATTCCACTTAGTCTGCTGCCTGTGTAATCCTGTCTCCATTACACAGCTTCTCTCACAGCCAGCTGAAAAACTGTTTGTGCGCCGTGTTAACATTCTTGTTTTGCGAATCAGAAGCCCTGTTTGTTTTATACTCCACTTCTTCTCCAATTCTTTGCTCAAAGCTATCTCATTTACAGGTTCAAATGAAAAGCATTAATCAATGTTAGAGTAACCATCTAGTGGAGGAGTCTACTCATAGGAAGATTAAACTCAAATCCCCTATTTATAAAAAGCAAATAATAATTATTATAGCAATAGTAAATACCCAGTAATTTGGCATTTTATTGTATACATTCAATCAATTCTTAGTACTTTAAATATTGGTAAATGGGTGAGTTCTAGGAGATATTTTTACTCATAAATGCCCATAAAACATTGGTAATAGAAAGCTGATTCGTCTTGAGTTCTTGTCTTGGTCCCACCACAGAATGAAAAGCAGACACTGAAGGGTGAACAACTTGACTCAAGTACTACTACAATTCAAACAGAAAGTGGAGACTCTAGAAGTCTCGCTAGCAACAAGAAGCAAACAAGGAAGTTTGCCGGTGAGGGTTACAGCACTGCGCCTTCAGAGGACCCCTAGATGCCAACCTAAAGGTCCCAGGCAACAGTTACAGCTTTGGAACCTTGAGCCTTGGAATGCCAACTGGGCTCTGAGCTTCAATAAGTCTCAGTATGTCAACCAAGAGTTCATAGCAAGCGTTATAATTATTCAGTCTAAGGATGTCAAGGGAAAGGTTACCAGTGAGGATTTTGAGCTATTGGTAGGCCTTTGAGCTACTGGAGATGCCAACTAAGAGCAATCCTGTGATGAACACATCTTTGGAAAACAGGTCACTGATGTTTAGTAGAAGCACTGGGTCTCTGATGGCCTCAGAGCCAAAAGTCGATGTGTTTTACCATAGATATCATAAATCATAGCTCCTTAGCTTTTCTAGGATGAAAGGATCAGTAAGTATTCCTGAATAGGGGGCTGGAGAGGGGGCTCAGGGGTTAAGCCTCTGCCTTGCAGGCAGAAGGTCCTGAGTTCGGATCCTAGACCCCAGGTATAGACGCTGGGCAGAAGCGGGGGCGGCCTGCATTTCTGATCCTGGTAGGGCGGAGCCTGTGAATCTTGGGGCAGAGTAAACAAGGTGGAGGTGGAGGCGTCCATGGTGGTTCCCGAATTCGCCTGTGGTTCCACACATACACATACATACATACATACACACACGCATACACACATAATTGAATAAAATGATAAAAAAATTTTAAAAAGTATTCCTGAATATACAGGCGGACAGAAGTTGCATTTGCTCCAGTAAAACCTAAGGTCCCAATCTTTGTTACAAGACTTTAGATTGACTACTATTGCAAAGTGAAAGGAGACTTTGGAAGTTTATTGTCCTTGTCTTTCTGGTTTAATTTCTGTCACTCGTTTACCGAGGTGCTAGAGGTTTCTCACATATTACTAGATACCAGTAACTGCTCATCGACTGACATATTAAGTTGCAGTGAAAAAGGGTGAACCACAGTAATGCATAAATGGACCACCCAAACTGCCTAAAACCACTCTCAACTCATCATTCCAGAAAAATGTGCTTCCCTCTTAGAAACCTTGTAATTCCCCAATAATTCATTTGAGTTCAGGATTTATAACCTCCAATTTTTTACCATTTCTACAAAGTGCCCACTCGTATGCCCATTTTCTTCTAGGCAAAGCATTATCTTCCTGGGGGTGGGGTGGAGGTGGGGTGAAGACTTAAGACTTAAGAAACTGACACAATGTACAAGGCTCAGGAACTTCACGAGACTTGTAAGACTCATGAGGTTCTTTCCCAAGGTCTGCTGGAGGAGAGGAGGCTATTTGTGCTGCAGTTTGGTCTAGGATGGCAGCCCATGACACAGAAATCACGCTAGGAGGATACCACTTTGGGAGGATGTGATTGCCCCTGAATCACCCATGCACTTCTAAGTTACCATCATAAACTCACTGATTCACCCAGCTTGATTTTGGGGGGAATGATTTCTTTTTTCACATCTCCCTAGGAAAACTTATATAGCATCATTCCTACTGAAATCATGGGATAGCTAGTATTCCTGAAATGCTTTGAATGAATTAGATTAATGGTACAATACAGATATGATCAAGGTAGGGATATGAGGGCCAGAGAATTAGAACTCAGCACCCTAAACATGTCTACAGCATTAGCACATAGAAAAGTTGTCAGGATAAATTTGTATGACTTCTAGTTGAGTCCAAACAAATTAGAGTTCCAAGACCTTACAAAACCTTCAGACAAATGAAAGTTCATTTCTTAGATTGATCTGTTCAGTTGCAGTCATGTCATTATAGAAAGAAAACAATCTCACACAGCTTCCTAGCACCCCTTCTCCGCATTGCAAGCAAGTATAGCAGAAAGAGAGGAAGACTCAGGTCACCATAGTTACCTTCAAATCTTCAGTTATTCTGTGTCAAGTCAAGGCCATAGTTTTCAGGTCATGTTTGAAGCTTAAAAATCTTAACAAAAACACTTCTAACCTTTTAAACTTGAAAACTTTTGTTGTGTTGCCTTAATGATCCATCTCTCTTCTAATTTGGAAGAACCTAATTTGCATAAATTCCCTCCCTTACCTCTTTTCTGAACAGTCTCAGCAGGCAAAGAGGCAGAGTTGTTCCTTGTATTTCGTGAAGACATGTTAAAACATGGTGCTTATTCTCTCTCTTGTTATTTACTTATATCAAGAGATACAATTTTATTTACTATTTAGAGAGAGGAGAGACAGAGAGAAAGAGAGTATACAGAAGGTACTTGAATGGAATGACTGTGGAGGTCCGAGGTTGACATCAGGAACCATCCTGGATTGCTCTACATCCTCTTTACCTTCTTTGGGGTTTCCCAGGTTCGACCTTCCAGGACCAGAACTACAGGTAGCCACCATTTCCATCTGTTGTTTTTACATGGGATCAGGGATCTGAATTTAGGTCCTTCTGCTTACCAGGCAGAGCCTAATCCTTAAACCATCTATTCAGCCGTGATACAATTTTTAAATTCTGCTCTTTCGCTTTTTGTTGTTTTCTGTGGACAGTCAGATTGCTTCTTCCCATACCTCCTTGAAAGTATACCAAATATTAGATCATCAAGAAACCCCAAACTCCCCTCTTATAATGAATAGAAACACTTACTTTCATGTGACATTCAGACAAAGAAATGAGCATAAATGAAAACAAAGTCACTTGGTATTTACTTTATTCCCTGATTTAGAGGCACCATGGCTATGACTGGTGCAGTCACTTCAAAGATGGCTACCCAAGGTCATGCCTTCTGGTAAATGCCACCCATCTTGCCTCTGAAAAAGATTCTTAGAGTTTTCTTTACTTTGTCCTTCACGCCTTGAAATAGTGTGACCACATGATCCTCTTTCACAAAATATCAGCCCTCTGTTTCTTTCTTCAGGATATTCAAACAATGATGATAATTATGACTATGGTAGTTATGATGGTGATGATGATGACAAGACAAGAATATATTGTTTTATACTTCCAAACAGAGATTGAAGAAATTATTTTTAACTGCAATTTGTGAAACTGCCACACTTTCCCTTTGTTTGCTAAGTAAAACCATAAACCAAGTGCTGTAAAACACTTATACACTACTATCACAGTTCTCTGCACGGCTACAAATAAATTCATGATCAAATGATTTAGGGAAAAGGATGTTTAATTTGGCCTACAAATTTCTGGCTCAACTTTCCCCATCAACTAAACAGTCTCCTGAAAGTTTGCCTGGGGCCTAATTCAATCACTAATTATCTACAAATGTGCCCAGAGCTTGAACCTTCTTGGGTCAGGTTGACACCTGTACCTAACTTTGACATCTATTTTGGAAAGAGGCACTCAATCATACAAGTTTACGGGCTCCCTTGAATTATTAAAGGCTGCTTATATTTGAACAATAGTTGTTTACAAGTTATCTCAAATAAAATCTGATCTGTCTTAACAGCACCTCAAGTAAGACAGAAGAGACTTGCCCAATACTCTACATGAACAGAACAACCTTAAAATCTCAGTATTGAAACTACCTTTGCCTCTCACCTGATTCTGAGCCTACTCCAATAAATCACCCTTCTTCAAAAGTCTCATTTAATGTTTGTATTTTTCAAACTCTCTATTTTCTTTTCATTTCTGATACAAGACTTAGAGTGGAATATGTGGTTTGCATAAAGACATTTACGTAGAAGACCAAATATATTGTAAAATAATGGTTTTGTGTTTTAGCACATTGCAGCAACAAAAATGTGTTGGAAAGCACAGTATCTATAGGTATTTTTGTAAGTTCTTGAGTGATTAATGCTCTCCCAATTTTATTTGTTTTCTCTTCTTTATGATAAGTGATGGTGCTGTGGCTATGAATGACAGTTTCAGGAGAATGAAAGAGCTGCTGTTTAAAGGGCTGGCTTGGGGTCCATTTTATCATTGTGATAAGGTGACTATGTGACTAGTGGTACTTTTCTCCAGCTATATGTTTTGCATTACTTCTATTGCTTTGCCCCACAGAGAAGGAATCCTTTAATGAAATGGAGATCCATCCTCACCTCTGCAGCTGCTTTTCCATTTGGTGTGCAGCCAACTGTGCATTCAATACAAACATTGCTCTAGGATTTCCAAAGCAGATAAAAAGGTTGCTGGTGTTAGGGAGCAGTGCAGGGAGAACCCACAAATAGGTAGCCCAGTGAAATTCAGATTAGTGAATAACTACTGTGATAATCATAATTAATAATTATCTCATGCCAGTGGAGAATTGTACTAATTGGTAAGCTCTTCTCTTAAAAGTCCTAATATTTTATTTCTGCTTATTGCTAACTATCAAGTGGAATGCTAATGGAAATGTGGATGACTGGTATTGTAATAATTATAACTGTAATCACATTCAGTAGCTAACCTCTAATTAAAATAAATCAGATGATGTAGAGAATTGGCTACACAGAGTTTTGTTTCCAATAATATATCTTATTGGAAAAAATTACTTTCTCCCACAGAAAGTCTTTAAAGATCGGATTAAGAACTTTGTGGATATGTTGTGCTTCTAAGGAGATGTTTTCTGTGGTAATAAGTAGGTTAATTGCATATTCATCAGGTGATGGAGTTTCAGGATAAACACAAGTTAGCATGTAACAAGTTCCACTATTGTAATGGAATTATAAATATTGTTGCCTTAAAATTATGTCAGATCACTCTCATATGTTCTGCCAATGATGTGTGTGCGTGTGTGTGTATATATGTATATGTATATGAAATTTCTCAAAAGCAATCAGATAAATATATCCATATGATTTTTAAAACATTAACTTATATGATTGAGGTGATCATTTTTGCTGATATTCTGATAACTTTAAACACTATGCCTTTAAGTAAGCACATGCTATGCACATATATGTGAATACATATGCATATGTAGACATGTGCATATATGTAAATACATATGAACATATGTTCCAAATATCTGTCAAAATTTTTTTGATTATCTCAGATCATCATAGACCACTAAGCAAGATCAGTAAAACAGGCAATAACTGTATATAAACTTATAGTTCAAATGGACAATCTCCTAAAATGACAAATTTTCTTGATAACTTGAACTGTTCTCATATCACTCTACTTGCGCAGCCTATTCCCACTTATTTGGTCAGCAAACTTTTTCTAGAAATGGATAAATAGTAAAGCTTTAATCTTGGTGGACCATGCATTCCACGCAGCTATTCAACTATACTGTTATGGGAAAAGGATTCATAGAAATAAATGAATGAAATAAATCTGTACTTACTAAAACTGATATTAAGCTAAAGTAGACCCACAGTCTGAAGATTAGCAACCCTTGACATATTAAAAAATTAGCATTTCTTGTAAGTCAAATGCTATTCTGAGTGAAAGAGGGGGAGAGTCAATAAGAAATAAGAGCTCTTGTCATCTTCTACTCTATTAAATGTATGCCTACTATAATTGTAGTGATATGCTAAGGGACAGAACAGAAAGTAACTTATTTTCCTGGACTTCCTGCTTTGAGTTTGAAGAGTCAAGTATATCAGTAGTAATTATCATGGATTAATAGTATATGGATCATCAAAGCATCTAGAAAATGTGAGGAGTTACATAAAAAAGAAATGAACTGTTGAGTAAGACTTTGTCAGCAGAGTGCCATTTTAAAAATCTCACCAATAGTTATATTAAAGGGCAAAGAGCCATGACAAACTAGGGCATGGTCAAGATCCAATTAGTGTCCAGAAAGAATATTGATTACAGGGCTCGGAGGCAATGACAGTGAATGTGGAACATCAGTTTGGAAGCTATGATGAAGTCCCTTATTCTCCATGCTAAAGACTTTACATGGCAACTGGTATGGAGAGAGTAGCATACCACGGAAAGTCGGAACATGTACAGTGGCATGATCACATCTCATGAAAGAGCAGTGAATGCGCTGACAATAAAAAGAAACAGATTTGGAAAGGAGAGGTTATTGGAATTCAAGTAAAAAACATAACTCATTGTCGGATACAGCAACCTTTTAAACCATAATGAGAATGTTTTTTAGTACTAAGTAAGTGTTCTCTAAGGAAAAGGGAGCCTTAAATCTACTCACAAAATAGGTGGTTACCCCCATAACATCCATGCCAGTATTGCACATGTGGCCAGAGTGGTTGGTAGAGTGGCTGTTCTTGTAGCTCACAGAATTCACAGTTAGGTGAGACAGTTAAGGGCTTCTGTGCTCCACCAACTTGTATTGCAACCTCTAGTATTATAAAAGCTGGCCAGCAAGAAGGAAACTTCAAATTAGTTCTAACTAATTCCCTCCATGTCCAATGATCAACTGTGTGGTATCTGCTGCAATAGACTCTTACCATCAGGTTCTGGTAGGCAACAAAGATGGAGTGGTCATAAGCCTAGGGATCAGATAAACTATTACTATTTTGTTCTGTAGACATGTTTTCAAAGTATCTCCCAAACACTTACCATTACACCCTTAAATCAGCTCAGCTAGCTCCCCACTAAGAAGCTTCCTCCCATAAGGGAAACACAATTGGCAAGAATGCAGAGAATGAACAAGTACAGAGTGCTCAGGTCTAAACGGGTTCAGGGAATATCATGAAAGAGGTAGCAGTAAAAATGTAAGAGCTAGAAGGTGGGGAGGGGTGCTGCCAAATGCACCTTCTGGACATGACAAGGCTACCATACCCATGAGCACACTGCAGCTGTGTATATTCCCACAAAACCAGCAAAGATTTAGCCTTGTCAGCATTTCATCATGGAAGGAAAAAGACTATATGAAGTTCCAACCCTCACTGAAGGACTATTGAGAATTATTGCTGGTTGTCAAAAGAAGAGCTCCTTTCCTCAGTGATATACACACTGATAAACTGGCCGTTCTCCAGCAAGTAATTAGGGACATGCCAAAATAGTCAACCCTGATGAAACCCAGTGGGATGCACACACACATACACAAGCACACACACACACACACACACACACACACACACACACACACACACACAAATGAAAATATGAGGGAAACTGGAAAGAAAAAGGCTTTTAATAGAAGGAGAGAGGTAAGGATGAGGTTACATGGGGTGAAAATAACTTAAGCTCATATTAATTTATGAAACTGTCACAGAATTGAAAAAGGTATAACAAGGATCTGAGCTATTTTGTTATTCATGGTTGCACGCAAAGAAAGCTCTAGAGAATTCATTGAGAAGGAGTTAGAACGTCTTGGCCCAAAACAACTCATCTTGCTGAGCTGTCTCAGTGTCCAAGATATTGGAAATTAACCTGTAGAAATAAAGCAGACTATTTATGATTTATGAAAATAACTGTGCTTGATGAGAGAAGGGTGAGATTTGATGAAGATTTAAAGTTGATCACTAAATCTTTTTATGACTTCTTGTTCTAAAAAACTTGAAGGAAATGTTAAAAATTCTCTGATCTGTGTGCGCTTGTTCTATGATTACAGTCAGACTTGTTGAAGGCAAGGAATAAAACATTCATTTTACAAACCATTACATTACAAGGGGAAACGTTCATGCCCCACTGTTTACTCCCTTTGTGTTTATTTGATTTAGGTCATTGTTGTCATGTATTTCACATAGGATCACTAATTAAGTTGCAAGTTTTAAAAATTATCATTATTTTTCTTTGATTAAAACTTCAATATAATGAGAAACTTTTAAGGTCAGTTTTTGACCAATCACATTTAACTAAAAATTTGCAATGTTTCATACTTCTAATTTTTAAAAAATTGCAGTTTTGTTCACTAGAATAGACAATGATTTGATAGTTATTGAAATAAAATTTGAAAAACAGATACCAGAACTTGGAAAGCAAGTAAATAGGCTAAGCATACCAAAAGTTCCAACCAAAGTTAAGCACCAAAGCATGAACTTAAGTATAAAAATTGCAGATACACATATGTGTTTGTGTGTCTTAAATAATATGAAATATGGCATGTATTATATCTGTATTAAGCTCTATATAAATATGTACATATCGAACATTGCTGAAATTCCTTACATGTGTTTTGCAGATAAAAAGTCTAGCAGATAAAAAGTAATCATTTTGCAAATGGGTAATGGACCCCTCCCTCAGTGAGGTTTCCTACTCTTATTACATCTACCCTTGAATGTGCTATTACAACAAGACTCCAGTTTAACAGCTTTTTGTCTCTGGCCAGGGGGTGACATACAGTGCCCAGCAGAATGGAGTGAAGGGAATTGCAGGAGCAGCAAAACTGCAAAAGAAAATCAACAAACCACAATCCAGAACTTCAGAGACTCTATATCAATCACATAGAACTAGGACAGCCTAATCTCTCCCCATCCTGGAGCTCAGGGACATTTGCGGAAGAGGGGGCGGTAAGATTGTCAGAGCAAAAGGATGGGAGGAGCAACGATTTGCAAGATTCTCAACAATAGTTGGGGCCAAAGCAATCATAATGGGACTTTGCATGCCCTGCGCAATGTCCAGCGCACTGTTGCCCTCATAAAGTCTAGCATCTGTTAAGGGCACCGAGACCCCTGGAGGCAAGGGATTGACAGCCATAGTAGTGATCTTATGCTTAAGGGGAACAAGAGAAAGGGCTTATGGAAATGCCACTGGGTCCTTATATGTCATCGGAGAGGAGGACCCAGTGGAGAGTTAGGCGTACACAATAAAGGACTCTCTGGGAATTGGGGGGAGGCACTGGGGGAAGGAGAGGGGAGGAGGGGGTCGGGGAGGAGGGGGGAGGGAGGGAACTGGTAAAAAATTTTAAAATGTATAATTAAATTTTTAATAAAAAAAAGTTTTTTAGGGAAAAAACTCAAGTGGCCCAACACCTCTCTGAGGGACTTATGAGGTCCAACCCTGGTGGGGAGGGAGGGAAGATGCTTTCCTCAATCGTAGGCCCACTGA
This sequence comes from Typhlomys cinereus, assembly GCA_023101885.1. NCBI lineage: Eukaryota > Metazoa > Chordata > Mammalia > Rodentia > Platacanthomyidae > Typhlomys > Typhlomys cinereus. The sequence goes on from JALPQD010000082.1 coordinate 3,995,713, forward strand.
TAAATAATTCACACTCAGGCAAGCACTAGCCACAGCCATCAAAGGCAACCCAGCTGAAACTCAGTGGACCACTCATTAAAAGAAAAAAGAAAATCAGAGGGAGACCTATTGGAAAGAAGAATGGTTGCATGAGGTGAGGGAAGATGGACCTGAGGATTAAGATGTAAAAATATCATAAATCCACTCTATTCATATATGAAATGCTAAAAGAATATTAAAGTACTTAAACATAAAAAGAGCACCTTCTTAGCCGTGTGGTAGCACATGCCAATTAGTGCTTGTGAGTTGAAGAGGGAGGAGTGTCATGAGTTTAAGGCAGCCCAGAGCTGCCTACTGATACCAGGTCAACAAGAATAAACGGTAATAAGATGTTTCAAAATAAATGTTTTAAAGAATTTCTTGATAAATTCTATGTGGTTTTGGATGTTCTCTGACGTCTTCTTATGAAGGGCATCAAATCCAGCCCATGCACAATTTATCTTTTGCTTCCTCTTATATGAAGAGACTTTTTTGGTTATTTCCACCCAGTTCTTTGTAACATATTTGCTTATCGTTGGCTAGCTCTGCCATGATTTTGAACTCTCAGGAATGCAAAGTTCAAACAAGAAAGTGGGGAAGGTTTTGCTATAAACAGTATGGAATTGTCTCTCATTCACAGAACTGAAGGAGATCACATGTCCCAATCTGCTGCCTCAGAAGATTGGGGTACAGCACTGTGAGTACAGGCAAAGTGGCCACTGCAAATACAGGTCAAAAAGCAAAGCAGTCCTTCACCAACACAATGGAATCTGGGAAAAAGTGGATCCTTGAAGGACTGAGTCCTCACATTTGTTCCCCACTTTGCCTGACATCTCCTGGAGGCTGCTCTTTGTTTGCCCTGGGAGATGGTGCAGGCATCAACTGCCAAGCATGCAGAGGGCCTCCATGCCATCTAATTATAGCTTACACCACTCCAGAGTGCTGACAGTGCTGAGCTATTGACTCTTGACACTCTCTAAAGCTCTTAATTATCTTTTCACATGAGCCCCTTTCAGACCTGTCAACTTCTTTGTATTGTTTATGAGGGGGAAAATGAAGCGTTCTAAGATTGCGGGATTGCGTGCTCAGAGAGAACCTACAGTTCTCTCTGTGAGCGCTCCTGAGTGTCTGTGCCCACACACGGGCAACCAGGTATGCGACACAGATGCCAGGAGATAAGGAAATAGACAAATTAAATAAAGATAATTCAAACAAAAATTACTAAAAAAATAGAGGAGAAAGCAATAAGAATATGCCCTGTACATGTATAAAATTCTCAAAGAGCAAAATTCATCAATAAAGAGAAGTGGAGACAATTTTTAAAAAGTATTTATATTGAAAAATTTATTTTTGGACATTATTTCCTTGGTTTAAGAAGCACGATTTCTGAGCTGGGGAGATGGCTCAGGGGTTAAGCTTCTGTCTCACAAACAAAAGGAACTGATTTCCAATTGCCGAATCACACATGAAAATGCTGGCCAGACATGGCAGCAGCCTACAATTTTGTCCCTGGAAGGCGAAGACAGGGAAATCCTGGAGGAAAGCAATAAGAAGGGAGAGCATTCCAGGATGATTCCCAAAGCCACCTTGGATACTCATACTCAAGTGTCCTTTCGTATACTCACCTTCATACACACCCAATCACATACAAGCACACACAAAAAATTTTTCTTTAGCAATTAAAAAACTTTAAAATGTTAAAAGGTTAGCATAAAGGAGAGTGAGTTATGTTTTCCCAACATAACTCACTCTCCATTATGAGTTTGTTGGTCTATAGGATGATCATGTGTGTGTACTGTGACTGAAAACCTGCCCACTCCTTTACATGATTTCTCAGGGGACAGTGTGGATCGCTACAGAACTGCCCTCCTCCCATCAGCCGCAATGTATAGTGGACTTCCAAGATGAACGCTCTCTCTAAAAAAAAGAATGAACTACTTGGTGCAGCTTTATATCGGGACTGAAAAAGAAGAGAAGGCATAGATATGAGAATGAGTAACAGAGAGGTAAAGAGCTAAGAGTGAAGGACTAGTCAAGCTAAATATTTCCACTGTGACCCTACTCTACTGCTCAGAGGTAACTCCAACTAGACATTATTGGCTGTGAAATGAGGTTGTAGAGTTACTTCTAGGATGTCTGCAATGGGTCTACCTTCCAGAGACTATTTTCTAGGGCTATTAAGTAATTTGGTTTTATTGGTAGTTTGATATTGGAAAACCTATGAGAATATAAACAGTACTCAGAAAAAGTGAGGAAACTATATTTATAGCAATAGCAGCCCAGATAATATAAAAACCATGTGATATATGTTTGCAACTCAGCTCAAACAAAATGTATTCAAATAATAGTCCAGTATTGCAGAATTTGGAAAGTAATTTTAAATACATGATTTATTTTGAGAGAGAAGGGATTGGGAGGGAGAGGGAGAGAGAGAGAGAGAGAGAAAGATATGGAGGGCGAGAAGGATAGAAGAAAAGATCATGGAACACATGTATAGGTCATAGGACAACTTTTAGAAGATTCTCTCCTTCCACTATGTGCGTTCCAAAGACTGAACTCAGGTCATTAAGTTTCTATGCAAGTGCCTTTACCCACTGAGCCATCTTGCTATTTCCTGCTTTCTTATGAAATCAAGATCACAAACAATGGCAATGTTTCACTTACAAGCTACTGACATGATCGTTCACTATGTAGAGAAGAGTTTAAAGAAACATGATGTGAAAAAGATTAGTTTCAATTTGATTTTTTTCTTTATAATTTATTTTCTTTAATTTCTTTATAATTTATTTTAAGATAAATTAAGTCCTGATAGCAGATATCTTGAACTTATGTGACTCAATATGAGTTAACTAAAACTTCCTTAAAATAGTTTGAAAAGAAAGAACAAAAACAAGATGAGTTAGGGAACCCTACTATCTCCTGTCTTGAACACAGCGTAAGAGGAAGGGAGTGGACACATTTCTGTCTTCCTTATCAGAGTCGAAACTCATTAAATGAAAGTTTCAGAGGTCTTGGTGAACCAACTACAAATCAAAATGGAATGTAAATTGTCAACTTTATCTAAACCTTCTTCTAATCTATAACTAACATATTTCCCAAAGAGCTTGTCATGTTCAGAAATTGAAAATGGACTGGAAGCACAAACCAGCATTTTCCTCCTTGCTTTACTTATTGTGTTAATTGTAGAACCATTGAAAAGCAAGGACATATGGGGAAAATCATGAATAATTTTACCTCAGAGGTGGTCTTGCGGCATCTTTTGATTTTTCAATTCCAGTGAAAGAGTATCAATACAGACAAATAAAATCCAATGAAAGGGAGAGATCGGTTTCATTTTGGAAATTTCCCTGGATTTGAGTTTTGAGTCCTGGGAAATCATGCATACATCAAATTTATGTTCTTTACTTATCTCAAAAAAGAAGCTTTGTTTATGGAAGGACTTCCTTTCTCTCTCTCTCTTAATAGAACAAGTGCTAGTTTCATGTCCTTATTATGAACTCATGTAAATAAACCAGATCCAATTTCAATAATACTATTTTAGTTCCTTTATTGTTACTGTCATATAGTAGCTACAACCCATAAAGGTGCTTTCCACTGAACGCACAGAGACAAGAGCTCACACAGGATGCCTTTCCATCTATTCTATTACTAATGCACTGCTGCTGAATCTTTAAAATGTGAAACCTCCTGATAAGTGGTCAGAGAGGTCTCAATGACCCATAAAACAAAACAAATATAAGTACTTGCTATTGCCCTTGGTTCCCTCCCCCCTTAACTTAGTAGCAAGACCCTATTACTGAAGACACTACACAAGGATCACAGGAAATGGGGAGAAAGAAATAAAAATAGCTGGAATGGGTATGGACGCTTTCCCCTTCCTGGTTAGGCTTCATATTCCCAGAAGGGATGATGCAGGGTTCCAGAGAAGATAGTGATCAATGACCTTTACCCATCTTGTAATTCTTTGAGCTACAAAAATAAGCAATAATAAAAAAATAAAACCAGAGACGACCCTAGGAAGAATAGTGGAATGTAAGGTATCTGGACACCCAAATGTTTTCTTATTGGGTCTACTGTCTGTTTTTTTGGTAGGGAACTCATTTAAACCTAGCCAAACACCATGGAAGGGCAGAATATAGGCTCCAGGTAGAATCAAGCTTTTCAGCTTTAACTATAGGTACCTGATAGTAAACATCAGCTAAATGCTTATCACTAGCACTTCTCAGCACGCAGTGATGTATTCTCTGGCAATGGGCCATCTGCAATGCAAAAAAATCACAACTTTGGCTAAAGTGCAAAGACTGAATAATTGTGAAGTGTTCAGCTCTAAACAGGACATCAAAATCATCCTCCATCCAAAGACTCAGGAAGCCTTGACCAAGAAGAGTGGTACGAATGTAAGATCCTGAAGGTGGGGAGGGATGCTGCCAAAGAGTATCCTCTGGTCATGACAGGGCTGCTGCCTTCAACAGCTTCCTACAGCGATGTCTGCTTCCACAAGGCCTGCACAATAACTGATCTATCAACTCGTTTCCATGGGTGAGAGACGATCTCAAGAACCGGTATACCCTGAGCAAATAAAGAAAGTTCATGTCAGCCAGGAGAACGGGAACTTTACCCAGGAAAATGGGAACATCTTTAATCAACATTTTGCCCACTGCTGGGTCATCCATACTCCAGCAGATGCTCAGGCAGTTACCAGTGCAGACGTTCCAGATGACACACACACACATGCACGCGCGCGCACACACACACACACACACACACACACACACACACACACAGATGTTGAAGTAGGAAAGATACTTGCTGGAAGGAGGGGAGACAGGAATAGCCAGTAAGGAGCAACAATAGATAGATTCACTGTATCGATGTATGAAAGCGTCAAAGAATAAAAAAACAAAGATCACTGTACTTGTATTATGAATATGCTTTATTACAGACACATGCACAATTTTTATTATAGGAATAACTGTAATACGCATATTTTAAATATATATTTTAAAATATGTATCACTGTCATTTTAAGAATGTTACTGTTATGACTTTAATTTCCTAACGAATGAAAATGGTAGTAAAGAACAAAATAATTCTAAAGTGTCTCCACTTTGCTTCAACTTACTTCATTGTCCTTACCTTATCCGGTGTTATGTCTCCAGTGCTTTTCTCTCATTCCTGAACAAGCACACAGCTGATCATCAAAAATCTGTCACATCACATACCTAATTAGGTGAGTTTCAGATAATGCGGTCAAGCACAGCTGGTTCCATGTTTGACCTCTGCACTGTCTGGCTAGCTAATCTTACCAAGCTATTGACTGTTAGAAGCCAAACCTTCATAGGTTACATCAGAATACCTCTTACTATTGCTGCATGCTGTTTTACTTGATGGATTCCAATTTTTATAAACTGCTAACTCACGGATAATAATTGTATAATAGTTGATCACATCAAGAGTTACAGAAATCTCTTTGCATATACACTGTTGCACAAATGTGCAGAAGTCATATTTAATCACTTAGCTTAGAGCAACAGATGGTGGTCAGGATTTTAGCCAGAATTGCCAGGAATCTGAGTTTGATCTGTGGCAAAGGAAGGAAGGAAGGAAGGAAGGGAGGCAGGAAGGGAGGGAGGGAGTAAGGAAGGGAGGGAGGGAGGGAGGGAGGGAGCGAGGGAGCGAGGGAGGAAGAAAAGAAAGAGCTTAATATACAGCATTATTCTCTCCGACCACATATCTGGAGCCTCTCATAAAAAATTATGAAGAATTAAATTTGTGTTGTGTCTATAGCTAACGGATCTGTTGTTGACATCTTTAGATTGGTTTATAAAAGTCTTAACTGCAATCTAATTATGTGGCACTTAGAAGTACTCACAATGCAGTGCATGGATGGCTTTTCTTCTTGTGCCCACAGCCAAGCCATTGGATGAGTTTCCTTCAGCTCATCACCTTATCTGTTAATGTAATCCCAAGATCCATTTGCCTTCAGATACAACAACATTGTTTATTGACTGGCAAAGTCTATTTTCTGAGTCCAATCTTAGAGCAGAAAATATTTTTGGTCTAAAAGTTAGATCATAATATATCTATCTCCAAGTAAATGGCTTTATAGTTTGGATTTCTCACAGAAGAACTGGGGTGTTTAGATAGGACAAACAACAGGACCGTGTCTTCCATGGGCCCTTTCACTTATTTTAGAAGCAGCAACTTAACAGAAACAAGCTCGGGGTTCAAAGATGCATTTTGAACTGACTACTGGCAATCCTGCCCATGCATCCTGCAGCACAGACATCACCACTCCTGCCAATGCGATGTTCTGAATGTCATCTGGAGATCATGTTGGTCTTTCTATTCTCATTTACCAATCAAAATGGCTTTAATCAAATGGCTTTAATCAAAATGGCCAATTAATGGTCGGGTGGTACAGACATTTGATTTCCTCCAATCCTCTATACAGACACTGGCTAGCTGTTTACATAGATCACCAACTCCATTTCATCTTCTCAGGCACCAAACTTCCCTCTACTCCTCAGACTTATTTACAAACAGGTATGGTCATGAACCTGCATAGATGCCATTCTCCCGGGGTTGGCTCATCACACACTCCCACCCCATACCTTCCGTGTACCTTCCAGAGCAGTGCCGTAATGTCGGAAGACATATGTCAAACAGAAAAAATGCAGAAGAAACCTGTTTCCTGGATGGCTAGTAAGAGAACAGCCTGTTTCTGGTTAGGAAACTTGATCCACCCACAGAAGAAATAAACTTATCATGTGCTAAGGCACTCTGGCTCTTATTCTTTTGGGTATAGAGGCTACCACTTCCCTTGCGTGTAAACTGTCACAGAAATATATTACAAATAGGACACAGTCCAGTTTTGATTTCTAGATAGAAAAGCCTTCAAAACACGCATTCAACCCAACTACAGAAAAAGATTTCACAAAGAAGTTATTTAACCATAGTTCATTGATTTATCATTAAGAAAGGATTTTAGCTTTAAAATAATGACGGTTCTTAACCAGCGTTTTGAAAACATCTTCCGTTGTTCTCAGACAAACATAACCAGTAATATTCTCATTTTCCTGCTAAAGAAAATTGGGTTAACTTTGGGTATTCAATGACATATCCAAAACGAGAAACAATAGGACTGCAATCCAGATCTTGGCCTTTTCTTTTCTTTCTACCAAAAGATAGACATTGTCTACTCTGTAGCCTAGGCTGTTCCTTAGCTCAGGATCCTCCTCCCTCAGCCATTCTCCTGACTATTTGTAGAACCAGGGGTCTACTACACCCAGCTCAGCCTTACTTTTCTTTAATTTTTTTTAATTTTTATTCAATTGTGTGTGTGTGTGTGTGTGTGTGTGTGCGTATGTATGTGCGTGCGCATGTGTGTGTGTGTGTGTAGAACCACGGACAAATTCGGGAACCACCATAGACCGTCTCCACCTCCTTCTTGTTTCTCTGCCCCGGGATTCACAGGCTCCGCCCTACCAGGACCAGAAGCGCAGGCAGCCCGGCTTCCGCCTGGCGTCTATACGTGGGATCTGGGATCCGAACTCAGGACCTTCCGCCTGCAAGGCAGAGGCTTAACCCCTGAGCCACCTCTCCAGCCCCTCAGCCTTACTTTTCTGACTGTAGCCAAACCAGGGTTGGAGAAGTCACATTGTGATCTCTGAATCTTTTCTAAAATAAACCTTACACTTTGTCATCCTAGTAAACAGCCACGTTTCACAGCAAGCAGAATCAAGCCAACCTTGTTTGTCAGAGATGAATACCATGTAGAATGTCCATGCATATTTTCAGGACCTTTCTGTAACTCAAATGGGAATTGTTGGGAATTTTCTGCCTCTCTTTTGACATGGATGACAATTTCTGATTGTGATGAATGTCCAAGTTACCAGTGTTGTCTTAAAAAATCATCTCACTGAAGACTCCCAATTCCAAACTCTGATTCTCAAATCATATTCCGTTTTGTCTCATCTCAATTCTGAAGTCATTTCATTTTACTTAACTGAGTTTCCTCAGCTAAAATGACAAGTTTTGAATCACTTTTCTCATCTGAGGTCAGAAACAATGTGAGCAACCTTTTCCGTGTTACTGCAGTCCAGCAAAATGGCTACAGCTGGATCTGATCTATCTTAGATTCAGAAGAACAACCTCAGACTGTCACTAATTTGGCGCATCCCTTGAAAACTTTTACTGGCAAAGGATTAGAAGCTATGTTGCTTTGTTCCACAGGCATTTTTTCTTTTAAACACAGCTGACTTGCCCTCCATAAACCACACTGACTTCTCTGTTGACTCTAAGGCAATCCATCCCACTAGAACACCCAGCCTACTTCTCAGTGTGAGAGCAGAGAGGCCCGCCAGCTTCCTCAGGATAATAACTTGCAGCCAAGGCTGATGCATTCCCAATTCCTTTAATGTGACTGATGCATTGTATAAATATGCCAGAGAAGGAAAGATGTTCAATTATTTTATTGCATTATTCTACAACATACATCATATCTCCCTAGGCATTGAAAATAGCCCAAGTAAACCACAAATGAGATAAATCCTGTGACCATCAAAATGAAAACAAAATACAAAGCATGCCCTTGGTTGTGGCTGAACAACTCTGAGTGGAAGATTATTGTCTTCCTCCTCTTGGATTTGTTTCTTTCATGTTATATAAATTAATTACAGATGGAAATACTTCCACAATGAGATGAGGTGATGATTTCCTGAGAACAAGCTCAGGGGAAATCCCAGGATTTATTTGGGGAGACAGTTGATGTGAAATCACTCCTCCTTTTATTTAGTTATAACTCAACAATCTCACAAAGAAATGTTGCATGCTTCAATTCTCACTGTCAATCTTGTTTCTTTTCTTGTTCAAGAGGAAAGAAATAAAAAATCATAACTATAATATAAGGATAAAATTAAAAGGTAAAATCAAAAATCTAGGAAATTGGGTTTGCTAATCATTGTCTTAGATATTTTAAAACATTTATGAAGTACTAAGTTTACTGTATATTGGTTATAATTTTTAAAAAATATTCCACTTTAGTGAAATGTAAACACACATTTTATGCTATATAAATAGCTTTTGCACAATGTGGATCTCACTGTGAAATGCTGACTTTCATTCTGAAGGTACAGAGCAGAGGTACTGTACCTATTGCTTCTCCAACATTGTTCTGAGAACCTGTCTGAACACTGAATTACAGGGGGAAAATGCCAAGATTTTGTAAATCTCTCATTATCACCATTAATAGTCAAGAGTTTAATAAGTATTTTTTAGAACTTTAATAGAATATTGCCATATAAGAAGCAATTTTGGTGTAAATACACAGAAGGAATCATGGATTGAACCCAAAGTGCAGGATTCACGTAGCTGATAGGTTTCGTACTGAGATGATGAGATAACATAACTCGAGAAATAAGCATTAGAGAAGTTTCCTATGGAAATCACAGGGACAATGAACCCACAGAACCAAAATTGCTTTCTTTCCACCCCAAAAACTCTGATGTATGTATTCTATATGTTTTTTCAAGCTGATATCCTGGGAGGGGTTGGGACTTTATGAAGGAATGTATGACATCTTCATGAAGAAATAGAAACCCTGTCCAAAAGTAATAGTTCATGGCTGCCACCCACATATTATCCAGGAATTCAAAGACACACTACAGACTCATTAGCATAGCTATTATGAGAAACGAAAAATAACAAACGTTGGTGAGGATGTATGTTACAGTTTGGCTGCATGGTTGCTGATAACAACCATCAAACAGATTAAGGGAACAACCGGACTGTCTGGTTATAGTCTAAAATCCAGCTTGACAGGAGAGCATGCATCAACACAGGGCTGAGGGAACTGGACACACCATCTCTACATAATGGCTAAGAGAGGGGTGATCCTTACTTGACAGTACCAGCATGTCAAATATTCAAGGATGTTGACTCTCTCACCACTTCTCAGTATTTATTCTCAGTATTTAGGGTGGCCTAATCCCACGCACCATGGGCTGGACCTTCCCCATCAGCTAGACAATCTCCTGCAGGTTTGCTCTGGGCTTAACCCAACCACTAATTCTCCACAAATGTGCCCAGAGCTCAAACCCCCAACAGTCAGGTTGACACTTGTGCCTAACTGTGACAATGCAGATCAGCTATGTGTGCTTCTGGAGTTGTAAAATTATAGAAAAAGTGATGGTGATTCTTGAAAGCAATGAATTCTACAATTACAACACAATACAAGAACTGAATCATAAGCTCTGTACCAAAAGGAGCCAAAAACACAAACTCAAGCATCTACTTGTACGTGTTCACACGGCAATATTTACAATGGCCAACAAGAAGATTTAGCATTAAGTGTCTACTGCCAGATGAATGTGGTATGTGCATATGATGAAATATCTCATCTTCATATCATTAATTAATAACACCTGTCTGTCCCTCTTTCTCTAACCCTAACTTTCCAGCTCCCAGACACCACCATATTACATATATAGTTATATGAATATTTTTGTCATGTGTGTTTTAAGACAGGGTCTTCAGTAGCCTACCCAGACTACCCTCAAACCTGCTATGTAACTACGTATAGCCTTCAAGTTCCGACCTTTCTACCTCTGTCTCTCAACTGTAGGATTCCAGGCAGGTACCACCATGCCCACCAAATTTTCATTTATTTTTAAAGATAAAGATGAGATACTCTAAAGTAAAGCATAGCGATGACTTCACAAAGCAAAGGTACACAAGGCCACACAATGAAATGACTAAAATGAGAAATTATACACACACATATGTTTATAATAAAAAATAACTCTGGAAGTCAAATGCAACTGTGTCACCAGTTTTTCTCGCCGAGAAAATTCAGGAACTCTAGGTTAGGAGACTACCACTCATGATCTTTGTCTGAGTTGATTCCATTTGAGTCTTTTTACCTTTTTCTTTCTGTGATACATTTTTTCTCTCTGATCTCCTTATTAGCAGGAAAAAAAAACATAAAATTTAAATATGTGTGTGCAGATCTTTCAGAGAAAAGTATTATCATCCACTCTGAGAGGGGTGATGAAAGAAGTGCCGAACAAGGAATTTGAAGTTGCTATCATGGCCAACAAAGAAAGAAAAACTTTGATCAAAATGCTATGAAAAGAAAAAAGATTAATAGTTCGAGGTTGTTTTGATGGCTCAGATTCCAAGACCAGTTGACGCTGAGGTGGGTGGCATCCTGCAAAAGCACATGCAAGAAAAAGCACAGGAAACAAGAGTGCAATTCAGAGATCAGCCTTGCCGGTGTGTCCCTCTGACAAGCCCCAATTCACCACTCAAGACAAGTTTCAATCCAATGTCCAAATTTCTGGAGGCTACACTGACGAAGGGAGAAGCTCTGAACTCTATTTCTGTCATTGGGCTTCAGGCCCAGAGCAATGTCTTTCAATACTTTGAAGGGGAAAAAAAGCATCTCTTAACAGCCTATCAGGAATGTGGCAACGCAGGAGTTATGTATAGATTCAAGTATACTTGAATCTTGGTGGGAATTTTTTTTATTCTGGAGACATAATTTAATTTCGAGTAATACTAGTGTAAAGCTGTCCTGCTTTAAGTTTGCTGAATAATGTAAGTGGTCGTGTTAGGAGACCTTATGACTTTTTTTTAATCATTTATCTAGACAAAAACTTAGACCCTTGCTTATAAGGTAATGTTTATGTTCTAAGATCAAAGATTCTTGATTATTCACCATGGGCAGTGTGAACACTGACAAATGAATCATGATCTGGATGACCACTGGGGTTGGTGGGAATTTTAAAGAACTTATCATATCTAGCAAACCGTGGCAAGGCTGAAGGTTGAGATGAAAGAGATGCTCAGTGTGCTTTGGGAGAGACCAAAGGGAGGTGGAGGAGACAGTAATCAGAAAGCACTATATATGTACTTGCATTTTTCAAAGAAAAAACTTCTAAAAATGTGAAATTGTGTGACTTTTTATTTCTGATATTTTTTCTTCCTGCTTCTCTTTGTTTTTCCTTCTAGTTTCTAGATGCTGACTTTGTTATGTTTTCAAATCATAACAATATTTCCATGAGTGGAGACTGCTGCAGGCCTTTAGAGGACACCATTTCCTTTTGCCATCCTGCTTGGCTCTCCACTTCTCTACCAGGCCCTGCGGCCTCCTGCTGAGCAGCAAATCCTTGGTGCTGTGCTATCCTAAAGGCACCTGCTGTGTCCCTCCTGGTCCCCCTGCATGCACCCAATGATCTTTTACAGCGAAGCTTTGGAATGAACTCCTTGGAGTTCTTGTGATCAGAAAGTTACATGCCTGCCCATAGCCAAGTAAAGTCAAGTCTGTCTCTAAGACTTCAAACTAAAGTGATATTTGATTGACATGTAGTCATTGTAAACACATGAATTATAATGTTTTATATATTTACATATGATGTATAGTACTCAAAGTCCAGTAATATAGCCATTACCTCAAATGTTTATTTCATTGTGAGAATATTCAAAATTCTCCCCTATAGTTATTTTGAAATACATAGTAACTTACTGTAAGCAGTAGCTATCCTCCTGTGTTGGAGAACTGATTTCCCTTTTCTAACTGGACTCTTGTGTATCTCAAGTGGTCTTTCCACTGCCTCCTCCCTAGCCCTTCTCTATCTCCAGTAGCCAGTACTGTTCCATTCTGTTTCTGCAAAATCTGCTGTTTTTACCTTCACAAATGAGTGACAGCATATTGTACTTGTATTCTAATGTATTGGTATTTCAGCCTCCAGACATGAAATGGATTGAGAAAGGCCTTGAGTTCTGATTGTATGACAATTTCTTCAAAGAACTGTAGATGATACTTTTGGCTTGATAAGATTTTACTGATCAGAAGTATCTTTTCATTTCATATTTAGTGTGAGAATTTAGAGTGAATAATAGATACATTTAGGTGAACTACACATGGAAACCCATACTCAAAGTAAGCCTAACTACATGGTGTTTAGTGGGTCCAAAACAACTGATAGATTGAGAAATCTCAGTTTCCAGACATAAATCTACTGTTACATTTCACTGACACTTTGGTTAAAAAGATCATTATGTTAGACATAATCATTTGAATTATGAAATAATATGAAAGAATGTGGTAGGACAAAATATTAAATTTTGGGGGATCCAGAGAATTATGACAGGTTTTTAGGATGTGAGCACATATGTTTATGGATTAGACATTGGGATGTACACAAATGTGTGCTCTACCACTGAGCTACACCTTCATTTCCCTATAATTTGAAATATTAAATTTATATAATAATCTCCAGGAGCAACAACAACCATTTTTGCAATTTCTAAAAAACACTATCTAAATAAAAAAGACATAAAAATTCTTTAGGCAAAAAGATACTATTTTGTAGCAATTCTTCACCAGGATGACATTACATGGCATTAGATCAACAAAAGAATGAATTAGAAAATATATTCTACGATGTAGAATCTCATCAGTTCTAGCTTTAGAGAGTTGGTAGATGGAAAAAAAAACTGTGACTGCAGTAGACAGAAATTCTGTTTGATTTCTTTGCCATTCATTTGCAAAGAGAGTATTCATTCATATGGCATAGTGTAGTCTGTCCACGGGATGCTCAGTCCTGTGGTGCAGATGTATCCCCCAGCCAGCTTCTGTTTGCCGGACAAGAACACAGCTGATTTAATGGCAGCCGCATCTCAAGATGTGGGTGGCAACTCATGAAAGTTACACGTCTATAGGAAGCTTAACATATGCTCTTCGGCTGTTCTCTTCTCTGCTAGTTCTGCCAGGCTCTTCTCTCCAGAAGAGATGCTTCAATCCAGACACAACACTCCAACAGGTCTACGTGTTGATGACTTGTAACCAGCTAATGGCACTGTTGGAAGATGGTGCAGGCTTTTAGAAGACAGGTTCATTGAGGCTTTAGTTCATTGAGGGATTGTCCTGAGAAACTTCTTATTCTTTCTCCACTTAGTTGCCAGCAAGAGCATGCTTGGCCTTCCCAGTGCTCTCCTTGCTACTCAGCAACCAGACCACTGACCACAGCTGACACCTCCAAAATAGAAAGCAAATATGAGCTGGTTATCTTGGGATTTTTATTATATTCACGGACAGCTGACTAGTTCAGTCATTTCACTGAAAACTAAATTGAATTCTCAATAAAAACTCAGGAAAAATGAGTCATTAGAAAACGATGAAACATTAAGTGTAAGGAATGAAGTCTAAGATGTCTTGTTTTAAATTGTTCTGCAAATGTCTTTAAAGATTCATTAATCTTTAAATAAGCCAAACCTGGAAAGCGTATTAATGGATTAGGACATGAATTCCACTATCAATGTAATATAATCTTCTGATTATACCAAGTTCCAGAGACTTTGCAATGAAAAGTTTGATTGATGCTTAATTTTAAAAAAATCCATTGGAAAAAAATCTGATAGGCACATTTCCATTAAAACAAAATGCCTAAGACATGCTTATGTTTTGTGATATATATTTGCATGCTCAAACACATGTATTGATGGGTGATTCAGACTCTCTGTTTCCCTACTTTAATTGGAATTTTTTGCTCAACCAGCCAAACACTTAGAGAAATCATTTCCAATAAGAGGATTTCTGTAGAATAATCATGCACCTCCTTAAACTATCAGCCTAAAATCAACAGAAATTCAAGGAACTCTTGAGACAGGAGACAATTTATGGCACTCAAGTGAATTTCTTCCACTTAAAAGAGGAATAAAATGAAAGTTTCATAGCAATGTCCAATCTCATGTAGCCTTGTTCCAGCAACTATAAAGTAGAACTTTGTATACAAAAACACAAGTAACAAGATACAATTGCAAAATCAAAATAAAACATAAATGCAATACAACTGAAGAAAGTAAAGTACAGTATAATTGATGAGAGATAACTAAACTCAGAATACTACAACGAAACTCGTGGCTTTGATTCACTGGCTATAGGAGGTCAACCAAATGAGTTGTCCTTTTGTCCTGATTCAAATCAAATCAATTCTGTCCTAATTTCCTGAAAAATCAAAGAATGAAAGTTTACCTAATTCATAAGAGTACCCTGTTATATTACATAATGGATAGGACATAGATGACAATGTATCTGTCACATGTAAAACAGCAGTCACCTACTACATGGTGCCACTAACATCATGTATTCAATTATGACAACATTTTTCTTAGAAGATGAAGAATTATTACTGTTGGAAAAATATGTCAGACACATATACAATTTAATGCATTTATTGCATACATATACAGTGGTTGTCATACAGTGTACTTGGTAGCATGCGTATATATAATAGAGATGATACGGAGTTACATTCTATTGAAATTGTATATTATGCATACACATATATGAATGTATATGTATATTAACATGAAAAGCAGATGCTACATCCCATCTTCCTTCTAGTAAGGGTTAAGGCCTTCAAGCATGGAATACAAGACTAAAAATCAATGTACTACTGCTCATTCACACACACATCTGTCTCAGAAATGGAATATGCAAAAACTTTCTCTCTATAGAAAGAATTAGAAAAACAACAACACAAGATAAATCATGATCCCCAAAAGAAAAAAACATCACTTTTTTCTTATTTCAATAAACTACTACACCCACCCAAAATTGATGAAATTGTACATAATTTCAGATGTATATTAAATAATTTGGAAAGTTGTTAAATTTGCACTATAATTTTTGTATTTGTTTGTGTGTGTGTGCACATGTGCGTGCATGTGTGTGTGTGTGTGTGTATATGTGTGTGTGTATTAAAGGGCACATGTGCCCCTGTGAAGGACCAAGGGTGACTTGGGGGATCATCCTGGATTGCTTCTACCACCTTCTTGCTTTGCCAGGCTCTGCCCAACAGGACTGGAGGTGCAGGCCATTCCTGCCTAGTGTTTGTACATGGGACCTGGAGTCCAAACTCAGGACCTTCTGCTTGTGAGGCAGAGTCTTAACCCCTAAGCCACCTTCTCCAGCCCATTTTTAAAAATTGTATTTAACGTCTCATATTTAAATATCTACTAAACATCAAATTAAAAATCCAGAATAATGCAATGGCCCTATCAGAATCCAAGTTATTCTCTATAGTGATTAATTTGAGTGAACTAATTTCGTATGTTGGAATGTCAGAAAAAATTATTTCTTTGCATTTAAAGTACTCATTGGATAGTCTATGATCCATTAGGCACTTAACACAAAATTTCTCACTGAAAATTTGGACAAAATACCAAAAACATTCTTTAGAGTCAGTCAATGGAAAACTGACATTTCAGTGGAGGACTATGGTATCAAAATCTTGAAAACAAAAGTTAGAAGATGGAAAATCTTGAAGGATGAACTCTGTGATCTACATTGCTTTGCAGAAGGATCTTCATATTTCTGAAAAGGTGGCTAAAAAGTCAAGATGCAACACACAAAGGACATAGGACACAGACAGCTGTGTCTGGAAGCTTCCTCCTTGCTGGAGAGCTTACATAGTCCCAGAAAATACTATGGAAAGTACAGGGGGAGAAATACAATTAAAAATCTCATTAATGTGGAAAAGCTGTGAACTGTAATAACAACCACTAAGGCAAGAAGTGAGCATAACTATAATCGTGGCTATGCAAATTTTCATAAGACCTACATGAGAACTGTCCTATCAACATTTCACCATGGAAAAGAAGGGACTCAAGAGATGCTATGAGACCGATGAGGACTAATGGGAAAGAAAAGGTACATGTTTTTTGTGAATGATGTATCCATTGATATACGATTCATGTTTCTGCAAGTACTCAGGCAAACCAGATGAAAACCAGATGAAACCATGGTCCACACATGCAAAGGAAAAAAAAAAACTTGAAAATAGGCTGGAATCTAGCAAGGTGATAACACTTACAATTTGGTCTCCATCAATGCAGAAAACAAATTATTAGGAAAACTCTCACCTTTCTCATTTAGGACTCCGAAAGGGACACATTTCCAATGTGTAAGGGCTGGTGAGAAATGAGGTGATCCTGGAGATGTCTACATCCCATCTTAACATTATCTCAGGTTTCCCCATTAGATTAATGTTGAACGTGAACAACTAGCTCACCTGTCAGAAAAACAAAATCAAAGCATTTGATTTCAAATACACATCTAATTCTTCTCAAGTAGAACACAATGAGTATGTGCAGTTAACTGTTTCAATAGCTGTGCAATGTCCAGATTGTGTGTCTTAATCACAACTAACAAACATGCAAGTCTAGATAATAGACTTGAAAATTGAGAGAAATGACAAGTTGTAGACT
Source organism: Typhlomys cinereus (assembly GCA_023101885.1). Taxonomy (NCBI): domain Eukaryota; kingdom Metazoa; phylum Chordata; class Mammalia; order Rodentia; family Platacanthomyidae; genus Typhlomys; species Typhlomys cinereus. The sequence goes on from JALPQD010000082.1 coordinate 4,013,005, forward strand.
TTCAAGTAATGCTAATCAAGTAAAAATATAAGGCACAAGTTTAAAAACAGTGTGCTTAATACAGTTGAAAATATCAAAGGAAAGACAGAATTTCAGTGAAGAACTAAAAACTTCAATAAAAATGATTCTTTGTAAAAATAAAGTATTTGTTTTCTATATTCCATAATTTTTATAATTTTTACAATCCCTCAAAATAATTGTGCCAGCAACTAAGAATCCTGTTAACATAAACTTAATGGCTCTTCAATGTCTTTTGTAATATGTTTTCTCATGTATTTTCAGATTTGGAAGACCTGAAACTTTAATGATATTCATTTCATACTTTCCAAACATTAATATCCTTCATAATCACTTTATGTTTTGCAAAAAAAACTGTTTTACTGTCCTTGATAAGTGACTAATTTCAACCAATTTTCAATATCTTCCTTCTCATTCCTACACAATTTTCAATTTAACATCCCTCCTATTGAAAAAGCCCTCTCACAATTTTCTAATTATAAGCATTATGAATGTAAATGAGTATCTACATAAAAGGACTAAATAATATATGCACTGAGGAGAATATACTGTTAAATATAAAACTGAGAAGTTAATGACAGAATAAGTAAGTGTTGAAAGGCACAAAATTACATAAAAATAAATTAAAATGAAAATCAAGCTTATTGTCTCTGCTCTTTAGTGAACACCAGCTGCTTCTGTGCTACAGTTACTTGAAGAGTTTGTCTGTATGATTATCTGTACTTTCTCTGTGCATGTGTACATGCACACATATCTATCACTCTTAAGGTCTATCACATACATGAAAAGCAGTAGGTCAAATTAGCATCACTTTCTTCCTAAAATATTCTTTCCTTAGGAGCACAGCTAAAGATCAAGAATATCAAACAAAAAGTAAAAGTCGAAATTATGAAATTGTAACATGTTTAGAAATACTGATTTTCTAAGACGTCTTCATCTATTCAAACAAATGAATACATTTGAATAAAATTAAGATGGAGGCAATTGGTTAGCATAAAATATGTTAAGAACTTGACCATGCAACTTCTACTTCTTGATACTGTCTAGTCTATAGTGTATCAGTACTTCCAATGAGGAAAAGCATCCAAATTTCTTCAGATGTAAAACACCTGTTTACAGACATCAGCATGCTACTGTGAATGAAGGGAATGAAGGAACAGACTACACAGATGGAAAGATCTTTGAAGTGAAAGCGAATTATTACCTGCTGATGCAGTCTAGGGCTTTTATTGAGTGCTGACATTGGGAGCTGAGATAGAGAAGACAGTTTCTAACATACAGCATGTAATCAAAATTACTAATACAGCAAAAAGTGGGTCTAAAATTAAATAGATAATACAAATAAACCCTAAGAAGATCTTAAGTTGATATAATCAGATGTGGATTGTTAAAATAAGTAATTCATGTTTTATAATTATGCCAGTTAGATATAGGTGTAAAGGTAACAACTGAGGACTTGGAATTTTAGTTCATTTGGAAGAATTGGTACTTAAGGCAAGCCCTAAGAAATGCTGAGGAAGACTGTCTCACTGAGATGGGGAGAGTCAGTCCATACTTGGGGCCATTCCCTGGGAGATGAATAAAACAGTCAGCTCAGTATTTTGGCACACTTTGGCAGACTCACAGACTGGCAAAAATGAGGAAGTTTGTTCCTTTCTCAGGAGGTCTTGTGGATATGTTGTGGCCATTTTCATCAGCTCCAGATAGTGATAAGAACTCTCCTACCAAGCTGGACTATGAACTATAAACAGAATCATAAGCAAAAATAAACCCCTAAGTTGTTTGGTAGCATATTTATCAGAAGCATGAAGAGAAAGTGGATTAATTAGAAAATTAATGTAAAAAAGTTTAAAAGCACTTTAATATGACAGTAAGGATTGAGATGATCTGACATAAGTGGAAGCTGTTATAACAGCAAATATACTCAAGACATGGTTATAACCATACTGGTCATAGTGAAAGAGAGACTTAGTGTGCCAAAGAGAGTGTATCCATGACGATAAGCATATGCAGATTTGTTCTACTTGACAAGAACAGTACAAAAATAAGAGAAGTTTTGTAATGTCGAAATTAAATAGGAAGTGTTTCTGGATAAAGACTAGAGGCTACTTTCCTGCAAACTGGTGAAGAAGAAAGTAAAAAAATAAGAAAAAGTGGCCTCCAATTTCCAAAAAATGTGAAAGGACACATGAAATTAAATAATGAAAACAAGCAAAAAGAAAAAATAGAGAAGCAAGCTTGACAGTTCCTTGGTCCCAGGGCTCCTGATTAAGATGAAAGATGGGTAGCCCTCTCCTCCCAAGCCTACCAGCCTTGGTTTGAAGATGCAGCTAGTCCTCCAGCAGACTGGCCCAAGGGGAAAGAAAGCCCGTTTTGACACACTATATGATTCATAGGTTGATGTCCAGTGCCATCTTGAGAGAGAATCTGTTGTTAAAAATTGGACTACAGGTGGAACCTGAGACCAGGGAACACTCACAAATCAAAACGTTTCAGTTTAGCCTGCGAAAACCCCTGCATAAGGGAAGGCCCAGAGAGGCAGTTGTAGCGAACAGAAAGATCAGCTATTGAGAAAATTCACTCAGGCTGGGAAGACCATAGGGAAAAATAGTCCCACCCTTGGTGGCCAGGGCCAGATCTCAACAATCCTGGAGTTGATACCTGAAGCTCAGGTCTATAAATGGATCAAACTCTGAAGCCTCTTGTCTGACATTTCGAAAGTATATAGAAAGGACATCCACATGCACCCTTCCTGCTTTCACATCTCCAGTACCCCTGAGAGACACTGCTCATCTAAAACATTAGCCATCCAAGGAGGCAACCGCTAACCAAGATTACACCTGGGGAGTATGGTGGATGGTGGGAACCTACACAGTGCACAGAATGCAAAGCGAAGTATGTCCAGAAGTGAGCCTGGCATGCAAGGAAGGAAAATCACCAAGACAAAAACACTATTAGTGGGCATAGACACTTGTTCAGATCAGAGTCTGAAACATCCAGTGCACGTGCACGCGCGCGCGTGTGTGTGTGTGTGTGTGTGTGTATGTGTGTGTGTAGAACCACAGATGAAATAAAAGATAAAGACTTCAAATTTTCTGGTGGAAATCATCAGTAGCCTTAAAGAAAACACAAACAACAAGAATAATTCACCCAAGAAACTTGAAAGAAATTCAACAAAATAGGCAGACAAGCCAAGAATATGGAAGAAAAATTCAACAAGGAAATTGAGAATTTGAAGAAAAAGAACAAAATTTTAAAAATGATAGTAAGCTCAATCAATCAAATAAAATTTCAGAGAAAAACATCACCAATGTATTTTATCAAGCAGAAGACTATCGAGGAAGGAGAACAAAGTCAAGAAAATTCATGAAAACATCATCAGGAAAATGCACATGACCACAATGTCCAACTACAAGAATCCGTAAAACAAAAGAAGGAGTTCAGAGAAACACTAAAAAGCATAGAGATCTATTCACTGAAACTATGCCACAAATTTTCCCAAATTGAAAGAAACAGACACTAAAATATAAGAAGCATTTAAAACCTAAAATAGACACAAACAGAGAAGCACCTCTCTATAATATATTGTAGTCAAGATATCTAATATAGGGGCTGGAGAGATAGATCAAGGAGTAAGCATTTACCTCTTAAGCAAAAGGACCTGAGTTCGGATCCCAGATCAAATGTAAAAACACCAGACATAAGCGGTGGCCTTCGCTTCTGACACTGGAAAGCAGGGCCTGTGAAACCCCAGAGCAAAGCAGTAAGAGTAGAGCAATGCAGGACAATTCTGAAATCACTTGGGCCTCCACACATTCAAGTGTCTGCTTTTATGTTCTCCCACAGACGCCCACTGATTCATATTTATACCCATAAATGCAAAAAAGTCAAATATAAAAAGCAAAGAAACTGTAAAACAAGAAAACAAGTTTACAGAGGCAGAAATGTTCTTATAACAGCACAGATCTCACCAGAAATCCTAAAAACCAAGAAAACATGAAATGATATACTATAATTTTGAAAGTTGGTAACTGCTAACCAAGATTATTATATCTAGCAAAACTATCTTTTAAAATTGAAGGAGAGATAAGGGCATTTCAAGACAAGCACAAATTAAGAGATTATGACCACCAAGTCAGAATCGAAACAGATACTTAAGGGAACATCACAGAGACAAGAGAAAAAGTCTCAGTCACTAGAAAACAAGAGAATTGATTTCACGAGAGGAATCTATGAATGAAGGACAGAATGGAAAAACAGCCTACGACACAATAAACCAGCAATAGAGAAGAAAGAAAAGACCAAGCAGTAATCCAAACAATCAACAATTTATTAATTGCAAGAATTAATAAAAATCTCTCAGTGATAACCTTAAATATACTCTCAATTAACCAACAGAAGATGTGAAGTGGCTGACTACATTTAAAAAGTCCAACTATCTATCTTTTGTCTTCAGAAACACACCTTAAGTAAACCTACAGACCAAATCAGAGATGGAAAGAGTTGAAGTTCATAGCTATTGGTGTGAAAAAATACTGCGGCCCAGGCAGCTTAAGGGAGAATATGTCATTTATTTGGTTTACAGCTCTAGAGGGGACATGTTCTATTATTGTGGGAATCACATAGCAAAATCCATTGTATCTGACCCAGGGGAACAGCTCATGTCATCACAGAGAAATCAAGATGAGGTAGCGGGGCCAAGCCACCAAGCCTTTAGGCCCACCCTCAATGCCAGACTTCCTCAAGCAAGACTCCAGCTCTTAAAGTTCCCATTACTTTCCCCAACACTGCGGCCAGCACATGAGCCTGTAGGGATGAATCACTTCAAAACATGACAGAAAGTGAACAGAGGCCAAAAACAAGTTCAAACATTCATACTGATACCTGATAAAGTAGACATCAAACAACAGTTATTCTACAACATATTCATAAAGGAAACAATGTATAAAAAGATATAACAATTATAAGTATATAGCTACCAAATATGGCAGGTCCCAACTTCATAAAACCAACACTAATGAAAATTCTAAGCTTAACCAATGGTACAAAGGATAAATTGACATAATGAAATATTTTATCATAGTAGAAACAAAAAATACTGGTAGGTTGACTAGTGTGAATATTTTCATAGACACAATAGAAAACTCCAGACATAAAAATATAATATATTATTTAACAACAAAATGTTAACAACCAGGAGGTGCTAATGATAACAGATTTCAGAACTGCGATGATTTTTGCAGATACAGTGTCTAAAATGGCATAAAAGAATGACAATATTTTTTAACGTCAGTAATATTAAATAATGTTCACTTGTTGGAAGTTTGCCAAGCTGTTAACTGTTTCACACTTTTCCCTGTGTATACATTTTTCAATTAATAAATTTCTTGAAGCTTGTATTCCCTTTGCATGTGAGAAATCTGCACACAACTTCAAGTACATGGGTATATAAAGTAAAAATACAAATCATTTTCTGAAAATAAGACATAAGTAAATTTATTTTAAAACAATTCATTGGCATACATATTATTTTGTAATTTATTAAAGATGAAAGAAAATTGGCATAGTAATGAGATAGATGTGTTAGTTTATTTTTACATAAAGAATTAAATCTTGGCTAGATATTCAAGATTTCAGGGCCTAGAGCAGAGGCAGTGTTTTTCAGAGCTGATCAATATTTTGATTTTATAAACATCAATGCTGAGAATTCTACTTAGCATAAATATGTAGTACAAAATGGCAGATGTATATGTAAGACCATTTCAGAAATTGTTGGAAATTCAGTGCTAACTCTAAGCCAAAATTCATTAAATGATTTCTATATGAAACTCAAGTCATAAACTTAAATGATAATTTTTAGAAATGAAATATTCTAGCACAATACTTATATATTGAGGAATGACAGGAAATACCTTCTCATTTCCTGTAATTAAACCATCATGTTTCTGTAAGAACAGAAAACTTTACAAGTACAGTACAGGACTCTTAGAAGTGAGAGAAGGTGATTCTATAGCACTCGTTAGAGCTCTATGGCATAAGGACAAGTGCACTGCATGTGTTCAGGACCAAGGTGTCGTGAAGTCACATGATGTGTGCACAGCCAGAAACAACTCAGATTCCTTATAGGATGGATTTTCAGTTAGGTACTTTTGGCCATTGCCCTTTCAGAATATGTTTCCATTGCCAAATTATGCATTGCCACAATAGTTTAACCTGTGATTTAGATTGTGTTTATCAGTTGACAAAAACTAAACATATAACTGGCTTGTTCAAGAAAGAGCAAGTTCAGGAAATTACAGAAATAATTGGTTCATCAGACACAAAATGAACATTGACTGGTACAGACAGATTTAAGTCACAGATTCCTAAGGTTGAATGTTTCCTAAGTAAGTCTTGGATGAGGGACTATGAAATTAATCAGAATTGTTTTGCACATCACAGTCAATAACTGTTTCTCATTAGACTGAATATTTAAAAACAGAAAAATATTCTGAAATTTGACCAGGTGAAATGAAATAAACTTCAAAATTTTGATAGAATTATTTCTATTATTTATAACATCGTTATATCACAAAAGACTCATGTAACTTGCCTACCATTCTACTTACTGATATTTAAGAAGTGCAGATATTTAATCAAACTTTCTCCCAGAATAAAGTTCTTTCATGATATTAGCCAAAAAGCCAGGCTTCCTTCCAATAGCCTCTCTGCATACTCTTTTGAAATGAGTTTTAATAGACATCCGTATCCCCAGTAGATTTTATGAATGTTGCTGGATTCAGATGTCCATCATCTAACTTTAGTTTTCCTTCAGTGAAATTATCTGTCAGAAGCTCTTGTGCAGACACAATTGAAGGCTGCTATGGAATGTATCATAACTAGTATTATTTGACAGAAAATTGGTACATGTGGAGAAAATCTCAACCTAGAGATGAGTAGCATTAGTTTAGAGTACCAAACAAGGTATTTATTTGGAATGACAAAAAGGAAAATTAAAACCAAAGTCAAAGTTATTTTTAGGAAAGAAGAGAGATACATGTAATTCATCCCTTCTTCCTCTGATAGAGTTCAGGAGATATAGAAAGTCTGACAGAGCTCAAAAAAGCATTCCATAAAAAGGAATGAAGACCTAAAAATCAATGTTGATATGGTATTTTATATACATATGGTCAGTTAGCCTTCTCCCCAATCACCCGGGCAAATAGAACAAAGTGCATCTACCAGAAGCAGCAAATGTAAGGAGTAGATTCAACGGAAGGGCTAGAACCAGACATGCACAGTCTTCCAGACCAGGTGATTTCCTAAAACAGGGATTGAGAAAACACATCTGCTCTTCCACTTACAAGATATGACTCTATATCTCTGCAATCTGCTTAGCTGCTTCTTCCCAGGTAGGTGCCTGTCTGATGCACATGCAGGTCATTATGAGGGACAAACAGTAAGGAATATTGAGAAAATAATTAAAAAGAAAAGCAAATAAAATGTAGATCTTACTCAGCCTTGTGTTTTATATTTGAATTCTAGATTTTATTTTCAATGACATAGGAAGATATTGCCATTAATATCATGCAATTTACATGTGACGGGATTATTTTAACATACACATTTAAAACAGATTTCAAAGCATAATAACAGGAGCAGAAATATCAGCTTAAAAGTTAGTACAATAATTAATGAAAAATTCCATGAAAATTTGGTTATCAGTGAGAGCAAAATAATATGCATGTATTTTAGTGACTAGTTTTTAAAATTATTATGGTGTTTGCTCTGTATTCTTTTTTTATTATTATTCAGTTGTGCGTGTGTGTGTCTGTGTGTCTGTAGAACCACGGACAAATTCGGGAACCACCATGGACGCCTCCATCTCCTCCTTGTTTACTCTGCCCCGGGATTCACAGGCTTTGCCCTACCAGGACCAGAAACACAGGCCGCCCCCACTTCTGCCCAGCGTCTATACGTGGGGTCTAGGATCCGAACTCAGGACCTTCTGCCTGCAAGGCAAAGGCTTAACCCCTGAGCCACCTCTCCAGCCCCTGCTCTGTATTCTTAAAACTATTTCTGGATTTTTATTTAATGCATTTTTCTTCTATATGAACTCAGAAGTCAACCAGGCAATTTCACTGAGACTTTAATTAGAATTGCCATAAATTTAACAAATTTAATAACATGCATCCTTAAATTCATGAAGCATTTTAATCAGCAAAAATAAAATTTTATAGATAAAACAAGTGATACATAATACTTGAGCTTCTTCATGAATGAAAGACATCTATTACCACACATTCATTACATACTAATTTACTAAGTTTTATTAGTTTTGGTAGGTTTAAGGTAGGTTTTGAAGGCAAATGAAAACTTTATGGAAATAGTAATGGTTCCAATTGTCTTTTAAAACATCAAGATGATCTACAATATTGAATAATAAATAAAGAAGTTAAAGTCATGATAAATATATTTAAGGACTTTAGAAGTTCACTTCACTGATGAATAGGTAGGGGATAACAGCAGAAAAATAATGACTTTTAAAAACAACTAAATGCAAGCTGGAAGTAAAGAATGTTACACTAAATGAAAAACTTACTTGCTAAGTGCAGCATGCTGTAAACAGAGGTATAAATCAATGTACTTGAAGACAAAATAATTGAAATTATCCACTCTAAAGAAAGTAAAAAATATTGGATAACATGAATAGAATTTCCAAGGTCTATGAGCTAGATCCAAGCCATATAAAAATTAATAATTAAAGTACAGGAAGAAGAGATTAAGGAAATACAAAAATAAATTGAAAGTCATAATTAGATACATTAAACTTTGTTCCAAGAGTCTTATGAATCTTAAAGTAGGATAAACCTAAAAAACAAAATCACAATTGAAAGCGTAAAAATTCAAACATAAAAATCAAAGAATCTATAGAAAGGAAAAAGATATGTTGCATATATCACAATGGAATATAGTAAAATGGCAATGTAAATTGCTGGAGTAAAAAAGAATCTCTTGGAGACAAGAGACTGGAAGACAATATCTGCAAAAGACAAAGGTAATCAAAGCCTCCTAGCCAAAAGGCACAGAGTCTTAAAAGCCTCATAGGTTGTCAAAGACCAAGATGTGGGCATGAAAAGGCCCATCAGAAACATGTTTTTTTTATGATAGCTAAAGTTATTAAATATAAAGCACCAAGAGTCTTAAGGTGAACAACACCCAGTGTGTGACAATGCTGTGTCAATACATTACTAGTTTTAAGACTTGGGCCACTAATGCACAGTAAAGGATGCTCTGGGGGTTGGGGAGAAGGCACTGGGGGATGGGGAAGGAGGGGAGAGGGGAGGGGGGAGCAGGGGTGTTGGGGGGAGGTGGAGGGAGGAAGGGGACCGGTGTACCTGTTAAGTTTGTATGAGCGGAAATAATAATAATTTAAAAAAAGACTTGGGCCACTGTGGTGTCACATGTTGATGATGGGAAGGCTGGCTGGGGAAAATGATGACAGATACATAGATATTCTTTGTGCTTCCTTCTCAATTTTACTCCCAGCCTAAATTACTCTGAAAATCAAAGTCGAATATAGATATGCAGAAATCTGAGCTCTTGCTATCCAGATGCCATAGGCAGGTGCTCTGAAGTGCTTGACTCCCAGGAAGTACACAGACTCAACTTACTGCTTTTCTTCTTTCCTCTGCAAAAATTGAAGAAAAAATTTAAGCTGGTCTCCAAATCAACTGCCCCCTCAGTGTTATCTATATAGTATATTCATCTTTTATTGATTAAATCTTGACTTTAAATTTCATTAATTTCTCCTAGGAATTATTTCTTCATGAATTGGACTATTTTCACCCTAATTTTTTAATTCAACATTCAAAACGTTAAATTAAAACGTTGTTTTAAGATTTCTCCATTTCTGGGCTAGGGAGATAACTCACTTCATAAAGTGCTTGCTAAGCAAGTATGAGGACATGAGTTTGATCCCCAGAACCTTTGTAGAAAGGTCAGGCATGTTGGTAAAACGCATGCAACCCAAGTGTGGGCAATGTTAACACAAACAGATGCCTGAGGTTCAATGGTCAGCCTAGCCTACTTGGCATACACCAGGCCAATAGGAGACCCTGTTTCAAAAAACAAAGTGAATGTCACCCAAGGAATGATAATCCATGTTTATCTCTGACCTCCACATGTATGCTTACACACACATGCATGCTCACATACATGAATATGAATGTACACAAGATTTCTCGATCTCTAATATAGTAGCAATGTTTTCTAATAAAACAATTAAATATTCCTTTAGGTACAAAACATACCTTTTGTTATGTAGTGACTATGCAGTTATTGGGAAGACTGCATTTTAATTTTCCATGTGAATAAGATGTAAATCTTGCGATCAATTCATTGTACTGTGTGAAATGGATAAATATATGATTTCGTCCTCTGAGAAGTTTAGACTGTCTAATGTTCTAATATCCTTGATGCTTCTCTGGCTCAGGTATCTCCATTAAACTGCTATCTCCATTCTGCCACAGAAAACATTGGTTGATTTTTTTATCTGTACTCACAGTGGGTTTTTTATTCTAATTGCTCTCCTTTACACAAAGTTTTTCTTCTCTGAAGTAACTACCCAAGAGAGACAGAGATTTTTCATAGCATGGAAAAGCTTAGTTAGCTATGAGTCAAGAGAGACAGTCTTGGGAAAGTACAAGGGGAACTGGGGAGGGGTGAAGGGAGGGAAGGTAATGGGGTTCCTATAAAGTTTGTATGATTGGGGAAAATAATAAATAAATAAACATAATAAAAATGTTTTCACTTAAAAAAAAAGAGAGACAGTCTCTAACCCAAGGCTGTGGCAGAACTTGGCAACATCATCCACTTAGTACTGGTTTTAGAGACTTCAGAGATGCAAGAGGGTCATGGATCCCTCCTCTAAAGTTTCAGAGAATAAGAGTAGCCAGGCAGAGTGTGGCAGGAAGCTTACCTGCCTAGAGAACTAAAAATTTTTCACTGTGGAGTTAAAATCTGGTTTGTCATTGAGAAGTGAGTATGTTAGAGATTCCAGAGCCAATACAGGACATCTTCTAAGGAGACCTCTATATACAAGGGATGTGTGTTGAGTATGACTGTGAGTGGAGGCTCAGCCTCGCCAGGAGAAATGGTATTTGTGCAATTGTGAGCTATGAAGAAGGACTCCCCAGAATCTTCCATTTTAATGTTTTATCTTTGCTGGAATATTTGGCAGAATATTTGGCAGAATGTTATGGTTAAGAGATTTCAGACTTTCAGAATTAAATGCATTTATAAGATAAATTTAACACCTGTGAGGACAAGGATTGTAGATTACAGCTTAAAAGTGATATGTTTTTGTGTCAAGTTGACAAGGGGTGAAGTGTCATAGTTAAATACAGGTATCAACTTGACAGTTGAGGGTTTGAGATCTAGACACATTTGTACAGAATTAGTAGTTGAATTAAGTCCAGAGTGAACCTGCAGGAGATTGTCTAGTGGATGAAGAAGGCCTAATTCATGGTGGGCAGAACTAGTCCTTGGGAAGGTGAATAAAATGGAGGGAACTATTTGAGAAAGGGGCATCCTTATATATACTTGGGAGACACACTGGTCTGGAAAGGAATGATCATCCCTCTCTTAGTCATTATGTGGATATTATATGTTCGGCTCCCTCAGCCCCAGTGTTGATGTACATTCTCTTACCAAGCTAAATAATTAATCATAACTAGGAGTCATAAGAGAAAATAAACCCTTTATTCCCTTAAGCTGTCTGATGATGATTTCATCAGCAACCATGCAGAGTAACTACAACACCATACTATTTATATTCCCTTAGAAGGTGGCATTTTTCTTAAATACAATCATGTGCCAGTCATAAAGATAAGGTCTCAGAAGTCTGTCATTCTGTGACTTTGTGGTATGTAGTTCACTACACATGGGGGTTACATGTTTTATTGTAGTGAATGTTATAGCACATTAATATGTGTTTACTAAATGTCAAAATATAGAAAAGGCACAAGAAAATATTATATAGAGGAAAATGAAGGTGGTATACTACATGACATACTTATGAATGGCCCTTCCGGGCCAGACAGGTGCTCTGAAAGTGAGCAGGGCAAGAATCAGCAGAAGCCGAGTATAGTCCCCTATACTGCTCAACTCTCACACACAGTACGAACTGCACTATGAATGTTTTCTGTCTTCACTAGTGCTTTAGATTAGTTTCTTATAACTTTGCTATTATGCTTTCCTTTAAGCTTTGCTTGTGTCAATGTGTACATAGAAGAGTGCACTTGAATTCATATATCTTTGGAGGCCAAGACGTGATTTCAAGAGTCATCCTGTTTTCCCCTGTTGATCTGTTTCCTTCCTTTTTAAGTTCTTGCTCTAGTTAACAGTACAAGAATGTTTCCATTCTGATAAGCAAGTCTTGAGTCGGATCAGAAAGTTGATGGTTGTCTCCTTGATACTCATGCCATTTGTGGTTACCTGTTTCATGGCGATTTTTGTTGCACCTTGCAGATCTCATGAGTTGATGAGCCCTTTGATTGTTTCTCTCCCCCAGTAGCTTCTATAGTATTCCTTGGTACTATGTATGCTATCCAGCAAAGAGGAAGTTCTTAGACCTGATCTAGTTGATATGTTTTGCCCATGTTATATGATCCATATGTGTTGCATCTTCAGTAATAGGGTCTTACTGACAATTTTATGGAAAGCAACCAAGAGCAATGGCAGAAGCTTATGTTTGTGGGCCTTTGAGACTTCTCTGACCAGCATTTTGTCAGGAAGTGTCACATTCCTGTTACTTCAAGTATAAGCAGGAAGACAGTACACCAAATTGCTCTGTAAATACCTACTACTATCCCCATAGATTTGAACAACACTTAACACTCAGCCCTGAAGTCTTCTTATACAACAAAAGTAGAGGATCTCACCATCCTGACAGGATGCAGCCAGAGCAGTAGAAGAACAGTGACGTGGACAGCAGAGTATTGGAAGCTCAGCAGGGCTCATCCAGAAGCAGCCAACATAATTCTATAGGAAACATATCCATAGGAAACAATTTGCATAGCTATACAAAGTATTCATATTTTAAATTGTGTCATTGAAAAAGATATCCTACCTAAGACCTTGGAAATCGCACAGAAGAGGGGGTGATGAGATTGTAGGAACCTAACGATGGGAAGGTTCACCATTAGACAAGACATTCCATTCAAGGCAGGACTGCTACATCTAGGAAATCGTTGCAGTGAGACTTAATCTTACCAAACTTGCATAATAATTTACACACTCACATGTCCCCACAGACTATCAAGAAATTCAAGAGAGATGGGATATACAGTGGAAACCTTGGGGACTAAGCTGGATGAGTGAAGGGAAATGTCCCTATTAGTGGGGTAGCCTGAAGAGAGTAAACTTGGCATGCCACAGAGGCCTGATCCCCCACAGGAGTAAACAAGTCCGAGGGACCCTTGCAGACAGGCAGGGTGGTGGGAGGGAATGGAATGGATTGATGAAGGGAAGAGAAGAGAATGGAAGGGAGGGGGAGTGGAGGGAAGCAGAGATACGTACTAAATATGTTTGTGAAACTAGAAAAATTAAAAAAAAAGAGTCATCCTGTATTGTTCTACCTCCTTATTGCTTTGATGTGAGGTTTTCCAGACTATGTCTTTTAGGGCCAGAAGTACAGGCTTAGGTCATTTTTGGCCAGTGTTTCTATGAAGGACCTGGGATCAGGTCCTTTTGCGTGTGAGGCAAAGTCTTTAAACTGAGAGCCATCTCCTTAGACCATCTTTAAATTTTTTAACTTTTACTCTCTCTCTCTCTCTCTCTCTCTCTCTGTGCGTGTATGTGTGTGTGTGTGTGTGAGAGAGAAAGTATTGAATTTGCCAGTGGAGGTGTAAGGGTGATGTCAGGGAATCATCCTGGATTGCTCTACCTCCTTTTTGCTTTACTCTGGGATTTCCTAGACTCCACCTTCCAGAATTGAAAATTCAGGTGGGTATCATTTCTGCCTGGTATTTTTACACGGGATTCAGGATCCAAACTCAACTCCTTCTGACGAGAGGCAGAGTCATAAACCTTGAATCATTTAACCAGCCCAAGTTTTTTAACTTCTTGATATTTTTTCAATGACACAATTTAAAATATGAATACTTTGTATAGCTATACAAATTGTTTCCTATTTATTTTATAACATTTTAAAATTTATTTTTGTATGTGTGCATGTTTATATGTTTGTGTGTGCATCAGAGGGCACTGTGTGTCCTTGCAGATGACCAAGGGTGACTTCAAGAATCATCCTGGATTGTTTCTACCTTCTTTTTGCTTCACTCTGGAATTTCCCAGGCTCTTCCTTCCATAGCCAAAAGTTCTCATCAGCCCCTCTTCTGTGCGATTTCCAAGGTCTTAGGATGTCTTTTTCAATGACACAATTTAAAATATGAATACTTTTCAGCCTGGTGGTTTTTATGTGGAAAATGGGACCCAAATTCAGGGGCTTCTGCTTGTAAGACAGAGTCTTGATACCTGAGCTATCTCTCCCACTCAATTTCTGTGATCTTTTTACACTATTTTTAATTGTGACAATCTTTTACATTTCCATAAAAACCTAAGACACAAAAATCATATTAGTTACCTTTTAGACAGGGTCAAGAATCATCAACAGCCCTGTCTTCCACAGCTTGTCCCCTTTCAGTGCCCTTCCAGATGATAACATGTGTGGAATTGCCACACCCAGTAATGATGCCTCTTTGGGAGTCTATGCTAAAAGCCTTGCCTAAAGTAGTTCGACAGTTATTACTTCCTTAAAGAGAAGGCGTGCATTCAGAAATGGCTTTTAGAAGGATTATGTAAGAAATTTGTAAGCCAGGAATGTAGTTGTTTATAATTATCATCAAGCAGTAAGTGCTACATTTAATTACTTATGCTATAATATTTTCATGTAACTGGCAGTGTGGTAGGTAATTTCACCAGCATCACACCAACATATTGCTTTGTACTGTGGTTATGACATTACCTGGCAATAGGTACATTTCTGAACATTATATTTTTATGGTACCAAGTTGCAACATGTTCAGCCATTGATAAAAACACTCTTGTGTGGCATGTGACTACATTAATGGCATGATCGTGTGTACATTACTGCATTTTAAACTTGGTATTCCAAGTCCACTGGTGGTGGTGGTGGCATGTTTCTGTTTGTGTGGGGGTGTTTATGTATTATCTAGTCAGTTTTATGGAAGTCATCTATTCCATCAGTCACACCTGTTTGATTTTGGCATTGAGTTAATCTTTAAATTATTTAATCCATGAAATTTCTCAGTGACAATGTGGTAGGATATGAGTATCACATACAAAACTACCTGATCTAAAATGGACACCTCATTGTTTGTGACTACAACTTGATATTACATTTGTAAAATACCTCTCACGATTTCTGAAGAATTTTATGGCAATGGTGTTGAGACACTTATAATTAATCTTATAGTTTGATTCACTTTTTATCTATGATGTTATAGCAATCAACTTATTCTCACTACATGACTTATATTTATTAAGACTCTATGATGTACAGATATATTTTTTTCTAGCTCCCAACAAGCCAAGAATATATAGAGAGCTCAGAGTTTTGGGAAATGAACAAATGCATATACAATTACATGCAGAAATATATACAATTAATTACACTACATACAGTATAGAGTGGCATGTATGATTGTAACAGTTATTCTTTTTTTAATATAATACATTTTTTATTATTATTTCAGCTCATACAAACTTAATAGGTACACCAGTTCCCTCCCTCCCTCCTCCTCCCCCCCAGAACCCCCTGCTCCCCCATCCCCTCACCCCTCCCGCCCCATCCCCCCCATGCCTCCCGCCTCGATCCCCAGAGTCCTTTCTTGTGTATGCCTGACTCTCCTCTGGGCCCTCCTCTCCGATGACGTACAAGGACCCAGTGGCATTTCCCTGAACCCTTTCCTGTGTTCCCCTTAAGCATAGGAACACTACTGTGACTGTCAATCCCTTGCCTCCAAGGATCTTGGTGCCTTTAGCAGATGCTAGACTTTGTGAGGTCAATAGTGTGTTGGACATTGCGCCGGGCATGCAATGTCCAATTATGATTGCTTCGGCCCTAACTTGTGTAGAGTATCTTGCAAATCATTGCTCCTCCCATCCTTTTGCTCTTACACTCTTACTGCCCCCTCTTCCACAAATGTCCCTGAGCTTCAGGATGGGGAGAGATTAGTCTGGCCTAGTTCTAGGTGGTTGATATAGAGTCTCTGAAGTTCTGGATTGTGGTTCGTTGATTTTCTTTTGCAGTTTTGTTGCTCCTATAATGCCCTTCACTCCATCGTGATGGGCACTGTATGTCACCCCCTGGCCAGAGACAGAAAGCTGTTAAACTGGAGTCTTATTATAAGAGCACATTCAAGGGTAGATGTAATACTTATACCCAAAATTGGAATCACAGGGTCATATGCCGTTAGGCCATGGGAAGGGTCGATCACCCATTTGCAAAATGGTTACTTTTTAATCTGCCGGACTATATGCCCTCCCCTTCTGGTGAGTTCATACCCCCTTAGTTGTAAATGATCAGGAACAGTTATTCTTAACTATTGCTGTGAGAGAACACTCAAAGTTAAGCAACTTAGGGGAGAAAGGGAGGTTTATTCAGCTTACAGTTCCAGAGGGAAGGTACAGTCTCTTAAAGCAGAGGCAGCATGGCTGGCTGGCCAAAGCTGGAGGAGGCTAAGTCACCGCAGACATCTTGGAAGCTGAGAGCTGCAGACTGCTTGCTGCAAAGGCAGATTTCTCCTGGAGGGTGGGACTAATCCACCTCAAGGCCCACCCCTTGTGGCTGCATTCCTCCAGCAAAGCTCCACCTTTCAAGGTGCCATGACCTTGCCAAACACATGAAACTCTGGGGGACACATTTCAAACCATCACAATGATGATAGCAGGGCCATGTTTCAAGTACAGAGGCAGAGCATGCCAAGAGCCTGTGTGAACTGTTCTGTGCAAGGGTTATCTCATTACTGATGTTACTCAATGGTGATGATTTCAACACACCAAGAGTTTTATTTCTTTAATTGCTTTTCATTTCTCTACAAATAACAAAAAGGTGTTTTGCTGTCCTTGTGGCAGAACACACCCACTTCTCGTCTCGCCTATGGGAGGCTCAGAAAGAGGAGGCCTACCCTGTAAGGGCTCATCACTTTACAGATGAACCGTTGTTATCATTTGCACGCTAGAAACGGCAGGGATGGGAGGATGTGACAGACTCAAGAAACCTGAGAAATTAGACAGGAGAGCATTTACACCCAAGTGCAGAGAGACTGGAGTGTACCTGCAGGTGGAGTTTAGAATAGCTCCCTGGCTTCCCATTGGCAGGAGAAGCAAAGAGGAAATTCTGCCAGATGCCACAAATGTCTACAAAACAGTCTTTTAAAAATAATTTTAAATATTTATTTAGTTATGAGACAGAAAGAAAGGGGGTATAGAGCGAGAGAATAGGGATGCACATGCTACAGCATGCTTATTGAGGTCAGAGGACAACGTTCAGAAGTCAGTTCTGTCTTCCACTCTGTGGGCTCCTAGATCAAACTCGGCTCAGCAGATTTGTAGAAGACGCCTTTATCCACTGAGCCATGTCATTAGCTCCTCCAGAACATTCTTCTACAAACATATTCTGAATTTATGAAGGGAATGTGGGTCATAATTTTTTGAAAAAAATGCTAATGCTCTATTAATATAGTATAAATGAATGATTCTCAAATGTTTTAATGTGAGTTTTTGTTTTAAATGTCAACTCTAAGGCTGTCCCCATCTGTATTAGTCAGGGTTCTCTGAAGAAACAGAATCTATAGAATGCAATATATATATAAATAAGTTTATTAAAATAACTCACAACAAAAAATAGTGTCCTTCAAAGTAGCCGCCCGCAGCTGCCTCCCTCCTGATTGGAATGTTCCACAAAACCTAAAGATCCCAAGAAGGTCTCAAGCCTTTACTTCTCTGGAGAGTCGAAGACACTGGGTTCTGCATCCGTGAAGAAATGCTGGGCTCCTACGTCAGCGATGAACAGCGAACAGCAACAAGGCCTGGTGGCCAGACTCAAAGGCAGCGAGAACAACAACAACATGGTAGAAAAGATGAAGCTCCGAGTCAGCCAAGGACGGAGGCAGCAGCAGCAACAAAGAAGGCCAAGATGCTCTAAAAGTGAATGATATTCGCAGAGTTGACTCCACATCAAGTCAACACAGGATAAAGGAAAAGCAAGTCCCTCCTCCTTGCATTTCCTATTATCTGGTTCACCACTGAAAAGTACCACCTGCTATGGGCTGGGTTCTCCACAGCAATCAATCAAGTACCTGCAGACTTGTTCAGGGCCCATTCCAACCCTCCACAGCTGCTCCCCAACAGTCTGCAACTGTCAAGGTCACACCAAAATGCAACCATAACACCATCTATCAACAAAGTCGGACTCTGGTAGAACATTAAAAAGAGTAGGTAGTTGTAAATGTATTCCTGTAGCCACATGTTGGGAGCTACTGCTATAAATTCATATCAGATTAACATCTCACCTGAAAGGATTCCTTGGCGCATGGCACCAGTAAGGTAATAAACTTTACAACGACATGAATACTCACCTGTGTCATGCTGCCCCCTCAAGTCTTCAAGTCCATTAACTGCCCCCCGGAAGCCTTTGGTTTCCACTAGGATTTATGGCAGGTGTTTTTGCTTTAGAAACAAGCAACAGCAAACGAGCTGATTTTACTTGTTTTCTTTTCAACAAATGAAAATCCCCAAACGTTTACATTACTGATATTATTCACAAGCTAGTTTACACACTTTAAAATGAGATCAAAATGCAAAATGGTTAGATTTAGTAAACTAGGAAAACTAGGCTTTTAAGGAGATAGAAAAAAGCTGTTTTCAAGAATGTATTTGAAGGAGGTTTTGGAGGGAAAAATATTTCCTGGGGAGTTAGATGGAAGAATTAATGATTCATAAGGACTTGAAAGGAGGAAGAGTCTGAAGTAAAAATACCAATATTTTAGGTTTAGTAAGCAATGGCATCAATCCTTTTCAGGAATAATTTTACCTGCTTGTAACTAAAGTAACTGACCTCCTCTCATTTTTACTGTAAATATTTGTAATATCTCTTTAATGAGAGCCCCTAAAAACTTCTGGTGTTCAAAAAGATGTGAGCTGTCTGAGAGGAACTTCATACATTTTTATTTTCCTACTCATCTATTAAAATAACAAAGGATCTACTTCTTTGCTATAGATTCATAGAGGTGAAGAGTGATATGTAACTGGGTGGAATATCTTATCAGTTATCATTTCTGAATACTTGGCACAACGTGACTGGACTTTGTCCAGTGACATCATGGGTAAGCCTTCAAACTAAGCACAACAGTTCTGGGGAGTAGTATGATAATGTTTCAGAAATGACTGGCATATTCTCTCAAATGGTCAGCATTTGGCAAAAAGGAAGATGTTTTCATTTACCATTAGAGGAATAACTGGAAATTTATGTGTTATATAGCTATCTAACCTTCAAGAAACCGCATAGTGACCTGGCTCGGGAGTTAAGCTTTTACCTTGTAAGCAGAAGGACCAGATTCAAGGTTTCATATAAAACTGGTCAGAAAACACTGGTCAGAAAATGATGGTGGCCTGCAATTATAGCCCTGGAAGGTAGAACCTGGAAAGCCCCAGAAAAAAAAAAATAAGGGAGTAGAGGAATCCTTGGGCCTCCACAAGTACACATAGTGCTCTCTTCTATGCCCAAATACACACATCACACACATACATACACACACACAGCTATACAAGTAAAATAATTATAATAATGATCAGAAGGAGAAGAAGATAAAGAAACCAGAAGACACAAGGCAGCTTACAAAGGTTCCAAAGAGTTCTTCCAGCTACCCAAACAAACGTGGTCACAGTATGGTCTGAATGCTGTCTGTTTGTTTTTTATTTATTTATTTCATTGTCTTGCTTCACTGAAATATTTTCATTAAAATAATATTCCAAGTGAAACTGAACTCATAAAATGGAACTTTTGAAACTGATATAATGCTCAAGGAGGAAAATTACACAACAGTGAAGGCTTAGCTAGAAGTGAGAAGGTTCTTTCGCACATATCTTCAGGGGGATTAATGGAGATAGTAACTCTGGGATTTCTATTTCAGGAAACATAATGACCAGCATTTATAAAGCAATCCATGGACAGTGATTTACTAAGAAAATGGCCGTATAATTAAATGTTTTATGCAGAGATGTTATTAAAAATAGGACAAGTAAAAATCTACATTACCCATTGTGGAAGCCCAAACAGTATGACTTTCAGAGACAGTAAATTTAAGAAAAAACTTGATAGCATGCTATATTACTCCTAGACCTACAACTTTGTGATTATTGGCATCACCGTATTGTGTGCAGGTGAAGTTGCAGTCTGTTCCAGAGGACCTTCCGACCTCCATCTCTGCAGCAGGCTCCTGGTCTCCCTTCCTTAGGACCATGACTTCGAAATCATCCTGAACATACTCACTTCCCACGGATTCTTCCCTCAGCCAAGTCCTCTCTCCCAGCTTTACACCACTCTCTCACCTGGTCTTCGTTTCCCATTGTTTCTTCGTAGACATCAGCATCGCTTCGCTCCATCCTGGGCCACCTGCAGCTGGCAGTGCCATCAACACTCTTCCAGTCAGTTTCAGATGAAATACTGCCTGTGTCCTGCCGTCTCTCCTCCTCCTTGCTCTCCACTGTCACACGTCATGAGACTCCAGCCCAATGCTCCCTCCCCCGTGCCTTGAAGTTCCTATAACTTGTCACTTCTTCTGTACACAGGGTTAATTTGACTTCCTCTAATGTGAGACAGTCTTAAAATTGATGCATGAAGGGTTATTATCACTCAAATTTACAAAAATAGACATCGCTAAAAGCCATCTTGTATCCACAGTCAATAACCAACTCCTTTTAAACCAGTTATGATTTTTAAAAAAATCACACACATCCCACAAATAATTTCACAGTGAATAAAAAAAATTTATTTCAAAGACAAAATTCTAGAATCCAGGCTTGTTTCTGCTACAAACCAGCTTTGTGACCATGGGCTTTGCTTGTCTTATACAGGGAGCAAGTTAATCAGCTTTTAGGAGTTCTTGTCAAGAAGTCTAAGATGATCTGATATAGCTCATTGAAACTCAGTCCTTTAATTCCTGAAATTTGATTTTCATGCATCATAACTCTTCAACAACCATGTTGCTTATCTTCTGGACCCAATGTCTTCCAGTGATTTCCTTTTTCAGCTTCAGAACTCTTAGTTTACTTTTGTTTTCTAGTATTATATTTATCTTCAGTTATCTTCCCTTAATTTATGGATACTTACACTATGTTTTGGTTTCTTATGCCATACATATTTATCTATCATAAAATATGGGTATGTTCAGACTATGTTCTGGCCTAGAGCCCAAAACACAGAGGTAGCTCATTAATTCCTCACTAATGGGATCAATGACAGACGGATAAACACCACACTCAGAGTGTTCAGCCCATAGGGTGCTGTCAGTTCACCATGACGCAAGCAGTGAGATTCCACTCTTTCCTGAGAACTTGTCTCTAATGCTTGATATTAAGTGAGCGGTCTCCTCCTTACACAATAAAGCAACAGAAATCAGACTACAAACAGGAAAAATAATGTTGTCTTTGCAGGCTAATCACTTACACCTACTTTTCTGCATGTAAACAAGTCTTCTTTAATAACTCTGAAAACCTGGACTCTTACTTTGTCTCAGTTATTATTTTTGAAAATCTGATATAGACAAGGACTGGTAAAGACTGGAAAAGCTTAGGAATCCATAGCATGATATTGATTACCTATGTTGGTAACTGAAGAATCTTGACTTCTAGATTTGACAGGTGTTCAGAAAAAAAAGTTTTAAGCAATTGAGGAGAAAAAGAAAAAAGGAAAATGTTGTGAGCAGAAACATTGCGAAAATGCTGATTTTTAAACATTTTGTTCGACTTTTGGTACAACACAGAGATTTGAAGAGATGTTCTTAGTAAACTTTTTTTAAATTTTTCTACATTTCTTTCTTTCTTTCTTTCTTTCTTTCTTTATTTATTTCCACTCATACAAACTTAATAGGTACCCCGGTACTCCCTCCTTCCACCCTTTCCTGGACCCCCTTGCTCCCTCCCCCCTTTTCCCCTTCCTCCCCCCCTCCCTACCTCCCAGTGCCTCCTCCCCCCCATCCCTGGGGCATCCTTTAATGTGTATGTCAAACTTTCCTCTGGGTCCTCCTCTCTGATGAGGTGTAAGGACTCAGTGGCATTTCCTAGAACTCTTTCTTGTGTTCCCCTTAAATATAGGAACACTATTGTGGCTGTTAATCCCTAGCTTCTAAGGATCCTAGTGCCTTTAGTCCATGCTAAACTTTGAGGGGTCAATAATGTGTTGGTCATTGCGCAGGTCATGCAAAGTCCTATTATGATTGCTTTGGCCCTAACTTGTGTGGAGTATCTTGCATATTATGACTCCTCCCATCCTTGTGCTCTTACAATCTTACCGCCCCCTCTTCCGCAAATTTCCCTGCGCTTGAGGATGGGGAGAGATTAGGCTGGCCTGATTCCACGTGGTTGATATAGAGTCTCTGGTGTTCTAAATTATGGTTTGATGATTTTTTTTTCAGTTTTACTGCTCCTGCAATGTCCTTGGCTCCATCCTGATGGGTATTAGATGTCACCCCCTGGCCAGAGATAAAAAAGCTGTTAAATTAGAGTCTTATTATAAGAGTATATTCAAAGGTAGATGGAATAAAAGTAGGAGACCATGGAGAGGGGGGCAGTCAGTCTCCCATTTGCAAAGTGATTACTTTCTATCTGCCAGACTATTTGCCCTCCCCTTCTGGTGAGATCATACCCCATTGGTTGCAAATGATCAGGAAGGAAAGTCTGTGAACTTAACCAGATGTCTCATTACTTACTTGCAGTCCTTGATGGTGGCCTGTTATCTCTGCTGTAGCATGATCCCACCTCTCCTTGTTTCTGGCAGGGCCCTCCTTCCCCTTCCCTCCTGTTTATAATCTTTGCAATTATTGTAGGTATTACAGAGATTCATCTTTGAGTATGTCTCTAAGTGGATTTGGTACTAGGATCCACTTAATTTTCTGTGTCTGGGATACTTCACTCAATAAAATTGTTTCTAATTCCATCCTTTTCTTGGCAAATTTCATTAATTCATCATTTTTGATGGCTGAGTAGTATTCCATTGTATAAATGTACATTTTCCTTACCCACTCATCAACTGTTGGACATTTGGGTTGATTCCATGACTTTATTATTGTATACAGTGCTGCTAGGAGCATGGTCATTCTTGTGCTATCAAGGTGAATTTTTGCTATATGGGGGGGATTATTCCCAAAAGTGGAATAGCCGGGTCATATGGCATTTCAATCATTAATTTCCTTAAGAATCGCCAGACTGATCGCCAGATATAAGCCTGCATTCCCACCAGCAATGTAGGAGAGTTTCCCTCTCTCCACATCCTAGGAGATGTTCTTAGTAAACTTCTAAGACCTCACCAGATATACTACACATCCTCATGACTTGTTAATAATCTTTTTCTGCCCTTCCGCACCTCACTCCTCCGGCCAGGACACGTGCGCGCGGTCCAGCCGGGCCTCATCCTGCGACCTAGGAATTAATCCCATAATGTTAGACTCCAACCAGAACAAACCCACGGACAATGGCCAAGAAAGCCTGACCCAGGATAACGACTTTCAAAATATGATCATTACCATGTTCAATACTATGAAAGAGGAAATCCGGGAGGAATTACATAATCGAATCAATCGCTTTGAAGAAGAACACAACAGACACTTGGAGGAGTTGAGAAAAACAGTGCAAGAAACAAAAACTGGCATAGAGCAGTTAAAACAGACTCAAGCAGAGTTTAAAACTGAGCTACAAGACAAGTTATCTTCAACCCAGAACTCCACAGAGAGTCTTATCAACAGAACTAACGAAGCAGAAAACAGAATTTCAGACCTTAAAGATAAAGTGGGAGTACTAACCAGCTCAATGGAAGAAGATGTTAAAGCCAAAAAGATACTTGAGAGAAATATCCAAGAGATATGGGACACCCTGAAAAAGCCTAACATGCGTATTCATGGAATACCAGAGCAAGAATCTCAAAATACCACCCCTGAGGAAATTTTTCAAACGATCATCAAGGAAAACTTTCCTCATCTAAAAAAAGAGAGGCCCATCCATATACAAGAGGCATTCCGCACCCCAAACAGATATGACAAAAACAGAAGCACGCCACGGCAAATAATAGTTAAAACACTCCACATTCAAGATAAAGAACTGGTGCTGAAAGCTTCAAGGGAGAAAAAACAAGTCACTTTTAAAGGTAAACCTATTAAAATAACAAATGACTTCTTAGTCGAAGCAGTAAAAGCAAGAAGAGCTTGGAGAGACATACTACAAGTATTGAATGAGCAAAAATGTCAACCCAGGCTGATTTACCCTGCAAAACTATCAGTCATGATCGAGGGAAAAAGAAAAATCTTCCAGCACAAAGACAACTTGAAGGGATACATGTCCACAAAACCAGGCCTTCAAAAAATGCTAGAAATGATACTCAAGGGTGAAAAAAAAACAGGCATATTCAGGAGAAGAGAAGGCAAGTATAACACCATTAAAAGCAAAGCAATATACTTATAAAAACTACTAAACATAATAAATGTCTGGAATTAAAAATAGTTTCTCCATTATAACACTAAATGTTAATGGAATTAATTCACTGATCAAGAGACACAGATTACAAACTTGGATTAAAAATCACAATCCATTAATCTGCTGCCTGCAGGAAACCCATCTCACCACAAAAGACAGGCACACTCTAAAAATAAAAGGCTGGTCAACAATTCTACAAGCAAATGGAAGCAGAAAACAGGCAGGGGTAGCCATTATGCTATCAGACAAAGTGGACTTCAAACCAAAGAAAAGTATAAGAGACACGGATGGATACTACATTTTAGTCACAGGTACAATTCACCAGGAAGACTTCACAATACTGAACATATATGCACCCAATACAGGCCCCTCCACATTCATTAAGAAAACCCTACAACATCTAAAGCAAGAAATCAACCCCCAAACGATAATTGTTGGGGACTTCAACACCGCCCTCTCAACATGGGATAGATCAACAGGTCAAAAGCTTAACAGAGACACTTTGGAACTTAATCAAACCCTGAAAGAAATGGACCTTACAGATCTCTATCGAACTTTTCAGCCACATACCAAAGAATACACATGTTTCTCAGCAGCACACGGAACTTTCTCCAAAATAGATCACATATTGGGCCACAAAACGAATCTACACATATACAAAAAAGTTGAAATTCTAACCTGTGCCCTATCAGACCACCATGGCCTAAAGCTGGACATCCACAACACATCAAACAAGAGAAAATACACTAACTCCTGGAAACTTAACAATGTGATGCTGAATGAGAACTGGATTCAGGAAATTCAAGATTTCCTGAAAGTGAATGATAATGAAAATGCAACTTACCAAAATCTCTGGGACACAATGAAAGCTGTTCTAAGAGGTAAGTTCATAGCTCTTAATGCCTACATCAAAAAAATGGAAACATCAGAAATAAACAACTTAACAATGCAGCTTAAAGCTTTAGAGAAACTAGAGCAATCTGATCCCAAAAGTAGTAGAAGAGAGGAGATTACCAAAATAAGGGGAGAAATACCTGAAATCGAGATTAAGAAAATGACAGAAAATCAACCAGTCAAAAAGCTGGTTCTTTGAAAAAAATCAATAAGATTGATACACCCCTAGATAAATTAACCAAAAGGAGGAGAGAGAAAAACCCAAATTAACAAAATAAGGAATGAAAATGGAGTTATCACTACTGATACCCAAGAAATCCAGAGAATTATAACATCATATTTCAAAAACTTATACTCTGTGAAGTTTGACAACACAAAAGAGACACGCCTAAATTGAATCAGGAAGTTGTGAATTATTTAAATAGTCCTATAACATATAAGGAAATTGAGGAAGTAATCTTGAATCTTCCCACCAAAAAATGTCCTGGACCAGATGGATTCAGCACAGAGTTCTACCAGACATTTAAGGAGTTAATAATACCAATACTCCTTAAACTGTTCCATCAAATAGCAAAGGAAGGAACACTACCAAATTCCTTCTATGAAGCCAATATCGTTTTAATCCCAAAACCTAATAAAGACTCACTTAAAAAAGAAAACTATAGGCCGATCTCTCTGATGAACACAGACGCAAAGATTCTCAACAAAGTTTTAGCAAATCGGATTCAAAAACATATTAAAAAGATCATTCACAGGGACCAAGTAGGCTTCATCCCCGGCACACAAGGTTGGTTCAACATACGCAAATCAATAAATGTAATTCATCATGTAAACGAGTCCAAAGTCCAAGACCACATGATACTCTCTCAATAGATGCAGAAAAAGCCTTTGACAAGATCCAACAGCCTTTTATGATCAAAACGCTAGAGACAGTAGGAATGGAAGGAACCTTTATCAATATAATAAAAGCTGTATACAACAAGCCCACAGCAAGGATTATGCTCAATGGGGAACAAGTGGAAGCATTCCCACTTCGATCAGGAACTAGACAAGGCTGTCCACTCTCACCACTTCTATTCAATATTGTACTTCAGTCTTAGCTGAAGCCATAAGACAAGAAAGGGACATAAGAGGGATTCAAATCGGCAAGGAAGAAGTCAAGCTATCCCTATTTGCAGATGACATGATTTTATACCTGAGTGACCCCCAAAAACTCCACCAGGAAGCTCCTGGAACTAATTGAGAAGTTCAGCAGGGTGGCAGGATACAAAATAAATGTGCAAAAAGCAGAGGCCTTCCTATATGCACAGGATGAAAGAAGTGAAAAAGCCTCGAGAGAAACAATCCCATTTACTATAGCCCCTAAAAAAATGAAATACCTTGGTATAAACCTAACCAAGGAGGTAAAAGACCTTTACAATGAAAACTTTAAAACCCTCAAGAAAGAAATTGCAGAAGACACCAGAAGGTGGAAAGACCTCCCATGTTCCTGGATTGGCAGAATCAACATCATAAAAATGACCACCCTACCAAAGGCAATATACAAATTCAATGCTATACCACTTAAAATCCCAAAGCAATTCTTCAAAGAAGTTGACCAACAATCTCAAAATTCATATGGAGGCACAAAAGACCCAGGATAGCAAAGACAATCCTGAGTAACAAAAACACTGCTGGAGGTATCACCATACCGAACCGTAGTCTATATTACAAATCCATAGTTATAAAAACAGACTGGTACTGGCTCCAAAATAGACACACAGATCAATGGATAAGGATTGAAGACCCAGATATAAGCCCACAATATTACAGCCATTTGGTCTTTGACAAAGGGGCCCAAAGAATCCAATGGAAAAAGAACAGCATCTTCAACAAATGGTGCTGGCAAAACTGGATCTCCACATGCAGAAGATTAAAGCTGGACCCATACTTGTCACCATGTACAAGACTTAATTCCAAATGGATCAAGAACCTTGATATCAGGCCAGAGACTATAAAAACCATAGTTGAAAGGATAGGGAACTCCCTCGAGCTGATTGGGCTAGGCCAACATTTCCTCAACAGACATCCAATGGCACAGTCACTGCTACCAACTCTCAACAGTTGGGATCTTGTGAAATTAAAGAGCTTCTGTTCAGATAAAGAGATTCTAACATGAGCTCAAAGGCAACCCACAGAATGAGAGAAAATCTTCACTAACCACATATCTGATAGAGCTCTACTGTCCAGAGTGCACAAAGAACTTAGAAAACTAAACATCAAGGAAAACAATGGCCCAATTAAAAAATGGGCCCTGGAACTTAAAAGAAATTTTACCAGAGATGAAATTAAAATGTCTAACAAATATCTTACAAAATGCTCCACTTCTTTAGCCATCAAGGAAATGCAAATCAAAACTTCCTTGAGATATCATCTCACCCCGGTCAGGATGGCGAAAATCCACAATACAAACAACAACAAATGCTGGAGAGGATGTGGAGAGAGGGGAACTCTCCTACATTGCTGGTGGGAGTGCAGGCTCATACAGCCACTCTGGCGAGCCATTTGGAAATTCTTAAAGAAATTAAAGATTGAAATGCCATATGACCCTGAGATTCCACTTTTGGGTTATAACCCCCCATACAGCAGAGGTTCATCTCGATAGCACAAGCATGACCATGTTCATAGCAGCACTGTTTACAATAGCAAAGACATGGAATCAACCCAAATGTCCAACAGTTGACGAGTGGATAAGGATACTGTGGTACATCTATACAATGAAGTACTACTCAGCCATCAAAAATGATGAATTACTGGAATTTGCCGGGGAATAGATGTCATTAGAAACAATTATATTAAGTGAAGTATCCCAGACCCAGAAAATTAAGTGCCATATGTACTCCCTAATAGGTGGCTCCTAATACCAAACCCACCCAGCCCATCTTGAGACACTCATAGGTAAATCTATGTATTACCTACAGTAATTGCAAGGATTATGAACAGGAGGGATGGGGTTGGAGGGCCACACCAGAAACAAGGAGAGAAGTGACCATGTTATAGTAGAGGAAATAGGCGTCCATCAAGGACTGCAAGAAAGTAATGTGACACCTAGTTAAGTTCACAGACATTTGTTCCTGATCATTTACAACTAAGGGGGTATGAACTCACCAGAAGGGGAGGGCATATAGTCCGGCAGATTAAAAAGTAACCATTTTGCAAATGGGTGATCGACCCCTCCCATTGCCAAATGCCATATGACCCTACGATTCCAATTTTGGGTATAAGTATTACATCTACCCTTGAATGTGCTCTTATAATAAGACTCCAGTTTAACAGCTTTCTGTCTCTGGCCAGGGGGTGACATACAGTGCCCATCACGATGGAGTGAAGGGCATTATAGGAGCAACAAAACTGCAAAAGAAAATCAACAAACCACTATCCAGAACTTCAGAGACTCTATATCAACCACCTAGAACTAGGCCAGACTAATCTCTCCCCATCCTGAAGCTCAGGGACATTTGCGGAAGAGGGGGCGGTAAGAGTGTAAGAGCAAAAGGATGGGAGGAGCAATGATTTGCAAGATACTCCACACAAGTTAGGGCCGAAGCAATCATAATTGGACATTGCATGCCCGGTGCAATGTCCAACACACTATTGACCTCACAAAGTCTAGCATCTGCTAAAGGCACCAAGATCCTTGGAGGCAATGGATTGACAGCCACAGTAGTGTTCCTATGCTTAAGGGGAACACAGGAAGGGGTTCAGGGAAATGCCACTGGGTCCTTGTACGTGGTCAGAGAGGAGGGCCCCGAGGAGAGTCAGGCATACACAAGAAAGGACTCTGGGAATTGGGGCGGGAGGCATGGGGGAACGGGGCGGGAGGGGTGAGGGGAGAGGGATCAGGGGGTTGGGGGGGGAGGGAGGGAGGGAACTGGTGTATCTATTAAGTTTGTATGAGCTGAAATAATAATAAAAAATGTATTATAAAAATAAAAAATAAAAATAAAAAAATAATCTTTTTCTTTCATAAGTCCCTTAAGGAAGCAGATGAAAGTTGGAAGGCCAAGTACTGTAAGTTAACTATAAACAAGGAGATTAATTAGTAGTTGGGTTGGATAAGAAAGCTAAATATTCAGATCCCATGTTCTATTCTCGTCCCAATATCACAGATTGTATTTGTGCTGCAACAATTTTCTTATCTCAGGAGAGTACACAAACCTGAGGATACAAAGTGCTCAAAATAGTAAGAATTTAGAGGTGGTATTTTCAACTTTTGATTCATCTCTTTTGTTGGTTTTTTGATTTGAAAAACTAAATTAGTCATGAAAATTTCTGACAAATGACTTGTAACTTTAAAAATAAATTAGAATAATAGGTCTAAATACTATTTTAGAGATGTATCACACATATATAAGCATATGATGTTAAGAGAAATCCCAATTTCTTTTTTAACAGACAAATTAATTTTTAAATTAATAAAATATGAATTTATATTGATCGATTAAAGAGCAAATCAGAATCAAAGGGTGATCTCTCTTTCTCTCTCTCTTCTCAATGTAGTATTCTGAATCTTACCTTGAGCAATGGGATAAAAGAAACACATAAAAGGAAAAAAAGTACAAAGGAAAGAAGTCAAAGTATCTCTATTTACAGATGACATAATCTTATATATAGAAGATCCAAAGGACTGGATCAAAAGCTTTTAGATAAACCCTTTCAGCAATGAAGCAGGATATAAAATCAGCATATGACAATTGGTGAGTAGTCTTTCTACATGGCAATACTGAATGCTGGGAAAGAAATCAGGGAAGTAACACACTTGCTACTCAACTCTGTCATATGTCAATTCTGTAATCCTAGAGCCATTATGGCAATATGAAAGGCCAAGACAGGAAAATCCCTTAAGTTTGTGGGCAAGCTAGTCTGGAATTCACAGCAGTGAATAGAAAGATACTTTATCTAAAACAAGATGGAAGGCAAGAATTGATATCTGAGCTTATACTCTGGCTTCCTCACTTGCCCTGTGACACATGTGTGCTCAACAAGAACATGCATTCACACATCACACGCACAGACACACACGCAAAGATATAAGAAATAAATAAAATAAATGGTTAAAAAAACTGAAAGTACAACTACCATATGTCTCAGTCAAAGCACTCCTGGGTGTGAGCCAACAGGATTCTAACTAAACAAACCACAGAGACACTTGTACATTCATGTTTATTGCTACGTTATTCATAATAGCTGAGAAATGGAACCAGCCTAGATTCCCATCAACAGATGGATGGATGAATTCAATGTGGTGTATATACACAGTGAAATTTTATTCAGCCACAAAGGAAAATGAAATCATGACATTTTGGGGAAAATGAATGTAACTGGAGATCATTATGTTAATGGAAATAGGCCAGAATAGGAAAAACAAATTCTGCATGTTTTCTGTCATGTATGGTGTGTGGTTGTGTGTGTGTGTCTCTGCAGGCCCATGTGTATGTGCATCCTGAAAATGGAAAGAGGACCATGAGAGAGAAGGAAAAGATCTTCAAGGAGTGGGGAAAAGGAAAATAATGGAATATGAATGATCTGAAAACAAAAAGGGGGCTATTTTGAGGGGGGAAATGGATTTGTAAGAGATGACTAGGGGGTAGAAGAGGATAGTGAGGGAAGACAAAATGAATAAAGTGCAAAGTCACATGCATATGAAAATGCTACAGTTGAATCTAACATTTTGTATGCCAACTTAAAAGCTGATTTATTAAAAGAAAGAATATTTATTGTCTCAATAATAATATTCCCCAGTAAGGTAAAAGTACCAAGAACTAATAAAGCATGTGAAAGAAAGTATTTCATTAAAAAGCATCTGTTCCTTGCTCTGAAATCTATCTCGACTGTGTGGTATATGTTGAGCAAAATGGTAGGTTGTAAAGACTTATCCAAACATAATGGAGTGGGGTTAGGAGAAGCATACCAGTGAATGGCACTCATCATTCATACAGTCTTTCATCTAGAAATAAAAGCGAATAGCTTCAATGTACTCAGTCTGAAAACGCATAATCAAGAAATATATGTTGAGAATGCAGCATGTGCCAGACAATGTAGAGTCTCTAATAAGGTTGCTACTCGTCCAGGTGAAATAAGTATGCATTGCACTGTAAGAAGTAGGTGAGGGAAACAAGAGCGTGAGGCAAGAGGGAGGAATGTCTGCGGAGCAGCATCATGAAGGGATATAAGAGAGCAGTGGCAGATGCAAAGAGTCAGAGGAGGGACTAATATGAGCCATCTGAGGACCAGGAGAAGAGATACAAGGATAAAAGCCGGGCGGAAGTGAGGATGGGATGACGGAAGGTAGGCTGGGCCAGATCACACGCAGCCTTAAGCAGTGGATTCCATTCTTCATGTGCTGAGCAGACGTCAGATGGTTTTACTCAGAGGGTGGCAATTACCTTGAAAGGAAATCACTTTGGTGCCTGAAAGGGGAATTGATTACAATTAGTAAAAAGAAGTTAGAAAAGCAGAATGTTGGTGGCAAAATCCACTGACTGCAGTTTGCAGACCTAGAATAAGGACTTAATAGTGAACGTGGGGGACAGAATATGTTTTAGAGACTGCGTTTCCTGGGTGTGTTAATTAGACTAAGTTTGGAGAAAAGTGAAACAGAAAAATAAAAAATGAGTTCTAGATGTTTTAGATAAACAATTGAGCTGAAAGGGGACAGAATGGACCTTAGCTGACATAGATAGCCTGGAAAAGGAAAGTGTGTGTGCATGCGTGTGTGTGTGTGTGTGTGTGTGTGTGTGTGTGTGTGTGTGTGTGTATGTATTTTAATGTTAAGTTTAAGATGCTCATCCACATTTAAAAGACATTTGCACCTGCGTGGTGAGTCCGGAATTCACAAATGAAACCTGGATTTAAAATATAAATCCAAAGTCATTATCATGTAGATAGATATTAAAAGCCACACATCTGAACCTCTTCACCCAAGGGCAATTCTGAAGGCAAGCCTGCTCAGTGCAGAGCCCTAGAGCACAAAGCAGTTAAACAATCAAAGATGAAGAGAGATCACTGAAGAAGGCTGAGAAAGGAGTATCTCACACCCACCTGTGATTATGATGTAAAGTCTAATTAGTCAACAGAAGTGATTGTCTTCAACAATGTTCACAACATTCAATTTTGTGTTCTCGTTGGATTCTTTTTTATTATTATTATTATTATTTATTCAACTGTGTGCATATGCGTGTGTATGTGTGTGCGCGCGCGTGTGTGTCTGTGTGTGTCTGTGTGTGTGTAGAACCACGGACGAATTCGCGAACCACCATGGACGCCTCCACCTCCTTCTGCCCCGGGATTCACAGGCTCCGCCCTACCAGGACCAGAAGCGCAGGCCGTCCCCGCTTCCACCTGGCGTCTATACGTGGGATCTGGGATCCGAACTCAGGACCTTCCGCCTGCAAGGCGGAGGTTTAACCCCTGAGCCACCTCTCCAGCCCATCGTTGGATTCTTTTTAGGTTCTTTCCACAGCAGACGATATTGTCTTTAAAATTATTAATTATTAAAATTACACAGCCTAAAACCAAGAGACTCCAATAAATTGAATTTCATGGGTAGATTCAGAGTAGGTTAGACAACCATCTTCCTGGAGAAAAATACCAAAAATGAATGAGTGGCTTTTAAAAGAAAGAAGAGGGAAAAGAAAAAGGGAGAGTAAAGTTCATGATCATAGTACATCCCTAGACTTCCCTTCTCAGACATTGGCCTTCATCCGCTCTGCCTGACTTGACTTCTTTGAAGGCTTCCAGGCATGTCCGACTTGTAGCCTGTGGGATACATGCACCCCGGAATGCATTCCAACACCAAAATCATAAGCTTAATTAACATATAATGAGACTTTTTAAAAAATAAGTTGCTTAGTTCCCATGGATGAACTTCGTGGACAATAGCATAATGTTGAAACGCCAAAAGGCTGGATGTAGCCATTATGTCTGAGGGACATGCCAAGTCAAGACCCAGCAGCAACAGATATTTTTCTGTGATGTGTTGTTATCATGTGGATCTTAACATCCTTAGTGTGTTTGAATCAATTTTCTAAAAGCCAATTAGTAGCTCTTTCAAAGTTCAGAAGCCTTGGGAAAAGGGTTCGGGAGGGCAGGCTACACAGGAGTAATTAATTTCTGTCTTTGATTTTCAGTAAAAATGTTCTCTATCTATCAGATCGGCACATTCCTGCTAAGATTTGATTTAACTAACGAGCAAACAAGCATTTGACCAAAATGTGGTATTTCTTCCTGAATGAAATTCCAAGCAGATTTTGTGATGTGAATCTCCTGATCATGCTGTTGCTGGGCTGATGTTCTACAGTTATTTATGCAGGTGAGGGCTACGAAGGAATATCATCACGAACAACAACGCCTTTTGTCAGCACCTGACTCTCTTCTGTACCAGTTTTCTCTCAGACACATCCTCTTTGAAATTCGCAGGGTAGTTTTTCCCCTCTCCTAATTCACCTAGAAAGAATTCTCAGAGCAACAGAAATGTTTCGCTTAACTGAATTTTCTTATTAACAGGGGTTTAACCCATAAGAAATCAAACAAGATAGCAAAAATCCAACCTTCCAGTTTAAACAGTAATCCAATACTGAATCCTACATGATGGGAGAGACCAGCTTGCCTCTGATGACTCCCAATTTAGCTGTTCCGACAGAGCCTCTGGGAAGAAAACTAAGTTGTCCCCACAGGGCCATCATGGTGCCATATCATAGGACGTGGCCAATGAAGTGGTTATTTTTACAAGTTAACAGTTTTTGAGGTGATTCATTCATACAGTAATAGGAAACCAAAAATGCATATGTAAACTCCTGTGATGCCATATTAGCACTTCCCGTGGTAGAGCTCCATCTTTTGGAGAACTGGGTTTCTAAATCTTTGCATCAATGATGCCTATATAGATTGAGGATTTTTGTGTCTATAAGATGCCAGAAATGGTGTGTGTGTGTGCATGTGTGTGTGTATGTGTGTGTATGTATGTGTGCGGTTTCTGCACAAGGAAAGTATATGCTTTGAATAAAGATCACATACCTGCTACTGTTGAAAAATCCCTGTGTATACATCACCTTTGTCTAACTCCTCGTCTCCTTGTGTACTTAAGGATTTTGTCTTGTTTCTCTCTATACCGAAGTCCAACATGTTTCTCTGAATTATTCTTCTACAGCTCTGCTCTTTGTAAGGGAGACACTATAAACAATACTAATGTTGATAATCAACTTTTCATAATCTGCTGAAATTTTTACTGTGTTTTCAAGCCACTAGATAATCTCATTTAAAATTTTAAAACCTTATCATTTATATTATGACCATTCACCTAAGAAGTAACTCAAATACATTATATAAGACCCCAGAGCATAGTTAGTTTCAGCAGAGTTCTCCATATCAAAGTTAGTCAGATTCTTATTCTAGACCTCCCTCCATGATTAGGTATAATTTCATGTCATTTTTAGGGAACTTGGAATGCCCGCGTATGCTGATGTGTCACAGTGCCATTTGTATTCCTAAGAGCAT
The DNA here is from genome assembly GCA_023101885.1 of Typhlomys cinereus. Taxonomy (NCBI): domain Eukaryota; kingdom Metazoa; phylum Chordata; class Mammalia; order Rodentia; family Platacanthomyidae; genus Typhlomys; species Typhlomys cinereus. Next base: position 4,048,201 of record JALPQD010000082.1, read on the forward strand.
CAAATTGCCTAATGAACTGTTGAAAACTAATATGAGAGATGCCTGTAAAACGTTTCTCTGCATCTCAACACTCAGGAACTGACATCATTTTAGTGGCAGATGAAACTCAGCCAGCCAGCATACAAGCAAGCTTTCAAAACTATTAGCCCTACCCAAATGCTGAGCTGCCTTTACCCAAAAGTCCTACCAGCAAATTCCTAGTCTGTCTAGCTCTGTGCCTCTAGTCATCCCTGCAATCTGTCACCCACATATCTAGGACAGATATGATTGTAACACTCATTCTCAAACAGGAAACAAAAAGCAAGTCCTTTTTCAATTTCCCTTTGGCCCTCATCTTTGTTCTTATGGCTGCATGATCCACTGTGGCTGCATGATCCAGATGGAAGGAATTGAAAAGCGTAGCATTTGTTTGCAAGCGTGGAGAAGGAGCGTCACATACCACATTCCAACCAAGTGCAATTATGAAGAGCGCTGCCTAGATGTCAGTGAGCGGCTTGCTTCCTCACATTTTTATAGTCACAAGGAGAACCATTACACCTGCCTTCAATTAAGTTGGCTTTGATTTCTTTTGGGCCCTGAGAATGAGGTCTAGTATTTATTTTCATGGCTGCTGATGTTTAAACCATGCAGGTGATTTTGGATTCAATAAGTGAGCACATTATAAAGTTAATGTTCTCCATGAACCAAATCCTCAGATGAAACCACAGAAACCCCTCAAATATTTTAAACCACAGCTTTCATCATGAACCTATTGTGAATCTATGTTCAAAGTCTTGTTTAAGTTTTACTTCAACCTTTCTGTGGGAGGAGGCCCTTTCAGAAAATGGTTTCTGGAAGTGTCTCTAACAGAAGCACTTACAAATGTCTGAACTACAGCCATAGCTAATGGTTTCTGTGTCAGACTCAGGATTCCTGCCTGCATGAACTGACTGGAGAACTGAGGGAAATGTAAGTCGTCCCCTAAAAAGAATGCAGAGAGGTTCATAAGGGTTTAGTAGGAAGAACTGACTTTTTTCTCTTTCTCTCTCCTCCCTCTCTTCTCCTTAAATTTTGCTACATAATTCAGACTTATGAAAACCTCCACAGGGAAATCTACTTGTGATTAACAATTGATGGTGAAGTTGATTATTACATAATGTAAAGGATAATGAAGCAAGCTGGCCACAAATACACTGTGTACATTTCATCAGTTGTCTATCTTTGCAAATTTGAGGAAGATAACATGATGAAAACTAAGAAATATTTTATTAGACAAAAAGCACTTACCTCTCAAACAAATCATATAATGCTTTTTTTTGAAATTTCGTGTGTGTGTGTGTGTGTGTGTGTGTGTGTGTGTGTGTGTGTGTGAGGGCACTGTGTGGCTGTGGCAACCCAAGAGTGACTTCAGGAATCATCTTGGATTGCTCTATTTCCTTTTGGCTTTACTCTGGGATTTCCCAAGCACTGCCTTCCAGAGCTAGAAGTACAGGCTACTGCCATTTCTGTCTAGCGGTTTTTACTTGGGATTCAGACAAAATTCAAACTCAGGTACTTATGCTTACAAGGCAAAGTCTTAATTCCTGAGCCATCTCTCCAGACCCATGTAATGCTTTTAGTGTCTGTATAACAGAATAAATATTATGCTTCCTACTTCCTACTTGAGAAAACACTCTAAAGCTTAATGTTTTTTGATCGGTACTGTCAGAAGTTCTTATTTTAATGTCAAAGTGAATGGAAAATTTGGTAATTAATGACAAGATATACAACTCCAAAAACCTGATTTAAATCATTTTCATATAGGTCATAAAGAACATTTATATTTATTCTTGACAGAAAATTGCCAGGGGTTAGCAAGATAGCTCAGTAGGTAAAGGTTCCTGCAGATAAGCCTGGAGATGTGAATTTGACACCTGGAGCTCACATGGAGGGAACCGATATCCAAAATTTGTTCTCTGACTTCTACATACATGTTATGACATATATACTGCACATTCACACACACAATTTCTCTCTTTCCTTCTCTCTCTCTCCCTCCTTCCCACTCTCCTTCCTTACACACACATAATATACACACATCATACACATTCACATACATACACACACACGCACACAAATGCACATACCACAAAGGGCTTTTAATAAAAAAAAGCCTTTCTAATTTTGTCAACAAATAAAACAGAAATCATTTGTGTGCTGTTTTTTTATCACTACATAACAAACCACTCCAAATTTAGTCATTTAGAATCCCACTCACTTCACTGACAAGTGTGGATCAGGAATTGACGGCAAGTGTATCATGGAATGTGGACCCTTAGCCCACAAAGTCACTTCTTTTTTCTTTTTTTTTTTTATTTCCACTCATACAAACTTAACAGGTACACTGGTCCCCTCCCTCCTTCCAACCTCCCATCGCTCTGTGCCCCCCTCCCTCCCCGTGCCCCAGTGCCTCCCCCTCCCATCCCCGGAGCATCCTTTACTGTGCATGCCAAACTCTCCTCTGGGTCCTTCTCTCCGATGAGGTGCAAGGACCCAGTGGCATTTCCCAGAGCCCTTTCCTGTGTTCCCCTTAAGCATAGGAACACTACTGTGGCTGTCAATCCCTTGCCTCCAAGGATCCTAGTGCATTTAGCAAATACTAGACACAAAGTCACGTCTTGACTTTGGCAAGCTTTCTTGATTCTTCTCTCAAGGTCTCCTAACATATCTATCAGGGGGTATTCACAATGTGGATGCTAGGCTTGATAGCAGAGCTCCCAAAGGAAAGCTGGAAGCTCCAAGAGCCATAAAGGCCAGTCGCGCAACAATACAGTAGAAGTTCTGCTGTACAGTAGTACACTGATGGTACATGCCTGTTGATCTGAGCAAATCTCTGGGGACAGGCAAAATTTATGTGTCAGGGAAGTCAGGCCTGACGACGCAGATCTGTAATCCCAAGTGCTTGGGAAGCTTCGACAGAAGGATCTTAAGTTCAAGGCCAATTTGAGCACCTTAAAAGTACCTGGCCTCAAAATAAAATGTGAAAAGTGGGCTGAGCATGTAGTCCAATGATACAATGCTTGCCTAGCATTTGTCGGCCCTGGACTCAATTACCAGGATACACACATGCACAGGCAACCAAGAATAGAGGAGTTCACATTTCCTTGTAATAGATGAGCTACTATGGTCACATTAGGAGGCAAGGGATTGTTGATAGTCATTTGGGGGAACTATCTGCCCTTAGAAAAGCTTTATCTTATCATGTGTTTTGAATCTCAAGCATCTTGCAAATTCCTGTTACCTCCTAAAAGCATCGTTTCAATTTCAAAAGATACCAACAAAGTGAAAGGAAAACATCTGGGTAGCAAAATAACTGTACCTTTAAACTGCAGTAGAATATCTTTTTTTCACAAATTAAATACAAATTATTAGCACAGTAAAGACAAAATTTAATTTATAATACAGTGGAGGTTGATGGGGAGTACAAAGTCTTCATCCACCTGTTAATCTAAACTTGATCCCCAAGTGCCCAAACCATATCATGAGCAGTGCACAAAGTCCAGCTTGAAAAGTGATCTGCAATCTGCAGGTTTCACTAGGTTCCAATTGAAATGATTATCTTGACACCAAGAGAAAGAGGCATTGGGCTGTGTTAGTACTTGGATATTTCCTTGCTAGAAGGAATGTTCCTTCTTTTCCTGACATCTATTGACCTATGCACTATTTCCCGCGGATGCTGAACTTTTTGCACAATGTTTTGCCTGGAGACGTGTCCTCGAGGAAGTTCTCTAGATGGTTTGGCCCTTCTTCATTCTGGCTGATGTAGACTATGACTCTCTGACCCTCCGTTCAGACTACTGAACCTACCATTCTTCCTGCATGCTCAGCACCCCCCCCCTGGCCTTTTAGTGTAGCATCTATACCACCTAAGAGATGAAGACTGCCAGTAAAATCTGCCTTTGATACTAGGGCCAGGCCACAGTGTCCTCCATGCAGAAGAATTCAGCAGACTTAGACTGATAATCTTGGTCCGGCTTGCAAAGTTCACCCCTGAATGGTGACAGGCCCTGGATTTAAGCTCTGACAATGGATACACATCACAATTGTTCAAATGACATAGCTTATGCTGAGTGCAGGTTTTCTTGTGCAGTAGAATATTTGTACCAGTCAGGAAAAGGGCTTCATGATAAGCTCCCAATAACAGCTTGACCATTAAGTCTCTGAGGAGCTATTTGACAGATACCATTTTGCATGTTTTCACAAGGCATTTCTGGAAAATCAAGCACAGTATTCTGTGCTTACACTGAGAAGAGACTTCTGGAAGCTGTATCTGGATCCTTAAGATACCCTGGGTGCTTTTCCTCTTGCAGACTATGTCTTTCACTGTAATCAGTCCTAATCAAAAGGGCAGCCATACTGAGGCCTCAAAATTCTCCTCAGAAATCATTACATCTGGAGGGAAGGTGGTCTTGGTGATAACCAAGACATTCTCTGTCACTGTAAATACCTTGTACTTGGATTCAGAATGCATGAGATAGCTTAAAAGTTGCTTCCACAGACCCTTATTGAGGTTAGAGGACTGTATGTGATGAAAATCAACACACATATGCAGACACACACGTGCACAGTGTGCACACAAATGAACACACACATATGCACATTTACACACAAACATGCACATACACTCATGCATGAATGCATGCGTGCATTCACATGCTCACACGTGTATGACTACATAATGCACACACACAAATACACACATATGTTAAGAACAAAATATCTGAATTTTTATGTGTAGGAAGCATTCTTTTAATATACTCGGTCAACAGCAAATTTGCTGGATGATTCTGGAAGCTCGGGTAGGCTGAATGATCAGCGACACCCGCATGGGGTTGGCTGAAGGCCCATGCGCATGCGCATGACCTCGCCGACAGGTCCAGACGGTAATTCCACCTTGGAGGCCACGTCCCCGCGCCACCTGGCGCTGCCCCTGACGCCAGTCCTTTCTTCCAAGCTACCCTGCCTTTGCCTTCTTTCCTTCCAAAAAGACCTTCCTCTCACTTCTTTATCAAAGTAAGCCAACAGCGCTAAAATAAGCAGGCATTCCCTGAATTTCTCCTCTATTTACCCAACTCTAGCTTCATGACGATTTAAGGAAAGTATGGGAGTCTTCGGCGGGTCTCTCAGAGGAGGGTTCGCTGTCCTCGGGTGGCCCAGCCTGAGTTCAGTATCACCTGTTTCTATTTGGAATGGAGGGGAACCCAAAAATAAATGAGCTGGCTATGAGCCTATGATGAAAATAGTGTTGAAAGGCTGTCTGCAGCTGGGCCTCAGTCCCTGCCTACCCCTCCCCCGCACCCCACCCTCCTCGCCACACACACCCCTCTTCCCCTCCTGGGCTAAGCAGCTCCTGCGCTCAGCCAGTGCATATTTAACACGAAATTCTTCAAGTACCGCTGCAAAGCATCCAGCAAACACACCAGCTCTAAACTTAGCCTTACAAATGTAGCCAGAGACACGGATAAATATAGAGCCCTGGAAATACATACAGAACGCCAGAGAAATGTGTTCGAGGCCAGAAACATATTGTGAATATGCAAATATGTCCCCGTGTCTGGTACGGAAGCTCTGCCCTTTAGCACTTAGCTCAAGCCGACTTTCTTTCTGCACCATGTTCCCCCTCCGCCAGTCTCTTCCCATCTGTTTATTTTTTTCCAATTTTTCATTGCAAAAAAATATGGTATCACCTCTTAAAAATAAGAAAAATATGGTACCACAAAACCCTACTGCCAGGTCTAGCATGTGATGCTGCTTCTGAGAGCCCGGGAAGAAAATGTACGAAGGAGGACGGCTGTATTCAAATTTTCTTACAAAGGTTACCAGAAATGAGGTGGTGGTTGTTTTTTTTTTTTTTTTTTTTTTTTTTTTTACCCATTTTGTCTGTACTCCGCTCTTTCCTGCTTGGAATTCAGGTCTGCTTTGTACTTTAAAGAAATTGTGTAATCCGGGGCTGTCATCAGCTTTCTTAATTTATTTCTCTGAAATGAGAGGCCTCCCAGAGAAGCCTGCCTCTCAAATGTCTGGATTAGAGTGTAGCTATGGAAACAGGTGTTAAAGTACCATGGATGTCAAGTTACGCTGGTACTTTGCACATCGCGTTCCATACAGAAGGCCTGTTATTTTACATGCTGACCGATGCAACTGTGTCCTTCTGTGGATCTATAGGCGCCATGACAGAAGCTATCTACCTGAAGGGGCCCCGCTACCATCCCCAGCGAGGAGAAAGAGCAGGCCCGGCTGTGATCTCTAAAGCTGAATGCAAATTCTTATTGTGGCAGGAAAAATGAATACTTAAAATTGAAATTAAACCAATTAACCAGAAGATAGAAAACAAACATCAGAGAAAGGGAAGGAAGTCAGAATTAATTTCTTTTCCATGTGCTCCTCTTGTCTAAAGAGGAGAAAGATGAGAAGAATATTTTCTAAGCCTCTCCTTGTAATCTTTACTCTGAATTCCTGCTGGCAGAATTAAGGATCTAGAGAAATCAGCATTGTTGCAAAGAAGTAGTTATTTTTAATAATAATTTGAAAGACAATGACCACGATTAATTTGACCTGAAGAAGAAAACAGAAGAAACGCCTTGGACCTGAGTTGTGGTGGAGTTGTGCGCTGGCCTGGAGACCAGGCATGAGCTGCCGCCTTTCATTTCATCTTTACAAACAGCACTGTAGGGGAGGCATAATCCTTGTTTTATGAGAAAAGAAACTGAGACTTTGGAAGGTTAAGTAATATGCTCAAGGCCTCAAGGTTAGAAGAGCAACAGCCAGAATTCGATCTGAGGTTTGTCTACAAAGCCCATGTTTTTTTGCTGAAGCAACCTAGACAGCAAGTTTAGGGCATGTGAGGCCAAATTGGCAAACCCTCATCCTGGCATCCTTCCTCTGGGTTTAGCTGGTTTTAAAAGACAAGGCATCAACTCTCCAGTGGGGTCATGATAATTAGACATGGTCCACTGGCTTTCAAATTACACTGGCCTGGTACCAGTCTCTGTACCAGCATTACTCGATTGAAATCTTATCTGACTCTTTATGAGTTATTAAATCAAACTCAAAATTAAATTGATGCCCAGAAACTCTACACTTAAAAAACAGGCACTTAAAATCTAATGGATTCTCCCCATTCACTTTATAAATACTTATGTGATTTTTTTATTCAGTCATTGATCTTATAATGTCAAATAGAAAACTTAGAGCATAGATATTTTCAAATTGCAGGCACAAAGGAGATTGGGGGAAAATCCCATGTTTATGTTAACCGAGGGATGTGGTGAGATAAATTCACTGTTGATTTAATATTAATTATATGTAAAAAGTGTCAAATATTAATGAAGCACAGTAAGAACAGGTGTCTGCCATTGTGACTTCAAAAGCAGGTGAGAAAAAAGCTTTAAACTTTAAAGGAAGAGGGGAAGATACTGCAAATAGACTCTTGAAACTAACAGTAACTGGATTTACTCTGAGTTCTACTTTTACACTACACTACTGTCATGTTTACAGGTTGTTTTTATTTATTCATTTGTTGACTTGCTATGCATGTTCATGTATCTCATAGGCACCCACGTCACAGCATGTGCATATGGAGATGAGACTACACTTGTGTGATGTAAGTTCTCTCCCTCTATCTACCTTTATGTGGGTTCTGGGGATTGAACTCAGATTGTCAAGTTTTTATGGCAAGTGTCTTTACCCACTAAGGTATTTTGTCAGTTCACATACAGATTCTTTTAAAAATCATTAATATTTTAATAACAAGAACTTACAGCAACATTAGCAGTAACATTCTGATTTCAAGTCTTCAAAATCAAATTGTAAATCAATCCCAAGTAGTTTCTGCCATAACCCAAGCCATGCAAATCTAATTCACATGAATAGATTGTAGCTCTCCAGTGAGTTTCACCTTCCCTTCCCTGGGCAAGGGATGTGTCTAGGGAAGCTAGTCAGCCAGACCAAGGGAATAGTGTTGGTTAAAAGTGCAGTTCAGGTCTCTAGATCAGGAGCTGCTTTCAGCATATTATTTCAAAGTCAAATTGTGCTGATCAGGAGGTGGGCTTACAGTGAAGTATATGAGCCGTATCTGGGAGGAAAATGCAAATACATTAATTATACTGGAACAATCAGTGCATGACTGTTGAGCTCCTGCAAAGCCACATGGCATTTTCTGTGCAGAGCAGGACCTCGCTGGAACAAAGATGCCATGCTGTGACGCACTCGCATCCCCAGACTGCACACATGTTCCCTCAGAGACATGGCAAGAAAGGATAAATATTCCATACATCCTTGAGCATTTGCAATGCCCCTGTGATGGCTAGATTCTTGAGTGTTCCCAAAAGACACATGTGTTGATGATTTGGTCACAATCCATGACACTGTTGAGAAGTTGTCAGTCTTTAAGGAATGGGTTGTAGTGAAAGGAAGCTAAGTCACTGGGGGCATGCCCTTGGAGAATATATTAGGACCTTAGTCCCTTTCTCTTTCTTTCCTGACTACCTCTACCTATGCCCCTACTATAGGGCACTGTCTCTCCCCAGGCTCCAAGGAAATGGAACCAAATAACCCCAGGCTGAAATCAACGTTTCCTACTCACAGTCATTTATCACCAGTGTTTTGACACAGTGGTAGAAAGCTGCTAGGCACATCCATGGGAAGCTGGCCTGACTACTTAGCATCTAAGCTTCAGTTATTAATGATGGCTGGTAGCAGGTTTTGAATGTAGTACTTATTGTTTCTACTTTGCTTCAGATCCTGAAGGATGTCTTCTTTTTCCTTATGTCATCCTAAGCCTTTCTTTAAGCCTTAAATTGGTCAAAGGCATGACTGAGTCCAGATCTTTAGACTATAACATTCAAAATCAGCACAATTCTATAGTTATTGCTACTTTGGTACATCGTGTTGTGTAGTACTTGTCAACTAAATATATCCCACTCTATGAACACAATTTCTTTTTCTCTTTTTGCTTCTGTAGAATAACTCAAACACTAATTTAGGAAGCAGTTCTCTTGAAAAGGGTGGGGGAAATGCAGTTTTCATTTGAGCAGAAGGAAGGAACTGTAGATATCCTGTCATTCAGCATTCATTGAATCCCTACTATGTGCCCCATGTATTCAGTGCTGCGGCATACAAATAGTTTCAACCAATTTAGAGTAAATTTGGGAAACCGCAAGTAGATGCATGTGGCACAATGGTAGAGACATTCACGGAACATTTTGAGCATAGGAGAAAATAGGCAGCAGTTCAGTGATTGAAGATGGGGAGAGATGTCCTAAGTTTCCTAGGAGAGATTATATTTGAATCATAACTAGGCCTCTCTAGTTAAGTTCAGTATTCCATGAGCTTGCTCAGGATTTGGTTTTGAGTAATACTGTCTCACTACAATTAGAAAAATCATTATGAAGGTTGTATCTTTATTATCAATAGCTGTATCTATCTGCATCTATACCAGTATCTATCAACTCTATGTATCGCCTCTATCTCTGACATATGATATCTCTACTTAATCTCAAGCTCATGGGAAAAAGATTTAAAGGCAATTTACATACATTCACACACTGGGTAGAGTGGCATGTGACTTCAGCTGTTGTCCTCCCATACCAATGCACAAAGTTAAAGAAGGTTGAGCACTTGTTTCTTCCAAGACTTCTTCCACTGAGAACTGAATATATTCAAAGTAGTTTAGGCCATATGGATCTGCAACTGACTGCAGTCACTCCAGAAATAAGGAATGAACATTTTGGAATGTTCTCTTGAGTGTAGATTTAAATTCTTTGACTTGTAAATATGTAAATGTTTCTTTCTCCCATGACCTAACCAGAGTTGAACATCACTTGGAAGTAGAAGTTTCTCAGAGCACATTTATCTGTACCTTTAGTTTTAGACAGCTACAAGAGGTATGTTGTGAGACCCATGTACTTGGTTAAATCCCAAATAAAATTTGATTTGCCTCCTAAGATTGTTTCCCTAAGAGTGATACCAAATCTTTTGGTCTTTTCTCTCACTTTACCTGTCTTTGTAAAGGTCTTGGTGACTGACATGTTCTCTCCCAGAGGTGCTTACTGATTATACCTCCTAGGCCGCCTTGTGTTTCACTGGTTATCCCATGTCTGCCTTCATTGCATGCGATAGACACTCCACTCCACCAATGCAGCCAGTCAACATAACATGCTAGAATCTGTAATCTGAAAGGAATGAATACAGGTTGCACATACTCTTCTGCATTATAATGACCGTTCTATTCACAATTACCAGCCCTGCCATTTTGTATATGAAGATCTAGTGTCCAAAACAAATTTTATTAAATCCACTGACACATATATTAGTGTTTACAGAAAAGCTGTGTTGGGCTGGAGAGGTGGCTCAGGGGTTAAACCTCCGCCTTGCAGGCGGAAGGTCCTGAGTTCGGATCCCAGATCCCACGTATAGACGCCAGGCGGAAGCGGGGGCGGCCTGCGCTTCTGGTTCTGGTAGGGCGGAGCCTGTGAATCCCGGGGCAGAAGGAGGTGGAGGCGTCCATGGTGGTTCCCGAATTCGTCCGTGGTTCTACATATACATAGACACACACACACACACACAGACAGCGCACACATACACATGCACATGCGCACAGTTGAATAAATAATAATAATAATAAAAAATTAAAAAAAAAAAGAAAAGCTGTGTCAAGGGTTAAAGTCTTTACTTCAAAACCTTTCAAAAAGAAAACAAAAACCTGAGTTTGCATTCCAGATCCCATTTAAAAATGCTGGGCAGAAGTGGCAGCCACCTGTGATTACTGCCATGGAAAACAGGGCTGGGAGCCCCCAGAGCAAATGAACAGGGAAGCAGAGCGATCCCAGATGATTCCCAATGTTACCCTTGGGCCTCCACAGGCGCGCACAAGGCTCCTTTTGGGTACACACATCCACATGTAAAAAAAGGAAGAAAGAAAAGTTGTTGTACTGTTTCCATATTTCTTAGAAAAATGCCTTAAGATATTTCTCATAGTATTTAAATCTCTAACTTCCCACTTCATCATCCTAAAGATGATAGGCTCTGAAATAACTCCAGTTGATTAAGAGTAAGAGAACAGTGGTAAAAGTGACTTTTAAATTCAAGGCAGAGATTTCTTTTCTGTTCACTGAATCCTTTCTTGTGTTTTAAATAGACTATTCTGGATTTATGGCCTTGGCTTAAGGAACACTTTCTCTTTCTCCCCTACTTCTCCATCCCCCTTGGGTACTGCAAAGCCAGTCCTTTAAGCAGAAAGACACTTTGCTGCCCCGGTCACACAGCAGGCTACAGTGCTTGCTATGGACGGCCAGAGTGTTTCTCTTAAATGAAATACAGGAGTCATAACTCAGCTTCTCTGACAACAGACCTCCGACGCCATTCATCAGGATGTGGCAGACATTTATCTCCTCAAATACTCCAAGGCAGATGGAAATAGCATCTAGTCTTCTGTCAGGATAAATAACCCAAATATTGTGAGTCCCCCCCCCACCACCTCCTCTGAAAAGACCAAGACAGACTGGCAGCCACAGGCCAGTGAGAAGCGAAAGCTGCCACAGGGCTTTATCCTGTGGGCCTCCTCTTCAGGGTACCCCGTCTCAGTACACAAAGGCTGGGTACTTTCTAGAGTAGGTCTCAGCACTGACCTTCTTCAAAAGGAGGAGAAGCAAAAGTGTTATTTTGCACTTAAGCTTCCAGTTACATGCCTTCTGATATTATTGGAAAAAGAACTAATTTTTGCTTTCCACATTGAGCATAAACATTAAAAAATATTTCCTCTGAGTAATAATTTAAGACTATAAGCCTTCTCTCTTCTCTGAAGAAAATGGTTCTAAAACAGTATCACTAAAATGGTCAACTGTACATTATGTGAGCATCACCATCATTTGTATATGTTGTTGTGTGTGTGACTGATGTGTGCGCATACATGCATGCAAGTGTATACAGCTATGTGCTCACAGAGGCAAGAAGTGGCCCTCGGGTGTTCTGTTCTGTCATTCCCATTATTCCCTTCAAACAGAATCTCTCTCTGAACGTGGAACTGGGTCTGCTGCCACAAGTCCTCCTGCCTCTGCCTCTCTCGCAGGAGGGTTGCCTGCTTCTGCACCTAGGTGCTGGATGGGAACTCAGACCCTCCTGCTTGCACAGCACTGGGCCATCTCTCCAACCACCTTACTGCAATTTTAAAAAAATTAACTCACCTAAAATAAAAAAGTAGACTTGGTAATAGACAAAAAGAGTTAAGACAGAATTTTACATATTCACCTTTATTAATTTTATCACATTTAAAAATGCCTTTAAGCCTCCAAAAGACAGGCTCAATAGTAAACTAGCTTTTTCTTCCTGTAACATTGCAATCATGTCAAAATTGCTTATTAAAAGTCTGATTCTCAATCTTATGAAATTTGTGAGCTCTGTCAACTCCATACCCTAAAGAAGCAAACTTCAGCTTAAACACTCACCCAAGAATTTAACTATGTCTTTTCTGATTCAAAAGAGAACCACTCCATCTGCATTGGAAAATCGTACAATTTATCTTTACAATAACAAAGTATTTGCTGGATTTTTATAAGAGGACTTTTGTTGTGAATTGAAAAGTCAGAAGCAACAGAAGTATTTTTTTCTGATGCTGAGCCTTTCCTCCCCAGCTTCCCCCATCTTTCATGCAGTAGCTCTTTCAATGCTCCCGATCTTTCATTCTCTAAGCAAAGAGGATAGTGTGGCCTCTGTGTCTCTATCTCACATATCTCACCACTATGCTGAAAAAGCCATTTGGGTGGGTCAGAATAGGCAAAACATTTAACCATTCTCAGAATAAAATATTCAAAAGATAAAAATAAACACATCATGTCAGATGAGTTTGCACTCATTTACTGACAAAACATTGCTCCTGCAAAAGGAAGCCTCTCCGGTGTTGGACAGAAGGCCTTGTCTGGCGAGTTCAGCGAGTGACCAGGAAAGGGAAAGTCAGGGTTAAGCCATTACTGAGCACTTCTGCAACACAACTTCTACAAGTAACCTAGAATAGGGTCTGTGGGTGCTCAAAGATTAAATTAAGAAACTCAGATTTATCCCTTTGAGACTAGTTCCTAGGTTTTTTCTGGTAGAATTTTCAGTATTGTGTGTATTTCACTTGATTCTCTTTTGAAAACTTAATGTTAACATGGAAAGGAAGAGAAAGAGAGATAGAGATAAGTTGCAGGCAACCAGAACCTTAACATGGAGTTTTAGCCCTATGAAGAACTGGAGGCCCTTTCTGAAGAGCTAGCTAATGACTGAAGATGATGCGAGAGGACTATCTGGCATAGTTGAGGAATTAGGCTGCAGAAGGCATCAACCATGTCTGTAGCCTCCTTCCCTGCACTCACCCCATCCTCCTTCTGCACCTGCCGCCATCTGTAGCCATGCATGTGAGCTTCTCAAGCATGCCACACTGTCTCACACCTATGCACCTGCCCCAGCTGAACAGGTCAAGTGTCCACCTGGCAAACACGTGCACATAAGTGACGTCACAGTCGTGTCTGTGACACTTTCCACAGAACAATCAGGGATCCTAGCCTGGCTTGCTTTCTGTCTTCAGTGCATGGCACAGCTGGAGCATCTGGCCGGGTGCCACCGCTCTCGCTGGATGTATAGCCAGAAAATGTACTCTTTCTTGATGTTCATATAGGCAGAGAAAAAGTGAGACTGAAGAAGAAAAGGAAGGGAAAGACAGGCTCTCCTGCTAAAGGAAGACAGAGCTTCCTACCTACTCTTACATTATTTCATTCATCCAAGCGTCTCAGGTATAGAGAGGCATTGAGAGAAAAAAATGTGAGCAGACATTTTAAAATGAACAAAGAAGGCGAGATAGTGAGCCACTGGAAGAAGGTCAAGCTCAAAGGAAAAATCTGGAAACCAGGAAGCCCGAGCTGCGAGTGGGATGAACCGGCACTGGATGGCCAGCTTGCAGCCAAGAGCACTGATCAAGCAATCGCCATCGTCCTCGGCTAGGACAGCATGGTTCTGACTACATGGAGGCTACAGACACATCCTTCACTCCGTCTTCTTAGCTGGCTAGATTCCTTCAGCCGTGTTTCCATCCTCAGCTGTGCTTTGTGCACCTATGACCTTATTCAACAAATAATTTTTTTTGGAACCAAGGTTTGGGTGCCAAGAATTTAGACGCTTCCAAAAAAAAATAGGTTTTAAACCAGAAAGCCAAAAAGCCTTTGGTAATATCTCTGGCTTCATTTATCAAATTGGGCATTCTAATAGTTGTTTGAGGGCACAGAGCACTTAGTGACAAATGACTAACAAAAGACGTGAACACTTAGACACACGCTTTCACCCCACAGTCACAAGAACAAAACACGCAGGTCCTCCTCCTCAGCACTAGCCTCACTCTGTTGTCTCTGGAGAATCCTGTGATTCTCGCCTCTCCGCACAGCCCCTGCCCACCAGGAGCAACCCCTCCTCAGCTCCCTCTTAGCAAGAATTTTGACCCCATCATTCAACACACAAGTACAGCTGCTATCACAGGAAGGTGGAGACTCTCCAGAAAAGCTGAAAGTTACCCGTGCTTATTCCCTAATGTCTTCTTTTTCTTTCTTTCTCTCTTTAATGAGGTAGTGTCTATTTTTGCCTCCTTGAGAGTCAGGGTAAAGGAACAGACCTCGGGGAGTGGAAATCCCTGAAATCAATTGGCTCTACGGAAACCTGCGGTGGAAGACACCCTTCATTTGCTCTAACCATAATCCATTGCACTTGCATTTTGTGCTGTCTATCAAATCAAACGTCCCCCAGGAAAACCTAATTCTCTGGGTTCTGAGTTCACAGACACACAACCTCCTTCAATAAGTCCCCGTTACTGCCGACTGCATTGCTTTCGGAGCCAAATCCCAAGAGCTGCAAAGATGGATCATCCAATCTTCCGAGTAATCAATCCCCAGAGCTTGCCGCTCTGCCCTGCTTGCTAAGACTGAGCTGCGGGCTCAGCTGCCCGGTGGCTGCGGGCTGGGTGGAGGCCGCCAGCACAGAACCTCCCCTTGCCAAAAGCCCTCTCCACAGACACTTGGAAAGGGCAGGAGGCAAGGTGTGAAAACAGAAAGAAGCAGAGGCTGGCTAGGAGAGTGGGAGATTTGATCCTGAACAGGTTTTGCTTAAAAAAAGAAACAGTTACTTGACCCTCTGTAAAAGTCTCTCGCCCCGCAGTGCCCTTTGGGAAACCTGAACCCCCGGACTATGTTGCCGCATGTTGAACCCACACCCAGAGTGGTAAGTATCACTGGCTTGCTGACAGAGAAATGTCATCATTCCCTCCTCCTGGCTGATGTCTTTAAATAGCGCCTCTTATTTACGGGTGCGCAGAGTGTTAATGTCCTTCGGTTGCTCTATTTTCAAGGATGGAAAAGCAGTTGCTAAGCATTTCTAAATGACAGCCCCAGGGTTCATTAAAAATATGGCAAACATTTGCTAAGCTCATTAAGTGCAATTTTTGTGTGTGTGTATCAGATTCCTCCTCTGCATGTTCTGCGTGACCAAACATCTATTAACCCTAATCCCATTGATGAGTCTGATACATTCGAACCAGCAATTAGACAAAACAAAAGGGATATTTATGGAGACACTCGGAAAAGGGCTTTTATATTGGTCTAAGCTGCAGCAAAGCCACAGTTGAATTCCTCTTTGTTAACCCCTCCCTTCCCTGTGTTTGATTATAGGCTGTCAAGTTTTGTGATTCTGATTGAATCAAAATCTGAAGCAAACTAGAAACACATAATAATTATGCTATTTAAGCACTGTTGCCTACTGTATAAGCAAATGAAGACTCCCGGCACAAAAGGTTTCTAAAATGTTCTGCTTGCACAATTAGGAACCATAGAATGTGAATTAGACAGTTGTTTTCCCAGATCCTTTTTAAAATTCTGCAGTTGATGTGTTTGGTGGCAAAACACCGTACATTAAATCTGTTGACTAGGCGAAAATATTTTAAGGCAGGCTCCCCCAGCCCTTCCCTTCCTCCAGTCACCCCGCCTCCAAATGCCCAACCACAGCTGTGGACTTGTCTGACCCACAGGAGTTCATCTGAGCACCGACTCTCATTTGGCCATCGCAGGCTTCCCATTAACTCAGGGCTGTGGTGATGTTATTATTAGAGGCGGAAAGGATTCCGCATCGCTTACACGGTGTAAAGCTGGACAAATAAACAAGTCCTGACCATGGGTGTCTCCTGATCACGCTCAACCTCGATTTTCTGAATGCGCTCTTTCAAATGGCGGCCCGAGGTTGTGAAACCGCTTTGTTTTCCCTCAAAGAGAAGCTCACCAAGAGCAGTGGACTCTGACTGAGCTCCAGGCAGGAATGTCATTTTCAAGTGACTCTTGACCAGCCGAGCTTTTTCAAAGTGCAATTTTTGTAGTCACAAAGGATCAGGTCTTATTTGGATTCATGAACATTCCCTCTGACTTTGCAAAGGATAATAGCCAAACTCACTGCTACTCAAGGAGAACCAACCCTTCACCACTCTGAAAGGTGATTCTGTGCTGCTCAAGGTTCTATTTGAAAGCCTACCCAAATTATCTCCTCAAAATTTAGTCTAGCTTACATAAGAAATAATAGTAATAATAAAGATATAAGAATTTCCTTGTTAAGGTGAGAACAGATCTCTTTATGCTGACCGCAAAAGCTCTGCCTGTTCTTCCAAGTGAGAGAACAACCGACCAAGTGAATCGAGGTGCTGGGACTCCCAGAAGTGCATGAGAAACATTATCACAGAAGCAGAAGTGACAAGTCACAAGATTCAGCAAGTGTCAGTTCCTCTGTATCTACCTTCTTCCCCTTCCTTCCAGAGGAACTACATTTCCCAGCATTCCATACTACCAAGCTCCTGAGGGCTTGAAAGGAAACATCCCTTTTCATGCAGTAGCTGGGAGCCCTGTTGGCAGATCCCCATGAGACAGTCAAAAGTCACCCGGAGGCTGTCAAGAGTTTCCTCCCGTGTGCGTTTCCTCCACATGCGTTGAGAACAAGCAGTTCCTTCTGACCTTGGCCACGTCCTCGGGCAAGAGTGAACCTCTAACACCCAATGTTGGAATAATTCCTACTTCACATACTTGACTGAAGCCACACAGACTGACCCAGGCACCATGTTCCCAGAACTGGGAGAGAGAACCAAGTTGACAAAAGATGGGTTCTGAGGCTTCATGAGGCATCTCCTGATCCATCCATCCCTCACGCCTAAGACATCCTTTTGAGAAATACTTATGGGGCCACTGAGGGATTCTGTAGAAACCAGTGATAAAGAGGTATGTTCCCTAAGCCCACAGATCTTATAGAACAATAAGAAACCCACCTGCTGCCATTGAGACAATCCACAGATAGCATAAAAATGTAATTTAGCAGTAACGACAACAAATGTTAGTTGGGATCCAAACAGATCTACACTGTAATCTTGACTGCACCATTTTCCCATCAACCATGCAGCTTTGAGGATGTCATATTAGTCTCCTGTTGCAGCTGCTTCTCAGCTCCTGTCTTACAAAACCATTATGAAACAAAAGACAATGAAGGTCAAAAGCACGGGGCAGTACTAATGCTGTGGATTAAACACAGCAGCCACTTTTGTTGCCTGTCAAGGCGCCAAATGCTGCAGAACAGCTGCTGCTGCCTGGTCTCCATTCCCAAGTACTTCCTTACAGCTTCAGCGCTGTTCAATAACTGCTGAGTGATAAGCACTGGAATGGCTGAGAGCAAGGATACATTGTGAGGGGCATAAGACATGCTTGTTAATTGAGTTATCTATATTATAACTGAATATAATTACTATGCCCAAGATACACTAAGGCACGAAGGCTGTTTCAGCAAAGGGCAGGAAGCCCAGGAAGGAAGTCAGCTGAAATCCTACATTTGATCACAATGAGGTGCCTCCGTACAAACAGTGGAAGAGACTGTTGGATGAGCTGGCAGCCTCCTGCCTAGGCAGCTTCAGCTTCTGCTTGTAGCACAATGGCCGAGTCTTCTGCCTGGAGCAAGCGTCTGTGATCTGTTGACTTCACTCAGCCCAGTGATTCCCTAGGCTGAGGCAGTCATCCCACACATCACATAAGAATACCTTGTGACTGACATAGGCTCTCATTTCTGATGAAGGAAACGAATTCAGAAAGCAAACCATCCTCTCCAGGGAGTAACACCCACGCGGCCATCACTCAAGCAATCACACCCGCTCTGAACCTGATTGGCCCAGCACCTCAGAGGCTTCCTTTCAAGGGGTTTCTTTGTCATGGGTAATTAGGGAACACTTTTAGAGTTTGATTGAAACTCTCAATTCTGTTCAATTTTGCACTTATTTTTAAACTGCACCCATTGCTTCCCTTTCACTAATTGTCTTTTCTTTTTTGCCTGAGCATCTTTAATCTAATAGCATTTCCTCTTTTTAACTCCTTCATCCCCTTTTCACGTGCTGCCCCAAATGTCAATAATGATATTGCAGGATTATTTGTGTGTGATATTTTCATTTGCATTTGCAGATTTTGTTTCCTTGATCATCTTCTGAAGGATTCTCATGCCTGGACCCTGGATGAAGTGCTTGTTATTTTCCACACTCATTCAGTCATTCAGTTGTCTCCTCTTTCCATAGATCTATTGATGTGATATCAAATTAAGTGTAGTGTGAAACAAAATGGAGTAAATCTGGCCTGTAAGTCAAATACATTTTAAAATATGATAAATAAATTAAAAAATAATATTTATGTACTTCCCAAGCTGTACTTTCCCAGGCCTGCAAGCCAGTGTGTATTTGCTAGAGAGTATATCAGCTCTGGCTGCAGCTTTCCTCAACACATGCTTTCCAGGGGACCATAATGCTGCTCTGTTTGCATAGGAGCATCTGGCCGGTGAGAAGCTGTGTGCTTGCTTTCAGTTCCCGCACAGCTTGGACATGCCCCACGCCACTCTTCCACAAGGCCATTGTCACTAGTAGGAATATCTTATAAGAGGAACATACTCCCGGACCAAGTGATGTATCAAAGTGAGTACCCTTTGGGTTAGACAGGAGTCTAGTTAGGATTTGACTTGAATGTGTGATGTGTGAAGTATTACTTGTGTGCTAATAAACTACTGATATGGCAGTTACAACTCCTTGACTAGTTGCTTACAACAGATATGTACCGTGATGAGTATCTACTATGTGCCTAGCAGTGTTGCAAGTCATGTGAGGACTCAGCCTATGGCTTATCTTGAAAGTACACAGCTTCTTCCAGAACAGATGATAGAATAAACAAAGCAGTAGGTCAGATTTACCTTTGCGTACTGTCACTTCCTCGCTGTCTCAGCCTCGTTGATTGAACCCTAGTCAAGTAAGGTTACTGCACAGCTAGATCAAATGTTTTGTTCAAATTGAGTCAGTCTAGCTTGTCTTCTAAATATTGCCAAATTAGGGTAACGTGTATGGAATGCCGAGAATTCTCAAAACCACAAGAAAAAAGCAGAGCAGTTGTCCGGAACATCAAGCCTACCACGTGGCAGGTAGGGCTGAAACAACAGAGCACAAAACCCAAGATTCATAGCAACATCTTAGAGAAACACCCCTGTAGAGGATGGGTTCCTGGTTGGCTGCTCTAACTCATGTAGCAGAATCCTTCAGAAAGGTAAATGACAGCAACAAATAGAAGCAGAAGGGAAAACCAGCAGAGATGGGGTGAGCTGTGACGGAGGCAGAGGAGCAAGGACCGCAGGGCTGCAGTCAAGAAGCCTCTGGCTGGGGTCCATGGGACTGGATCTCTAGCTTTACATCATGTTGCCCTTCAGCAGAAGAGCCTCCCAAAGTATCTCCTAGCAAGTCAGAGGCCACCCCCCACCACCACCCCATCCTGCACCACCTGCCCTGGGCTAGGTCTTGAAGTTTGCCTAACACCTTTCTTCCTACAAGTCTTTTTTTTTTTTTAAAGCCCTTGAAACTGCCTTTTCAATACATTCGTTTTGGTCCCTCCAAAGAAGGGAGTTTGCCCTGTAAAGGGTCCAAAAAAATGCACACATGGGGTAGAGCTTCCTTTTTCCTTCTCATTTGTGCTTTAAATAAAAATAAAATATTAAATAAAACTCTCATGGAAGTCTCAGCAAATGTGTGACCCAACTAGAAGGAGCCTTCTAGTTAATTGCTCCAAGGCCCGTTTGAATTCTGGGTGGAGCATTTATATCTATCTAAAATTATCTTACTTGGTATATGTTGAATGCCTCTGGTGCCCAGCTCAGGGTATGTGTCCCAGAAAACAGGGATCTGGCTTGTCTTATCACTTATTCCCCCAAAGTATCAGAGATGTAGTAGACCTTTCTAATCCTCCCTCATACTCTGATATTTACTTTGTAATTGAAGATTGAAGTAGCGCATTGCATGAGATTAAAAAAAAGTCAGCAATGTTATAACAAAGCCACAAGAGGCAAAAAGTAGGTGGCTAATAGTTTGTCTCTCTTACTTTGTAGTTTGCCATAGAGCTACAATAACATGACTGCTAATTTTATGGGCAGTCAATTACTAACTCCAAATTTTTTTTTTCTTGCCGATTAGCCTTTTCATTTAAATTTATTGTTCCCAACATTATCTTGGCCCTGAACACTTGGGATTAAATACTGTGTTAAATGCTATATTAGATAAATCCTCAAGAAAGTAGTATTAGGTGAAGAGAGGAATAGGGAGCAATTCTGACGGTGTGTGGGTGCCAACAAGAGGTCCCTGAATAAAAGGAAACTGACGTGAAGGAAAAACTTAAAAAAATAGGAGTTTATTTAGAGCTGGGCCTGGTGGCCAAGGGAGCCACCATTTAGCCTTAAAGTGGGAGAGCATTGGTTCAGAAGAGACAGCTTGAGGGCAGAGAAGGCAGGGGGAGTCACCATAGCAACCAAGAGGGAGGAAGAAGAGAGGAGGGGACAGGTAGAGACCCGAGGGCTGGAAAGCAGAAGAGGGAAAAGGGAGGGAGTATGGATGGTGTCATAACCTTTCATAATCTCAGGTGTTGCTAAGGCAGTGTTGCCCTGGGAAGAGGGGCAGTGAAGACTGGAGGTGGGGGTCTTTACAAAATGAGCACTGGCTAAGGTGGAGGCTTTACAAAATGGCAGCTGTGACCAATGAGTAGGGGAGAAAATGGCTTAAGGGGACGGAAAGGGTTCTGATGGAGGTATGTACAAATCATCCTGATCAGAGAAAGCCTTGAGAAAAGCTTCAAGAACGGCACTAACCAGACCAGAGTTTGGGAGGACAAGAGGAACTTTTCCACGCAGGGAGGAAACAGAAGTTCAGTCTAGGTCCAGGGGCAGGAGCATACATGACTATTCAAACTGTACATTTTCAGTTTTCACATTCACAACCAAGGGAAAGGAATTTTCCATTCAATGGGAAGAAAGAGAGATGGGTGAAGAGTGACAAGACCTTTGTCATGAAACTCTAAGATTTGGACAGTTCTGCTGTCACTCAGGAGCTATGGAGAGGTTTGCAGAGGAATGGTTACAAGATCAGACCTGTGTTTCAGAAAGGTTAATGGAGGCAGTGTGGAGAGTGAATGCCCAGTAGTCCTGACAGAAAATAAATAAATACGCCAACCCTGAGGTGCAGCATTCACACAGGTAGATGCTCAAGGGTACTGCGCTGGGCAGAGAGTCATCGACCCAGGAACCGGAAGTGACAAGACCTGTTGGTTGGAGTGCAATAAGAAAACAAGAATCTCAGAAAACTGGGGGAATAGGTGCAGTACTTGGCAGGGGCAGACTAGGAGCACAGCAAGACAGGTTGGGAGGGACTACTCTCAATTGCTAATACAGTTCAGTGCGTGACTCACTCCAGCAGCCCTGGCATTTTAGTGGTTGTTAAAGACCTCTAAGCCTTAGCCACCGGGTATTTAAAGGCCGAGATAAAAGCATCCTGACAGGCCAGCAGGAGAGATATTTTAAGACAGAGTGTCTGTCTCAGGATCCTCCCTCGAGCCACCCACAAAGACCCCTGCCTTCATTAACTAAGCCTGGGTCAAGCCTGCTGACAACCACAGGACCCCCCCATCTCCATTGTCATACATTCTAAGTTATTTCAATCCATCTAACATAATGAGCCCACTTTACAATTCCATTATGATTCACTCTCAAGTTTAAAAGCTCCAGCCAAACCAGATGAAGGGAAAAAGCATTAGGGAAGTGCGGTGACATCCTCTGGGGTTCCACATGCTTCTCTGGCAGCCAAGCCAACCTTCTGAGCATATAGGACTCTTACAGGGTATTTGCCAATCTTTCCTTGGAGAGTATTAGCAAAAATCTATAGCTCCCTGTTGGAAACCAAATGCAGCTGCCACATTCCATGTCGGTGCCAGCAAAGTACTTCACGCAGACAGACAGCCTTCTGAGTCTGCTTTATTTCTTGTCAGCCTTTCAAACCCCACTCCAACAGAAATCTTTTGTATTTAAGCTACTGGCCACAAAACCAGAATGTGTCTTCTGGTCAAATGTGCCTTTTATATGTCATACCACGATTCTTCCCCTCTCAGTTTTTTTTTTAAGAAAACAAAATTGCAGTTGGCGCTCCCTGCTGCCACTTTCATTATGGTCGCAGACATCCTAACAGAAGCAGATCTGTTCACAGTGAGCTTCCTCATGCCCAGAGACATGCCACCCACAATGCAATAAATGCACCAGCCTTATCTTCTTTGAATAGAGACTTCCTTCATTGAAATTTGCTAGGAAGTACTGACATTTCAAATGAACCAATAAATACCTTCTCTTCAGCCAGCAACACTTGTGTGGTCCAATTCTTAACCTGTGTAGGCTGAAGTTTATGTAGTTGAAAAGAAGATCCTAGAACATCCTTCTTTAGCCCAACACCTTCCTACCACCATCTCGAAACAGAAGTTTAAGGACCTCCACATCAAAGCCCTGAATTGGCAGAAAGCCCAGCTAATTACTCTGCTGGCACAGAGCCCCTTGGGAGATCAGATAGGCCTTCCTCACCTTCAATACAGCTCAGAAAAAGAGAATTAAATGCTGGATAAGGAACTGATGGGACTAATTCACCACAGAGAGGTGAACAGAAGGGTCTGCTGGAGAACGAGAACCATTTGGCAGCATATCTAAGGCTTATGAATGTCGGAGTTGCTGTGAAACACTACTGGGGGCCAATGGATTAGGCCCAACCCCAGGGATCTTTCCCATAGGGCTATGCTTCCCTAAACGGATGTAGTCCAGTGTAGGAAAAAAAGTGCTCCTTTAATCAGAATATTTACAAACAAAATATGCTTAACATTGCTTCAAATGAGATTTTCAAATGGCATCTCAATGAACTCTTTGATCCCTTAGAAGATTTCTAGGCAGCTCTCTAAGGATAGTCTCCTCTCCTTCAGCAGTCTGGGGAGAGGCCTTGGAAATCTTGTGATATTTATGGCTTTCCCTAACTGGTGAGTTGTGTGAGCTTCTCTCTCATTCAGGGAGGGAATGTTTCAATTGGAGAAAATAACTATACAGCACATGCACGGATCTTTAGAAGATAATAAAGTGGTTTGAGCTATGTAGAGACTGGGAAGAGCTTGGTGAAGTCAGCTCAGCAGAGAAAGGGAAGAGGAAGGTATATGGAAAGAGTGGTTAAAAAAAGAAAAGGAAGGCATACTTCACTTGCTCATAGTGTGTGGAAGGCGCATAAGGACAGCTCATACACATACAGAATGCTTATTGTTTAGACCCATGAATGGGGTAGAAAATGTGAAAGCAGCAAGGAAGTCAGCGTGAAGTCAAAGATTTGGAGGATTTTTCTATATTCAGTGAGGAACCACCTGAAGACTTTGAGGAAGGTGCTAAGCACAGTTGTACTGATAATATATGAAA
Organism: Typhlomys cinereus; assembly: GCA_023101885.1. Lineage (NCBI taxonomy): Eukaryota > Metazoa > Chordata > Mammalia > Rodentia > Platacanthomyidae > Typhlomys > Typhlomys cinereus. The sequence goes on from JALPQD010000082.1 coordinate 4,072,030, forward strand.
GTAGAAAGCCTCGCATTGGGTAAGATGCTAGAGAATGGGTAGTGGAGTCAGCAGATATGAGGAAGGGAAACCCACTGGTACAGATGAGGAACGGATTGGTGACTGAAAGGCAGTGGCCTTTCGGAAACATTCACATTCTGATTCTCAGAACCTGGTGCCTTCTTTCGGGACAAACAGGACTTTGCACATGAGCTGAGGTCATGAATCTTTAGACGGGACAATTGTCCTGAATTTTCAGGGTGGGCCCAGTCTAATCACAAGAGTCTTTATGTAAGGGAAGCAGAAGGGGCAGAATCAGAGAGAGGAAAAAATGGAAATGGAAGCAGAAGTCAGAGAAGAGAAACGCTGCACGTGGGTTTTGAAGTAGAAGGAAGAGCCACGTGCAAAAGTACGCACTTGACCTCTGAAAGCTGAAGAGGGAAACTGATCCTCCCTTGAAGTGTCTGGAAGACTATACTTCTACTGACACCTTGGATTTGGGCCAGGGGCAATTTTGATTTCAGATCTCCAAAACTGCAAGTAAGTTCTAAATCTGTTATTTTAAAAAACACTAAGTTTGTAGTGATTCATAAAGCAGCAGCAAGAAAGTCACACAATATAAGGCCCATTTCCCAAGTGGCGCAGATGACATATATCAGCTGATTGTGTTGCCAGAACAAGAAGACTGACAAGTCCTAAGCGGCTTAGTGAAATCATTGACAACCATTCACAGAAAGAAACTGGGTCAGAAGAAAGCATAATGAAGCTCAAAGGGGAGAAAGGGCAGAAATAAAGAAGACAGTACTGAGGATAGGATGCCGGACAGGAAGTAGTGCTTCTTCAGAATGAGGTGGGTGGACAGAGTTCGCCAAGGAAGGGAGGAAGGATTGACCAGGTACATCATAATACCATTCTGGGAAATTCACATTATTCATCTTATTAAAGAACATTTCAATCACTTCTGAATCTCATAAAGTATGTGCTAAGATGATTGGAAGCTTGATTTTAGGTTTATCCTATGTCCTTTTCTAGATCTCTTCTGATCTAGACGAGCCCTGACACAGATAACTCAGAGTCTAACTTCCCTTCTTCTCCTCCTCAAGCTCCCTAAAAAGAATGCAGAGCAGCCACCTATTAGTTCTACTGAAGCCCATCACCTTTCCGAAGCCTCCACTGTGCCGCATCAACCTTCCCAAGTCCAGTTTTCCAATCACTGGTTCCCTGACCGGGATGTTCTCACAGGAATCCGCTATTGTTCACCCTGTTGTCGAATTGGCTGTTGGTTGGCACTCATGCCCTTGGGGGTCTGAATTTCATTTCCAAGTATTTTTCCAAAGCAAAAAGTACCCAGACAAAGACCCTTCTTTTTCTAATGAAGTATATGTGGAAACTATTTTCTCCTCGTGTTATGCATGCATGTGTCACTTAATCTCAAAAGCACTCCTTTGCTAGCAAGTCTGTAAACCAAAAACTACCAGCCGTCTCTTGGGCAAAGCTATCCAACTGTCTCCCTTCTTTTCTGTCAGGAATGAACTGGAGTAGGCCTTGGGAACAATGCACCACCCTAAACCTGCAGATGAAATAAAGGTCATTTGTTCATATCTCCCAATTCTCTTTGCCACATTGTGCCCAGCTGTCTCACTGTCTTAGCAACTGTCTCCCTAGTGGTGACCTCAGCAGGGGACAGCTGCCTGAGCCAACTGGCAGTTTAGGTCTAGTGACAAGAGTGTGGGTGATAGTCCCAGACCGATGAATATTCTGAAGACATGAAAAAAAGTTAGTGCCTCTGACTTACAGAACGAATACCAAAATCCAAAGTTAATAATTAATGCTTAATTTAGTACCTATGAAAAATATTACACATCAATTTTCCAATTATTGCATTTAATATTTGCGAATTTTCACTATAACTTGAAAATAATTAGTAGCATATAAATCTTCCCATGCAGCCAGCAAAAATTTTGAATGTACAGTATTTCAAAGAAATCACAGTCAATCATAAAGTAGATGAGTCGTTCAATTTCAAATAATGTTGAAAAGTCAATTATAAAAGCTGTGTCATTTTAAAAGGAAATATATTTCATTTGGATATGGGTAGATATTAGTGTTTGATGCTGTGTGGCATAAAACTAAAAGGGAGATTTCTAATGGCCGTGGAGTCTCTCTGACTTCATGTCCTTAATATGTCTCAGCCTGGCCAAGACCTTATTGGAAATTCTTGAATATTTGATTCATCTGCTTCCCAAGAATCTTTGATTTCACTGCATGTGCTTCCCTAAAAGTATCTCTTCACACTTTCATTCAGCCCTGCTCTAGTTTTCCAAGGTATTTTGAACTTCTTTTAAAAGCTGAGACAGAAAAGTTTCACACTGTACTCTGGATTTGGAGGGTCTGTCAGATTGCTGCTTTTGTAAAGATCTATGCCCAACCTAGCACACCCGTGCCAAAGGTTATTGTAATGTTTCACCTTGTGCAAGGCAAGACAAAGTCTCTTTTGCAATCTAAGGTCTTCTAGTTAATCAGTGCTCTGAGATGGTTGGGTGTTCTGATGACTTCTTCCCAATCCTACCGGATCTCAAAGAATTCTTCAAATTCTGATGACAGAAGGTCAAGAGGACCACCTTTCCCTGCCCTTCAAGCTTTTCAGAGGACTTTAACGCAGATGTTTTGTTTACGAAGCTGAGATGCAAGAATCATAAGACACAGAACTGTTTCCCCACCATCCAGACACATCCATAAATGGCTACAATGAGATGCTATTGACAGCAAACTGACCCCTTCCAGTGAGTCCAGGATCATATACCATTAGCAGTAGACCCAGAAGAGCATGTATACTTGGGGAGTCCCATATAGCTTCAATCTGTCATGCCCAAATTACCCACTCAGAAACCAGAATTCAAGGAGACTTGGATATCTTCAAATGAAGGCAGATCATCAACCTGGAGCTTTTGAATCATGTACCTTCTCTTCTACATTTCCTATGCTGGCTTGATTTCTAATCCTCTTTTACTGATTCAGGTTAAGAGAGTGTGGTCCAGCCATGGGTAGTTAAATTGCAGTCTCCAGTTGGGTGAAGCTTAGTGCCAAGGGATTCTTAAACCAACTGCCTCAGACCATTAGCTAAAAAGCCAAGCTGCAAGGCACAACCCAATTTCTCATTCCGACATTTCTAATGCAATTGCTCTATATTTTCCTCTCGTCTTTGCTCACTTTTAGTCCCCACTGTGAGACCTTGAGAAATGCGAAAGGGGGAAGAGGCAGCTATATTGGTCTTATAGCTGGACCAAGCAAACCAGAGAAGAAACTACAGAAATGTCCACTGTTGATCACGCGTGACGCACCAGAAGAACCAGATGCGTGGAACTGGGGAGTGATGTGCTATGGCAGCTACCCAGAAGCCGCTTGAGCCGAGGAACATTGACTGAAAGGATTCTGAAAGGGAAAACGTCTGGCATCTCTGCCTTCGTTCTTTGGGTCATTTGTTTAGCTTTGCAATAACTCTTTCACAGATCCAGGAGGGTCCATTGAAAAGCATATGAAAGCTAGTCTATCACATCACCCTTAAGGCTGAAGGCTCTTACAATGTCCTCTTCTAGACTTCAAAATTGGTGCCTGAAGGTGAGTCTTTGCCCTAAATCTGCCATCACCTTGAATGTCTGGAACATTCACTCCGTCATGAACTCACCTCCCATCCCCAGCTAGATAAAGTCATGAGGAGAGTGAACCTTCGGTTGGGAAGCAGATCACTGCCTCAAGTGATAACAGCATCAAAGATTCTTTAAAGCATTTTCAACACCAGAACTGAGAAAAGGATCAACCCCATCACACCCTGGCCTGGCCCCTTGAGGGCGTCTGCATTTCCCCATGAATTTTCCCTCTGTTTAAACCTAAAGCTCAAGCTAGTGCCCCAAAGGTTGTGCTTGCAGATCACTTGGGGCCTTTTGTCCTTTCCCCGGTATGACGATTGATTAAATTTCTGTCTATTGTCTCCCCTTTCCCACTGTCTATTTAACTGGTGTCTTTGGACAAGTGGTTGAAACAAAACTCTTGGAACTTTGGAGATGAAAGTTTTGCCTAGAAACAAGTTATTGAAACTGAGACATTTCTTCAGAGCTTCAGAAATGGCCTCCATCGTTGTCCGTTTCTATGATGTTGGTCAACATAGCAGACACTGCCTTCCAGTGGCAGGGGATCTGGAGCTAAGGAGATGGTGGATTCTTAGGAACCTCATTCTTCCAATGCTGGAGTTACAGCCACTTGTCTTAGGCTTGGGCTGTGTCTGTCCATAAGCATTAGGTGTCCTCTGTGGTTCACTTGCCTTAAGCTGGCTATGTCCACGAGCACCCTGTATCTTCTATGCTTCCACGCTCCCATCTTTTCTTCAAACAGTCACAGCTAACGAGCCTACCTTTTTAAGACAAAATCTATTCATTCCTATAAGGCTTTTCAGAACTGAGATTAGTATAAGCAAATGGACAATATAAAATGTGCTACTAAGTTAGGCAGTATTATATTTAGAAATATAGGCGGACTCTCCAAATTGTACTAATTTGCATAAAAATAAGAAATGGGCTTTTGTTTAAAGAGTTTTGTGCACTTTCCACAAAAAATAATCTTTGCTGCTTATTTGAATAGCTAGGTTGAAAACCCTTTAGAAAAGTCTCTGCATTTCACCAAATGATTTTTTAACATTTTAAATGTACATACTCTCAAATCTTTCCCATTAGTGCAGTTCCCAATGCCCAACCTAATATTGTACTCTTCAAGTCATTTTTAAATTCCTGATATTAGAGACTATAAAGAAAATGCACACTGAAAGAAAATTACAAACACACACACACACACACACACACACACACACACACACACACATACTACCCTGATGTTTTCATTCTCTCACTCGCATAATAAAACTCTTATAAGGAAACAGAATCCTACATTGTGGCAAGTGTCATGGAAGAAATCCGAGTTTTATATCCAATGTTTAGAAATGGTGTCTTTCTGAAATTGTTGAGTGCAGAAATAACAGGTTAGACAGGAAGGGAACAAATGGTAGGATTTATGTGCAGTGTGTTTACAGCCCCTAGTGAAGCAGAAACAAAATATCCACATTAAAAACATGCTGTTCCTAGCCACAGTGTCTCCAGTCCTGAAGGCGGCACGCTCTGTGGCTCCGAAGGACCCAGGTGATTTTCCCACTGGCTTGCTGTATCTGGGGCTAACATGCTATCCTTCCACATGTACTGTGCTCATCTAAATGCTTATCCTTGTGCGATGGAAGCATGTTTCTAGGTCTTGACCAGGCTGGCAATTTGTGCTTAGGAAAACCAGAACAAAATGGTTCACAAAGGGACCATTGATGTTAAAATGGCTCTAGCTACATTGACAAGTGGCTTGTTGGGAGCCAAGCAAACAATCTGCCTTGGTTTTCTAGCATGTGTCAGTACAAATCTGTAAAAATCTTGGAGCCAAAAGGGAGGGAGGGAATGAATGGCCGTCTCTCATGCCTGCGATCTTGTATTTAGAAGAGGGTCACTTGTGTCAATCCTGTCATTGTACTGAGAAAAATAAAACTAGCACAGGTTGGGGGATGGAATTAAAAACTTCAGTTTTCAAAGTTGCAGCCTCACCTAGAATTAACTAGCATTGTCTGGAGCAGTCATTACACAGCATTCAAGCTCAACCAGCCTTTTGGTTTGCTAGCAACAACATCTTGTGTCATCAGCCAAACTAACCAACAGGCACTCATGTTCCTTCCTTGGTACCTAGAATTCAGAACTTCAAGATCAAATGGCAGGCCCAAAATTCACAGTTAATAAATGACGAGATCTAAGATCAGCCAGGCCTTGTCCTGAAGGTCATACTCCACATTCTTTCATCCACAGGCCAACTCACCGTTGCTGAGTTCCACGGGCCAGAACATACCAAACTGTGTCAGAAGTACTGGAGTTCCACCAGTACAGCAGGTTGCAAACTGTCCAGAAGTTTCACAAGATTTTCTCCATCCTTGAGCTTCTATGCATCTCTGCTTCTGTCACAGAAAACATTATAAATAGGGGAGGAGGGCTGGAGAGATGACTCAAGGCTTCAACCTCTGCCTCACAAGCAGAAAATCTTGAGTTCAGATCCCAGGTCCCACATAAAAACAGTAGGCACAAATGGCCCAGGCCTGAACTTCTGGACCTGGTAGGTGGAGCCTGGGAAATGCCAGAACCAAGCAAAGCGAGGTAGAAGCAATCCAGGATGATTCCCGAAGTCACGCTTGCTCCTCCACAGGGACGCACACACACACACAAGATAAGTAAACACAAACAAACTCAGATCAGAACTCCAACTCTGGCACTGGCTTCTCTTGGGCCTCTCATGAGTCCTTATCTCTTATGACTTCAATGAGCACCTTCAAACCCAGGCTAACAATGGTGACAGGATGTGATCCTTCAATGTCTCTGTCTATGAAAGGATATCACACATACACTCATTAGACTCAGCCAGTAGCAAATACTCCTGAATTTTGTTTGCTTTGCTCTTAAGGATGCCAGGATCCTTCCAATGCAACAAACCAACTGGGGAAAAAAACATAGGCATGTGCTCCATGCCTTCATTTCTAATAATATTTAAGAATTATTATTAAAAATTTTGGACGTTGGGGCTGGAGAGGTGGCTCAGGGGTTAAGCCTCCGCCTTGCAGGCGGAAGGTCCTGAGTTCAGATCCTAGACCCCACGTATAGACGCCAGGCGGAAGCGGAGGCGGGCTGCGCTTCTGTTCCTGGTAGGGCGGAGCCTGTGAATCCCGGGGCAGAAGGAAGTGGAGGAGTCCATGGTGGTTCCCGAATTCGTCCGTGGTTCTACACAGACACAGACACACACATATACACAGACACACACACACACACACACACACACACACAGACACTTAAATAAACTGTATAGTAACAGTGAAAAAAAAAATTAAAAAAAAATAAAAAAAAATAAAAATTTTGGACGTAACAGAGCATATCAATTTTAGTTTATTCATTATAATACTATACCGTAGTTAGACAGCATTTTATTTTTGAAGAAAGTTAAAGAATGTACAAAGTTGCTTTGTGTTGTTTTGGAATGCAAATGTATATAAAAAAACTTGATAACACTGGGCATGATGGTCCTTTAATCCCAGCTACATGAGAGGTTAAAGTGGAGGGAACAGAGGTTCAAACCTGTGTTGGAAAAAGGTTAAAGGCTAGCCTGAGTCAGTTACATAATGAGAGACTCTCAAAATAAAAGACCTTGGGATGGGGATGGGCTTAGCCGTAGAGGTTTTGCTGAGCATGTGGGAGGTCCTGAACTCAATCCCCAGCATTAAAAATAAACAGACAAAAGAGAAAAAAAGCAGTCAGATGTTATTTTGATTTTGGTAGCAAAATAACTTTAACTTTTAGAGATAAATAATTAAGTCTTGCATGTGAAATAATTTTAAGAAGGCAAAAGTACATTTTAAATACCAATCTCATGTGATATGTAGATAACATCAAATTTTTAAGAGGATCTAGAGGAAATTATTTGTATGAGCATCTATAAAATCATTAAGAATGATATGATCTTGAAAAATTTCATGCCTTTGTTCTTGGTGTTCAGATTTTGGCAAGCCAATTATTAGCAAACATTGATACATTTACATGCATTTTTCCTGAGAAATGCATGCAACCCAAATATTCATTGATCTATAATCAAAATGAAATGCAAAGAAAGGCTGTGAAGTAAAAGCTGTGTTCACACCATATTCACAAAATAGCATGTATTCAGAAGCAAATTAGGAACTAAGAGAAAGAATTTAAGAAAGATTAAGGGGGAAATTGACTAAAGTCCAGACACCTTAATAAATTCATTGAGTTCAAGTGTGTAAGTGATGCTTCAGGAGAATCTTTTGGAGTCCATTCCAAGATAGTTTGGAGATGGATTTTCCAGATTGGACACGGAGAACCAGGACTCAGTCTGAGACTAAGGCGTGGGCTGCCATGATGCCGAGTTCAGGTGAAGCCTCCTAGGCAGAACATGGTTACTCGCAGCTGCAGGAGAGACCTGGAAATATAGGAGCCTGGAAATGAGAAGAAAATCAGGTGACCTTAGAGGTCATACCTCAAATCCTCCGTGTAGAATCCCAAAAGTCCTAGAGCAAATGTGTGGCAGCTGGAGACAACCGAGCGAAAAAGTCTCAAATGTCTTCTCTTCTGTTCTTTAACCCTCATCTCCCCCTAACACATACATCACACAGACACACACACACACACACACACACATGCATGCACACATATGCACACCTTTATGCATGCACACATATGCACACCTTTATGTATGCACAATATGCACACCTTTATGTATGCACAATATGCATACATATTCTATACACAAAGAGGGAGACATGTGCACACACATGCAAGCACACACTTGCACATGTACACACACCCCATGTACTTATGTGCAAGCACACACACACATACACACACACACGCCAGCAGCTGAACCAGCTCCGGGTCCCCTTGATGACTAGCTTTACAATCAGCTGTTCTGTTTTACATACACTGGTGCTCTAGTGCTGCTTTCTGTTAGTGCCAGGCAGGGCAGCAACCTTTGGCAACTACGACTTAGTCCCAAGTTAAAGAAAATAGGAAAAGACGAGGCACTTTCTTATACTAAATATCATTTACATAAAATTAAGCTCCTATTGTCCTCACAATAATGCACACTAATGCTATCACACCATTCACAGCTCAGAAACCGAGTCTTTAGGAGGTAAAGTCACTACCTATGGTGCCCAAGACAGGCAGTTACTGAGCCTGAATTCCAACCCCAGTTGTCTGCTTCCAGAGCGTATTCAGCCAATCAGGGCAGCTACATTGGGGGAAATGCTAGTGATTTGCAAATTCTGTTCTTGTGCATTTTTTAAAGTCTCTTCCTCCTCTAATGCTCACAGGGTGGTACACAGTAATTTAAAATACAATCTATTCATCACATGAAGTAGAAAGTTCCAGAAGGAAGATGAAGCACATACAATTAAGCACTCTGTGCCTCTCAGATCAATAAGGATTGATTGAAAACTAAGCAATTGCCCTTTACCTGCAAAATGCACTGTAGGCTTTCACAGGGGTACGGGATTTTTCTCATCCAGCCTGGGCTGTGAGATGGGGCAATGCCCAGCCACATGGCCTGATTTGCCGCTCACTGCCCACGGAGAGATGTCAGACAAAGTTTTACCAGAAAAGACAGAAGACACATTCCTGCCTTCTTCCACTCAAGTAACTCTGTCCCCTCCGTACCCTCCTAAACAAGAGGGTAAAGTCAATTAGATTTGCATCACCAAGTGGTAGAGAATGAAGGTTGTGCCCCAATTTCTCTGAAAGATTCACTCTGCACTATACTCTGATCCTTTACCCTTTTTGGTTCATTTCTTTCTCCAAAACCTCCTCCTTTTCTTTTTTTAAAAAGTATCTCTGATTCACATTGAGATACAATGGGAATTTGGATGGTTTCTTCTTACCACTTGCTCCCTGAAAAATTCCTAACAAAGTCATTTCTCCTAAGCTACTATTTCTCCTAAACTGATAAATATTATCCTCTGCATACTAAGATGCTTTGTATTTTCATTCATTCTACTTGGTCAGCCAACAATTATTGATAATATACCTCATGCCAAGCCTTGTTATGTATACAGAATAGAATTGAATTTAGACCAAAAAGCCAATAATGAATCACATAGTATTCAGGATTCTTACAGATTCCTAGAAGCTGCTTTTGCTAAAATCACTGGCTCCTTATGTGGATCCATAAAACCCACAAGGGCATTTAAAGTTCTGTGGTATCGTCCTATGGTAGGTGCATCTTCAGAACCAAAATGGAGACAACAATCCACCAGACCAAATCTTGATAAGCACAGTTTCAATGCACTCGTCTCTTGCTCCTGTTCCAATCCTTCCTCTGTTAGCCTAAAGTTCACTTGAGTGCCTTGAGGAAGGACACATGGTTACCTGTTTTTTCTTGTGCTCATCCCAATGTGCCACGTGGATTGATCCCTGAACCATGTCAGTGCCTCTTTCATTGGCATATCAGGAGCTGGAGATTTTGCCCTAAAATATTGTATTTTGTTTTCAGTGGCAACTAATCAAATCTTTCCACTTTCAAATGTCAGAAATTTAAAGATATACTTTGAATTAATAATATAAATGTTTCTAGTGGTAACTCAGAGGTAGGGCATTTGCTTAGAGCCTGAGAGGGGTCACTGGTTCAAGCCTTAGAACTGCCAGATAGAAACAACCATCACAATGTCTGCCTTCGGTGGTCAGTGCACTGATAAGGCCTGCAGAATTCAGCAAGTGCCCAGAGCAGCTTAGCGGCCACAGGCTTAAAAGAAAGACATGAAAATAGAGGGAGATTCATTGGGAAGAAGTTTTTCAATGAGAGGAAATGAGATAGTACTGGATAATACCAGGCGAAAGTTAAAATTCTTTGCATGTATAAAAAAAGATTCTTTATAAAAATATGAAATATTGTCCATGTTGGCACTCTTTGTAGAAAATGCTGCAAATTATGTTGGAATCATTGATTCCCAGTTTGCAAGAGGCTCCAACCAGACTTGAACAAGGAGCTACATGTCTTTCCCACATTCACATCATTTTCTGTCTTCCTCCTTTGCCTCGATATTATATGAAACTCCTGGAAATATGTATTAACATATTCTGCTGGTACTGCCATAAGCTTCTGTCTCTGGAGTTGGTGTCAGTACCTTAGCTCTGGCATCCCTAACAAACTAGGTAGCCATGTATCTTCAATAAGCCAAATAAAGAGGCAGAGTAAGCGTGAATAGCAGTCATGTTTTGAGAGTGCGTTGTCCCCACAAGCTCATGTGTTTGCATCTTTAGCTAATGTTTGGGAAGGTCACAGCACCTGTAGGAGGCAGAGCCTTGCTGGAGGAAGGCGTGTCACAGGGCGCAGTCTGGAGGTTGCTTAGCCCCACCCTGCTTCCGCTAGGAATCCGTTCTTGCAGTATGCAGCCAGCTCTCTCAGCCTCCATGATGACATGACTTAAAGCCACTTCCAGCTTCTGTCAGTCATGTCTTCCCACCATAATGGATTGCATCTTCTCTTTGGAACCTCAAACCAAGTAAAGCTTCCTTTCTTCCCAGAAGTTGTCATGAATGTTGTCTGTCAGCAGCAGAAAGAGTAACTAGAACACTAATAAAATCCATTAAACAGTCAGATATTAGACACAAGTAATATCGTGAGGAAACTTAAGGAATAAAGCATCTGAAAGTCTGGGGTGAGACAAGCTCAAAACTAAGCACCCGTTCTCCACAATATCTTCCTAAGGCTAGAAAGGTGGCAAGGCTGTTTGCTGATGCCTTTCAGAGTCAGCTCTTCTTCTGGTAGCCTAACTTCCTCTGTCTCTCCAGAACTTCAGCTTATCAGGAAAAGATAGTACACTTTCCAAAAGAACAAGATGTCCACTTTTCCCACATACAGGGTCATGGGAATAGAATCAGGTGGTAGAGGAAAACCATAGGGTCTCCCAGGTAAGCAATCACGGGGATTAGACTGTGAGAGAGAAGAGGTGAAAGACCAGACTAAGTGAAAGTCTTCTTGGGGTTCACACAGCGGCTCCTAATGTTCACATCATCTCTATTCCTGGGAAGCAAAACCTAGAACTAATCCATAAGTTCTTGAGTACATAAGTACAAATAACATATTGCATCAGTAAAAAGGAATATTATTCAGTAATTTGAAGGAAGTTGATACATGCAACATTACTGATGAGTCATAAGAACACGAAGTGAAAGCGGACATATTGAAGAGGATCTGATAGGTGCTCCTACGTATTTTGGATTAGAGGATCTGGTCTACCGGGAGACAGAAAACAGTAGCAACTTAGAAAGCAAGAAGGAGGTAGAAGCAATCCAGGATGATTCTGAAGTCACCCTTGGTCCTCCACATGGGTGCAAAATGCACGCGCATGCACACACACACACACACACACACACACACACACACACACACACACAACAAATAACATATTAAAACAAGAAAGAAAGCAGTGACAATGTTCTATGTCATGGTAAACATTTTAATTTTGCAGTTATACACATGTCCAAATTTTTGTTAGTGTACTTAATATTTGTTCATTTCATAATATTTGCTTTTAAATATTTATCTGTTTATATTTACTATTTTTAAGCAAGTGAATATAGTGAGTGCCATGGCACATAGTTGGAGGTCAGGGATCATTTCTTTCCTTTCACCATGAGGGCTTTCTGAGATTGAACTCAGGTCATCAGATTTATAAGCAATCACCTTACAGTCTGAGTTATCTCTCCTACAACATAAATATTTTATTTAATAAACAGAGAGAAGGAGTGAGAGGAAGAAAGAGAAGCACTGGTGGACATTAGAGAAACACTTTTGGAAATTGGTAAGTCAGTTGAAGTCATTTCCATGTGAGCTCCAGGGATCAAACATGGGCACCAGGCTTGCACGGAGGCACCTTTTCCCTCTGAGTCATCTGGCCAATCCATTATTTAACTTCAACACCAAGATAAACTGCAAATAAATATTGAATTCAGATAATGTTTTGAGGTGCATATACTCACATCTCCATGTAATGTGAATTAAGATATAATGGATCAATTGTTAGACGATAGAAGAAATATAAAAATCCATGCAGCATGTTTCTTCTACTCTTTATTTCAAATCTTTGCACATGAAAGTCTTGAAGATGAAAAGTGATAAGACATGTTAGATGTTCTCCTTAACCTCTTAATAGAAAAAGTAGTCACAATAATAGTCACAATGACAAAAAATAAACACCAATATTTACCAGATGTTTTGCCATGAAGCTGAATGCAGATTGTCACACTGACTTCTCAGGCTTCTCTATGAAGCAAAGGTAACCCTCAGTTTTGCTATGGGGTTCCATCCAATGGAATGTAAATTGAAAGCATGGCAAATCAGAAATTCTTTTTTTTTAATTTTTTAACATATTTTATTATTATTTCCGCTCATACAAACTTAATAGGTAGACCGGTTCCCTCCCACCTCCTCCCCCTGAACCCCCTGCTCTCCCGCCCTCCGTCCCCATCTCCCAGTGCCTCCCCCCCAATTCCCAGAGAGTCCTTTATTTTTTATGCTTAACTCTCCTCTGAGTCCTCCTCTCCGATGACGTACAAGGACCCAGTGGCATTTCCCTGAACCCTTTCTCATGTTCCCCTTAAGCATAGGAACACTACTGTGGCTGTCAATCCCTTGCCTCCAAGGATCTTGGTGCCTTTAGCCGATGTTAGACTTTGTGAGGTCAATAGTGTGTTGGACACTGCGCAGGGCATGCAAAGTCCTATTATGATTGCTTCATCCCTAATTCGTGTGGAGAATCTTCAAATCGTCGCTCCTCCCATCCTTTTGCTCTTACAATCTTACCGCCCCCTCTTCTGCAAATGTCCCTGAGCTTCAGGATGGGAGGAGATTAGGCTGGCCTAGTTCTATGTGGTTGATATAGAGTCTCTGAAGTTCTGGATTGTGGTTTGTTGATTTTCTTTTGCAGTTTTGCTGCTCCTGCAATGCCCTTCACTCCATCCTGGTGGGCACTCCCTGTCACCCCCTGGTCAGAGACAAAAAACTGTTAAACTGGAGTCGTGTTATAATAGCACATTCAAGGGTCGATGTAATAAAAGCAGGAAACCTCGGTGAGGGAGGGGTCAGTCACCCATTTGCAAAATGATCACCTTTCATCTGCCAGATGATATGCCCTCCACTTCTGGTGAGTTCATACCCCCCCAGTTGTACATGATCAGGAACGAACGTCTGTGAACTTAACCAGGTGTCACATTACTTACTTGCATTCCTTGGAGGCCGATTTTCTCTGCTGTAACATGGTCCCCTCTCTCCTTGTGTCTGGTGTGGCCCTCCAACCCCATCCCTCCTGTTCATAATCCTTGCAATTACTGTAGGTAATACATAGATGTACCTATGAGTGTCTCAAGATGGGCTGGGTGGGTTTGGTATTAGGAGCCACCTATTAGGGAGTACATACGGCGCTTAATTTTCTGGGTCTGGGATACTTCACTTAATATAATTGTTTCTAATGACATCCATTTCCCGGCAAATTCCAGTAATTCATCATTTTTGATGGCTGAGTAGTACTCCATTGTATAGATGTACCACCGTTTCCTTATCCACTCGTCAACTATTGGACATTTGGGTTGATTCCATGACTTTGCTATTGTAAACAGTGCTGCTATGAACATGGTCGCACTTGTGCTATCGAGGCGAACCTCTGCTTCATGGGGGGGTTATTCCCAAAAGTGAAATAGCAGGGTCATATGGCATTTCAATCTTTAATTTCTTTAAGAATCTCCAGATGGCTCGCCAGAGTGGCTGTATGAGCCTGCACTCTAACCAGCAATGTAGGAGAGTTCCCCTCTCTCCACATCCTCTCCAGCACTTGTTGTTATTTGTATTGTGGATTTTTGCCATCCTGACCGGGGTGAGATGATATCTCAGGGAAGTTTTGATTTGCATTTCCCTGATGGCTAAGAAAGTGGAGCATTTTGTAAGATATTTGTTAGACATTTTAATTTCATCACTGGTCAAATTTCTTTTAAGTTCCAGGGCCCATTTTTTAACTGGGCCATTGGTTTCCTTGATGTTTAGTTTTCTAAGTTCTTTGTGCACTCTGGACAGTAGAGCTCTATCAGATATGTGGTTAGTGAAGATTTTCTCCCATTCTGTGGGTTGCCTTTGAGTTCGCGTTACAATCTCTTTATCTGAACAGAAGCTCTTTAATTTCACCAGATCCCAACTGTTGAGAGTTGGTAGCAGTGACTGTGCCATTGGATGTCTGTTTAGGAAATGTTGGCCTAGCCCAATCAGCTCAAGGGAGTTCCCGATCCTTTCAACTATGATTTTATAGTCTCTGGCCTGATATCAACGTCCTTGATTCATTTGGAATTAAGTCTTGTACATGGTGACAAGTACGGGTCCAGCTTTAATCTTCTGCATGTGGAGATCCAGTTTTGCCAGCACCATTTGTTGAAGATGCTGTTCTTTTTCCATTGGATTCTTTGGGCCTCTTTGTCAAAGACCAAATGGCTGTAATTTTGTGGGCTTATATCTGGGTCTTCAACCCTTATCCATTGATCTGTGTGTCTATTTTGGAGCCAGTACCAGGCTGTTTTTATAACTATGGATTTGTAGTATAGACTAAGGTTTGGTATGGTAATACCTCCAGCAGTGTTTTTGTTACTCAGGATTGTCTTTGCTATCCTGGGTCTTTTGTGCCTCCATATGAATTTTCAGATTCTTTGGTCAACTTCTTTAAAGAATTGCTTTGGGATTTTAATTGGTATAGCATTGAATTTTTTTATTGCCTTTGGTAAGATGGAAATTTTTACAATGTTGATTCTGCCAATCCAGGAACATGGGAGGTCTTTCCACCTTCTGATATCTTCTGCAATTTCTTTCTTAAGGGTTTTAAAGTTTTCATTGTAAAGGTCTTTTACCTCCTTGGTTAGGTCTATACCAAGGTATTTCATTTTTTTAGGGGCTACAGTAAATGGGATTGTTTCTCTTAAGGCTTTTTCACTTCTTTCATCCTGGGCATATAGGAAGGTCTCTGATTTTTGCACATTTATTTTGTATCCTGCCACCCTGCTGAACTTCTCAATTAGTTCCAGGAGCTTCCTGGTGGAGTTTTTGGGATCCCTCAGGTATAAGATCATATCATCTACAAATAGAGATAGCTTGACTTCTTCCTTGCCAATTTGAATCCCTTTTATGTCCCTTTCTTGTCTTATGGCTTCAGCTAAGACTTCAAGTACAATATTGAATAGAAGTGGTGAGAGTGGACAGCCTTGTCTAGTTCCTGATCGAAGTGGGAATGCTTCCAATTGTTCCCCATTGAGCATAATCCTTGCTGTGGGCTTGTTGTATACAGCTTTTATTATATTGATAAAGGTTCCTTCCATTCCTACTGTCTCTAGCGTTTTGATCATAAAAGGCTGTTGGATCTTGTCAAAGGCTTTTTCTGCATCTATCGAGAGTATCATGTGGTCTTGGACTTTGGACTGGTTTACATGATGAATTACATTTATTGATTTGCGTATGTTGAACCAACCTTGTGTGCCGGGGATGAAGCCTACTTGGTCCCTGTGAATGATCTTTTTGATATGTTTTTGAATCCGATTTGCTTAGACGTTGTTGAGAATCTTTGTGTCTGTATTCATCAGAGAGATCTGCCTATAGTTTTCTTTTTTAAGTGAATCTTTATTAGGTTTTGGGATTAAAACGATATTAGCTTCATAGAAGGAATTTGGTAGTGTTCCTTCCTTTGCTATTTGATGGAACAGTTTAAGGAGTATTGGTATTATTAACTCCTTAAATGTTTGGTAGAATTGTGTGCTGAATCCATCTGGTCCAGGACATTTTTTGGTGGGAAGATTCGAGATTACATCTTCAATTTCCTTATATGTTATAGGGCTATTTAAGTAATTCACAACTTCCTGATTCAATTTAGCTAAGTTGTGTTTACTTAGAAATTCATCCATCTCTTTTGTGTTGTCAAACTTCACAGAGTATAAGTTTTTGAAATATGATATTATAATTCTCTGGATTACTTGGGTATCAGTAGTGATAACTCCATGTTCATTTCTAATTTTGTTAATTTGGGTTTTCTCTCTCTTGTTTTTGGTTAATTTAGCTAGGAGTGTATCAATCTTATTGATTTTTTCAAAGAACCAGCTTTTTGACTGGTTGATTTTTTTCTATCGTTTTCTTAGTCTCGATTTCAGATATTTCTCCCCTTATTTTGCTAATCTCCTCTCTTCTACTACTTTTGGGATCAGATTGCTCAAGTTTCTCTAAAGCCTTAAGCTGCATCATTAAGTTATTTATTTCTGATGTTTCCATTTTTTTGATGTAGGCATTAAGAGCTATGAACCTACTTCTTAGAACAACTTTCATTATGTCCCAGAGATTTTGGTAAGTTGTATTTTCATTATCATTCACTTTCAGGAAATCTTGAATTTCCTTTTTAATTTCTTCCTGAATCCAGTTCTCATTCAGCATCATATTGTTAAGTTTTCAGGAGTTAGTGTATTTTCTCTTGTTTGTTGTGTTGTGGATGTCCAGCTTTAGGCCATGGTGGTCTGATAGGGCACAGGTTAGAATTTCAACTTTTTTGTATATGTGTAGATTCGTTTTGTGGCGCAATATATGATCTATTTTGGAAAAACTTCTGTGTGCTGCTGAGAATAATGTATATTCTTTTGTGCGTGGGTGAAAAGTTCGATAGAGATCTGTAAGGTCCATTTCTTTAAGAGTTTGATTAAGTTCCAAAGTGTCTCTGTTAAGCTTTTGACCTATTGCTCTATCCCATGTTGAGAGGGCGGTGTTGAATTCCCCAAGAATTATGGTTTGGGGGTTGATTTCTTGCTTTAGGCGCTGTAGGGTTTTCTTAATGAATGTGGAGGGGCCCGTATTGGGTGCATAAATGTTCAGTATTGTGAAATCTTCCTGGTGAATTGTACTTGTGACTAAAATGTAGTATCCATCTGTGTCTCTTATGATTTTCTTTGGTTTGAAGTCCACTTTGTCTGAATGCATAATTGCTACCCCTGCCTGTTTCCTGGTTCCATTAGCTTGCAAGATTTTGGACCAGCCTTTCATTCTTAAGATGTGCCTATCTTTTGTGGTGAGATGAGTTTCCTGAAGGCAGCAGATTGTTGGATTGTGGTTTTTAATCCAAGTTTGTGTCTCTTAATCGGCGAGTTAATACCATTGACATTTAATGTTATAATGGAGAAATTATTTTTAATTCTGGACACTTTTTATGTTTAGTAGATTTTGTAAACATGTTGTTTGATATTTATGTTTTGGTGGTATTATACTTCCCTTCTTTCCTCCTGGATACGCTTGTTCTTTTCTTCAAGCTTGAGGATTATTTCTAGGATTTTTTTGAAGGCCTGGTTTGGTAGACATGTATCCCTTCAAGTTGTCTTTGTGCTGGAAAACTTTTCTTTCTCCCTCAATCATGACAGAAAGTTTTGCCGGGTATATCAGTCTGGGTTGGCATTTTTGCTCATTTAATACTTGAAGTATGTCTCTCCAAGCTCTTCTTGCTTTTACTGTTTCCATTGAGTAGTCATTTGTTATTCTAATAGGTTTACCTTTAAAAGTGACTTGCTTTTTTTCTCTTGAAGCTCTCAGCACCTTTTCTTTGTCTTGAATGTGGAGTGTTTTGACTATTATTTGCCGTGGCGATTTTCTATTTTGGTCATATCTGTTTAGAGTGCGAAATGCCTCTTGTATTTGGATAGGCCTCTCATTCTTTAGTTGTGGGAAGTTTTCATTTATGATGAATTGAAATATTTCCTCCGGTTGGTATTTTGGGATTCTTGTTCTGGTATTCCATGAATGTGCATGTTAGGCTTCTTCAGGGTGTCCCATATCTCTTGAATGTTCCTCTCCAGTATCTTTTTGGCTTTAACGATCTCTTCTATTGAGCTGGTTAATTCTCCCTCTTTGTCTTCAAGATCTGAAATTCTATTTTCTGCCTCATTTGTTCTGCTGATAAGACTCTCTGTTGAGTTTTCGGTTGAAGATAACTTGTCTTTTAGTTCAATTTTAAACTCTGCCTGAAACTGTTTTAATTGCTCTATACCTATTTTTGTTTCTTGAACTGTTTTTCTCAACTCCTTCAAGTGCCTGTTGTGTTCCTGTTCAAAGTGGTTGATATGGTTGTTTAACTCTTCTCAGATTTCCTCTTTCATAGTATTAATCATGGTAATGATCATACTCTGAAAGTCGTTATGTTGGGTCTGGCTTTCATGGCTATTTTCTGTGGATTTGTTCTGGTCGGAATCCCTCATTATGGGATTGATTCTTTCGGCAGGAGATTGGTCTTCTTGGGTTTTGTTTCTCGAGGATCTGCACTTTGACTTGTACATTGTTGTTTTGTTTTTTAGGACCTTTCAGTTTCTGTGTGTTTTTCACTGAATCGACATAGTTGGTATTGTTACACTTGCCAGTTATTACTAGTGCTTGCCTTGGATTGGGTATGTTTGTGTATTGTTATTGTTATATCCTAGATGAGGCTACTAGGCTGTTAGTACGTCAGTTAAGTCAGGTTATGTTACCAGGGGGTGAATATTAGTTTGGTAGTGCACTTTTACGATTTAGTATCTTGGTGAAATGTGGGGGTGAGTCGTGTACTCCCTGGAGTTGTATGTTGTGGGGTGGCTGTATGAGAAAGTTGATCTACAGCATTGATACTTTAAAGGATCAGTAAGGTGAAAAGAAAAAGTTTACTTATCTTTGGGCTGGATGAGAAGAAACTCGCCCACGTGATATAATGATTGTAGTGGAGTCCAGATGTATGGCCTGTGTTCCCTTTGTTCCTTAGAATTTTGCTTGAGTTTCCTTTGGGCTCTATTGAATTCTGAGCAGCAGTGTGTCTTCCGTGGACCACGTGCATAGGTCCCCGGTGGGCCAGAGAGGCAGAGGGTCTGATGTTGATGGCAGAGTTCTTCACCTGCGACCTTGGGGAGCTGGCGGGGGCGGGGCAGGGCAGCGCGGCGCGGAGGGGGCTGGGGGTCGTCCGGGCCGGGGCGCAGGCCAAGCCGGAGTCGGCCTGGGTGCTCGCCACCGGGACGCGTGGGGCTCCGGGGTGAAAATCAGAAATTCTTGCCAGACATGATAGTGTCTTCCATTAATGCAAGTATTTAAGGGACTGCAGCAGGAGAATTGCAAGTTTGAAGTCAATTTGGGCTATAAAGTAAGACCCTGTCTTAAGAAAATAAGAGGACAAAGAGAAGAAAAAGCCACACATCATAGCTCAGCCACTAACAGCTCTGAGAAACATCCGATGCTTATCCTCAAGATAGCACTGGAAGAGCATCTCACCAGGCACAGAGCAAGCCTCAGACAAGATCAAACTTCAAAATAAGATGCCTGTTAGATGAATATCACATTGGGCCATCGCAAATTTGAAAAAAATCATAAGTCAAGATATCCTAAGTCAGGAACCAACATCCAAAAATTCTAATATATTTAAACAAAAGCAGAGACCACGTCTTTTATATTTAGATGTACGTCATATGTGTCACCAGAGCCCAGCAGTTTCTTGAACATAACAATGATCTAGTACACATCTTTGTTGAAGCAAAGTCATATTAAATAAGAATAATAACAGGAAATTCATCTCTTGCATTTGGGGTAAATAGTTCTATCCATCCTTCAAACACAGAATGATCTTCACTTCCCCACAATGTGGAGCAGTGTTGTTAGCCTTGGAAAGAACTGAGATGGTCGTCTTCATACTTTCAGGAATTTGCTATATTTCCTTGCTTTGAATTTGCCATATGCACTCAGCAGTCACTGGTCAGAAAACAGGCTGTAAACATGGACAGCATAATGGCAGACTTCTCTGTGGGAAGTATGGTCAGACAGCATAAACTGTTGTGGGTGAACAGAGGGAGAAAATGATTTTGTGTTTTGTATTTACTAATTTTATTCTTTGACAATTTAATATAACTATGAAATGCATTCTGATAACTTTCAGCTACCCTTTTTTACCTCCCTCCCACTCCTGCCAGTCCCTTTCTCATTTTCATGTCTTTTTGCTTTGCCTTGTGACCCTCTTGTTTTAACTAGAATCATCATCCTCATAAGCATGACTATGGAAATATTCACTGGAATCAGGTAGGACTAACACTCAGTACACAACTGTAGACCACTCTCCATCCCACAGAATCAATCCATCAATAGTCTGAAGAGTAATAGGGGCAGGTCGGGTCCCATAAGCCCCTCCCCAATCCATGACTGAATCTTATATAAACTCAATGCACACAGCCAAGCATCGATGGCAAAGATTGTAACATCCCCTGAAGACAACATTTTGTGACCCTTCTTTTCCTTATCTCCTGCATCTTCAATCCCCTTCCATCCCTTCTTCCACAGTGTTCCTTAAGGAGGGATGGTAGAGCTATCGCGAATAGAGCTGAGCACTCAGTCATCTCTTATTCAGTAGTCTCTGCATTCACCACTGTCCTTGATGAAGAAAATCTGTGCATATATGTAAAAATTTGGATTTATGAAAAGATATGCTTTTTCCATTATCTATGAGAAAGTGAAACACTAAAATTTAGTTGTTCTAAACATTTCACATATCATAGAGAAGCCATGAGCATAAACAAGCAGAAATATTAGAAAGATAAAACAGGAGCACTGAATATGAATTTGTATGTCAATTCTCTCAAAAATATTGCTAAATTTGTAATTGGATGTAATTTCATTCTGTTACCATTATCTGATAATAATAAAGTACTAGAAATAGTGTTGAATTGAAAAAATATTGAATGTTTTAAAATCAGTATTAGAATCACAAAAGACAGAATAATTTTTTAAAAGAAAAAATGAAGAGATGTGAGATAGCTCAGAGGTTGAGGTATGTGGTCATAAGCCTGGCACCCTAAGAAAGAAGAGAACTAATTTCCAAGAGATTTCCTCTGACCTCCACCTGTGTACCATTGACATAAAGGCTCTCAAACTCTCTCTCTCTCTCTCTCTCTCTCTCTCTCTCTCTCTCTCTCTTCTCTCTCTCTCTCTCTCTCTTTCTCTGTCTCCTCAAATAAATAAAATATTTTAAGTGGAAAATAAAAACTGGATTATAGTATAAAATGCTTTCTAAAATGGCTAAATAAATGTAAATATTTGGGGGGAAAAACCATGGAGGAAAATGTAAAATTACAAAAAAAGAGAAGTTGCATGACAAGCAAAGAATGAAATAATGCATATATTTCCATGATGAGCATTAAAAATGGAAGTGAAGTTGAAACATACTTAAGATTCTCAGAATAAAGTCATCTTAGTTGAAAATTTGAGTTAGTGGGAAGACAGTATAGTGTTTTATCTAGAGTGATACAATCAAAAAGGAAAACACAAAGAATCGCTACAACAGAAAACTACTTGGTGGTATATGGAAAGTCACTTTTCAACACAGCCAGTGTGGGAGAAAGCTGATGTGGGCTAGCGGTACAGTGCTTTCCTAGAAAGCTCAAGGACCTGAGTTCAAGTCTCAGCTCTTCAAAAGAATTTTAAAAAGAAGTAATTGACTTGCACATGGCATGGGCTTTCACAAAGCAGGTACTTCTTTCACTCTTATGCTATGGAAAAAAAGCCAGGTTTTTTAATATGCTAACAAACCCTAAGGCTAAAAGTAGCAATATTCTTGCTTATAAATATGATAGTGCTAACTGAATTTGTTAGTACAAAACAGCCACTGTAACTAAGTAGGGATTATCCCAAGAATTCATGCATGGGATTGAGAAATCACTTCATATTCCATAAGCAGGCCCAATAAGAAAAACATAAACAATTTAATTTCATCATTCAGATTTTTCAGTAGCCTTCTTTATCCATTATTTGATATTTAAAAAAAACTTTAGAAAGTTAAAAATATAATTTCTCCAATAATTTTTCAAGAATTCAAAAAGCAAACAAAGAGATACTAGAGTATTAAGAATCATTTCATTATCATCACAAACTACTCAACTATCTAGTGAAATGTACTACACAATTCTGAGAATTAAAAAAGTACAATAAAATGATCATTACAAGAGAAATATACATGCTCAATTATTTTTCAGTTAAAATATTGAGAATCACACTTTAGGACTAGACAGATGGCTCAGGTGTGAAAACCTTTGCCTCGAAAGCAAAATGCCTTGCGTTCAGATTCCCAGATTCCATGTAAAAAATGCCAGGCGAATCCTAATCTCTCCCCACCTTAAGGCTTAGGGAACTCGTAGAGGGGGTGGTAAGATTATAAGAACATAAAGATGAGAAGGTCCATTGTTGGACAAGACACTTCATTCAAGGCAGGACTGCTGTATCCGGGGACTCACTGCAGTGAGACTTGTCCCTACCAGACTTGCATAATGATCAAAATACCAACATGCCCCCATAAACTATGAGGAACTGAAGAGCGATAAGAACACGCAGTGGAAACCTTAGGGACTAGAGCTGGATGAGTGAAGGGAAATGCCCCTATCAGTGGGTTGGCCTGAGGAGGGGCAACTTGGTATGCCACAAGACCTGAACCCCACAAGAGTAGCCAAACCAGAGAGAACCCTGGGGTCCGTAGAAACGGTCAGGCAAGAGGGTGAGAGTGAGTAGAATGGATTGATGAGGGGAAGGGAGGGAAATCGGAGGAGATGGGGGAGGGAAAAGAGGGGGGATGGAAGGAAGCAGGATTAATACTCAATATGCTTATAAAAATAAAAAATAAATAATTTTTTTAAAATGCCAGGTGATAATGGTAGTCTATAGATATACACCACTCTCAAGTGTCTCCTTCTACACACACACACACAGAAAAGAAGAAAAAAATCATGCATTAATAAAATTGGGAGAATTTTAATTAGAATTAGAATTAAGTTTCAATATAAGGAAAATAGACATTTTTGTTGGGAAATAAAAAAAATAAGATCTGACTGAATTTTTCAAAGATTCCAGTACTTATTTTTATCACTGCATTTAGCTTCATACTTGTCGAGGCATGCTTCGTAACTTCAAGCAGTGTGGACTGGACTTCAGGAGATATCCCACCACAGGTACCTCATGTTCTCCGTCGTGGGTAAGCAGGTTCTTTCTGAAATTTAAGATATAAAATTGGCTGATGGATAATGTAGAGAACAGCAAGCATTTATACAGAAAAAAGTACTTCTTTTCTGACATAGGAACTCAACTGGTTTCTGTGAAGCAGTGTGGTTAGCTCTGCAGAGCCGTCCTTGTATAGGAAAATTTCCTATTAGCCCACTTTAACTTTGATAGCAAAGTCTTAAGGAAGTGATCTGGCACAGGAAGGTAACAGTACACCAACCCTTCCCAAGAATCACCATCCCCTTAACCAACTCAAGGATGAGCTCTTAGGAAAAGTCCCAAGAAGGAGCAGAATGGAGGAAGTCCAGCAGGAAAGATGTCCATTGACATCTAGGATGTGCTAGGATGCTGCAGCATTTTTAAAACACACACACCTAATTCCCACTATATGCTTTCCCACATAGTGCTGTGTTGCAAATCTCTGTGCCTACCATCCTCACATCAACCAACAACTGCACCTTACTATTACCCAAAACCTCAAGGAGGACTCGCTACAAAAAAATGCTTCAATAATCGGTATTAGTGGTCCCTTGGTGTTGGTTTAGGCTCTGTGCCAAATCAGACAAGCCAAATGTACCCAGACTATCATAAGAGAATAAACTCCTTGTTCCCTTAAGCTGTTCAGTCAGGATTTTATCAGCAACAATGCAAGCTGACTACAACAGATGACCTTTGTCTTTAGTTTTACCGATCACAGCTAACAAGTGTCCTGCTTTCTCTACAGTATCAATGTGAATTCGCCCTCCTTGAGGATCATTAATTTAAAGAATTTATTTTCTCAATGTCACTTGTCACCATTAGCAAAGACATGCGTGTGCACACACACACAAAATCAATTAATCAATCATTATTGTTTTATCCTAAGTTTATCATGCATTGCAATGAAAAACAATATCGACTTCTACAGATCACTGCAACTCAATAACATATCAAAATCTAACTACAAGGTAAAAATAAGAGGCCTTCTGGACTGTGTGGGATTAAAGCCTTTGCTTACAACCAAAATAACTTGAGTTTATATCCCCAGATCCCACATAAAATTGCCAGGAAGGCAGAATTGGCAGAGACCTGCACTTCCAGTCTTATAAGGAGAGAGTCTGGGAAATCCCAAATTAAAGTAATAAGGAGACAAAGCAATCCAGAATGGTTCTTAAAGTTACACTTGGGCACACACACACACACACACACACACACACACACACACACACACAAAAACCTCTCTGTGTAGCCATTGAGTTCCTGCTCTGCTCAAAGTTTATTTTCCTTTGCCTTGCCAGGTGACAATTATTTGGGTTGGGATGCTGACTGCATGCTCGTCTCCTTGTCAAAGCACTGATCAAAGAAAGCAGCCTATGCAGGCAGAGACGTCCCAAGGAGACGAGTGTCACTTGGTCACAGGACCGTGATGTTGCTGCCAGTAAAGCACCGGGTTCAGAAAACTCCAGTAAACGTCAAGGAAGAGAGAACCGTAGGAAGCTCAGCCCTATGCAAGTGGAGAAAGTCATCTGCCTCCTGTGTTCAGATGCTAAACCAAGACCCTTATCTCTGCACGCTATGGAACACTGTTTGGAAAGGATTAGGGTGGGGCCACCTTGAAGTTTCAATTCTGGTATAGTCACTAACCACTGTATACCCCAGTGTATCAGCTACCAGATATTGAGAATAAGTTCTCAGTGGGATGATTTACAAGTTTCAGCACATTCTACTGACTATAATGTACTCCTCACACTCTCCCAGACCCTGCTGTGCTTATATACACATTTACATCAGGGCATTTTCAAATAGAGTCCCCTGCCTGACTTGCCACTGTACTGAGTTCTAGAGAAGGCTTGTGACATTTGCTCAGTGGATCATGGGGACCCGTGAACTTTGTACACTTTTAACAGGTGGTCAACAGGGACCTTTGTCTGAAGAGCTGTCCTTCTGTGAGCCTTGTCATTTTATTCTGATGATAAAAGGCTTGTATTACAGTAGGCCTCTTGTGGGGTGAGCTATTGTAGGCTTTGCCCAATGATATTAAGCTTCTCTATTGTATTTTTGAGTAGATAAACTCAGTGTCCTTCTTTATCATAAGATACCATTGGGATTGTGCCCTTAACCTGGCTTGTACATTTGCTAGAAATTCCCTTATTATTTTCCACCCCTTACTTGATGCTTCTAAAATTGCTACTAATCAGGCAATATTGTTAAAAGTTTGAATTAGTGTCTAACTCAGTAGTTAGGAAGAAAATTTTGTTCACATATACAAAGAAATTAGAAAGATGTCCTCTTTTGCAATTACAGTAGACAATCAGTACTCTGTCTACATCTATGGCAACGCCTAGATGGATGTCGACATACCGCACGGAAAAACAGAGGTTGCACTTTTGAAGATAAATGGGCCATAGAATTAAAGGATGTCTCTTTGCACTGGGTGGAGTTGGCCACAGAGGCTGGTCTAGGAAAACCTGGCACTAATCAGTTCACTAAAGGAATAACAAATCAAAGACATAGGACTTGGACCGGAAAGGAACAGAACCACCCAGAGAACTCAGGTTAACAAAGGTATGACCATATCCTAGACGATCAGAGAGCCAGGGTGCAGCGCAGGAGAACTAGAGGGAGAAGGGAGGCGGTGCCGGCCAGCAGCCTGCTGGACAAGCCTGCGCACCGACAGTGCTCTCACACACACACATGCGTGGGCCGCGCACGCGGCTTGTGGGCCACATCTTTGGGGATTTGGGTATCCAGAGGAGTTCTTTTCCTTGTAAGTGGCAGTAAAGTGTTAAGCAGAAAGCTTATCTCTTTTGCTACCTATTCCATGTAAGAGATAGTAGGTGATGTGTCAGCCCTTGGTATTAGGTAGAAGGTAGAAGAAGATTCCTACCTTCAGGAAACTGTTTGCTCCAGGCCACGTTTAGTGGCTAAGAACCCAGGAAAGAAATTTTCAACCTCACTTGTAAATGCAAATCACAATATCAAGGAGCTATCATTTTTATTTTTTATCTGATAAAGATGTAAATGACTGTTAATACTTTAATGTTGAAGTTTCAGAAAACAGGAAGTCTCATAAAGGGTGGCTGGAATGTAAATTAATATAACCTTTTCATAAGGCACTTAGCAATGCATATTATGATTAGAAAAGAGCACAGTCTTTGACCTATCCTTTAGACTTGAGGATTTGCAAGAAATACCTGGCGTGTATGTTATGTACACGTGTACTAAATATAGGACAGCTTAGTCTTTGCAGTAGTTTTTGTAGTTTTCAAAATTATTTATTTCATATATGTGTATGTTTGTGTATGGTGTACGCGTGTGCACACATACGTCTGCAATCCATGGTGTGCATGTGCAGGTCTGTGGGGTTGTTCTCCTCTCCTTCTGCCTTTACATGGGCTCCAGTCATTAGCTTAGGTCATCAGGCTTGTATGGAAAGTGGCTTTTACTTATCAAGCCATGTTTCCAAAACCATTCATAATATTTTTAATGCTACAAGCGAATTGGAAACCCTCACATAGCTCATTTACTAAAGAAAGGTTGAACTAATTTAAATATTCATGCCATAGTACATATGTGTATCATGAAACAGAGACGAGAGTATATCTGCAAGTATTCCAAAGTAAAAGATTTGTAAGAAATATTGACATGAAAATGTGAAGCATTGCAAAGAAATGTGTGTGATGTGTTTACTTTCAATCTTTTTGTCCTTTTCAGTGGCCTCAGGTAAGTTAGTTCGGCAGCCTCCCACTGAGCCATCTCCCTAAGCAGAGTAAAAGAAAAGGAGGAAGGAAGGAAAGTCAACAGGAAACGAGGAAAGAAGGGAATTATCTGGGATCTGTGTGCACTGGATGTGTCTGCTTGAGTGTCTCTGGATGACTGTCCTAACCTAAACAGATAGCCCTTGCTTCACACTTCTTCAGCTTTACAGAACCTATGTTTCTGCCTCGCTGCTGCTGTTACTTAGGTATCTGTTTATTCGTTGTCTTTCTTCTCTAATGAAAACTAGCTCCATGAGGGCTCAGCTCTACCGTGTTTCCCACATGCCCAGAAGCCCAGATGCCTGGACTTCCTTTAAGATACTCAGTTTACGTTATAAGACAAGGTCACTGGTGTTGGCCAAAGTCTGGTCACTAATTGGAATGTACTGTCAAAGTGGCTGTGGGAAGGGTGTCAGAAAGCACCCTGGGCAGGAAAGTCACTACAGGGGCCGGCAGGCCAGCTACAGTGTGAATCAAGGTCTGGCATTTATTCAAAGTAAATGACAGAAATTTTATTTTCGTTTCTTTTCTTTTTTGAGGTCTGGACTGTAGCTTGATGGCAGAGTGCTTAATTCCCTGCTACAGAAAGAAAGAAAGAGAGAGTCCTTTTCTTTTGCCTTCCTTTCTTTTTTCTTTTTTCTTTATCTCCTTATTTTTGTCTCTTTCTTTTTTTAATATTTATTTATTTTTTCCACTCATACAAACTTGATAGCTACCCCATTCCCCTCCCTCCCTCCACCCCTCCCTGGATCTCCTTTTTCCCTTTCCTTCCCCATTCCCTTTCTCCCATTGTTCCCCCCCCCATCCCTAGAGCATCTTTTAGTGTGCATGTCAAACTTCCCTCTGGGTCCTCCTCTCTGATGAGGTGTAAGGACTCAGTAGCATTGCCTAGAGCTCTTTTTTGTGCTCCCCTTTAGTATGGGAACACTATTGTGGCTGTTAATCCCTTGCCTCTAAGGATTCTAGTGCCTGTGATCCATGCTACACTTTGGGGGGGGGTGGTCAATGATATTTTAGTCATTGTGCAGGTCATGCAAAGTTCTATTATGATCACTTCGACCCTAAGTTGTGTGGAGTATCTTGCATGTCGTAACTCCTCCCCATTGTCTCTTTTTTTTTATTCTGACACAGTCTCAAGTATGCCAGAATAGACTTAAACATTCAGTGTAGCCAAAGATAACCAAGAATTTCAAATGTTGTTTCCACCTCTCAAGTGCTGGGATTATTGACCTGTGTAAAAACTAGTTTATTTTTTTCATTTTATAAAGCTTTCATATATATAATAATTAACCTGACAGTTGTCATCCCCTAATACACACCCCATACCCTCTCCATTCCCACACAGGAGACTTTCTTTCCAGTCAGTCTCCCTCCCACTCCCACGTCCCTCTGCATGTGTGAGCCATTAGGCCTCATCAAGGATACTTTATTGGTAAGTTCCCAGGCATTCGCTGAGACATGAACAGTGGTCAACCATCAGTGAAGAACTCCTTCTCTTTTGTCTCCCATCTTTCATTGGAGGGCCATATTTCCTGAGATCCTTCCTATTCCATGGTAAAATATTGATAGGCCAGCTATTGTGAGGACTAGTAGGATTACACTCACTGTGTTGGGCTTTTGGGTACGGCAGCCCTGATATGGACTTTCTGGCAAGACCTCCATCTGCCTCCAGTCTGCCTTCAGACTCACATTCTTACTGACCCCTCTTCTGCAAGGTTCCCTGAGCCATGGGACTGGGAGAGGGTGTGGAGGTGGCTCAGACACTTGGTTGCATACACTACTGGGGAATGAGCCTAGGAATTCATGCACTTCAGATAAGCGATCTCTTGAGCTACATCCCCGGCCCAGGAAGGATATTTATTTTACCATGAACTTATCACCATTGCAACCAGCACTTAGAGAGTGCTTGTTCTAAAACTCATTGACTATTCACATGGGTCCTCAAGATCTTGCAGGACAAAAGCCTGGTTCCTCTGCTATCATTTGTATCATTTGTATTTATAAACATGCTATTCATTGTATTGTTCAGAAGAGAGCGTGGGAGGGAGAGAGAGAGAGAGAGAGAATGTGGGGTGGTATACCTGTGGAGGTCAGTGTACAACTTTTAGAAGTCATTTCTCTCCTTTCACCATCCATGATCCAGAGAGCTACCTCAGGTCACCAGATTCGCACACAGCTACCTCGCTGGAACCAGTCCTGCTTTGGGTGAGACTCCTGCTTGATTCTTCACAGGCATGAGAATTACTGAGGGGTAAAAATAATCTCCTATGAAGAACATAATGAATCTCATCTCAAGGAGAAAGGCACAAAGACAAGTCACTATCCTAACCTGCAGTCACCTTGGACTTTAGGAAGAGTTGAGCTGAGCTTCCAAATAAGGGAATTACCCATCCTAGGGAGGTCACAGGCTGAACAGATGTAATCACATCTCAGGAATCGCACTGATATGCTCAAGAATGACTGTGATAACAAAATCTTCCACCACCTTGCAGAAACAGAACCCAGAGAGTGCTACACCAGAACACATCTTGACCAGGAATGCTTAACAGTGCACATCTTTCTCTTTTTCTTATCTACATGAGTCTAAAGTGCCTCAGTATCTAAACACTAACTTGGAGTCGGGGATCACCAGATGCATTAACTAAATATATCCCTGCTTTACTTCGCTATTGTTTAATTGGGAGTGATGACCAGACCTAGCCAGTATGGACTGCTAGAGCCAAGGCTCTTGCCTTAAACCTCTGGTTACACAGTGACTATCAGATTACAAGATATTCTACAAGCATGAAATAGCTAACACTATATTAGACTTTCTTAACTCATGAACAGATAGCACAGTGTGTGTGTGTGTGAGTGTGAGTGTGTGTGTGTGTGTGTGTGTGTGTGTGTGTGTGTGTCCTGGCAGTACCTCAAGAACTATGGTTCTCAAGTTTGTAATCTGCTCAGCCCAGAGCATTCTGATTATGAGTCGATAATTAGGACATGCAGTCCTGCCTCTGGAAGCCTGGGCCAACCTTTTATGAGGAGAATGTTAGGAGCACATCAGAGAGAGAGAAAAAGAGAGAGATCTGGGTTTTTTTGAACTCTTTCTTGAGTCCTTTGCATGTCATATGGTGTCAGGAGATAGAAGGAAAAATTAATAATAATGATTATGCTTTCATTTGTTTTCATTTTTTATCGTGTATGCATTTTGCTAATTCTAATTATTTAAAATAGTACTTTAAAATATTACTTATTTTGATTGTGAGCTTTGGACACTCCCTTGCCTTTTATGTCCAAATAAGGTTAGTGAATGTCACTTTAATTAACTTCTGTATGTACAATAGAGTGTGGTCTAAGACTCACTGTACCAGGTAGTGGCCTTGTATAGAAATAGGTATATAGTCTACTGCAAAGCATCTTGAACGACTTATCCAACTTCTTCTATCCTTATTGGATTATTTTTCTTGAAAAAGCATAAAAAACTGTCTATTCAGTGATAGATACCTCATTAGGTAACATATTTGTTTTGAAAGCATGAGGATCTGAGCTCAGTTTCCAGAACTAACATGAAAAAGCTGCATATGGTAATACATGCTTATCATCCCAGCCCTAGGGAGGTGAAAAAAAAAAATGAACACCTGGGGTTCACTGGCTAGTCAGCGCAGCTTGTAATAGGAAAGCTCCAGGCTAGTGGGAGATCCAACTTCAAACCCCCCCCAAAAAATTGATAGACAGGGATTCTGAAGAATGACACCAAAGATTGACACCTGATCTCCAAACTCTCATGCACACACACCTACACTCATACGAATTCACACCAGAAATGTCTTTTCACACCACTTTGCCGACAGCCAAAGAAAGGATTCTATCCAAGTCCAGCTTAGAAAACCACCGACCTTAAAGGGGTTACATACAGGAGCATGGGTGATTCTCCAATCCCAGGAAAACTCATTACCCTACTGCTCAGCATGACTCTATATATCTGGAGGATCAAAAGGAGTGGTTGAAATTTCAGGGAAGGATCTGGTGACCCTCCCCTACCTCCTTTTAGGTGGAATGCTAAGAATTCCTTAACCTTTAATTGTCAAAGTATTATGTGGTTTTATTTGTCTCTCCACTGTAAATGGAGGACAAAGGTCCTCAGAAGGTCAGCAGACCAACCTCTGCTCCATGATGGCCAATGGTTATGCCAACCTGAGAAGAAATATCTTTGTTTAAAGCTGCCTCATATACCAGTATTTATCTAAAAGGATGACGAAAATTCCTGTAACTAAATTGGTTTAGGTTAGTTCCACACAGTTGACAAGATGCATGAAGAACAGAAACATCTGTGCTATAAATCAGAGGATATTCAATTCTTAAGGTATATAGGCTGCTACCAAGGACTTCACAGAAGTTGTAATTCTATAATTAATTTTGTATCATCACCTGTTTGCATAAATTTCAGCTTTGTCAAAGTGGCGTTCATCACTAAGCTGTGAATGTATCTCTTCTTAAGTAAACATTCAGGGTCAAAAGTACAATATTGGAAGAGATTATTGACTTTATTTCCCGTGGTAACAGATGTCCCTGAAAGGAGGAACATTCCCAGAACCCATTATCCCTTTATCACTAAAGAGCTCCTACAGGTGCTACTCTCTGGTGCGCAAACACCCGTCATGTGATGCTACATTTGAAATACTTCCTGAGTTAGAGAAGAAGACAGGGAAAGCTATGAGGCCTGGGAAGCAAAAGGAGTCCCTCAGTCTGGAATGTAGCTGGGGCCTCTCAACCGAGTGGTGAGAATCCCTACACAATTAGTAGTATTGGCAGTAAGGTGGCCCACATTGAAACAATATTCTTTTTATATAGAGATATTCCCAACACGCATGTTAAAATGACAGTTGGCATGGTTTGAAAAGTGAATTGCCCCCACAGCCTCATGTGTTTACATCTTTAGTTTTTTGGAAAGGTCATGGTACCTTTAAGAGGAGGAGGCTTGCTAGAGGGATGGTCCTTGGTATTAATTAGTCCCACCCTACTTCCAGGAGCAGTCTGCTTTTGCAGTTGGCAGTTTTGAACCTCTCAGATTCCTTGATGGCTGACTTAGGTCACTTCTAGCTTCTGCTAGCCAGACATACCTTTTCCACCAAAAAAGACTGTGTCTCCTCTCTGAAACCCTAAGTTGAATAAATCTCCCTTTCTCCCTTTAAGTGGCTTGATTTTGAGTGCTGTCTCATAGCAACAGAGGAAAGTAACCAGTACAACAATGAGTTAAGCTTTCTCCCTTCCCAGCTATAAGCCTGCAGTTTCCTGGGAATCTTAAAAGAAATCTTATTTACAGTTAAAAAAAAAAAAAAAACTATTGCAATTGCTTTTCTTTTTGCTATTGTGAGACAACACTCATACATAATTTAGGGGGCAAAGAGGAATTTATTTGGCTTACAGTTCCAGAGGTGGCACAGTCCATTATGGAGGGAATTACATGGCAAAAAGCATGGTGATGGCACAAGCAGAGGCCGGTGGTCAGATGGCCTCTGCCATGTGGACATTGAGTAAGCAAAAGCAAAGTGGAGAAGCAGGCCTGGGCTATCAAACCCCAGGTCTGCCTCCTGTGCTTCATCCAGCAAGGCTCTGTCTTTCAAAAGTGCCACAACCCTCCCAAACATTAACAGCCAAGGATTTAAACACATATATCTATGGAGGACAACTAAGGCACTGTCTCAACTTTCCCTTGCAACCCTTGTGAATCCTCATCTTATCCGAGGCACGTCATGAGCTATCCTATACTATTATTTATCAGTGAAGAGCATACAAAAAAAAAAAAAAAGGAGTTTCTTAACCCTCTAAGATGTAACTTGAATTTTTTGTTAATTTTTTTTCCCCTATAAAATCTGACACTACTTTGTACTGGCTTCACATCTTCAAAAATTTTAAGTATATTTATTTATTTGAGAGGGGAGAAGAGAGAGAGAGGAGAGAGAGAGTCAAGTCAAGTGCAGGTCAGAGGACCACGTGAGCTTCCAAGGGTCCAATTCAGGATGCCATATTTGTGATCAGATTCTAAGCTTTCTCTTTGGCCCCTTGAAATTCATTTCTGCAGCAAAGCCAGGAGTCAGACTTCACCTGGGTATGGTGGCCGCAGTGTGAAGCTGTCTCCAGCCCATACCCATCTTCCCGTGACATTCCCACACCTCTGAAAGCTTCCTATCTTTGAAGCGTTTTTGTTTAAATCATCTGAGGAGATTGTGTTTCATGCTGAGAGCTTGCCTGATGCATCAAATATGATAAATTGCTTGCAAAAGTTTAAACAAATAGAAGATGTTCAGGGACATTTAAATAACAACACCAATGAGTTATACTCAAACAGAAAGTACTGAGAAAACATCTGTCAGCACCAAGTGTTGTTTGTGAGCTCTTTTCCCATGTGTTCCCTTGAAGAACTGACATTGCATACTAGAAGCCTCTCCTTAGTTCCAACTGAGTTTGCTTTGTGAAATCCGACCATGCCAAATTGACATTTATCCATCACATGTTTACCTTTTAAAGAACTCCAATTAAAAATATGATGGAAATTTTTGAAAAATCTTCATATATAAACTAAGTGACTATATCTAACAATCTGAGGTACCAGTTTTAACTGATTTACAAAAACAAAGCTTTACTGTAGCTGTCATGTATGAAAACAAGAATACTTACAAGTTATGAAGCCAGATTATAGTACTAAATATTTATAACTATCCCTTCAGAAAGCTGACTAAATATCTTTGAAAGTATTCCCTGATATTATTAATCATATAATATTAATTTTTTTAAAAAAAGAGAAGAAGGCCTCAAACCCAAGCCAGCATTCTGGAATTGACTGTGATTTCTGCCCCATGTTGAGAACTGACTTCAACATTTGGACATGCTGTTAAGCCTTCCAACCATAGAAACACAGACCAGCCCTGAATTGTTAATGTAGAAAGGACTTTGCAGTTGCCTACTTAACCATGAGTCAGAATTCACTACTTGATTAAAGTACCATTATTTGTGCCATTAGTATCTCTTCATATTCATGAAGTCCCTACAGCGCCATGAGCTTATTTTTTTTAAGAGTTTATGACATCTTTCTTATCTATAAGCATGGTCTATAAATAGTCCTAGACATCAACTACGATTTTTGTGAATTATCCAAATGAAGTTACAAAAGCACACCCAGGGAAACTTTCCCTTCCGCCTGCCTGGATTTTGGGTTTGGAAGATGAAAATGGATTACAAAGAAGATAAATTGTATATGAACTTTCGGCAGAGCTCTGTGGAAAGAAAGTATCCATTGGTGTTAGTTATTATTCATTTAGTTGACCAGAGGCAAATTTAGCCTGAAATGAATGTATTTAGGCTCAGGGATGTTACTCTCAAATTTGACAGTGCTGAAATTCACTGGAAGCTGAAGAATGTTCTAGAACACAGAAAATAAAAGGTTGTAAGAGAAAGCATTTCTGTGAAATCATTCTGTGATGTCATTCTGTTGGAATGACATCAGAATAAAAAGGCCCTGCAAACCCTTTCCTTCTGATGATTTGTTTGGGTATCTTTTCTTGTTCTAAAAACATGTTCATCTTCTTTACTGATTTTATCTGGAATTCCATATTGTTTTCCTTAAGAAAAGTTATTTTCTCTCCCCATCCTGAAGCTCAGGGAAATTTGCGGAAGAGGGGGCGGTAAGAGTGTAAGAGCAAAAGGATGGGAGGAGCAATGATATGTAAGATACTCCATACAAGTTAGGGCTGAAGCAATCATAATTGGACTTTACATGCCCTGTGCGTTGTCCAACACACTATTGACCTCACAAAGTCTAGCATCTGCTAAAGGCACCAAGATCCTTGGAGGCAAGGGATTGACAGCCACAGCAGTGTTCCTATAC
Source organism: Typhlomys cinereus (assembly GCA_023101885.1). NCBI lineage: Eukaryota > Metazoa > Chordata > Mammalia > Rodentia > Platacanthomyidae > Typhlomys > Typhlomys cinereus. Next base: position 4,107,289 of record JALPQD010000082.1, read on the forward strand.
CTAAGGGGAACACGAGAAAGGGTTCAGGGAAATGCCACTGGGTCCTTGTACGTCATCAGAGAGGAGGGCCCAGAGGAAAATCAGGCATGCACAAGAAAGGACTCTAGGAATTGGGGTAGGAGGCACGGGGGGATGGGGCGGGAGGGGTGAGAGGAGGGAGAGCAGGAGGTTCGGGGGGAGGAGGAGGGAGGGAGGGAACTGGTGTACCTATTAAGTTTGTATGAGCTGAAATAATAATAAAAATGTATTAATTAAAAAAAACCAAAAAAAAAAAAGAAAAGTTATTTTAGACTGTATAAACTTCAGACAGGAGAATGACCGATGAGAATTTTCCAAATAATCTCATCTAGAAATTTGGGTTTTACTAGTGTTTTGGAAGATCACAGAAAAAACTCTTGTAAAGTAATGATAACTTACAGGACTTTCTTACAATTGAACAAAGAAAACACATCCGATAGGGAAGAAACCTGGCTCAGGATGACTCCACTATTCAGAAGCAGCATTCAGAAGGGCTAGGACATCTGAGGATATACGTACAGGAGTAGCCACAAGATAAAAGGAGAGTTTTGCAAAAAATATTCCCAAGAAATATACTTCGTGTAGGATTCACTTTCCATCACATTAAGATCATGATGGTGTTGAAAATTGATGGCATTTTATGATTTCTAATTTCACAGGTGAATTTGAGATGAAGAAAAGTTATAGGGTGTCACAGTTACTCTACCTGTTGCTGATAAATTCACAAGCAAACAGCTTAAATAAAACACACAAAGGGTTTTATTCTGGCTTACAATTCTTGGCTATAGCTGCTTGTCCACTTTGGCAGAAGAGTTCATATCAAACCCAGGAACCAAGGGAACCGGCCATATCATATCCACAGGTCTGTTAAAAGAAGGATAGTCATTACTTGCCAGACCAGCATATCTGGCCAGTTATGCAAAGGAATGGTAACTTCCTTAACCAGTTTCCTCCATTTTATCCACCTTCCCAGGTCTTTGATCCACCTGGGGCTAGACTTTCCCCTTTAATCAGATGATCTCCTACAGACTTGCTCAGGTTCAACTCAACTACTAATTCTTTGCAACTGAGCCCAGTACTACAGCCTTCAATTCTCATGTTGACAAAGGCATCTATGAAACATGATATCCTGCAAGATCTCACATAGATAGTTAAGACTTAACTCATTTCCTTCTCTGCTGCATTATTTCGCTTATTTAATAGAGAAAAGAAGCTGCTGCATTCATCTTAGAAAACATTGTGAACTTGTCAAAACTTCTAGTTACTCACTTCTTTACGTGTATTCTGCAGTGTTGGATTCTTTGTACGGCTTAGCCTTCACAAATTAATTGTGGTGCAAATGATCATGTCTATTTCCAAATAAATATTCCAAGCATCCATCTGTGTGTAGTTGAAAATGCTGAACATATGTGTTTAAAGTAAGACATGGGAAGTCTAAGAGAGACATGCTAGCGGTCACTGCAGGGTCTAGGTCACATGTGCCAAGCCTTGAAGTCTGGGCGAGCATCCCATTTCTGTGCCCGTTGGAAATCAGACAAGGAGTTGCTCTGGGGGATGATGCCAAGTCATCCAGAAATGGAGGGATGCGCTCAGGTTCAGTGTGACACAAACACAGTGGTCTTATCAGTAGGACCCCTAGCTCAGTGTCTTTGTTTTTAGCCTAGTGAATGATGAATAGTGGATTTCAAATCCAAGTGAAGAAAGAGATAACAATGACATACAAACAAACTACCCTGACAGGAGGAACAGGAAGTTCAGGTTTTGTTAATCATTTGGACAAACAAGATGTTGTCTCCTTACATTCCAGCACGATTTCCCATTCAAATGTGTATTTTCAAACAATCTAGCTTTTGATGAGAGAGGATATACACAGAAATTCCTGAAGGCTTCCTCTCCAATGTTCTAGAGATGTGCCTCCTTTCTTATTTTAGAAGAGACAAGAGAAAGGAGAGATTTTTAAATTAACTACAAGTAAAATGAAGGCTACAACACTACTTTCTATAAAAAGGAATGCAGTTTAAAAACTAAGCGACCAATGAGTGTGCTTTCTTTCTACTGGTGATCTCAGCGCACTGTGGTCTTAGCGCCATCCGTCCTGCCTTTTGTCTCACTGACAGTGGCTGAGAAATCCAATGTGCTCTATTTTGTTTTCAGTTTAACAAGTCTCCTTCTTTATGGTCATGAACAACACAGAAATGCACAAGAGACTTAAGACATTTCCTCGATCCGCACAGAGGGAAGGAGGAAGTCAAGGGACACGCGTTCTGCTCGGTGAAGTCTGAGCCCTTCCCTGACCACACTCACGGGGACTCAGGTGACTCGCCAGCGGGGCTTGGCTTAATCACATGACTGCTTCAAGAAACAAAAACCAGTGTGAGACAAGACTTGCACGTGGAGTGTCTACATGGAACCTATCGAAGAGGTCCATAATTCTTCACAGCATGGAAAACCAGAGTGAAACTCCTCTTTTTAACTGCTAACTGGATACTCTGGTTTCTCTTCAGATCGTATAAATCTTTCGCCTTTTAACTGCTAACTGGGGGCACGGAGACTGTCTTCGCCCAGCAAGGCCTTTCATGGCCGCTTATGGAAGACTGATTGGTTAAAGCATGACAGGCACCCTTGGAACAAAAGGATATAAACATCACTTCTTATCGAGATTATTTATTTGAAAGAGTGTGTATGTGTGTGTGTGAGAGAGAGAGAGAAACAGAGAGAGAGAGAGAGAGAAAGAACATGCATACTACAACACACAAGTGAAAGTCAGAGGACAACTTTCAGAAATCAGTTTTTTCTTTTACCATGCTGTAGCCCTGTGGGGATCAAACCCAGGATGCCAGGGTTGCAGGCAGACATCATCAATTCCTGACGATGCAAATGTCTTATCTGTTGTATCCATGTTCTTAAACTATGCAACTACATTAGTAACTATCAGTGAATATCAGCAAAGAAACTTCTATTTATGGATTGTCTATTATAGAAAATTTACTATTACATGCTTTGGAGACACAAATCTTTTTTTTTTTAATTCCATGTAACAGCTTCATGGAACAATTATTACCCCTGTTTCATCAGTAAGGCATCTAGAATTTAGTGCTTATGAAACATACCTGTTTACATACAAACATACAAAATTCTTGTCTACTTGATTCCAAAGTCTGACAATTTTCTTGTTCTTTGTTAAAATCATTCTATATTTCCTCACATTTTTAAAAACTGTTTTTCCTGTTGAAAAGGAACATTTTCTTTAATTTCATGAATTAGTGTAGGAAATACAGAGTTTCAAGTATTGAATATTGCTTCCTAAAGAAAACTCATCATGCACCAATATTAAAATTAGTTCTGCCAATTCAGCATGCTAATTAACAAAAAATACTTCTTCTATTAGTTTCCTATTTGCTACTTTAACTAGTTGTCATGAAGTTGTGGTTTAAAATCACACAGATTCATTACCTCACAGTTCTGAAGGTCAGAATTCTGACCTCTATCTCCTGGGGTTAAAATCAAGGTATGGGTAGGACTCTCTTTCTCTGAAAGCTCTGGGAAGATATGTGTTTTCTGACTGTTGTACAGAGGCTGTCCCCCATGGCTCGATCCACAAAATCCCCCTATCTGCAAGCCAGCTGTCACGTGGCTTTCAACTTCTGCACCTGTCCTCAACTTCTGATTCTTCAATCTTCCTCTTTTGTCATAAGGAACCTTATAAATGAATTTTAGCCACAGTCTACTCATTTCAGGACTCTTAATTATATCCGCAAATTCTTTGTGTCTTAGAAAGTAATGGACTCACAGACTCTGAGGATTGGGATGTGGATCTCACTGAGGATCCATCATTCTACTCCCAAAGATTCCCCACACATTAGATTTGATTTCTCCAATTTAGACAGCCTCCAAGTGTTGTCATGCCATCACGTGCTATGTTTATCTGTTAGCTAGCCCTCAATTACAACATTTCCTTTGCTATACCTAACTTAACTCTGTCATCAAGATTTCTAAGACAGCCAGTCACCAGTCGTGTAGGCTGCAGACAATCTCCTTTGTTCCACATTTTCAACACTGTGGAGGGGGACAGAGATGCATCTGTAGAAGCGCACCCCTAAGCCTCCCCTCAAGTGTTTGATAGACAGGCCCACCTACATGTCCAAGCACACTTCCCAGCCACAGAGTTTAGCCCAGGTTTGAAAAAGAAGATTAATACCTCTTTCCCCAACGTAGGGCATGTCTGATTGCACCCCTAGAAGCCAGGTTTCAAGTGCTAAGCCAGTTCTAAACATGGCAGGGAGGCTTTTGCCCTTTCTTTATGCTCACTACCACCTCCTTTCAAGTGTTGTTTCTCATAGCACCTCATACCCTCAGCTCCAGCAAGAGAAAAAAGTGATGGAAAGCCCAAAGGATGAACATTGAAGTTCTGATTCTTACATGGGCATTTTCATTTGTTCCAGCTCAGCATTTTACCATGGGCCATCACTGGAATCTATTAACTTGCTAAAGTTGATGCCGTGAGGTCTTCAGCCATTGCATGGTGACTGTTTGCTTAATTACCCATGTCTGAAGAGTGGCCGCAGCTGATCTGTGATTCTTACAGCTGTCTGGGTCTGCACAGGTCGTGGAGGACCTACTGGAAAAAGGCCAGAAAAACCTGAAGGGCCCACTTGAGTGAGTCTGGTGCATTCACAGGATATGTGGTCACTGGTGCAAAGCCAAGAATCCACTCTGGGTGGGCAGTGGAGGGCTCAGAAATGCCAGCAAATACCAGGGAGAAACCGGGTAATTTTATTCCAATTGCACTCTTAATGCCATGATGTCACAGCATAAATTTGTACTTTTGCATGCAGCTCATGCTGGTGTGATGACAGCTCTTAAAATATTGAGTGATTGTGGACCCGTCAGCATAAAATTATTCTAACATGGTGCCTTTATTAGAGCTTCAATAAATGCCATTCTTCTCGCGTTCTGAGGTGGCATTTGCAAATGAGCTAATTTCTCTGCAGTAAAATAATTGTGTTGCATTTATTTTGTGGGGGAAAAAACAGTGCTATTACATAAAGGGGGCTCTTTTTTCCCTCATCAAAGCCACATACGCTGTAGTTAGTGAAGTTTAAAAAAGAATGCATTAACTAAATGACTAGGTAATTATTTAAATGAACTCACGGCTTTAAAAAGCTGTGGATGGGATAAACACCTTAAAAATCCCTTGTTATTATAAAAAGCTGTGACACATTAGTCATAGGGCCATCACACTCCAATTGGTATGGGGGTGTTTGCTGATTGGTGACAGACATTTTACAGGTTCCTTACAGGTCTCTTAACTTTGGGCCATTCCAGTTTCATTCTGTAGAAAGAGTAGATTCTGTAAGGAGGAGAACGGGTGCAATTTGAATTCTGTCCTATGTATTTGGTATTTTGCTGTGTGCATCTTTTGGCCTGGAATTCTAGAATTTTCTTGGATGTTATCTGGTACATAGTGCAGGCTCAGTTATCATTACTGTAGCTTCTAAGGCTCTGATGAGACAAATTCTTAAATGACAGGTGAAATCTCTGTTAACACAAACATACCAGTATCCTTACATCCTCTGTGAAATCAGGGAGGGGTATCAATCAATAAGCAGGTAAAGTAAGTACAACTCTGGACATGCCCGGTGTAAATAACTGAAGTGGTTTCTCGTGGTAACTTTGCCACAGACAGCTTCCATAGAGATGACCATGTGACCATCTACACGGATTATCATGTTTGCTAATGGAGTAGTTAAAAACAAAGAAAAAAAGTGATTTAAAAATGAAAGATAGCTTTTCTGGATTTTAGACCCTATTCCAGGTCTGTGACTCAATGTACATTACTTCTTGATTGGAGAATGGTTTAAATGCCTGAGGGAAGGGAGGAACTGAACATACCCTGCAGGACCAGCTTCCTGAGCTGGGACCACAGCCAGTCCCTTCCCCATGCTTCATCTTACTGTAAGTAGAAAAGAAAATCTTATGCAGATTCCAGGAAGATTAATGAGAGGGCCCCTTGCGGATGGTGTCAACATTATGTCCAGCTTTCTTTTGTCCAGTTTTAACATGTTTCCATATAAACAGTGGCCATAGGCAAGCTTCTGAACATTTCTGGATGCCATGATTTTCCATGATAGATAACAGAGTTTAACATGAAAAAAAAATTACAAGGTACTGTAATCTGAAAGCCTGAAGCGTCTTTTGGCTGACTTTTGAATACACGGTGATTAGACCTGTGGAACCTCCCCCACTGTCCCAAGGCAAAGCTCATGCAGTTTCAGTTTGGAGAAGCACTGTATGAAGGCCAGTCCCAGCTTCCTAATGCTAAGATAGTTAGCAAAAAGGAGGTCAAACAGTCACCATCTCAGAAACTTGGACTGTAATTCCAACACTTAACCTTGCCCTTCGCCTCAGGCTTAGGCCTCCCTTCCTGCTGTCCCTTAATAGCAATTAGGGGCGAAGGAGCCAACAGTGACTGAATCTGCATTCAGCTCTTTAAGTTGCTATTTCTTTGACTCTTGTGGTCAGACCTGTAAAGTGTAAAATTATTTGAGTGCTAACTTGGTCCAATTTGGGGATGCATAGATATCTCATAAAGCATTTCTTCTGCCTAGCCTATGAAGGGATTTCACGGGAGGCCTCTTTCCATGTGAGTGCATGCCATCCTATAGGCTGGAGGCCTAGATGCAAGAAATAAATCCAGGAGGGTCCAGGTTCTTTTCCTTTGGACTCCGGGATTTGAATCAGCAGCCCTGGGTGTAGGATGGGTTTAGGACTGAGGCCTGCTACACTGATAGGCCGTTCTGAGACTTCCAGATTCTTAGACTGAGTCCTGTTCCCAACTTCTCTGGCTTATTGACTTATTAGGTAACGTCTAGAGCTTTCCAGCCTCTGTGGTCCTCCTATCTTCTCTCTTGGTAAGTGCCCTCTTGTGCATGTATGGCCCATTGATGATGTTTCTTCAGATGATCTTGACTCAAGCGGTAAGTATTCTAGAAGTTTCTACTTAATGTGTCCAATGCCCAAATACTAGGAGAGACAGCACAGTATTGGCATCGTCAGCAATCCCTACGGAATCAGGATCCTGTTTGAATTCCAGCTCAGTCACTGGAGTCATTACTTCCTTCCTTGTCTGTCAGTCTCCTCAACTGAAAATAATAAGACCCAGTAATTCTTGTTATTTGAATAAATAAATACTTGTAAAATCTGTCCATCACAGTGGGACCCCTGATAAACACTACATAAACTCTTGTTCAGTGGAGGTTATCCACATTTAGCATATATTCCTATTTTCCAATTTGAGATCTAAAAAATATACAGAAAAAAACAATTTTAGTCAACAAGGTCTAATAAGAATATATTTGATCAAAGTTTAAGCCTATTATAATTGTCATCCTGCTAAATAAATTGTGATATAGCTATTAATTCCTAGCTTCAGGTATAATAAAAATATACTCTATAAAAACAATACTAAAATCTGATTAATATACTGTTTGCACACTTATTCAATAAACAGAAGAGCCTTCTGAAGGACATGTGGTTAACATCCCCACGCAAGAGATAAGAAAACTGATGCTTAAATGTCTTCCCTATGGACAAGCAGCTCTATATAATCTGGGCTTTGAAATTATGCAACTTGACTTTACAATCAATCTTCTTAAATACTGTGCTTACAGCACACTGAATTCTGTATACCATGTGCTATATATTGTCTCTATCGGGGGTGTCACCCTTTCTGGCTTTATTTAATGTTCCTATACATACGCTCTTAACTTTATCCTAAATAGCACATTATTTAGGAGCAGACAATTTCTGTATTTTATATAATTCTAACTAAAGGGACTTGAACAGTTAATCACTTAGTACATTTTCTAGTAATAAAAAATGACATAATACTAAATTCTAATAAATCACTGGAAATAAACCAATGCTGAAACGACCTCTTTGAAGTTCCTTTGGATACGGCTGCTGCATTTACGCTATCATTTTTATGGTATGTTTACATCAGGCTTGTGCAAATGTTTGGAAATTCACTTGGATAAATTATCCCCAAAGTTAGTATAGAGCCCTTTCATGCTTCTTGGAAAAGATCAGAGCTAGTAGGCAGTCTTTACTATCAGAGAGAGAGAGAGAGAGAGAAAGAGAGAGAGAGGCTCGAGTGGTTGGTGGAGCCTGGAAAGTTTTATCAGAGATGCTTTCCATCTTGTCAGAGGCAAAGGGCTTGAAACCAGACCAGGATGCTTTCAGGCTTCCTGTAAACACAGTGCCTCGTCGACGCCAGCTGCAGAGAGCAGGCTGGGGGGCAGAGAGAAGACATACTTAGGACACAGTTCTTGGCCAAGTGGTCGCCTAGAAATGGCTCTGTAGAGAACATCCCAGTTCTTTTTTTCTTTTTATTAAAAATTTAATTATACATTTTAAAATTTTTTACCAGTTCCCTCCCTCCCCCCTCCTCCCCCTCCCCTTCCCCCAGTGCCTCCCCCCCAATTCCCAGAGAGTCCTTTATTGTGTACGCCTAACTCTCCACTGGGTCCTCCCTCTCCGATGACATATAAGGACCCAGTGGCATTTCCATAAGCCCTTTCTCTTGTTCCCCTTAAGCATAAGATCACTACTATGGCTGTCAATCCCTTGCCTCCAGGGGTCTCGGTGCCCTTAACAGATGCTAGACTTTATGAGGGCAACAGTGCACTGGACATTGTGCAGGGCATGCAAAGTCCCATTATGATTGCTTTGGCCCCAACTATTGTTGAGAATCTTGCAAATCGTTGCTCCTCCCATCCTTTTGCTCTTACAATCTTACCGCCCCCTCTTCCGCAAATGTCCCTGAGCTCCAGGATGGGGAGAGATTAGGCTGTCCTAGTTCTATGTGATTGATATAGAGTCTCTGAAGTTCTGGATTGTGGTTTGTTGATTTTCTTTTGCAGTTTTGCTGCTCCTGCAATTCCCTTCACTCCATTCTGCTGGGCACTGTATGTCACCCCCTGGCCAGAGACAAAAAGCTGTTAAACTGGAGTCTTGTTGTAATAGCACATTCAAGGGTAGATGTAATAAGAGTAGGAAACCTCACTGAGGGAGGGGTCCATCACCCATTTGCAAAATGATTACTTTTTATCTGCTATATGCCCTCCCCTTCTGGTGAGATCAGGAAAGAACGTCTGTGAACTTAACCAGGTTTCTCATTACTTACTTGCAGACCTTGATGGAGGCCTATTTTCTCTGCTGTAACATGGTCTCCTCTCTCCTTGTTTCTGGTGTGGCCCTCCTAACCCATCTCTCTTGTTCATAATCCTTGCAATTACTGTGTTACATAGTTTACTTTTGAGTGTCTCAATGTGGGCTGGGTGAGTTTGGTACTAGGAGCCACCTATTAGGGAGTACATACGGCGCTTAATTTTCTGGGTTTGGGATACTTCACTTAATATAATTCTTTCTAATGACATCCATTTCCCAGCAAATTCCAGTAATTCATCATTTTTGATGGCTGAGTAGTACTCCATTGTATAGATGTACCACTGTTTCCTTATCCACTCGTCAACTGTTGGACATTTAGGTTGATTCCATGACTTTGCTATTGTAAACAGTGCTGCTATGAACATGGTCGAGCTTGTGCTATCGAGGCGAACCTCTGCTGCATGGGGGGTTATTCCCAAAAGTGGGATAGCAGGGTCATATGGCATTTCAATCTTTAATTTCTTTAAGAATCTCCAGACGGCTCGCCAGAGTGGCTGTATGAGCCTGCATTCCCACCAACAATGTAGGAGAGTTCCCCTCTCTCCACATCCTCTCCAGTATTTGTCGTTGTTTGTATTGTGGATTTTTGCCATCCTGACCGGGGTGAGATGATATCTCAGGGAAGTTTTGATTTGCATTTCCCTGAGAGAACATTCCAGTTCTACCAAGACTCACTGACCACCTGTGGCCTCTCTAGACCTTCTCTGGGATGTGTCCTCCTTCTGAGCACCACTTCAAGACTGAACCCTCACTGCACCCAGCCACAGACAAACAAATGATTGTGGCCATTGTCTTCTTCGATGGGAGGCAGCAGAGACAACTTCCCAAGCCTCCTAAAGACAAGCTGGCTGTGCTCTATTGTAGTCCTGCCACTCACTCTGGAGGGTGGGAGTAGGAGATGCTGACAAGCTCCCTGACCCCTGTGAAGTCAGCTTCCCCATTGGCAGAAGAATAAAAGTGTTAACTTCCCAGCCCCAGCGTTATTGTAAAAATCATTCTGGCTAATGCGCATAAAGTGCCTATGGGAGTGTCTAGGGTGTACTAAGCACTGGATAAGTGTTAACTATTTTTGTGAAAGTCTTTCTGCCTAATTAGGTAATACATTCCTCCCTTGTACTCTTTTCTTTCCTACGCAGAAGCACAGTCATAGCAGCACAATTAACATAAAGTAAGTACTCAAAAAATTATAGAAAGACACATTGACGTATTTTTTCAGGCCTTTTTCTTAGACTTGTGATTTACAAATACCTGAGATGCAAGGCCCAGCAGTATCTCAAAGCACTACAGATGCTTTATAAAAATTATATATGTTTACTTCTTCCCTCAAAGATTCTAATATTGGGTTGCTGGAAGGAAATCTGAGGAAAATGTCCTGAAACAAAACCAGCCATCAAAGCGAGTTTCCATGCTCTTGAACTGGGCTGGTGTTGGAACCCATTGCTTTAACTGAACTTTGCATAAATGTATTTGATGGATGTGTAAAGCCACCTTCCTCCAAAAAAGGCTTATCTTAGTCAGATAGGCATACATGCTAATGCAAAGTCTTAAGGCAGAGCTCTTCGGCTAGTTTAAGATTAAAAGGGCTTTAAACCATACTGTCCTGCCCAAAATCATAGTCTGCCTTGAAAGCAATCACACTGTTGCTTGATAATCCCTCGATAGCTCACAGGGAGGTTCTTTTGCTTAAATTGGACCGTGTCTTTAAACCCTGAGCTGCTGGCTAAGTGAATAACAGTTTACTGGGATTTAGACCCGGGAGGGTGGGGCGCTTCTGTCTCTACCTAAAGGCCAGGTGGAATGCCTCTGGTTCCTGCTCTCCAATCCCTCAGATTCTGTGTGTTGGGTGTGTGCACCACCTCACTGTCACCTTTTCAGGTCCAACTAACACCACGGATGCTCTTCTCCTGGTGCCTTGTCCTCTCCAGTCTTATGTAACCTGTGGCCTACAGTGAAATAATATTCGCGAAGGAAGAAGAGGAGCAGATAGAGCACAAGAGATGGTGGGTGGAGAGCGACCAATGAGGAGACATCTGAAGCCCAGTGACACCAGCAACGCTTCCCACACTGCAGCCAACGCTGAGCTTCAAGTCTGCGCGTTGGCAGTCATGTTGGCAAAGACTAGTCGTGACAGGCACGCTTGGTGAAGAATAAGGGCAATGGGGGCCTCAGCTCCCACAGAGGGGGTTATGCCAAGCGATGGCAGGGACTCTGCCCCAGAATAATCCTGAGTGTGCTCCAAACACAGAAAAAGAAACCCTGGGCAACGTTCCCGGGTCTAATTGCCTCTGTCTTGTCTCCAGCTCTTGCACTGGCTTCTGTGCCATCCTCAGCCTCTAGAGAACTACAGGATCTTTGATCTGGCAAAATGACACCAAATACTGTTCTTTACCCATATCTCAGCATAAAAATTTCAAACAGTGCCTCATGCCCCGTGTTTGATAGATCCCTTTTCCATTGCCAGGTGCTGGCAAGCCTGGTTTTGCCTTTGCCAGAGTGAATAACTAACCAAAGATAAATGTACAAGACATGAAAAAAGAAGATGGAGTTCAAAGGAAAGAGCTCTCCATAGGAATTCAGAGCAAAAGTCTTTCTATAACAAAATAAATAAATTTTCTGCAAGGAACAGGAAAGTGCTTTAAATTTTCTGCATTTTAAGATAGCAGCTGGAAACAGGACCTGTTTCTTAGAATACATAAGTATCAAACTCAGTAAAATTGATGAAGCCTATATAGTAAGTCAGTAATTCAAAACATCAAAATTAATCTTACAGTATCCTAAAAAGTTCTAGCAATTCTCTACAAATCAGGGAAAGTAGATATGAAGATTTAAATGTTACAGCTATATCCCTTATAAGCCTAGGGATTTAGAAGGATGCAGAATCTTTCATTTGTTTGCAAGATACCCTTAGAAAAATAAGAGATGGCATGACAATAATAATTAATGGAAGGAGATTTTTTTTAACCAGAAAAGAATCTTCTGAAGATTGAAATATTTTGCCAAATAAAAAGAAAAGAATTACTTGGATATATAGTAACATTCATTTTTTTCCATTCCCAGTGTCTCTCAAATTGTCAAGCACATGGGATACACAGAAACAGTCATCACACATGAGCACACGTACACATACATAGGAAAAAACTCACAGAAGTATTCAGTGTGTCAAAGGCAATGCAAGATTTCCTTGGTCAGATGCGTGACTCGGGCCCATCGTCAGCACGGGGAAGCTGAGAGAGCAGGACTGCGATGCATTTGAGGCTGGTCTGCATGGTGATGCTGCTCCAAAAAAGAAAAAGAAAGATTTCGACTCAAGATGGATTTCAAATCAGGAACTGAAAGGACTGCACTGAAGAGTGCAGACAATGTACTACCCGGCTGCAGCTACGAACAATGAATTAAAATCAGCCCGTCAGGCCCCGGCTTCATAAGACTCTTTTAGTAGTCATCCTAGGTGCTGTATTCTTTTTGGTTTGGCGAGTACCATATTCCCATGAACCTGGACTTCAATTTGGGTTCCTCAAGTCTCTGTATCTTAATAATAGTGATAAAAATACTAATCAAAGTGTCTAATGAGCTACAAATATGTAATCCCGCTATTAGGGAGGCCAAGGTAGAAAGATGATGAGTTCAAGGTCAATGTGTGTTACTTGGCAAGATTTGGTCTCAAGATAAAATTAATGTTATTGCTAACAGGTCACAACAGGTCATGTCCTGTGCCATCCAATCATATCGTTGTGTGGCTGGCTATAAAACTGCAGCCTTCATATTTCTTTGATGAAGACAACTGAGGTTCTATAAAACTTACCTTAAAGACACTTGTCTGATTTTTTTCTTGTTAATCTGTCTTCTGATTTACAGATAGGCCAACCCTTTCCTAAGACTTGTGAGGCCAGCCCTGGCCTAAGCAGACAACACAGCAGGTAGGACATAGGTTACCTTCCAGATGCTGAGCTGAAAGGCCGTTGACTGTCTTGAAATGAGGCCACATTCTTCACTCCTACATCACCAATGTCATGGGTCTCACAGTTTAGGCCAGTCCCACTTCATCCCCAAAGTCCTAGAGTAATATCCTTACAAGCACAGCAATCTGTTCACCCTCAAACAGTGGACAATATACCGTGAGGCCATTGTACTCAGTGAATGGAGAATACTGAAATGTTCCCAAAGTAGGACAGGACATGCATTGGGCAAGTCAGATGCAAGACACTCAGAGCCAGCAAATGGGGCTGCTCAGGTCAACAACAGTGGGGAACAGTGGCTTCCCTCCTCGGCCTATTGTGTTAAAGAACAATGCCTATAACTCTGAAGAATCTATGTAAGCTCTTTTAAAGCGAATAATACGGGCATTTATCCAGCATCTATTCCACACTTCTACTTTCCTAACAGAGCCCTCATTTTATTCTGAATCCAGGACCCTTTTACCAGGGAAGCTGTTCTCATTCCAGGCCAGTGGATGACTCCTGGGGAGTCTAAGGTCCCGCTGCTCACGTGGACTGCCCTGGGAGCCATCTGGGAGCCATTCCCACTGCCTAGCATTCAGGTTCCATGCTTCTGACTCCCTCAGCCTGGGGGGCACTCAAGTAGGAGTACGTTGTCAAAGTTGCCTTTTTTGAATTAGCAGTGAATTCTGAGTATTAACCTTCTAGCCCATTGGAGAACTCTGTCAGTGATGGAAATAGATTCACCTGCAGGTCAAGGGTGCAGACTCGTGGCAAAGTTTCTCCTCTGCTCTACAAGAGTTTCTTATATACACTCTTGGTCTAGCCATAGATTAAAATTAATATTGTTGTAACCAATTGCTAATCTAAGCCACGCGCGCGCACACACGCACACATACACACACACACACACACACACACACACAAAGTAATCAACTTTAGAGGACTAGTGAGATGGCTCAGGAGTAAAGGTATTTGCTGTCAAGCCTGGTGATCTGACTTTGATTCCCAGAAACTACATGGTAGAAGGATAGAACCAAGTCCCAGAAGTTGGACTCTACTTCCACACACAATCTGTGATTCATGAGTCATAGCACACATGCCCATGAACAATAGATGATGGATGGATAGACAGACAGAAAGAAAGAAAGATAGATAGATAGATAGATAGATAGATAGATAGATAGATAGATAGATAGATAGATAGATAATTAGAGGGAAAGTCTTCCTTAGGTTGAAGCTACTCTTTTGGACGCTTGTGTAGGAAGAAAGAGCTAGGGGTCCTGGGCGTGCTGCTAAGCAATGACCAACTCACCGGGAAGCCCCTCTTTTCCAATTCAGAGCTGTATGGTGTAAAGCAGTTCCCTAGTGAGTCTCGCTTTCTGAGGTCACAACAGAAAGCCTTCTATTTTCTAATCGCATTTTGCTTTCATTTGTGGGTGTGTGTAATTGTTTTCTAATTACTCCACTAAGAAAACAGGCAAAGTAATGTGATGATCATAAAACACATAATATTCTTTCTGAAATAGTCCTTGATTTTGGTTTTCCCACATTTCTTTTACTGATAGGGTTTACTCTAGAGAATTCTTAATATTCTTTCATGTAAGAAGTGAGACCAAAAGAATTTATTCCATGAATGTTCTTACTTTTTGATATTTCTATTTGTTTCACAAATGAGGAGACTGATGTTCAGAGTAGAAAATGTCCAAGGACATTCACAAAATTTTTACTAAATCGGAAGTCAATGATAGAACAGTTTGGTATTTTTGGATTGCACGTCTTTTGCAATGTATATGTACTTTCTTCAGGCCTTTAGTAATTGTACAGTAGAAAAATGTGGGTCCTTGGCTCCCACGGCTCTAGCAAGCCCCGGCACCAGCACTCAGGAGCTGTTCATCTCAAGATGTCCACTTACTGCCCCTATTCCAGAGCACTTCTTTGTAAATGGACAACAGGACACGTTCTTCTGAAGCGCTGTGAAAGGTCGATGAGTTTATGGAATAAAGGATGGAAAATTGTACTTCCAACATCGTCTTAAGTGTGTTAGCTATACTGCTGTTATTGTTAATCTTCATTCAAGGACTTGTCAATAACTGAATACACAATCTCAAATATTATAAGGAGGCTTGTTTCCTTTCTCCCTCAGTCTTTATTTCTCATGCTGCTAGAGAAGTCTTCATGACTTTGACTTGGAAACTCTCAAGCATGTTACAGGAGACCTGGGAGTCATTCACGGATATGTTTTAAAGCTAAAATACATATTGAAAAAAATAGGAGCTATGTGTAGGATCGAGATGTAGAGGGCCTGTGGGTTGTAGTGACACTCACTAGGCTGTTTTCATCAGTGGCTCTATGGACTTTTTTCCTACATGGTACTTGTAAGTTTTAGAGAACTTTTTCCTCCCCTCACTTCATTCACATTGAACTTTAAGCCTAAAGTCAGCATCCCTTGTGTAGAAACACTCTTCCATCATGATCACTGGCAAGGACAGTCAGGAGTCCTCCAGCAGGATCACCGGGAAACACGGGAGTCTTCCACTAAGAGCAATGAAAACCACTGGCAGAAGCCCTCCTCCACCAGGAGCCCTGGGAAACAAGCCAGAAGTCTTTCATGAAGGAGCATTTGAGTTAAAACCCTGGATGATAAGAAACACTAGAACTTGGCGTAATATCTGCAGGGAGGCAGATAATGCATGAAACATTCCATGTTTTTATATTAGAACTTAAAGGCAAGAGGGAAACCTAGATCGCTTAATCAAAGAAACCAATAAACCAAAAAATTACACACATGCAAGTATTCAGGTGCTTTGGAGCATGACGAAGAGATCAAACTTAGGTATTATGGGAATTGCAGAGGAAGAAACCTAGGGGAAAAAAGAAACCTCATAGCTAGGTTATTTTGGGATTGAACCCAAAGGGCAAAACCTATAGCCATGGTAAAAACCTGGAAACATCCAATCTAAAGGTGCACACACTCCTGTCTCAACCAATGTCTTAGCTCTCAACCAAGAAGCAACCTTTTCAATGAAAGGTGTTTAATGCCGAGAACCTCAGCTGGTCCAGGTGTAGAGAATAAGTGACTTGGAATGTTCCATCACCCCCACATCCCAAGGCTCAGGAGCTGTTTAGAAGAGGGGCCTATGAGAATATAAGAGCCTGAAGGTGGAGGGACAGGAGCCTGGAGTTATGATCGAGTTGCCATATCCAAGAACACACTACTTTCGTGAGACCTGCACAGTCGGCCTATTGACATTTCACCACGGATGAGGAAAGAGCTACAGAAATGCTATACCTCTCTGAGAGACTACTGTAGGCAGGAGAAGGGAAGCTGCTTTACTAATGATTTACCCACTGGTAAGTTATCCACGCCCTAGCAAGTGTTCAGGTACATGTGAGTACAGGCATACCAAATGAAAACCCAGTGGGCCGCACATGCAAAAAGACTTGGAAGTAGGAGGAAGACTGGCTGGAGAGGAGAAAGTGTGAAATAGGACAGCAGGTGGGTGATGGGATTGGATAATAAGGGGTAAAAACAAAATTCATTGTATTCATGTATAAACATGTCAAAGAATAAAGATAACTTAAAAAGAATATAAAGGAGTAGGAATAGCAGAGCATATCTTTAGGAAAAGTGACCATTGATGTCTAAGTAAAGCAGGCAGGCAAGGGGAGAGAAGGCAAGAGTGGAGGCAACCTTGCACACTAAAAGTGGAAAAAGAAACATCACCATTTAGGCAGTTTGACCAAGAACTCGGAGACAGTCCCTGATGCCAGAGGGAGCCAATAGCTCTCAGTGAGTGAACCAGCAAACTCCACAGACAGGTCTGTGCAAACTAGAATTCTCCAAATCCTTTTGTGGGAGAACTGCCCTTATTCCTTGGAGCCTTGGTCCAGGCCGGCGTGGAATCGTTTTTCTAATGCTCGCTGAGATCTCTCGGCAGCTCTGCCCTTCACTGCAAATGCCTGGCTCTGCTGCTCAGCCGTGCTCTGAAACCTTTATGATTCACCTATTCCCTTTTCATTGCTCTTTGAGCCCTGTCCCCGGGGAGCGCTGTGAGTAGTAGATGGACAGCGCTTTCTCACTCATCTTGAAATATCAGTATGTATCAGCAGGCAGGCTTCACCTTCAGTGCACTGGGCTGACTTGATGTGACTAAAGAAAATTTTTTTTTATAAAAGTGGAGCACTGTGCACTGCATGCCTCTCTTCATGAGAAGTAGCGACATCTGCCAGGAATGCTTCTTGCATGGAAAGTGGTTTCCAAACAAGTTGATGCCCCTCCCCTTTCCCTGAAGAAACAGGCAGAGATGGAAAGAGAATTCTATTTTGAGACCCAACACTACTTAGTCCTCTTCCCTTGGGAAAGCTACAGATCCACTCTCTCTCTTTCTGTCTCTCTCTCTCTTTGTAAAATGAGTCTAATGAGACTCGCTGATAAGGATAATCACACAGAATTAAAGAAAACAACGTTGTATAATTTGAGGAATTTGTCAGCCTTGAATAAAAAGCATCTGAGCGTGGTCATTGAGGCGCACACCTATAATGCCAGTGCTCAGGAAGCTAACACAAGAGGAGCTTGAGTTTGGGGACAGCTTGGACTTCGTTTGTAAGAGCCTGTCTCAGAGACTTGTATGTAGGTTAAAATATTTCCACCAACACAGAGGTCAGTTTGCTCTAAAAGAGGACCTTCTTCCGCAGGTGACTTCTGGTGACTGAGCGCACAGTTGCTGCTGTCACATGAGCAATGGTAACTGGAGTTCAGATGAACAAGTTCTCCCTCCTCCATCCATCAGAAAATGGAAAGTACAACACACGCGCACACACACACACATGCACACACGTATACACACGCACACACACATGCACACGCATGCACACGTATACACGCACACACATACACACACATGCACACATATGCACACACACATACACACACGCACACACATACACACACGCACACACATACACACACATGCACACGTATACACACACATGCACACATATGCACACACACATGCACACGTATACACACACGCACACGTATACACACATGCACACACACTGCACACATATGCACACACACATGCACACATGCATACATATGCACACACGCACACACACACGCACACACACCACACATATGCACACACACATCACACACATGCACACACAATTTGTCTGAATCTTTGAAGCTGGATTACAAAGTCATCGAGTATGGAGGCTGAGGTCACTGTCACAAACATGAGTGAGCGGAGTGGTAGACGGTAGAAAGACAAAAGGACAAGAAGAAACAGAGCAGAGAAGGAGGGAATGATGTGTGTCAAGAAGAGGGAGCCCGTGAAGCTATCTCCATGCCTGAATCCTGACAAATGCTCCTGTTTTTAAGCATTTTAAAGATCATCAAGCAAACAAATTCCCTTTTTTGGTGTGTATGCATGTGTCTGTGTGTGTGTGTGTGTGTGTGTGTGTGTGTGTGTGTGTGTACCAAGAGGCACTTGAGTGTGTATGCCTCTGGAGGCCCAAGGATGATCAGGAATCATCCTGGATTGTTCTACTTCCCTATTTTTTGCTCTGGGGTTTCCCAGGCTCTGTCTTCCAGGGTCAGAATTGTAGGTTGGGGTCACATCTTTTAGGCATTTTTACATGGTATTTGGGGATCTGACCTCAGGACCTTTTGCTTGGGAGGCCATCTCCCAACCCACAATCAAACAAATTTTAAGACACTAAAACAAAGCTTGAATCGTATGTAGAATAAGAGAGATCTCTATAGTCATGCATAGATTCGATTTTCCATGACAGAAAGACAACATATCGCTGTTGTTAGATACAGTGAAAAATCAGTTGAGTGATGAAGGAAGTGGCTAGGCTATTTGGCGGATTGAACCCAGAGGGGAACCCTGCAGCCGTGATGACAACCTGCAAGCATGCAGTCTGAAGGCACGCATATTCTTCGTCTCACCGCCATTGCTCTGTAAGGATCAAGCCCTGGGCTCTAAACCGCACCCTCTCAAGCAGAGGCAGGTTTCTCAGGAGCTTGGGGGAAACACATCAGTCAAGACATTCTGTTGGAAACGTGAATAACATTAAGATGCAAGAGAAGCTGGTGGTCTGTTATTACCATTAGTGGCAACGTGTACTTCTTCAGAAGTTCAAAAAATTGGGGGATTTGATAAAAACAGCACCGTGTTATTATATATTATAATGAGAAAGGAAGTGCCTGGGAGAAGCAATTTTTAGAAAGTAGGATGACAGAGAGATTAAATATTTTCCTCATGGGATGCCGTAAGGTAGGAAATTTATCAAAAGTTGGTAAAAGGGAGAGAAAAGAAGTGAGATGAAGGTTGCCTGGCTTCTGGGCTCTGTCGATTGCTGGCAAGTTACTTTGCTAGTCTGTGCCTTGGTGCCTACTGTGTAAAATGAGGGCGATGGTGAAATAAAGCACAGGGGCAATGGATTAAGCAGCTGACACAGGCCAGGAGTGACCGCATCAGTCATTGCAACAGGCCAAACGGTGTTTTAGAATGAGAGGGAGAGAGATCTCAAGACCTGAGTGATGTCTCCTTGTCCCGGAAATGCTACTGTGAGGCATGGGACAACCTGCCTTTGATGAACTCTCGGCAGTGTGCGTGCTAGGCAAGCTGAAATGATAGAAAACTACTGCTTTTGGAGTCAAAGATATGACTAATAGAATTCCAAGTACCTCAGTTTTCTCGATGAAGTGGGCATACCTAACAGGAACAAGATCACTACATGAACTTTCAAAGGAAAATTAATTTCTCTTAACTGTCCAAATGCGGTCAAGTGAGGGCTGGTCACTGTGACTTAAGTCTCCATGTGGTTTTTGATCATGCTCCACCCTAACAGGTTCCTTCATCTCACTAGATCTTCTTTCCCCTCTTGGAGTATTGCCCCAGTTGGAGGTGGTGAAAGGTCTCATGAAACCTGTTTCTGAATTTGTCTGCCAGTCAACAATTCCACAGAATTCTTTCCTTATAACAAGTGAAACTTTACCCTGTTCCAGTGTCTACATAAATGTTCCTGGTGCTCACAGATGTCTTTTCTCCAGGCTCGGGAGTTCCACTGGGCTCCCCACTACGACATGAACCTCATGTTTAACAGTCACTCTCCTGCTTTGTCTCTCTCGGCACTATCGCACCACTAAAGCAAACACCTGGTGGCACGGAGTCTCACTTGTCCATGAACACTGTCCACACGCTTAGGCACATACTTGTCGGAGACAAAGGCTCAGAGAGCCCTCAAGACTCAGCGCCCTCTGCCTCCCAGGCCCGGCTCTCATCGCCACGCTCCATCATTCGGCCCCACCACACTGGCCTCCTTGGCATTTCTGGGGAGCACGGATGCTCGTTCCACAATCTGTACCTTAGCCGTGTCTGTTGCTTCTGCCTGTATCTGTGGAAGCAGACCCTTACCACATCGGGTTCAGCCTAATGCCACCTTCCTCATTGGCTGCTTTCAACTCACCACCAAACCCTCGCTGTCATCTGAGGCTAGAGGTGCCAAGGAAGACTTGGAAGGGAGATGTCACTGTTCCGGGGAGCCGTGGTGATTAGACTTGGGGACGGTCAGGTCACCTCCCGTCCTGCTTCAACAGCCAGATCTGTTGTGCTCCTTGAACTTCGTCGGGCTCCAGTTCATCCTAGTGAAGGCGCAGAGCCAGCTCTGATGGCGGGGCTGAGGCTGCTTCTAGATTCACAGCTTCATATCCCGTGGTGAATGTGTCGTCTAGAACCCAAGGTCCACCACGCATCTGAAGTAGTTCCCTATAACCAGCAGCAGCACCCTCTTAAATTCTCTCCTTGGCACACCTCCGTGATGTTTTCCTTCTTTGCTTCTTGTGTGGCTGCCGCTGCCCAAAACCATAGAGAGTTCAGGGGTACCGTTGACTGTTCTGTTGATACTCTGTCAGCAGGGCATAAATCATAATACAGCTCTCCCTTCGAACTGAAGTCCTAAAAGCTTCATCATTGCAATGTGACCTGACCAGCAGATGGCTAGGAGTAAGAGAATCGCCTTGGAAGCCCTCTATATACACTTGTAGAGTACAATATATTCATTTGTAATTTTCACTTCCTTTGAAAAGGACACGGGGTCATTTGTTGAGCACCAATAAGCAAGCATGCCAACATCTGCGTTAGGCTCTTTAGCATGACTATCACACTTACTCACTCTAACACTGTTTTCTGCATTGTAGTTGCCCAGATCACCATAGGATTCGATGAGTTGCTCAACAAACTCAAAACCAGATGCCTCTGTCTTGGCTTGCAAGGTCTCACTTGGCTCTGGTCCATTTGCCTCTAATCAAAATACAACAACACACTCCTAGAAGGAAAAGTGAACTATTTAAGGATTTCCTGATGGAAGCCAAGACGTTGGTTAAATTAAAATTCACAGAGCAGCTATATAGTCATCTTGGTTAGACATCGGAAGTTAAGATTTGTCTGAAGGCCAGTCTGTCATTTTAAAACAGAATTGTTTCTGGTCGGCCTTCCATCAATGAAAATCAAGTCAATATGGAAATAGCTTTAAAATATCACAGAGTTGGGCTGGAGATATGACTCAGGAGTTTAAAGCCTGCCTCAAAAGCAGAAGGTCCTGAGTTTGGGTCCCAGGTCCTATGTAAAAAAAAAAAAAAACCCAGACAGAAATGGCAGTGGCCTGCACTTCTAGCCCTGGTGAGCAAGAAGGAGGTAGAAGAAATCCAAGATGATTCCTGAAGTCACCCTTGGTTCTTCACAGGGATACATATACCCTCTCTCTCTCTCTCTCTCTCTCTCTCACACACACACACTGAATTAATAAATAAAAATAAATATTTAAAAAATAAGATGTCTTGGGCTGGAGAGGTGGCTCAGGGGTTAAGCGTTTTCCTTGCTGGCGGAAGGTCCTGAGTTCGGATCCCAGATTCCACGTATAGACGCCAGGCGGAAGCGGGGGCAGCCTGCGTTTCTGGTCCTGGTAGGGCGGAGCCTGTGAATCCCAGCGCTGAGGAAGTGGAAGCGTCCATGGTGGTTCCCGAATTCATCCGTGGTTCTACACACAGACACACGCGCGCACACATACATACGCACACACGCACAATTGAATAAATAAAAAAAAATAAGATGCCACAGTGTTGATATGGCAAGTTGGATATGAAGTTTGACAAAACTTGGGTGGGTTCCTTTACCTGTTTTCATAACTGCATTCTACTGAATTGTGGGGAAGAACCCTGCATCACATATAGGTATCCATATCCAGCCTCATAGAACTACAGTTCTCATGTAGCTATACTCTGCCCAGTTGGCATCCATTCCATGCCTGCAAGTACTAGGTGAAGATACACATTTGTTCAGATCAGTGGTTAGTGAGTTAAACTGATGTGTTTCACATCTGGCCAAGGCATTTTAGAACAAGACTGAGGGCCCTGGGCTCCCTCTTTCTCTCTAGTACAGACCCTGGAATCCGTGTTGGGGAGATGGTACCTACATTTGATGTTGAACTTCTACAGCCTGGAGGTGGGTGTAGGCAGCCAAGCTTCCCCCAGTAGAACACAGGCAATGAAGGAAAATTAAACTCTTTTTCCTATTAAGCCAATGAGATGCGGGGATTTATTTGTTATAAAACATAACTAACCCCATTCCAACTAATGCTGGATGCTCCTAATAATGTTTCCTAAATAAGTAAATAATGCTAAGTGAAGTTCCAGTGATTATTTGAAAGGTGCTGCATTCTTTCTGTCATGTATTCAAAGGCATTCTATATAGGGAGTACTCTTGATTGATTTAGCATTTCTGTAACAAACCTGGAATGATCATTTCCATGTGAAAACTGAGATGAGAATGAATAGGTTGATCATCTAAGAGCAAACAAAGGATAGAAAGAAGAGACTATACGACTTATTTTAGACATCAGGCCTTTTTCTGGCACAGAATGATTCCTTGGGCTTTCCTGGGCAGGTGTCCATCCCTTACTGCTCACAAAGTCCCTTAACATAATACTGCAGTGCTTAAACAATGAAAAAACAATGATAATAGCTCTTGGGATGTAAAACCTGAAATAATTATATTGCATGTCTGTGGCCTTAATGTAAATTACTTTCCCTTTGAGTCCTTGGTGGTATGCTAATAACATGCCTCCAGAGTAATCAAATTACCAGCCAATGGTACTGAAAAAAAGATGACCCAAGAACAGCACACAGCCATGGACGCTTCCCCTATCCTGTGGAAAACACTATATTGCTCAAAAAGGAAAACCAAGCTCAGAATTAGTTTGGACTGGACTGATCGTTTCCTTCCCCTCAGTGCATACTAAGGATGTGAAGACCGAGAAGGTGTCAAGGCCTTGTCAGTTCCTTGGCAGCACTAACTCTTATATTTATTACTACACTTCAGGAAATATATTAACATTGATTGACAAACAAATGATTTAATGTTGCAATTTCCAAATTAAATATATAATTTAAAATAGTATAGTAAATTTATTGCAAAATAAAATTCAATAGCAACTTTAAAGTTAAAGAAAAACAAGTAATGGACTATAAATAAATAAAGTGAACTAAACTTATGTTTTATAACTATTTTTTCCCTCGATGACCTTTGCAGATTCATCTGGTATGGAAGAGACATGCTCCAAATGATAATGAACAAGTCTGGCACTTTGAGAAATCCTTAGGAACTGAGGATGTAGCTCAGACTAGGGTGCTTGGCTAGCATGCGATATCCTTGTCCTTGATTTTCACCTGATTCTCACCCTATACCCCATAAAGGAAAGAGAGAAAAGAAGCCCTAGATATGACATTGCAGTATTTATGTGCCCTGCCAACCCAGCTCTGTCTTTTACCCTCCTGTCTGGGACTGGACTGTTCTGTGTTTGGACTCTTGCCTGTCTTTTGATATGATGGTTTTCACATAGTACATGTCTGTTTGGTTTTAAAACTTGTTCCTAGATCCACTTTTCTCTACCTCTATGGCCCGCATGGATTCCAATCAGCCTTGACAAGAGACTTTTGCCTACCTCCAGGAGAGTGAGGTGGAGAAGCCAGAGCTGACCTTTCCTCCTCCTTTGTACTTCTTGTTTCCTTCCCTTTCTCCCTTGGTTAAGGGACAGTGTCTCTTTGTAAAGCTTCAAACATCATATTATTTCATTAAAGTGTAAAGTGAGAATTTCAGGCCAATTCTTAGTATTCTTTAATTCTGATTTTAGTCTTATTTAGTTTATATTTACTTCACTTAAAGTATTTGAAGATAGTTTTCTTTACAATTATACTGGAAAATTCTTGACCATTACCTCTCTCCACCAGTCAATCTAGTTTCTTGTTCTTTCACTATGACTAGATATATGGCAGAACATCTTATCCAATTCTCATTTGAAAAGATCTATTTCACAGTTCCTATTGTAGTAACTTTTCTTGAAAATACTGTTCATCTCTTTCAGTGTGCTAAAAATTCCCTTGGTGGTATTAAATGTACGACTGATTATCCATTTTGTTTTAACTTTATGAATACATTTTCGCTCATTGAAATTTTGCTTCAGTTCTGCCCCTTACTTGCTGGTCAATCTTCATGATTTTGTCTTTCTTGATTACATTTCCCTTTTCTGTTGTTATTTGCTTCAGAAAGAGTTTCATATGCAACTTTTAATTCAGTTTCTTGCTCTCAGTCTCCCTGGTCTGATTCCGTCATGGTATTTCTACTGATACTCACTAATGATTGTTTCCTTGTGTCCAGTTCCTCAAAGTCTCATCTTTGAGGAATCTTTAACCCCCTAACGAAAATATATATATGAGTTCTTAATTGAGGTTATAG
The DNA here is from genome assembly GCA_023101885.1 of Typhlomys cinereus. Taxonomy (NCBI): domain Eukaryota; kingdom Metazoa; phylum Chordata; class Mammalia; order Rodentia; family Platacanthomyidae; genus Typhlomys; species Typhlomys cinereus. The sequence continues at coordinate 4,132,274 of JALPQD010000082.1, forward strand.
AAAAGAGAAGAGAACGTAACATTTATGTTTTTGAGCATATTTCTTATGTACATTGAAAATTTGGGAGAGAAAGTTACTCTTGCAAAACAACTGTGACACAGAGAAAGCATTCAAAACTAATTATGCAGTCCACGAATTCTTAGGTACCTGAATTATTGAAGTGGGCTCAACTACTGGAATGTTTCCTACTTGCCATCATTAGGGAAGACCCAAGAAGAGTCCTGTTTACCACTAGCTTTCATCATTGTCATAAATAGTCATACCATATGAAATCTAACATTTTGTTAATTATAAAATGAGACTGAGGTCAGTCTTTATTGCATCACTCATCGCCCTCAAGGACCTGCAGAATGGCTTGAAGCCAAATCTAGGAATCACCCAGAGCAGCAAACTCTCAGCCGCACGATATGTGCAATCATGAGCACCTTTTCATTTACTCCTGATATTTTATTTCTTTTTGTCACTTTCATCTTGGTAAACTGTCTTAAATCCTGAACAACAACAGCACAGTATTGGAAAAAAGTAAAATTTTTGAAGTATGTATTTCGAATAGGTCACAATTCTGAATTTCAAGTGAAATTTGAAATGATCAAGCTGAGCAATAATAAACAAGCCATTTATTTGTCCTGTGAGTCTTTGTCAGACATAAAGAGTAGCAAATCCAAGAAGAGCATGTCAACAGGGTGCCTACCTAAATATGTAATTCTGAGCAGGTTACATCAAACAGTTCTCTGACCAAATCCATAGTAAACTTTGATTTGAAAATAAAGTTATTCTTAATCTCAGCCTTCATACTAAAGCAAGGATGTTCTCACTCACAAAAGCCACATTGACTAAACTACTACTTTTGACTGTGCCTTTCACTTTTGCATTGTTTTGTTTCTCAAGTAAAAGATTAAAAGCAAATGATAAGGCAAAAATGTACCTCTCCATACCATAATGATCAGTAATTGAATTTTCTGAAAATTTTTCAAAACAGTTTTTAAAGCTGAACCTCAAAGAAAGCTGGCATCACCAAAAACACTACCCTCTCTTTTAGAATAAGCAACTTCACATTTCATATGAATGGTCAGGTAGCAAAATTTATGCTTTAGGTTCGGAGGAAAAGAATGGATTAATGAGGGAAAGGGAAGGGAATAGAAAAGAGGAGAGCAGGGATTAGTACTTTAGTACTTAATTAACTTGTAAACTAAAAAATTAATTAATTTTAAAATTGACACTTAAAATAATGTAATTCCTGGATTTGAATAGAGTTCTTGCTGCTATGTTCATAGATGATTTCCATTTTATTTACTCATCTTCCTTCTTTTGTCAGTTTCTTTCTTTTTTTCTTTCCTTACTTTTTTGGTGCCAGGAGTAAACCCAGACCTTGAGCATGTTTGGCAATCATGCCAGCCTTGAGTGCCACCCCAAACCCTGACCAAAATAATTAGGATTGGATAATTACTGTGGTAATTGCTATCTGATTTTAACTTCTTCACAGAGAAAATTGACAACAAATATCATGAGGACCGCTCAATAATCAGTGGAATCAATTTCCAATTCTGAATTTGACTGAAACCTGAACACATAACATAACTTGATAGTGTGCCAGTTTTGTCACATGTGAAATTGAAGTCTTCAGTGCCTTTACCCTTTTCCTAACACTATTATGATGTAAGGACATAAATACATATGACATTTTTGAAAAGACTTTTGGTTCTAATATAGGAAATAAATAGGAAAGAAAGGAAAATAGGGAAGAAAAATAGCATTGACTGCTAATTCTACCAGGGGTGTCATTTGTATTAACTTCTTGCATCTAGATTGCAATCCTGTAAGGTAAACGCTGCAGTTCCCAGCTTTCAGACTAGTTAGCAGGGGCAGGATAATGTTCCAACCACAAGCATTGCACATTCCTGTACATTCGTCACATCGAGAGAAGCTCTTCTCTACGGAAAGGCATGGAATAGATGACTTGGGCTGTATTCTTCCCATGGTGCAGAAACCAATGTCCTGAGTCAATTAAATGTTTTAATGTAAAGCTTGTAAATCTTGAAACCTAAGTCCTTTAACAGCAGGCCATAAAGTTCAAACTTTCATAAGGAATATTGTAGCTGATGCAATAGTTTCTGGTTTTCCCATAACGTAACTTGAAGGACAGTGAGACAGCCCCATGGTGAGCATGGAGAGAGTCTTCATCAGCAGGGCATCTCAGGAAGCCGCATGGGCTTTGAACATAAGCACAGCTTCACATTTAGAAGCCGGCTCAAGAGAGGTAGCAGAAAAGCTCACGACAAAAAAAAAAAAAACTGTTCCCTAAATCCAAGAAAGTCCTTCATCTACATGCCAGCTTCTCGTTAGCTCCAAAGCAGGTATACCAGTTAAAAGTTCTGAAATGAAAAGTGTGCAAGGGAACCGAATCACTGACAAGTAGTAGAAGTATTGGCCACGAGCTTACAGCCTTGAAAACACTTTTGCGCAAACCCAGGTGAGAAAAGACATGGTTCCAACAGACCCTGCGAGTCCCATCTCCTCGGGCCTCTCTGGCAACCCTTGCCAAAATCTCCCAGTAACACCAAACCAGTGTCAAATGCTCACTCACCGTCACACTGCAGTGCCAGTGCTTGTCCTGGGAAAATGGTTAATACCTAATGATGTAGATAACTTCTTTTTTCCCATGGAGACACTTGCTAAATACAATTGAATGTACATGGAGGAAGAGGCATGATGAATTCTGCAGCAGGCCAACCAACCCTGTCAGGAATGACATCGCTTCTAATCTTGCCCAGGCAGACAGTGTGCTTGCGTGCCCTCATTAATGCCATAATTGGTATCTGGAATCTACTCAAAAAACGTCGTTTTCTTTTGCAGGCAAGGATTATGGTTGAATCTGAAGTTCTTTATGGTGTGTAGATGCTTGTGAAATTCAAATATAAAACCTGTCAGTTAAACAGCTCGTGAAAAGCCATACCTTAGACTAATCCAAAGGAACATGAGCAAGTGCTGGAGGGGATGAAAATCCACAGTGTCTCAGCTGCTAACCACTTACACACATTAACATTCTGGGACAGGGCTGCTTACTGAGTTTCTGAAGTAAGTTAGGAGCTATCAGGATTCAGTTCTTAACAGTCTTCACAGTAGGGGGAAAATTGTCAGTCACAAGCCTCCGGTATTTATGAATTATTAATGTTGGCTTTCTGGGTATTTTTTTTCAAGTTTTGCTTTTGTGTGCGTGTTCAGCTGAGTAATTCAATAGACTGATGGAGACATGAATACATATGCTAACTAGCACCAAGGTTAACCTTTAAAGTTCGTTTAAGCTGTCAGCTTGCAATGAAATATTTTCATCTTCCTCTTTTTCTGTGAGCTGGAATATAAACATTATTTGTACATTGGGATCAGAGGTGCTCAGGGAGAAAAGGAGACCCCCACCCTGTCAATGCTTCTTTTAAAACCAACACACCACTAATGGATTCATCGAGAAAGGCATCTTTGAAAACATTCTCTCATTTATAAGCCATGCCACCTGCATGGATCCCCAGCCTACCTTTGTCAAGTCCTCAGCCGAAAGAAGAAAAAAGAATGGCATGTCCCTCTTCCTGCAAGACACTAAGAAAAAGAAAGGATTTGGAGAAGGCAAATGGATAGCTGAGGAGCGTGCGCTGGGTGTGGCTGCAAAGCAAAGAATAAAAGGTGAGGGAGGGAAAGGCGGACGCAAAGCTGGAGACAGCCTTTTATCTACACAGAAACTCTGGAAAGACAAGAGAAAGGACAGGTTCTCAGTTAAACCATATTATAAAGTTTCCAACCTTCGAGAACTGTGCACACACCTACTAGGACTAAGTAATAAAACCTGTGTGGGAACCTGTCTGCTTTAAAAATCCTTCCTCCTGCCCCATGACCTCTGAGTTCCCTATGGCCTCCTGCGAGGAAATCATCTGACACCTTCTATCACACACCAGGGCCATCCGCATTCCAAGTCCTGCTTTCATCTCAACCCCCACCAAACAAGAAATGAGGAATCCTGAAATGAACCCGGAGGCATGTGGTTTTCAAAAGTCTCTGGCTGTCTTAGACCAGTTTGAAACAATCCCATGATCAGTACTCAGAATGAGGAAACTGCTGTGCTGGATGTGTTAACAATAGAAGACAGAATAAATATGGCGAGCTGCTCCGAGCCATCTCTATTTCCCTTCATCTTTCCCCTTTCCATTTGTTCAAGGTCAGCAACAAAGATAGAAAGGTTTTTAGCTAATTTATGAAATTGAAGACAAAAAGCATTAAGGCAAAGGAAATTTGAAATTTGTCACAACCCAAAACACCTTAGAATATTAACTAAACCCTGGACACCCTTGAAAGACAATTAGCTGCACATCTCACTTTTAGGCATCTCCATCCATCCGTGGATGCCTCAAAATGTAGCGCAGACACCAATACTTCTTTCTCGCATCTGCACCTCCTGCATTGTTATTCCCTCCTCCCCTCCCCCAGGAAGGACCAACAGAAATAAAAATAAAAGCTTTGAATACCTGGACTTTGCTGTTTACTCTTCAGTCTCTCCTTCAAAGCTGTATTCTTTCTCTTTTATTTTCCAATATCTGTCTTTATTATCATTTATAATCTAGTAGTATATAGTAGAGATGATGTTTTAAATTATTAATGCACTTTATTTGTTTTGCATTTCCAAGTACATGTCTCAAAGCATCCATCTGCTTAAGGAGATGTGTTGGGGAAGAAAAATGAAAATCAAGACGGATGTGCTATTCAGTAGCTGATATACAAAATGGGGCTCAGCAGAAAGCCAATAAACTGAGGGGCAATTTTCAAGACAGAGAAAGTAGTTCCCAAATGTTTTTTTTCCTCCTTTTTTTTTTTTTGCAGCAGCTAATCCTGGCAGACTAATGCTATTGAGTTCTTCTTAGTGTTACAAAAACTCTAGCCCCACCTGGGATTGCACTGGAGGGGAACATTTTGCCCAATTGTAGAGCAAGATATAGGCAAATACATATAAAATCTATCTAGCTCGGTTTGGCAAGTTAGTAGCAGAAGAAGTGAGAGTCAAATGCTCAATCTTGGGTTTTTCATCCGTTCTCTTTGGGCTTTTGCCCAGTAAGAGTGATGAGTATGTTACATTCTAAAAAGACTTCGATAAGGTCTTTCGGAATGAAGAAGACTATAAGGAAGATCCCTAAACCGGCACAGCAGCAGCACTCAGCCTAAGACAGTGAGGTGCGCAGTTGGCCTCTTTGAGTCTCCTCTCCTGCCTGTGGGGCATGGCCACCTGGGTGTGGGCCTAGGGTCTCAAGGGACCTGCTGGGCAGGGCCAGATGACAGACGAGGTGCAGCTGAAACAAGTAATCTGGTCAGAGGGCTAGAGGGCCCATGGCAGGCTGGAGGGAGAGTAATAGAAAGGACAGGGATACCCCGACTCACCACCATGCAGCCCACACCTACTACTGCGACACCCAAGAGTCTCACGAGGAAAAAAAACAGTGGAAGGAATGTGATCAGGGTCGCGTGGGCCACAGCCCCTGTTCTGTGCACATCCTGGTGAGGGCCATTGGGCTATTTCATGGCATCTCCCTTGTTACTCACCAGAGGAGCACTGGCTTGAACTCCTTGGTAATCTAACTCTCTCACCATCTGGCTAGACTTTTAGTCAGAAATGAAGTCAAAACTGAAGGCAGTCACTGGAGTAACTGCTCTGTGGAAGACCAGCAGGGTCTGGTGCTTCAGTTGGTAAGATATTTCTCCTAGGGTCCTTCTATCAAAAGTCCCAGAGGTGTGTAAGAAATGCCCTTTCAATAAGCACAAAAAAGGTGCTTCTGAAGGCCTTTCTGGAACATTCTTTGCCCTATTCTGATGACACCTCAACAAAAATCAATTTACTCAAGACGTGATAATGCTAAAGCAGCACTTAACCAGTGGAACACAGTCCAGAAATCATCTTTAGAATGTCTAAAGGAATTACTGAAACTAAGCTCTTAAGCCATCCTTTCTTTATAAATATTGTTTCAGCTTGATTTTTGCTAAATGTTAGGAGGGTCTTAAGTTCAAAATGATGCTCATTGTAGAGTTAGTTTAAATGGATTTTAACATATGGATATCCAGAGAATAAAGACAATGAATGCTGTGTTATTTTGGAGGGGATGATAGAGCAAAGCTTCACAGATTGGTGGATGGATTAAGCAACATAAGCTTATTTTCTCACAGTTCTAGAGACTTGAAGCCCGAGAATGGGTTTTGCCAGGGCTGGTTCCACTGTGGCCTCCTCAGCAGGTCTTCACATGGTCTCTCTATCTGTGCCTGTGTCTTAATCTCTTATAGAAACACCATCATGTTGAATTAAGGTTCGTCCAGATGATCTATGAACCATGAAAATAATGGCAGGATGTGTGTGAACGTCTTTTCTCATATCTGGATGGGCTGCAGTCAGTCTACCTGCACCTCACAGCACAATATGGGGAAGGCGCCACACAGCCTTCTGTCTTCCTGGCAAACTGACGGGGCTTTTCCAGGCTGTGCTCCAGTCTCGCAGCCAGATGACCTGTCAGAAACATCTGCCTGGAGGAGCATTACCATGTGCACTCTCAGTCCTGCTGATCTAGACTAGGGGGCTTCCAGGCTGGGACAGCAATCTATTCACTGTGCTTCTTCACGGCCTTCCTCTGTTGCTCAGTCCCTTCCTAGGATTTCTTACACATATGAGTGTTTTATATATTCTACAAGTCCCACATCCGTGAACTTCAGTTCCCAAATAGTGCTTAAATGTAGGTCAATCTCCGTTATCTACATGGAGTCCTCAGGCACATAGATCATTTCCCATCAGGCCTCTGGCTCTAGCCTCATCATGACTCATGCCACCTGCAGAGGTTCCTTCAGTCCCGCACCATCACTATCCCTCTGTGCCTCAAGGTTTGCTGTTGTGCCTCAAGGTTTGCTGTTACGCATCATCCCCAAAGTTGTCAGGCTCAGTGTGCTTGTGTGATGTCTCAGAATGCTTTGCTCTTAAGCTAATGGTTGCTTGCATCTGAGAAGAATTAGTATGAAGGGTCTCAGACGAGGAAATGATCGTCCTAGGTAACTGTGGAGCTGGTGATGCAGTCCTTCCGTCAGCCTGACTGTGATAGGACAGGTGGGCAAGGCTAAGAATGAAGATTAGTGAGCCTGCAAGAGTAACTTAGGGCTTGCTTTTGGTTTTCATATCTCCCACCCCAGTGCCACATAGATCTGGAGAAACGATACCCAAAGAAACCAAGGCAGCATATGCGGGCGCCATATGAGATGGGAGCCACACTACAGAGAAAGGTGAGCCTGCATTCTGTGTATACTGCGTATACTGCCTTGTATCCAAAAGCATCCATCCACAAGAGGCAAAATGTCTTTGGCTTTGCTTGGCCTTCCAAACAGCGGGCAAATCTGTCAAGTGGCCAACTTGATTTGGAAGTTAAACAGGAAAGAGCTGCCATGTATGAGCCCTCTGGGTTGCTGAACAGAGGCCTGACCGTGTAACAGTGGCATGTTGTACGTTTCGCAGAGCTGGAAGAATGCAGGTTGAAGGGTTTTGCCATCAAGAAATGATGGATGTCTGAGGAGATAGGCATGTTTAATCTGTTTCTAATAGCTCTTTATCCATATATAGGGATCATGTTTGTCATTAATGAATACAAGTAAACATTTTTCTGTGTCCTGTTAAAATGATTTTAATTTTGCACAGTTGTGGCTGTGTTAATATGTCACCAAAAGCAGAGGATCTTGATATGTAACATAAATGCATGCCTTCTTAGAGGGGCTTAGCTATGAACATTGGATTCATTTATTTATAAGATGGAAAAGTATTCTGTAATTACAATCGATATTATAAGAAAGCACTTAATTACTTAAGGCCCTGTTGGTTGAAAGCAAACAAGTCACCTACAAAGACAGTCTCAACTTTGAAATCCACGGTCCACACGTGTAGCAGAATATTCTGTGCACAGGGTCAATGCTGGGAGGCTGCTGGAATGTTTGTTCCTGGAAGCCAGGAACCATTTAAAAAAAAGACACTAAGGCTATCTTTGAGCTAACTTAGAAACTTGGTTTTTCTTTTATCCTTCCACTCTCTTTGGCTTCAGAAACTTTAAAAGCTGCAAGACGTGTAAAGTTTATCTGGATTATCTTGTCACTTGGAGCACACACGTGTCTGCTTCGATGCGCCTGGAACCTCGCCTGCCAAAGGAGAAAGCTACTGTGTGCTTCTCACATCGCTTCCTACCCAGAACGCAAAGCAGAAACATGTGAGCTTTCCCTCTGTCACTTCTCCGAAGGAGGGCAAGATAATGCCTGGGACAATTGGCCCCTTAATGCTTATCACATAACACAATGACAAATTAGGGGCAGAATTCTCAAAATAGATACATTGTCAATAGTTGTCTATCCTCCCTAGAGATAGGAATTCTGCAGAGTAATAAAAGAAATATGGAAATTCATAAAACATTCCCCAGTCTAATAATCTGTCCATAATTAAGTACATGTATGTGAAAAAAATATCATCCAAGCCTCAGCCTGCTAAGGTACCAGCCATAATTTTCTTTATTTTTTCAATTTCCACACTGTCCTTTCAAGATTTTAAAATCAAGTAACAATCTGTTATTGTTTAAGTAATACAAACAAAGAAAACAGATATCCTTAAATTTTGCTGTGTAGCTATGTGATGCTAGCATTTTCATTAGGGGTTTGATTTCAGCTTTGAGGCAGGGTCATTATAACCCGAAGACCTTGGAAAGATCCATCTTCCTGCCTTGACCTCCCCAGTGTGGAGCTTATAGCAGGTCAGCTGCAGTGACTACTGGGTGGGGACCACTTTCTTCAGCCACCCCCTTCCACTCACCACCATTCCACTCTGCGTTCATCAGAGTGTTCGCCAAGCCCGCTCCTGTTCCGAACAGCAGCTGCAGGCTTCTCTCTCACATGCCGCACTGTGCAGAACAAGCTATCTTCTTCATTCTTTTAATTCCAGTGAACGATTACATCACACAGCCTTTATAAATACACATTGAAGTCAGAATTCTAGTATTTTGAAAAAAGTTATCTGCATTTGTATTAAACAATTTAAAGGCATTCATTCAGTAATTGTGGAAATATAACTTTTATTTTGGTTGATTTAAGCTTCTATAAAAATTTTGCATGAGATATTTATTTGCAAGTATGATCTTAAGATCCTGGGAGTTTAAAGAAGCCAAGAATTTGTAACTGTTCTGTGGAAATATTTAAGTGATCAACTCATTAATTTGATGAAATAAATTGATTTCACCATATGCATATAAATGAATGTGGATTATATTTTAAGAATGGGATATTTTTCCCTACAATGAGAATTTTGCTTTGTTTTGTTTTCATGCCATACATTTACCTCTGAAATAAATAGAATGCTCTACACCACAATAATTGTGAGCAGACAGAGGTCAGAGGAAACAATAAAACTGTCAACACAAACTAATGACAACTGAACAGAGGGGAGCAGACAGGACATAAGTGTTTTATGAGAAAAGGTCAGGGGTTCAAATCACAGGAATCAAGATAGGCCTTGCCATCTAAACTGAACACACTTCACAAGTTAATCAGCTTCTAGAACTTCTTCCAGATGGTCGAGAAACAGCGTGGGAGACAGAGGCACACAAGCAATGGAAGAGTCAGGGATGAGTCACAAAGCAAAACCTGGCTTTGAGAAGCGTAGGGGACAAGCAGGAGATTAGGAACAAGGAAACAGCGTGGGTCCCTGACAAGGAGAGGCCATTGGAGATGAAGGGACAGGGGATGAGAGAGACAAATGCTAACCATCTCCAGGCAAGGCACACTGACCCAGGCTATGGGCAGGACCGTCAGGAGTTCAGATGTGCACGCCCACTTAGGACACAAAATCTGAAAACACAAAATCTCAGAAGCAGATATTGCACCATGCTGCAGGTCTCCCAGAGGTGTTGAGTCCCAGTCTGCTGACCCTTCACACTTCACACTCTGAAAGTCATCAGCCACACAGTGCACATATCTATGCGATATCTATACATTAGCTGCCCTTCGATGTCTGTCCAGGACCGCCATGGATGCCAAAATTTTTGGTGCTCCAGTTCCTTATGTTAAATACTGCAATGTTTGCATACAACCTTTGAACATTCTCCAGTATACTTTCAGTATTCTCTAAATCATTTGCATCTGGACACGCTTTGTGTGCAGATGGAATGTTATTTTCAGTTGTTTTAGCATGGTGGGTGGAATTCATGGACATAGAACCATAGATAGGGAGGATCAACTTTATAAACGGTACAAACACATCACAAACATGTCATCTAAAATAGGTACTGTATGATTCTCCATAATGCATACACCAAACTATAAAAGGCTACACTGCACATATTGCCTGACAATGCACTATGACTTACTACTAGAGCAGGAGCTCAGGGTCAAGGTTGCTTGCAGGCATGATATGACTTACTTCAGGCATCTCATTTAAGGAACCACAAAAATCTCAGTGACCGAAGACAAGGCATAGTGCACGGCTACTGGGAAGGCTGAGACAGGATTGCAAGTTCAAATCTTGTCTGGGATACAGACCAAATTCATGATTTTAAGCTGGCCAATTAACATGAGACTTGATGTCGCATGAAAATGTAAGGAAGGCTGGGGGTGGAGCTCAATGTCTGTAGGTCGAGGGCAATGGATTGGAGCCCTGGTGCAGTAGAGAATGGAAGCATCTCGGCGGCCAAGAAAAGAATGTTTCATATGCTCTTTCCAAAACTCCAAAATTCATATATGGACAAAACAGCATGATTCTGAGTCACGACAAGAACTCACCCTGTGTGTCTTCTACCGACCCTGACCCGAGCCCAATCCTGGTCCTGCGGGTGAGATAGCTTTGGTGTCTGCGTACCCTTTTTTGTTTTGCCCGAGTGACAGATATCTCATTTTGCCTTATCATGAGGATCTGAATAAAGAATCCCTAGACCCTTGGGTGTCTGTGAAGCCTCAGCATTCCACAAAGATGCCCTGGCTGTGAGGGCAGATTTTAAAGGAGCATCCTGTGGTGCCAAGGCCTCTCCCAGTTCCAGTCTGTCTCCAGCAGGAGCAGGTGAGTCTTGCTGCTCTAGCACTGTCCAAATGTGTTCTCCTACCAGCCCATCAAATCCAGGCCCTGGGAATCTCTGTCTTCATTCTTATTGTACCATCAGCATCTTTTAAAAATCTTAACACACTCAATGCCTTAAATCGTTGGTCAAATAGATAGGAGATCTGCCTAAGAGTCTACATGAAGGTGAACAAACTCGCAGACCAAAGCAACTACCAGAACAATACAACCAAAGTTAATGAGTTTTGACTCCCTAAAGTAGCAGACTTAAACTAAACTGCAATTTCAAAACTGTAGGCTCAGAAAGATCCAAAGACTTTGGGATAAAAGTTGGAAAATGTACTTCTGCCTCTATTGGCTGAAGCAGAAATGCTCTGCCTGAGGCCCAGAGGTCCAACAGGAAGCAACTTTGAAAGGATAGAACCTTTGAGATTTCTGCAAACTGTATGCACAGTTGAGAAGGGAGCTGTAGAAGACTCAAGCATTTTTCAAATACTCCTTCACACTTGGTTAAAAATTGCTGTTCTGAGCACTGTTATATATGGTTAAATTCAGATTTGGTTCAATAAACCACTTCCTTATAAATTCCTATAAGCCAAGGAGAAAAGCAGCAAGTCCTGCTATTTTCTCACTGTTTGACTTCTGTCTCTACAATTGTGGAAAGAGTATATTTCTATTGTTGAGGTCAACACATATAGACTCAGGTTTCTCCTTCCACCTCTGCATGGGCTCTAAGAACTAAACTCAGGTCTTCAGGCTTATGTGGCAAACACTTTTATCCACTGAGCCATCTCGCAGGCCTTATGCTCATTTCTTGAAGCAATCATTGTGAGAAGACACCATGAAGCGTGGTCACTGGGTAGACATGTAACAGACCATATTTAGTCCCTGAGCATTAGATCGACCTTATCCAGACTGTAAGAATGACAGGGAAAGACACATGCTTTTCTCACAGGAACTTAGGTGTAGTTAGCGTAAGACAATATGGTGTTGAATGGTTCAAATAAACAAAAACTAATCCCTATTACAAGTGGACACACACTGTGGCACAAGGCTGAGATCAATATAATTCAGGAGCAAAAACAAGAGCCCAAATATGTCGACCTACAATGAGGATGGTTGAACTCGTCTCCTGGGTTGACCCAACAAATTACCACAGGGCAACCTCAACAACAGAAATGCACTCTTCCCACAGTCATAAAGGTAGAATCCCAACAGCAAGATATTATCAGGATTGACTTCTATTCCTGACTGAACTCCAGTCAGGAACTGGTAAATTGTCTTAGCAGGTAAAAGCACTTGCCTCACAAGTCTAATGACCTGAGTTCAATCACTGGAACTCACATATAATGGTGGAAGGAGAGTACCAACGCCACAAAGTTGTACTCTGACCTCCACACACACGTTGTGGCAATAAAGACAACTTCTAAAAAATAGTTACATATACAATAATAACAAGAATTTACAATAATAAATGATATGTGTTAGTAGCTACATATACAATAATAATTAATTTATAATAATAAACAAAATTTAAAACTACAAAAGAATATTGGTCACACACTAGACAGGATTCACCTATATGACGTCATGTTAATTTAATTACCTCCATGAAGGCTCTGTCTGCAAACACAGTCACATTCTGAAATCCTGACAGTTTGTTATGACTTCAGCATTTGAACTTGGAAGGGAGACAATTCAGTTCTTAACTGTGGGCTTCATTATCCAAAAAAAGGTTACATGAACTTTGCACGAGTGAGAAAATGGAAAACAGCATGAAGAAGGCCCGTTCAAATATGAGAGTGTGTGCTGCCAAGGGATGCCTGCACAGAGCAGCCCTGCGCCAGCTGGGTGCCTTGTGAGCGCGCGCCCACTGCAAGGCACCAAAGCTGGCCACTTGCCTATTTTTTCATAAATTTCACAAAAATAGCATGAACTTTACTTGCAACACCACAACAAATTCTCAGTAAACTACTTTGCAAGGTAGTCAGGTCTCATGAATTTTTCTTTTATCAAATAATGTAGATCTTTTCAACCATTCGTACACATGTCAGTTTGAACATTATCTTTTGCACACTCCTTATGCACAGGGCAACGAGGAATGAAAGTACGGAGATTAATTTAGGTAACAATTACCATAATTCACAATTGCATTAGCACCTATTAAGGCTCATTGTTCTGTGGAAATTTTAATGATACATTCCTGAGGGAATAAAAGCAGATGATGAGAAATAAAGTTGTTTCTCTGTGTGCTGACAGGACCGCTGAGTGTAATTACACATGTCGGAGGCGACCTGTTTGCAGTTTACTCCATAATTTTATGTAAATGTTAAATAACTTCACGTGTTCTTCCTCCCTAGTTAAATGCTAATTTGTGTTATTTCAACAAGGGGAGAGCTGCAGGGTTACTCACAGACTTTCTCTGCTAATAAGGCCAACTCCTGCAAAGCAGCCCCACCCACTCAGAACTATGGAGGTAGCTTTGGTTTTCCTTCATCTTAAGTCTTCCGAATGGCCTGCCACACTTCCAACTACGAAAAACAGCTTTTCATTCTTAAAATTTGCAGCAAAAACCCATGAGGAGAGAAATTGTTCTCCTAGCTATAGCCACAGTGCTGGTTTGTATCAACTTCCTCAGTCCCAAACAGATCATTCCAAGGTACAGGTTAGATGTGTGAGCTCTTGGAGCTGTCATGTGGCAGGCGTTCTTACGCCGCCCCTGTTGACACTAGGAGTATCGTCTCCAATCTTCCCAAAGTCTTCATTAAAGAAATGAGGTTCTGTCCACAGAGGCAAATAGACTGCTTTATCACACACATTCCTGCACAACAAAGAGCCAGACCTGGTACAGATGAAGAAAAGAGAAACCATCAAAGCCTCACACCCACGCAAGAAGGTTGAACACAAACAGAAATTCCACCTGTAACTTAATTGCAGCATTCTGTTTGGCATTTGTAAAGAACTTTGAAGATAAGACTGTAAACTAAATTGTCTGATTTGGCCTCTAGTAGGCCAATAAATAATGAGCTTCTCATGGATGGAAACTCAGAGATCATCTTGTGATAACTCACTCCAGAAAATGCAGTCTTGTTCAGAATGTGCAAAACTGAAATGGACTGAAAACGTGGAGCCAGGGCAGTGGAAAAAGAAATCCTATCTTCCTGTAGGAAACCCTGGGAGGCAGCTTGATCTCTCAGCAGGGAGGGAGTTAGCAGGATGAGAATTGCTATGTGGACTAACATTTACTGGAAGTGTAAGAAATAACTACCAGCTATGCATTGTGACAATTGTGTTGATAATTGTCCTAAATTTATACATAAAAGTAATTATATTGTGAAAACCTAGACTTTAAACTTCTTCATTGATTCATGACATTTTTAGACACAGATTTCTGGAAAACATCAGGCTAGACCTCAAAATTGCTTGGTCATGTCAGTTACTTTATCTTAGGTGTCTATTAATATGTAAAGTACTAGGCAGAGAGTTCTGACCTTTCTGTTACTACGAAAGATTGGCATGTAAAGTCTTATTGTGAGAAACATCATCCAGATGAAATGTCACCGTGATTATCATCAACAAAGTCAACTTCAGCAGTTTCAAACTGATTTCCTGCCCTGGGCAGAGACTTTACTTTGAAAGGAATATATAATCTAAATAGAGCCCAAAGCCACCATAGAGGGCCTAGCTGTCCCCATGGCAGGCCTACGGACGACTGCGCAAGTCCTCTGCCCCACTTTCCATTCCCTTGTGAGATGCTATTCCTCCCGCCATCTCCTTCCTTTCTCCGTTCTTCCTTCCAAATGCGCTTATGCCTCCTGTTCTCCTAGTGCACAACATGTTTCATAGATATCTTCCCCTAGCTCAAGTTTTGCCAACTTTATCCCAGTTTCACAAACACATATACAGAGATGTCACATGTAGTGATAACATGGCCTAGAGGAAGAGAAAACATGAGCCAATAGTGGATAAATTGTAAAACAAGGCACTATTTTGGTGACTCAGATAGCAGATGTCAACTCGGAATACGTAGTGACACATATCAGGAGGCAGCTGCTGCTGCGAGTTGAGGAACCACAAATAGCTGTTGAACCGATTCCCAAACAACTCGCCATGCTCGGGAGAAAACTGAAAAGAGAAGTAGTCGGTTCTTCCATTTGTCTCCAGAGTTAAGGGCATCAATTATATTTATTTCTGTTCCTAAGGTCTCTTTTAAAAACGTGAGCTGAGATTATTCACCTCCAGAATTAAAAATGTCCTCCTTTTCAAGGTCTGTATTTTTTATTTCCTAATAACGTACATGCTTTAAACGTGAATTTATTGCATTAATTTATCTTTCCCATTAGAATGAAGATACCTGAGTCCAGTTGCTTACTCTGTTTTGCTTATTGCTGAGTCTCTAAGACAGGAAGTATCTCTAGTACATCGTATATATTAGTAGTTTCTAAAAAGAATAACCATGTCTGGCATTGAGAGACAACAGTTACTAGTTATCCAAAACGTCTATATTAACTGACATAGAAGGCAAGACCTTAGGTGATCAAGTAGTTGAAACCATAGAACATTTTAGTGGATATATAGATTAAACTGGAATTGGCCAATGCCTTCTAATTAAACTCAGAACTTAGGGAAATAAAATTATGAACTCAGTATTTTGAATCTAAGCTCAAATTCTAAATAAGGGATCAGATTTCTCCTGTGAACTGGTCTCAAATTCTAATCTTTTGACCCTGTAGGAACAAGGCCAGGATTTCTGGGAAAAAATAAGGAACTTACTAGTGACTGAATTAAAAGGCAAATTAAATTCATAATCCTGAAGGGTTTCTGATCTTCAAGTTGTGTCATTGGGATTTTTAAGGATTGAAGTGAGAGGCACTGGTAAATTTCAGTGACACTGAAAGGCCTGTGTTGTACCAACCCCTCTAGGCAGGTAGATGGAAGCTTCACCTTCACTGAAGTCGGTCATCACTTCTCCCAGGGGAGAAGAAATGATGGTGGGAATATAATGTTCAACAAAGACATAAGGATGAAATCATTAACATATGGGTTCCAAACCAAGACTGTGACTTCAACATGTCAGCTAATTGACCCAGATGAAATAAAACAGAAGTAGCAGAATGCCACAGGCAAGTCACAAAAGATATCAAAAGCTCAGGAGACTATAGCGATGGAGTCAATTCATTACTGAAGCTGCTAGCCAGTTTCTAAACATGACCCAAGGCAGATCAAAGCAAAACTACAAACCCTTACCTAAACAATGGCAATTACAGTTAAACAGGAATTACAGCCTCCGGGAAGAGGTCTTCTATGGTAGCTCTCTGCAGACTAATAATAACAGTGAAAGTTGTGCTATGGAACTCAGTTCTCAGAATGCAGTGTATGTGATAGAATCCAGGGTGGGCAGGATGAGTTGGGTGTAGACAACTAGGCAGAGATGAAGGAATATCCAGGTTTCAAGTGATACATCCTGTTGGTAGTACATTTATCATATGCCCTTGGAACTGACTTGAGTATACAACATAGTATAACGAGTGGAAGTCTAACAGCAATCATCGCAATCACAGATCCCAGATCAATTGCCAGACCAGCTTGTTTCCTCTTTCTTTCTTTCTTTCGTATTTGTTGTTTTTTAAGCCTTACTACAGTTCTATGGAAATTAAAAATATATTTAAAAGAGGGAGTTTAACAAAGGAGAAGAAGAGTTGTAATGGGAAGAGGAGAGAGAATGGGATTGGGGATTAAGGTGTAAAAGTATCACAAATTCACTATATTCATATATGTAACACTAAAAGCACATATATCAAGAAAGAGAGAGAAGGACCAGATGGTGGCAAAGACTAACAAAATGTATTTTATAATAACCATAAATTTATACTCAAATTATAAGAAAAATATAAAAGCCCAATGTCTTGTTTTTAACTGATTTTCATGTAATTAACATCTTGTGAAATTTTCTGCTGTGGTCTGAATGCAAACTGACTCACACCCCATCTAGAAGCACAGCAGTACTTTGGGGGGGAAAGTTGAGATCTTAGCAGGTGAGGCCAGGCTGGAAAACTTAGATCACAGGAGTGTTTCCCTGGGGATGAAGCCTTGCCCCGCCCTCTCCCTGTCTCCTGATGTCAGAATTCCCATGTGGTTCTTCAGCTCACACATGGAGCCAACCTTTGAACTAAAAGGCCAGCAGCCCACATTGCTTATGGCAGGTATTTTGTCAGAGTAGTGGGGATGCTAACTAATAGAGTCAATATATAAGCATATAATTAACGTTTGCTTTCCTGAAAATTTGAGAATATGTTCCCTCTAAGTACTTCGGAATAATCCCAAGATAAAGACTACTTTTCATACCCACTTGTTTACAGACACAAGCTGTTGACTTTAGTATATTCAACAACACTAATAAGAAAATTTCATTTTTGTTCTTTCCGTAGTTCAATTCTGTCAACTCACCCAGTAATCTCCTTATAAAAAGAAATCCCTTGTTTCCTCTGGAGTATAGAATTACATATTGTAATTCAATTCAGATGCTGTATCTCTGTGGTCTCCTTGAATATCTCAGATTCCTAGAAATATATTAGCCATTTGTGTAGTTTTCATCTCACCAGAACTTCTTCTTAGAGTGTATTTGTATGCAAAGTTTAAGTAGCATTTTTAGATAAAGGAGTCCGGGGTCAGCTGAGAGTCTTTGCAGAACAGCAGCACAGTCTTACACAGGAAGATCTTAAGGTGGATTTTCTTTGAGGGGACTGTGAAGGAGCCATTGTCAGAGAAAACAAGCAGAAAGGAGTTAGTAACTGTGGCAAGGCTTCAAGTGAGATGGGAAGTTTGGGCTTATGTTTCTTACCATATGGAAAAGACATGCCATGGCATCTGATTCCTCAATCATACGACCTGAAGATCTTATACGTGGATCGTAAGTTTCACCACCCATTAAGGTTTAGAAGCTTAATACCACTTTAATTTTTTTATTCAATTGTGCATGTGTCGCGCACCTGTGTGTGTGTGTGTGTGTGCGTGTATGTATGTATGTGTGTGTAGAACCATGGATGAATTCCGGAACCACCATGGACGCCTCCACCTCCTTGTTTACTCTGCCCTGGGATTCACAGGCTCCGCCCTACCAGGACCAGAAAGGCAGGCTGCCCCGTGGGGTCTAGGATCCCAACTCAGGATCTTCCCCCTGCAAGGCAGAGGCTTAACCCCTGAGCCATCTCTCTAGCCCCAGTACCACTTTAAAAAGCAGTTCTTGCTTGTCCCATCTTCTGTGTTGTGAATATTCCCAGAAGCACCCATTTGCAGATAACCACAGATAACAACATGATGGTGCTTTAACTTCCTGGGAGACATGTACAGTGACTTTCAGGAGTCAAGGGACTAATGAATTGCAAACCTTCTGTGTAGAGCCTACCTTATAAAATAATACAGAAAGCTGTGCATACATATGTAGTGCCTATGTATACACACATGAACACATATATACACATATACATGCACAAACATGCACACACATATATGTACACACATATATATGTCGTATATATGTATATATTCAACATATGTACATATATGTACACACACAAAATACATGCAAATACTTGTGTGTGCACATACATAAGCATGCACATAGATATATACACAATGCAAACATACACACATATGCAGATATGCATGCATACACACGTATGTACATACATAAATGCATACATGCACATATAAACATGAACGCATTTATGGGTAAACACATGCAAACATACACTCACACATATACACACATACACACGTATACATATATGCACACATATTCATCCATACAAATATTCACATATATATTCACATACAAACATGTAAATATAAGTGCACACATATATACACAGGTACTCATACAAAAATATTCTCATACTTATGTGCCACAGAACACTCTTCAATGAAAAGACCATTGTTGGTGTGACTCAAAACCAAAAGAAAAGAGAGTACTTGTTTGGAAGGGTCACTGTCACTAGCACACTGGGAACTGCATCAGGGGAAAGTTGAAAGTGCTTCATAGCCAAGCACTGCAAAATGGTCTCAAGTAACACCAGTACTGACGCTAAAAAACTTCTATATTTCCTAGGACACAGCATCTCTTTGTTACACTGACAAAGGCCATTTTGCTCACCTATTGTTCCTTGTGAGAATGAATTCTTTCTGAAAGTGGGTGGCTAAGTCCTATATCAAGATTGACCCAAGTTGCATTGCCATGGAAAGATTATATGAGGAGGGCTGAAGAGAAAGAAGGAAGTGAGATTATCTCCAAGTGTCAGGAGACATCAGAAAGGTAATGGTGTAGGTCATTCCAAGAATACATCAAATCACAAAACGCTGGAAACATCAAGAAAAAGACCTGCAAGATCAATGTTGTCAAAACTCTGAGAGACACTCAGTGGGTGTTTACACCAAGCAGGAAAAGAAAAACAAAAACAAAAACAAAACAAAAAAAAAAACCCAGCCCAGGCCAGGCAGCTGCAACCTCTGCAGGATCTTCCTCCCCTGTTCCTCCTTCTCCCTCTGTGATGGTCTAAAGAAGGCAGCCTGGGCTTCCGGTTGGGACCTTGGTCACTGGGTGGAGAGGGACTGACTCAGAGCACAGCACTTCTGTATGTGTGGCTTGTTTCAACTAACGTGGAGCTCGCTGTATAGAAAACCTATCACACTATTCAGAGGTTTCTCCTGCGCTGGAGGCAGAGGAGGAGAACATAAGGACCAGTAGCGCTGAGGAGGCAGGGATGGGTGGGGTGGTCTTTGCTGGTCATCCTACCCTCAACAGTGTTCCTCCGCAGCTGGTACCTCCTTGGAAACAACTTTGCACAAACTTACAAATTTAACAATGGAGTGGCTGCTCCTTCTCTATCTGTCACCTCAGCCTCTCTAGCTCTGGCCTCCACCTCTCACATGGCCCAGGAGCCCTGGTTGACTGGTACCTTCCATCCCTATGTTCTCAACACAGTCCACTCAGCCCTCCCACTACAGCCTTCTGGAGGTACACATGCCCATCTACACGCTTCTCCCAGGCCATCTCCTGCAAGGGTCTTTCCATTTATCCACCACAGACTTGCTTCTGGTAGTCCCTCAAGCGGAATATGGGAACTGCTGGAAACGTTGCTAATGTCCAAGAATACCAAGATGTAAGAGTCATACACTTGGAGGTGTCCAGATATTTGGAACAAATGTTATTCCAAATGTGAATGGGGCATATTGAGTGTGATTGACATTTGAATGAGTAGATCAACAGCAGACTCAGTCGCTGGATCTCATGACCCTCAAGACAGAGGGCAGTGAGATTGGAATGAAGCTCAGTCAGCCACAGGATTATGCCTGATGTGGAGTAAGAATGGTGGCAGTGCACAGGGCAGTCTAGTGACACTGAAGGGATGCGGCGTCCCAGAAGAGTGAAATACAGTTATTAGACTGAGACTAAGCAAAGCAGTGCGAGCCAGTGACTGACTATTCTTTGAAGGTGGGTAGCAGTTGAAGGGTCTCAGTGAAACAAAAAAAGACCTTCTTGTGAGTGGCAAAATTCTTCCGCCTGACTACTTTGAGCTGGGGAATTATGCTTTTGCAGCCCTCAGACTGTTCTACGTGTCTGCTGTACTGGAGTAGCTAGGCACCTGCAGATTCTAAGTTGGCCAGCCTCCAGAAACATAAGCCAGTTCCTTATAATACATGGTCCTCTCCCTCATGTGCTCTTCCTACACCAAATGTGTTATGCACAACTCAGATAACCTGAATCTAACAAACAAGCCCAGAGGTCTATGGGTAATCTAGACATGTGTCAAGACCATGAAAGTCAAGGAAGTATTGATGGATTATTGCAGAGTGAAGTAAAGAAACAGCTATAGCATGTGATTCTAAGCTAGAATTGTGGGCTTTATGGCTTAATTAAGACAATGGGTAAAGTTTGAGCAGTGCCCGATGATAGCGACACTTCAGGGTTGCCTCCTGGTTCCCTGGCTCTGTCAGGGGCATTTATAGGAAACACATGCTAGGTTCTCAGGTGGTGCACATGTGCAGAACTTACTCCCAAATGTCTTAACAAAAATAATGCTTCCTTTTCCTCCCTCCCTCCCTCCCTCCCTCCCTCCCTCCCTCCCTCCCTCCCTCCGTCCCTCCTTCCCTCCATCCCTGTCTCCCATCCTGTTCTTCATTTTTCTTATTTTATTCCCCCACACATATCTTGGTGGAAAAGTTATCCATACATGCTACTTCTGTTTCTACGATATATGTATTACTCTCAACTGTTATTAGGTATGCTTTTGGTGAAAAAAGTTAATATCATACTATTCACCAAAAATCATTTCAAATGCAAAGAATTTAGCACCATCTCTCCTGACTTGTCATTAACCATCTTATTTCTGTCATTACCAACCCCACTCAGTCAACAATGCTGCGATGGAGAGACACAAATGTGGCTCACCTGCATCTAGCTACACACTCCTACTTTTCCTTCTTCCTCAAGTTCAACTTTTAGAAGTTGCTTTTCAATAAAAGTTTATTATGATTCCTAGTTTTTGACTAACTTTAAGAAAGTATTAACGTTACCTTTATTCTAAAATGTATTATCTGGACATCCAATTGGTGTCAGGAATTATCCCCTTTTTAAGTTGAGAGCACATTTAAATGACCTATTTTTGTTATAGCACTTCAATATTACTTTTTTTGCATGCATGTGCATGTATGCTTTGTGTGTGTGTGTATGTGTGTGTGTGTGTGTGTGTGTGTGTGTGTGTTTGTGTGTGTGCATCAAAAGGCATTTTGTGTACCTGTGGAGACCCAAGGTTGATATCAGGAGTCATCAGGATTGCTGTATCACCTTTTTACTTTGTTGGTTTCCACGGTTGGAAGTGCAAGCTGCTACCATTTCTGCCTGGTATTTTTACATGGGATATGAATTCAGGTCCTTTTGTTTTCAGGGTAGCAGCTGAACTCCTGAGTTATCTCTCTAGCCTAACAGTTATCCTTGATTTTGCTAGCTGTGCTTTCATCATGGGGACGAAATGTATAACAGAAAAGCAATCAGGGAGGCTTATGTTGAGCTCTTACTATGAGAGTCATGTGAGTCCATCATGACAAGAAACACATGAAGCTACTCAATCCAGGGTAGTGGGAATATGTGGCAGTGGGTCCTCTCATGGCTACAGACTGGGAAAAACAGCGACACACAGGAATCCATGAACGGACAGAACCTGCTCCTGTATAGCATCGGTCCTCTAATTCCCATGTTGCTTTCAGTTGGTCACTTATGCATAACTCATTCTTCCAAGAGTTGGTTGAATTCTTTTTTCCTCTGTCCTCCTTTCCATCTATTTTCCTTTGATCTTTTCACATTTCCTCTGTAGCAAACTGAGTTCTAGATTTCTTGTCACTTACATGTGACTTTATGTTTGCAAGCATTTCTGGAAAATGCTTTTGTAATATGGCATCTCCTCCTTGCCCTCATCCTACCATAGTGACTAATTAAACAACTGGCCTTGTAACTGCAATTTCTTTTCATAATCGTTATGTCCTTATCCTTCTTTACTGTGTTTTGAGTGATTTCTTCCAATTCACTACTTCTGAATATTACTCTTTATTTGTTTTGAATCCTTGAAGACTTTATCTTTGCAACATAATTCTTTTTACTCTTTGCTTGACTATTTGTAGTCTCTTATTGCTTGTTTAAAATGTTGTTCTCTAAAAAAGTAGCTTCTATTTAAAGCAACACTTTATGCTAAAACATTTAATTTCAAAAGTATGTTGGGGATCTTCTTCTGTAAATTTTCACCCTTGTTAGTTTATTTTTTATGTATTTTGATGGTTTTTAATTATTAATGTCTCATTGACATTAGTCTATTTCTTTTGTACACCCAAAGAGATGTTCTGGTTTTGACCCCTTTCTCCTTTGAGGTTTGGTTTTATAAAGATAATTAATTACAGGTCATACTGCTACCTTATCATTAGCCTGAGGCTCAATTTTCCTGTAAGTATTGTTGGTAATTTCCCTTTAAAGCTCATATTTTATTGGATTGCCCTTCACTGCTCTGGTGTTAGCACTGAACTCTGCCTCTGTTTATTTGTAGCTGCTTAGAGAGTCCTCCTATTTCCTGGAAGCACAGTCATGAGTCCAATATCTATTCAATGCTGAATCCCCTTTATTTCCATGTGCTTGCTTCACTATGTCTGAAGCTGAAACTCAACTATCCTTCTCTTCTGAGAATATTGTGACCAAGGCAGTCCTTGGCTGCATGGTCATGACTCTGAGATAGCTCACTCACTCAGCATCTGACATCCCGAAGCCTATTCCATTTCTTAAGCTCTCTCTCTCACTTTCTAGTCTTGTAGAAAATTCATGCTAAGGCCCAATTGGTTCCCTCCGGAACCACTGGACAGAAACAGATTCTTGAGAGAATGGCTTGGGCTGTCTTCGACAGTGTTTGATAACCTCACAGGAATAATATACAGTGTGTTCACACATTGACTCTCTTGAATCCTTGCTCCTCTGAAGACTAGATCTGATTCTAGGCCAGCCCTCTGGAATCCGCTTCCTCCCTCACTTCAACACTCTGGCCAACTTTTCCAGTCTTATCACATGTGTAATCTTCATTGCCATAGTGTTGAGTTTCTTTTTCTTGAGTGTCTTGATTACAGGCCAATTCAGCAAGTATCAGGGGAAGAATGTGAACAAGACACACGATGTATTTCTATTAAAATATCATATGAAAATCATCACCTTTCATACTAAATTCAAAAGTTAGTTGAATAACGTTGTAATTTAGTCAGCACCACTCCTACTGGTCCTCGGGAGAAGCTTCTCAGAGCAAGGGTATTTGACAACAGACAAGGCCAAGTTCCTCTCCAACAGCCTGTTCACTCCAAGATCCATCCTGGGGCTAGGCAATGCATGGGGCCATACCATTGGAGTATTTTAGACCACATTGACTCATGAGGCATGTATCAGCATACGTGCACTAATGAGATGGGACAGGTGTAAATTGCTGATCCTATGATATATGCATTTGCCCCTGTTTAAGTACTTTTAGATATTACAATAAATGAAGGTTTATGATTTAAAAGATAAATACCTCTTAGGTGGAGATAAATCATGATTATCGTGGAAACTTTGTTTCAGTTATAGGAAGCTGTCCAATTCACTGAGATAATACCATTGGATATTCTGAGGGATATCAGAATGTCAAAATTGTTTTCACACTAGCCGGAATTCAGGTCACATCTGGATTTGTGTCATATGAGCACTCTAGTTGTTCTAAGCCCAAGCCAGAACTTGTGGTCTCCTCATTGTCGTGAAGTTGCTGTCCCAGAAGCTCTCAGCAGGAGGTGAGTGTAGCTGTGGCTCTGCTTAGGCCCAATGACCTCACACATCTTTTCATGTGAGTATTGGCTATTTGCTTAGCCTTAAAGGAGTGTGTTCACAACCTTGACTATTTGTAAATAAGTTGTCTTTTAACGGTTCTTCAACTCTACTGTTAGGCCCTTATTAGATACAGGCTTGACAACAACTCCTTCTGTTTCTCTGGATTGTCTTCCACCATCTTAAATGCCCAGAGACATTCACCTTCTTCTACTTACCATTGAATCTATTTTTTTTCTGGTTTCTTTTACTGTTTGAGTCATCTACTTTTAGAGTTCTTCCTCTCACACTACCCAGTTCCTTCTGAGTGAGATTAGTTATGCAAAGTCCTTGCCACTGTATCTGACACATCATAGAATTTCAATAAATTTAAGTTCCTTCTATGCCCAGGAAGCCAGGAAGAGGAGAAACTTGGATGGGCAAATGTGAGCACTTGATACATTGAGTTGGAAAGCCTGAAACTTACTGTAAGTGAGGAGAAAGGGTTGTCAAATAGCATGCACGGCGCAACGGCCAGACTCACAATCTTGCAAGAGATGTCAACTGGGGACATTCAGGTAAAGATACTAGGGGCCAGAAGTAGTGGGCTAGCACAAAGGAAATTAGAGATTTTTTTATGAGTTAGAAGCTAAAAATGAATTTCAAAGGCGACAAGTGCGAGAAAACGAGGTATTTTAGACTCATGAAAAAGTCTCGTCATCCTGTGTTCCGAAGCACCGCTGCTTTCCCAGCACGCTAAAAATCAGAACCTTCCACGCGCCTCGGGTGCTCATGCGATGTGCCCAAGTGACATCTGAAAGCGACCAGCAGCGATGGGAAAAGATCGTATGTGGCACCCGTGCGTGCCAGTGCATGGTAAGCTATCTCGGAAGGTTGCGGGGCTTCGACATCCAGGCTGGGGCATGCTCGGGGACCAGCACAAGTACGAGAAGGGACTCTGAGTCTCTGGCATCAGCAGCATGACCCCAAGGGCTTTGAGAGTGTTTCTGACTGCCCCAGTCTGGTTGTGCTCTTCCTGGAAGTTTTCAGTGAATTCCAAAAGTGACGTAAAGCCCCTTCCTAGCAGAATGGATTTTTATTCTACTCTGCTTAAGTGTTAAGAATGGATTCTGTTGTTTGCCTTAAGTACCTTGAGCCACACGTGTTAATTGAGCGCCTTCCTTTCCTGTATTGAGATGCAATAATTCTCTACTTGGTCTCTTTCTGCCATCAGACACCAATACAGGAGTTCCCGGCTTTTACCCTGAGTATCTGAAGTTGTTACGGCTAGAAAGAAAGGTGCTACTGATGCCTACTGCACAGGGTCCGGAAACTGGAGAGCCCCTTACACACATATAGAGTTAGCTGGACCCAAAGAGTCAGTGGTGCTGAGAATAAGATGCCTGCTCTGGGGTTCATCCCCATCTGTGCAGGATAGTTAGTGCCTGACACAGAAAGGAGCTTGACACATCTCTGGGAAAGCACAGGCGAGAGCCAAAGCCTGAGCCTTTCATGGACCACCACCATGGAGTTGTTGGAAACACCGCGCACTTTCCCTTTATCTAAATTGGCCAGTCACGGGATTTTTTTCCCATCTGAATCCAGTGAATGTGAGTGAATAAGCGTTTTTCTCTCCAACCTTCTTCCTGTCTTCCCTTCTCTTTTCCTCTCCCCATACTCTGTAGCATCTTCTCACGTCCACATGTTTCCTCTTCATCTTACTCACTGCTAGCAATATATTAAAAGGTTGCATCAATCCAGAGCTCTAGCACATGTAGTCTTTCCTGTTCATTTGGTCCTTTCCCCAAAGAAGAATCAAATCCCTGTTGCCCACATATGATAATTAATCTTGGTCACCAACTTGAGTCCGCCTGCAATCAACTTAGCTGTAAGACCACTTGAAGAGACTATGTGGATAAGATACTTGAAATACAATGACCAACCCTAGTTGTAGGTAAGCAGTCCCCCGAACCCCTAGCAACAGACCAGGATAAAAATGCAGGGGAAAAGATCTCTCTCCCTCCCCCTCCCCTTCCTCCTCTCCCTTCCTCTCCCCCTCTCCTTCTCCCTCCCCCCTCCCTCTCTCCTGCCCTCTCTCCTCCTTTGCTGACAAGCTCATTTTCCTTGCCGTGGCCATTCTTTCCTGAAATCAGAACCCTTCTTCCACCTTCCAACACGACTGACATCCAGACCCTTCAGGAATCCTCCAGCATTCAGCGCCCGACTGGGACTGCTGAGACAGTCAGATCCTGAACTGGAGCAACTACAGGCCGCCATGCTGGACTTCTTAGACCACATCTTGTAAGACAATCTAATAAGTTTATTTTTCTATACACTCATGCTATAGGTTCTGTTCTCTGGGGAACCCTGACTAATACATGACAGTTGGTACCTGGATTCCTCTTGCGTCTCAGCCCTCCCGGATTCCTTCCCTGGGACATGCATTCAACCTCTGAAACCTTCTCACCACATGCTGAGTCTACCTGCCGACTGTGCCTTGGGGAGGCTTCTGCCCTGGATCCCTTTCAGCCTCTTGGTAAGCCTTCTGGTCACAAGTGCTGCTGCTTCCAGACTTACTGTGGCTTGTCTTTTCTACAAGTTATGACCTGTCAGTATCCTCTTCCTTATGGTCCTAAGACCTCTTTGTAGGACTCTCAAACACAGAGTTAAGGCTTTGTATCCCACCCAGTGCCCCACCCACCTCAGTAATCTTTTCCTTGACCACCGTGAGTCTGGTGAGTTTGCTGTGTGCTCTGTCCGGCAAGCCCCACCCTCCACACACCGTGCTGCTGAGGAAGGGAGGGTTCTTCTGAGGTGTCACCATGGCTAGACCTTAGCAGCCGGCTATTCAAGAAAACAGCTCATCTATGTGCTGCTGTGCGGATGATCTGCACATGCGATCCATGTCTACAGTCAGTTGACTTTAATGAGGGAAATTATCTCAGTAATCTCAGTGGGTCTCATCCAAGACTTCCAGAGCGATGCGGAGGCTGCCCAAGAAAGAGAGGGCTCGTGAAATCGACTTTCCAGTGCCCTTCCTAATTGTCTGACCTCCACAGACTACACTCACCTGCAACTTACTCATCTTCTCTAGGCACACACTCAGCTGCTTCTGTTTCTCTGTGGCAATCTTGATAAACATACTGCTCCTGCTCCTCCGCCACTGAGGAGACAATATAGCAACCCCTTCCCTCCTTCTTCTCTCTCTCTCTCTCTCATCTTTTCTCTGCCTTGCCTTGTTCTCTCACTACTTCCTGAGGAAGAAGTAGTGACCAACCCCAGGCGTCAGATTTTGATATTCTGACAGTGGTCCATGTTCTACTAATAGACGGAGCTTTCATGCTTTGTCTTATAATTTGATGACTGGTGCCTTCATTTAAACCCACACCTAAGCATGCGTTCGTGTTTATAAGTTATTTAAAAGTCTCATCTCTGGAATCAAATTCCAGACAAATAGCTTAGAAGAAAATTTTATTTTCGTTCACAATTGGTGTGAATAAAGGCTAAACTATAAAATAAGGGCTAAGCTATAACCCACAAGGCCACACTCAGTGGCTTATTTCTTCTAAGCTGGCCTTCCTCCTAAAGGTTCCACATCTGGGGACCAAATGTTCAAACACATAAATCTGTTAGAGGGACAGTCCATGTTTAAACAGTAACATCATATTTGGAGCTCACACTTGCCTTCCATGGGCAAGCAGCCACCCCTTGTACAGGGACAGGAGCACCCACGTTCACTGACTACATTATCAGTGGGCAGAACTGGCATGCCTCAGTTACAGAAATGAGGCATTCACTTCTCTCTCATGTCCCAAGGGCTTCTTCCCATTCCATGGATTCTGCTGCATGGCAAACAGGCCTACGCCCCTTTGATATTCTGATTCCATCACCTCTCTCAGAGTGAATGGCTAAGGAAGGCCAGAAGAAGGCATCTGAATTTAGCACCCCTAGTCTCCACTCACTGAGATCCTTCAAGTACAGTGGGGATCCTCATGGCGGTGGCCACAGGCAGGATTACGGCTAAAAGGGACTCTCTGTTTAAAACCTGAAGTGAACCAGCAGGCGTCTGGTCTTTAGCAGAGACAGAGTCCTTAGATAGCATCCAGAGCCTCACAGGTCCATCCTGGCTCTAAGAATGGGGAAGGCATTTGCTGAAGTAGGAAGACTGACCTCGGAAAGACCTTGGGATGAGTGTTGACAACCCAAATAAAGTCATTGTTCGGAAACTGGGCTCAGGAGACTTGAAGGTTACTTGTTTTGTTCCCCTTTGTCTACCTCCACTGGTCTGTGGCTACAAGATCCAGGGATCTTGAGCCTCTTTATGCTACTTCTTGGACAGTGAGATTTGATCAAAGTTTGAAGAACAAAGACTTGAGAAAAGGAAGGAAACACTGCGGGATCACTACTCAGGAATTAAGTGCCTGGTTAACAGGTTCTATCAGCCAAAATGAGCCACAAACAAACAAATAAACAAAAAACAAACAAACAAACAAATAAATAAATAGATAAATAAATAAATCTACCACTGCTGAAAATTCTGGAAAGACAGAGGCTGCCTCTATTGGAGATCCAGGCAGAGCTTTCAACAGCAGCTCAGAGGAGGAAACTTTGGCCTGAGGCGAGGCTCCCGGGAGGAACGCAGCAGTGTGTTGAGCCTCCTAATGGAAATTCTCCCCAGCTGAGTTTAAATGAACATGTTGCGCTCAGACCGCTGGCTGAGTAACTGACACGCAGGCAAATCTGAAGGCAAGAGGATTTTTGTCTTCATGCTTTTCTCTTTTTGCTCCTTCCTTCTGAGTCTAACACCCCTCTCTGCTTTCATCTCTTGCTGGCTTGCGCAAGGGGGAACCTTGCTTCTCTCTGTTCTTCAGCTATGACGATCACATATACAAGTTTGCATGGGTCTGAGAGTCTAAGGTTCTCACTAATCATTGCATGAGTCAAGGTGGCTTTTTGGTGTTTTGGAACTGGGACTTTCAGAACTCTGGGGTGGGATGAATTCACCCCCTCAGCAGAGGTAATAGTTGGGGTGTCTCCTGATGAGATGGCTTGGTCTGCACAACTGGGTACAACTGAGTCTGTGAGTAGAATGAGGAATGGGAAGATATTTTAAGTATAAGCTTCTTTGATTTACAAAGAAAACAGAACTTCCTTTTGATTTATTTTTTAAGTCTATATTCCTTTTCTAGGAGTGTGTTTGTGTGCGTGTGTGTGCGCGCGCACTTGCGTGTATGTAATGTACCTGTGTGTGCAAACATGTACACAGGAAAGAACTTGAGTATTGCTCTATTCCTTAGCGCTTTGCTTCGGGGTTTCCCAGACACTCCAGGGCTGACATTACAGACCACACTAACTGGGAGAACTCAGGCCCTTTTGCTTTCAAGGCAAAGGTTTTAACCCCTGCTCCATCTCCCCAGCCCACCTTCTATAATGTTAATAGTGGGAGAAGTGGCCCCCTGCTCCTCTGTAGGACATCTAGAATTTAGATCTACCCATCATCTCAGGTCAGTTACTTTAAGGAACTGGCCTGGATATGCGTTGAGATAAGAATCAGCTGTAAATTCAACTTGACCTTGGAAACAACTTGATGTTCCTGTATGATCTTTCCACAACTCGCTAGTGCCAGGAAAGGATTTGATCCTCAGAGTCAAGCCAGGAGCTGGCCAGAGGCCTGGAGCAGAAGCCAATATCCCGCTGTGACTCTGGCTGCTTCTTGGAACGTCCTTGGCTGGCCACAGAGTTGACCACTGCTCCAGAAACTTCCATGTGAACAGATGCTGAGAAGACTCTGCACACACTGGCACTGTGCCTAGGGCTGTCTGGGCATGTGGGAAAGTTTTGTCAGGAGCTGTTCTCTTCCTCTGTGTCTACATTCTTACCCGCCTGTGCCCAAGGAAGGAGGGTCTGCTACTGCTGCCTGACAGGTGAGGGCTGGAGATGCACGTGTCCGCAGTTTCTGGGCCTCCGCTCTGTCCAGGGTCTCAGTTCAGGGCATGCTGCACCAAGGCCAGTGGTGGATGTTGATCGGAGTCATCCACGGTCACTGTGAGGAATGTCTGAGCTGCAGAGGTTGGTCTGGATTAAAGCTTTTGCCCCACAAGCCGTCTCGTTGCCTCCACTTGCGCTCACACCTGTGACGTCTTCTGGGCAGACCTCATTCTCTTCTTCTGCAGCATTTGTTTCCCTCCTCACAGCAAGTGGGATGAGATCGTGGATGTGTCCAGCCTTCCCCTCTCTCGTACAGCCAAATGCAGGCTCTCTACCTCAGCCCTCAAACCATGACCAGCCCGGATGCCAATCTCTATCCTTTATCATCTCCTCATCACATGGCTTTGACACAGTGATCGTCCTGCTGAGCTTGGCTGCCATTACAAAACATCAGCGGTTAGGAGGCTTAAGCAACAGCAATAGAAACTTCTCACAATTATGAAGGCTGGAAATTCAAGGCAAAGGGGGCCACAGGTTGATCTCTCTCTCTCTCTCTCTCTCTCTCTCTTCCTCTCTGTTAATGGCTTGCTGGCTGCTTCCTACCATGTCTTCATATGGTCTATTATGTGTGCTTATATACCTAGTATCTCTTCATTTTTGTTTTGGTTTATAATTTTTAATTATAACTATTTTTAATTATATCTTGATTATTCAAGACAAGAGTATCCACTGTGATGTTTCTGTGTACTTACACATCATCTTTTTGCTTGTACGGTACAAGAGCCACCTGCAGCTTGGTCGTGGCTTGAGTGCACCCCAATGTTTTGGAGATGTTAAAAGGGAGACATCATATTACTTAGAAGGGGAACAATTTAGGGAAAGGGTAAGAGTTATATAGGGTTGGAAAGGAGTCCACAGGCTGGATTCCTGGTGGCTTTACAGGACTGGAAGGGGGATGCTCTTGACTCTGAGAAGACTCTGCAAGATTGCAGAGGGAGAGAAGCAGCTCCTGAAAGTTGTCCTTGGACTTGCTCACTCCTATCTGTGGTTTGCTGTCTCTCTCAGAACCAACAAGTAAAACTCTTTAAAAATTCATGTGTGTGTTGGACCCAAACCTCTCACCAAGCCATGTGAAACCTAAGTCATAAATACTTATCTTTTTATTGGAAAATTGAATCTTGTTTTCATGTTCATTTCTCTGACATTCTACTCTTTCTTTGCTCATTTTTGAACTTTTTTATTTAAATTTCCATTCTTCAGTGAATGTATGATATTTTCCCATTTTAATCCCCAACCCCACCCATCTCTTTTTCCCATCACAGTTCTTCTTCTTCCCTACTCTTCTTTCGCGCGCTTTCATGTTTTTGTGTGTGTGGCCCACTGAGCTTCATCTGGTTGCCTCTGATGACATGCGCTTAAACACTTGCTGGAGCATGAATTGTGCGTCAGCGAGCATACCATTGAAAGAGTATCTTCCCTTCCCCAGCGTCCAGCATTAATCTTTGATAGTCTCTCGGAGAGGCATGAAGCCCCTGGAGATCTTTTCCCTTCCATGGTGAAATATCTTGTGGAACTACACATATCTGTAAAGAGTTCACACATGTCTATAGGGAGTTTACACGTATCTGGAGGGAGTTCATAGACACAACACTTCTGTCATGTCTATAAGTTACTGGCTAGCAGTACCCTTCCCAACCTTCAGGCTTTTACATTCTTAATACCCCCTTTTCCATAATGTTCCCTGATCATGTAGTGGCTTAGATATCCTATTTTGGGCCGAGAAATTTGTAGTCATGTATTTTCTGCACTTGGGCCACTTGAGATTTTCTGTTGCTTATTAATCAAATATATTTTCCTAGTCACTTACCTGTTCCTTTTCTTGCTTCCATAGGTTTTTATTTACCTTTTACATATTGATTTGTAACAACACTTTGAACCTAAAATAAAGTGCCTTGTTAATCAAACTAAAAGCACAGGCAAGCAGTTTTAATCCAGGACTTGCACTTTTGAGAAGTTAGCTCACAGATGTCCTTCAGTGCACAGAAATACATCTGCACAAGGACAGTTACTACAGTTTTGCTGTGACAATCTTAGAATGAAATCCATCTAAATCCACTAATGTGTATTATACAATGGGTGTTGTACATACACACTAAACATAAAACAGTAAGAAAGAAAGAATAAATCTGTTGGTTTCCTCCTCCTTTCCACCTCTCACATGGTAGCCAGGCATCCAGTGCAGGGCCAGGGCCTGCTAGACAGAACCTTTAGCCCTTCAGCCATGGTCCAGAGCCAGAAGCATGGTAAATCTTCTGTCCATTGTATAACAGATTAAACTTAAATCACAGAATCATGTGTATAATTTAACTCTCTGTTTTTAAAGAATATCCTCTCTATAGAGAAAGTAGCTAGAAAAAAGTCTGGGGAGACGGCTCAGGAGTTAAAGCCTCATATGCCAAATGACCTACGTTCAGATCCCTAGATACTATGGGAAAATGAAGAGTGGAAATAGCAGGGGGCTGCACTTCCGGGCCTGGAAGGAGGGAGCCTGGGAAAACCCAGAGCAAAGCAGTAAGAAGGTAGAACAATCCAGGAGGGTACTCAGTGTCAGTCTTAGGACTGTAGAACACATTCTCAAGTGTCCTTTTGCACACACACACGCACACACACACACACACACGAAAAGAAAAAAGAAAGAAAGAAGTAACTAGAAAAGAAACTGTTAGTAGCTGATAGTAGCAGAATAGGGAGAAGGGTAAAAAAGGATTCTTTTATTCTACTTGAAAAGTGAGTCAAGGAGCTTGGTTGTTTTGCATAGATTCATAGCACAATCAAGAAGGAAATACAGAGATTTCCTAGTCACCCTTCCTTCCACTTATACCTCCTGCTATTAATGCTCCCACCAGAGAAGTGTGTTGGTTATGACCAAAGCTTTAGTGACACATCAGCATCACTTATATTTGCAGTTTTAGCCATGGTTCACCCTGGCATTGCATAATTGTGTGTGAATATGCAGTGATACATAGACAGTATGTGGTATCTTTAGTATTACCGTTGGTCACCCTTCCCTTTCTGCAAGCCCCCGCCAACCTCATTATAGACTCCATCATTTTGCAAAATATCTTCTAGCAGGATTCATAGTTATTGTTTCTTACTGCGCGTCTTCAAGGAGCAAATCCCCCTCTTGTATCCTTCAGCTCTCTGCAAGCAATTGAAAATGCCAGGAGCCTCCTGCTTCCCTCCTTTCCTATTTTCTTGAGAACACCTAATTCCTTAAATTCTTCCAGCACTGATTTAGACTCACCAGGACTCATCAGAAGATGTCACATGAGTCCTCTCCATTGTCCCATATTAAGCCCAGCCATGACGGATATTTGTCATTCTGCATACAGCACCTTGCTACTAAAGGCGTATTGCAAGAATTGCACCTGCATCTAAGCATTTCCATGCAAAGCAATGGTTCCCAGTGTGAACTAAGAAAGCACAGCCTGAAGTCCTGGGAATTCTTGCCAGAGTTGAGGAGGTTTCCACTGGAGTTAGCTGTTGTGAATATGTTTGGCACCTAAGTTAACTGCCTTTTCATAGCCCCCATCTCAGCATCCCAGGGCTATAGATGTAGAAACGTGAGCATTAGTGCACTCTGAGAACACTCCTCACTCCCAAGACTGGCTCTCAGCTTCCCAAACCATGCTGGTTCTTCAGAGTGTCTCTGAAAACCAATCAGGTCCTCACACCGAGCATGGTGGGAAGGAGAGTGGCCCTCACAGTGGTGTGGAGTATGATCCCCTTCGGAAACGACAGCCCATGTGTTTGAGTGACGTCGCTGAACTCTCAAGTAAAAGATAAACGGAGGCAAATCCAGCTGTCCTAACGTGCTGAAGGCAGGTCGTTTTGCATTTTCACTTCTTGTGGAGAAAACCACAGGAAAGTGGAGCACTGGAGACGACTTTGCCAGCCTGACCCATCACTTCAGGACCCAGAGCACTCACCGATGTTGTTGCCTCTTCACTTGTGGCCACTTCTCCAGCATATTTGGCGACTCTACTGTTCACACACACGACTAATTTCTTACAGAATCAGCACTGCTTTCCTGTTTGTTTGCCTTAGTTTGGTTTGGTTTGTGAGACAGATTTCACTGTTTAGCCCAGGCTACCTTGTGATTCTCCTGCCTCAGTCTCTGAGCAGTTGGGATCATAGCTTTGGCTACCCCACCCAGCCTGACTTCGTGCCTTGTGTCTCTTCCTCCAGCTCCAATGTTCTCGACTCTTCCTAATCTACAAAGCATCATACTCCAGAAGGGTTATCACTAGAAAATATGAACATAGAAATGTGTATAATCATGATTTTAAGGACCCTGTCTTTCCAGCTTACACTCATTAATGCCTTAGTGCTAAGGAGTAGTGGCCCTCTGGGAGCTATCAGTCATTCTTAGTTCCTGTTTCCCTCTTTGTCAGTTCACGCCTCATGGCCCATCATATTATACCTTCACATATATTCCTGACCATCTCTCACTGTTTTCACTTGGAAAAAATTCAGATCAGGAGCTGAAGAGATGGCTCAGTACCTAAGGTGCTTGCCCACACGTTAGAGGACCAGAGTTCAAACTCTAGGACCCAAGTAAAAGCTGAGCACCCCAGCAATTGGCAGACAAAGACAGAGCGTCCCCCAATGAGCTAGCCTGCTGACCTATCCCCCCAATGACCTAGCCTGTTGACCTATCCCCCCAATGAGCTAGCCTGCTGACCTATCCCCCGATGAGCTAGCCTGCTGACCTATCCCCCCAATGAGCTAGCCTGCTGACCTATCCCCCAATGAGCTAGTCTGCTGACCTATCCCCCGATGAGCTAACCTGATGACTTATCCCCCTCAATGGGCTAGCCTGCTGACCTATCCCCCGATGAGCTAGCCTGCTGACCTATCCCCCCAATGACCTAGCCTGCTGACCTATTCCCCCCCCCCGATGACCTAGCCTGCTGACCTTGCCAGATGGGAGCTCTAAGTTTAACTGCAAGAGCCTGTCTTAATAATTGTAGTAGAGAGCCAAGCTGCAGAGATGGTTCAGGGGTTGAGACTCTGCCTTGCAAACAGAAAAACCTGAGTTCAAATCCAAGATCCCACGTAAAAAACACCAGGTGGAAATGGTGGCAGCCTGTACTTCTGGCTGTGGAAGACAGAGCTTGAGAAATCCAAAAGCAAAGCAAAAAGGAGGTAAAACAATTCAGGATAAATGCCATCTGATACACACACACACACACACACACACACACACACACACACGCACACACGCACACACACACGAATAAAACCAAAGCAAATCATTTGTCTTTAAAAAATAAACTTTAACAACCCCTCTAAAAAAAGTGTAAAACCGTCTAAAAAGACACCACATGTCAACCTTGGGCTTTCCTGCACAAAATAGACTTCAGATGATCCTTACAGATCTTGAATGTGATCACTTCTAATGTGCCTTTAATTTAAATGTGCGTGCGTGTGTGTGCGTGTGTGTGCATTTGTGTTTATTCACGTGTATATATGTATGTACATGTGTTTGTGTGTGCACATGTAAATGTGTATGCATGCATACATACATGTATGTGGATGCATGTGCATGTATATGTGTGTGTTTACATGTGGGCTCATGTGTTTGTGAACATGCACATATGTGTATATGTGTGTATATGTGTACATACACACATTCATGTACATATGCACACGCAGGCACATCCACTCATGCACAATGTGCATACATGTGTGTACATGCATGTGCATATGTCTGTGTGTATATGCGTGTATGTATATGTATGTATGTTTTCCAAGTGCTGAGGTTAGGATCCCAGCATTGCCCATGGTAGGCCAATGTTCTGCCACAGAGTTATATGCTCAGTCCCAAAGCTTAATGATTAATATTCCATACAGCTATGGTTAATTTAAAACCAGGATCCATGAAACCTTCTTCATCTTCTCCTCTGTCTACTCATCCATCTCTATCTCACCTGGACAATCTAGGTAAGAAGTTGGGCTAGGGGGGAGTATGGGCTGTCTCTGTCCTGAAAGAACCCTGTCTGTGTTCTCGAGGAATTCCCAGGACTTCTGGAGGTGCTCAGGTGCTCCTTAAGACCCAGCTCTGGCTGTCAGAAAGCCCTGCGGCCCAGCACACACCTACCACGATGCGAACCACAGGGGAATCAGTTTAGCTGACTGCAGCAGAAAACATATGCCACGTAGCACCTGGGAAAGAAAGTCATCAGTCAAAGTGACAAGACTGATGACCCAGTCTCAAGGCTGAAGGACATGCCGCTCTCCTCTGTGCAGGCCCAGGTAAGAGAGGCCATGTACAAATGCCAATGTCTAAAGCAAGAACAAATGACAAAAATACAGAGTTCTTTCCTTCCTAGAATACCATCATTTGGGTTTATGGACTAAATCTAGTTCAGTCATAAGGAAAATGAAATCTGTGTGTAAACGATTGAAAGTTAGGTTTATTTAATCCTGATTTCTCTTCTATAAGAACCTAAAAAACAATAAGCATTTGCTTAGACTTTAAATGTTGCAAGTTCCTTTGGGAACTGGGATGGAAGATGAGTACTGGATAAATCATTACACCGTCACAATACACAGTACAAAACATATCATTGATATATTTTGTCATTGAAGGTGTTGTAGAGAGAAATTCTGTATCTTGCTGCTGGCTGAGATAACAGAAGTCACTGCTTACAAGTGGAAAGATGAACCCCCTCAGATTAGAAGAAAGATAACACAGACATTTTACCTTTCCAGCCCCTCAGGTTAAAAAAATGCATAAAATGAAAGAAGATCAAGGAGGAGAAAATTCTGGGCAGTTTGGTCAGGAAGATAATAACGGGGCAAACTCTGGGGTTACTTCACGGGAAAGTGCCTCGATCATCAGGGGCATTCATTCCCCAGACCCCTTCTCAAAAAGAACACGTTTGCCACTTGATTCTCCTAAGGTAGCAAACTCTCAGCTGAAGTTCTGTTGCTGTTTCCTGTAGGAGAATTTCTGCTCTGTCATTGCATTAAATGAGCTCTGGGATTTCAAAGCCTCTTGGGAAAGGATAAAAAGCAAAAAGCACCAACCTGCACAGCAAGTCCCTGAAGTGCCTTACACTGCATTATAGCCCAAATGTGACCTGTGAGATATCGCAGTCCTTACGGGAAGCCAGGCCTTCCTATAATGGAATATTCACCTGCAGATCATAAGAAAGAAAAGAGCATTTTTTATGTTTTATTATCATATATTTATTATACACAATGATGTTTCATTATGACATTTTCATACGTGTATATATTGCCTTTTGATCATATTTGCTCTACTACTCCGTATCTCTTTCCCTTTCCTGC